>BSBN01001299.1:0-1347471 GCA_027924645.1 Cunninghamia lanceolata
AAAGCACTAGTGAAGACTGAACCATCACAAAGGAGAGCTCTTTGCAGGATCAATTTCAAAAGCAAAGGTAAAATATGCAAGGTAGTCATAGATTCTGGTTCAACAGATAATATGGTGTCTAGGGAAATGGTGGATAAATTGAACATAGAAAGGATTCCTCATCAAACCCCTTACAAGGCATCTTGGGTAAGTGATAGTCAATCACTTTTGGTGAGTAGGCATATGTTGATTTTTAGATTGGAGAATATAAGGAGAGAATTTTATGTGACATTTTGCCCATGGAGTGTAGTCACCTACTTTTAGTCAGGCCATGGCAATTTGATAGGCAAGCATTGTATGATGGATATGCTAACACATACACCATCAAGAAGGATGGAAAGACTTTTGTGATGACACCATTGCAAGAAGGTACTGTAACACAGTAGGCAGCCAAGATCATTTTGGTGGGTAAGAAAGAGTTTGTGAAGATGCATGAAGAAGAGACAAGGACAGTTGAAGATACCTCAAGGAGTGGGGTTGCTAAAGGTCACAGTTTGAAGGTGATTTCAGTTTTGAATGATGGAGATTCGATGGTAATGTCTGAGATGGATCAGATGACGGTCACAGAGCAGGTCTTCAAGCAGTCACAGGTTGATTGGAAAGAAGAGGATGCTATCATACTAGGAACCATTGTTTGTCCTCTAGAGCCAACAAGAGTTGCAAGGCAAACATATTCTACCATAGCAGCAGTACAAGAAGCATCAAATAAGGTTTTGCATCTAGGTGTTCAGGCAGAGATGACAGTAAGCAATTATGGCTTGCAACATCCAAGTTTGGTTTCAAGCACTCACTCATGGCAAGGTGTGAGTAGAGCCTACAATGCTAGGCATGAATTTTTGATTCCATGGCAGCAAGTTGTAGTCCAGAGATCATGGGGAAGGCATGATTCAACAAAGGATACAGGTGGAGCAAGACACAGACTCAACTCATGGGACATGAGTTCTTTTCTAGGTGGGATGTATGGTGCAGGAGCACCTATCCCAAGGTGGCCTCCATGAGGCATTTGAATCATGTTTTGTTTAGAAATTCATGTTTTGTGTTGTAATAAGGTCTATTTGACCAATGCATGTAATTTCAGTTTGTTTCTAGGTTTATTTTGTAAGTCCCAAGGGACTTAAGTCACAGTTGTTAATTGTTAGTGGTTAGACAGTTGGTCTCCCAGCCACTTGGAAATCAATTAGTTTCTCCCAGCCGCTTGGAATCGATCTCCCAGCCGCTTGGAGTCAGTTCGGTACTACCCTAGCAAGTTTATAAAACTAGGGAAATGAACAAGATCAAGCATATGTATTGTAACTAGATCGAATTGGAGATTGTATGTAATCGTGCATTGTGTTAAGGGGAATCGAAACTATTCTATGTTGTCATTTTGTTTCCATCCTCTGTAATTACAAATTGCATAGCTGTAGATCTCTTTTTCTTTCTATGTTTTCCCATTGTTGCATAATGTTGATATGAAGCATTCCACTAGTGATATTTCTGTCAAAATTAGTGGAATGACTTCAGTGTACCATATCCGTCTATTTCCTGTTTTGTTTTCCTATTCGATAGCGCAGAAGTTCCAGATTGAGGGTTGCGCACAGTAGATCGCCTAGCATCTCCATGTGCTAGGGTTTGATTGGAGGATTTGGAGTTGTTGTTGGTGAGACAAAGGCCATCAGAAAAGCATTCTCGCTCAGAGCGACGAGAGTGGTCTGGCCAATGAGAGGATTGAGCCATTGATAGAGGATCCGTCGGGAGGAATCGGTGAATCAGTGACTCTATGGTAAGTCCGACTAATAATTCAAGTCCCATTGATGCGTGTGTTCAAATGTATATTGTGAATGTATATCGCAAATGCATGTGGGGAATGTACATTGGGAGTGTATCTTTCGTCAGATAAAAATGTTGACCAGGCGTAATGGTGAATCAGGGTATTACCACCAGTTATAGCAAGTCACGCTGAGTATATACTAAGTTAGTGTATGAGGCTTCCCATCAAACTAGAATGATCATCATATAAGAAGTGTATAAAAGATGCCCCCCTTAAATTTATTGGAAATGGCGGATGCCCAATCAATTTAAGGTAAGTATCTAGTAGGGGAGAGATGCAAAATTTACCAAGGTGTAATAGGATAGAAGATAGAATAAGGGGATGTACAAGGAGATGACCCCAAGAGTTAAAAAGCTTCCCCTTAGTGATGGAAAATGCTTAAAGTTCTATATAAACGTCAATAGTCATATGCGAGTGATATACTAGTAGGAATAAGAGAAGACAAAGTAATTTGAGAAAAGGAAGGCATTCTAGCTAAGGTGATGCCCCTAGTCATATGAATGCGGATATATGCCCCCAAGGAAATGGAAAGCATGATAAATTAGGAGAAAGGAAGGTGTTATGAATAGATAGTAGAGGTGCATAAGTACTAAAGGTCATATCATGTACAATAATGAAGTAAAAAGATAGAAATGGATACTAGCATTAAAAATATGACAGGTGTAGGCATTTCTATGCATTAATAGTACTGCACAATATCTAAGTAAAGTATGGAAAGAGATATGCACACATGCCAAACTGTAAAAGATAGACCATAGGTAAAATAATCATTAGGCATATGAAAGAGAGAAACAAGCACATATCCATTTTTGGAAAACATGTCGATGTAAGTAGTAGAGATAGGAAAGATGAAAATGGGATACCAAAAGGAAATTGGAAAAGTAGTGAAAGTGGGTAAGAGAGATTACAATATATAACATGTGCACACAAGAGAACATAAATGGTTCTATTAGATTGGAGTCAATCCTATTAGGATAGTATAATTATGATCACTAAACGAGGGTCATCATCCTCCATCTCATAGAATAACACCTACACATAATAAATAGTAATGAAGGGATGAGAAACAATAAGAGGTAAGGTAAAATATTAAGATATGTTTCTGGGTTGAGGCCCTAATACCTTGTATCATCTCCAAATAAATATGAGGGAAGGGAACAAAGAGCTTATTAAAAATTGGAAGTCTAGGCAACAAGTAGAACAATATATATTATAAATGAAACATAAACAAGATGTAAAATATTTCCAAGTCATCATGAAAGATATCACCATCTTGATCCTTTGCATCATCCCCAGATACTTAGGAAGGAAAGCCAACTATATATAAAGAAGAGCTATAGAGGATATATAGAGGAAAAAGGTACAATATAGAACATCAAACGTTGCTGCCTACCATGTGTTAGAATATAGCCTAAAGTCATGCATCATCCATAATAGTGGGGGACAATAATCACAAAATATAAATACAAATGTTAAAAATAAACAAAAAAAGCACAGCATCAAAACACTAGCTAATAAAATCTGTTTAATCATTATCAAGCATATCATCATCCTTAAAATCAAGGTTAAGGTACTTAGTAAAGCAGACCAAGTCATAATCAACCACTAAAATCATGGGAGTAGAGGGTTGAACAATGCTAGCTATAAAAATAGATGACAAGGTGGGATATCTATCATGGAATCAAACCTGCTACCCATAGGAGGTGGAACAATATGGAACATGTTAGGTTTCACCCCAACAATAGTCATCATAAAGTTAGTACAAGGAATAGGGTATTCTTAGAATAAAGATAACAAATACTAAGTGCATGAGTATCCATACAATATATAGAAATAGGAGGTATGGAAGGAGCCCTAGTAATAATAGTAGTAGGAGGTGCTAAAGGATCCAAAGAAGGTTATACTATCTCTAAGAAAGAAATGGGTATAGAAGGGGATGTTGTAGGGGTAGCATGTGGGTTAGGGAGAGTTCCCACATAGTTAGAAGGGGTAATAAATTTGGGTTTAAGGTGATGGAATTTATGGCTAGGGGTAAAATAGGGTTATTCTTAAGTGTGGGAGGAGGAGGGTAGGTATGAGTAGGAGGGTTAAGAATAGGGTAAATTTTTTGGAGTAGGTAAAAGAGATAGGAGGAGGGGAATGGTAGGAGAAGGTTTGGGTTGGGGTGTGGGAGGTTGTATCTTGGCTTGAGCTAGGGAAGGCTATGACGTAGGTTGGGAAAGAGGAATTCATGTTTGTTTGTTCTTTGGTTGATAGTGGGGTTAAGGTTATGGGGAGGTATAGGAGGTCATGTGATAGAAGTATAATGAGGGAGAAATATGACAACTCTAATTCTTTCTAAATTCTAGAATTCTAGGTGCATGAGGGTGAACATATAACTTAGGATTGTTTACTTGAATCTAAGCCTTTTATTCTATATAATACTTGTACAAACTAAAGAATGTATCATGTCATTCATATAATAGTTCTTCAATTTACATATAAAGCAATAAGATGAAAATTTTCCCAACTCAAAAAGGGGTTGTTACTCATGATTCTTGACTATGATCACCTCATTATTATGTATAAACTTCAATCACTAGTGGATCACAAAGGAGATGAATTGGTCACACTCTACCCAAGAATGTCCCAAAAGAATGAAAAAATGATTAGTAGGAATGATATGAGCCAAGATGAAAAGTTATTGTGTTAATAAAATACGAAACCAAAAATAAGATTAAAACCTGATGGGGAGCGCACATACACTAACTTAGTATATAGTCAGCGTGACTTTCTATAACCGGTGGTAATACCATGATTCACTGTTACGCCAGGTCAACATTTGTATCTGACGAAAGATACACTCTCAATGTACATTCCCCACATGCATTTGCAATATACATTTGCAATATACATTCAAACCACACTCGTCGACAGGACTTGAATTATCGGTCGAACTTACCACAGAGTCACCGATTCACCGATTCCTCCCGACGGATCCTCTGTCAATGGCTCGATCCTCTGTCAATGGCCAGACCACTCTTGTCGCTTTGAGCCAGAATGCTTTTCTGACTGCCTTTGTCTCATTGACAACAACTCCAACTCCTCCAATCAAATCCTAGCACATGGAGATGCTAGGCGATCTACTGTTTGCAACCCTCAATCTGAAACTTCTGCACTATCGAATAGGAAAACAAAACAAGAAATAGACGGATATGGTACATTGAATCCATTCCACTAATTTCGATAGAAATCTCACCAGTGGAATGCTCATATCGACATTATGCAACAACAGGAAAACATAGAAAGAAAAAGAGATCTACAGCTATGCAATTTGTAAGTACAGAGAATGGAAACAAAATGACAACACAGAATAGTTTGATTCCCCTTAACACAATGCACGATTACATACAATCTCCAATTCGATCTGGTTACAATACATATGCTTGATCTTGTTCATTTCCCTGGTTTAATAAACTCGCCAGGGTAGTACTGAACTGACTCCAAGTGGTTGGGAGATCGATTCCAAGCGGCTGGGAGAAACTAACTGATTTCCAAGTGGCTAGGAGACCAACCATTTTTAAATAGCCTCCAATTGCCCTACTGCCTATTTTTGGCATTATGCAGTTACAATTTGACAAATGTCCCCTAAGTCACTTGGGACTTACAAAATAAACCTAGACATAAACTGAAATGACATGCATTGGTCAAATAGACCTTATTACAACACAAAACATGATTTTCTAAACAAAACATGATTCAAATGCCTCATGGAGGCCACCTTGGGATAGGTGCTCCCGCACCATACACCCCACCTAGAAAAGAACTCATGTCCCATGAGTTGAGTCTGTGTCTTGCTCCACCTGTATCCTTTGCTGCATCATGCCTTCCCCATGATCTCTGGACTGCAACTTGCTGCCATGGAATCAAAAATTCATGCCTTGCATTGTAGGCTTTACTCACACCTTGCCATGAGTGAGTGCTTGCAACCAAACTTGGATGTTGCAGGCCATAATTGCTTACTGTCATCTTTGTCTGAACACCTACATGCAAAACCTTGTTTGATGCTTCCTGTACTGCTGCTATGGTAGAATATGTTTGCCTTGCAACTCTTGTTAGCTCTAGAGGACAAACAATGGTTCCTACTATGATAGCATCCTCTTCTTTCCAATCAACTTGTGACTACTTGCAGACCTGCTCTGTGACCGTCATTTGATCCATCTCAGACATTACCATCGGATCTCCATCATTCAAAACTGAAATCACCTTCAAACTGTGACCTTTAGCAACCCCACTCCTTGAGGTAGCTTCAACTGTCCTTGTCTCTTCATGCATCTTCACAACTCTTTCTTACCCACCAAAATGATCTTGGCTGCCTACTGTGTTACAGCACCTTCTTGCAATGGTGTCATCACAAAAGTCTTTCCATCCTTCTTGATGGTGTAAGTGTTAGCATATCCATCATACAATGCTTGCCTATCAAATTGCCATGGCCTACCTAAAAGTAGGTGACAACACTCCATGGGCAAAATGTCACATAAAATTCTCTCCTTATATTCTCCAATCTGAAAATCAACATATGCCTGCTCACTTACCAAAAGTGATTGACTGTCACTTACCCAAGATGCCCCGTAAGGAGTTTGATGAGGAATCCTTTCTATGTTCAATTTATCCACCATTTCCCTAGACACCATATTATTTGTTGAACCAGAATCTATGACTACCTTGCATATTTTACCTTTGCTTTTACAATTGATCCTGAAAGGAGCTCTCCTTTGTGATGGTTTAGTCTTCATTGGTGCTTTGAGCAACATCTTTTTGATCATCAGACTTTCTCCCATTTTTGATTCTAGATTCACTTCAGGAGATGTCACACTCCTTGCATCTTCTTGAATCAAAGTGGTTCTCTTCTCATCACCATGAGAAGTTTAGGCCTTCTCTAGACACTTATAAGCTGGGTGCCCTATTTGATTACAGTTATAGCATCTCATGTTGGAGAACTTGGATTCTCTACCTGATCCATTTGTCCTACCTCTTTCATTTGGCCTTCTTCCTCGGTAGCCTCCTCTGCTACTTGAGTCCCCAACTTTCTCTTCTTGGCTAGACTCACCACTAGGCCTCTGGTTAGGACTTCTGCCTCCAAAACTGCCTCTAAAATTTCTGTCACCTCTTCCTTTACTCTGCTGCTCACCTTTCCTCTTTAGCTTCTCTTCAGCTCTTAATGCTACTTGAAAGCATTTTCCCACAGTTTCAAGTGTAAATAAACTTATCTCATCTTGAATATTGATCCTCAGACCATTTAAATACCTTGCTACCTTGGCCTTTTCATCCTCCATGTACCCACAATGAAGAGTGTATTTGTGAAAATCCTCGGTGTAAGTAGCCACATCCAAATCTTTTTGCTTCAGGTTCTGCATCTGCCTGTAAATCTACACCTCGTAGTCAGATGGAAGGAACTGGGACTTGATCTTCTCCAACATTCTTCTCCACAAAGAGATCATACTTTTCCCATTCTTTACCCTTTCTCCTTGGGTGTAATTCCACCATGTAATGGCAGCACCTTTGAGTTTAGTTTTTGCAAACTTAACTTTCTTACTTTCAGGAACTTCTTTATATTCAAAGTAGTTGTTCAGAGCCTCAATCCACTCCATAACTTCATCAGCATTCATCTTTCCACTAAACATGGGAATATCTATCCGAGCCTCTGAAGAGTCCTTGCCAATAGCCTTAATGGCTTCCAGAAATTGCTTTTGTTCAGCTGGTATCTTTGCCTCTTCTTGTTCCTCTTTCTCTTCTTCTTCATCTGAATCTTCCTCTATCCTTTTTCCTATCTTCATTGCCTTCAATTATGCTTGGAGTGCTTCCCTAACTCTAGTTTTGATCATATCTTCCATCTCTTGAAATTCTTGACCACTTCGGTGGTCATCCCCTTTGGAGTCATATTGCTAGCCTCTCCATCACTCTCTCTATCTAACATAAACATTCACAAACAATGCCAACATTTCTGCAAATCCGCAATTCGACTACAACACAGTGCTCAATCAGCTATCCCTCCTACATGCTACTTCACAGACCCATTCCTCTCATCCAACAACATATCCTAGAGATGCACTACCACTCTCTCTCGCAGTGGCTTCACTCTACACCCTCTTCCAGCCAAACCTCTATTGGTGAATGGTCTTGACAGACCTTAACATCATCTGCCCACACACTACAGGAATAGGATTCATCTGCCTTCAGAAATCAAATACACAACCCTCCACCCAAATCTTTCACTAGCTCTGATACCAATATGATGGGGAGCACACATACACTAACGTAGTGTATACTCGACGTGACTTGCTATAATCGGTGGTAATACCCTGATTCACCGTTATGCCCGGTCAACATTTGTATCTGATGAAAGATACACTCTCAATGTACATTCCCCACATGCATTTGTGATATACATTCGCAATATACATTCGAACCACACTCGTCGGTGGGACTTGAATTATCGGTTGGACTTACCACAGAGTCGCTAATTCATCGATTCCTCCCGACGGATCCTCTATCAATGGCTCAATCCTCTCTTCAGCCAGACCACTCTGATCGCTCTGAGCGAGAATGCTTTTTCGACGGCCTTTGTCTCACTGACAACAACTCCAAATCCTCCAATCAAACCCTAGCACATGGAGATGCTAGGCGATCTACTGTGCGCAACCCTCGATCTAGAACTTCTGCGCTATTGAATAGGAAAACAAAATAGGAAACAGACGGATATGGTACATTGAAGCCATTCCACTGATTTCGACAGAAATCTCACCAATGGAATGCTTCATATCGACATTATGCAACAACAGGAAAACATAGAAAGAAAAGAGATCTACAGCTATGCAATTTGTAATTATAGAGAATGGAAACAAAATGACAACACATAATAGTTTGATTCCCTTAACACAATGCATGATTACATACAATCTCCAATTTAATCTGGTTATAATACATATGCTTGATCTTGTTCATTTCCCTAGTTTTATAAACTTGCCAGGGTAGTACCGAACTGACTCCAAGCGGCTGGGAGATCTATTCCAAGCGGCTAGGAGAAACTAACTAATTTCCAAGCAGCTGGGAGACCAACCGTTTTTAAATAGCCTCCAACTGCCCTACTGCCTATTTTTGGCATTATGTTATTTTTGGCATTACGCGGTTATAATTTGACAAATGTCCCCTAAGTCACTTGGGACTTACAAAATAAACCTAGACATAAACTGAAACAACATGCATTGGTCAAATAGACGTTATTACAACACAATACATGATTTTCTAAACAAAATATGATTCAAATGCCTCATGGAGGCCACATTGGGATAGGTGCTCCTACACCAAAACCTCATTTAATATCTACCTACACCTCTGATTGACTAAAAGAAAATTACAAAAACATGAACAAAGGAAATAGAAGTTTCTGACCCACACAAGATTATTGATGTGTCAAAGGCGATTGTGCTCAAATGATTGATTTGCTAATTACAAGATGAAATGTGGGTGCTCATAGTAGCAGCATGACATTGCATTCACAATAGATGATCCTTGAAAATGGATCCTAAAGGGTCCATGTATAGATTTTTTAGATGGATAGATCAATGGTCAAGATTGGTTGAGAGATCAATGGTTGTGATTAGGTTGGTTGATTAGTTGTGAGATGGATGGTGGAGGATAAAAGGGGTTTTTATAATGTTTTATTGATTTTTAGGTGTAAACGGGTGGGATTTAAATAATAAAGTTTATTTAAATCATGTGAGAGGGGAAAATAAATATGGAATTTATTTATTTAGGACTAGGACATTAGGATATCTAGTAGGCCATATCTTCCTTGAGTGTTCTTTATCTTCTTCTTTCTTTTTGTGATAATGTAAAGAGCAAAACCATAATCTTCCCCTGAGTGTGGTGTAAAGGCACATGGTGATGAGCCCCCTCACATTCGGGTCTTTGTTTGGCATGTCTTCCCCTGAGTGTGGTCTAAAGGGATGTGGCGATGAGCCCCCTCCACATTCAAGTCTTTGTTTTGCATGTTTTTGGTGGTCTAAAGGTATGTGGCAATGAGCCCCCTCCGCTCCTTAGTTAGGATTTTATTTCATATATACAATGTTATATCAATGCATTCATTGTGTATTGCGTGACTACTCTCATGTATTCTCCATGTATTGTGTGCTTCCACTATATTCTCTGTGTTTTGCGTGCTTCTTACTATCTTATAGCATGCCATAGACATAATACACATCTTATACACAACAAACACGTAAGGAAAACACACAAAATACATGAGCGCCACATAGCATGCCATAGACATAATATACGTCTTATACACAAGAAACACGAGCGATGGAAGGAGCTTATTGCTAAGTCCCACCATCTAAAACATGCCAAACACACCTGGCGGTTGAGCTGCGCTACCACAACCACCAAAGACACACTTAACAGAAGATGACTCAAGATACAACCCCGCCTTGCGATGAGGACTTTGTATAAAAGGATGTGCACTAGCTCAAGAGATACACCATCCCACCTTCTATAGAAGGGCTTTCAAAATGCAACCCCACCCACATCATGGAGATGCTTTACAGTGAAAAGGAAGCATGTGCTCAAAGTATACAACCCCACCCACATCACGGAGACACCTTACAGTGAAAAGGAGGTATACATAATAGATCAATGTATGCCAAACACACTTTGTTAGTGTAAAATAATCAAGCATATACCATTATATATGCCTCAACCTTAAGGTGGTTGATATCACTTATCGATATCAAGCACATTAAGGTAGAGAGAAAACACGCAAGGGAACAAGATCTCTCACAAAGCCCATGCCCCCAGAGGTCACATGTGCCATGATCGCTGAATGTTCCCACAAACACATTAATAAGATATGCTAAGGTAATCAACAAGAAGTAAGGTTAGAACATCTTACTCTAAGATAATAATCAGATCAAATCATGAAATCTATGCATGTATTATATCACATAAAAGAAACCAAGGCTACACTTACTGGTTTAGATCTAAGTATATCTGTTGGGCTTATACTGCAAGTACCTCAGAACTGAGTGTAACAACAGGGTGAGATATAAAACAATCCAAAGTGCACAGAGCATCTGTATTACAAAGGTTTGTTAGAAGAGATAAGACAACCTAATATATCACACAGAGTGACTCTACTAGTCAAGCATCAGATATATATATATATATATATATATATATATATATATATATATATATATATATATATATATATATATATATATATATATATATATATATATATATATATATATATATATATTAGTCCAGAGGTATCCCCTAGCACCAAGCCCCAAGAGACAAGGTATGTTGCGACTCTGCCCAGCGAGCTCAACCACCCTTTCCTTGGGATTACTTTTTTGCTAGGTTTTGGGGGAGGAGGAGGTGAGCGAAGGCGAGACTAATTCTCTGGAGACTGTCGAGGGGGCCCACACACCCCAAACAACCTTTGGAAATCTGGGTAGAGAGAATCAACCTTGGGATCTATATGGGAAGAACCCAAAGCCCTTAGCCAACTACACCACCTGTGCGGGCTTATATATATATCGACCCCATCTTCATATATGGACTAGGTCCAATTTGGCTTACTCACTGAAGGGACACGTGATCCATAGTAGTATTAATTTGTTTTCATCATCCACCAACTAGGTAGAACCATTGAAGAAGGTAAACAATAAAAATGGGAGGAGAACAAGTGCCTTAGGAACACCACGTAGGAGGATGCCCCCAAAACACCTTCTGCAACGCTATGCCCCTAAGGCACGACACGTAACAATAAAATAGAGGAGAGAAAAATAGAAGAATGATGAAACAAATAGGAGGTCACAATAGAGGTGGTCTCCCGATATCCTTGACCTTAAAAGAGTATCAAGGGTCATCCTAGGAGACCTAAACATAGCACAACACAAGGGAAAACAACACAACACACATATACATACATACATACATACATACATATATATACATTTATGTATGTATATATGTATTTATATATAGATATATATGTATATACATATGTATATATATATATATGTATATATATATTATATATATATACATATACTTTATATTTTATCTAAGTAGAATTCAAACTTGTGAGCATCTTAGAAAGTTTCTCCATCAAGTGTGATAAATTTTGTGAGTAGTTCATACCTAATTGATTCTTATATCTGGAATGATCATGCAGTGCTTGTTTCCCAAGACCCTGTATGTTGAAAATCTTTTGTTGTTTATGGAGAGGGGGAATCAGTGCTATTTGCCGCTTATGACAGTTGCCTCATTCTTTTTTGGTCGTTTGATTTCTTGTTCTAATTTGCTTGATGAAGGAGTCTTTCATGATGAAATGGGATGATTTCCATCATGACAACTTTTTCTTGCGTAATGTTATTCTATCGAGGTTGCTCAAATTTCGTATCTTGTGCATCTTGGTTACCACCCGATCCTTGAAGGGATAATGGTAGAGGAACCTCAGCATAGATACCTTTTCCTCATGGACTAGGTGAATTTTCAACATTCTCCTTATCCACTTATATCATGCCAATTATTTCATCATAGTCAAGATAATCATCTTCTTGTTCTATTGTGTTTTGTGCTACCATATTATTGTCACTATGCTTAGGAAAAGGATTAGTGAAGATCTGCAAATTCTGATTCGAAGGGGAAATTGACTTATTTCCATTGTCATTCACTCCAGTTACCTATATTATATTAGAATCGATGAGGTCTTGAATTTTGTGTTTAAGACGAATGCATCGTTCAGTGTCATGTCCTGTTGAGCGATGATATTGACTGAAGACATTAGCATCAAATGACGGACCTTGTATCCTATTACTGTCAAATGGATTCATAGGAGGAAGCTTCAAAAGATTGTTGCTTACTACTTGATTCATAATTGATTTAAGAGAGTCAGATAATGGATTAAACTATCGATGTTGTTTGAATTGAAATTGTGCCCTTTAGAATTACTAATGGCGGACACTTGTGATTGAAAATTATTTGAATGTTGTCCATTGATCTTGATGAAAATCTTGTTATTCCTCTTAAAGTTGCTTTGATAAGGTCTAGCCATGGATTGACCAACTTGAGCCGATGAGTTTTGATTCTCATACTGACTAGACCAAAGCTGGTAATCATGAAGGGCTGTGCATAGATGTTGAAACGAGCTATACTTCATCAAGAGGATTTTATCACGGATGTTAGGTTGTAAATTTGTAATGAATAACTTCTGAGGATCTTCATCTTTAATCAGGTATTGTATTTGAGAGATGAGACCTTGATATCAACCGATGAACTCTGTTAATTTCTCTTTCGAGCCTTGTTTACAATGAACCAAGTCAATCAAAGAGACAATAGGTCCAATTTTTGCTTGAAAATGTTGTAAGAAATTGATCAACTAGTTGTGAGGAGTTTATTGAATTATGAAGTAAAGAGCAAAACCATTCCAAAGCAGTATCTTTGAGAGATCGCGGGAAGATTCTCGCTAGCAAGTCCTCTTCAAAGAAGAAATTACTACACATCACTGTGAATGCTGCCACATGAGTATTAGGATCACCTTTACCACCATACTTTTCAAAGTGAGGAGTCTCAAATTTTTTAGGCATAGGAGTTCTTAGGACTATGTAGGATAAAGGACTACGACCATGATAAGTTGGTAAAGTAGCTTGGGAAGAATTAGTCAAATTTGTTACCTTTTGTTGTAAAGAGTTCATGCTTTGCAAGAGTTGGTTTAAAAGGGCATCATTCGGTGATGCAATTTGTTGTTGAGAAGAATTAGAAGTTGTGGTCGTGAAATTTTGAGGTGATTGGTTGTGAGTAGTAACAAAACATGGTTGAGAACATTTGTAAGTGAAAGGTGGTTTAGAATAGGTTGAATGGAGAGGTGGTTGAGAGTGATTATTCATATAAGAAGTCACCCTAGGTGCTAGGTTTTGATACTTGAATCCCACTGTCTTGTAATTCTGTGCATTAGTGCCATTATATACTCCCATGCCAGTGGTAGCATTACTACAAGCTTGTGCATTAGTAGTGGGAATTGATGATGTGGAAGTGGATATTTCAGTAGTCAATATAGGTGTCAATACCTGTGTATGATTTGGTTATGACACATTGTTAATAGTATTCATGCAGTCAATCACTGACATAATGTTGTTACCCACTATATGGACTAACCCATGTAGTGTATTAACACCATCTATGAAAGGAAGCTAGGTGTGTAGAAATCACTTCCTTCACTAATCCAAAGAGGAGAGAAAAGTGCAAATTTGTTTTTATCCTTACAATTATAGAATGTTAACAACAACAATGGAGATATTGCAGCAATACACATACACACAGAAATGAGACAGAAGAGAGAGAGACAAGATATTCGTGGGGAAAACCTTTATCGGGTGAAAAACCCGACACTCCAAAACCTGCATAATGTATTATCAAAACTGAAATGGTTTACAATACACTTGCAATGCAAGCTCTTAGGAGTCTTCAACACTCATATTTGGAGACAAACTAGCAGCATAACATAACCTACCAATCACATAATACATCTCCTCTCCAAAGCACCTGTTTATATAGAAAATACAAGGCAAAAATGGCTCTATCTTGAGATGGGTGTCCAACATGGCCTCATGGCCCAAAACCCATGCCTATGGACACTTGTCCAACACTGTAGGATGTTCCTGACACTTGTCAAGTCACCCCATCCCAAAGAGGTCGCCTATTCCCAAGTTGGGCAATTACATATGCTCTTACGACTCTTACAACCATCATAGAATCTGTCATACTGACATATCTTACAGTTGTAAGAGAATCTGTCATAAACAGGCTATAAATAGCATATTCTCTTACAACATGTCATAACCCTCCTTGGGGTGCCCAGAGATGCCTTCTTCCAAGATGCCTTGTGACACATGTCTTCACCTGTCATAGAACCTTCTATTTCCGACTCTTACATGTCATAGATTCTGTCATAACCGTTTCGATCAATATTCCCTTACACACTAGTCAAGATGCCGACACATGGTAGAAAACCTCTACCACACAAAGGGGATGCCTATCTCCACATGGAGTGAGTTGACCATCCTAGTCATCTGACAAGTGGAGTGACAACTCATTGTGCCACTCCACAATAAATGACAAAATAGGATGTGCAACAAAATTACAACATAGGCTAAATAAAAAAATTACATTACAATAATAAATGCAAGGAATTACCAAGGTTGAGACACCTTAATTCCCAACAATTTGGTCCTTTTAATAACTCTCTTAGACTATGAACAACAGGTACAGCTTCTTCAGCTATCCTTTCTTTTTTCACAAATTCTTGAAAATTAGCTAGTTCCTTATCAAGTTTGTTGATTTGTTCATTAGGTACATGTGTTATCACATCAATAGGATCTTTAAAATCATGAAATTTTTGCTTTTCCATTATAGTGGTAGGAGGTAAGATATCTTGCAAGGTTTGTGTTTCTCCTTTTGTAAAGTAAGTGTTTAATGGATTTTCTGTTGTTGGTACACCATGGCTATCAGGAGCACTAGAACCCATTAGTCTAAGACTTCTCCTTAGAGGTTAGGGTAGTGGGTTATACAACTCATGCAAAGGCCTTCAACACTCAATGCACCAACTAATAGAACAAACCAAAGGAGCAAGGTAGTTATGCTTGTTGAAATACACAATGTGTAATTGGAAAAGGTGAAAGTTTCAAAGCTAGGATGCAAAAGTATGCACTATGATCCAACACTACACTTCAAAAATTAGATTTGAATGAATGTTGAAAAGGAGTAGCAAAATCTGAAAATGAAATTTTGTCTACAAACCCTAGTTTTTGCTAAGACTAGGTTATATGAAAAAATGTAACTTTTTAAGCAAAACCCTAGCAAATGAAGTACGAAAATACAAAGTAAAAGATCATGAAATGGTAAAATACTATAATTTATCTCAGATCTGATGTAAATATCAATAAATTAAATATTTTTATGATATGCAACACAAAATATGCAAATCTATGCCTTAATGCAAGCCTAGAATGCTTTTTTTTTTCAAAATTTTCAAATGTATGCAAGATTTTTGAATATATGATGATGAATATGATATGGATGAATGCAAAACTTATTACAAAACTTAGAAAGATGCAAGTTAAATAAAAACATGGGTTTACCAAAATGTTATATGTGAAAAGAAGATAGGGATAAAGTGTAGTTAAGGTAGATTCAATCAAACCCTCCTTTCACAAATAACATTCAAGGACAATAACTGAGACAAGTCACTACAAGATGGATGAGGAGTCAGCTATGGGTTGATGTCACTTAGGAATGATATGGAAAGACAGATTAGATTGATGAATTTGTTAAACCCTAGTTCAAGTAAGCCTCAAACCCTAATTGTAATGAAATCAGGTACAGACGAACATAATAGACAGATGATCACACAGGTAGGCACTAAATACAGATTAGAAACATACCAAGATTTGGATTTTTAGAGGCAAAAACTTTGGGGACAGTGGAGCAGGTGCCCAAGTCCAATAGGTTGGTCTTTTTGTAGATCTGGAATAGTGAGGTGTGTAAGACTGCAACCTGCTTTAGAGTTTTCAGAGATGCTAGTCAGGAGGACTATGAGGTGGGAGACCTAGTCCAGTAGGCTTGATTTCCTACACTTTCTTCTTAGATCCTGAATTTCTATCCTCTCCTCTACTTCTCTACAACTTCACTTTGCAAACTCCTGCACCTATAACTTGTAATCACAAAGAGAGGGGTTTAGGGGTTGTGGTGTTTAGGAGCTTGCCTTGGTCAAGCCCCGGAATGACATTCAAGCCTTCCAACACCATTGTTAGATAGAGTGTGTGTCTTTGGTGGATAGAGGCTAAATCAAATGATGAAATAGATTGATTGAAACACAAATAGATATCACCTTGGAGGTGAAGCCCTCACGGAGATGAAGACATTTTACACCATGAGGAGATGGATTGATGAAGCCAAATCTACAATAAACAAACACAATAACACAATTCTACTCTGTAACACAATGAATGCTTTCAAATCACTTAGCTTAATATCATGAGTTCACATTATCCATCTAGTTGTAAAATGAAGTCCTAAGCATGTTTATATATGAATTCCCACTAACTGTCGTAATTCAAATTGAAAAGGTTGACATAGGGAAACCTTTTAAAGGTCCTATATCGACATCCTTAAATTTAGGTCTCAAAAAATAGGCCTGGACTAGGGTGTGAGCGCCCAAGTCCAAGGCAAGATTTGAGTAATGATTAATATTAAATGTGGACCCTTAAGCCCCATTTGACATGGATTTCAAGGGAAATTGCTCAGGGATAAGTTTTAAACATGCATAATGAAATTAAGGGGACCTAGGAGCTAAACTAGGAGGTAAATTGTCCTAGGGAAACTTTTTATGACATAACAGGAACATGTTTCCTAACTTCCTTCAACTGCTATACCCTTCATCAATTATTTATGTGACATAGGAATAAGTCCTCCATATGTAATTTCATAGGATTTCTCATGGTCTATGCTCACCTTCTTGAAGTTTAAATCATATGAGTTATACTAACCATAAAACTGAGATGCAACAACATCCATGCCAATGTATCTGGCCTTCTCAATGGTAATTTTTAGTGGTTCTAACCCTTATTTGTCTAGATGAAATTAGGAGAAAAACCACCTTCATTTCATTTATTTCATCTTGACCATACTCCTTAATCACAACCTTCAAATGATGGTAATCTTCATAGCCTCTTTAAATAAAGAAGCTCCTATAGGAAGGATCATGAACTCCTAGATTTTTGGCACCATTACAATTGTTTCTCCTTTGCAAGCATTAATAACTTTTATATCATTTTCCCTTCTACTTATTTTAGTCCAAACCAACCCAACCTCTCCTTACAAAAATGGATTGACATTCAAATGTTGCTCCAATAGAATCAACCAAAGATTCAGATGAGAGGTTAGCAATAGAGCCATCAGTGATTGGTTTCTTTAATGAATGTTGTGAAGAATACATTTATTAGCTTTGTGCTTTGTTAATGGATTAAGATTCAATGTTGTCACCACTTTTATAGAACTCTCTAGTGTAGATTGGACAGGTACAGATAGAAGACCTGGAAATAATTTTACCCTCTCAATGGTCTAACAGACACGTATGGTTTCATAGAGTTTCTAGGGTTTCATAGAGCTTCTAGGGTTTTATAGAACTTCTAGGGTTTCACAAAACTTCTAGGGTTTGACAAACCTTAAAATTATTCTAAAAACCTTAAAATGGTTATACATACCTTGAAGATTGTCTTTCACAGACGTTTGAATTGCTTATACACACTATGTATTTCAACAGACTTATGCATGTTTTTACAAACCTCTTAAATCTTCTGCGATCCTTTTAAATGGTCTTTACCCTAGAACAAACATATCACTGGTTTCATAGACCTTCTCATGGTTTATAAAGACCTTGAAAACTATCACAAGCCTTTCTAAACTCTAACAGACTTCTTTAATCTCTTATCTTGACTTTATAAGCCTTTTACGAGCTTGTGTGGCTCTTGATGGCTTTGTACACCATATCCTTTTCATTGTGTAATCTATAATATGCCTTTATGAAGATTGAAACACCTTCATTCACCTCTCGTGCTTATAATAGGCCTATAGATAATCTTAATAGACCTTTGATGGTCCTTTTCACCCTATATTTCTTATGCTTGGAGCAATGACATCTTTCAGTAGGTCCACATGATTTTCTTCCATTGGTACCATCTTCAGATTGGCCATGGCATCTCTTCTTGGATTGAGACAAAGGAGTCTTGCCACTATTGAGAGGCATAGATGGAACAAGAACAGAAGAAGAGGAGAGTGATGTATCAGTAGAAACAACACTTCCATCTCCGGAGATAGATGACATAAATGAATCTGTAGATAGAAAAGGAGAAGATCCGAGGCACTCTTTCTTATGACCATATAAATCCATTGCTCCTAGTGGTATAGGTTTGCTTGAATCTATAAAGAAATCTGAGCCAACTGGATTCGCATAATTTCTCTACAGAGAAGGGAAGGAAAGAGGCTAAGGCTTTGACAATAGTTGTGGTTGAGTCCTGCAAAATGTAATATCTTGGGAGTGGGATGGAACTATGTGCTCCAAAACATGACTCAAGCACAATGTGAATGAGTCAGGTTCAATATCACACACGAATCCCTCTCATTTCTACGAGTGACCTCCAAGTCACTCTTTCTCTCATGGCAGAAGCCAAATGAGTGGAGGTAAGACCTAGGCATGGTTCTGTTCATGGGGAAGAAGAACTTCATGTAGGGCAGTTGGATGGTCTGCAGGCCTAGTATGGATTGATATTTAATGAGATCTTTCTAGGAATGTTGTGGAGATAATTATATGACCCAAAGGGTGACTAGGTCTATGTCTGCTATTAGGATTTCTCAAGTTCCAACATCTAGTAGGTAGACCATTTTGCTAGTTGATAAGTCTCAAGCATTGCAACCTATCCTCATTCATTTGAATGTGTTGTTGTATGATGTCTCTCTATTGAAAGATCCTAAGAGCACATTCTCTCTTCTATGGTTTGTTGTACATGTTGTGGTCTTGAGTGGATTTCGTCTATCTCTTTGAGAATAGCTCTAATCTAATTTCCTCTAATCCCTGGGCACATCAAATGCTTAGGAGAGAGTTTGTTGACTAAGTGCTAACCTAGCTTGACTTGAGTTGACTTTTGTTGAATATGTTGACTTTGAGTTGAGGTCAAAGGTTTTTTTTTTCTTTTTTTAAAATATTGATTTGTGAAATGTACCTTGTGATGTAATCGAGGGTTTTTCTCTAAGTTTCCTAATGCTTTTGTATTTTTATATGAATGCAACTACTATGAATACAAAACACTTTTGGTCCCTTTTTCTAATTTGGATATAAAATTGATCTAATTAACTATGAATTGAAATATGAAATTAAATTAGTATGAATTTTCCCAAATGCAATCTAAACTATGTTTTTGTGTTTTTTGAGATGATTTTGAATCTAATCTAGAAATTAAAATTTTGCTTGAATGAAATGTAATCTACAAATTGGAATGAATCTACTCTAAACAATGTAATCTAATTAAATTAAATTAAATCCTATCAAGGAAATAGAAATACAAATATTACTTCTCCAAGAGCAAATTTGTGATTTAATTAACTACGAAAGCATTAAAAAATTGGATTCTCTTTGGCACATGAGCCTAGCATATCCTTAGAGGTCCTCGTGGCAACCTCCTTTTCTATGTAGCGGTGGGGATCTCCTATTGGTGATAGGGATAAAGTAGCAATTGATTGAATGAATAAGTTATTGAAGTTATGACGATTGAATTGAGTTGTTGAAGCTATTGAAGCACTATGGCTTGGATTTTTCAAAAGCAATTTATGAGTGTAACAATGCTATTGAAGCTTTTGAAATCTTGGCAACTATATAGTTAAGAAAGAAAAATGCTCATAAGTCTTGTGAAGAGCATAAGAATGCTATGGAGAACAAAAAGCAAAGTTGGGTCTAAGTCTACAACAATGAATTTCCACCCATATTGCCCATAGGAGGGGGGTATTTATAGGTTGGGAGAGTTCACAAAGAGTGGAGATAATTGAAGAGTTAACTCAATTGATTGATGAGTTAACATGATTTTGATTGCGGAGTGAATACGCATGATTAGGGAGTGAACTGGACATGAAATCTTATCACTCAAGGAGAAAGAAGAGTTTGCATAAGAAGAAAGGGAGATAAGAATCACTTTGTGGGAGTTAAGAATAGAGTGATTGGGAGTGGAGAAGGATTTAGAAATAAATTAGGCTTAGTTTAGGTTGAAGAGGAAAAACAAAGCTAATTTGGGCCTAAACTAAAGAGAAACTCATGTATTTAAACATGAATGGGTCACCTATTTTAGGAGGGCATGTCACCCATGAGGATCCTAGGTTTCCCAAGGAAGAGATTCAAGGTCACCTAGGGGGATTCAGAAAACAAAATGGGCAACCTAGAAAGACCAAGTATTGTGGGTGGTTTTAGGTACTAAGATTGATCAGATGGGTCTAAATATGATCTCAAGACATGAACATTGATTGAAGAACTTGAAGAGGTTAGGTCACCTAGTTTAGCAGGGCAAGTCACCCATGGGGATCCTGGGTTGCCTGGGGAAGATTCATGGCCGCCCAGGGGGATCTAAAAATAATAGGGGGTGATCGAGAAAGGAAGAATAGAGAGATAAAATTGATGATGGGGAATGATTTGGGAGGTCAATTGGAGGCCTTTGAAAGGTTTAAATGGAAGAAGGTTACTTAGGAAAAGTGAATTTCCTATCTTGCGACACTAGATGGTGAAATCGACAAGGTTAGAGATTGACAAAAATAGATTGTTGACGAAGGGGAAATGTGAAAGACACAAGAACTTAGAAGGCTAGCTAGGAGACAAGGGAAACACAAATAAGATGAAAAACTTTGATCCATGTGTTAGAAAAAAAATTCTATTGAGATGTCATAATTACATGCTTACATGTACGTGATTAGGACTACAACTCATCATCGGATTACCATGTAGGCCCATGCACTTTTTTAGTGCTTACATATTTGCCCCCTTAGCGATGGTAGTCTACATGAAAGGTAGGTACTATTCTTGAACTAGGCCTTAATTGTTGTCCTTATCCCGTAATGGTACCTAAAATAATGTGTATCAATTCGATATTAATGATTTTTAGTAAGTACTAAAATAGAAACAAGGAAACGTATCATCAATACATGAGTCACAAGTATACCTGAGTTGCCTCACTTCACCATGGGGACCTACAAGAATGCAAAATTAGGGTGAAAAAGAATTAAAAATGCCAAAACTACCTCTAAATGCATTCAAATGAACTAAACTAAGAGAAGGGAAACAAGTAGAAATTAGAAGAAATGAGGTCAAATAGTGACAAAATTACAGATGGAAGTAGTCAAAAGAGAGCTATTGATGAAGGGGTCTATAAGATGGTAGCTAACCTTCCTCTCACTAATAATTAGGTAAGAAAAATGAGAAAAAACCCTCTTGTAACCCTAGTTTTTGTTTTGTTGATTTCACCCAAATGAATCTGTTATTTTCAAGTTTTGTCGTTGCATTGTCTTAGTTTCCCTATTTCAGTTGATTTGTTATCTTTCATTTGTCAGATTTTGTTCATTTCTATGGTTTTCTGTACTATTTTCACCATTCCAAGGCATGGTGTAGGGTCACCAAATCGATAGAGTAGGTCACCCATGGAGATCTTGGGTCACTTAGGGGGAGATTTAGGGTCACCCATAGAGTTCTGCCCTAATAACTGGGAGACCCACCCAAAATGTTTCAGAATGGAATCTTCAATGATTTGATGCATCTGAGACTCAATTTTGTCTATTTCTTGATACTAACATCTTTAGTTTATTGCAAAATTTCTAACTATTATTCCTTTTTGTGAATATTTGTCATGTTTTACGTTGTTTTTGTGATTTTCTTAGTTTTCATAGATCTAACTTAACATTCCTTGTGTGTGAAAGAATGGATGCATTTGATGGAATTCAACACATGATCAGGCTTGGTTTGTTTATGCCTATAGGGATTTATCTTCTTGGGATCGTGCTATTCTTAAGAGGATGAGTTTGGACCTAGTGGCTTGAGTCCTAGTTGTTCACACTATTAGAATTTGGAAAATAAATGACTACGTGACTAAACGTTTTAGTCACATGACTAAATTTTTTTTCACACTACTATTTTTTTGCAACACAACTATAAATGACTAAATAAATGACTATTTAATGACTAATTTGATCATCGGGTAAAAAACACAACTAAATAATTAGTCACACAAATAAAAATTAGACAATATGATATTAAAGTGGGTAATTAAAAACAAATATTTCCAATTGGAAAGAGAGGAAAATTTAGAGAGGGAAATTTTTTCGATGAAAAATAATTCAAACAAAAGAAACCCTTGTATCATTGTGTGACAGAGAAGAGTTTTTGAAACCATGGTGAGGTAGAGTTATGCTCTGAAAAGGGTTTTCCAGTTGGAATCAGAGGTCAATGGTTCTAATGGAGGTAGTGATGGATCTGATGCAAAGAATATTGTCAATGCAATCACAAAACATGCTTAATAACTTGTTGGCTCTCTTTCCTGAGCACTCCGCCGAATTGCTTTCATGTGTCAATCAGCCCCTCCAAGTAACCCCCCATTTTCTCCTTTTATTTGTCCTCTCATTTTGCCTGATCTACCCAAAATGTAGTTTTGGCTAAATTTAATGATTTATTGTGTATTTGTTTATTGCAAATTTGTTACGATCTGGCTTAATACCCATTTCAATTTTTGCTAGCCCTATTGTAGTTTAGTCCCCTGAATAGCCATTATTGTGTTGAAGTATTGGTTATTAATACTAGTGTTGGTGTGTTCTAAAGAGTATTCAATATGCTCCATTGTTAAAACGGGGTTTGATTTTTCTTAATTGGGGTCATCTTAGGTGGTTCAACTTGGCTTAAAATGCCCATGTGATGAGCTTGCAGATCAATCTAGGGTTTCTAGCTTTTTTTCTGTGATATGGAAGTCACCCTTTCAGATGTTTCTCTCCCTAATGATCATCTAACTAAAATGTCCTTTTAGCATGATGATTCTCTTCTCATGGGCAAATTCATGGGAAGAAGACTAGATGGCGTAAAACTCTATGGATGGATATGGAATCTATGAGGCTGGATACAAAGTTAAATTCTTACTTTTAAGGATTTCTTTCTTCTTCAAGTCTGCCGAGGATAGAGAGTTTTCTCAAACAAGAGTCATGATGTTTTTGGCAAATCTGGGTTGTTTTTATGTCCTTTGGCAACTATTTTTAGACCTAGATCATCTCTTTTTTAAAGGTTCCCTTTTGGATCCCAGTTCTACAACCTCTCTCTGGTTTGTAGAGCTGTGAAGACAATTCAGTTGCTTGCAAAGATCTATACCTCTAGACCAATGCTAGTCACAAGTTGCATAGTGCATCATAACGATTGCCTTACACCCTATGCAGTTGTTAGTAGCTAGACGACACAACCAATTTTAATCATCAATATCAACACTATAAAATTATATGCTTATGTGCACCATGCAAATGATACTCATGCTTCCTAGCACTAAAAAGCACTCATTGCCACATGTTTACTTGCATTTAGCACATCTAAAAAACTAAATAAAAAATAAAGGGCACTTAATAGCAAGGTTTCCCTTCAAATTTAACTCCAAAACCCAACATACAATTCATCAAAATTACCCCTCAAATTTCAGCTCTATTATCCAATTAATTTACCCTCAAAATTATCAATCCTAACAATTCAACAATATGACCTCTCAAATTTCAACTCTAAAATCTATCAATTTACTGTGCAAGATAACAATTCTTTGGGTTCTCAAGTCTTTATATTTCTACTTCCTTTCATTCAGAATCATATGGTCGTTGGCTTCTTAGGTCTTTATCTTTCTACTTCATCAGATACTTGCATTATCATGTCATAAGATCTCTAACACAATACCATGGAAGCCTCAATGCATCTCATATAAAGCCAAATAGTTAGAAAAAAACAACAAAGTAAGAAACATACTCAACAAAAGTGATGACAAATTGGCACATTATCTTCTCATTTTTTTGTATAGTTGAGAACATTCTAAATGTCAAATTCTTTGATACATCAAATGAATCCTCCAAATTATTACTTTTTTTAAAATAGGAAGTTCATAGTTTATAATACTAAGAAATCATCAATCTTTTTGCCATTTCTATGATCTAAAAGAAAATAACAAGCACCCAAGAAAGAATAAAAAATAACAATGTCAATTAATATGGCAGCCTAAAATAAGCCTCAAACAATACAAGGAAACAAGGATTAAAACCTAGTTTGAAGTCTTTCCCAAAATTTTGAATCAAGATTAAACCACTAATAATAAGAAACAATAATAGGAAACATGGTTTACAACTTGGTCCTCATAAATTGTTGACATAAAGCAACCTAAAGAAAAAAGAAACTAAAAGATGACATTTTTAAATAATCAGAGCTCTATAATTGTTTAATTATGATTAAGTATGTGTGCATGCTAAGCCTTCTCTGTATGACACACAGTACTAGAATGCCCAATGTGTTGATGATTACCACCACCATGAGGATGCTCAACAAGATTCATTGCCACACCATAAACCTTGGGCCAACAATTTCTTTTGACCCTATATTTGTGATATGCATTACCAGCTTTGAGCATTGGCTTTTCTATCCTTCCACCACTAGTAACCTAACCAATCATGGATTTGCAACTACTTGGCAGAATCTTCTTAGCTCCAGAAGGAAGCTTTACCCTATAAATTGAAACCAATTTCCAAGACTCGTCAAACAAGGCTATTCAAAATCTGCAAAATTAAAAATTACACAAATCTGAACATTAAGAGAGAACTTAAATAATTGTTCCAAAATTATTTCCACTACCTTTAGAATAATTGCATTTATCAACTCACTATAACCTTGGAAAAAAAAATTAAGCATAGAAATATGCCATAAGTCTCCACAAGGTGTACACCTAGAACTCAAAATAGTTTGAAAATAATTTGGAAAAAGCCACCATCCATAGGACATAACAACAAATGCATCACATGTTTGTTTTTGATTATATAAGGCGGCTAAACAAGGGGCTGAACCCTGAACAAAAACTGAAAGGCCCGAAGACAAAACAGGGCCTTAAACTAGAAACAACATATACAACCAGTACATAATGCCAGCAAAACCAGCAAAACTAGCCACTAAAACTACAACCAAAAAATAGAGTAACAGAGTATCATCAGTAAAATAACAAAGCCATAGGAGACAACAACTCTCCTTACTAGACCATAGAGTTAATAATAGCATCCACTTTTTCAGCCAAATCATCACTATCAATATTGGCAGTAACCCCTAGATTCTTCAACACAGAGAGGTTGAGAGAATAGAGGTCCTGAGCACAATGGAGAAAAACTGTTCCAACTTCGCAATGCGGACCCGTAGACCTACAAGATCAGCCCCCAGACCATTATCAGTCTCCATAGCATCCTTGGCCTCTTCCACATACATATCGCCCGCTTTGTTAGCATTTCCAGCAGAGTCAGCAGTTTCCTCCCCTGTATCCTGCGTTTCCTACTTGTCTTCATCATCACCCAAAATGTCCTAAATCTCCACATCCCTGTCGTCCTCCCCCCGGGTGGATTCATCCGAGCCGCTCTCAGAATAGTCAATGAACTTGGCTGAGGGAGCCGGCTTGCCAGCAATACGCCCAAACCTCCGAACTCTAGAAGAAAACCCCTCCCCACAAGCCTTCACAGAGGAATCCCTTCGCTGTCCCACCGGGGTCCTACCAAGGGTTTTAGGGGTCCCAACCACTGCCTTCCCAGTACCCATTTCACCAGTAACCTTCCGCTTTTTACCCTTCTTAGAGGCAGTCGGGCCTGGGGAATCAACAAGATTTTTCACAGGAGTGCAAACTTCAGTAGTTTTGATAGGAACAGAGGAGGGCCCGGGTTCATCAACATTAGGAATATCCTTAGGGTTAGACGAGGGCTCGCCATCCCCACTAGTGGCTAGAATGGATTTAGAGGGTTCGAGGGCAAGATGATGATTATACAAACAGAGAATAAGGCCCTGGTGGAGAGGGATAGGCTTCATAGTAGGGTTTTTAGCCAGTTTCGCCCGAACCCTAAGGACAGAATGCTCTAGGGAAGAAAGCAAATAAAATGGAAAACTAATTTTAGCATTGCGACGGAAATGATTTAACAGGGGGAGATGGTAGTTATAAAACCTGGTAAAGCACCCCTCCAGGGTAAAATATTTCATGAGGATAAAACAGATAGCGTCCCATGGCTCCGGCAACTTGGCTCTGTCAAAACCGCCCTGGTAAGGGACCAATTCTTCACCATCTCTGAGGAAAAGCTGCTGGCTGGAGAGGTCCGCAATTTTAGTTTTGCGTTGCAGCTTCAAGCCCTGGGTAGACATACCGGTGGCCATAGCTATTACGCGTTCAGAAACTTCAAATCTGATGCCACCCACCGAAACCCATCGATTCTGCCAAGACCACGCAAATTGTTCAGAAAGAGCTTCATTGTATCCATTAAGCCTCTCCAAATAGGGGCTAATCCCACCCTCCTTGCAGTAATGCCAAGCAACCAAATTATCCATAAATTCGCAGCACGAGACAGGTTCAGTTCTAATTCTGTCGCCTCCCATAGCGGAATTACAACGCATTCCACAGAGACCCCCAGACTCCGCAGTTGTCTTAACAGGAGAATTACTAACATTAACAATGCAAATAATGTGGGTAATAACATTGCACACAATCTCATAATAATGAGAGGCCTTACAAACACCAATCCCATGCTTAACCATAATTACTCGGCACAAGCCATGATGATCCAGCCATCTGCTCACCTTATGAGAAAGAGGAGTAGATTTGACAGTAGAAAAAGTACAAGAGGATGCGTACTTCAAGGGACACGTCAACCCCTTCCCAAGGAACTGACAGTATGAGCTATCTTTCGAACACATCAGCTTCATCAAGACCCGGCCATGTCTTTAAGAATAAGATTCTTAAGATTCAAAGGAAGGTGATCAAATTGGCACCAAACCCTCCAATTTGAATATCTCTGTTAGAGGTCAGCACAAGCGTCCGCCACGCCATTGCCCTCATGGTAAATATGTGAGATATGCACAGTAATAAACCTCTGCAAGAGAAACTGAATATCTCTGATAATGTCTTTCAATTGAATACCAATATTCGACTTATTAGTTATGGCATCAATGACCATTTTAGAATCTCCTTGAATATCCAAATTTTGAATACCGAGGGATATGGCCAATTTAAGCCCCCAAAGAAAAGCCATAGCCTCAGCATAGTTATTGCTGTGATAGCCCATACCTCCAGCATAGACAGCAAACATCCACCCTTTATCATCACGGATGATCCCTCCCCCACTAGCTGTACCATCGAGCTTAGAGGCCCCATCAAAATTGAGCTTCATCCAGTTAGAACTTAGAGGCTGCCATTTAGTGTTAAGTCTTTGCAACAGTTTAGAATTGTTATAAGCCGGAATATGGTTGAGAATCTTCCAGTTAACTGCAATTTGTTCTTCCTCCTGAGACAGAGGTTTCTCCGCAGTGCGGATATGGGCCAAAGTGATACTCTCCAAAAGAGTCTTGATGAAAGTATGAGAGACCTAAGAGACCTCTCTGACAGTATCTCTAAAAATCTGATGGTTGCGCTCTTTCCACAAAGTCCAGCTCAAACACGGCAGAGTCTGATTCCATAACTCAACAAGCTAGGGATGGGAGAAGGGAGGATACCAATTGTTAATAACTAC
This sequence comes from Cunninghamia lanceolata, assembly GCA_027924645.1. NCBI lineage: Eukaryota > Viridiplantae > Streptophyta > Pinopsida > Cupressales > Cupressaceae > Cunninghamia > Cunninghamia lanceolata. The sequence continues at coordinate 28,235 of BSBN01001299.1, forward strand.
CTAGATATCAGAGTTGCAAGCCCATTGAATACCAAAATTGCTGAGGATAAGGCTCTAGATGTCCCTAGCAAAGTTACAGTGAAAAAATAAATGAGAAACCATTTCCTCCTTTTCACAGCATAGACAACATCTGTTGACCAAAGTGAAACCTCTCTTCTGCAAATTATCTTGGGTCAGAATTTTATTATGAACAGAGGCCCACCAGAACATGTTAATTTTCGGGATCAGTTTTTGGTTCCAGACTTTTCTCCATATCTCCTTTTTATGAAGCTCAGGGACCAATAAGTGATAGGCAGACTTAACAGAGAATCGGCCATTCTTATCCCAAAAGCAAGATGATAAACAAAAATGATAATGAGTCAAGGGGAACATCAAGATGTAGTACATTCAAATTAAATTTCAACTAGCTGCTAAATGAGCACAACCCACTTTGACTTGTCATAAGTTCAGAATATTAGATCAGGTACATTTTTATGTCTATAAAGGTGAGAACAACCCAATAATGGATCAAATGTTTTAGATTGAAATGCAATAGAAATGCATTGCAAATGACAACAATAAAATTTGAAATTACTTAGCTCATAAAAGAATAGTGGAGAAAAGGCACAAAAAGTGTTCTTTGATTTGATCGTGAAAGGAAGCTAGGTGTGTGGAAACTGCTTCCTACACTAATCTAATGAGGGGAGGAGAGTGCAAATTCAATTTTATCCTTACTATTACAGCAATGTTAAACCCACTAATAGAGATGTTACAACAAACACATAAACAAGAAAGTATGACAGGAGAAGAGAGACACAAGGTATATGTGGGGAAAACCCTTACGGGTGAAAAACCCCACACTCCAAAACATAGCTCAAATGTACTACGTAAACAATGAAGGTTACAATACAACACAGAGCCAAAGCTCTTGCAAGAATCTTTGACACTCGTATCTGGAGATGATTCAACAGGATAACAATACCTGTAAAACTTGTAGTACATCACCTCCTCAAAGCACCTGTTTATATAGAATATACAAGGCAATTTTGGCTCTATCTTGGAATAGGCATTCAACATGGCCTCATGTCCCAAAACCCATGCCTATGGATGCTTGTCCAACCTTGTAGAATGTTCCTGACACTTGTTAGGTCACCCCATCCCAAAGAGGTTGCCTATTTCCAAAATGGGCTATGACAGATGCTCTTACAACTCTTACAACTGTTATAGAATCTGTCATAGCTATCATAGCTTACAAATGTAAGAGAATCTATCATACATAGGCTATAAATAGCATATTCTCTTACAACATGTCATAGTCCACCTTGGGGTGCCCAAAGATGCCTTTTTTAAAGATGCTCTTCGACACATGTCTTCACCTATCATAGAATCTCCTATTTCTGACTCTTACATGTCATAACTTCATCATAGGAATCTATCATGACCGTTACAGTCAATATTCCCTTACACAACATCCAAGATGCTGACACATGGTAAAATATTCCTACCACTAAGTGGGATGCCTATCTCCTCATGTGAGGACAAAAATACATGTGGTCATATGCCATGTAGGATGACACATCACCGTGCTAACTCCCACAATATGACAACATAAGATTTGCATCCAATTAATACAATAGGCAAATAATAAATAAATACAATGTAAAAATACAAGGAATTACCAAGGTTGAGACACCTTAATTCCCAACATTCTCCCACTTGTCGAACACCTTGTAAGAGCCAATAGAATTAACAGGATTTAAATGCTATAGGTCAAGAGGCCCATAGAGTCTGAACACCATCTGAACTTCTCTATGCTCACTGGTTTTGTCAATGCATCTGTAACATTCTTCAAAGTATCTACTTTCTCCAAATTTACCTTCCCATCCTCTACCATGTCTCGTATGAAGTGAAACTGTACATCAATATGCTTTGTTCTGGCATGGAAAGTTGGATTCTTCACAAGACAAATCACACTCTGACTATCACAACTGATTGTAATATGACCTGCATCAACACCAATATCTGAACACAACCTCTTAAGCCAAATGGATTCCTTGTAAGCATGAGTTTCAGCCATATACTCAGCTTCAGTAGTGGACAAAGCAACCACAGTTTGTCGCTTACTCATCCAACTAATTGCACCACCAAACATAATGAACACATAGGCACTGGTGGATCTCCTACTGTCAAATCACTTGCCCAATTAGAATCCACAAATCCACGAATACAAACTAAATGTAGAGGTCCTGTAGCATTTCCATGATAGCATATGGAACACTTGGAAGTGCCCCTCAAATATCAGAACACTCGCTTAACTGCATCCTAATTTACCCATCCAGGATTAGCCATAAATCGACTAAGGACTCCCAATACTTGGGCAATGTCTATTCTTGTGCAGACCATAGCATACATCAAATTGCCAACAACACTAGCATAAGGTACTCTACTCATGTCCTCCACCTCACTAGGAGATTTTGGACAATCACTAACAGATAACTTTGTCCCCAATGAAATAGGAACACACAATGGTCTACAATCTACCATGCTGAACCTATCCAACACGGTCTTCACATACTTATTTTGGCTTAACCAAAGTTTTTTGTTTGCTCTGTCTCTTCTGATTTCCATTCCCAAAATGTACTTGGCTGCCCCTAGATTGCTAACAACTGAGACTTCAAATCATAAATCATATTCTTACCATTCTCAATCAATAGCATATCGTCAACATACAATGCAATAATGAGAATGTGATCATTGTCAAATTTGTAATACACACAATGATCAGATTTTGATCTCAGATAGCCAATCAACAACACAAAGGCATCAAAATTCAAGTACCACATCCTAGGAGACTGCTTCAAACCATACAAAGACTTCTTAAGCTTGCAAACCAAATTTTCTTTACCTTTCTCTATGTAATGCTCTGGCTGTGACATGTAGATTTCTTCCTCCAAATCACCATGAAGGAAAGTTGTCTTCACATCCATTTGTTCTACCTCTAAGTTATGAGCAACTGAAAGAGATAACTGAAATTGAATGGATGTTAGCTTTGCAACGGGAGAGAAAAATTCACCATAATCAATTCCCTCCACTTGTGAGTACCCCTTTGCAACCAATCTAGCCTTGTACTTTTCAACACTGCCATCTGCACCAAATTTCTTCTTGATCACCCATTTGCATCCAACAGGTTTCTGTCCATTAGGCAAAGGCACCAAGTCCCATGTTTTATTCTTTTCCAAAGAAGCCATCTCATCTTCTATGGCCTCCTTCTAGGAACCTGCATCTTTCATGCCCATAGCCTTTTTTATAGTTCTGGCTCATCAGTGTTAGTAAGTAAAGCAAAAGCACAACTAGAATCAAGTAATGAATAACCAAACCTATTAGGTTGCTTTCTCATTCGTGTAGACCTCCTCAATGGCTGAGGTTGAGGTTCTACTTCTTCTTCTGAGCTTTCAGAGCTGCTAGAGCTCTCCTTATCATCACGTCTCACAGGGTCTGTCGGTTTAGTCTTCTCAGGGGTAGAAGAAAACTAAACTGCATCTTCTTTCTTTTCTATCTGTTTTGGCTGTAGAATAATAGAAGAAGGTGTTAACTCTCTGAAGATAACACTTTTTGTATACAACACTTTTTTAGCCATAGGATCCCAAAGCTTGTATCCTTTCACACCGACACCATAGCCAATGAAGATACACTTAACAGCCTTGTTCTCCAATTTAGACCTTTTCTCCCTAGGCACTTGTGCATATGCCTCACAACCAAAAACATGAAGATGTCTAACTGAAGGCTTATTACCAGACCACACTTCCATAGGTGTCTTACCAATAAGAGATGATGTAGGAGATCTGTTTACCAGATAGTAAGCAGTGGCTACAGCTTCAGCCCAAAACTTTTATTTGAGGCTTGCTCCACTAAGCGTACTCCTAGCCTTCTCCATCAGTGTCCTGTTCATCCTCTCTACAACTCCATTTTGCTGTAGGGTGTATGGAGTTGTCTTATGTCTTTCAATCCCTTGCTCCTTACAGAAGTTATCAAACTCTACTGAATAAAACTCACCACCGTTATCAGTTCTCAAACACTTAATCTTTTTACTAGTCTGATTTTTAGCAAAGGCTTTAAACTCTTTAAATTGACTAAAGAATCTAGTCTTGCTTCTGATAAAATAAACCCATGTCCTTCTACTGTAATCATCTATGAAAGATACAAAATATACAGATTTTGAAATCGAAGGAACACTAACAGGACCAAACACATCAGAATGAATAAGATCCAATACACCAGAAGACTTGTGAGAACTAGAGTAAAACTAAACATGGTTTTTCTTTCCATAAATGCAATGTTTGCAAAAGTTAAACTCGAGATTACAATCATTTAACCCCTCAATGAAATTTTTATTTTTCAAGGTCTGCAGACCCTTCTCACCAATGTGGCCATATCTCAAATGCCATAACATAGTCTTTTTAGCAGGAAGCTTAGCTTCCATAGCATGTGCACTACTGTCAGAACTAGTTACAACAGATTTCTTCACTGCTCGTTCATATGGTGGGAATGAAGTGACTGTAGCTCTTTTCTTTGAGTCAGAAGAACTATTGCACTGTGAAGTGCATGCCTCCAGCTGAAATAGAGTACCTCTCCAAGTACCCTTCGTAAGCACCATAGATCCTCTAGTCATCTTGCATCCATCCTTTGAAAAGACAACCTGCACACCTGTATCATTCAACATACTTACAAAAAGTAGGTTCCGTGCAAGGCCTGGAATGTGCATAACTCCAATGATCCCTTTCACTTGTCCATTAGGGAATCGAATTGAGACTCTTCCACAACCAACAATTTTTAAAATGAGAATCGTCACCCAGGTACACTCTTCCACCATCCAACTCTTCATACTTCATGAACTAGTCTCTATGTGAGGTCATGTGGAATGATGCACCATAATCAATCAACCACACATCATCAGGTGCATGGGTGGCCAGGGCTACGATGAAGGCATCACCATCATCTTGTGACTTGTCAAAATCTGAATCTGGGGTCAATTTCTTTTTCTTTTTCTTTTCTTCTTTGCATTCCTTTTGGAAATGCCCAGACTTTCCATAGTTCCAACAGATAGCCTTGGAATTTTGAGGAGATTTGGATCTCTCATGGGATTTGGATCTGCCCTTCTCAGCTTTCTTGTCCTTCTTCTTCCCTTTCTCCTTGGGTCTTCCATGAACCGCAAGAGCCTCTTTGGCTGATTCAGATGTCTTCCTCTGCATTTCTTTATATAACAACGAGGACACCACATCTTCTATCTTGAAGGTGGTAGTGGTGCTTCCGATAGCCATTACAAGATGATCCCATGAATTTGGTAAAGAACAAAGTAGGGTCATGCAATGGTCCTCCTCCTCCATTTTCACACCCATAGATGTCAACTGTGCAACGATCATGTTGAAAGCATTCATGTGGTTCGCAACAGATCCTCTGTCTTCCATCTTCAGAGCGAACAACTTCTTTTTAGGAAAAGTTTGTTTACCAAGGACTTGTCCTGATAAACATTCTCCTCATGGACATTCAATAGGATAGAGTTAGCTAAACAAAGTCTTATGAGACCCTTAGCCTTCAGATCTTTTAGGTCCCAATCAGCTTGTGACATTGCTGTAGGTTTCACACCGAATACAGTTTCCCATAGTGGTGTAGTCACGGTAGGAGGGTTCACAAAATGAACTATTTGGACCATGAAGCAAGAGTAAACACAATGGAAACAACTCAAAGAAATGGAACAAATGCAGATTCAGTCATTCAATATATCAAAGAATTCAAATACAATATGGCTGGCAACATGCGGGCTTACAATTAGGGCTCACACACTTGAGTACATACATGCGCAAGATAAGGCTTTGAAGCTCCCTTCGCACAAAATCCAAATTATCAGCTATCACTATATCATAAACTTGATTACTACTTTCCTAAGGATCTATTACATATTTATATATCATTTTCGAACCAATAGATTCCTCTGCGTCGGCCAAGGAGGGTCACAAACTCCAATGGAGAGCTGTAACATGTTCACAGATGGGTCAGACCTAAATGCATAGAACACTTCCTCAAATTAATGGAACAATGTGCGGACCCTTGGTGAAGGTCGGCCATGACCACAAGACATTAAATGATGTGTCATTGAGATCTGTAAGTCAAGGAATGATCCGCAAGCTTTCTCCTTCAGTTGATTATCAGGAACTATTAGAATGCTCTGCTATGAGAAAATAGTTGACCTTTTGATAGCGATATCTTTCTGGTAGTTGATCCAAATGCTCTGAATTCTTGATATGATGTAGATGCTAAATCCAAATCTACAAGATGTGAAATGCCAAAACTAGACCACAAGCTAAAAACTGCTACTGACTGAACTACCTGAACTGAACTGGAAAATGAAAGAACTAAAATGCCAACAAATTGCAATGCAAATGTTTTTGGGTGATGCAAGATTACTCTTGAACCAAGGATGCTCCTGCATCAGACATCTGGGGTTATTGAAAAAGTGAGTCCCCCACTTTGCTGGGACTAGGGGAGAACCAAGACAGTCCACCTCAGCCTGAGAAATCCATGATGAATCTTCTTCCGATCTACCTTTCCACTTCACAAGATATTCTTTGTATTGTCTTTCTCTAGTGCTGTGTCCAACTCTGCTATCCAAAATGTCTTCAATCTATTCTGATGCTTGTTGTGGTAACTGCTTCTTCAAGTCTTCTGCCATGCTGTCGCTGAACTCTGCTTCATGATATTAATAAAGATCTGTAATGTTGAAAATAGGTGAAATACCCAATGTCTCCGGTAATTCCACTTCATATGCATTTCCTGAATCAAATTTCTTGGGTATCCTACAAGGTTCAAATTTCTTCATCTTCAACTTGTTATAAGTCTCAACTAGAAATCTTTCTTTTCTCAAGTACACCATCACTTCATCTCCAATTTCAAATTTCTTATGTCTTCTCTTCTCATCAGCCTTCTCTTTGTACTTACTGTTCATATCCTCCAAATGTTTCTTTATTTGATCATGCACTGTCTTCATGTGATCTGCAAATTCTTCTGCTTCTGCACTCCTCTTCTCTTCCATACTGATATCTCTCAATTCTACAACTCCTCTAGGATTCACTCCGGTAACAATCTCAAAAGGTGTTCTTCCGGTACTCTTGTTTACTAAATTACTATATGCAAACTCTGCTTGTGAAAGAATCAAGTCCCAACTTCCTGTCTTCTCTCCAACCAAACATCTCAACAAGTTTCCCAAACCCCTATTCACTACTTCTGTCTGTCCATCTGTCTGTGGATGAAAAGTTGACTTGAACTTCAAATCTATCTTTATCTTCTTCCAAAGTGTCTTCCAAAAGTAACCAACAAACTTTTTGTCTCTGTCCGAAACTATACTCTTAGGTAATCCATGCAATCTCACAATCTCTTTAAAAAATAGGTCAGCTACATGCACTACACCAGTTGTCTTCTTACAAGGTATGAAATGAGCCATCTTTAAAAATTTGTCAACCATTACAAATATTGAATCATGTCCTCTCTGTGTCTTAGGCAATCCCATTACAAAATCCATGCTTATATCGTCCCAAGGTTTCTCTGGTACTGTCAAAGGTTTATACAATCCAATGTTCTGACTACTCCCTTTTGCAACTTCTGAACATCCTTATGTATCTAAGGCCAAAAAAAAATTTCACTTACCAAAGCCACTGTCTTATCAATGCCAAAATGTCCTGCCAATCCACCACTATGCTTCTCCTTGTTCAAATTATCTCTCATTGAACTTCTAGGTATGCACAACAGACTTCCTTTGAATAACATATCCTCTTGAATGAAATAGTCCAACCATGTACTTCTATCTATTACAACAGGTTCCTTACAAGCTTTCCAAGGTTCTACAAAATTTGTGTCTCCCTCATACATGTTCTTCAATTCATCAAAACCCAACACTTCAACTCTCATCTCTGTCAACAAGTTTCTTCTTCTACTCAAGGCATCAACAACTTTGTTTGATTTACTACTCCTATGCTTCAACACAAAAGTATAACTTTGCATGAACTCTACCCATCTCATATGTCTCTGATTCAACTTACCTTGACTCTTCAAATATTGCAAAGCTTGATGATCTGTATACAACACAAACTCCTTAGGCAACAAGTAATGTCTCCACTTCTTCAGGGCTTGAATTATGGCATAGAACTCCGGATCATAAACTGAATATCTTCTCCTTGCATCATTCAACTTCTCACTGAAATAAGCTATAGGTCTACCTTCTTGACTTACCACTGCTCCAATTGCATTTCCATTTGCATCACAATCAACTTGAAATACCTTATTGAAATCTGGTAATGCCAAAACAGGTTGCTCTGTCACTTTTTGCTTCAATAACTCAAAACTTTTATCTGCTCCTGATGTCCACTTAAAATCTTTTCTGTCACCTCTCATTGACTCTGTCATAGGGTTACAAATTGAACTGAAATTTCTGATGAACGTCTGGTAGAAACTAGCCAATCCATGAAATGATCTAACTTCTCCAATGCTCTCTGGTGTAGGCCATTCAACAATTGCTCTCACTTTCTCAAGGTCCATCTTCAATCCTTTCGTAGAAATCATGAATCCTAAATATACCAACTCTTCCTTCATGAAACTACACTTCTTCATGTTTATTAGCAATTTCTCTTCTCTCAACCTCTGCAAAACTTGTCTAATATGCCACAAGTGTTCTTTCTTTGTCTTACTAAAAATCAGAATATCATCCAAGTATTCAATTACAAACTTACCCAAGAGTTTCTTTAGAACTTCATTCATCAACCTCATGAAAGTACTCGGTGGATTTGTCAATCCAAAAGGCATCACTAACCACTCATACAATCCTTCATTTGTCTTAAAAGTAGTCTTCCATTCATCTCCTCTGATTTTGATCTGATGGTATCCACTCTTCAAGTCTATCTTTGTGAAATATTTTGCTCCACTCAAGCAATCCATGATATCATCCATCCTAGGTAAAGAAAATCTATACTTAACTGTGATCTTGTTTATTGCTCTAGAGTCAGTACACATTCTCCATTCTCCATCCTTCTTCGATGCTAACACTGTAGGTACTGCACAAGGACTCAAGCTTTCTTTGATCAAACCTTTCCTCAACAATTCTTGTATATGTCTATTCAGTTCTTCATTCTCTGTCAGTGTCATTCGGTGTGCTACTTTGTTAGGCAAACTTGCTCCTGGTATAAGATCCATGTTATGACTGATACTCCTTATAGGTGGTAATCCTTCAGGCACATTATCTAATATGATGTCTTCATACTCTGTTAGCAACTCTTTTATCTCCTCTGGTTTAGTCATTTTCTTCAATATTTCATGCTTCTTAGGAATCAAGGTATAACACATACTTTCCTATTTCAAACCATCCAAAAATTTCCTTCCGTCTAGCAAACAAATTCTAGCATCTCCACATACCACATCTTTAGGATCATCCTCCAAAGGAATCAAAGTAATTATTTTCCCATTTGTTGTTATAGTATATGTATTCTTTCTTCCATCATGTATATCTTTTCTATCATACTACCAAGGTCTACCCAACAAAATATGACATACATCCATAGGCATAATATCACACAAGACTTCATCATGATAAGATCCAATATGAAATTTCACCAAACATTGTTCACTCACTTGTACCTTATGATCATCCTGAATCCATGCTATCTGATAGGGCATAGGGTGTTTCAATCTTTCTAATTTCAGCTTAGTTACCATCTCCTCTGAAACTAGGTTATCTAAACTACCACTATCAATTACAACTTTACAACACTTACCTCTGGATTTGCATCTAGTTCTGAACAGACTTTTCCTTTGTGATGGTTCCTCATTTGTCTCTACTTGAAATAGTGCTCTCCTCATCACCAAGGATTCTCCTTTCTTAGGTTTACCAATAGAACTGGGTGATTCAACAGGTTCTTCTTCAACATAGGCTACTCTCCCACTATTCTCTATCTTCTTGCTTCTACTACCCTTATTACATTCAAATGCTCTATGTCCTTCACCTCCACACTTGAAACAAGTACCTCTGAATGTCCTCTTATCAAATCCTCTTCTTTCTCTTCTGTATCCTTCATTTCGGTATGCACTAGGGTTTCCTCTCTGGTAAAAAATTCTGTCATCTCTTCAGTAAGCATTATTATCTCTGTCATCCTTCTTAGATGGGCTGTCAAACTTGTTCTGCTCCACAAATGATCTATCATATCTAGAAAATGTTTTACCTCTCTTAAATTTACCTCCTTTGCCTCTCTGTCTTTGATCATGCTTCTTATTCAGCTTCTCTTCAACTTTTAGGGCAAATTGATATGCTTCTTTCTTCCAAAGATGTCATCCTTACCAAGCTTAGCTCTTCTTGAATGTTCAATCTCAGTCCATTGATGTATCTTGCCACTTTCTCCTTGCTTGCTTCACTATGTCCTATCCTTATGATCATCTTATGAAATTCTTCAGTGTACTCCTTCACAGATTTCTCCTTCTATCTTAGGTTTTGCAATCTTTTCAACAGCTCCAACTCATAGTCAGCAGGTATAAACCGATTCTTCAACTTTGTCACCATCCGGTCCCACTTTGTAATCTTTTCTTTTCCTCTTCTGTTTATTTCCAACTAAACTTCTTTCCACCATATAGCAGCATGTCAATTCTTCAGGGTTCAAATTACCAGTGTAGTTTGGCACATCAACTTTAGGTCTCTTTCCAATCTTTGAGATGGCTCGCAACATCTTTATCTGATCTGATTCTTCTTCTTCATCACCTTCTAAGGTTTCGCTAGTATGTTCCACAGATTGAAATTCTTCTTCATCATCACTTTCAACATTAGGTCTCGGTGTCAATCCTCTTTGCCTATCTTCTTCAAAAGCATCCAAACAAATTCACATTATTCTCATCAATTCCATCATCTCATCTATTCTATTAGCCATTGTAGCAATAGTAGGAACTCTTCGCAGAAGCATATTCCTAGGATCAAGTGCAAACTACCTTAGGTTCAACGATTGGGGTAAAAGTGACAACTGCCTCTCGATCGATGATCCGTTGCACACAAGTAACCTACCTCGGATTGACAATCTGCTTACAACAAGACCTTATGGAATCCCCTTCACCAATTTGCTCAATTTGCTCTCCAAGATTCTAACTTTCGCTCTGATACAACTTGGTGTAGTCACTATAGGAGGGTTCACAGAATGAACTATCTGGACTGTACAACAAGAGTAAACACAACGGAAACAACCCAAAGAAATAGAACAAATGCACATTCAGTCATTCAATATATCAAAGAATTCAAATACAATATGGTCGGCAACATGCGAGCTTATAGTTAGGGCTCACATGCCTGATTACATACATGCGCAAGATAAGGCTTTGAAGCTCCCTTCGTACAAAATCTAAATTATTAGCTATCACTATATCATGAACTTGATTACTACTTTCCTAAGGATCTATTACATCTTTATATATCATTTTTGGACCAATAAATTCCTCCGCATCAGCCAAGGAAGGTCACAAACTCCAATGAAGAGCTGTAACGTGTTCACAGATGGGTCAAACCTAAATGCATAGAACACTTCCTCAAATGAATGGAACAACATGTGGACCCTTGGGGAAGGTTGGCCATGAACCACAGAACATTGAATGATGTGTCATTGAGATCCACAAGTCAAGGAATGATCTGCAAGCTTTCTCCTTCAGCTGATTATCATGAATTGTTAGAATGCTCTGCTCTAAGAAAATAGTTGACCTTCTGATAGCGATATCTTTCTGGTAACTAATCCAAATGCTCTAAATTCTTGATATGATGTAGATGAATGAATGTAGATGCTAAGTCTAGATCCGCAAGATGTGAAATGCCAAAACTGGACCACAAGCTGAAAACTGCTACTGACTGAACTGCCTGAATTGAACTGGAAAATGAAAGAACTGAAATGCCAACAAATGGTAATGCAAATGTTTTTGGGTGATGCAAGATTACTCTTGAACCAGGGATGCTCCTGCAACACATAGGTCATGATCAACAAGTAGGTCCTTCATCTTGAGTTTCCACAACTTGAAATTTGTGCCATTGAACTTCTCCACCTCTACTCTTCTAGATGTGGTTGCCATCTCCTTCCTGCAACAAGATACAGAATACTCTGTGTTAACTATTCATTCACCCTTATTCAATTTTTCATAATCCTTCCCTAAGAAAAAGGTCAATCTACCATTTTCCCTTATTGGTCAATATGTTTACTCCTTAGGTTGGCTCTTTGTTATTAAAAATCATTCGCCTGTCATCTTATGTGCAAAATAATTCTAGTATTGAACCTTCAAACTTGAACCTTTTTAAAAATCCAGTGGTTCAAAGGTTCAAAGGTTAAATGTTCAATGTTTATAGAGAAGTCATTTACCCTTGGTCTCCTTGCATAACTCAATTTGTATCTTTGAACTGCCCGATTGAACCTCGTATCGGAGTTCAAAGGTTCAAAGGTTCAAAGGTTTAATAGTTCAATAGTTCGTCACAAAATGTTCTGTAACAAATGTACCTATGTAATTAGTCTCACTTTTCCCTAAAATCTTCTTTAAGTCAAAATTATAGGAGATTTTAATGGAGAAAATAATTTAGAGGGAAATATATTCGGAACACCTTATGAAATGGAAAATTTTAACTTTCAAGAGGTTATGGGTAATGATTACACATCAAGGTCATGTGCGAGAATTACTTACAATTAATGCATTTGTTAGAATTTATGTCTTATCAAGTAAATTTAGCATGAATTAATTGATCCAATAATTATTCGACCAGATTTTATGCCTTTTATCAAGAAGGAACATGCATATTTTGGCAGTGAAACATACAGGGTGATACAAAAAGGAAACAACGCTGGAGGTAAAAGATTTTTCTTGCCTAGTTTGACAGTGATTTCAGATCCATTGAAGGTGAGTTTCGACTTTCCTTATAGCTGTTCCCATTACTTTGTTGAAAAAGAGAATCATTTTGAGTTTCTGGTATTGTTAAAGCAGTTGAAGCATTTTCCATTTTATTTATCCAAAATGTAGTCATGAAAGTTGCCTATCTTGGTTCTGAACATGGTTCTAGCCTTGTTTGTTCTCTTCCTGAATATGGAGATACCTTTTTAGCTCAGTATGATTTAGAAGATTTTAAGGAAAGGGCTAAAAATCCTATGTCTACCCCTATGATGGAAAGGATAGTGGAAAGTGGTTTAATTGAAGCTGCAACTTTTCCTATGGGGGTGCAATGCCCTAAGTTAGTTCTCGAATGCATGAGCAAATATGACCCTCAAAATAGATGCATTAGAGCTTCTGATGGAAATGTGTTATTGCCTGTTAATAGACAAACCCTAATGGCCATAATGAAAATCCCACCTAAGGAGCCATACTCTGATCTTGACATTACTTCCTCTTATAGTTATTTTTCATTGAAGAAGGCAAATTACAAGAGTGTAATTGCAAGGAATTGGCTATTAAAATTCCAAAAGGGAGGTTCGAGGTTGCCCAGATCACTAACAAGGGAAAATATGATACCAGAAATAAAGGATATCATGGTGTTGTTACACAGGTTAAAAGGTAGTTCTCAAGCATTCTGTTGGGAGGATTGGATGTATTTCTTTATTCAAGTGATTCTTCAAGGAGAACAATATCTGGATTGGGCAAAAATCATAGCTGAATGTTTACATCAGGGTTTGAGTAATTATCCGGGAAATAAAAAGTTTTACATGTCCTCATATCTCTTTTACTGCCTGGCATCCACAAGGGAGTGGAGAGGATTACCTCATGCATCCTTAGTTGAAGATATAAGAATTCATGATTATTACTCTCATTTATAAATGCAAAAGTGTTATGAAAATTATGGAAGAGTTAATGATGTTTTCACCGGTAGGATGGTTTATGAATTGACAGGCAATATTAATAAAAGGGTGTTTGATGAAGCCATGCAATTAATTAGCATTTATGGTAGCTTCTTCATTCAGTTTCCCAGATTCACTTACATCAGAGTTGGCAGTTTTGAAGGTGAGCTTGTGAAACTACCCAGATATGTCTTTGACGGCTTTATATTAATCAAAGTTTGCAGGTAGTTAGCTCATATAGATAAGAAATTTTCAATGAAAAGAGAGTCTGGTATATCTTTCCCTATTGAGCTTGGTCACTATTCATGTCAATTTGTGTCTGACGCTTTAAATCTAGAGGTGGGCCTAAAGAAGTTCAATTTTCAATATTATAATGCCAGACCCAAGTTCGATAGCAAAGGTTTTGCTAGAGACAATTTGGATTTTGGTGAGGGATTTTCACACATTCCCTAAATAGAGGACAAATGGGAAGATTGCCAAGATGAATTTGAAGTTAGAAAAAGGCTTTGGTGCAGATTTTCCTTAGGGCAAATAGTCACCCTTAACCTGAAAATGAATATTACTGGAATAATAGATGATGAGGAACAGGTGATCGATTCTCACTTTGAACAAATAAAACGGCTGCCTATTCTAGAAGTTGATTGGAATAGAGATGAAGAGGACCAAATCGAAGTTAAAACCCTACCCGTAATAAGAACTGAAAAATGGTTAAGAGAACGGAGATTGAAAAAGGTTCAAAATGAAGATTTCCAATGGTGTGCACCCATTGATAAATCACAATCTCCTGTAAGCTCTTCTAATTAGCTTATTAATATCTATGATGCAGATACTCCAAAGTCAAAAATTGAAAAGGGTTCTGCCACCAAAAAGTTGAAGAAAACCCTTGTGACTATTCTGCCTTCTCGCACCACCAGGTCAAGAACTAAGAGTTGGAAGAAGGAAATTTTAGAAAGAATAATTGTGGACCTAAATACTAAAGAAGATTCAGAAGAAATAATGAGTGATCAAGGGTTTGGTTCACCAATGGTAGAAGAAATCAATACGAACCAATAGGTAGAGGTTGCTTTGGATTCTACCAATCTAATGATATTACAAATGCACCTTCTGAATAGCTTACTCCTAATAAAGAGATTCCAGTCACTACGCCTAGGTGGTTGGAAAATTCAATTAATGATAAAAGGAAAATAGTTCCATTTTCTTTACCATTGGAAGATATGGTTAGCAAATGTCTGGGAAAGGCTCCAAAATCTAAAAAGTTGAAAAGCACTTCCAGTGTGGACATTGATCCCAATACAGGAAATTGGAGTGCAGAGATAGCTCAACCAATAGCTGATGAAGAAGTTCAAAACCCCACAGTCCAAGATTTTGTAGTAGAAAGAATAGACCTTGGAATTGCATCGCATGCTGCAGACGTGCACCATCTTGAGGCATCTACTAGAAAGATAGTTAGCCGTACATGGAAAGATGAAAATGATAAGAGGGAGTTGAAACAAGCATTACGATCAATGGCAGAATATATTGATGCCATTCACAATCCAGACCCACAACCTATTTCTCAATTACCCCTATCTTTTGATCCAAAATCTCCAGTTAATCAAAAAATGCTTGATCAAATACATAGAAACAAGATGGTGACTAAAGTGTTCAATGACTAGCTAGATGGTATCATCCAAATAGCTACAGAATATATTAATGATTTGAAAGGTATATATGATGAAACCATGGCTACTGTTGAAGATTTAAAAATACAGAATGCCTTGTGGGAAAAGGATGAAGCAAAATGGATGAGTGTAATAAATCAAATGGTTGAGATTCAAAAGTATGGGGTGGCAAAGTTTCTATCAGAAAAGAACATAAGAAGCCTGAACGACAATATGCTGTATGTAAGTAGGAGAAACATTGAATGGAGAAACTCAGTGTAAAGACAAGGATGAATGGAGTTTACAAAGATGATTAAAGAGATAACTGAGTTCACTTAATCTCTACAACATGATTTAGAATGTATCGATGTGAAGTACCTAAAAGATGATGGTGAGCCAGAAAAAGATATTGATATTGTTGTACAATCCTTCAAAGAGAAAATCAGTTTTGTCAAAGAAAATGATAATCTTATAATTGATGATTTCTCTTGGATATCAAAATCACTACTTCACCTTTGCGTCAATGCACTCCCAGAGGATGTGGAAAAGGTAGCGAACATTCGAAAAGAAATGGATGTTTGGAAGGCACAAGTTAAGCATATTGGCATCCCTAATTTCCCAAAAATTTAGGAGTTTGTTGCCGCATACCAGGAATGGAAGACACAACGTGTCTCTTCGGCAAAATAGAGTAAATCTAGAGATTCCAATGTGCTATCCCAGTCATGATCGTGCTTATATAATCTTTTTATTCAGTTATTTAGTTGGGGAACTATGTTTAAAAACTCTATCTTTTAATCAGTTTTCAAGGAACTAAATCCCGTTAAGGGTCAGAGTTTGTTTAACTTTGGGTTTAAAGAATGGTTAATAGGGGTAAGCTATATATATATGTTTGGTTTTAAACTAACCAGGAGATAGAATAAGAGACAAGGAATTTTGGTTGAACCTTTATGTTTACAATGTATGTGATGTTTGTCTAAAAATTTTTCATCTGTGAATGAGAAGAAGAAATGATTGCTACAAACTTAAATCTGTGTGTTGAAGTGCTTGAAATCAGGTTTCTGTGCAAGCTCTTCTTTTATGTGGTAATTATTCTTTCACTAGATGAATCATCATATATGTTTTATCATTTACTAGTTTAGTGATACATGCATATATATATATATATATATATATATATATATATATATATATATATATATATATGATTATTGTTAAAGATGGAATCTGTGTGTTCTATCACTGAATGATGTTATATGAAAGAAAAGATATCACATTCATGACATAGTGATGTGTGAATGTTAGTCTGCCTTAAATGCTTTCTGGTTAAAAGTATATTCAAATATTAGAATAGTACAAATTCATGGAAGATTTAAAAGGGAACTCTACCTTAATTCAGAGGGGAATTATTCCTAATAGTTCACCCAATTGTTGTTTAACTTATTTTCTCTTAAAAGAAAGGGTTATAGAGTTAGAACAAAAGTATTATTAGACCAAGACAAATCTGTTAACCAATAGTTTTTTGGTGACTCTACTGGGGAATTGAGTCATTTGTTTAAAGATTAGTCGCCCTAATATGAAGCAACAATGGTGCTTCCTCATGAAAATATAATTCCTATTCTGCAGCCGAATCTTGGTTTTCAAGATGAACAAGAAGACATAATTGGTTAGTTAAATACTCTTGCATGGCGCACTCACCGAAATATTGATCATTATAGAAGAGCAAGTCGAGTATTAGAAAGGGAAGAAGAATTGGCTGATAATTTGAGATTGTTGTTACTCAGACAAAGAAGGAGGCAAGCTGAAAACATAGTTAGAAATTGAGCCCCTGAAGTCCTAAGAGGTCAAGAATAGCCCAGAAACTAATAACTAGTTATCCAGTTACAGTTTAATAAATTGGAGTTCAAAAGATACACAAGATCTTTGAGGAGAGAGGAAGTTGAAGATCCTACTTTTCAAACGCTGCAAAACCTAAATTTTCCTTATATTCCTACTCCAATTAGAAGAGCTAGAAGTAGACCTCCTAGCCCTCCTAAACCCTCTACATCCTCTGTTTGTCAAGCCTTAACTCTTTCTGGCACTGTCATTCCTTATGCTATAAGCTTTCTACCAATGGCCCAACCTTGGGGAGCAGCTATAGGGCCTCTAAATTTAGGGGCTAACCTAAATCCTCTACCTAAAAATGCAAGAGAAAATTTACCCAAGTTTAATGGAGATGGAAAACAATCACCAGATGAGCATCTGAATGCCTTTGCCGCAGTATGTGGTGTGTTAGGTGTACAACATCAAGATGTAGCCATAAGGCTTTTTGTGCAAACTCTAACCGATACTACAATAGAATGGTTTTATCATCTATCTGACTCTTTAGCTACAAACTGGAATGATATGAAAACTGCATTTGAAAACATATTCAAAAGCACAGAAGATGAACATTCTCTTCTTGCTCAATTGACTCAACTCAAGAAAGAAATACATGAGCCTATGAGGGAATTTATAGCCAAATTCAATAGAATTGTGCACAAAATCCCAAATGCTAAAAGGCCAACTCCTGAGAATCAGAAATGTTTCTTTATCAATTCTATGCCTCCTGATATTAGTTTTCATCTTAGAAGAGGTGCAGTTGCTGACTTAGCAAATGCACAAACCTTGGCAGTTGGGTTAGAAGATGATCTTATTATGGCTGGAAAATGGAAGAAAGAAGTCCAGATACCTAATGCTCATCCCTCATCCTCTACAGATCCTATGGTTCAAAGATTAGTAAATGATATAATTACTTTGAAAAGACAATTGCCCAAGGTTGGTACTTCATTTCAACAACCATATCAAGATGTTAGCAGAAGAAATTTCAATCAATAGACAAATACTGGTAAGACATTGCAACTTACATCAGCACAACCAAGGTTAGCTATTGAAGCTCCTCCTAGAAGAGGGAATATGTGTGCCTTTCATTTGACTACTGATCATGACAGAAATTCTTGTTTGGAGATGCTTAGATATGCTCAAATGGTCGCTACTAAAGATGTGTTGGGAGAAATTACCAAGGAAGAAAGAAACTCTGAGGAACCTGGCGACTCTGAAATACACTTTCTAGAATATGAATCAGATTCAGAAAGAGGAGGTGAAATATTGGTTACTCTTGAAGATCCTTCATGTGCTGTGCTTACCAGAAGTTAGAAGAATCTGAGATTTCCTAATGCTCAAGAAGTGCCTGTTAAAGGTAAAGAGCCTCTTACTAGAACCCCTGATACTAGTTCGAAGACTCAAGAAGTTAAATTATTACGAAGGAATGATCATGAAACTTCTTTTGATATTATAGAATTTTGTAAGTCTTCAAGGATTCAAATATCCCCTGCCGAATACCTTAAGTTAAATCCCAAAGAACTTGATAAATTGGTTAAATATGTCAAAGGTGATCCTTCACAAATTGAGCCCCATAGTCAACAAAGTATTAATGCTAAGTCCCCAATTGCCCAATTATTTGCTTCTCCACCTGAATCACCTATATACACTCCTAGAATGGCCATGAATTCATCTAATGATACTTCTTATATGGTTGATATGAAGCCTAACCCATTTTATGTCTCTTTATTTATAAATGGTCATAAACTCAGTAATTGTATTATAGACTCATGTGCTTCTGATAATATTATGCCCTCTTCCATAGCCAAAGCGCTAGGCCTATCCCTTACAAAAACATTTGGTAGGTGTTACTCTATGGATGGCAAACAGATTCCTTTGCTCGGACAAATTAAAGATGCACAGGTTG
The DNA here is from genome assembly GCA_027924645.1 of Cunninghamia lanceolata. Classification (NCBI taxonomy): domain Eukaryota; kingdom Viridiplantae; phylum Streptophyta; class Pinopsida; order Cupressales; family Cupressaceae; genus Cunninghamia; species Cunninghamia lanceolata. Next base: position 47,491 of record BSBN01001299.1, read on the forward strand.
CTCTTGCAGCCTACCCTGATAAACGAGTGAAGTTGACTATCTTGGTGGCAGACATTTCCGCTAGTTATGGGATGCTGTTAAGCAGAACTTTTTGCAAAGATTTAGGTGGGGAGATCAAATTGGATTGGTTAGAAGCTACAATTCTAGTGGGAAAATGGAAAGTAAAACTAGAACTTGAAGCTAAACGCAAGTTTACGATGTACCCTTCTGATGATCCTAAATCTCAGATTCTATTTGAGGAATGCGAATTCGGTAATTATTTTCTCTCTTCTAAAGACATGAAGGAAGAATCCTTTCCAAAATTGGTTCATTTAGATTATCTATGGACCATGGAATTCGATGGCAGTTGTGCTACCATTGGCTCAGGAGCAGGGGTTGTTTTGATCTCACCTTAAGGTAAAAATTTCCCTTACTCTTTCAAGTTAGAATTTAAAAATACTAATAACACTGTAGAGTACGAAGCCCTATTGCTTGGGTTAAATGAAGCCAAAGGAAAAAGTATAAAGATGCTCAGAGAAAAAGGAGATGCTAAATTGATTGTTAAACAGGTGAGGCATTTTTACAGTTAAAAATGAAATATTGAGACATTACAGGAATAGAGTTTGGGATGAAATATAATACTTTGATGCTTTCTCTATTGAGGCAATCCCAAGAGATCAGAACACATGGGTAGATTCTCTAGTAGTATTAGCTTCGCTTCTTCTCCCACACCCTAATTTCAAAGAGAGTTCATATAGAATAGAGCTAATCTACCATCCTAATGTCCCAAATAATGCTAAAAATTGGCAAGTTTTTGAGAATGACTGACAAATTAGAAACTTCTTGGAGAATGTTGAGATGTTCTTCGGGACTTATTTTGAAGGTTCTGAAGCAGAATGTAAAGAATTCAGTCCTAATCCAGGGATCAATTCAAAGGATAAAGTAATTCAGTTAAAAGGGAACAAAATTCCCAGAGGACTGGTCTCTCTTGAACATTTGTTTAGTCGACAAGATGAATATATCAAGCACAAACTTGCTCAGACTCCTGACAAATTGGGAGATTGTGAAAAAATAAACATTGGGAGTAAAATTGATCCTTAATGGGTTTCTATTGTTAGGTGTTGCTCACCGGAAGATAAATACAAGTTGATTGATTTGTTGACTAGATATAGGGATGCCTTTTCTTGGTGCTATGACGACCTAAAGGATTTTAGAGGCGGGCAATTCCAGCATCATATTCCTTTAAAAACAAATGCAATTCCATTCAGGCAAAAATTAAGAAAATACAACCCAAAGGTTGCTGAGGCTATCTATAAGGAGGTCAAAAAAATGTTGAAGGCTAGGATTATTTATCCAATTCATCACTCTACCTGGGTGGTGAACATTGTCCCGGTATGCAAAAAAAATGGAGAAATAAGAATTTGTGTTGATTTTAGGAATCTGAACCAAGCCAGTTTGAAAGATAATTATGCCTTACCCATGATGGATCACATTTTACAAATAGTTGTTGGATTAGAGATGATGTCCATGTTAGATGGGTTCTCAGGTTATAATCAAATAAGTGTGGCTGCAGATGATCAACATAAAACTACTTTCACTACACCATGGGGGACTTTTGCTTATAACCGTATGCCCTTTGGTTTGATTAACACTGATGCAACTTTTCAACGGGCAATGAATTCATCCTTTAAAGATCTAAAAGATAAAATTATTGTCATTTATCTTGATGATTTGACTATTTTCTCTAAAAGAAGAGAAAATCATCTGAAAGATCTTGAGACCATTTTGCAAAGGTGTCAGAATCATGGGATATTTCTTAATCCTAAGAAGTCGATATTCTGTGTAACAGAAGGTAAGTTATTGGGACATTTAGTTTCGAAGGATGGAATCAAGATTGATCTAGAAAGGGTTAAAGTCATACAACAGCTAAGTCTTCCTTCAAATAGCACTGGAGTTAAGTCTTTCTTTGGCCAAGTTAACTTCCTCAGAAGGTTCATTCCTAATTTTGTCAAGATTACGAAACATATTATAGGGATGATGAGTGAAAAACAAGCATTCAGGTGGAATGAGACTGCTAAGAAAGCATTTGAAAATGTTAAATAAGTGATTGCACAAACACCTACTTTGGTAAACCCTGATTTCCAAAAGAATTTTACCATTTATTGTTATGCTTCAAAACATACCATGTCTAGTATCTTACTAGAGAAAAATGAATCGAACATAGAAGCTCCAATAGCCTTTATGAGTGTTCCTCTCAAGAAGCATGAACTTAAATATTCTTTAACTGAGAAACAAGCTTTTGCTGTGGTAAAGGCTGTCAAACAATTTAGGTATAACATACTTCATTCTCATTCAATTGTATTTGTCCCTAGTTCGGCTGTAAAGAGTATTTTGACTCAACAAGATGTTGGGATGAATAATAGAGCAACATGGTTTACTAAGATTCAAGAATATGACTTGGAGATTAGGCCAACCAAATTAATTAGAGGTCAAGGCCTGTGCAAATTGATTGCTGAGAGTAAAGAAGAAGAAGAAGAAGAAGAAGAACTTCCCATTGTCCTATTGGTGAGTTTACAAGATCCATGGTTCCTAGACGTGGCACATTATCTTACCTATGGAGACTGTCCCAGTCACTTATCCCCAAGGGAGAAAAGGAATCTAAGATTAAAAGCAATGAAATATGTCATTTGGGGTGATGTCTTATACAAAAAGGGACTAGATGGAACCTTTATGAGATGTGTAGATAAAGAACAACAACATAAGCTTCTGGAAGTTTTCCATGATGAAGCCTATGGTGGACACTTCTCTTCTTCAGTCACAGCCTTTAAAATTCTTAGAAATTGTTTTTATTGGCTAGGCATGTTCAAAGATACATATAGATGAGTAGCTAATTGTGAGAAATGCAAAATGTTTTCAGGAAGACCACAACTTGCAGAATTACCTCTAAGGCCTGTTGTTATTGAAGAACCTTTCAGACAATAGGGTTTAGACTTCATTGGGCCCCTTTCACCTCCTTCAAGTGCTGGACATACACACATTCTAACATCAATGGACTATTTTACAAAATGGGTGGAGGCAATGTCTGTGAAAAGAACTACTCCAGAAGTAGTGTGTAATTTTCTTAGAGAGAATATACTGGTGCATTTTGGCGTCCCTCATAAACTTGTGGCAGATAATGCTACCAGCTTTTCCTCAATTGAATTCACTTCATTTTGTTATGAGCATAGTATCTCTCTTTCTCACTCATCAGACTATTACCCTCAAGGGAATGGACAAGTTGAGTCCAGTAATAAAAATTTGATAGCTATCATGAGAAAATTGGTGAGTGATAATCCCATAGATTGGCATAAAAAATTGTATGAAGCACTCTGGGCTGCTAGGATAACCCCAAAAAGAGCAATAGGAATGGCGCCTTTTGAGCTGGTTTATGGAATAGGAGCTCAGTTGTCATTACCTTTGGAATTATCTACAGCCAAATTACAAAAGGTCATTGAAGATCAATACTTTCAAGATTCCTTTGAAAAAAGGGTTATGTACTTAACAAGGATTGAGGAGGAAAGGAATGAACTAGATGATCAGATTACTGCTCATCAAGCTAGGGTTGAGAAGATTTTTGATCAAAAAATAAGGCCCAGAAAATTCATGGAAGGAGATGAAGTGCTGCTATGGGATAAGAGGAGAGAGCCTAAAGGAGCACATGGCAAGTTTGATTCACTTTGGAAGGGGCCAAATTCATTAGGTATTGGGCCCTAATTCTTTCAAATTAGAATATCCAGATGGATTTGTTCTACCCTTGTCCTATAATGGACAGGGCCTTAAATTGTATCAACTGTAAAACAGGTGTCCCCTGTTTTGTACATAGTCGTTTCTTTGTTGTCGTGTGCTGTCGTTTTTCTTTTCCAGTTTTGGTTTGCCTTGGTTCTTTTTTCTTCTATCCCTGTGTTTCAGTTCATGTGTAACCAAAGTTTCTGAGTTCTCTACATTTTGTCATAAAATGCATTCCCCAGTCAGAGCCAATGTTACCTGTTCATTCACCCTTATTCAATTTTTCATAATCCTTCCCTAAGCAAAAGGTTGATCTACCATTTTCCCTTATTGGTCAATATGTTTACTCCTTAGGTCAGCTCTTTGTTATTAAAAATCATTCGCTTGTCATCTTTTGTGCAAAATAATTGTAGTATTGAACCTTTGAACTTGAACCTTTTTAAAAATCTAATGGTTCAAAGGTTCAATGTTCAATGTTTATAGAGAAGTCATTTACCCTTGGTCTCCTTGCGTAACTCAATTTGTATCTTTGAATCACCCGATTGAACCTTATATCAGAGTTCAAAGGTTCAAAGGTTCAATAGTTCAATAGTTCATCACGAAATGTTCCGTAACAAATGTACCTATGTAATTAGTCTCACTTTTCCCTAAAATCTTCTTTAAGTCAAAATTGCAGGAGATTTTAACGGAGAAAATAATTTAGAGTGAAATATATTCAGAACACCTTATGAAATGGAAAGTTTTAACTTTCAAGAGGATATGGGTAATGATTACACATCAAGGTCATGTGCAAGAATTACTTACAATTAATGCATCTATCAGAATTTATGTCTTATCAAGTAAATTCAACACAAATTAATTGATCCAGTAATTATTCGACTAGATTTTATGCCTTTTATCAAGAAGGAACAGGCCAATTTTGGCAGTGAAACATACAGGGGTGATATAAAAAGGAAACAACGCTGGAGGCAAAAGATTTTTCTTGCCCAGTTTGACAGTGATTTCAGATCTGTTGAAGGTGAGTTTTGACTTTCCTTATAGATGTTCCCATTACTTTGTTGAAAAAGAGAATCATTTTGAGTTTCTGGTATTGTTAAAGTAGTTCAAGCATTTTCCATTCTATTTATCCAAACTGTAGTCATGAAAGCTGCATGTCTTGGTTCTGAACATGGTTCTAGCCTTGTTTGTTCTCTTCCTGAATATGGAGATACCTTTTTAGCTCAGTATGATTTAGAAGATTTTAAGGAAAGGGCTAAAAATCTTATGTCTACCCCTATGATGGAAAGGATAGTGGAAAGTGGTTTAATTGAAGCTGCAGCTTTTCCTATGGCAGTGCAATGCCCTGAGTTAGTTCTTGAATGCATGAGCAAATATGACCCTCAAAATAGATGCATTAGAGCTTCTGATGGAAATGTGTTATTGCCTGTTAATAGACAAACCCTAATGGCTGTAATGAAAATCCCACCTATAGAGCCATACTCTGATCTTGACATTACTTCCTCTTATAGTTATTTTTCATTGAAGAAGGCAAATTACAAGAGTGTAATTGCAAGGAATTGGCTATTAAAATTTCAAAAGGGAGGTTTGAGGCTACCCAGATCACTAACAAGGGAACATATGATACCAGGAATAAAGGATATCATGGTGTTGTTACACAGGTTAAAAGGTAGTTCTCAAGAATTCTATTGGGAGGATTGGATGTATTTCTTTATTCAAGTGATTCTTCAAGGAGAACAATATCTGGATTGGGCAGAAATCATAGCTAAATGTTTACATCAGAGTTTGAGTAATTATCTGGGAAATAAAAAGTTTACATGTCCTCATATCTCTTTTACTTCCTAGCATCCACAAGGGAGTGGAGAGGATTACCTCATGCATCCTTAGTTGAAGATAGAAGAATTCATGATTATTACTCTCATTTACAAATGCAAAAGTGTTATGAAAATTATGGAAGAGTTAATGATGTTTTCACCGGTAGGATGGTTTATGAATTGACAGGTAATATTAATAAAAGGATGTCTGATGAAGCCATGCAATTAATCAACATTTATGGTAGCTTCTTCATTCAGTTTCCTAGATTCACTTACATCAGAGTTAGTGGTTTTGAAGGTGAGCCTGTGAAACTGCCAGATATGTCTTTGACCGCTTTGTATTAATCAAAGTTTGCAGGTAGTTAGCTCATATAGATAAAAAATTTTGAATGGAAAGAGAGTCTGGTATATGTTTCCCTGTTGAGCTTGGTCACTATTCATGTCAATCTGTTTCTGACACTTTAAATCTAGAGGTGGGCCTAAAGAAGTTCAATTTTCAATATTATAATGCCAGACCCAAGTCCGATAGCAAAAGTTTTGCTAGAGACAATTTGGATTTTGGAGAGGGATTTTCACACATTCCTCAAATAGAGGACTATTGGGAAGATTTCCCAGATGAATTTGAAGTTAGAAAAAGGCTTTGGTGTAGATTTTCCTTAGGGCAAATAGTCACCCTTAACCTGAAAATGAATATTACTGGAATAATAGATGATGAGGAACAGGTGATTGATTCTCACTTTGAACAAATAAAACAGCTGCCTATTCCAGAAGTTGATTGGAATAGAGATGAAGAGGACCAAATCGAAGTTAAAACCCTACCCGTAATAAGAAGAACTGAAAAATGGTTAAGAGAACAGAGATTGAAAAAGGTTCAAAATGAAGATTTCCAATGGTGTGCACCCATTGATAAATCACAATCTCCTGTAAACTCTTCTAATTAGCTTATTAATATCTGTGATGCAGGTACTCCAAAGTCAAAAATTGAAAAGGGTTCTGCCACCAAAAAGTTGAAGAAAACCCTTGTGACTATTCTGCCTTCTCGCACCACCAGGTCAAGAACTAAGAGTAGGAAGAAGAAGGATATTTTAGAAAGAATAATTGTGGACCTAAATACTGAAGAAGATTCAGAAGAAATAATGAGTGATCAAGGGCTTGGTTCACTAATGGTAGAAGAAATCAATACGAACCAACAGGTAGAGGTTGCTTTGGATTCGACCAATCTAATGATATTACCAAATGCGCCTTTTGAATAGCTTACTCCTAATAAAGAGATTCCAGTCACTGCCCTAGATGGTTGGAAAATTCAATTAATGATAAAAGGAAAATAGTTCCATTTTCTTTACCATTGGAAGATATGGTTAGCAAATGTCTAGGAAAGGCTCCAAAATCTAAAAAGTTAAAAACCACTTCTAGGGTGGACATTGATCCCAATACAGGAAATTGGAGTGTAGAGATAGCTCAGCCAATAGCTAATGAAGAAGTTCAAAACCCCATAGTCTAGGATTTTGCAGTAGAAAGAATAGACCTTGGAATTGCATCGCGTGCTGCAGATGTGCACCATCTCGAGGCATCTACTAAAAAGATAGTTAGCCATACATGGAAAGATGAAAAGGATGAGAGGGAGTTGAAACAAGCATTACGATCAATGGCAGAATATATTGACGCCATTCACAATCTAGACCCACAACCTGTTTCTCAATTACCCCTATCTTTTGATCCAAAATCTCCAATTAATCAAAAAATGCTTGATCAAATACATAGAAACAAGATGGTGACTAAAGTGTTCGATGACTGGCTGGATGGTATCATCCAAAAAGCTACAGAATATATTAATGATTTGAAAGGTATATATGATGAAACCATGGCTACTGTTGAAGATTTAAAAATATAGAATGCCTCATGCGAAAAGGATGAAGTAAAATGGATGAGTGTAATAAATCAAATGGTTGAGATTCAAAAGTATGGGGTGGCAAAGTTTCTATCAGAAAAGAACATAAGAAGCCTGAATGACAATATGTTATATGTAAGCAGGAGAAACATTGAATGGAGAAACTCAGTGTCAAGACAAGGACAAATGGAGTTTACAAAGATGATTAAAGAGATAACTGTGTTTACTCATTCTCTACAACATGATTTAGAATGTATTAATGTGAAGTACCTAAAAGATGATGGTGAGCCAGAAAGAGATATTGATACTGTTGTACAATCCTTCAAAGATAAAATTAATTTTGTCAAAGAAAATGATAATCTTATAATTGATGATTTCTCTTGGATATCAAAATTGGAATCACTACTTCACCTTTGCGTCGATGCACTCCCAGAGCATGCGGAAAAGGTAGTGAACATTTGAAAAGAAAAAGATGTTTGGAAGGCACGAGTTAAGCATATTGGCATCCCTAATTTCCCCAAAAATTAGGAGTTTGTTGCTGCATACCAGGGATGGAAGACACAACGTGTCTCTTCGGCAAAACAGAGTAAATCTGGAGATTCTAATGTGCTAGCCCAGTCATGATCGTGCTTATATAATCTTTTTATTCAGTTATTTAGTTGGGGAACTATGCTTAAAAACTCTATCTTTTAATCAGTTTTCAAGGAACTAAATCCTGTTAAGGGTCAGAGTTTGTTTAACTCTGGGTTTAAAGAACAATTAATAGGGGTAAGCTATATATATATATGTTTGGTTTTAAACTAACCAGGAGATAGACTAAGAGACATGAAATTTTGGCTGAACCTTTATGTTTATAATGTATGTGATGTTTTTCTGAAAATTTTTCATCTGTGAATGAGAAGAAGAAATGATTGCTACATACTTAAATCTGTGTGTTTAAGTGCTTGAAATCGGGTTTCTGTGTGAGATCTTCTTTTATGTGGTAATTATTCTTTCACTGGATGACTCATCATATATGTTTTATCATTTACTGGTTCAGTGATACATACATACATACATACATACATACATACATACATACATACATACATACATACATACATACATACATACATACATATATATATATATATGTATTTGATTATTGTTAAAGATGGAATCTGTGCATTCTATCACTGAATGATGTTATATGAAAGAAAAGATATCGCATTCATGACATAGTGATGTGTGAATGTTAGTCTGCCTTAAATGCTTTCTGGTTAAAAGCATATTCAAATATTAGAATAGTTCAAATTCATTGAAGATTTAAATAGGAGCTGTACCTTAATTCAGAGGGGAATTATTCCTGATAGTTCACCCAATTATTGTTTAACTTATTTGCTCTGAAAAGAAAGGGTTATAGAGTTAGAACAAAAGTATTATTAGAGCAAGACAAATCTGTTAACCAACACTCTGGACAGACTCCCACTCAACTTAAGATTAGCTCAAAAAACCGCTACCCAACCTCTAAGACCAAAACTGGCTAGGCTCTGATACCAATTGAAAGGAAGATAGGTGTGCAGAAAATGCTTCCTACACTAATCTAATGAGGGGAGGAGAGTGCAAATTCCATTTTATCCTTACTATTATAGTAATTTTAAACCCACTAACAGAGATGTTGCAGCAAACACATAAACAAGAAAGTATGACAGAAGAAGAGAGACACAAGATATATGTGGGGAAAACCCTTACGGGTGAAAAACCCCACACTCCAAAACATAGCTCAAATGTCTTACGTAAACAATGAAGATTACAATACAACACAAAGCCAATGCTCTTGCAGGAGTCTTCAACACTCATATCTAGAGATGATCCGGCCTCACAACAGTACCTGTAAAACCTGTAGTACATCAGCTCCTCAAAGCCCCTATTTATATAGAATATACAAGGCAATTTTGGCTCTATCTTGGAATGGGCATCTAACATGGCCTCATGGTCCAAAACCCTATGGACACTTGTCCAACCTTGTAGAATGTTCCTAACACTTGTCAGGTCACCCCATCCCAAAGAGGTTGCCTATTTCCAAAATGGGCTATGACAGATGCTCTTATGACTCTTACAACCGTCATAGAATCTGTCATAGTTGTCATAACTTACAGTTGTAAGAGAATCTATCATACACAGGCTATAAATAGCATATTCTCTTACAACATGTCATAGTCCACCTTGGGACACCCAAAGATGCCTTTTTCAAAGATGCTCTTCGACACATGTCTTCACCTATCATAAAATCTCCTATTTCTGACTCTTACATGTCATAACTTCGTCATAGGAATTTGTCATGACCGTTACGGTCAATATGTTGGCAAGAGACACTATATGGATTCATGGTTGTTGTCATTGATGGCAACAAAGGTCATCCCACATATCCGCAAGTCATGATGTGTCTCTACCGGAAGTCAGAATAAAGAATGTTGTGGTCCGGTGAACAAGAACAGAGCATGTGGCAAGGTCCGACAGATTGGTCCGGATCTCTCAGAGGAAGTGTCTTGGTGCAGTGCGGATTTGGGGAAGTCAAGAGGACTACCTTGAGTGGTATATTCCAAGGATTTAGCCTCCGGTGATGGACAAGGAAAAAGATATGAATAGTTGAGTACCGGATTCCTGAGAGACAGTGAAAACAGAGGAAGAACTGACTGACAGAGTATCAGACTACTTTCCGGATGTGTTACTATTGATGATAGAGGTTGTGAAGGCATGAATCATGTTTGGCCGACATGATTAATGATATCTACAAGTATATGCTTGATCCGCATTGCTTGGTGAGGAAGGATTCAGCCGACAGAACAAGAGTTTGTAAGAAACTAGACTGTTCCGGATGCCGACTAGAAAGGTGATGAAATTACTTGTGCGGATATATATAGAGGATGGATTTAGTTGTGAAGTGTGTGATGGTGTGAAGATATATGCGAAGAAGTCCAGAACAGAGCAGAAGTAGCAAAAAGGATCCGGTATGTGAAAGATAGCAGAATAAAGAACAGAGGAAAGATGAAGTGCAGCAGATCAGTGTACTGAGCCTAACCGGAATTGAACTCCAGCATATGCAGATGCTTCCAATCAGTTCAAGACTGTGATTCTTATCACTTTGTAGACAGTGTGTCTTCTTGTAGGCAGTGGGCCTCTTGTGAGCAGTGTGCTCGGGCAGTGAGCCCTAATTGGCAAGTGCCATTTTGTAATTTCCTACTCTTTTAACAGAGAATAATTTTGGGTTAATCACCCCGTGGTTTTCTCCCTTAACAGGGTTTCCACGTCAAAAATACTGTGTCATGTGTTTCTTATTTCATGATTAATGTTTTTGTGTTTGATTCTATGCTGCATCAATTAAAAAGAAAGTTCAATAAGGGAAATAATTAGGATAACTGATTCACCCCCCCCTCTCAGTTATCAACAATTGGTATCAGAGCTAAGTTCCTCCTAATAGAGCCTAACAGCTTGAGGAAGATCTGGGAGTTCAAATGGATGCATATGGTTTAAGGGAGCAACTCAAGACTGCTCTTGAGGATCTTGAACAGTCAAATTCTGAAGTCAGTGAATTAAAGGAAAGACTCAAACAGGCTGATGAATTCATGAGAGAATTAAAAGACAAATTAAGTCTCTCTATGAAAAAGAGAAAGGAGCTGCTCCAACAGTTGGCAAGACAAAGTGAAGAAAGCAATACAAATGAAGAATTGACTGAGCAAACCAAGTTATGTGAAAAGTTATCAAAAGAAGTCATTATGTTAAGACATGAAATGGAATCAGGAACTATAAAGTTTACTCAAGAGATTGAAGAAAAAAGAAAGGCTGAAGACAATCTAAGACAATCTCTTAAAGAAAAATCAGAAGAATGCCACCAGATGGACAGGATTATCAGACATCTTGAATCTGATCTTGAAGATGCCAAAGTTAATGAAGAAAAACTTGAGGATCAAATTGCCTCTCTCAAAAGAGACCTTCAAACAGCAAATGAATATAAAGAGAAATTCAAGATAAGTTCTGCTCAACTTGAAGTTCTTCTTGGAAGTCAAAAGAGGACAGATGACAAGTATGGTTTGGGATATGAGAAAGGAGAAAGCTCTGGATCCGGTCAGAAGAATCTTGGATCAGAAAATCCAAGGAGCAGGCCTAGAAGACCTCCGGTAAGACAGCCAAATGCTCAAAGATATCCATCCTTCAATGGATACTGCCACAGCTGCAACCACTTTGGTCACAAAGCTAATCAGTGCAGAATGAGAATGAATCAGATTAATTCATCCTTCTCCGGACAGTGCTTCAACTGCAAAAGGTATGGACACAAATCCCATGAATGCAGAATTATGCAAGTAAACAAATCATTCAAAGGTAGATGCTTCACATGCAATAGAGTAGGTCATATGGCTAATCAATGCAGATCAAGAGGATATCAGTCAAATATGCAAAGAAATGTTATTTGCCAAATCTGCAATAGGTCCGGTCATAATGCTAAAGTCTGCAGAAACAAGAATCAGGACAAAAGAGGTCCGGTGTACAATCAGAATCAAGACAAGGGTAAACAAAAGATGAATGCGGATGAAGTTAGGAATCAGATGAGCAAGATTTGGGTAAAGAAAAGTTCAGAGAATGTAGAGGTTGGATCCGCACCAGACTCTGGTGCTGATATTTCTTCCGGAAACTAAAAGGTGAGCTCAGGCTCAGGGGGAGACTCAAAGAAAATCCTGTTCCCCCAGCCAAACAAGTGGTGCCGGATGTGGCACAAGATGCGGATTAAAGGGTTTGCAGATATGAGTCTTGAGATGCTTCAGTCAAGTTTTTAGAGGTCCGCATGGAGTTATGAAGAAGCTATGATCGATCAAGTAAGACTTGTTCAGGGAGATGCTCCGGTATGATAAAGGATTACAAAAAGGTCCGGAGAGATCCGGAAGTGCACTATCCTGTTCTGCGGATTGGACAGAGTGTTTGGGATGTTCTTGTAATATGTTACCTCGATTTATTCATGATTGAAAGATCCGGATGATATCCACAGATCAGGACTAATCCGGGATACTCCAAGCTATCCAGACAAGGCAAACCGGAATGATGTAGGTGAAGCATTTATTGCAGACAGATATTAGGGTTCGCGGAGCAATTTAAGGGATTTCTCAAAAGTCATTTGCTCATTCTGCACTCAAGAAGAAGCGAAAAGTGGAGCTCTGCAACAAAGTTCATCAAGCACACCAAGGATCTCCTGCCGAAGTTATTGCATAAAGAAATCAATCCAACCACTCCGTGCAAACCAAAGGCGCATAAGGTATTCTCCGTTTTTCATTATCTCACTACAAATCTTTGAAGAATGGCTACTCCAAATATAGTTAAGATCTCTGATAGACCTCGCCCCACATTCAAGAAACATCCTTACAAATCATTGGAGGTAGATCCACTAGGAGCCTTCTCTAGTGTTCCTCACGGAGTTTTACATACTGAAGACATTAGGGTTTACATACATGCAAGCATTGAGGAATTTGGGGAATTCAAATTAAGAGACCTCTATCACAAGCAACTGATAGACAATGCTTTTGAGCTTAAACCAGAGTATAAGGATATCCAGAAGAAACAATTTGAGCAATTTATTCATTTCCCCTGCTTTGAAGAAGATGAATGGGTCCGGTATGTACTGAGCAGGATGCATGACAACTTTCTATGGCTGGATAGACCCTGCAAGATCACAAAAGAGGCAATTAGAGCAGTAACTGGTCTATACTCTTCCGGAGGGATACCTATCCTCAAATCTGTCAAGAACAACATTGTAACTGAGGCCACCGGATCAAAATTTGATAAGAGGGCAATGACCATTGAAGATATTTCAGATCCGGATATCAAATATGCATCCATGATAATAGGATACAAGATCTATCACTCCAGCAGGGAGAATTCTGTATCTGGAACTGCAGTATACACTGCCTATGAAATGCTAAGAAAGAATGCAGAATATGATCTCTGCGAACTACTGCTAAGCCAATTAATGGAAAATATACAGAAAATCAAGAAGGATAAGAAGAATTCCTTTAAGTATGGTACTCTTATTGTATGTCTATTCTTCTACTTCATGAATGAGCTACCCGGATCAAGTGGATGGGTATGGCAGAATGACAAACCTGTTGCAGTCCAGATAAGAGACTATTTGCATGGACTTGGGGATGCAAAAGCGAGAAATACAGCTCTATGGGGATACTTCAAAAACTTTCAGAGCATGATGCAAGCAAGAGAGAGAATTCCCCAGTCTTTTGTTGAAAAATACAAAGACTCAGTGTGCTTTATGGTTGACACTGATCAGTGCCTAATGGAGGCAGTGGAGCCTAGGACTGTCTGGATCATGCCCATGGGGTATGAAGTGGATGAACAGATAGTGGAGCTGCATGTTCAACACATGCTAAGTCAGCCCAAAGATCCTAAGGCAGAAAGGTTTGGAACCTTTGAGGAGCTGAGTGTAAAAATACATGTAGAACTCAGGGAACCTGAGATTAAAAGAAAGGTGAGAAAAGAAGTAGAGCACATTGCTCAAGGCCTAGGCATCTCAAAAGAGGCACTTGATGCCAGCCGGGAAAAGAGGAGGAAGGCTGAGGAAGAAGAGAAAAGTAAAGAAAGTGCTCCGGTTGAAGCTCCCACCCGGACCAGATCATCAAAGAGATCTGCACCTCCCACAACCAAAAGTTCAAAACCGGAAGTCCAGGCATCCGGTAAGAGATCCAAGACAAAAGCCACAAGGGCTTATGGAAGCCAAAAGGATGAAGAGGAAACAGAGTCAGATGAGGGAGTAAAAGAAATAAAGAAACAGAAGAAGAAAGGATCCGGTAAACCCTCCACAGGCCAAGACAAGGATGAAATGGCGGAGGTATCTGTTGAAAAGCCCACTCTGTCTCTAGAGAATGTAATCAAGTCGGTCACGGTGGATGGAAACCTTCAACCAATGACTGAATCTTATGATGACTTCAGTGAGGCTGACCAAAAGACTCTTCAGGAAGCCACAGTCAAATATCTGAACATATACAATAAGGCTTTCATTGAGATCATATCTCTTATTCCTAAAAGCCTAGAAAAGGAATTAGAAGTAAGAAAGAACAATGCTCATGCCAAAGATCTTGAGATCCGGGAGCAGATAGCTATTCAGCTATATCCTCAAATTGATCCCAAGACAATGAACATAATCTTCAAGGACTGCAAAGATGAGTTCAGAAGTAAAGCCAGGATGAATCAACTCATGCTTGGTGAGACTGACAAAGTGGCCCAAGAGACAGAAGAGATCCTCCGGAAGGCCTTCAAAAGGTTCAATCTTCCTGTTGTAGAGGACTTAGGTGCAGAAACAGCTGCGGATTTGGAATCATCTGTTCCGGAAGAAGTGGGCCCTGAACAAACAAGCATCTCTCCTCCGGTTTCCCCTACAGTCTCCGGATCCAAAGAAGAAGAGCAATTATAGGAGAAGGAAGCAGTGGTGAAAGACAAAGAGGTTGACAGTTCCAAGACTGCAGAAGAAAAGAAACATCTGTCTCCGGCAAGAGACACTGCACAAACTGTTCAACAATTTTTGAGCAAAGAAACTTTAGAGATTGATGAACCGGAGCTTCTAAAAGGCCCATTCGACTTTGACTCTCTCTCTCCGGTACAAACAATGAAGATAGCTTCATTTGCAAATGCCAAGGCAAATGAAAAGCTCCTGAAGTCTCATATGGAAGACTGTGAGTTGATAGAGGCTGCTTTCGGAGTACTTGTAAAGATTATGCCATCAATCCAGATAGATCCGACAGCCTCCTCTTCCGGTAATCTAAAAACCTTAGTCAGCAGTGTTGATACACATTTTGATTCTCTAGAAAAATCAGCTGAAGAAAAGGTCCGGAAGGAATTTTTGGATAAAAGATTTTCAGAAATATTAGAATTAATCTCTAAAGATAGGAAGATTGTGAGCATTGGAATAAAGAGCTTAGAGAATGCTCTTAAGGATGGCGGTGACATCTACAAATTTTGCATATCCTGGCCAAAGGCAACAACAGCAATTGATAAGAAAATAAAAGAGGAATAGGATAAGCTACAAAGCTTATCTCAAAGTTTTGATCCTCTCTCTTCCTCCATAATAAATCAAGAATGTCAGACTATTGCAGTCTTGAATGAAATAAAGAATCTTGAGAAGGAAAGGAAGAATATCACTAACCGGATGGGAGAACTTAGACGGATTATAATCCCTAAGTTGGAAACTATGCATGAGGCCATCAGTGATGCTCAGACCACCGCCCAAACAAAAGATCCGACAGATCTCAAGCGGGCAGAAGCTTTTGCATTTTTGTTGAGTGGTCACATTTCAATTTTGGATAGAATGAAGCAAAGTTGGGCTACAGAAATGATCCAATTGCAGACATCCTTTGCAGACATTCTTCAGTATATGTGAGTATGTAAATATGCGGCTATGTATAGAAAATTTTTGAAAAATTTTGATATGCGGACCCTACCCTTTGCCATTGATGTCAAAGGGGGAGTGAGGAGCAGTGAAAAATGAGGAATCCAATTAAGGGGGAGTTCCGGAAATTGTATATAAAGACAGAGCATCAGCAAAGGGGGAGCATAGTGAAAACACTTAGTCATTTTTCACTAAGTGTTGCCATCAATGCCAAAGGGGGAGATTGTTGGCAAGAGACACTATATGGATTCATGGTTGTTGTCATTGATGGCAACAAAGGTCATCCCACATATCCGCAAGTCATGATGTGTCTCTACCGGAAGTCAGAATAAAGAATGTTGTGGTCCGGTGAACAAGAACAGAGCATGTGGCAAGGTCCGACAGATTGGTCCGGATCTCTCAGAGGAAGTGTCTTGGTGCAGTGCAGATTTGGGGAAGTCAAGAGGACTACCTTGAGTGGTATATTCCAAGGATTTAGCCTCCGGTGATGGACAAGGAAAAAGATATGAATAGTTGAGTACCGGATTCCTGAGAGACAGTGAAAACAGAGGAAGAACTGACTGACAGAGTATCAGACTACTTTCCGGATGTGTTACTATTGATGATAGAGGTTGTGAAGGCATGAATCATGTTTGGCCGACATGATTAATGATATCTACAAGTATATGCTTGATCCGCATTGCTTGGTGAGGAAGGATTCAGCCGACAGAACAAGAGTTTGTAAGAAACTAGACTGTTCCGGATGCCGACTAGAAAGGTGATGAAATTACTTGTGCAGATATATATAGAGGATGGATTTAGTTGTGAAGTGTGTGATGGTGTGAAGATATATGCGAAGAAGTCCAGAACAGAGCAGAAGTAGCAAAAAGGATCCGGTATGTGAAAGATAGCAGAATAAAGAACAGAGGAAAGATGAAGTGCAGCAGATCAGTGTACTGAGCCTAACCGGAACTGAACTCCAGCATATGCAGATGCTTCCAATCAGTTCAAGACTGTGATTCTTATCACTTTGTAGACAGTGTGTCTTCTTGTAGGCAGTGGGCCTCTTGTGAGCAGTGTGCTCGGGCAGTGAGCCCTAATTGGCAAGTGCCATTTTGTAATTTCCTATTCTTTTAACAGAGAATAATTTTGGGTTAATCACCCCGTGGTTTTCTCCCTTAACAGGGTTTCCACGTCAAAAATACTGTGTCATGTGTTTCTTATTTCATGATTAATGTTTTTGTGTTTGATTCTATGCTGCATCAATTAAAAAGAAAGTTCAATAAGGGAAATAATTAGGATAACTGATTCACCCCCCCCTCTCAGTTATCAACACAATATTCCCTTACGCAACATCCAAGATGCCGACACATGGCAAAATATTCCTACCACTAAGTGGGATGCCTATCTCCTCATGTGAGGACAAAAATACATGTGGTCATATGCCATGTAGGATGACACATCACCATGCCAACTCGCACAATATGACAACGTAGGATTTGCATCCAATTAATACAATAGGCAAATAATAAATAAATACAATGTAAAATATACAAGGAATTACCAAGGTTGAGACACCTTAATTCCCAACAGATTGGGCTAATGAGAAATATTGTCTCAAAAATTCAACTAGATCACCATGACTTGTTCCCTGCCGCAGTACCACAAACTATTTCTTTGACCATCACGGGACCATGGTATACTAAACATTATTTGAAGCCTTTCACCGCACTACTGCACTCCTTCATTGAAACTGTCTCGGGGCCACGATATTAAATACTTACATAACTTAAACTCCTTATACCTCCATACCGCAAGCCTCACTTGAGGCCTCCACGGGGGCACGTTGTACTATTTTCCTCTGCTCCTTATCGCCATACCACAAGCCTCACTTGAGGTTGTCATGGGGGTGCGGTACATTGTTTTCCTCTACTCCTTTTTACCGCATTATCACCGGTTATTCTCTTGACTACCTCAAGACCGCATTGAAGTATCATATGCCACTTAAATTTATACCTGCCAAGACCTTTTGAGTGACCTACGGGATTGTGGTGAGAGACAAAAACACATCAATGGTAAAACATACAAATATCTTTCACATGGACTTGGTATGGGGTGCTTATGAATGACTCTTGGAATAATTTTAAATGAAATATGGATCCCTAAGTTGGGTT
Organism: Cunninghamia lanceolata; assembly: GCA_027924645.1. NCBI lineage: Eukaryota > Viridiplantae > Streptophyta > Pinopsida > Cupressales > Cupressaceae > Cunninghamia > Cunninghamia lanceolata. Next base: position 65,506 of record BSBN01001299.1, read on the forward strand.
TATGGAAGGAATTTTGCATGAAACCTATTGTGATGTTCACAACACGCCCCATTTTACCCTCTAGCAAAATGAGGACCTTGTTTGCTTTTTATTTCTTGTGGTTTGGTCTTGCTTGGTGGTAAAAGGGAAAAAGTACTTGATGCTAGAAATACGTAAAGAATCAAAATGCATGGTACTAGAGGAAAACATGGATTGCTAGTGAATTCTGCATGAAAAATGATTCAGGGTTGTTTTTTCAACCAACTTGAAATTCCTAGTATTTCATGAAATAAGGCAGTTTTAGTGAAAGGGCAGTGTCTAATTAAATTTGTATTTCATGTACAAATTTATTTGCATATGAGATGCTAGTATTGTTTTATTGTGGTACAATCAGGGTTTTGTATCGTGTTCTTTTGCATGTGTATCTCGAATACTTAAACTTAAAGATGCAAACATGGACCCGATTATGTTCTGAGGAAAATTGAATAAGAATTGGATTCCGTGATTGTATTTGTGGATTGTATTATATGTCCAAAATCACACATTCAATATACAAATAAGGGAATGTACATGACCGAACCCGAAAGGAATATATACTCCAGTTTATAAAAGTCAAAAATCTGAACAAATGTTATATTGTGTATCTGTATGTATTTTTGTTTGTATTTAAAATGCAGGCACAATCTCAGGTTTTAAAAAGAAGTTAAAAGCGATTAAAGTTGGTGGGGCCCACAGGGGCATTATCATAAGATATCTCCAATATACAAAGGGCAATATACATAAATGGAGATACAAAGGCAGACCCGATAGTAATTCAAATGTGGTTTATAACAAACTAAGGTCCATGCTGTTTGTATGTATGTGTTATGCAAACACAATATACAAAAGGTAAAGGTACAACGCCAGAATTAACATAAAGTCAAAACTAGTTGATACATCTTTCAAATCCGCGCTTGTATGTTTGAATGTATACATTGCATATACATTGTGAAATACAAAAGTTAGATACAAGGCCAGACATGAAATTAAATGCAATCTGTTTCATAAACCCGCTGGAGTCCGAGTTTGTATGTTTTGATGATTGTATAAAATATACATAGGAATATACAAAATTTGATATACAAAATTTTGAACGGTAATATACGTATGCATGATATACAAAGTAAGGTGCAGGAATTAACATATACAAAGTTTAAAATATGAAGTAAATGTAAAGTTAGACACAGACTAAACCATATGCATTAGTTACAGCATTAAATGCACATCTACCACTAGAAACTTAGAATTTGAACAGGTTAAAAGTGAAATTCGATAAGATTTGAGGTAAACTTTGTACAAGCTGGCTAACAATACAAATTGAGTGACTAGGTCTAGGTCCAATTTAGGTGACATCTTCACACAATTACCTGATAGACGACATAATAAGAGTCCCTCAATTTGGAATCCTAGAGTAGTGTAGATAGGAAGTTCATCGAGTACTCTTCCAAGATCACTATTGAGTATACCAAACATAGTAAGCCCTAACGGTTCTACATTCAGCTCATTGAATCTTGGTTCTGCTCCACCTAGAGGTCCAAGTCCTCCTAGAAGTCCTAGTCTGCCTAGAAATCCAAGTCCTTCTAGAAGTCCTAGTCCACCTAGAGGTCCAGCTATGGCATACTTCAATGTTAATTCTCCTAGCTAAGAATCCTGAGAAAATCTATCCTAAATACCAACGACATCAGGATCCAGAAGATCATATCCAAATTTTCAAAGAGGCTTGCTTTAGAGCAAGATTAGAACATGAGGATGTAGTTTGCAGATTGTTCCCATTTAATTTCAATGAGCAAGCTTCCAATTGGTATGTAAATTTGCCAAATAGTCACATTACCACCTAGGAACTAATGGAAGAAGCATTCTTATCTAGGTTTAGGGGTCTAGTTGAGTCATCACTTTTGTATCATAAATTAGTAGAAATCAAGAGAGGTAAAGGAGAGCTCACAAGTAACTTTAATGATAGGTTCCAAAAGGCTTATTCAAAATTAGTTGATCCATACACTGTGATTGTTGACAAAATCTTGGCAATGCATTACGCTGCTTTAGATCCTTTGACTGCAATGTTTATTAAAAGACAAATACCTGTCATAGATACTGTGTCAAAAGCTTATAAGGAAGCAGTAAAGATTAATTAGGAAATGAGATAGACAACTTACAATCCTTTTATGAGTGTAGGGAATATTGTAGTTCCAAACCAAGTGCAACCATGGAATGGTGTTCCTATGTATCATACTCCATTGTTAAATCTAGTGCCTACCTACACACCAGTATATAACCATGTCCCTACTCAGGCCATAGTTCCATACACAGGTAGTGGTGCTAATAATAACTAGTCCAATGGTTAGTCATTCTTTTAGCCACCTTAGGATACATACGTGGCTAAGACACAAGAGGATAGGGAAGAGATGAAAGAAATTACTGCACACTTAAGAAGGTTAACAACTAAGATGACGCAGTTGAGGAATGACAATTTTTATGGCAGAAATCCTTAGAGTCAAAATTAGAATCAAAATCATAATCAAAGTCAGGGTCACAATCAAAATCAGAATCAAAACCAAGGACAAGGATCACAAAATAGAGGGCATAACGGAGATAGTAAAGCTTGGGGAAATGATAATAGAAATCCAAATCAGCTTAAGCCTCCCAAAATATGGAACACAAGACCAAATAATGGCACTCTGGCTTCTCCATTTGAGAATCCAGATAATCATGGTTCTTCTAATGAAGAAGATAATGTAGTGAGTAATTTTGGTCAAATCATAAGATAAGAAATGGAGAAATGCATCCAACAGGAAGTCCCTATCCAATGTGGTTTGTATATGAATTGGTGTAGAGTTCATAAGACTTCCCATTCTGAAGAGAACTATGGAATGTACAGAGATATAATTGAATATCAGCATAGGAAGTGTGTGGAATTAATAGGGAAACAAAAAGGAAAGGGTGTTTTTAATGAGCCTAGGTTGCATTTCCATGAGGATGTCAACAGGTTGCTAAAGAATCCAAGTGAGGATGTGGAAATAAAATGTATCAATCATTCTGAATTTCATAAACAGACAGAGAGTACAATGATACCTACAAGTCATAAAAAGATACATGAGAATATGAGTGCTCCTACAAAATGCGAGGTAAGTAAAATAATTCTTGTTAAAGCAAAGGGTCCAATTCATAAAACAAAAGTAACATGTGGACTTTAAAATGTGGTGGATTGAAATCCAAATAGGGGGTAGGAGTAGGAGTTGAACTTATTGATCCTAATGGTAAATCCTTTTTGGCAGCATATAGACTCTAATTTCCATGCACCAATAATGTAGCAGAGTATGAAGCGCTGATCTATGGATTAGTGATGGCCATAAATAAAAAGGTGAGGGTGCTCAGGGTATTTTCTGATTTTGAGTTGGTAGTTAGATAAGTTAGGAGATTGTATGCATGTAATTAAAAATAAATGGTTAGTTACAAGTGTAGGGTATGGGATCTGATTGAATCTTTTGATGCTTTTAACATTGAACATATCCCTAGGGAATTGAATCAACGACCAGATGCCTTAGCAGTTGCTGCTAGTTCTTTAGAACCCCTAACTTTGTCAGATCTGAAATGATTTGCTGTAGAATTGGTAAATGTACTAAGTATACCAGACAATGTGACACATTTCCAAGTGTTTGAAGGGGACCAACATATTGTAGATTTTATTACAGGTCATGATGTGTTTGAAACACAATTTATTGACGAGCAAGAAAGACTTGAGATTTCTTGGAATGAGGAAGACATAATCAACCTGAAAAGTAATTTCTTACTAAAGGGAGTGATAGAATTAGAGAAGATCTTTAACTTTGATGGAGTGGTTAGACAAAAGGATCTTCCTAAAACTGAAGGGTGTAAGTGTGATCCTTTCAACTTAGGGACAAAGCAAAATCCTCAGAATGCATTAATTGGAAAAACTTGCTCTAATGAATTAAGGAAAGAGATTGTAGGAGTATTGAAAGAGTATAAACATGTGATTGCTTGGACTTATGAAGATTTGAAAACATATGACACTTCTATCATAACACATGTGATCCCATTAAGGCCAGGGGTGAAACCATTTAGACAGAAACAAAGGCCAGTGAACGCTATATTAGAGCCCCTAATTTTTGAAGAAGTTAAAAAATTATTGTCTACAAGGATAATTTTTCCAGTAAGACATTCTACCTAGGTAGCTAACTTAGTACCTGTAAGAAAGAAGAATGAAGACATCAGACTTTGTGTTGATTTTAGAAATCTTAAGAAGGCGTTTGAAAAAGATAATTACCCTTTTCCTCCATTAGATAAAGTTTTACAAGTAGTGAAAGGAGCTAAAATGATGTCTTTTCTTGATGGATTTTCTGATTATAATCAGGTTTTGATAGACAAGGAAGATAGGTTAAAGACCACATTCACATGTAAATGGGGTAATTATGCATACAGAAGAATGCCATATGGCCTAATCAATGCAGGTGCTACATTCCAAAGGGCCATGGACATTGCATTCCGAGGGTTAATAGGTAAATGTATTGTGATTTACATGGATGATCTAACTGTGTTTTCTAAGGATATATCTACTCATGTAGATGACCTAAGAAAATTACTGAAGAGATGCGAGAGGTATGGAATTTCTCTAAATCCAAAGAAATGTTCATTTGGTGTAACTAAAGGAAAGTTACTGGGACATATTATTTCTGAAAATGGAATTTCCATTGACCTAGACTGAGTGGAAGGAATTAATAAGCTGCAGCTACTGAGAAGTAAGAAAGAGTTAAAGTCTTTCTTTGGCAAAATTAATTTTGTTAGGAAATTCATTACTGGATTTTGCAAAAATTGTGCAACCATTGAATGTTATGTTAAAAAAGGATGCCAAGATAGAGTGGACACCAGTGGCTAAAGCAGCATTTGAAGACATCAAAGTAGCTATTTCTAATGCTCTAGTATTAGCCAATCCAAATTACACTAAACCCTTTTATACTTACTCTTTTACGTCTGAACATTCATGTGCAGCAACTTTAACGCAAAAAGGAGAAGAAAATGAAGAAAATCCTATTACTTTCCTGGGTGCTCCACTGAAGGATGCACAGTTGAAATACTTGGATACTGAAAGGTAGGCTTTTGCATTGGTAAGAGTAGTAAAGAAGTTTAGACATTACATTCTGAGAAGTCAAATCAAAGCTATAGTGCCTGATGCCGCAGTAAAGATGCTATTGATGCAGAATGAACCTGGAGAGAAAAGGGCTAAATGGATAACAATTTTGCAAGAGTTTGATATGGAGATCATTCCCATGAAGTTGGTTAGAGGCCAAGCCTTAGTACAAACCATAGCTAATACTGATCTTAATTTGATAAAGTAGCAGTATGTGTTGAATACAAGCAATACACCAGGATGGTATGATGACCTCACTACATTTCTAATATCATAAAAATACCCTAATCGGATGAAATCTTCTCAAAGGAGAGCCCTAAAAATAAAGCTTAGAGGTATATGATACAAGGAGGTCTATTATTCAAGAAAAATCATGAAGGGATATACTTAAGATGTTTGAATAGAGATGAAGTAGACAAAGTGTTGCTAGAACTTCACAACAAATATGGGACAACACATGGTTCTCATTTAGCAACAACACACAAGATTTTAAGGTCAAGTTACTATTGGCCCACCATATTCAAAGATACAGAAGATCACATCAGAAGTTTTCATACATGCTAGACAACAATAGATAAAGGGAGATACCAGACGCATCCATTGCAACCTGTAATAGAGTTCAGACCATTTGTACAATGGGGACTTGACTTTATTGGAGTTATTAATCCTCCATCATCAATTGGACACAAATTCATTTTGACAATGATATATTACTGTACAAGGAGGAAAGAGGCAACATGTTGTAAATTTTCCACTACTGATGTTGTCATCAAGTTTCTAGAAGAGAACATTATCACCAGGTTTGGAGCACCTTATTCTCTAGTATGTGATAATGGCCATGCTTTCTCTTCTTTGAAGTTTTCTAAATGGGCATTTGAATATGGAATTGTTCTTAAATTTTCATCTAATTATTATCCTCAAGGTTATGGATTAGCATAATCAACTAATAAGATCTTGCTGGTTATCAAATTAAAAAGTTGATTGCTAAAAATCCTAAAGAATGGAATACACTGTTGAAATATGCATTATGGGTAGATAGAACAAAAGTCAAGGTAGCATTAGGGAATGCTCCTTATCACTTAGTACATGGGATTGATCCCATACTCCTAGTCAATCTGAGAATTCCTACATGGAAGTTTGCAAATGAATATCTAGGTTTTGATGACCATAGGGCGGCTAGGTTGGTCCAATTATTACAGTTAGATGAGAAAAGAGACCAGGGCATTGACAAATTTGCAAAACATCAGGCCGTGGTTAAAAGGTGGTTTGACAAAAGAGCTAGAGTTAAAACATTCAAGATATCTAATTTGGTTTTATGTTGGGACAAAGCCCATGAAAAGAAAGGAAATCATGGTAAATTTGATAAATTGTGGTTAGGTCCACTACAGGTTTCAGAGATCATAGGAGATAATACATTTAGGCTCAAAACTTTAACTAGAGAAGATGTACCATTACCTGTTAATGGTTAGCACCTTAAACATTATTTTCAAGCCTAAAATGTGAGTTAATCCTGCTATGTACCATATTGTAAATGTTGTATAGTCTTGTGCTTGTTTTGTTTTGTTTGGTTTGGGTTGTGTTTGTTGGTTTGCTGTGTTTCTTTTTGCTGGGGTCTTTATTTTGATTCAAGGTACGTAGGGGTAGACTTACAACCAATGAAAATAGTAAAATTTGGAAAATTCAAATAAATCATTTGAAATTCATACATAGCTTGTGAACTTTCATAGATGTGAGTTGTGGTTTATTTTGTGAAGAATTTTATTCAATGTTTGTAGCATGAAGCATTCAAAGAGTCATGTATAACTACAAACATTAAGATTCTTTGAATTAGTGTGGGAGGTGGTAGATGTTTGCATTAAGTGAAAAATTTAAAGGTTGGCTTTTGCTACCACTATAATTCCTAGCCTTATGCAACAAATCCTATTACTGTGCAAATAATGAGCTGAAATGATATATCCTACACCATGAAAATATTGAAAATAAAAATAAAACAGAGAATTTATTCTCTTAAGGTCATCTAGATAACTCTACCAGGGCTATGGACACCTACTAGCAGTAGGGCTCTATCTAGGGGAATTATAGGTGATAACCTTGTTGGGGCTATGGACACCTGCTGGCAGCAAGGCTCTATCCAGGTTTGGCTTAAAAGGTTAAACCCAACTATGTAGGTTAATGCAAGTGTTTATTGTTTTCTTACTTTGTCAAAAGAGGGAATGAATCAATTGCACACACCTAAATTCTTTCGAAAGTTCATGTACATTGTTGAATACATTCAGTCTATGACGAATAATAGTCTTACATATAAGAAAGTTGGAAATTATAAATTTATTTCATTTTGTTTCCTTAATTGTTTGAATTTGGTTGTTTTATTTGGTTGCAAGTTGTGATATTCACAACACGCCCCATTTTACCCTCTATAAAAATGAGGACCCTGTTTGCTTTTGCTTTCTTGTGGTTTGGTCTTGCTTGGTGGTAAAAGGGAAAAATTACTTGATGTTGGAAATACGTAAAGAATCAAAATGCATGGTACTAGAGGAAAACAGGTATTACTAGTGAATTCTGTATGAAAAATGATTTAGGGTTTTTTTTGAACCAACTTGAAATTTCTGGTATTTCATGAAATAAGGTGGTTTTAGTGAAAGGGCAGTGTCTAATTAAATTTGTATTTCATGGACAATTCTATTTGCATACGAGATGCTAATATTGTTGTATTGTGGTACAATCAGGGTTTTATATCGTGTTCGTTTGCATGTGTATCTCAAATACTTAAACTTAAAGATGCAAACATGGACCCAATTATGTTATGAGGAAAATTGAATAAGAATTGGATTGCATGATTGTATTTGTGGATTGTATTGTATGTACAAACTCGCGCATTCAATATACAAATAAGGGGATGTACATGACCGAACACAAAAGGAATATATACTCCAGTTTATAAAAGTCAAAAATCTGAACAAGTGTTATATTGTATATCTGTATGTATTTTTGTTTGTATTTAAAATGCAGGTACAATCTCAGGTTTTAAAAAGAAGTTAAAAGTGATTAGAGTTGGTGGGGCCCATAGGGGCATTATCATAAGATATCTCCAATATACAAAGGGTAATATACATAAATAGAGATACAAAGGAAAACTTGACAGTAATTCAAATGTGGTTTATAACAAACTAAGGTCCACGATGTTTGTATGTATGTTATGTTGTATGTGTTATGCAAACGCGATATACAAAAGGTAAAGGTACAACGTTGGAATTAACATAAAGTCAAAACTAGTTAATACATCTGTCAAATCCGCACTTGTATGTTTGAATGTATACATTGTGAAATACAAAAGTTAGATACAAGGCTAGACATGAAATTAAATGCAATATGTTTCATAAACCCGCTAGAGTCTAAGTTTGTATGTTTCAATGATTGTATAAAATATACATAGGAATATACAAAATTTCAAATGGTAAAATACGTATGCATGATATACAAAGTAAGGTGTGGGAATTAACATATACAAAGTTCAAAATATGAAGTAAATGGAAAGTTAGACACATACTGAACCATATGCATTAATTACAACATTTAATGTGCATCTACCACTAGAAACTTAGAATTTGAACAGGTTAAAAGTGAAATTTGATTATGTTGGTTTTCATAATTGCATTCAAAGGTTAAAATTGCAGAAAATTTCACAAAGTTAGAGAAAGGGCGACTCGGGAGCTAAACAAAAATTCAAGAACGGTAACGGGGTGAGGTTTGAATGGTAAATTTTGTCAACATTCTTAGGGTCAAACCAGTTGCGAATACAGGTATGTACCTTAAACGCCATTGAAATTCAGTAAAATAAAATTGGGATTAGTTATAGTAAGTTTAATTAAGAAAATAATGTAAGGTAGTGCACATTACTGTAGTTAATTATGGGAAATGATTTGATATTGTTAAATTTTGTAAATTCCAAATAGCAAAAATGACAAAAACCCTAGGGTAATTGTTAAAAGAGTAACAATTCGTGGTGAAACCCTAGAATTGTGCATAAATGAGAGTGTAAAAATGTATAAATTTTCTTGAGAGGATGGCACCTAAGCAAAAGAAGGTGGATACCATGTTGACTGGTGAAAAAGAGAAGGTTAAAAAAGAAAGGAAACCGAAGAAAGAAGCGGTTAGAGAAGAATTGCCGTTAGTCAGGGGATATTCATCTCTGATATATAGCACGGGGGGAATACTCACACCTACAAACATGGGTTAGTATGATGTAGAGGATGTGTTACAGAAAATCACAGCACCAGATGCCACTCCAGACATGAGAAATATTCAGAAAAAAAGATTATACAAGGCTGCAAGTTTTCCATTGGCTATGGAGGCCAAAGATTTGATATTAGAGTGCATAAGCCGATACAATTTAAATACTAGGAAGGTAATGCACAATGGGCATGTTGTCGCAGATTTGTCCATAGAGGGAATAGCCAGAATATTTGGCTTGGAGATTCAGGATCAAATGATGGATGTTGATATAGATCAGTATGCTGTGGATTTTGCTAATAATGAGAAAGAATGAAATAGTGCAGTTTTCTATGGGTGGTACACAACAAAAAATAAACCAAAGGCCGTAGTAAGAGTGCTGAAAATTTATACAGCATTGATTTCAAGGAAGAAATACACATATGGTTGGGCTCAAAGATGCAACAAGGTTCGAGCCATGGATGTTCACCATCATTTAGTATATGAGAGAAGAGCCTAGAATAATTCACTGGGCTAAAGCTATCAGTACTGCAATATATAAACAAGTAATGGCATTTAAGAAGAATAGACAATTCTATCTTTCTTCTTATGTGATTTATGCATGTGTAGTTGAAATGCCACCATTAGTTGGGATTGATAGAGTTGGTACCTTGGGGAATGGCCCAGCCCAGAAATTAGTTTATGACCATTATCCTGATCTACAAGAAGAGAATGCACTACGAAAGTATGCAAGAGTCAATGATGTATTCTATACTTATTTGGTAAGCATTTTAATAGGAGATAAAGATAGAAAGTTATTAGAGGAAGCAACAAATGCCTTAAACCTCTTTAGCTCTTGGTATATTCAATTCCCTACCTTCACATACATTAGAATTGAAGGGTTTGAGGGAAAACCATTCAGGTTGCCAAGGTATCCTCCTAATAGATTAATTGTAATAGAATTCTCTAGGCAGATTATGATTGTGTTCAGAATGTATAAAAGGAAGTATGGTAGAGGAAACATCAAATTCCCTTGGGTGCTTGGTAAATATTCATGTTATAATGAGGATGTAGCTCAACAATCAGAGACAGAACTGAGATACTATGGGTTTGAAGAATTTGACTTAGCTAGGTATTTTGACCTATTCCATAGGATCCAAAATTACATTGATAAGAAATTTAGACATCAAGTCCACAATGAGGACTTTTGGTCAGATTGTGAGAATGAGAAAGAGGTCAGGAAGAGGGCTCATCAAAGATTGACGTTAGAACAAATGAGAACCATGGGGGAAATCAATGTACCCCAAGAAATTAAAAAATATGATGGTAAGGTATTACACAAAAGCTATGAAAGCAAGGGGGTAGCACTATTGCCTATTAATGAACTAAATTGGAAGGAGCCAGAAGAGACATCCTTAGAGGTGATATCCAAGCCAGTTATTTTGTTTTCTAAGACATGGCTAAATGATAGGATGGAAGAGCTTAAGGCTCAAGGTATTGTAGCTACATATCAAAAGAAGGGAAAGAAGAGAGAAAGAGAAAATGAGGATGATTTACTATGTTTCTATGAAAAGAGGAGGAAAATTGTAGAAACTACAATTCTTGACAAGGAAAAGAATGCAACACTTATGGATCCTTATGCTCTTGGTATCACTGTTGCAATTGGTTCAGGTACATTCATAGAAGCAGGGACATCAAGCCAAGGGGCTAATATAGAAAAGGTACAAGCACCAATGGTTTCAGAGGAGCAAGGTCCATTGACAGCTATGATCATTGATACTCCAAAAGGGAAGGCACATGTACCTACTGTGATTGTGGATGCTCCACAGGTAGAAATAAGAAAAGGGCATGTATCCATTGACTCTACATATGAAGAGAGAAGATAGGGCTACATAAAGGTCAAACAAGAATTGACCAAGGAGAAGCTGCAAGAGTCAAAAGCCCAAGAAGTCAAAAAAGTGGGTGAAATTGTAAACATTGATAATGATAGTAGTGATGATGAAGAGACAACTTTGAGCAAATATAGGGGTAGAGAATGAAGAGGAAGAAGAAACATCAAAGAGCTCCTCTATATTGGAAGAACACAGTGCTCAGGTGTCTATAAAGAGGGCACAAACCCCAATGGAAAAAAGAGAAAATATACAAGAGGATTTGGAGGTAGAGAACCCTTTTGGTCAACTTGTGTCACCAGAAATCATAAAAGAAGTGCATGTTGTTGCACAATAGGTAACAGAGGCAAAAAAAGAAGAAGAAAAAACTACATAAGAGCTTGATATATCTTCAAGTCAACCATCACAGTCAGGCCAAGCAAGCATGCCTCAGAATGCATATGTTCAGACCGAGGTGCTGGTAGGGGTAACATTGTCATCAATTATTTCTGATATTAATGTTTCAAGTGTTCCAAATATTAATGCTTAGCAAAACAAACAAAAGGAGAGCTCAAAAGAGGAAGATACTGGAGAAGATACAGAAGGGGAGGAAGAAGAAAATGAGAATGAAGAAGAAGAGCCATAACAACAAAACAATGCATCACCATCATCACTGCATGAGCCACCACCACCAGATCAGAATCCTCCACCATAGCAACAACAACAACAAGAAAAAATGGAGACAGAGAAACCTTAGGAAGAGGTGATAAATGAAAAAGGGGTAGAAAGTAGCAAGGAAGCACCAGCTTGGATGGGTTCAGAAGTTAGAAGAGAAAAGGCAGAAGTGCTGCTAGTTCCTATAGACATAAAGACCTTATTAGGTGGTCATACTTCACAAAAGGAGAGAAGAAAAGCAAGGACCATGTCTGCTATAAAGAGAGGCCCATCTGGATCAAGAACACTAGAGGTGGCCATACCCTAGAAAGACAAAGTAAAAGGAGAAACGAGCATAGATGATTATCAGTTGCTCAACATAGATCTAGGGTGTCACGTCTCATTTTTATGAATAATATGATCATCCTAGTTTAGTGAACAATTATTGTAATTGACTTTACTTTAAGTAATTTTGCATACGTGGAGGTAATTATTATGAGTTATATTGATGAAAATTAGAAATCATTTTAAATGTTAAGTAATATTGATGTAAATGTAATGATTTGCTTCAGCTATGTTTTTGGAGACACTAAGCTATTGACGTTGAGTTGAGTGCAAATGGATGCAGGTACTCGTCGAAGATGAGAGCATGGTTGAGGTAGAGATGTTCTAGCCACTTGGATGGATTACCCTGATGCAATCACACACATCACGTAGTTGCATATGCATTATTGAATGGTTCTTATTGCATTAATGCATGATTTTTAATCATTTTCAAATGCATGATGTGATTACTTTAACTTAATATCTTTTCGAAATATATTCAAATGATGTATTGTGTGTTATTTAAATAAATAATTAAACGAATAATTGTTTTCTATTTCAATATTATAGATGTTTGGAAGACAATATGTTCCTTATATATATATAGATATGCAATATTGTATTGCATTTCTCTTTTGATTATTTAATTGGATTTGTTTTAATAACAATAGTTAAATTATATTAAAAATAGTAATATTATATTTAGAACAAGAATGACAGAATTAAAATATATATTCCTGTCATCCATGCGATAGTAAGCTGCAAAGATATTATAATATTGTTTTAAATAGCATTTTATTATCTCTAATTCTATTGGTTGAATCTTCATGCAAACTGAAATAAAAACTTCAGTTCTGAACCTAATTGGGGATCGCTTAAAATAAGAGGGAGATAATTTTGTTAAAAAGGCAAGATCGCTCAGCTGAAAAAGGCACCCACGAATTGTAGAGAGAAATAAAGGCTATGACAACTCTTCTACAAATTCTTCCTCAAGTCGACTACTATTTCCAGGTTTTTAAATTCATGTTTCTGTCTCTTGGGAATTACGTTGTATGATTGTTTTTATTTGGTCTTTATCTATTGTGTGGTGGGCGACTGCATGTGTTGGGTCGTACCTTATTTTTCTTTTGCCTCGTCATTTCTCTCATCTTCTTGGCCACTTATTTTCTGAGTCATCCCATCTTGTTTCTACCTGGCCGACTTCCATTAGATCTTCTTGCCTTTGGTTTAAATATAGATCAACCTGTTATGCTGGTTGTTTCTTGGCTGTGTCTTCCTTCTGGCTGCTTAGTGCCATGCTGAATGACCCCCTGTATCCCTGCTTGTGGCCAACCTACCCATCTATGGCATATTTTTTAAGCATCAATCTGCAGTAGTGAAATCTTGACCTAGCTATTCATAGATTTTTATGATTGAGATAATCATTTCTCCTTATTAAGACCTTTTTGACTATCTGAAACCATGGGTAAAGTCCTTAGTTAATGATATTATTTACAATCGTATACTGCTGTAGCAAATCTATTATTATCTCTGCATACTGAGAAAATTAGCTTCGGTAGCTATCTTTTATGATTGTTTTCTTTAAATAAATTATTTGAAACCAGCTCTAGTTTAGACAAATCAAACTCTTTGATAAAACTCAAACTCTTAAAAGATTTAGATGAAACTACCATAATTTCCATAGATACATTTCCTTATGAAATTGCTATTCAAAACTTTGTTGAAAACATTGTCAGTGGATAACAGTAGATTACTTATAAACTCAGTTGATTATTTATTAGATTCTGCCACAGCTCCTATCACCACAGCAATAGGAAGGTTATAGAGAGATGTATGTGCTTAAACTACATGCTTAACATATTAGTTTTCTGTCATTGGAATGACATAAGTTAGAACAATCTGAGAATGAGATTTTTAGTGTTTTTATGACCAAAAATCATATTAAACTATGATTTATGTTCATCTTTTTATTTCTGCAATAGCTCCTATCGCAGTGGTGACAGGAGGTCTATTTTTATTGTTTTTATTGTTTTGTTTAAAACTTCCTGTCACAAACATAACAGCAAAAAATTACTTAATATTTTTAGAATGACTATTATTGAAGACATTGTGACTGAAATGCAAGATTAGAAACTATATCAAATTGATAAACTTATGATTTCGATTGTATGACCAAAAGATGGTTTATTACTTGAAAGTGTATTTTCCTTAATTGATGTTTTGGGAAAGGGATTGGATTGATTTATTAGAAATCTTGAATTTGTGATTCTTTACTTATTTTCTTGCTTCTTGGGGAAAGAAGTAGTTTTTATATAGGAATGTATTGGGTTACTTTTGGGATTGTGATACTGAATGTGGATTATCAGAGATGGATTTTCCTCTTTTTAGGAATTGACCAGGTTACTTAAATGATTAGATCTAATTGGAATGACATTGAAATAGATGTTTATTGTTTAGCAAACGTATTTATTGATATCTCTGCCACATCCTGTTGTGAGACAATTTTCTTTTCATTACTTAGAATTGCACATTCAGACATCAGGGTTGCATCGGGTGTTCCCTCCTACAGTTGTTACCAGGTAGCTAGATATTTCATGCAGGGTTGGGTTTCCTTCATTTTAGGAAGGGATCTGAGGAAGTGTAAATACTTCATGGTTGGGTGGAAAAGCACCTAAGCCATGTTCTTGTCTCTCAGCTTGCAGGTGGTGGACCACTTGGTTCGTGCAGCTGGAGAGTGTATTGATTTATTTATTATTGATGTACTTGTTTATTGTACCTATTTGGATGTATTATGGAATGTTTGCCAAAGGATTTACATATATTATTTCATAATGCTTGTAACCTAGATTAAGCACGTGAATATGTAAGATTTAATGACATTGAGATTCATATTTATGAGATTATCTTTTGTTTGAGATATTGTGATTAAGTGGATTAATTGCATCTTTTATCTTTGAAAGTTGTATCTAAGTGGATTATTTACTTCTTTTTGATTTTGGTTATTGCGTTGTTGTATTTAAGCAGATTATTTACTTCATTTACTTTGGAGTTGGTTTAAATGCTTTTACATGATTTGTGAGGCTTTAGATTTGGTATCAGAGCTCTAGGTTTAACACTAGGGCCTTTGTTTTTGGGACTATTGTGCTAAAGTTACAAACTTGATACAGATTACCCATTATGAATACAAGAAACACTGATCATGGTGATGGATCAGGAAGTAGTCGAGGTAGAGGATCACGTAGAGGTGCACGTGGAGGTGCTTGTGGTGGTCAAACTGCTAGGGATCGTAGAGATGCTAGTAATGACCAAGATGGAAGATTTGACCGTATTCTTGATCTCTTGACCCGATAGGACATGAGGATGAATACTCTTGAACAAGAGATCAGAGGAATTCCTAGAGGTCAGAATGCTAATGAAAACCTAAGGGTTGAGACACAAAATGAAATGCGAAGGACAGAAGTTCCAGTTCCTAAAGTTGGAGCTATTGCTGATAATCAAGCAAAGATAGCGGAAGAATTGGGAAAAGACATCAAGAAAGTATCACTGCCGAAATTTGATGGAAAGACCATTGTAGATGGAGCTAAGTCCTTGATAATAGAAATGGAGAAGTACTTTGGACTTTGAAACCTTTCAGATCACATGAAGGCTATGTGGGGATCTTATCAATTGAATGGTGAAGCAGCAACTTGGTGGGATAACGAGAAGGCAGATAAAAAGTTATTACTTGGTGAGATAACATGGGAGATTTTCTTGCAGTTGTCTAGAAAAAGATGGTTACCACAATTATTCTTTGACAAGAATATGACAGAATTTCAAAACTTGATCCAAGGAGGTATGTCTGTGACCAGTTATTGGGAAAGGTTTTCTCATTTATTGAATTATGTTCCATAGTATCAGACAGATGAGAGATTTCAGATTAGAAAGTTTATTTTGGGATTGAGGCCACAGATTGGAGCTAAGGTGAACATTCATAACCCACTTACTATGGATGCTACTTTTGAGAAAGCAATAAAGCAAGAGCAGAGGTTGCAGTAGATAACAAATTACCATAAGCAAAGAGATGCTAAGTTTTTGAATAAGAAACCACAAAATAATCAGGAGAACTATCAAAAGAATAACAACCAAGGCAATAATAGATAGATCAGGAATTTGAAGAGAGGCAATAATTCTTAGGATGGGAATGGTGGAAACAAAAGAAGTGGCAATAACGACAAAAACAAAAATCAGAGGGAAAGAGCTGAAGGAACGAGAGCACCTAAGGGTGGATGTTACAACTGTGGAGGAGAGCATTATGCAAATGCATGTCCACATAAAAGAGGAAACAAGAATCAGCAAGGAGAACCGCAGCATCAGATTCATGCTGCAGTGGATAATTGGCAAGCAGAGTTTCAAGCAACACCTATTTAGTTCCAAGGTAAGCTCTATGGACTACCTATTTCTATTTTAATCGATACTAGTTCCACATAATGTTTTGTTGATCCTAGAGTAGTATCTAAGTTATCTATTAGACCTGGGCATATGGAAAACTCTTGGATAGTACAATATGGTAATAGTGCAGAAAAGAGGGTAGACTCATGTCCAGCTTGCTATGAGTTAGAGCTTCCTAGTTTTCAGACACAAGTGAATCTGTATGTAGCACCTTTAGGCTCTTATGATGTAATTCTGGGAATCAACTGGTTAACTGAACATAAGTCTAGTAAATTGTGAAGACAAAGTTGTTAGATGTTTGGATGACCTAGGGAACCAAGTGGAAATTAATGGAACTAAGAGACCTTTAGAGCTTAGATAAATCTCAGCTATTCAATTGAAGAAAGCCAAGAGGAAAGGATGTGCCATTTATGTTGTCCAAGTAAAGGACCTTGATAAAGAAGAACCAATGTTTAATGACTATCCAATACTTAGAGATTTAAGAGATGTATTTCCTGTAGATTGACAGAGTTGCCACCAAAGAGAGAATTTGACTTCTCAATTGACTTGCTACTAGGGACTGAGCCACAATCCAAGGCACCCTATAGAATGACTACTACAGAGCTGTATGAGCTTAAGGCACAATTATAGGAGTTGTTAAATCAAGGGTTCATTAGACCTAGTGTGTCACCATGGGGTGCACCGGTCATCTTTATAAAGAAGAAGGATGGTACTTTGAGATGATGCATTGATTATAGGATGCTTAACAAAGCTATTATAAAGAACAAGTATCCACTTCCAAGAATAGATGAGCTCTTTGATCAGATGAAAGGAGAAACAATGTTCTCAAAGATAGACCTTAGATCTGGTTATCACTAATTGTGGATTAAGGATGAGAACATCTCTAAAACAACTTTTAGGACTCGATATGGTCATTACGAGTTCACAGTATACCATTTAGGTTGACTAATTCTCCACCAGCTTTCATGAATTTGATGAATAGCATTTTTAGAGATTGTTTAGATGATTTTGTGTTAATCTTCCTTGATGACATATTGATATACTCTAAATCAGTGGAAGAGCATGAAAGGCATTTGAGAATTGTTTTGCAGCGGTTGAGAGAAAGAAAGCTTTTTGGTAAATTATCTAAGTGTACATTCTTTCAAGATAAAGTGCACTACCTTGGTCATGTGATCTCAGCTGAAGGGATTGCAGTTGATCCTGAGAAGATAAAAATAATAATGGAATGGCCTGTACCACAGAGTGTGAAAGAAGTCAGAAGTTTTATGGGACTTTCAGGTTATTATAGAAAGTTTGTGGAAGGTTTTTCAACCATAGCAGTACTGATTACCGCACTTCAAAAGAAGGCTAAGAAATTTGAATGGACAGAAAGGTGTGAGCAAGATTTCCAAGTGTTAAAGGAAAAGCTCACAACTGCTCCTATCCTGACCATACCAGATCCTAATGGGCACTTTATAGTTATAATAGATGCTTCAAGGGAAGGATTAGGAGGAGTGTTGATGCAGAATGAGCAAGTGGTTGCTTATGAGTCAAGAAAGTTAAAGCAACATGAGTTCAACTATGCACCACATGATCTTGAGTTAGTTGCCTTAGTTCATGCACTTCAGATGTGGAGGCATTATCTTCTAGGTAAGCCCTTTGAGTTAAAGACAGATCATCTAGGGGTCAAGTATATATTTACTCAACCTAACCTTAATGCACGACAGAGAAGATGGTTAGAATTCCTTAGTGAGTATGACTTTGGAATTGAGTGTATAAAAGGAAAGGATAATAGAGTAGTAGATGCTCTTACTAGGAGAAGACATATGGCTACCATTGTTACTATGAGATCCAATTTGAAACAAAAATTGATTCAAAATCTTCAAGGGGATGAGCATTATGAAAGAGTAAGGCAAGCTTTGGAAATAGACCCCTTAGATCATAGGTTTGATGGTTATGTTATAGAATCAGATGGACTTTTGAGATTTTAGGGAAGGATGTATATTCCTAACTCATGAGAGTTGAGGATGTTAGTGCTCGAAGAGATTCACAATACACCTTATTCAGGTCACCCTGGAGTGACAAAGATGGTCAAAGGTTTGAAACCTTTATACTTTTGGCCTAGACCTAAGAGGGATGTGACAGAATTTGTAGCTCGATGTTTGGAATGCCATCGAGTCAAGGCTGAGCATGTGCATCCAGCAGGATTGTTGTATCTACACAATATCCCTGAGCATAAGTGGCAAGTGATAAGCATGGATTTTATTCAAGGGTTACCTATGTCTAAGAATAGGAATGATGCCATCTTAGTGGTTGTGGACAAGTTGACAAAGGTAGCACATTTTACTCTAGGGAATCTTTCAGATGGTTCTATGGTCTTAGCTAAGAAGTTTGTTCAGGAGATTTTCAGACTGCATGGATTGCGTGAGACGATCATTTCAAATTGAGACACTCGCATGACATCTAGATTTTGGACAACTCTTAATGCAGCTTTGGGTATAAAGTTGAATTTCAGTTTGGCTTATCATCCTCAAATGGATGGTCAGACAAAAACAGTTAATCAGGTGGTAGAAGACTTTCTCAAAATGTATTGTATGGATCAGTAGTATAAATGGGAGGAATATCTTCCATTTGTTGAGTTTGCATATAACAATTCATATCATGCATCTTTGGGAATGACACATTTTAAAGCTCTTTATGGGCGTAGGTGTCGAACACCTATCAATTGGGATAGAGTGGAGGATAGAATTGTGATTGGTCTTGAAATGTTAAGAGAAATGGATGATCAGATGAAGTTGATCAAGGAGAAGTTGAAGCAAGCTTCAGATTGTCAAAAGAGTTATGCAGATAAGAATAGAACTCCTAGATAGTTTTCAATTGGTGAGAAAGTCTTTTTTAGGGTCAGACCTCATAAGAGTTTAGTATCATTTGGGAAAGCATCCAAACTTACTCCTCGTTTTGTAGGACCATTTGAAGTTCTGGAAGTGATTAATCATGTAGCTTACAGACTTGCTCTTCCACCTGCACTTGCTAGTATCCATAATGTTTTTCATGTCTTTACTTAAGCTTTATCATCCTGATGTGTCACATATTCTTGATTGGTGTGCTTTACAAGTTCTAGATCCAGGAGTGGTGCTGGTGGAGCCCACTCAAATTCTAGGGAAGCGCAACATTAAGTTGCGTAGCAGAGATGTGAAATATAAGGTCCAATGGGATCAGTATTCTGAGGACAGTGTCACATGGGAGGATGTAGAGGAGATTGATAGATCTTTTCCTCATTTGAGGATATAGCTTAGATTTCTTATTCATGCATGGATTATGATACTTAAGTTTGATTATTATTTGAGATACTTTGAGTTCAGTTATGCTTGACACTTTGAGTTGTTGATTATGATCTTTTAATACTTTGAGTTGATTTTATTGTTTTATGACACCTTGATACTTTATTGGTGGTTGATGGACACTTTATTGTTTTGATGTTTAATAAGACATCGAGATGATGTCTCTTCCAACTGGGGAAGGATGTCATGTCTCATTTTTATGAACAATATAATCATCCTAGTTTAGTGAATAATTATTGTGATTGACTTTACTTTAAGTAATTTTTCATATGTGGAGGTAATTATTATGAGTTATATTGATGAAAATTGGAAATCATTTTAAATGTTAAGTAATATTGATGTAAATGCAATGATTTACTTCGGCTATGTTTTTGGAGACACTAACCTATTGACGTCGAGTTGAGTGCAAATGGATGCAGGTACTCATCGAAGACAAAAGCATGGCTGATGTAGAGATGTTCTAGCCACTTGGCAAGAACTGATGGATGGATTACCCTGATGCAATCACAAACATCACGTAGTTGCATATGCATTATTGAATGGTTTTTATTGCATTAATGCTTGATTTTTAATTATTTTCAAATGCATGATGTGATTAATATCTTTTCAAAATATATTCAAATGATGTATTGTGTGTTATTTAAATAAATAATTAAATGAATAATTGTTTTCTATTTCAATATTATAGATGTTTGGAAGACAATATGTTCCTTATATATATAATTATGCAATATTGTATTGCATTTCTCTTTTGATTATTTAATAGGATTTGTTTTAATAACAATAGTTAAATTATATTAAAAATAGTAATATTATATTTAGAACAAGAATGACAGAATTAAAATATATATTCATGTCATCCATGCGACAGTAAGCTGCAAAGATATTATAATATTGTTTTAAATAACATTTTATTTTCTCTAATTCTATTGGTCGAATGTTCATGCAAACTGAAATAAAAACTTTAGTTCTGAACCTAATTGGGGATCACTTAAAATAAGAGGGAGATAATTTTGTTAAAAAGGGGAGATCACTCAGCTGAAAAAGGCACCCACGAATTGCAGAGAGAACTATTTACTTGAGCAACATGAAGAAGAATTGGAGTTTTGCAACAGGAGAGAGAAATAAAGGCAGCGACAACTCTTCTACAAATTCTTCCTCAAGTCAACTACTATTTCTAGGTTTTTAAATTCATGTTTATTTCTCCTGGGAATTACATTGTATGACTATTTTTATTTGGTCTTTATCTACTGTGTGGTGGGCAACTGCATGTGTTGGGTCGTACCTTGTTTTTCTTTTGCCTGGTCGTTTCTCTCATCTTCCTAGCCACTTATTTTCTAAGTCGTCCCATCTTGTTTCTGCCTGGGCGACTTCTGTTAGATCTTCTTGTCTTTGCTTTAAACACAAATCGACCTATTATGCTGGCTGTTTCTTGGCCGCACCTTCCTTCTGGCCACTTAGTGCCATGCTGAACAACCCCCTGTATCCCTTCCCATGGCCAACCTACCCATATATGGCATAGTTTTTAAGCATCGATCTGCTGTAGTGAAATCTTGACCTGGCTATTCATAGATTTTTATGATAGAGATAATCGCTTCTCCTTATTAAAACCTTTTTGACTGTCTAAAACCATGGGTAAAGTCCTTAGTTAATGATATTATTTATAGTCGTATACTGCTGTAGCAAATCTATTATTATCTCTGCATACTGAGAAAATTAGCTTCGGTAGCTATCTTTTATGATTGTTTTCTTTAAATACATTGGTTGAAACTAGCTCTAGTTTAGACAAATCGACCTCTTTGATAAAACTCAAACTCTTAAAAGATTTAGATGAAACTACCGTAATTTCTGTAGATACATTTCCTTATGAAATTGTTGTTCAAAACTTTGTTGAAAACATTGTCAGTGGATGACAATAGATTACTTATAAACTCAGTTGATTATTTATTAGATTCTGCCACAACTCCTATCGCCACAAAGACAAGAATGTTATAGAGAGATGTATGTGTTTAAACTGCATGCATAATAGATTAGTTTTCTGTCACCGGAATGACAGTAAGTTAGAACAATCTGAGAATGAGATTTTTCTAGTGTTTTTATGACAAAAAATCAGATTAAACTATGATTTATGTTCATCTTTTTATTTCTACAATAGCTCCTATTGCAGTGGTGATAGGAGATTTGTTTTTATTATTTTGTTTAAAACTTCTTGTCACAAAAATAACAACAAAATAGATTAATATTTTTAGAATGACTATTATTGAAGACATTGTGATTGAAATGCAAGATTAGAAACTATATCAAATTGATAAACTTATGATTTCAATTGTATGACCAAAAGATGGTTTATTACTTGAAAGTGTATTTTTCTTAATTGATGTTTTGGGAAAGGATTGATTTATTGGAAATCTTGAATTTGTGATTCTTGACTTATTTTCTTGCTTCTTGGGGAAAGAAGTAGTTTTTATATAGGAATGTATTGGGTTACTTTTGGGATTGTGATGCTGAATGTGGATTATCAGAGATGGCTTTTCCTCTTTTTAGGAATTGACCAAGTTACTTAAATGATTGGATCTAAATGGAATGACATTGAAATAGATGTTTATTGTCTAGCAAACTTATTTATTGATATCTCTGCGACATCTTGTTGTGAAACAATTTTGTTTTCATTACTTAGAATTGCACATTTAGACATTAGGGTTGTATTGGGTGTTCCCTCTTGCAGTTGTTATCAGGTAGCTAGACATTTCGTGCAACGCTGGGTTTCCTTCATTTCAGGAAGAGATCCGGGGAAGTGCAAATACTTCATAGTTGGGTGGAAAAGATCCTAAGCCATGTTCTTGTCTCTCAGCTTGCAGGTGGTGGACCACTTGGTTCATGCGGCTGGAGAGTGTATTGATTTATTTATTATTGATGTACTTGTTTATTGTACCTATTTGGACGTATTATGGCATGTTTGCCAAAGGATTTATGTATATTATTTTATAGTGCTTGTTACCTGGATTAAGCACGTGAATATGTAAGATTTAATGACATTGAGATTCATATTTATGAGATTATCTTTTGTTTGAGATATTGTGATTAATCAGATTAATTGCATCTTTTATCTTTGAAAGTTGTATCTAAGTGGATTATTTACTTCTTTTTGATTTTGGTTATTGCGATGTTGTATTTAAGCGGATTATTTACTTCATTTACTTTGGAGTCAGTTTAAATGCTTTTACATGATTTGTGAGGTTTTACATTGGGTATGTGACTAGAGAACAACACATTATCGAGTGGGAGGATATGAACAAAGTGACCATTGAGATGATGAGAAAAGATAAAGATAAATTTGATTATTTGAAGGGACACATTGTCCAATTGCAGTAGTTCATTCAAGGGATGTCTTACCCAAATGTCAGTATGCCAAATTTACCTGAAGAGTTGAGTATTTTATCAAAGGACCAAGTAAATGAAATGGAAAATAAGAAAATTGAAGCAAATTTTTTTGAGTGGCTCAATGCATTTATTCAAAATGGAGAGAATAAAGTAAGGCAGACAATTACCAATTGGGCCATTTCCCTTGTAGAGAAAAATAATTGTAGTATCATTATGCATCATTGCCAATCTAGAGTGAAAGAAAGCATTTATGAATTGAAGCAGGTTAAGGTCATGAATGAGAGGGTCAAAGAATTTATAAAGAAAGGAATACTAACACCTCATATGGCTAATCAAATACAAAAATACAGATTAGAGTTGAAATTTGAAGATGACATTTTAAAGAGTTGCATTGAGAATACTCAGGATTTCGAGGAAGTGGCTGATGATATAGTAAAGAAACACATGAAGATAATACAAAGACTTATTGGGCATGAGTACCTATAAATTCTAGTGTATGATGCAGGTATGGCAGTAAAAGAATTCAAGGCCATTTATCCACCTTGCCTAGAAATCCCTGCAGCTAATCTGAGTACTGAAATGATTGATTACATTATGGAACTAAATGTTAGGATAAAGAAGTATCAGAAAAATAAAGAAGATGTAGAAAAGAAAATAGGGATATTGAAAGAAAAAGTTGAATTACAGCAATATACATGGAAAGAAGGCCAAAGAAGTACTCATACTTTTATTGTAGCATTGATAGCCAAGTATGCAGAATACTTGAATAAAAGGGGAGAGGATTCAAAGATAGGCACCAGTGGTAGCAGGTAATTCCCTTTTGGGATATTTCAAGTGCTGTGTGTTCTCAATTTTATCTTTTGTGAAAGGTCAGCAAACAAAGAAAGTCAAAAGGAAAATATTTCATGTTTAAAAGATCCCAATGGCATCCTTTGAGCCAAAGGGAATATTCCTAGAGATATTTTGAAGAGCGGTTGGGAAGTGCTTCCCACAATTGATTTAGTAAGTTTGAATTAGAACCATTGATTGGTTTTTTGTAACTGTAGCAAAGGGGGATTCAAATCTATATAAGGAACCCTACTAGTTTTATTTTAGTTACACAAGGATACATTGCATTAGCCTTAGACTGTAATTAGTAAATTTACTGCAAAAGGAAGTGATTCTTAAGTGAATACTTTGAGCATTAGTGATCTAGAGAGGAGATCACTTGTGTCTGCATAAAGGAGCATGTGGAATGTCCTGCCTCTTTCATGCATCTGTAAAAATGTTTGTGAGTTTTAGTAATTTTGATCAATCCAATGGAAGTCATTATTACATTGTAAATTTAGAATGACTTTATACTTAAAAAAAAAGCAAACTCAGAATTCTACATCTATTCCAGAGTGTCTTCTGATTCAGACAATTGTTTGATGTATATTTCTTTAAAATATTGCAATTCCCTATGTATGTTCATGAAAATGCTCAGGATTTTACATATAGGGATTTAATTGTTGTTGAATTGTTCAAGATCATTAAGCTTGTCAATATGTGGATAGCAGATCATTCTATCCTGTCTAAAACAATGTTTCTAACCCTATCTTTTCTAACTTTTCTCCAAAATCTTTAAATAATTAGTATGCACGTAGTTATCGAAAGGAAATTTCTATTGATTTGTATAAATACTGGTGAATTATAAAGATCTTAGTAGTTTTTCATATAAATTTGAGATACAAAGTGAGTTTTATTCATATTCATGTAAAGCTTTGTAAGAAAGTAATAAATACATGCAAAGAGATGTTTACTTTGGTGAAATTTGAGGTTATTTGCATACAATAAACTAGTCCAGTTGTCACAAGGTACTTAAATCATGTAAGGCCCCTTAAAACAAAACAGCTTCGCATAGAACCCTGACGGAATTCAACACAACCATGACCTAGTTAACGTAGACTTGGAATTGAGAAGTATTTCTAATAGTTCTCTATATTCTTCAAGATAAGCTAAGATTCTTTGTGAATTTTATCTCTGTTATGCTGAATAAAACCAACATCAACAAAACCAAGTGGTACTATGAGAATTTTGAATGGTTCCAATGAATGACTACAAACCTTTCTATTCTTATCTTGGCTAGGCCATGTCTAGGCCTATTATGGGTTCTGGTGGTGCCTGCATAAACGTTCAGGTTCCAAGCATTTTAATATGCAGGCACCTTCCAAAAAATCCAAAAAATTTTGTCTTTCGGCCTCTGCAGTAGAAAAATGTGCAAAAATTAGTTAAAATGCATGTATCTTTGTATATACAAAGAGGTTTGAATGTACAAATACAATTATACATTGGCAGGCTTGCAAAATTTCCATCGGCCTTTGAAAAATGGTGAAAAATGAATTATATGCATTTTTGAATGCATATCGGGTTTGCATATACATGGGAGAATCTATCACAGATTTTGGGAATATTCTGCGGTTGTATGTGTGTTTGCTTGTATATTGGGTTTGTATGTTTAGACATACAACGGCTATATACAAGAGAAAAGATGCAAGTAGATGTACAATGGCTAGATGCATTTCTGACATACAAATGGTATGTGCAAGGCAGAATGTACATTGCGATGTACAAGAGTGAATGTATGTCTGACATACATTGGGTTTATACAATGAAATATATACATTTGAGATCCAACATGCATTTGCTACAGTGACAAGGATGCATCGGCCAATGCATATGCAAGCAAAAGATACAAGGACTGATAATGCACAATAGGATATACAAGCTGGATTTCAAAGTTTATCAAATCAAGCTTGGAGGATGTATGCAAAGCAGAATGTACATCAGCGGTGATATACAAGTTGGCACATACAAGACAGGTTGCAAAGCTGGGGCCCACCAAATGTATATTGGTGATTATATGTTCAAATATACATTCCTAATGTGCAAATCCCGGACCCAAGAAATTATGCGTTCTGATTGATGCAGGTTTGAGATCCATATTATATGATTTGTTTTGTATGTCCGTGTTACATATTTGCGATATACAAAACAAGTATTGTACAAGGAAGGAATATGCAATCCGGACGCGAGGAAAGGTATGTTTGTGGCGGATTCCAAGTTGAAGTCCGCAGGTTGCATGTTGTGCGTTGTATATATGATATACAACAAAAATATACAAAGAGATGGATACAACGCGGATTCCAAAGGGTGTTCCAATCTAGTAGATAATGTGTTGAGATCCGCAGCCTGCTTGTATATGACTTTGTATATGCCGATATACAAGCCGATGTGCAATGAAAAGGATACAAGCTGGACCCGAATGAAGTTTCAATTTATTCTATACAATTTGGGGTCCGCCTTGTATATAAGATGATTGTATATGTGTTTGCATATACAAAAGCGGTAAAGGTAAAACAGAAGCAGGAAAAGTCAGCGATGACAAGGAAGCATCTGTGTGGCACATTCTCATTGGCTAGTGACTTGCCTGTTTGTTTTGAACCATAGATTTGGGAGATGCAAAGAAGGA
This sequence comes from Cunninghamia lanceolata, assembly GCA_027924645.1. Lineage (NCBI taxonomy): Eukaryota > Viridiplantae > Streptophyta > Pinopsida > Cupressales > Cupressaceae > Cunninghamia > Cunninghamia lanceolata. The sequence goes on from BSBN01001299.1 coordinate 92,341, forward strand.
TCGACGGCTGTGTTCAAATGTTTGATGGTGAGGGTTTTCCCATGCATATGCAATGGCATTCTTGGCGGGAAAATCGTTTATGCATCTGTTGATGTGTTTCCATGGTAGCTGCGAGTTGGTATGCCATTAATGGTAGGATTAATAGATAGGTATGGGCCGAAGGGACATGTCAGCTACCACTTTCAAGTGGAAAATCTTCTAGCGGTAGCACAGGGCTCAAGTTCAACTACTCCTTGCCCTTCTTCTGCTTCTTCCCGTTTTGTCTTCTACTGCATTGATTGATTTGGGTGCCATTCTTGGTGCATTGTAATTGGCATAATTTTGATTTGACTTTTGTACGGTTCTGTTGAGGGAACACCTTGAGTATATCTGAGGTGTGTGCCTCATTGTTTTGTGGTTGAAGACTTGGGCATTTTTGTGTAAATAATGAAAAATAGAGCATTTTCTTGGCTGTTGTATCTTTGTGGAGTTTATGAGTTGCACCTGAGTGCACATTGTAGATATTTTTAGTTTCAGTGTTGTTTCATATGAAAATTGCTTATGGCATGTCTCTAGCTGTCCCTCTCCACTTGTTACATGTTTTCCTTCTTCTGAATCTATTTGCTAAGGGTTTCATAGATTCTAGAATACAGATTATGTATTGCATGCTTGATCTTTAGACTTCCATTCAAGGAGTGGATTAAATTATTTTAGGTTAAGTATGAAGAAGGTTGTATGTCAACTGGGATATCTGTAAGTAGAGGCAGTTAAATACCCTTTTTTGGGTGATGTTTGTAAGGCAAGCATCAAACCTGACCCCTTGAAACTTGAATCCAAAATTCAATCCATTCATGTGTATACGTCTAGTTGACTCCTTGCCCTGAGATAGGCACCGGTCTGCTTCTGGATTAGTAGTTATGATCCAAAACCCCCTGTCTTGCATCTAAACCATCAAACCAATCATTCCACATTTCCAACCTGTTAGTTGTAGGAGTAGGATTAGGATTCCCTGCATGCTCTCATCCACAACCAGACAAATATGTCCAAGAATGTTGCCCACCTTGTGATTTATCACATAAATTTTGGTCCATACATGAGAGTATTCTGCCTGTTCTGAAAAGCTAAATCATTCTGTCATTAGGTGAGTCAAGGTTAAATCTTTAGCTAATAGGGATACCCCCCTTGGTGTGGCAAAACCAGAAGTGAAGGGGAGGCAGCTCACGTAACCTCCTGTATTCGTTGGCCGAATCTGCCTATGCATTGGAACTGGCAAACCCACTGCTGATTCGGAAAGAAAACCAACAAAATGGTGACTCTATTGGCAAATAAGAGTCAAATAGTGTGAAATCATTGCTGCATATCCAGTTCGTTTGTGTGAATATGGTGCTCTGCTGGTGGAATGAACTCAGAAGAATATTTATTCTATGATGAGCTTTCAGTTGTTTGAAAATTTTATCCTCTTTGGAGAGGTGGCGACTCTGCAAATAAGATTTAAGTGCACATGAAAGGTTAATGTATGTTGTTGTGATAAAAGATTTTCTGTTCAAGACTTCAGCATCTGGATGAGAAAAGGTACATGGTTTCTTCCCACTTGTATTTGTTGTTTCATTGCATAAGTTGAATCCCAAGGGGAAGCCTTAAGTCTTAGGCAGACATAGGATGTCTGAGATTGAAATTTATATGAATCCAAGTATGTATTCACCCATACTCAGTCAAGAGGGAGATGAAGTGTTATGTAAAAAGATTGAAGAGATAAAGAATAGGTTGATATCCTTAGAGGCTAGGCAAGCTCAGTTAAATAGTAATAGTAACCCTGTTGTGTCTGCTAGCCAAAATGCTAAACCTCTTGTCAATTCTTTTGATCCTTTATATGAACAATTAGATTTGTCATGGGTTGACTATAAAGTTGAAAGTATGCCTACTCAAATTTATAATTAGATGCCTAGATTTAGTGGACATAGTGTGTGTGATGGGGGTACACATATCCAAAACTTTCACAACTTTATGGAGAAAAATTCATTTAGAGATGAGGATATGTGGATGAGATTTTTTGTTAGATCCTTTGGTGCAAGAGCTAGAGATTCATATTTGAGCTTTCCAAAAGGATCCTTTGCCTATTGGGATGAACTTGTTGACTATTTTAGAGAAGAATTTGCAAGAGAACCTATTGATCTTGTTGCAAGATTGATGGAAATTAGAAAACAAGATGAAGAGCCCATTATTGATTTCAGTCATAGATTTGCAGTTGCCCTTTCACAAATCCCTAAAGACTTCAGACTTGATACTTCAGCCTGCGTTGGCATATATTTTGAAGCTTTTGAAGAGGGCTCTAGTGCATTGTTGAGGGAATTCAATATAACAAGTGTACAGATGGCATACAAGTTTTTAGAAAATATAGAAAAAATAAGGAATGAGCACATACAGAATTCCCTATCCATAGGCTTTGGCATGAGTAGCAGTTATGTGGCTACAAATGACCAAGTGATCATGGCATCATTTGAAGATAAATGTGAAAATGAAAAGATTGAAGTTGACAATGCTACTATGTTTGAACATAATGCTGATAACAATGTTCAACTGGATTGTTCACCAGTCAAGGGTGCCAATGAGAGGATCAGTGGTGACTCCCATCCCAAGGTTGAGGTATCTGATTCTGAAAACAATGATGAGGTTATGGATAGCAATGAATACTTGTTTGAGTGGATTTGTGGAGATAATTGTGAGTATTGTGCACGAGATAGAGAAGAAATAAGCAAACAAAGGAGCATTTCCATGTTTGAGTCATTTCCTTTCATTCAGACACGTGGAGATGATGAAGAACAATCAGGGATTGAAAAAAGTGCTAGTGTTGATTATGATTGTTCTTTATTTGATTATTGTTTTATTTATGACACATGGGCTGATACTCCTCCACCCAAGGAATTCATTGGTAATGAAAATGCATGTTCTTCTACCCATGAACCAGTGGCATACCATAATGAAGCTGAAACACTTGGACCAATTTTTTTGACACATATAGTGATGAGGATTTGTTTGAGTATGGTGATAATCCAGGCACTGTTATTGATATGGATTCTAATTTTCATCTTGATGAAAGGGAGACTAACATGTATCATGACAGTTATTGCAGAGAGGTGCCAGAGTTTGAGCCTTTCCTATCTGGTGTAACTGAAGATTGTGTGCATGAAGTGCACAATATGGATTTGAGAGCTTTATCTTTGATATGCCAGTTTATGATAAAATGAGGCCTGATGCTCCTAGCTATATGATGGACTATGAGTGCTTTCAATTTTTAGTCCAGTTGGGAGATCATTTTACAATGCATGTTGCTGATGAAGATGATGATAAGTGTTATATGTTATATGAGAATGCATTGTTTAATGAATATAACATTCACATATTGCTTGATGCTGAAGGTTGTTTGCATAAGGTTGACAGAGACAAGCTAAATAAGATGGTTGAATATACAAATGACAAGGGTTGTTTGTGGGTAAATCATGGAAGCATCTTCAGGCTTGACCCAGTGAGATCAGAAGAAAATCAAGTGTTTGACAAAGGAAAATTCTGGTTTTTCCTTTTTGGTGGCCTTAGGCCACCAAGTAAATTTTAACTAAATATGTTTTGTGATGTAGGTTGGTATGTGTTTGACTCTGTGCCCAATGGACAAGGGACTGGTCTGCATCTTAGAGATCTATGGTACTTGCCATGCCTACAAGAGGCATGCGTCCCCAGACAGAGCCATTGGTGGTGCTTGCATAAACATTCAAGTTCCAAGCATTTTAATATGTAGGCACCTTCCAAAAAATCCAAAAAATTCTGTCTTCCAGCTTTTGCAGTAGAAAAATGTGCAAAAAATAGTTAAAATGCATGTATCTTTGTATATACAAAGAGGTTTGTGTGTACAAATGCAATTATACATTGGCAGGCTTGCAAAATTTCCATCGGCCTTTGAAAAATGGTGAAAAAATGAATTATATGCATTTTTTAATGCATATCAGGTTTGCATATACATGGGAGAATCTATCACAAATTTTGGGAATATTCTATGGTTGTATGTGTGTTTGCTTGTATATCGGGTTTGTATGTTTAGACATACAACGACTATATACAAGAGAAAAGATGCAAGCAGATGTACAATGGCTAGATGCATTGCTGACATACAAATGGAATGTGCAAGGCAGAATATACATTGCAATGTACAAGAGTGAATGTATGTTTGACATACATTGGGTTTATACAATGAAATATATACATTTGAGATCCAACATGCATTTACTACAGTGCAAAGGATGCATCGGCCGATGCATATGCAAGCAAAAGATACAAGGACCGATAATGCATAGCAGGATATACAAGCCAGACTTCAAAGTTTATCAAATCGATCTTGGAGGATGTATGCAAAGTAGAATGTACATCGGCAGTGATATACAAGTTGGCACATACAAGATAGGTTGCAAAGCTGGGGCCCACCGAATGTATATTGGTGATTGTATGTTCAAATATACATTCCTAATGTACAAAGCCTAGACCCAAGAAATTATGCATTCTGATTGATGAGGGTTTGAGATCCATATTGTATGATTTTTTTTGTATGTCCGTGTTGCATATTTGTGATATACAAAACAAGTATTGTACAAGGAAGGAATATGCAATCCAGACATGAGGAAAGTTATGTTTGTGGCGGATTCCAAGTTGAAGTCTGCAAGTTGCATGTTGTGCATTGTATATATGATATACAACAAAAATATACAAAGAGATGGATACAACGTGGATTCCAAAGGGTGTTCCAATCTAGCAGATAATGTGTTGAGATCCGTAGCCTGCTTGTATATGACTTTGTATATGCCAATATACAAGCCGATGTGCAATGAAAAAGATACAAGCTGGACCTAAATGAAGTTTCAATTTATTCTATACAATTTGGGGTCCGCCTTGTATATAATATGATTGTATATGCATTTGCATATACAAAAGCGGTAAAGGTAAAACAGAAGTGGGAAAAGTCAGCGATGACAAGGAAGCATCTACGTGGCACATTCTCATTGGCCAGCGACTTGCCTGTTTGTTTTGAACCGTAGATTTGGGAGATGCAAAGAAGGATCGACGGCTGTGTTCAAATGTTTGATGGCGAGGGTTTTCCCATGCATATGCAGTGGCATTCTTGGTGGGAAAATCATTTATGCATCTGCTATTGCGTTTCCATGGTAGCTGTGAGTTGGTATGCCATTAATGGCAGGATTGCAGACAGGTATGGGCCGAAGGGACATGTCAGCTACCACTTTCAAGTGGAAAATCTTCTAGCGGTGGCACAGGGCTCGAGTTTAACTACTCCTCGCCCTTCTTCTACTTCTTCCCGTTTTGTCTTCTACTGGATTGATTGATTTGGGCACCATTCTTGGTGCATTGTAATTGGCATAATTTTGATTTGACTTTTGTATGGTTCTATTGAGGGCACACCTTGAGTATATCTGAGGTGTGTGCCTCATTGTTTTGTGGTTGAAGACTTGGACATTTTTGTGTAAATAATGAAAAACAGAGCATTTTCCTAGCTGTTGTATCTCTGTGGAGTTTATGAGTTGCACTTGAGTGCACATTGCAGATATTTTTAGTTTCAGTGTTGTTTCTGTTAGATCTAGGGCATACAACTGAGAGGGGGGGTGAATCAGTTGTACAAAAACTTGCTTCTACTTCAAACACTTGATTCTTCTTTGTTAGTTAATAGCATATCAATTAACCATCCATGAAAGCATAATGCATAAACACAAGAGCAGATAAACATCAACACATTGGACACCAAGATTTTGACATGGAAAACCCGGTTAAGGGAAAAACCATGGAGTGATTAACCCAAGAATTATTCTCTATTAGAAGAATAAGAAAAATGAATGGCACATGCCAATTAGGGCTCACTTCCTGAGCACACTACTCACAAAGAGGCACACTGCCTACAGGAGACACACTGTCTACAAAGTGATAAGAATCACAAACTTGAACTGGAGATTGACATCTTTACCATGTCTGGATCAGTTCCATTTAAGCCCAAGGTACTTCTACTCTGCCCTTCGCTCTTTCGCTATACCACACTCATCCGCTGCTCAACACACTTTGAAATGAACTCACAAACCTTTATTTATACAAGACATCGACTTAGGAACAATCATCTAAGTCCACAATCAACCATAAGGACATTCGCAAGATAATTAATACATCCGGTCAGCCACCACAAGAACATTCGCAAGATGAACAACTCATCCGGTCGGCTAGTTTGAACAAGAACTTCATCCAGAAGAATATCTTCAATTTCAGGCTCTACCACCAATGCAGACCGACAACATAACCTCAACATGATCCAAGAACCTTCACAAGCTTGCTTGATTAACCAGGTACATCTGCACTTCCTCTACTCACTGGAATCTCTTCTCCTCTTCATCTGAAACTTCAAGAACACAGTGTGCCGCCACTGTCATACTGAAGAAGGTTCTTCCGGACCTCCAAACTTTGTACAAACTGAGATGACACATCACAAGGACATCCCAAACACTCCTTCCAATCTGCAGAGTCTGACAATGCTCCTCCGAATCTCACTGGACCTTTTTGTAACGCTCTGTCACTTTGGAACAACTCTTGAAACCGGTTCTACTTGACCAATCACCTTTTTCATATCTTCATGCGAACCTCTGAAATCTTAACTGGATCATCTCAAGACTCATATCTACAAACCCTTTAATCTGCATCCTCTGATTCTCAATCTATTGAGTACATTTGCCTTCTTCTTATCACTATTCTTCACTGTTCCTGATTGAGACTACTTTTCTCAATATCCTCAACACACAGCTCATCCAAACCTTCTTACCAATGCAATATGAGTATGTTGACATCAATGACAACACTGGTTAACCTCATACTTACAACAGTTTCATATGAAAAATGCTTATGGCGTGTGTCTAGCTGTCCCTCTCCACTTGTTGCATGTTTTCCTTCTTCTGAATCTGGTTGCTAAGGGTTTCATAGATTCTAGAATACAGATTTATGTATTGCATGCTTGATCTTTAGACTTCCATTCAAGGAGTGGATTAAATTGTTTTATGTTAAGTATGAAGAAGGTTGTATGTCAACTGGGATATTTGTAAGTAGAGGCAGTTAAATACCCTTTTTTGGGTGATGTTTGTAAGGCAAGCATCAAACCTGACCCCTTGAAACTTGAATCCAAAATGCAATCCATTCTTGTGTATACGTCTAGTTGACTCTTTGCCCTGAGATAGGCACCAGTTTGCTTCTGGATTAGTAGTTATGATCCAAAACCCCCTGTCTTGCATCCAAACCATCAAACCAATCATTCCACATTTCCAACCCGTTAGTTGTAGGAGTAGGATTAGGATTCCCTACATGCTCTCATCCACAACCAGACAAATATGTCCAAGAATGTTGCCCACCTTGTGATTTATCACATAAATCTTGGTCCATACATGAGAGTATTCTGCTTGTTTTGAAAAGCTAAATCATTCTGTCATTGGGTGAGTCAAGGTTAAATCTTTAGCTAATAAGGATACCCCCCTTGGTGTAGTGAAACCAGAAGTGAAGGGGAGGCAACTCATGCAACCTCCTATATTCATTAGCCAAATCTGCCTATGCATTGGAACTGGCAAACCCACTGCTGATTCAGAAGAAAACCAGCAGGTTCCATAGGGTTTCTAGTGGTCTATCTATATAGACCTTACAAATGTCTCATAAACCCTTAGAAAACTTCACAGACCCTTAAAAAGCTTGTGCATACCTTTAATGATTTAATAGAGTTCCTAATGATCATGCATAATTTCTCATGGTTTATGCAAGGTCCTCCACTAGCAGGACCTAGTCCTGCTTTAGGACCTCTTAATGGCTAGTGGACATCACCTTCACAACCACCAGTTCCTTATCTAGTTATTGCTCCAAGTAAATAATCTCCTTTTTGATGGTGAACTTTTAGTTGTATTTCACCTATTATGAAACTAGGAATTTTAAATCCTAAATGAAACATTACGGGCTGATCTGTAACTTATATAATTATTGAAAGATTAGAGTTAAATATAAGGCCTTAGTTGCTTTTGGTCTTTATCATTTGGTTGAATCAGTATCCAACAAAAGCAGTGCATGGTTATTGAAGAAATGAAGTATTTTTTGAAAATTTAGGCTGTTTCTTTTGGGTTGAGTGCTTTTTTAGAATTTGTAGCCCAAGGCCCAGGCTAAAAGATTGAGTTTTGGAAAATCAAATCAAAATCTTATGGATTTGATTATTGGGTTGGGGGTTGTATATATGTAGCTGAATCTAAGTCTTAGTGATAGTTTTTTATGTCTATAGCTGGAACTCTATGAGGTATGAGTCCCTGAATGTTCTTTTATCAAATGTATGTATAGATGTGTATCACCTGTAGAAAATTGTAGGAGAATCACTGTACAAGATGAATTGACTCCACATGATGCTTAACTAACCTTGTTTCATTTCATGAACCCTGTGTCATAGGTCCAATTGGAGGTAGCAGAGTTGGTGGAATGGAGGGTGTACCTTATCTACCTATTTATTCAAGCATAAATGTTGCAAGTTCCACTTCGGATCACCAAAGCCTTCACAAAAAGCACAAAATTCAATAATGAAGAATTTATGCACATATTCTCTTTTGAATGATGCACAAAGCCTCCACTACAACACCACACTGTTGCTAGGCCTTGCGGTGATGCCAGTGATTCTCGCATCACTACAAGGCCCAGTAACAAACCATGCGGTGTTACAGTGGAGGCTTTGTGTATCATTCAAAAGAGAATTTGTGCATAAATTCTTCATTATTGAATTTTGTACAGAAGTTTTTGTGAAGGCTTTGGTGATCTGAAGTGGAACTTACAACTATAATATCTGATAAAAATCTACTTCTAAATATGCTTTTGATGGATGTTCATATCCTCATCCAAAGCTCCAATTCACACATAGGCAAGAAGGATGCTTTCAAAGGTTGAGGAGTTGGGCTTTACACCCACTGGTTGCATTTTCTTAAAATTTTCTAAGGACTTTTTAGAAAAACCCATTTTAAGCATATCCTTTAATCATGGCATTCCATGATATGACATTTCTTTGAGGCATTTTTTGAAACAGTTTGCTTGTCTTGTCTATGCTTCCACATTTTCTGATGCAGGAGCATCCAGTGGTGTAAGGGTAATCTTGCATCACCCAAAAAATATGTGTTTCAAAATTCTTCATGTTCTTTCCATTTCTTTTCAAAATTTGTGGTTCTAGTTCCATAATTGCTTGAATAATGATGTAGAACTTTCAGTTTTTCTAAACTGCTAAAAATAGTAACCTGCTATTTTTAGAAAGTTTGCATTTGGGCATGGATTGAAGTGAAAATTTATAGGAAGTTACATAACAGAAATATAAGACCTTTGGCAAAGGAATCACACAAAGATCATTTGTGAGTTGAAAGATATTAAAGTTTTCGTTTCCTGAAAAATGCCTAAAAATTATTCAAACTCAGGTTTGAGGCACCAAACAGCCCCGTATGGGCCCAAAAATGGCCAGAACTGGTAGAGCTAGTTCTTAGTGCATAGAGCACTCTGCGAGATTTTTGACGCAGAAAACGGTTCGTCAATCGAACACCTAGATCAAAAGCTATGGCTCCCGAAAGTTGACCTATTTTTGGAGGGAGATGCAAATTTTGAAATTAGGTTATTGGCCACCAAAAAGGCTATTAATAACCATTTTTGGGAACCCTAGGCAGTAGTAGAGTTAAGGGGGTAAATGTGGTGTCAAGAATAGGTGGGAAAATAGAAACCCTAGCTGATTTGGGGTTACAGAAGGTAGGTGATTCTAGAGTCTGGGAATAGGAAGCTATAATGTGTTGCAACCTGTGGAGGGTTGATTCCTCTGATTGTATTTAAGCTTCTGTAATGTAATAAGTTGTCCAAATCAATAAAAGAAGTTCTACTTTCTGTGTATAATTTTTGTTGTTGTGTGTTTTAAGATTTACCCCCTTCATCAAGTGGTATCAGAGCAAGGATTCCCAAGTGTGTAGACAGATCGCTGACCGTGAGGTAGTTTGCACCAGGACCTGAGGTTGTGGGTTTGTTGTGGAGACCAAGATACCTCCATGAAGAAATCATGTTGGGGGGAATGCTTTGATGGAAGAGGGTTTTAGATCCCTACAAAGGCAAATAGATGCATTGCAAGAGGAGCTATGAAGAGGGTTTGAGTCGAGGACAAGAGAAGAAAGTGAAGATAAAATTGAAGAAGAGCTATCTGAAGAAGAACAAGAAGCTGCCAGAGATCTTGCAGAAGTTAGGTTGTTGAGGGCCATTTTGAAGATTAGAAAGAGGCCTAGGATCGAAGTTTCTACATATTTTGGAGATTTGAATCCAGAACAGCTTATTGATTGGATCAATGACATGGAGGAGTACTTTGAGTATGAAGATGTGGAGGACCTAGATCGGGTTAAGTTTGCAAAAAGAAAGTTGAAGGGCCACACCAATATTTGGTGGAAGGAGGTCCAATTAGAGAGGAACAGAAGAGGAAAATGAAAGATCACCAGATGGGATTGGATGGTGGAGAAACTGAAGAAGTAGATCATTCTTGTGGACTATGAGATGAAGTTACTGAAGAAGCTACAAGGACTAAAGCAAGGTAACAAGTCTATTAAGGAGTATACAGAATAGTTTTATAAAATTACTATCAGGACAGGCCATGCAGAGCCCAACAAGGAGAAGGTAGCCCATTACATTAATGGGTTGAGGCCGAGTATTCAAGAGGAGTTGAGCCTGGTCAGAATGACCACCATAGAAGGTGCGTACCAGTTTTCCCTAAAGGTGGAAGAGAAGCTGAACAAAAGATTTGATAGCAAGAAAAGGGGAAAAGGTCAAGGTGGAAGGACTGGTGGAAGACCCTATGGAGGCCGTAATGAAGATCAAAAGAAAAATGAAGAAGCAGGCACCAGTCGAAATCAAAGAGGGGATAATACCTATTGCCCTCGTGACTAGAACAATGGTGAGCAAAGAGGAAGAGGAAGAGGTAGACCTAGGCAAGGACTTGGAAGAGGAGGTTTTAGAGGAACCTATTTCCAATGTGGAGAAGAAGGGCATCGAGCATATGAGTGTCCGCAACATCAAGGAAGGATAAATAGAAGACCTAAAGGTAATGCGCGAGTTGCACATGTAGATGAAGATGCACATTCTGAGCATTCTAAAGATGCTGAAAGGGGAGAAACCCTAGTTGTCAGAAGAACCTTGCTGAATGAGGAGAAAGAACCCAAGCAGAGGAAGAGTTTATTCTGTACAAGGTGCAAATGTGAAGGTAAGTGTTGTGATATTATTATTGACAGTGGAAGCACTGATAATCTTGTTTCAGAGGAGATGGTTGACAAGTTAAAGTTGACAAGAAGAAAGCATCCACATCCATATTAGATTGCATGGTTGCAGAAGGACCATAGAGTTTTGGTCAATGAGCAGTGTTTAGTGAAGTTCAAGATTAGGGACTACCATGATGAGGTGCTGTGTGATATCATACCGATGGATGCATGTCATATGTTGTTGGGGAGGCCATGGTAGTATGATAGGAGTGCTATCCATGATGGCCGTGCAAACACATATTCCCTAACAAAGGATGGAGTTCGTCACAAGTTGAAGCCCTTGAAGGAGGTGGAAGAAAAGGTGTGTAGTACTGCTAGAATTTGCTTGGTAGATGGTAGAAAATTTTTGGAGGGTATGAAGTATGAGCGTCATTTCTATGCATTGATTCCTAAGATTAGTCAAAAGAAATGTGAAGATGTACTAGCTAAAGTCTCAGAGATGTTGGAAGAATTTTAAGATATTATCTTTGATAATGTACCAGAAGGTTTACCACCAGTAAGGAAAATAAGTCATCAAATGGATTTGATACTAGGAGTCAGTTTTTTGAATAAGGTAGCCCACAGAATGACCCCTGCAGAGAATGAAGAGCTGAATAGACAAGTTTAGGAGTTGTTGAGGAAGGGACTGATAAGGGAGAGACTAAGTCCATGTGTGGTACCTTTAGTACTAGCACCAAAGAAGGATGGAGAATGGAGGATGTGTACAGACTCTCGAGCCATCAATAAGATAATGATCAAGTATAGATTTCCATTACCAAGAATGGATGACATCATGGATTGTTTGAGTGGAGCCAAGTACTTCATGAAGATTGACCTGAAGAGTGGGTATCACCAAATCTGTATCAGAGAAGGAGATGAATGGAAAACAGCCTTCAAGACAAAGGAAGGTTTGTATGAGTGGTTAGTCATGCCATTTGGGCTAACTAATGCATCAAGCACATTCATGCAGCTCATGAACGAGGTACTGAAAGAATTTTTGGGAAGTTTTGTTATTGTTTATTTGGATGATATTCTGATTTTCAGTAAGACTTAGGATGAGCATCTGATGCATATCAGAAGAGTTCTAGAGAAGCTGAGGGAGGAGAAGTTGCTGATTAATTTGAAGAAATGTAGTTTTGCAAAGAAGGAGTTGGTATACCTAGGATTTGTTGTCTCAGAGGAAGGTCTTAAGATGGAACCAGAAAAAGTAAAGGCTATCATTGAATGGCCTACGCCAAGGAGTGCAATGGAGGTAAGATCTTTTCATGGTTTGACAAGTTTTTATAGAAAGTTTATCAAGAATTTTAGTAGCATTTTTGCACCCCTAACTGAGACAATGAGAGGGGATAGAAAAGAGTTTAGATGGATTAAAGGAGCAAACAAGAGCTTTGATACATTGAATTAGAAAGTCGTAGAGCAACCTGTTTTGGCACTTCCAGATTTCAATAAGGTATTTCAGGTAGATTGTGATGCTAGTGGTAGTGGTATAGGAGCTGTTTTGAGCTAAGAAGGTAAGCCCATTGCCTATTTTAGTGAGAAGCTTAATGATGCCAAGAAAAAGTATTTTGTTTATGATCAGGAATTTTATGCAATAGTTTAGGCTTTGAAGAAATGGAGACATTATTTGTTGCCAAAGGAGTTTGTTTTATATACTGATCATCAGGCTTTGTAGTTCTTAATAGTCAAGGAAAGTTGAACCAAAGGCACTTAAAATGGGTTGAGCTTTTGTAAAGCTATACTTTTGTTTTGAAGCATAGGAGTGGGAAGTCCAACAGAGTTGTAGATGCCTTGAGCAGAAGGTAAAATTTGTTGACAGAAATGAAGATAGAGGTTGTTGGGTTCGATGAGCTCAAAAGTTTGTACCCTGAACATCCAGATTTTGTAGAGGCCTGGAAAGCTTGTTTGGAACCTGTTACTTTGGACATGACAAAATGGTTGGATTTCATAATCCAAGATGGCATGTTGTTTAGGGGAAGCTAGTTGTGCATTCCAAGGAGTTCCATGAAAGAGAACCTGATTAAGGAGAAGCATAATGGAGGATTGGCTGGACACTTTGGTCGAGATAAGACCATTGCTATTATTGGTGAAAATTATTATTGGCCATAGTTGCAGTAGGAAGTGAGGAAATTTGTACAGAGTTCCAGAGTGTGTCAGATGGCAAAAGGAATGAGTCAGAATATAGGGCTATATCAGCCATTACCTATACTAGAGAAGCCATAGGATGATATCAGTATGGATTTTGTTCTTGGTTTACCAAGGACATAGAGAGGACATGATTCCATTTTTGTGGTGGTGAATAGATTCTTGAAGATGGCACATTTCATTCCTTGCAAGAAGAATAATGATGTTGTTCATATTGCTGAATTATTTTTCAGGGAGGTGGTGAGATTACATGGTCTACCAAAGAGCATAGTTTCATATCGAGATACCAAGTTTGTTGGTTATTTCTGGAGGACATTGTGGAAGAAGTTGAAAATAGATTTGAAGTTCAGTTCTACATACCATCCACAGACTGATGGACAGACAAAAGTGATGAATAGGAGTTTAGGTAACCTGCTACAATGCTTAGTAGGAGATAAGCCTAAGGGATGGGATTTGATTTTACCACAAGCATAATTTGCTTACAACAATTCTATCAATAACAGTACTAGTAAATCACCATTCTAGATTGTATATGGGAATAGTCCAAGAAATGATTCAGAGTTAAGGAAGGTGGACAAAGGAGAAAAGACAAGTGCTGAAGTTGAAGACTTCGCAGAACATCCGAAGAATTTGCATGAAGAGGTGAGAAAGCACATTAATAAGATGAATATTTAGTACAAGGCTAACATAGATTAGAAGAGGAGGTATAAGGAGTTCCAGGTAGGGGATGAAGTCATGGTTCACTTGAGAAAAGAAAGGTTCCCAACTGGAACATACAATAAGTTGAAAATGAAGAAATTTGGACCATGCAGAATCCTGAAGAAGCATGATTTAGGAAATGCATATGAGGTAGAGTTGCCTAGTGGGATTAATATTGCCCCTGTGTTCAACATTGTTGATTTAATAGAATATCATGAGGGTGGCACAGAGGATGGAACAACAGAAGAACAGTGGAGTATTCCGGCATCTACTTCAATGGAGGAGATAGAAGAGATCTTGGATAGCCATGTGGGAAGAAGTACTCAAAATAGGAAATATGAAGAATATCTGGTGAAATGGAAAGGAAGACCTATTGAAGATTCTTCTTGGTTGTCTAAGGCATAGGTTGACTTTTTAGATTTTCCTCACACAAACACCTGAGACGTGACAGGGTCACTTCTCAAATTACCTTGGGTGTCTGATGTAGGAGCATCCAGTGGTGTAAGGGCAATCTTGCATCACCCAAAAAAGATGTGTTTCAAAATTGTTGATATACTTTCCATTTCTTTTCAAAATTTGTGGTTCTGGTTCCATAATCGCTTGAATAATGATGTAGAACTTTCAATTTTTCCAAACTGCTAAAAATAGTAACCTGCTATTTTTAGGAAGTTTGTATTTGGGCACGGATTGAAGTGAAAATTTATAGGAAGTTACATAACGGAAATATAAGACCTTTAGCGAAGGAATCACACAAAGATCATTTGCGAGCTGAAAGATATTAAAGTTTCTATTTCCTAAAAAATGCTTGAAAATTATTCAAACTTAGGTTTGAGGCACCAAACAGCCCCGTACGGGTCCAAAAATAGCCAAAACTAGCAGAGCGGGTTCTTAGTGCATAGAGTACTCCGTGAGCTTTCTGACGTAGAAAACAGTTCGTCAATCAGACACTCGGATGACAAGTTATGGCTCCCGAAAGTTAACCTATTTTTGGAGGGAGATGCAAATTTTGAAATTAGGTTGTTGGCTGCCAAAAAGGCTATTAATAACCATTTTTGGGAACCCTGGGCAGTAGTAGAGTTAAGGGGGAAAATGTGGAGTCAAGAATAGGTGGGATAATAGAAACCCTAGCTAATTTGGGGTTACAGAAGGTAGGTGATTCTAGAGTCTAGGAATAGGAAGCTGTAATGTGTTGTAGCCTATGGAGGGTTGATTCCTCTTATTGTATTTGAGCTTCTGTAATGCAATAAGTTGTCCAAATCAATAAAGGAAGTTCTATTTTCTATGTGGAAATTCTATTGTTGTGTGTGTTATGATTTACGCCCTTCATCATTTTCATGTATGTCTAGCAGGGCACTTGTAACTACAACATATGACAAAAAAATCCCTGTTGTTATGCTTTGATGGATGTCCCTTCATTATTACTGGATACTTGATGTAGTACACATTATTATAGTGCAAGCCTATTTTTCAGATTTTTTCATTTAGCATCACCAATGTTCTCCACAAGAACATTGTCCCTGTTGAAAATGATGGAAATGGTTCACATCTCTCAGAACAATTTCTCTTGCAACAATCTTGGAGATGAATTTAGATGCAGCGTGAAAATCAGAACATACCCAAAGGTTCTTAACAACTCTAATGGTTGTACCAGGGGCCATGTTTTTTAACAAACCAAATGCAATTGCTAACTTTTCACTATGGTGGCAGATAAATGATTCTTTTTTCTTCTATTCCATAGCATTAAGTAAAAGTCTTGAATCTGGAAATACCCTATTGCCTTCATTTGCCAAGCCAATTTCTCTAATTTTGCATAGCTCTCCCATGTTTGTGGATGCGATCTGTCTCCTACACAAAAAAGCATGTACCATTTTATGCCCTTCAATCCAACTAAATGTAGGTATCTTTTTAATTCCTCTATCTTTCATCAATATCCTTACTATTTGAACCTCACCACACTTGCCCGCTTCTGCATAGATGTTTTAGAGAAGAACATAAGTTGCAACATTTTTAGGATCCAACTTATAAAAAAGCAATGTTGTTGGAATACTCATCCTACATTCAAGTTCTAAATTATGGGAAATTATATACAGTAAATAGATTGATGACTATTTGGATAGTGAAATTAGCTTTCTTAGAAATTAACTAAAATATCGAGAAGGATTATTTTAATTAAAGAGGATTTTGTGGTTATTTTTGTAACAATGATTAACAATGATTTTAAAGTGCAGCTAGCTTGCTATTTTCATTCAAGATACAAGTCATCAAAGTCAAGCACATACCAAGAAGATGGTACTCTACTTCAAACCCTCAACCTCACTTAGTTTAGTCTGCATATATTGGGATATTAAGGAAGTTGCTAAACAATTAATATATATCATTTGTTGTTTGTGAAGGAGAATCGTGTGAGATCCAATATGGCAATGGATCAACATCTGATTTCTTAGGTAAAGATGATGTCACAGTTGGGAAACTTGTTGTGAAACATCAGGTTAGTAATTTTTGGATGTTAAGGCTTCCCAGTTGGATATCAGAGATCTTTTCTCATCAACTTAATTTGGAATTTATGTATAAATAGATTCTTTCATGGTGTAGGTCTTTACTTAAACAACACATGAACTAGGGTTGACATTTTTGTTGTCTAAGTTTGATGGCATTCTTGGGCTTGGTTTCCAGGAAATTTCTATTGATAATGTTGTTCCAGTCTAGTTAATCTTGATAGCCTTCATTCTATGATGTCAAATTCATTCTATAATCTGAGCATATCACCTTTCTTAAACTTTGAACAAGGTTCTGAAATCAAGGGTTCAATATGCATATTTCAGGCCTATGTTGAACACTCTGTTTAAGGCATTTGTTGACAAGACTACAATTTTTTAATTGATTTATCTTTCTATTGTGTTTGGACTTACTTTGTAAACTTGCAATATACAATGCACTTTTATTCTTTCTGAATTGAGACTAATAGTAATTTTGTTGGTTGTATTGAGGCATAACTTCATTCATGGCAGAAAAGGCAGCATCCTATTGCTCATATCAGATGGCACATTGCATATAAAGGAGGAAAGATTCTAGGCTTATTGTTGGTTGCATTAAAGGAGAGAGCTTCATATATGGGACACGATCAACACTCTCCTTTTTGGATTCTACAAATTATAACTTGCTCTAGGAAGAATGCCCATGTTGCAGAAGTTTTAAGAGATGAAAGGGGCATGTTCTTGCATTGAAGGGCTCCAAGCATGCATTTCCACACTAGTAACAGTCTGATAGATGACATAGAGTGCATACCTAGGTAATAGTAGTAGTGATGAACTATTTTCAAGGAATTTAGAAAAGATATAGTGATGTCAAAGGTAGTCAAGGCATTCAATAGAGGTGCAGTGTTCTACGTTGATGGGAGGTAGAGTACAAGTGAAAGCATGCCAGAATAATGAGCCAGGTAGTGGCAGTCATGAGGCATTGTTATTTTATAAAGGGAAAATGCATGACAGTAGGTTGACAAGTGATTGGACAATGCATTTCAAGAAGCTACAAGTTTGATTAGGACAATGCATAGCCTAATCATAAGGCAATGTTGAATAATAGTCCTTGACAATTGAGGCATCCTACCAAAGATGATTGTCATCAGAGGCATAATCATTAGAGATAAGGACAGTTTATTGCTACAGGTAACAATTCACAGTGGTAGCTTATGAACTAGAGCAAGTTGGGTGCATGAGACAAGATCTCTATAGAGATGATAGTGTGATCTTAAACTAGGACAGTGAGCTTCATGGGACAATCATGGATTTGTGAAGAAGACATATATGAATGTCTTTGTGCTTCTATGCTCAGTGATACTCAGAAAATCAGTTTCTTGCTCATTCTTTGAGCTATGTATTGTAACCATGAAGGTTTTTTTAGCAAAGAGAAAGCATTGTAACTTATTTTTAGATCTATATGTTGTTTGTAAGCATTTTTTATCAATAAAACAAGCTATTTTTACCTTCTCAAAGTTGTTTCATTGTGCAAGCTTCAAAATATACTACTAAATATACTAATGACTAAATGAAAGCTTCAAAATGACTAAATATACTACTAATTGATGTCAATTAATAATTAAATTGACTAAATATATTACCAATTGACAGAAATCAGTGAATAGTGAATAAATATGACTAAATATATGACCAATGTTAAATTGGTGAATAAAAATGACTAAATATACTACCAAATTGATCAAAATGATGATTAAAATTAATGACTAAATACACTACCAATGGATAGAAATCAATGAATAAAAATGACTAAATAAGTGACGAGTTAACAACAATCAATGACTGAATATATCAGTGAATAAAAATGACTAAATAAGTGACCAGTTAACAACAATCAATGACTAAATATATCAGTGAATAAAAAATGACTAAATAAGTGACCAAATTACATCAATCAATGACTAAATATACTACCAAATCGATCAATCAAAACAACCAATAAATGACTAAAAATAGTTTAGTCATCAATTTGGTCACATTATAAATGACTGGCAATAAACTACTAATGGTCACGTGACCATGTTTGGTCATTTATAAGTAGTTTTTAGTAGTTTTTTTAGTCATATATTATTGTTTTTATACTAGCGTCATCCTTCTTCATGGATCTATTGTGACATTTTGACATATTGGGATGTGGACATGAACACTTGCATATTTCCATAGGTATCAAGAGCATGGACCATTACTTTATATGATGTTTATTGCATGCTAGGTGTTTGTGTGAGAGGAGAACATTTACAGATAAAGGTTCCACAAGTCCACTTGGTGAAGGATAATTCAAAATCCCACATGCTAGAGGATTATGCCAAATATATCACTAATATCATCTTTCTACTTAAATATTTGCTCGTTAGCATTAACACAACTTTCTAGATAGACAATTATATTGATGGGGGAGATCCAATAAGTTGAAATTATCATTGTCAACATGTCCCATAGCCATATGTGTATGCATGAGATGTATAATAATGGAGAAGAATGGGGAAGGTGTATCATCAAATGTTGTTCTTTATCCTCATACATTTCTAAATAATGTGTTTATTCAATAGAAGGTGTATAAGAATGTATTCCACAATCACTTAAAGATAAATAATGAGAAAGCATAAAAGGATCCAAAGTTAGTCCGTCATAGATATCGTGATATATAGAAAAATCTATTGGATATATTGAGGTTATTTCCTATTTAGTACCTTTTATTTGTTGTGTCCTAATAATCTCTCTATAATATAACCTTTAGGGTATTTCAGGTTCAAAAGTAGCAAAATTAACCTTCCATGATCAAATAAAGAAAAAATAGGGCCAACTTAATAGACAAGGGTCACCTCTCCTTCTTCAAGATTTTCTAGGCTTAGGGGGTATTTCCTTTTAGATCCCATAGTAAATAATCATCTCTAAACTCATTTAGAAGAATAAAACATATAAGATCAAATATTAAATTACTAACTCTCTTGAAACTATCCACCAATATAACTAAGCCATTAAGACACAATTACATACCTAATTTATATATCACTAGTCTCCATTGTGATAGCTATTGGTAGGATAATGAGGGGATTATCAAATACAAAATTATGGATCCATGAATTTATAATAAGACTATGAAAAATACAAGACAAAGCATAACAATCTTCTATTCTATCTACAAGTAATGTGGATTAATACGTTAAATAAGTTATTCTCAGTATGGTTTTTATTTATAAAATGGAGTGGGTGATTGAAAGATAATTAGATCAGTGCCTATTCATATGCATAGAGTCAAGTTTCAAATGTAAGATCAGAATAATTATTCACACATGCTTGCAACATGATAACAAAAAGATTACTACCTACACATACCATTACAATTCCTAGACCCTTCCATCTCCTACTACCAACAACTATCTTGAGACTTCTCACAAATGAAATGCTTCATGTTGAATTAGTAGTCATTCATTCCTTATATAGTACCTATCATCAACTTAGTAATAATTTTTTAATAACTAAATTTTCCTAATAATCTTGAATGTTCCATCAAACTATCCTACTTCTCCTATCATGCAAAATCACAGTGTATCACTACCTAAATCCTACCCTCCATTCTTGGCATACATCCATGTTGTCATTTATTGTCACATCATTTGGAAAATCTATCTTATAGAATCCTTTTCCTTTCAAATGGTTGCACCAAGACAACTTTACAATTCACTCTTCTATGTGCTCTTGTCTATCAACTTCATAATTGTCATTAAGTACAAACAATTTAGTAGGTAGATGTAAAGTAACAACTTATTATTCAAAAAGAATAATAGAGTCAAAGAATAAATCATACTTTCACTTGTATTTATTTATCCATTTTTCAAATCTCTCCTTAATTGGCTAGTCAATTTCTAAAATTGCTTTTAGCTTGTAGAAATTTGATTTATATCTAGCATCTAGTGTAACTATTATATCCTTGACAAAAATTTCCATTATGGCCTCTAAATTGAGCACCATATCCAACCATATGCTATATAGGGTGGGGTATACCTCATCTTATAATAAAGGTTTGATAAAAACTGACATAATCTATCTAAACTCACTTTTCCAATTCTAGAGGGACTCTACTTTATTATATGCTTCCTACATAGGGGCAATCCGTGATCTAACAATATAGTAAAATCTCTTTCCCTTTCTTTGAGAGAATTCATTATTGGGCTCATGAAAGTAGAAACATCATAAAGCAATTTTGAAGACTCAAAGACTGATGATATCCCAGTAGGGCAAGATGGGTCATATTTGGTGTTCCTATAAACTATTTTCACTATAGGAACCCTAGGAAGCCATTTATCGTATACCTTTCTAAGGACTCTATCTTGCACATGGTTAATGAATTTCTTAACATTATTGTAATATTCCCAAGAATCATCAACCATTCTTATCAAATTCTATATGTTAGGATTAAGGTGCCACCAACCTTGTAAATCCTATGTGATTAATTACTCCTAATATTGTTTGTAAATCACCCATAAGGGATGAAAAGTTTCACTAGCAATGATCTTGTTTCAGCCGTATGTTTATATCCAGTACACAATACTCATTTTTCCATGATGAGGGGTTGAAAGGGGGTTTCCCCCCTGTGAGGGGTCTATGGGGATCATCACCCTAGCAGGGGGTCTGGGGGTTGCACACCCCAGTGGGCATTCATGGGCAGTGCCCCCGAAACCTCATTTTATTTATATTTTATCATTGTGAATCTAGACTGTTCATCATTAGGTCATAGATCTGATGGTCGATATTTTTCAGTTATCTTTCCCTAGAAGGCAACCCCCTTTTATAAGGATATTTGTACTACGTTTTTATCATATTGGAGAGTAACAGGTGGTGTAGATTGAAGACTGAAGGAGAGATGAAGTGTATGTATTGTAATCTCATATTTCAAGATAATACAACTTGGAGCCTCTTTTCTTGGTGGAGTCTTTTACCTGAAAGGGTTTTCTCCACGTTACATACTGTGTTATGTGTTTAGTTCTTAGTGCATGTTATTTCTGTGTAATAGGTTTTGATTTCTGTTGTAAGCTTGATTGATTCTACATTGTTTAGAGGATAATAAGGTTTGAATCAGATTTCCGTTATGTGGTTTGCATCTTCATTTATAACATTTGCTATCAAATCCTGTCAATTTTGATTCTTGGGTGGTAGTGTGAAGGTTTTTTAGCTACAATGGGAGATTTGGTTGTTGTTTATTTGTAGATCTTGTGTAGATATCATGACTTCATCCACTGTTGCTTCTACCTCTCGGTTGGACATCAAAAAGTTTAATGGCCTGAGGTACTAATTGTGGAAGCTAAAAATGGAGGATTTGCTAGAAGAAACCAATGGTTGGCTATTGCGAAAGAGAAGAAACCTAATGATGTTGCTCCTGATGAGTCAAAAAGACTAGATAAAAAGGCACAAGGTACAATCTGGCTGTGTCTTGCAGATTCTGTTCTGCTGAATGTTGCGAGTGAGAAGTCCACACATAGCTTGTGGAAGTGTCTGGGTGAGATCTACCAAGCCAAGAGTATGGTAAATAAACTTTATTTAAAGCATAACTTTTTTTTCATGAAAATGAAAGAGGGTGAATCAATTGCAGAGCATTTAAATTCATTTAATTTGTTATTGAGTCAACTAGTATCTATAGATGTGGAGGTGAATGAGGAAGATAAATGTATATTGCTTCTCTGTTCTTTGCATGAGTCATGGGAGAATGTTATTTTGGCTATCACTGCTAACCTCATAGATCCGAAGTTGGATGCTCTTGTTTTAGTTTTACTATCACATGAATTGAGGAAGAAAAGTTTAGATAGTTCAGGGGATGCTCTTAGTGTCAGGGGAAAGTCTATGGAAAGAGGACCAAAAGGAGATCAGAAAGGGGCTAAGGACAAGTCCAAGGGCCAATCTAAGACTCCTGGGAAGAACAGAGTTAAGTGTTGGAACTGCGGTAAAAGGGGACATGTGAAGGAGTGTAGAAACCCAAAGAAATAGTGGGAGAGTGCTTCAGATAAGTCCTCAAATGCAGGTGAAGATGTTTTACTTTCTACATGTAATGTTGTTTCTAATGATCACTGGTTGGTTGACTCAGGATGCTCATTTCATATGACTCCACATAAGGAATGGTTTTCCACATACGAAGAGTATGATGGAGGTGATATATACCTTGGGGACAACTCTACATATCCGATAGTAGGGAAAGGCAAGGTATTGTTGTGTTTCAGTGATGAAAGGATTAAAACCCTCCCTGGTGTTTTGCATGTTCCTAGATTAGCTAGAAATCTAATTTTAGTTTTGAAGTTGAATGATTTGGGAATGCATGTGACATTTGACAAGCATGGTTGCAGATTGGTGAGAGGGAACTTGGAGGTAGCGAAGGGGAAGAGGTTGGGAAACTTGTTTAAGCTTGAAGCCACTACAGTTTGTAATGCCTCTTATGTATTTGAGGCTAGTACTAAAAATACATGTATGTTGTGGCATTGTAGATTGGGCAACACTAGTAATAATGTTTTGAAAACTATCAAGAATAAAAATTTGTTGGATGGTTTCTCCTATTTTGATGAGCACTTTGATTTCTGTGAGCATTGTGTGTTTGGTAAACAAAACAGAATATCATTTCCTTTAGGAAGCAATAAAGCAAAAGAGAAGTTAGAAATTATTCATACAGATGTGTTTGGACCTGTGGATAATGATTCTATTAGAAAATCTCATTATTATGTCACCTTCATTGATGATGTATCCAAATTTACTTGGATTTATTTTATGAAACACAAATCTAAAGTTTTCACTAAGTTTAAGGATTTTAAAGTCTTAGTTGAAAACCAATTAGGATTGAAGATAAAAATATTAAGATCTGACAATGGAGGGGAATATTTCTCTAAGGAATTTGATGAGTTTTGCAAGCATGTAGGTATTATCATACAAAATACAATTCCATATACACCACAACAAAATGGTGTTGCAGAAAGGATGAACCGAACAATCATGGAAAGAGCCAGAAGTATGTTGAGTGACGCATAATTGGATAAATGCTCTTGGGTAGAGGCTGTGTGTACTACTTTCTACTTGATTAACAGATCTCCTTGTAAGGCTCTTGATTCGACACCTTATGAAGTGTGGACAGGTAAGAAACCTTCTATTTCACATTTAAGGATTTTTGGCTATGAGGTTTTTGTTCATGTGCCTAAGGAAAACCGATCTAAGTTGGATCCAAAAGTTAAAAATTGTACATTCATTGGATATGGTGATAATGTCAAAGGTTATAAGCTTTGGAATCTACTAACCCATAAGATTATCTATTCTAGAGATGTTATTTTCAGGGAACTTAAAGCTATTTCTAAACCTGAGTAGCCAAAAGAAAAAGAAGAAAAGGTAAAGAGAGTGCACTTTGATTTAGAGCAGCAAGATGCACCTCAGGAAGAACATAATGATGGATTGGGGGTTGAAGAAGAAGAAGAAGATTCAAGTAGTTTTGATGAAGATGAATCTGTTGTTATAGAAGAAGTTGGTGTAGATGATAATGCAGAAGAACAAGTTGAGACTCTTACTCCAACCTTGAGGAGATACACAAGACAAAGGAATCCAGTTGATAGGTATAGCCCACTAGATTTCTATTGTATATTTTCTTTATTGAGTACTGACGATGAGCCTAGATCCTACAGGGAAGCTATTCTTGTAGATGATAGTGAGTCTTGGTAGTTAGCCATGTAGGAGGAAATGATGGCTTTAGACTCTTGTAACACCTGAGATCTTGTTCATTTGCTGAAAGGAAGAAAGGCCATAAGTTGTAAGTGGGTCTTTAAGAAGAAGTTTGGAGCAAACGGTTCATTAGAGAAGTACAAGGCTAGACTGGTAGCCAAGGGCTACTCCCAGAGAGAGGGAGTTGATTTTGGTCAAATTTTCTCACTTGTTGCTAAATTGACTTCTATTAGATTTTTTTTATACATTGTTGCAGCTTATGATTGGGAGATTGAGCAAATGGATGTTAAGACTGTGTTCTTGCATAGAGATTTTGAGGTAAAACGAAAAGAACATTGGGATTGCAAGTTGGAGAGGTCTCTCTATGGCTTGAAATAGTCCCCTAGAATGTGGTATCAAAAGTTTTATTAGTTTGTATTGAAATTGGGTTTTGTTAGGAGTGAGGAGGATCATTGTGTGTACATTCACTGTATTGATGATTCTATACTAATCATTGCATTGTATGTTGATGACATGTTATTTTTCAGCAATACTAAGGGTATGATTAGTGAGCTTAAAGCCCAAGTTTTAGGTGCATTTGATATGAAGGATCTTGGAGCTACCAGGTATATTCTGGGTATGGATTTCAGGAGGGACAGAGGTAATAGAAAGATTTGGTTGTTGCAAAGTAAGTATGTGAATACCATTTTGCAGAGATTCAGTATGCAGGATTGTAACCCAGTTAGATTTCCTTTACCCATTGGTACTAAGCTTTCATTAGATATGTGTCCAAAGAATGAGGATGATTTTCAGGATATGTCTAATGTGCCATGTGCTAGTGTTGTAGGGAGTTTGATGTATGCAATGGTTTGCACTAGGCTAGATATTACCCAAGCAGTGGGAGTTTTGAGTAGATTTATGCCTAACCCTAGTAGATAGCATTAGAATTATGTGAAGAGGGTGCTTAAGTATCTTGCAGGTACTCTTGATTATTGTTTGGTTTATTTTGGTACTGATAATGCTGATAAATCATTGGACATACATGGTTTTGTTGATGCAGATTGGACATGTGACTTGGATAGTCGAAGGTCCACTAGTGGCTCTGTGTTTACTATGTTTGGAGGAGTAGTGAGTTGGATGAGTAAGAGGCAATCCATAGTTTCTTTGTCCACCACAAAATTAGAGTATATGGCTGCTACTCATCTCTCTAAGGAGTCACTTTGTTTGAGGAGACTATGTACAGGTATTGGATTTGATTACAGGATCATTCAGATTGGATGTGATAGCCAGAGTGCTATATGTTTGGCCAAGAATCCTATGTATCATGCTCTAACTAAGCATTTTGATGTACAATATCACTATGTTTGAGAAATGGTTGTAAATAGATAGATTGAGCTAAAGAAGGTAGACAATCAGGAGAATGTTGCAGATGCTTTGACCAAGCTTGTGAGCATAGAGAAATTTGTTTGGTGCAGAGAGGCCATGGGCCTTGCTTCTAGTGCCTGATTATTTTATGGTTTTCCTATGGGTATTTACAATGTATGATGTCAAGTGGGAGAATGTTAGGATTAAGGTGCCATCAACCTTGTAAATCCTATGCAATTAATTACTCCTAATATTGTTTGTAAATCACCCATAAGGGATGAAAGGTTTCACCAGCAGCGATCTTGTTTCAGCCGTATGTTTATATCTAGAACACGACACTCATTCATCCATGACGAAGGGTTACAAGGGGGTTTCCCCCCTACAAGGGGTCTGGGGGGATCATCCCCCTGACGGGGGGTCTGGGGACTATGTGCCCTGATAGGGGTTTGTTGCAAATATGTGCCTAAGTGGTGTTATCATTGATGTCAACATATCCTTGTTGCCATTGGTGTCAACTGTATCCTATTTTTTTGCCTGTATAGAAGACTGTATTGTTGAGAATATTGAGAAAATTAATGGAGATCAATGTATGCAGACCATATGGCTATGGAGAGGTTTGTCTGAAGAAGCTCTAGTTAAGATTTGAGAGGTTCGCATTAAGATCTAGAGAAGTTATGGCCATTTGAATAAAACCGTTTCCTACATTATTCAAGAGAGACAGAGTGACAAGAAAGAGGTTTGGATTGCTCCGGTAATGTAAAATGATGATCTATGGATCTAGAGGCATGTTTGGGAAGTCAGTGTGCATCATCCATTCAAGTAGTTTGTGGTTTGGAGGTCTGCAAGCAATCTTTCTAGTGTGATAGTTATAGCAGATAGTGTTCTTAAGGTTATCGGATGAAGATGCAAGTGATTCTGATGATCTAGAGGAGTGCAAATGTTTTTTTTGAATTCAATATGCTTGTGGAGATCTCTATATCATGTATCTACTATGTTGAAGGTTTGCATTGAAGTTTGAGCTTGTTATTGAAGATTTTTCTTTTTGGTGTTGATGTTCTTCCCAGTCTTGCCGACTGGATGATCCTAGCGTGTTGTAGATGATCTAAGAGCATTCTATGGAGTGTGGCATGTTTATAGAGGAAGATTCAAGTCTCAGTTGTGATTGGATAACAGTGCATTGATCCGTGTCAAGTTTAGCTGACCTTGTTGTTCATTCCAAGGTTGATGAAGTGTATAAATACTTATTGAAGAGTTGTTGAAAATTATCCTTGAGCGAAATGAATTAAATCCGAATAAAGGATCAGAAGCAGAGTAGAGAAAAAAATGAGGGAGAGCAGTATAGAGTGAAGAGTCAGTGAAGAAGAATTTGGAGACAGAAGCAGAAGTTTTGTGAGCATTCAATGAAATTGAACCAGGCATGAAAAGATGCTAATTATCAGTTAGTCCTTTTTGTGTTAAACATAAATTACTTGTAGGCAGAGAGCCTCTTTTTGAGCAGTGAGCTCTGGGTAGTGCGCTCGAAGGCATGTGCCTTCTATTTTTCTAAAGTACTTTTAACAAGGTACAAATCTTTGTGGGTTAACCCCCATCATGGTTTTCCCTTAACCAGGTTTCCATGTTAAAATCCTGGTGTTCTGTGTTCATTTATTTCTACTCATGTGTTGATGATTCATGCTTTAAATGCTTACATCATTAATCAGTTTTGTGTGATAAAGAAATAGTTGCAAGTGTTAAGATTTGGGATAACTGATTCACCCCCTCCTCTCAGTTGTCTAGGCTAATTCCAAAAATTGGTATCAGAGCAAGGTTCCTCTAGAAGAAGCTTAACCATTTGAGGAGATTCAGGATGTTGACCTAGAAGAAGGATAGCCTGAGATTTGATGGAACAAATTACTCTGTTTGGAAAATTCGCATGGAGTGCCATTTGCAATGCATAGGTGATGCTTATTGGGCAATAACTAAGGATAAGTATGAGCCTCTAGAGAAACCTTCAACTCCAGATGAAGTCAAAAATGTTGAAAATAATCTTCAAGCCAAAGAAGACTTGCTAAGTGCCCTGACTGATTCAAAAATGACAAATGTCTTTGGACTAAAAATTGCTCATGAAATCTGGAAGAAGTTGGAGAATCTTTATGAAGGCAATGAATTTGTCAAATGTGCCAAGCTACAAATTTTGAGAGGAAAATTTGAAAATTTGAGGATGAGTGAAGATGAAAACATCACAATCTAAATGCAAAAAATAAATGATCTTGTGTGTGGTATTAGATGTGTTGGTGGGACTTTGGAAGAATCAGAGATTATGGCAAAAGTGCTCAGATCTTTACCTGATTCATACAAACATAAGGTTGCTGCTATAGAGGAGATCAGGACTGTCTCAAAAGTTACAAGAGATCAACTAGTTGGTAAAATTTCAGCCTTTGAATTAAGTGAGTTTGGTGATTCTCTTCCTAAGTCTAAATCTGTATTTAAGGCAAGTGTTCATGGGAAACAAAGATATGATCTAGGTGAAAGTTCTTCAGGAAGATCAAATAGATTTTCTAAGACAAGGAAGCATCTAGAAGATGATGAAATTGAGTCTGTAGAACTTGAAGCTCTTATTGCCAAAAGAATGCCAAGAGGATCTGGTAAGTCAGAAGAATTGCTTGTAATAAGATTGGTCATTTTGCCTCAATATGTCTAGAGAGGTTTTCAAAACCAAACCCTAACAGATACAAAAGTCAGAAGAATTGCTACTATGCCCAAGAAGTTGGAGAAGAAGGAGTCACATATGAAGAATCTGATCATGGAGAAAGTGATTGGGTGTTCATTGCTATCAAAGAAGAAGATCCAGTGTCTACTGAATCTGCTAGATGTAAAAATGTGGAGAGTGCCTTGGCTTCTCAAGTTGTTGAAAAGGATGAATAGGTGATTGATAGCGGATGTTCTCATCGTATGACTGGAGATAAAAGTAAGTTTGTGAGCTTTGAAAAATATGATGGTGGATTTGTGAAGTTTGGAGACAACTCAGCTGGTAGAATTTGTGGCAAAGGATCCATCTCTTTTGATGGGAAAAATAATACAAATGATGTTCTATATGTGGAAGGACTAAAGCATAATCTTCTCAGTGTTGGACAATTGGTTGACAAGGGTTATGATCTCCGATTCAAGGATGGAAAATTCAGAATCTTAGAAAGCTCTGGAACTAAAATTGCTTCCAGTACTCAAACTAGAGGTAACATCTTTCACTTAAGTAGTTACGATAAAAGTTGTTTGATTGCTCATGTGGATCAAACTTGGCTTTGGTATAGAAGAATGTGTCATGTAAATTTTGATAATATTGTCAAGATAAGTTCTACTCAAGCTGTGAGAGATCTTCCCAAACTTGTGAAACCTGATGGCATGTGTAGAGAATGTCAAATGGATAAACAGAGCAGAACATCATTCAAGAGTAAAGAATAATCTTCAAGTAGATTGTTGGAATTTGTGCATACTGATCTTTGTGGTCCTACCAGAACTAGGAGTGTACAGGGAGACATATTTTATGTTGCTAATTGATGATTACTCTTGGATGATGTGGGTAACCTTATTAAAAGAAAAATCAGAAGCCCTTGACAAATTCAAAGTGTTCAAGGCTATGGTGGAAAATGAGATTAGTAAGAAATTAAAATGTCTGAGATCCGACAGGGTTGGAGAATTTAGTTCCGGTGAGTTTGATGCCTTCTGTGAAAAGCATGGAATAAAAAGACAGTTATCTGCTCCTAGGACTCCTTAGCAAAATGGATTTATGGAAAGAAAAAATTGGACCATTCAAGAAGCTGCCAGCACCATGATGATGGAAACATATGTTCCTCAAGTTTATTAGAGAGAAGCTATGAGTATTGTTGTCTATACTCTTAACCGGGTGCAGATCAAAGGCAATTCTGGTAAAACCCCTTATGAACTATGGTCTAGTCATCCTCCCACTATGAGATATTTTAGAGTTTTTGGTAGTAAATGCTATATCAAAAGAGATGAGGACTTGGGCAAGTTTGATGTAAGAAGTGATGAAGGAATTTTTTTTGGATACTCTACTCAAAGTAAGGCTTACCGGTGCTTTAACAAGAGGTTAAAAAAGATTGTTGAAAGTGCTAATGTTAGAGTTGATGAGAGCAAAGAAGGACATTCTAGGTATTGCGGATATGATTCAAATGATCAAGATGAAATTCAAAGTCAAGGAAGACAAGTTCAAACCCAAACTCAGATCTAGATTGATTCAGGAACTCCAAGAACTCAAGAGGATAGTATAGATGTTGAGGAACAACCTCAAGAAACAGAAGTTCAAGCAATTCCCAAAACCCCCAGGTATGTAAGGATGAATCATCCTGAAGAATAGATCATAGGAGATAAGAGTAGAGGTGTTTAAACTAGGAGAAACTTTTTTAAAGATCAAGAGGAAATTTGTTTGATTTCAAAGATTGAACCTAAATCAGTAAGGGAAGCATGCAATGATGAAAACTGGGTAAAAGCAATAGAAGAAGAATTGATGCAAATTGAAAAGAATCACACTTGGGATTTTGTTCCTAGACCTGAGGACAAAAATGTGATTGGAACCAAATGGGTCTTCTGGCATAAACTAAATGAAGATGGTGAAGTTGTGAGAAACAAAGCAAGGTTGGTATGCAAAGGCTATTCTCAAGTGGAAGGAATTGATTTTGAAGAAACTTTTGCTCCGGTGGCAAGAATAGAAGTAGTCAGATTATTTCTTGCATTTGCTATCTTCAGAGATTTTAAAGTTTATCAGATGGATGTCAAATTGGCATTCTTGAATGGAGAGTTGGAGGAAGAAGTCTACATTGAGCAACCAATAGGATTTTAGTTGTCTGATTAGAGAGATATGATCTACAGACTAAGAAAAGCATTGTATGGACTGAAGCAAGCCCCAAGAGTCTGGTATGCAAGACTGGATAAGCATTTGCTTAAGCTAGGATTTAGCAAAGGTACTGCTAATAGTAATCTTTACTTCAAGATTAATCATGAGGAGATCTTGATTGTTGAGGTCTTTGTTGATGAT
The DNA here is from genome assembly GCA_027924645.1 of Cunninghamia lanceolata. Classification (NCBI taxonomy): domain Eukaryota; kingdom Viridiplantae; phylum Streptophyta; class Pinopsida; order Cupressales; family Cupressaceae; genus Cunninghamia; species Cunninghamia lanceolata. The sequence continues at coordinate 123,099 of BSBN01001299.1, forward strand.
ATCATTTTTGGTGGAAATGAATGTATGTGCAAAGCATTTGCTGATTAGATGAAAAGTGAATTTGAGATGTCAATGTTTGGTGAGATGAATTTCTTCCTAGGTCTACAAATTGTTCAGTCAGATAAAGGTATCTTCATATCTCAGTCCAAGTATGTGAAAGAATTGTTGAAGAAGTTTGGAATGGAAGATTCAAAGCCAGTAGATACACCTATGGTAACCATATGTAAGTTAAGAAAAGATGATGACTCCCCCAATGAAAACTAGAAAAGGTATAGACCAATGATTGGAGGATTGCTCTATCTGACTCAGACCAGACCTGACATCATGAATGTCATTGGACTTGTTGCTAGATTTCAAGCTAATCCAAAAGAATCCCATGTGTGGTAGTCAAAAGAATATTTAGATATCTCAAGGGGACAATTGGTTATGGATTATGGTATCCAAAGGATAATGACTTCACTCTTCATGCATATACAGATGTTGATTAGGTAGGAGATGTGGATGACAGGAAAAGTACTAGTGGTGGTGCATTCTTCTCGGGAAGAAGAATGATCTCTTGAATGAGCCAAAAGAAAGAGGCAATATCTCTGTCTACTGCAGAGGCAAAGTATATAGCAGCAACAAATAATTGTACTCAAGTTTTGTGGATGAAGCAAATGTTGAAGACATCAGAATTGTGTTTGAAGAGCCAGTCACAATATTTTGTGATAGTGCAATAAGCATCTCAAAGAATCTTGTGTTGCATTCAAAGACAAAGCATATATCTATCAAGTTTCATTTCTTGAGAGAGAAGGTAAATGAGAATGAAGTCAAGTTGGAGTTTGTTTCTTCCAAAGATTAGATTGTGGATATCTTCACTAAGCCTCTTCCCAAGGATACTTTTGAGTATCTCAGAGGGAAGTTAGGGGTTATTACCCCTCCAGGTCAGAACTAAGATGCACTAAGGTGCATCAGTCTGGTAGAATTCACAATCATATCTTATGATCCAGATTGATGTTAAGGAGATACTACTTAGGGGGAGTAGTCAGTATACAAATGTTGGGATCAGTCTGAAACAAAAAGGGACAAAAGATTGCAAACATGTGCCCTTTGCCATTGATGTCAAAAGGGGGAGAGAAGTTCATGTGAAAAACTAGTTGCTGATAAAAGGGGGAGCAGTGAAGAAAGTAATTATAGAAGTGAGAAGAGAAAGGGGGAGAAGTTCTTGTCTTGATGGTTGAATTCAATTTTTCACATCATATGTTGCCATCAATGACAAAGGGGGAGATTATTGCAAATATGTGCCTAAGTGGTGTTGTCATTGATGTCAACATATCCTTGTTGCCATTGGTGTCAACTATATCCTATTTTGTTGCCTGTATAGAAGACTAGATTATTGAGGATATTGAGAAAATTAATGGAGATCAATGTATACAGACCATATGGCTATGTAGGGGTTTGTCTAAAGAAGCTCCAGTTAATATTTGAGAGGTTCACATTAAGATCTAGAGAAGTTATGGCCATCTGAATAAAACTGGTTCCTACATTATTCAGGAGAGACAGAGTGACAGGAAAGAGGTCTGGATTGCTCTGATAATATAAAATGATGATCTGTGGATCTAGAGTCATGTTTGGGAAGTCAATGTGCATCATCCATTCAAGAAGTTCATGGTTGGAGGTCTGCAAGCAATCTTTCTAGTGTGACAGTTATAGCAGACAGTGTTCTTAAGGTTACCAGATGAAGATTCAAGTGATTCTGATGATCTAGAGGAGTGTGAATGTTTTTGTTGAATTTAATATGCTTGTGGAGATATCTGTATCATGTAGCTTCTATGTTGAAGGTTTGCATTGAAGTTTGAGCTCATTATTGAAGATTTTCCTTTTTAGTGTTGATGTTCTTCCCAGTCTTGGCCGACTGGATGATCCTAGCATGTTGCAGATGATCTAAGAGCATTCTATGGAGCGTGGCATATTTATAGAGGAAGATTCAAGTCTCAATTGTGATTGGCCAATAGTGCATTGATCCACATCAAGTTTAGCTGACTTTGTTGTTCATTCCAACATTGATGAAGCATATAAATAATTATTGAAGAGTTCTTGAAAATTATCCATGAGAAAAATGAATTAAATCTGAATAAACGATCAGAAGCAGAGCAGAGAAGAAAAGGAGGGAGAGTAGTATAGAGTGAAGAGTCAGTGAAGAAGAATTTGGAGACAAAAGCAGAAGTTTTGAGAGTGTTCAATGAAACTGAACCAGGCATGAAAAGATGCTAATTATCAGTTAGTCCTTTCTGTGTTAAACATAAATTACTTGTAGGTAGTGAGCCTCTTTTCGAGCAGTGAGCTCTGGGCAGTGCACCTGAAGGCATATGCCTTCTATTTTTCTAAAGTACTTTAATAGGATACAAATCTTTGTGGGTTAACCCCCACCGTGGTTTTCCCTTAACCAGGTTTCCACGTAAAAATCTTGGTGTTCTGTGTTCATTTGTTTCTGCTCATGTGTTGATGATTCATGCTTTAAATGTTTACATCATTAATTAGTTTTGTGTGATAAAGAAATAGTCGCAAGTGTTAAGATTTGGGACAACTGATTCACCCCCCCGATCAGTTGTCTAGGCTGATTCCAACAGGGTTCAGGGGCAGCACCCCTGAAACCTCATTTTATTTATATTTTATTATTGTGAATCTGGACCATTCATCATTAGGTCACAGATATGATGGTCAATATTTTGTCAGTTATCTTTCCCTAGAAGGCAACCCCCTTTTTTATAGATATTTGTACTACATTTTTATTAGATTGGAAAGTAACAGGTGGCATTGGATTGAAGACTGAAGGAGAGAGGAAGTGTATGTATTGTAATCTCATATTTGAAGATAATACAACTTGGAACCTCTTTTCTTGGTGGAGTTTTTTTACCTGAAAGGGTTTTCTCCATGTTACATATTGTGTTATGTGTTCAGTTCTTAGTGCATGTTATTTCTATGTAATGGGTTTTGATTTTTGTTGCAATCTCCATTGATTCTACAATGTTTAGAGGATAATAACATTTGAATCAGATTCCTATTGTGTGGTTTGTACCTTCATTTCTAACACTATACCCCCTCCTTTAAAATGTCATTTATTAATTGTTCATTTTATGTCCTGGCAATATTTCTAAGTACTTGTTCTAACTTCTTAGAAATTTGCAATTGTTTTCCTAGTTCACTGATCTCTTTGAGCAAGGCATCTTCATTTTATGGCTTGTCAAGAAGTAATTCTGCTTTTTTCAAGATTGCTCCTCACTTAAAAAATTTAGTTTCTCAAGAGTGGCCCTTTCCTTTTTGAATTTATTTATCAATCTTGCATTCTCTTCTTGCAAATTATCATAGTTAGCTTATAGATTTCTAGTAGTAGCTTCATTAAACATGGCCATATTTATAGAAAAAGTTGTAGCTTTTGGGGTAGAGGTATCTTCCACTCTTCTTATGATCAATTTTCCTCCTATTTCTTTAGTATTTGGTATACTTGGGGCTTATTAAATGCTTAGGGGAATGGCCCATATTGCTAGAATTTTAATTTGGGGTGAAACTTAGAGCCAAAGTGAAACTTCTTAGCTTATTTTGCATCATCAAATACAACTTTTGATCCAACATCTTTTCTTATTGTATCTAGGGCTATAAGATCTTCAAGGAGATGCGAAACTATGTACTTGCATTTGACCCTTTGGGATATGCTCACCAAATTCCTTAGTCTCTGCATAATCAACAAGTGGTTGCATATTTGTAGTCATAATAGGGGCTCCTCCAATATCCATTAGATCAAAAGCAATTGGAGGCCTTATTGGTGATATATTATTAGGATCATCCTTTTTTGGAGGTGCCTCTTGGGCTTGATCCTATTCTTCTCCTCTAGTTTGGGTTGGGGCTCTAGGGTTGGAGGGTTTTAGCTTAGGTGAAATTATTCATAGGGTGTACATTCATTAACCAATCTTCAAGCCTCCCCACTAGGTTTTTTATTTCAAAGAAATCCCCCTTGTATCGAGTGTCATTATTCTTTCTTTTTAACTTTGGCATTACTATCTTTCACATATTCACCCTCCTTGTGTCTTTCTCAACTTTAGTAAAATAGTTCCTCATTAACTCCTCTCTCTCAAAATCTTCATGCTCAAACCCTCACTTCTCCTAATGCTATCAATGAAACCCTTGGGGTCAAAATTTCTCTTTTCATTAGTTTTCATGCCATATGTTATTTTTAAGACAATCATAAAATCACACCCCTCTCCCTAGAATAGTAAAATCACCAATTTTTAATTGAGGGGTAAAAGAACTAGCCTTATTTTGCTTCTTAAAATGGAACTCATTAGCCTCATACATCTGCAACATTATTTCCAAGATAGTAACTCTATGGGACACATGCATTGGCAACTTATAGGTGATACTGGGGAACCATACACATTTATAACACTATAGTCGTCATGGAGAAACTAGTCACCTCAATTGTGACTTAATATGGTTCTTGGGACTAATGCTAGGGGTCTGAGGAATCTGGTATGTTTTTTTGTCAATCTCTTCCTCTCATACCCAAGTTTATTCAAAATAGGGGTAACAAAGAAATCTTGAAAAATGTAGTAGTTAGTAGAAGAGCAATGCATATCCATGTGTACCATCCTCATATAAACTACCAATATATGTCCTTTAGGCACCTAATATAACACTAGTTCCACCCCTAATTCATTATCCCATTCTCCAAAAAAAACATGCAACAAAATATGGCACAATATTGAATGCCATCTGAAAGTTCAAGGAGCTTTACTCCTTTTGTAACTAACCATCTCCTTATGCAATTTTTTGAACATAAGTGAGTCATAATTAAATAACCTATTCACATGAGAATTCTGGATGTTAGCCACAAGCATCATTATGCCAATTAGAATCTATTATTTATAGTTGATGCATGTCACTTCACACACTACTTGATATTTCAATTTGAAATTGTTCTCAAATTTATCAATGTCAAAAGGCTGCAACTCATCTTTTGGAATAGGTTCTCAAAATAGGCTTGTATTTTTATTTACTTTTTGCTTATGGTTGGGAAGCCACTTTATGCTATAATTGTGACTATCCTTGTGATAGTTTGAAGATATCTTTGCTAAGTTAATTTTCTAATTTACTCCTAAGTTTAGATCGAATGTATCTCTAATCAATTCTCTACTATTTGTGATTAAAACTTTCCCATTAGTGGCCCTAACTTCCCTAGTCTTTAGGTCATACTATTTAAATAAAGAACCTAGTAGGTCTTCATTCAAGAAACAATTAGGCACAATAAGCTTAGCTAGGTCAAACCTCCATGGATTGTTTAGAGGGCTAGGTTTGAGGGATTTATAAAAAAATTCAAATAGATCCCACCCTGTGTTGGGAATTTCTACCTCTTTGATGTATGCAATTGTATCTTCTAAATGATCCATTAAAACTCCTTTCCTTGACATTTTCTTGAACCTTTTGTGCATTCCAAGAAATTGATCAATCAAATCCTAAGTGGCTAGCCTCTTGGATGACTTTAAATATATTTTCAACAAGGTGAAAGTCATACTAGGGTTTTACTAACGTTTATAATCTAGGAATACAAAACAAAACCCTTTGTTTACAAGAAAATGATAGCCCCTCCCAAGTCCTTCAAGAATGACAACATGCAAATTCAATCTTTAATTTTACTTTTATAGTGAGGATATCAATAAAGAAAGTGTACAACAAGGGCATGCACAACTTACCATGCTAACTAAAATAGCCTCTATCATGCTGAGAATGTTGGGATTCCTTGTTTGAGCAATAGAAGCAACATCTCCAAAATATCTAAATATTTTGATCACTTTCTGTCAGGCTCTTATGATTATATTTTTATCAATTCACATGAATGTTTGGGCTACATATGTTGATCATAATTATATGTTTAGGGAATCACTACATAATTCATTATAGAGAAGATAATTAGCATGTTGGGAAGATATCCTTTAAATGAACGTGCTTTAGTTCTAATTAACCCTTTTGAAAAAGTTTTAAATTGGACCATTGATTACATTATGGTGGCAGGATTAATGGTCATGTCACACATCAACAAGTGGGAGATTAACTATCTATAACACTTTTCAATGTGAAGGCACCATGTGATATAATAGGAAATGAACATGTATAATTCTTTGGAAGTGATAACTTGTATAACAATCAGTCATAGGTTTAGATAGGACAACATAAGCACTTGAACTGAGAGAATTTCTTCTTTTGACAAGTGGCTCTTTCATTTATCATATTTTCATGGTGGAGAATGAGTATGCTACTACATAAAGCTATCACACATTAGCAAGTAAATATTTTTCTGAATAGTACTCATTAATACAAAGAGGCATTGCAATGCAATGAGAATTGACCACGTAGCACTTTCTTTTAGTAAGTCTTAGGTAGATAGGGGCAAAATTTAATTTAGTCTTAGAGGAATGAAAAGGATTTCTTGTGTACTTGGGAATTAATCATATTATGACCAGTGGGGACTTTAAACCAAGAGCACAATAGCTAAGTGAACATGTGGACTAATAGCAAAGAAACAGAGTTTAAACTTGGCACAATATGGTGGGGACCACATATGAGACTTGTAGAGTTAAAACTCTACATTTTAATATATATATATAGTATGGTTAGGGTCTTGGCCAAATATTAATATTTTGAGGCATGTCGGGACTAAGAGCGAGTTGAAGAGTAAAGAGTCTTGGGACAATGGAAGGTGCCAAGTGTCAAAGCCATGCTTATTTGGAAGATTTTGAAACTAAAAACCCTTCCACCTTGCATCGAGGCTCCATGTGGTGCAACATCAAGTCTCTAAGTTTTGAATGTAAAAGGGATGAAGGAAAAGGTTATGTTGTCATCATCGGCTTGTGAAAAATAAAGAGTCTTTGTAGATACCACAGAGGGTGCCAAGTGTCAACACCACATTCAATATAGAGTTTCTTTTGTTAAAGCCTCTAGAATCTCAATGGAAAGCACCACTTGTCAACATGGTGCTCATTTGAAAGGTTTCTTTGTTGAAGTTAAATTGTATATGGAGCATTGTCCTGCCATGTGTCCCTGTGAGTCTTTTATTAGATGTAGTGGAGCTCGCCACGTGTTCGCGTGGTGCTTGTTCATTGAGTCTCTTTTTGTCTAAGTCCTAGATGTTGTGAAAAATTGCCATGCATCCCCATAAGGACCTAGACTCTTTAAAGAAGAATCTCAATGAAAAGTGACAAGTGTCGACAGGGTGCTCAACGGAGGTCTTTTGTTGAAGTTTTTGTTAAATGAGAGCCAACCCACCACATACCCATTTGAGTCTTGTTGGCAACATAGTCAAGAGACACTACTACTCTAATGGAAAGTTGAATGTTGTCATTGATGGAAACAAAGCATAGTAAAGGGGTTTTTCAGTTATGGCACCAAGGTTTGGTAAAGGTCCGGAAGATTAACTTAGTCAAAATGGCTAAGTATGGGCAAGCTACAGAGTGATAGAGATTGGGTCAGTATGCCTGCACAGTTGAAGATCATTATATGCAGTTTAGGTATGTCGTTCATAGCTATTTGGTGATCACATGTTCTAGTGTTCAAGTTCTGACTTCCTCTGAAAGTCATATGTTGAAATGTCTAAGTCCGGGTGAACAGAATTAAGACAGGAACAGTGCACAGTACCAAAGTAAAAGGGTCCGCATTCCTCTACTGTTACATATTTTGTCTTGTGGTTCTGAGGTAACAAAGATGCTTTTTATGACTACCTAAATCCAGAGTTATAGCTTCTGAAGTTCCTTTGATCACTTTCTACAAGTTGTTCTTTATCGGCTTACAGTGTGACAATGTTTCACTATGACTGAGTGATAGTTCAGAGATTCGCATTTGTCTGTATTTGAATACTATGTTCTGTAAATCTAAAGGTATGTCAAGAGAGCTATAATGGATATTGGATATGTTTTATAGAGTCTCATATCGTCCACATTGGAAGTTATGATGTGACAGTTGAATTGGTCAAGTGTGTACTTAAGGGATAAGCCGACAGACATGTTAGATCTATATGCGATGAAGATATATTGTTTGAACAATCAATCTAAGTGGTTTAATGATTGGTCTCAACCTATATGAAGACTATTGTATGTTTGTTTGGGTCCACATTGTTGTTTGTGCACAAGATCAAGTTGACAAGTTATAACATTTGTATACACATTTCATGTTTGTCTTGTCAACTTGATTGTGAGATGAATCTTGTTGCGGATATATATACTCGATGGATTTGAGTGTTGGATGTATGGATAAATATGTGAAAAGTGTGAATTAAATGTGTGTGTGATCTAAGATAGTTTTGTGATCAGAAAAAGATAGTAAAAGCAGAAGGACAGAGCATATGTGAAGCAGAGCAGAAAAGCAAGGCAGATATTATGAAGACATTTGAGTCTGTATACTGAGCTATTAATGGGACTACACTTCAGCATTCTGTAGATGCATTTGTAGCAGTCATCCCTTGGCAGTGAGTCAATTCTTCTTCTATCTTCTCTTTATTTTCTTGGTAGTGAGCCTATTGCAGTGAGCACTTCTTTGGACATTGAGTCCTTGGGAAATGAGCCCTAAGGCAGTGAGCCTTCATGTAATTCGGTATTGTTATCATAATATATTGTGAGCTAACACTCACCGTGGTTTTTCCCTTTTTGGGTTTTCTATGTAAAAATCCTGGTGTCTATGTGTTATGTCTTTATGGTTGTCATTCTTATGTTTGTTTTTCTTTCAAGTTATTGAATGTGGTAAATGGATTAATAAATGTGTGAAAGAGAATTTTTACAGAATATTGATTCACCCCCCTCTCAGTATTCTTTGTTATCAACAATTGGTATCAGAGCAAGGTTCCTTGGAAGAAGTCTAACAACTTTAGGAAGATGTGGGAAAGAATACTCATGGCAGCCAGAAGCTATCCTACTCCAGGTAGTGTCAGAATTGATCAAGAATTAAAAATAGCTCTTGAGGATCTTGATAAGTATGAAGCAGAAATCCAGGATTTGAAGGAAAATGTCAAAGAAGCATATGAATGCATCCTAAAGCTAAGAGAGCAAGTTAATAGATTAAAGGATAGGAATAAAGAGCTAAGTGAATAGTTGATTGAAGAAAATGAAACTCTAAGTAATTTATCAAGGTTGGTTGAAGAGAAAGAAAAAGATGAGGAACATTGGAATCAAATATTGAAAGATAAGTCTGAGGACTGTGAAAAATTGGGAAAAGATGTGTTACTTTTGAAATATGATATGGAAGCAGCTAATAGCTATAAAGAAAAATTTAAAATAAGCTCTACAAAGCTTGATGAGTTGATTGAAAGTCAGAATAGTGCAGATGACAAGAAAGGCTTGGGATTTGAAAAAGGAGAAAGTTCTAAATCGGGTCAAGAAAACATTGAGATGAAGAAAAACAAAGGCAACCAATTTTGGAATCAAAGAAGAAGACCTAGAAGACCTCCAGTTAGGCAACCAAATTCTCAAAGGTACCCATCTTTCAATGGCTATTGTTTTAATTGCAATAAGTTTGGTCACAAGGCTACTTAGTGTAGGAGTAGAATGAATCAGAATGTTCCATCATTATCTGGTCAATGTTTCAATTGCAAGAAAATTGGTCATAGATCAAATGAATCTAGAAGTCTCATAAGGAATGGTTTTAACAATGCAAGGAATACTCAATCCTTCAATGGAAAGTGTTTTGCATGCAATAGATTTGGGCATAAGGCTAACCAATGCAGAACAAGAATGAATCCAATCAATAGAAGGAATTAGGGATAGAGAAATGTGGTATGCTACAATTGCAATAAGTTTGGACATGTTGCAAGATTCTGTAGATCCAAGAATGAGAAAAGAGACTATCCTACAGAGAAGAGGAAAATAGAGTAGAGAGAAGATAAAGGTAAGAACAAGATTGATCTAGTGGAAATCAAAAAGGAAATGAGCATGGTCTGGATTAAGAAGAATGTTAATGATGTCAGGGATGGATCCGTACCAGTCTTTGGTGCAGATACTTCCTCAGGGAAGTAAATTGGGAGCTCTGGCTTAGGGAATCTGTATTGAAAATCCAAATCCCCTAGCCAGATAGTTAGTTCTGGGATCCGACATGAAAACATGATGAAAAGCTTTCTATGACAGATCGTTTGGAAGAAATTCTGGTAAAAAGGGTTCAAGTGCAGAACATTGCGGAGCAATCTTGATCAACTATATTTAAAAATGAAGTGTTTGACAACTTTTTGAAAGATAACATTTATGGTGATTAGGTTTTGGCAAATGAGGGTTAAAAGGGTTGTATCTGAAGGAAAAATCACTTTGCATTCGAGTTATCAAGTGTCCAAGGAGAGCTAAAGACTAAATTCAAAGTGACTACAAAGATTATCAAAGCAAATCAAAGAAAACCCTATTTCAACAAAAGAGGTATTTTTTAGTTTGAAACCCTACAACAAATTTGTTTAATTGTTGCAATGGATACTCCACAAGTTGTTGATATCACTTAGAGAGCATGACTGAAATTCAAGAAACACCCCTTCAAATCAACTGAAATTGATCCAATGGGTGCATTTTCAGGTATACCACACGGAGTGATGCATGAAGAAGATGTTAGGGCTTACATTCATGTTTCCCTAGAAGAATTTGGTGACAGAAGGTTTGATGATATTTATATGAAACATCTAAGACATGACAATTTTGATCTGAAGGAAGAATATAAGGCATTAAGTAAGAAGAAATTCATTTAGTATGTAGAATTCCCAACATTTGCGGAAGATGAATGGGTCTAGTACATCTTGAGTAGGATACATGATGAATTCATGTGGTTGGAAAGACCATTTATGATCACAAAGGATGTGATAAGGGTTGTAATTAGATTGAATTCCACCAGAACAGTTCCTGTGTTAGAATCTGTGAAGAATGACACCATGATGATGGCCATTGGAGCCAAATTTGACAAAAGAGATTTAACAATTAATGACATTGAAGACCATGCAGTAAGGTTTGCATCTATGTTAATCAACTACAAAATCTATTTTACCAACTGAGAGAACTCTATCTCTATACTACTATATACACTGCTTATTAGATGATTAAGGAGAATGCAGACTATGATCTTTGTGAGTTGCTTTGACAACAGTTGATGGAGAACCTTAAGAAGACAAAGGAGAAAAAATATCCATTCAAATTTGGTACACTAATTCTTTGCATAAACTTTTATTTTATGCAAGAGCTACCAGGGATTAAGAATTTGTTATGGACTAGTGATAAACTAGTTCCAGTACAGATTAGAAATCATTTGAGTAGCATAGGAAGTCATGATGCATAGACTACAACCCTATGGGGCTATTTCAAGAACTTCCAAAGGATAATGCAATCTAGGGAAAGGATCCCTAAGACAATTGTGGAAAAATATAAAAATGACATATACTTCATTGTCAACAAGGATCAATTCATGATGGAGGCTGTTGAGCCTAGAACAGTCTTTATTATGCCAATGGGCTATGAAGTAGCAATTGATGTGTTAGATGGATATGCCCAGCACATGTTAAGAAAACCTAGGGATACCTCAAAGGAAAGGTTTGGGACATATGAAGAGTTGTCTATAAAAGTTCATGTTGAACTAAGGAAGCCTAAAATCTAGAAAAAGGCCAGGAAAATGTCAGAAGAATATGCACAAAGCAAAGGATTCACCAAAGAACAAATATCAGCCACAAGAGCTAGAGCTGAGGCAGAAAGAGTAGTTAAAGAAAGGGAGAAGGAGCAAGGAAAGGAAGCTAATAAAGCTCTGGAAGTTCAAGAGGTGCAACAAGAGGCACTTGCTACACCAAAAAGAAGAACAAGAGGTGCAAGTTCCTTTGGAATAACATATAAATCCTCCGGTATTCCCTCCACAACAACTGCAGAAGTGTAAATAGGCAAGAGGAAGAAGACCAAAGGTCAGAGAGTGTATGTCAGTGTTAGTGTAGTTGATGATGAGGAAACTAAGACTGATGAAGAGGTGAAGAAGATGAAGGCACGAAGTGCACCACCCTCCAGTTCTCAGCAAGGAAAACCCTTCGGTGCACAAAAGGGAAGACCTTTGGTAAGGGTAAAGGGAGAAAGAAGGGTGAGATTAAAACACCTGCAGAAGACTAAACTATAATAACCCTAGAGGATGTATTGAAGGCCATTACAGTTGATGGCAATCTGAAACCTATTGCCCAACTATATGATGACTATGGTGATGTAGACAAAAGTATCATTGAGACTGTTGTTTTCAAATACTGGACATATACAACAAAGCTCTTAATGAGATAATTTCTAATCTTCCAGATAGTTTGGGAAGCATAATGTCTGTAAGAAAAGAAGCTGCTATGGCCAAGGACATTGAGCTTAGAGAGCATACACTAATAAAGCTATGTCTTGAAATCACCCCAGAAGAAAAAGCAAAAATCTCTAAAGTGCTTCATAAATAATTCAGAACAAAGAAGAGAATGAACACTCTAATGGCAGATGACATTAAGAAAGTAGTCAAAGAAACTAAGATCACTTTAAGAGTGTTGAAGGAATTTCATCTCCCAACCATATATGATAATGAAGAAACAAATGTTGGAGATGATATCATGGACCAAGGGACAGACAAAATAATGAAGAGATGAAAGAAAATGAAGATCAGGCTCCTACTACTGGTGACCAAGACACTGCTGAAAAGGACCAAAATGAAACAAGTCCTCCAGATTGACAAATTGATGATAAAGAAAACAAGGAGAAGATTGATGAGTAGATCAAAGTTGATGATCAAGAACTTGATCAAGCTGAGAAGATCCCTGTACCAGAACAAAATATTGATCAACAAGAAAATATGGACCTAGAACCTCCTAAACAAAACAAAGAAGATGAAGTGTCTAAAGAAATGACAAGATACATTGTTGCTGCCCTAGTTGATTCTATCAAGGAACTAGATGAGTTTGAGATTCTACAAGGACCAATCAATTTGGCCTCAATGTTTCTTGTGCAAAAATTTAAATTGGTGTCAATTGTTCAAGCAAAGGCACAGGAAGAGACGCTAAAATCACACATGCAGGACAGTGAACTCATTGATGAAGCATCTGACATCCTAGAAAAGTTGATGCCTGCATACCAAAAAGATACATCATTATCATCAACTGATCAACTTAAAGGTATGATAAAATCAATCAGCACTCATTTTGAATCTTTTGAAAAGTCTGTAGAAACAAAAGTAAGGAAAGAGTTTGATGAGAAGAGATTAACTGAGTTGAAGACCATGTTGATCAATGATAAAACTTCATTAGATAATGGAATAAAAGGTATACAGAGTGCCATTAAAGAAGCTTGTCATTTGTACAAATTTTGTTTATTATGGCCGGATGCCACAAAGGAGTTAGAAGAAAAGATCAAGGATCTGGAACTACAGCTGACAAATATTTCTAAGTCATTTGATCCAGCAGTTGTGTCAGTAAGTAGCAAAGAGATACAAGTTATCAACATTCATAATGACTTAAGTAATCTAATGAATAAGAGGGATCAAATGAAAAATAGAATGTGTTAGTTGAGAGGACTAATAAGTCCTAACCTAGACTCAATGTCAAATCTTGCAGCAGAAGCACTGTAGGTAAGTGCACTGATTGACACACCCTCTGATATACAAAAGGCAGAGAAATTAGTCTTCCTAATAAATGGCCATATTCAAATTTTGGACGATACAAAGAAGAGTTGGGATGGAGAGCTAGCTCAAATCAAGATCATTTTCAATGACATCCTACAACCCACAACAAATTAAGTTGAAGATTGTACTTGTACATATGCGGCAAAATATAATAGTTTTTGCAGTTTTTGATGTCTTGACACAATTTTGACTCTTGTACATACACCTTTGCCATTGATTTCAAAGGGGGAGAAGAAAATCAGTGAAAAATGGGCAAACACCTAAGGGGAGAAGAAAAATAGAGTGTATATAGAAAGGGGGAGCAGATAAGCATTTTTCACTAAGTGTTGCCATCAATGCCAAAGGGGGAGATTGTTGGCAACATAGTCAAGAGACACTGCTATAATGGAAAGTTGTATGTTGTCATTGATGGCAACAAAGAATAGTAAATGGGTTTTTTAGTTATGGCACCAAGGTTTGGTAAAGGTCTAGAAGATTAACTTAGTCAAAATGGCTAAGTATGGGCAAGCTACAAAGTGACATAGATTAGATTAGTATGCCTCCGCAGTTGAAGATCATTATATGTGGTTTAGGTATGTTGTTCATAGCTATTTGGTGATCACATGTTCTAGTGTTCAAGTGTTGACTTCCTCTGGAAGTCATATGTTGAAATGTCTAAGTTTGGGTGAACAAAGTTAAGACAGGAACAGTGCATAGTACCAAAGTAAAAGGGTCCGCATTGCTTCATTGTTACATATTTTGTCTTACAGTTCTAAGGTAACAAAGATACTTGTTATGACTACCTAAATCTAAAGTTATAGCTTATAAAGTTCCTTTGATCACTTTCTACAAGTTGTTCTTTATCGGTTTACAATCTGACAATGTTTCACTGTGACTGAGTGACAGTTCAGAGATCCGCATTTGTCTGTAGTTGAACACTATGTTCTGTAGGTCTAAAGGTATGTCAAGAGAGCTATAATGGATATTGGATATGATTTATAGAGTCTCATATGGTCTGCATTGGAAGTTATGATGTGACAGTTGAACTGGTCAAGTGTGTACTTAAGGGATAAGTCGACAGACATGTTAGATCTATATGCAGTGAAGATATATTGTTTGAACAATCAATCTAAGTGGTTGAATGATTGGTCCTGACCTATATGAAGACTATTGTATGTTTGTTTGCGTCTGCATTGTTATTTGTGTACAAGCTCAAGCCGACAAGGTATAACATTTGTATTTGCATTTCATGTTTGGCTTGCCGACCTAATTGTGAGATGAATCTTGTATCAGATATATATACTCAATGGATTTTAGTGTTGGATGTATGGATAAATATGTGAAAAGTGTGAATTAAATGTGTGTGCAATCTAAGGTAGTATTGTGATCAGAAAAAGGTAGTAAAAGCAGAAGGGCAGAGCATATGTGAAGCAGAGCAGAAAAGCAGGGCAGACATTATGAAGACATTTGAGTCTATATACTGAGCCATTAATGGAACTGCACTTCAACATTCTGTAGATGCATTTGTAGTAGTCATCCCTTGGCAGTGAGCCAATTCTTCTTCCATCTTCTCTTCCATTTTCTTGGTAGTGAGCCTCTTGCAGTGAGCACTTCTTTGGATAGTGAGTCCTTAGGTAGTGAGCTCTAAGGAAATGAGCCTTCATGTAATTTGGTATTGTTATCATAATATATTGTGAGCTAACACTCCCCATGGTTTTTCCCTTTTTGGGTTTTCCACATAAAAATCCTAGTGTCTATATGTTATGTCTTTATGATTGCTATTCTTATGTTTGTCTTGCTTTCAAGTTATTGAATGTGGTAAATGAATTAATAAATGTGTGAAAGATAAGTTTTACATAATACTGATTCACCCCCCCTCTCAGTATTCTTTGTGATCAACAAGTCTTTTCCTAGATATTGTGGAGGGCACATGTGTCTCAATGGTGCACGTTATTAGAGTCTCAATTTCAAATGGCCATTTCTGTTGTGCCATTGGCCGTTATATATAGGTGTTGACCCTAGAAAGAGGTAGGAGATTTTATGATACAAAAGAGAGATCTAAGACTCATAAAATCAGTTAAAATGACATAGGTAAACATGGAATTAAGATTCCCAGAAAATTTACAGTGTAGGAACTTGATAACAGAAGCAACAGTTAACTGGAGTTTTGGTTACCTGGTCATTAGGATATCAACGGCTATAGAGGAGATTCAAAATTTTGTGCTTTAAATAGTAGAGTCCATGCTAGGTAAAGATATATAGAAAATAATTAGAGAGTTTTAGCTACTAGACTAGAATCATATTTTCTTGCCTTAACAGATGCCTCTCCTAAGGGATTGAATATTATATTCTATGCAAACTTTGCCTTATGTACTTTTTTCTCCTATCAAACAATGAAGAGAGAGTAGTGTTCTGTGCAAATGATGATGTGTTTCTAATTCTTGTTTCTTACTTTCTGTATGAGCCTTTGATGAATTTGATATATACATGTTGTTAATGTTAATCATGCTTTATGCTCTTTACCTTTATCAGTAGATTTTGCAAGTTTAATCACTATGCTATTAGTGTGGATTTCAATACATTTCTGGCGCATCACCTTAGCAGATTTAGGTGTTTCTTTTATAATCTTGTTTTTTCTTCCCTTTACATCATAACACATAGAGAAGAACTAGCTTCTTTAAAATCTGGAGACCATTCCAAGAGTCTTGTCCCACATTCTTGGGATTTCCCATTGTTGGTGATTACATGCAAAATTAAACATCAACAATTTTTTGGCACACCTGGTAGGATAAAATTTAATGATTCTTGATTAGAAGCGCAAGAGCTGACGTCCTGCAAGAAGCTAGAGTTGTGGACCAACTACCTGAGCCCAATCTACTGCTAATTCAGAACTCTTGTTGCCACCATTGGCAACTACCTCAAGAAGGACAAATCAAAAAAAATCTCAGGAGGACAAATGGGTGCCCAAATTCCACCTCAAAATTTTATCAACTAGAATAGTGGTAGCCCACTTATATTCTTCTAGCACCTTCGGATACATGGGACCCAATCCTAGCTAATGTTCTAAAAGCATTACCTAAGTTCACAAAAGAAGATTTCAAGACCCCAACTGAACATTTACAAGATGTGGCTGATGTGTGCACGGTGCATTACATCACAAAGGAAAATATTGCCATGAGATTGCTAATTGCTTCTTTTAAAGAAAGAACTCTTGATTGGTATCGATCTTTAGCTCCTAATTCCATTGGAACTTGGGATCAACTTGGAGATGAACTATTTGAAAGATTCAGTGAGAAGGGAGGAAGGTCCTCTATTTTGCAACAATTGATCACCATAAAGAGAGCACCCCAAGAATCCCTAACTGATTTTAATACTAGATTCCAGAAGACTTGGCAACGAATCCTAGTTGCTACTCGACCACTAGCAGGTATGACAATTGTCTTATACCTTAAGGCTTTCAATTCTGATATTTCAGTTATGATCCAGTCATTAGGAGGACAGACCCTTCCTGCGGCATATGCATTAGTTGTTAAAGAAAAAATAAGTCTGATAGATGCTAGGAAATTACCTCCAAGACCCCCTATGCCTATGTTCCCTTAATTGTCAATTCTTGTTCAAGAAGAAGTCCCTAATGCTTCGTCAGTCCCTGTTTCTATGTATGCCTTTCCTACACCACAAAGACCAATGTTGATCATGATGTTAGTCATAAACAAACATAGAATAAAAGTTACACATCAACCTTTACTCATCTTGAAAGATAAGATGAATTCAAAGAATTCATGATCCCAAGTCTCTGTGGATTAGTTCTTAATCAACTGACGTTACTCAGTGGTTGATGTGAGTTGTTGTTTTCCATTCAGGGGCCTTACATTAGTTCATCAACATGATTCAGTCTCTATAAAGCTGCTACACAGAAGGTTATTTGTACAAGATATTTCCAGAAATAGTATGTCTGTACTCAAATCTTTGCATGATATTTATCAATTCTACATGCTTTAACTTCAAATACGCTATAAATCTTCAATTATCTACAAGTTGTCTACATATTTCATGTAATTTGCTTCTGATTATCTATTATTTGTAATTGTGATAGTGAATTGTTCTAAAATTAAAAGAAATGTAAACAAATACTTCAAATTATGATGAATCTTTAGCTATTGAGCCACATACATACTTGATACAGTCATGAAAAAGAAGAAATCAAACCATATGTTCACCAGGATGTTCCACAACTAGATATAATTGATGCTAACTTCAAAGGATGGTGAATGAAGATAATACATGCAGACTGATGAGCACTCCAAAGGACGCAGCAAATCAAAGCATATATCAAGAATTCAGACATAGATTACTCAGAATTTACGATGATTTGTAATCGAAATAGTCTTCTCTTTCATTAAGTATGCAAAAACATGTATATATACAATAACTTTGAAATAAGCCTTGATGCTTCAAAAATCAAATTTTAATTAAGCTTCGAATGTTCAAGATATAGCATCCCTGCACCTTTTATAGAACAAGGTGAGGGAGTGGTTACACATGATCTACGATCAAGATTTATCTAATAAGATCTACGGTGTATATTCATCTTTGACTTAGTTAACATTTCACGTGGCACAGGTTGCCAGCTGGCAACCATTTGAATTACTTATTTTCTCTAAATGTTGGATGCCTATGCCCTCTTTGGTATTGCATCTTCATCTACTCTTCATTCTTTAGATTCTTCATCCTCATCATCAGGATCATCCGGATCATCACTTCCCATATTTTCATCATCTCGATAAACATTGCTTTGCATATGGGCCTGCATGATTGTCCTATCATTTTCATATACTCCCACCACTCGTTCAACTTCTCTGCCATCCTGAGTTTTTGCCTTGGCAATGGCGTGCTTGTGGGCCTGATATTTATCTCGAAGAGCCTCCAATTTGCTCCTCCTGCTGCTTGATGTTTCATTGTAATTCTCCACCCTGACCTTGATCCTCATGATGTTTCATTATTATACAGAGCCTTTATAGCAAAATCTGCACCTTGATTCTCAATCTTTCCTTCTACTTTCCCCTCTAGGGCCTCCAGGATCTCTACTTCAAATGGCATCATGTCATGCAGCTTCGTGCTGATGTCTCTTAATTTGCTATTGCATCTCTTTAATACATCACATTGAAATTTGATATCTTTATACCAGATATCTATCAGCATGATGGTATTGTTATCCAGCACCTGTTTGTTTATTAGAACTTGAGGATTAATCCTCTTTATTTCAACCAAAGCAGTCAAGACTTTCTCTAATTGGAATGACCTTCTCCCAACCTCCATTTGTAATTTATCAACCTTCCTTCTAGAGATACTTAGAGAATTCCACCTCTGCAAAGAGGCTTTCACTACTTCTTCAGCTCCACTGAGTGCAGATGCCATCCACTTTCTCATTATTATTGATTCATGCTTCATAAGGTCCAACTTATTGACCTCTTCCTGAGAAATTGCAGTCAATGGGACTGCTTCTGAATTTGAAGTATCATCAGGGTTAATTAACCCTGTTATGTAGGTATGCAGCTGAGCAATGTGCTCTTTATGCTACTTATTTTTCTCTTTTTCCTTCTTTACCCTTTAGGTTAAAGAATCAATTATATCTTTTCCCTCTTGACCTTCATGGTCTTCATTGGCAAATCCTAAATCTACTGTGGTAATCTGGAATTCTTCTAGAGTGATCTTGCCTTTTTCTTTCTCAATGGTGGGGGATGCTACCTGGGTGGTCCTTCTGCCCGTAGCAGGATATCTTCTTATGGCCGAGGTTAACCTGGCCTTCCTCTTCGGCTTCATGATGGTCTCTGAAAATAGTGTTGACACATAAAACTCTTGGATTTCAAAACCTGATTCCATACCTATTTCCTTCTAAAGCCATGGAGGAACTTGGTCTCCGGATCCTTGTTGTCCATCATCATCACCCTAATCACCATGTTCTCCAGTAACTGCATCTGTTTTCGATGGAGATGGTGACTTCCTTATTTCTCCCTCATGATGCTCTTCATGAGGGTGATCCTGGCGTACTTCCTCCTATTGAGGAACTTCTTCTTGTGGTGGAGGATCTTGCAATGCATCCACATGATGATCTTGTAATTGGTCCTATACTTCATCCTTTTTTGTTTCATCCCCTTTGGTAATTTCCTCATTATGAGGCACATTTGCATCTGTGGATGTCATGGTATTTGTCTTAGGTGCATCTACTTGATCTTGTATCACATTATGCTCCGTACCTCTAGTATCTACCTCTTGAGTTTTTAGGTCATCCTGACCTGATACTTCCTTTTCACCAGAGGCTTCTTGAGTTCGGGGTACTTCTTCACTTAATATGGCCTTGTCATTCCAACCCTTTTCTTGGACTTCAACTATTGTGGGCTCATTAGATAAATCTTGTTGTTGTTGGCCCATATTTGAAGTATGGCCTTCCATTTCTGCCAGCTTCATTTTCTCAATATTTTCTGCTTTACCAGGTGCACCTGCTTGATGTTCAAGACTTACATCCTCTCTGTATGTTAGATCAATCACTACAGGGCTAGTTACCTGATCAACCAATTCATCAAGCCCTATTTGTTGTGCAATCCTTTCTGGGCTCCTTTCTTTTTCCTATTCCACTTGCTTCAGTTCTTCTAACATAGCCACCTATACTGATGGAGTTCCTTGTGGAGTTATGCGGGTGTTAGCAGCAAAGGTTTCCATTTGTTGAGAGGTTACATCTTTTACTACCTCATCATCAGATAAGTCAACTGTCTCTTCCAGTGAGACAAGACCACTTTGAATTGGCCTAGAGGCTTCTTTCATTTGTTCTTCAGCTTGTTCAGTCTTGAATTGAACAATGGTGGGAAGTGGCACGTTATGTTGCAATTCTTTTCTGAATACTTCACCACCAGCTCCCCTCAATACTATGGGGTCATGCTTTATTTCACCTCTCATGGATGTTCTCAGTTTCTTAGGTGTGGATGCCATCACCCGAGGTGCTTTTCTTTTTCTAATGAGGGGCATAGGGTCTTCCTCTTCAAGCTCTTTATCAAGAGGAACATCCTTTTCCTTTTGCTTTTGTGATGCTTGATCCTCCTCATATGTTTCAGTAGCTTCCACAGCTGGCCTTTGGATCTTTTTAGCCTTCTGTTTATCCATGGGAGGCAGTGTTGATGAGGCTGCTGCTTGCCCTGATGCGGATGCATCCTCTGCTGATATAACTATTCTTTCAACTATTACCCCTTTAGGTTCATTATCAGTTTTCTTACCTCTGGGGGGTCTCTTGCTTTGTTCTTGAGGTGACATTCTTTCTCCTTTAGATTTCCTCTTTTCAATCAGAAAGTCTTCATATTCATTGTCAGGAATCTCTTGTCTCTTCTTCTTATTGTCAACTGTAAGGGCTACACCCTTCTTCTTCAATGCATTTATTTGTTCATCTACCCAAGACTGGCTTAGCTGCAGCATACTACCTGTAAATTGGTCTAATGAGATATCCTCAGGCTGTGTAAGATCAGGCGCTGAGATTGTGTCATTATATATCTTCTTTTCTTCATATTCATCTGCTATTATTTGGCCATCATCCCTTTTTAATTGCATAGGCACTAGGATACAATCAAATGTCTGATCTGGTTGAGACTTAACCTCTGATATTTTCTTCTTCTAGCCTCAGCCTCATCTTCACAATCTATCTAGAAATCCTCCAAGTGCTTCTGATGGATGGGCTTCCCCATGACTTTCTGCATCCTCCCATATGGGTCATATGATCTTGCCAATGGGAACGGTTGTAATTTCATCATGTCCAGACCAACTATGGCCTTCTTGATGTTTTTAGAATCTTGGCATATGTACCAACCCATTGTTACTGGAAACAATACTGGTGGAAACTTCTTATTTGCTTTGTAAGAATCCAGTATTGTGGATATCTGTCTCATGAACTCCATCAAAACAACTGCATTAGTGGGATATCTTGGGAGCATGAGGGACTGTCCTGCAAAGCCCTCTATTCTGATGTAAGAGAAGGTGGTATATTGTATAAACCAGGCACCATGCCTGTATATGACTTCTTGAGCTTCCATGCTCAGTCTTTTAGTCCTATGTTCTTCCATTGTCCTTACTAGATGCATAGAAAATGCATCATTCACTAATTTGTAATCTTGAAGATAATTTTGTCTTTGTAATTAGGGATAATGATCCCATATGTGTGCATCATTTGTACTGCCACCAATCCTTCCTACTATTGTAAGTGCATTGAATGTACCTTTATAAGCACATGAGTATACCACATATGAAGTCATATAAATTGAACTCTCTAGGCCTCCTAGGTTCATGAGTTGCTCATTTAGGGCATCACTTATCATTTTAGCCCATAATGGCATGTTCTCTGTATAAAGACACATCAGGATAACCCCATACATCTAATCTTTGAAACTTCTAGCATCAGGCTAGCCTGTCACTCTGCTGAGTAGGGCTATCATATATTGGTATTCATCGTCAAAATCAAACTTATATAGGTGCACTGGTAATATGGCGGAGGCAGTGTAAGGACTGTTCTTTGCCCTCCATTGATACATCCTCTTCCTCACAGCTTTCTTGTTATTTTCATATTCAACTTGCAATTTCTTCAAATCCATGCTGACGACTTTCTTTCCCAATGGCAGATTAAAAGTGGTTGCAATCCCCTTGATGGACATATCTGCATAAACCCGGCCATGTTTCTCTATTCTCCTTGTCTGTGGGTTGTAATTTTTGGCACATTCAATAATCAACTCTGGAGCCTCCATAGAATAAGGAAATCCAGTTGCAGTCCACATTCCTGACACAAAAACGATGTCCAATAGGGTATTATTCTTGTCATCGTGCATTCTAGAGGACCATGCAACCGGATCTATGTTTCCTTGGTGTGTATCCGCGATGACGCCATATTTGAACCGTACATCCTCAGGTTCAGCAAACATAGGTTTAAGGAATTCAGCTTCAGACTTGGCCAACCTCTTGTCTGACATGGCTTCCTGCAATAAACAAGACCAACCTTACCATACAATACTTTACATACATGCATACAACATTATATCTTCACGGCATGATGCACATTATATTCATTAATCATCACTTTATCATAATATGCATAACATATAACTTCAAACCAGTGGAAAAGCACACTACATGGACATGCAAAAAATGACAACACGAGGGTTTTAATTACTTACTTGAGAACGCTTATCTCCTTGATTATGCTGATGATTATATGAAAGAGATTCAGATACCAACGATAATCATGTGTCTTATTCTGCTACAAGCCGTGCATGTCCACAGGTAGGTCGTATGAGGATTTGAAAGCTCTGCGCTCTGTAAAAAGTCATTTTATTGCAAGGTAAATGTAAAATGATGCTGGAAATTCACTTTATCCTCATAATTAGGGAAAAATTAGGGCAATGCAAGGCAAATTCAATCATAACCATTGATCTTTTGTCATAAATCTATGGGCATCGCCAGGTGTTTAGATCGTGTTCAAAATCAGCGGGAGTCCACCTACTGCATTTATGGCATTTAATGTTGCACGGCGAGATGAGGGGGGTGATCTTCGGAAGATCAGGTGATATTAAGAATATCAGGTGATATTTAGAATATGACCCCCTATGTGTAATATGATCATCCGCCTTTGGTGGGAAAACTTATGTGAAAACATCGGGTGATGTTTGGGAATATCAGGTGATATTCAAACATTGGGTCATGTTTAAAAAATGTCAGGTGATATTAAGGATATGACCCCCCGAAACTAAAATGACCTTTTCTCAGAATATCAGGGTAACGTCATCAGGATAATGACTTGATTCATCATTGTAGTGCTATGACATCATCGTTATGTTATGTAGAAAGGGTCAACATTGGAAATATACCTCCGTGAGGTAAAAAGGATGATGACATCATCATCAGGGTGATTTTCTTTGTTTATCAGGATTGGATGACATCATCAGCATATTGGTTGCAAGGTGATATTTTGCAATAGGGTGATATTCAGAATATCGGGTGAAGTTCAGAATATCGAGTGATATTCAAAATATCGGGTGATGTTGAAAATATGACCCCCACAAAATATATGAAGCTGACCGATGGGTAAATACCTCTATCTCTTAAAATTGACGTTCGGTTCTCCAGATAAATGATTATCGGGTGATAAAATTGGATCGGGGTGATCTTTCTTAAGATGACCGATATTTGTAAATATGACCCCCCCCAGAATATCAGGTTTGACCAGGACTTTGACTTGTCCTAACTCTCATTCCCTAAGGAATATTAGGGTGATCCAAAAGGCAAACCTACATGAAATTTTGTGCTCTTTCCAACCAGGAGATTATTGATTTGAAAAACTAAATTTGACAAACTAACCTCATCATGATGACTTACCCCAGCTTCCTTATGCAGGATCACCTTCATGACTTACTTTTACCAAACTGCCAAAAAAGTAGGATAACACAAGCCAAGCCAAGCAAAAAGTTGGGTCCCTATTTTGTCAAGTCAAAATGGGGCGTGTTGTGTAACCACACAACAACTTGCCACCAAAGAAAACACCAAAATTCCAATGATTCAAGTGAGGTGATCACATTCATATATAGCATTCTAACTCTTTTTAAATATAAGATCTTTCTGTATAACAAATTTTTATCATGGAAACAATGCTAACAAAGGATCAGGTGTGTGCAATTGATTAATTATCCTCATCTTGAAAGCAAGTTGAAAACATGAGTAACCGGTGTTAAGCTACATAGTTGGAGATTATCCCTCATAGCCAACTTGGAAAGAGCCTTGCTGCTAGCAGGCGTCCATAGCCCCAGAAAGGTTATCTATACAATCTCCCTATGTAGAGCCCCACTACCAGCAGGCATCTATAGCCCTGGTAGAGTTACTTAGATGGCCTAATTTTATTTATTTATTTATTTATACTTCATATATCTGATGTCCTCATGTAAGCTTAGTGTGCAAGGTATGGTCACTTACTGATTTAGGTTGGAGATTGTATTGGTAGCAAGGGAGTCCCTTTGGATTTTTCACTTAACACCTATACTTGTGTGTTCAACAAACCCAAGGCTGTTAGGTGAGTCATTGTGAAAGAGTCACTTTGGTCAAGAAAAGGCACCCTGATGAAAGGATATCACAGACTTGATCATAAGTACTTCTCAGAATGAATCACAACCTATATATAAATTTGATCTCATCACTTGAATCCTAACAATTTAGTTATTTTCTGGGGTGATAAGCTGCATCATCTCGACTAATCAAAACAAAAACTCAACAAGAAAAAAAAATAAAAACCAAAACAAAACTGTACAAATGACTATACAAATATACACTATTGTACACATGACTGTCATGAAGCTACTTAGGCTTGGAAATAATGTTTAAGGAACTATCCATTAACTGGTAATGGAGCATCCTCACCTGTCAATTTTTTAAGCTTGTAAGTGCTGTCTCCTAATATCTCAGAAATTTGGAAGGGACCTATCCATAATTTGTCAAACTTACCATGGTCTCCTTTCCTCTCATGTGCTTTGTCCCACATCAGGACTAAATCTGAGATCCTGAAGGCTTTAACCCTTGCTCTTTTGTCAAACCAGCATTTGATAACAGCCTAATGTTTGGCAAACTAATCAATTGCCTGACTTCTTTTCTCTTCCAGGTGTATCAACTAAAGCAACCTGACTTCTTGCTTATTGTTTATGCCTAGGTATTCTTGGGCAAACTACAGTGTAGGAATTTTCAAGTTTATAGGGAGGATGGGATCCACCCCATACACTTAATGATAAAGTGAGTTTCCTAATGCAGCCTTGTTCCTGGTTCTGTCTACCCATAAGGCATATTTTAGAAGTGTGTTCCACTCCCTAGGGTTCTTTTCTATTAACTTTTTTATGATATTCAACAAATTTTTGTTGGTGGATTCTGCTAATCCATTCCCTTGGGGATAATAGTTGGATGAGAACTTGAATATAATCCCATAATCAAAATCCCAGCTTGATAATTTAGTTGAAGCAAAAGCAGAGCCGTTATCACTTACCAGAGCATAGGGAACTCCATACCTGGTGACAATAGTACTTTCCAAAAATCTGATGACATCATTAGCATTACAGGTTTTGGTGCTGACAGCTTCGGTGCACCTGGTACAATAGTCAGTAATCGTTAAAACCTACCTGTGGTTGAAAGATGATGGAGGATTGATTGGTCCTATGAAGTCCATGCCCCACTGTGCAAATGGGCACATCTCCATCACTGGCTGCAAAGGTTAAGCAGCATATCTTTCTCTATTAGCAGCAACCTGACATACATGACAGCATTTAATATGTTCAGCAGTATCCTTGAAAATGGTGGGCCAATAGTATACTGTCTTGAGGATAGCATGAGTAGTGGCCAAGGATGACCCATGGGCTGTTCCAAACTTGTCATGTAGCTCTGATAACACTCTTTCTGCTTCTAGCCTCTCTAGGCATCTTAGATATATTCCTTCATAATTTTTCTTGAAAAGGATTCCCCCTTTCATCATATACTTCTGTGATCTTATTTTGAGGGCTCTTCTTTGTGAAGCCTGCAGTCTAGGAGGATATCTTCCAGTAATCAGGATGTGCCTGATGTCTAAGTACCACTCTCCATTGTCCTTTTCATTGATTACATACTGCCGACTCATGATATTGGGGTCTATCTCTGATATCATTTGGCTTAAAGTTTGTCCTCTCACTAGCTTCATGGGTGTAATTTCCATGTCATATTCTTGTAGGACTGTGATCCACTTAGCCCTTTTTTCACCTGGCTCTCTCTACATTAAGAGCATCTTCACTGCTGCATCAGGCACCACAGCAATAACTTTACTTCTCAGGATATAGTGCCTGAACTTCTTCACTGCTCTGACCAGAGCAAGTGCTTGCCTTTCAACATCCATATATCTCAGTTCAACATCTTTGAAAGGACAACTCATGAAGGCTATGGGCTTCTCTTCCTTTTCTTCATTTCTCTGTGTCAGCACTGCTGCAGAGGTATGCTCTGAAGCAAACGAATAAATATAGAAGTCCCTCGTGTAGTCTGGACTAATCAACACTGGAGCATCTAATATAGCTTTTTTAATGTCTTCAAAAGCTACTCTAGCCTCTGGTGTCCACTCAATCTTTGCGTCCTTCTTGAGCATGGCATTTAAAGGTCTAACTATTTTAGCAAAGCTAGTGATAAACTTCCTAACAAAATTAATCTTACCGAAGTAGGATTTAAGCTCTTTCTTGCTTCCAGGAAGCTATATTTTCATAATGGATTCCACTCTGTCAGGATCAATGATAATCCCATCTTCAGTTATCAGGTGGCCTAGTAATTTTCCTGTTGTCACCCCAAATATGCATTTCTTGGGGTTCAGAAATATCCCATATTCTTCACATTTTTTAAGCACATTTCTAAGATCTGCTACATGGTTTCCTCTATCTTTAGAGAACACTATTAAGTCATCCATGTATATGACTATGCATTTTCCTATTAAGCCTTTGAAGGCTATGTCCGTTGCTCGCTGGAATGTTGCTCCAGCATTTATCAGCCCAAACGGCATGTGCCTGTAGGCGAATATCCCCCACTTTGTGGTGAAGGCAATTTTTAGTCTGTCAATCTTATCTACCATTACCTGGTTGTAGCCTGAAAAACCATCCAAGAATGACATCATTTTAGCATTGTTTACAATTTGTAGGACCTCATCTAGGGAAGGTAAAGGATAATTATCCTTCTCAGACGTTGTGTTTAGGTTCCTGAAGTCCACACATAGTCTGATGTCTCCATTTTTATTTCTCACTGGGACCAGATTTGCTACCCAAGTGGAGTGTCTTACAGGAAATATAATCCTGGCATTTAACAATTTCTTTACCTCCTCAAAAATTATAGATTCCAGCAAAGCATTGACAGGCCTTTGCTTCTGTCTGAAAGGCTTGGCATCTGGCTTGAGGGGTATGGTGTGTGTAATGACTGATGTGTCATATGTTTTTAGCTCATCATAGGTCCAAGCTATGACATGTATGTAATCTTTGAGAGCCTGGGTGATTCCCTCTAACTCTTCTTCTGTGCAAACTTTTCCTATTAGGACATTTTTCTTTTCATCAGTTTGTCCAATATTAACCTATGAATATTGTCCTCCATCAGCTTTTGGAAGGTCTTTTTGTTTCAACATATTGCCCAAGTCAAAAGCTCTCTCTAGCTCTATCATTCCTTTTGGGATCTTATTGTTGGGCAACTCTAAGATTTCTTCCTCTTCCCATACATGATCTTCTGTATTATTCACATCTATGATCTAAGCATCAAATATATCTCTGCTAGAGATGAAGTCTAGGATATGTTGATCATCATCACACACTTGGAGGTTTGTTACATTGTCAGGCATAGAAGGTATTGATACCAGCTCTACTAAGAATCTTTTTAGACCAGAAATAGACAATGGCTCTAATATACTAGCAGCCTAGGCTAAAGGATCTGCCCTATGGTTCTGCTCTCTGGATACGTGGGTGATATTGAATGCATCAAAGTCTTCAATCAGGTCCCACACCCTGTGTCTGTAATTAGACAGCTTTTTATAATTGCAGGAGTAAATTTCTCTCACCCGTCTGACCACTAATTCTGAGTCTCCATAGACATGCAAAATTTTTACTTTTTTCTTAAGGGCAAACAGTAGCCCATGAATCAGAGCTTCATACTCTGTTACATTGTTGGTGCAAGGGAACTGTAGTCTATAGGCTGCCAAGTAGGACTTTCCTGATGGATCAACAAGGTCTATCCCTACTCCAGCTCCTTGTTTGGACTTGGATGCATCAAATCTAAGGATCCATGGCTTGTCTTCAGTCAAAGGCTTACTTGAGCCTTCCTTTTTCTTTGCAGCTCTGGCAGCTGCTCCACTTGATATCCACTTTAACTTAGGTATCTCAGCTTTCTCAGACTTCATCTTTCCTTTCTTCTGTGAAGCTGATGTCTCTTCTTTCTTTTCATCATCAGGAGGATAATCTTCTAGACTAGGCAACATTTGTCTCTTCAAAATATGTAAACACAGTGAACAAGCAGTCTCTGAGTGAGGTGCCTCATGCAACCTACACTAGCGTTCAATTAGGACATCCTGTGGAGGTTTCTGCTGCTATGTCATCTTCTGGATCTCTTCTTTCAGAAACTCTTCAAATTTAGATAGATTGCTACCTCTGTCCTCATCAGATAATTCATTATCTAATTCAACTAAACAATCACTCCCTTGGGTGATTTTCTCTTTTCTCTTAACATTACTCTGGTTGCATACCAGAATCTCTTCTGTCATCTGAACATGCTTTTCATCCTACTGTATGGATTCTCCTGTTCCTGCAGGAAACAAACAACAATTAGCGTCACTATCATTATCACTCTCTGATGAACTTACCTCTGATGCTGATGATGATGTTGTTGATGCATCACTGCATGCTTGTTCTAACTCGAGCATATCTATGCATGTTGCGCAGGTCTTCTTAGAATGTGACTCATTATGCAACCTGCACCAACCATCCATTAAAATATTATTAACAGGTATTTCTAATAACTGACATTGCTTTACTTGTTTAGATAAGTGTTTTTTGAAACCCTTGTAATGGTCTACCTCATTCATCCTCAGGATTACTATCAGATTCTACAACTATTTTATCATCCTGGGGATCATCATGATGATGATGAACATCATACATCAGGATCTCTTCTATCCTAACAGTCTGGGGTTTTATGGCATAAACTCCAGGTTCTACATCTACGTACATGATCTCATTAGTTTTGTTGTATTCGGTGATCATGTGCTTCATTCTTGGTTCAACATCGATTTTTATCTGGTTTGGTATCCCCTTCCAGGGTAACCACATATGACTGAAATCTGTGGACATGTATCCATTGAGGGTTTTGGACCAGTCTCGGCTGAGTAGCTTCCCATAAGTGTTAGGTATGTCAACTACCTGAATGTCAATATAATATTGGATTCTGGGATCCGATGCAAGCTGCATGTGGATGTGAGTTAACTCCCCTACTACACTTACTTCTACTTTGTCCAGTTGTGTGACTTTCTTCAAAGATTTAGCAGGATGTAGGCTTAAAGCATTGCATATAGACAGGGGCATCACATTAGTAGATGCTCCTGAGTCTACTAAATAGTTGTGCAGGTTTTTGCTGAACATCCTTATAGTTAGGAGGAATGGAGGTGACTCACTTTTATCTCTATATAAGGTCATGTGGGAGGTCTCTGTAGCTTGAACAATAGCTGGCACCTTGTGTTTAACATTATTGTCTCTAGTAGCATGATCTTTACCACTGGACTGACCTGGGGAATGATTATTTTCTTTCAGAGTAGGATCATCTAGTGATTTCATAAATGCCTTCTTGATGGCAGGAGTTTTGAGCAATTCTGACAAAGACAAGCTGATTTTGATTTTCTTCATTTCATCAGCTAGATATGTAACTAACTTGTCAGATTCATGAGGTAGGTTAGCAATTTTTGGTACATTATTTGGTGATGTTAAATACTGAGCAATTACCTTGGGAAAACCAGGGTTATTACTTGCTTTGGGATCTGGAGGTGTATTGAAATTATTCAGAGGTAAAGAAGAAGTCAAAGGACCTGAAGGTCTATTGGCATTACTTCTCAGGTTATAGTTATGCTTACCCTGATATTGCTGTTGGTAGGCATGCACCTCTTCATGTTCATTTGAAGGCTCATTTTCATCTTCAAAAGGGAAAACATAATTTGACTCAAAAGCCATAGCTGATTCCTCACATGCTAGAGTATAATCCTGGTGAGCAGGCACTATCTGCTGATAAGGATGATGAGTGTAACTCTCTAACACTAAAGCTAAATCATATCCACAAGGAACCAGTTCATTTCCTTCTACTTGAGGTTGACCTCCTAAAGTATTGGACACTTCAGTCTAAAAAATGCTAGCAACAATTCTGAATTGAGGACAATCTAACTCTACATGTGCATTGGTGTTATGAGTTCTGCACTAGTTAGTGAGAGCTGCTTCTACAAGATTGACTCTAGTAGTCTATTTTGGCTCACCAGGAGGCTGATTGTCTAGGGGTGATGGAAAGGAACCATTGTTTGGCCTAGTGTTCCACACTCTAGGCTATCTTTGAGGATTATTATTGCCATTATTGTTGTTATACGCCCTATCAGGATAATTTGGTCTATCATTGTTATAGCCTCTATTTTGGTTAGGCTTGAAGTAGAAGTTTTGACTTCTCAAGTGAGTGATCTTAGTTGTAAGCTTCCTTAACTGAGTTGATATTTCTTTGATCTCTTCTTTTTCTTCCTGGACCTTAGCCACTA
The DNA here is from genome assembly GCA_027924645.1 of Cunninghamia lanceolata. NCBI lineage: Eukaryota > Viridiplantae > Streptophyta > Pinopsida > Cupressales > Cupressaceae > Cunninghamia > Cunninghamia lanceolata. Next base: position 154,063 of record BSBN01001299.1, read on the forward strand.
CATTTTCTGTTGAAGGCTTGAAAAATGAGGATCCATTTTTTTGATTATTGGTAGATTGGTCTACAATCTGAGGTGTTTGTACTTGTCCAGGGTACTGCATCATCTGGCCATTTCCATTCAGAGGTGGCATTATACTCAATGGAGGTATTTGCAAAGGAGTTGGCATGACAGCTGGAGGCATCATGGCTCCATTTGGCTGCTGCTGAGCAGGATATCCTGGATAACCAGGAAGTGTGGGAAAAGCTATGTTTGGTGTAGGAGTAGGAACTAACTGTTGATTAACTTTAATAGCTTCTTGGAAAGCTCTTGTTAAAGTTGTGATTTTAGGATGTGCTCTCCTGATGAACATGGAAGTTAAAGGATCTAGAGTTGAATAATAGATGCTCCTAGCAGCTGCATCTGCTACAACATATGGGGCAACTAACTTAGATAGCATTTTCTGGAACCTAGCATTGAAATTGGCTATAGGTTCTCCTTCAAACCATTTGATTGTGGCAAATAAGTGATAGTTCATTGAAGGATCTATTGGTATTTTGAACCTATCAATGAAAGCTTTCTCCAGGACAGCCCATGATCAGAATGAACCCTAACCAAGGCTAATGTACCAATTATAGGCTTCTACCCCTAAGGAAAAAGGAAATAATCTACATACAATGTCATGATGCTCTATCCTAGCCCTACAGCAGGCTTCTTTGAAAGTTTTGATATGGTCCTCTGCATCCTGATATGGATGATACTTTGGGCAAATTTTTTCAGGATTCTTTGGCAAAGCATGATATGCCAAAAAAGTTAATGGTGATTCCGCTGCAAAGAAAGACATTGCCACTGGTGGAGGCTGACCCTAAGGTATGAAAGGTTGAGGCTGAACCGGAGGTGTAACAGGTGATCCTGTAGGTGATTGTAAACCAATAGGAGTTACGGGAGGACGTTCTGGCGATGCTCTTGAAGTACTAGAACTGGGAGTATGATGGATATCAATAGTTCTAGGTCCGAGTCCCCTGACAGGTAATTCTTCAAATATTCCATTGGACCTAGACCTGCTATTTGGCCTGTGAGCTAGGATGTCTCAAATTTAAAGAAATTAGTTGTATACTTGTAAAGATTGGTTGGAATTTACCAATAAAGACTATATTTATGGCAGAAAGTGAGACGAACTAGATATTGACATGATATTTGCATGAACAATGCAAATATGAGGTGTTATTGAGGTCTGGTGATACTTGCAACTAGATATCAAGTTTCTAAGGCTGATTACCTCAAAGCTTTGATAGATTTACCTGAATTAGGATTGATCTTTGCAAATTCACGATGATCTACCACAAAGCTTGCAATATTTATGGTTAATCTTGAAAACTTTACACAGGATTAGCATGTACAAGCTTAATACAGTAAGTCTTTGCGCAATACTTGAAATTCGGAGGTGTTTTAGTGTTACCTTACTTCCTGCATCATCAAATCTAACTTATTGATGATGAACTTCTTCCTTTTGCTTTCCTTCTAGCGCCAATTTATGTTGATCATGATGTTAGTCATAAACAAACATAGAATAAAAGTTACACATCAACCTTTACTCATCTTGAAAGATACGATGAATTAAAAGAATTCATGATCCCAAGTCTCCGTGGATTAGTTCTTAATCAACTGACGTTACTCAGTGGTTGATGTGAGTTGTTGTTTTCCATTTAGGGGCCTTACATTAGATCATCAACAGGATTCAGTCTCTGTAAAGATGCTACACAGAAGGTTATTTGCACAAGATATTTCCAGAAACAATATGTCTGTACTCAAATCTTTGCATGATATTTATCAATTGTACATGCTTTAATTTCAAATATGCTATAAATCTTCAATTATCTATGAGTTGTCTGCATATTCCATGTAATTTGCTTCTGATTATCTATTATTTGCAATTGTGATGGTGAATTGTTCTAAAATTAAAAGAAATGTAAACAAATACTTCAAATTATGATGAATCTTTAGCTATTGAGCCACATACATACTTGATACAATCATGAAAAAGAAGAAATCAAACCATATGTTCACCAAGATGTTCCATAGCTAGATATAGTTGATGCTAACTTCAAAGGATGGTGAATGAAGACAATACATGCAGACTGATGAGCACTCTAAAGGATGCAGCAAATCAAAGCATATATCAAGAATTCAGACACAGATTACTCAGAATTTATGATGATTTGTAATCGAAATAGTCTTCTCTTTCATTAAGTATGCAAAAACATGTATATATACAATAACATTGAAATAAGCCGTGATGCTTCAGCAAAAAAATTTCAATTAAGCTTTGAATGTTCAAAATAAGGCATCCCTGTACCTTTTATAGAACAAGGTCAGGGAGCGGTTACACATGATCTATGATCAAGATTTATCTATTAAGATCTACGGTGGATATTCATTTTTGACTTAGTTAACATTTCACGTGGCACAGGTTGCCAGCTGGCAACCATCTAAATTACTTATTTTCTCTAAATGTCGGATGCCTATGCCCTCTTTGGTATTGCATCTTTATCTACTCTTCATTCTTCAGATTCTTCATCCTCATCATCAGGAGCATCCGGATCATCACTTCCTGTATTTTCATCATCCTGATCAACGTTACTTTGCATATGGGCCTGCATGATTGTCCTGACATTTTCATATGCTCCCACCACTCGTTCAACTTCTCCGCCATCCTGAGTTTTTGCCTTGGCAATGGCGTGCTTGTGGGCCTGATATTTATCTCGAAGAGCCTCTAATTTGCTCCTCCTGCTGCTTGAAGTTATTCTCCACCCTAACCTTGATCCTCATGATCTTGTCCATGGCTTCTTCCGTCAGGTGGTTAAGAGGGTCATCAGCTATCAGCTGGAAGTTATTATAAAGAGCCCTTATAGCAAAATCTACACCTTGATTCTCAATCTTTCCTTCTACTTTCCCCTCTAGGGCCTCCAGGATCTCTGCTTCAAATGACATCATGTCATGCAGCTTCGTGCTAATGTCTCTTAATTTTCTATTGTATCTCTTTAATACATGACATTCAAATTTGATATCTTTATACCAGATATCTATCAACATGGCAGTATTGTTATCCAGCACCTGTTTGTTTATTAGAACTTGAGGACTAATCCTCTTTATTTCAACCAAAGTAGTCAAGACTTGCTCTAATTGGAATGACCTTCTCCTGGCCTCCATTTGCAATTTATCAACCTTCCTTCTGGAGATACTTAGAGAATTCCACCTTTGCAAATAGGCTTTCACTACTTCTTCAGCTCCACTGAGTGCAGATGCCATCCACTTTCTCATTATTACTGATTCGTGCTTCATAAGGTCCAACTTATTGACCTCTTCCTGAGAAATTGTAGTCAATGGGATTGCTTTTGAATTTGAAGTATCATCAGGGTTAATTAACCCTTTTATGTAGGTATGCAGCTGAGCAATGTGCTCTTTATGCTGCTTATTTTTCTCTTTTTCCTTCTTTACCCTTTAGGTTAAAGAATCAATTATATTTTTTCCCTCTTGACCTCCCTGGTCTTCATTGGCAAATCCTAAATCTACTGTGGTAATCTGGAATTCTTCTAGAGTGATCTTGCCTTTTTCTTTCTCAACAATGGGGGATGCTACCTGGGTGGTCCTTCTGCCCGTAGCAGGATCTCTTCTTATGGCCGAGGTTAACCTGGCCTTCCTCTTCGGCTTCATGATGGTCTCTGAAAATAGTGTTGACACATCGAACTCTTGGATTTCAAAACCTGATTCCATACCTATTTCCTTCTCAAGCCATGGAGGAACTTGGTCTCTAGATCCTTGTCGTCCATCATCATCACCCTGTTCTCCAGTAACTGCATCTATTTTCGATGGAGATGGCGACTTCCTTATTTCTTCCTCATGATGCTCTTCATGAGGGTGATCCTAGGGTAATTCCTCCTATTGAGGAACTTCTTCTTGTGGTGGAGGATCTTGCGATGCATCCACATGATGATCCTGTAATTGGTCCTGTACTTCATCCTTTTTTGTTTCATCCCCTTTGGTAATTTCCTTATTATGAGGCACATTTACATCTATGGATGTTGTGGTATTTGTCTTAGGTGCATCTACTTGATCTTGTATCACATTATGCTCCGCACCTGTAGTATCTACCTCTTGAGTTTTTAGGTCATCCTGACCTGATACGTCCTTTTCACAAGAGGCTTCTTGAGTCTAGGGCACTTCTTCACTTAATATGGCCTTGTCATTCCCACCCTTTTCTTGGACTTCAACTATTTTGGGCTCATTAGATATATCTTGTTGTTGTTGGCCCATATCTGAAATATGGCCTTCCATTTCTGCCAGCTTCATTTTCTCAATATTTTCTGCTTTACCAGGTGCACCTGCTTGATGTTTAGGACTTACATCCTTTCTGTATGTTAGATCAATCACTACAGGGCTAGTTACCTGATCAACCAATTCATCAAGCCCTATTTGTTGTGCAATCCTTTCTGGGCTCCTTTCTTTTTCCTATTCCACTTGCTTTAGTTCTTCTAAAACAACCACTTGTACTGATGGAGTTCCTTGTGGAGTTATGCGGGTGTTAGCAGCAAGGGTTTCCATTTGTTGAGAGGTTACATCTTTTACTACCTCATCATCAGATAAGTCAATTGTCTCTTCCAGTGAGACAAGACCACTTTGAATTGGCCTAGAGGCTTCTTTCATTTGTTCTTCAGCTTGTTCAGTCTTGAATTGAACAATGGTGGGAAGTGGCACGTTATGTTGCAATTCTTTTCTGAATACTTCACCACCAGCTCCCCTCAATACTATGGGGTCATGCTTTATTTCACCTCTCATGGATGTTCTCAGTTTCTTAGGTGTGGATGCCATTACCTGAGGTGCTTTTCGTTTTCTAATGAGGGGCATAGGGTCTTCCTCTTCAAGCTCTTCATCAAGAGGAACATCCTTTTGCTTTTGCTTTTGTGATGCTTGACCCTCCTCGTCTGTTTCAGTAGCTTCCACAGCTAGCCTTTAGATCTTTTTAGCCTTCTGTTTATCCATGGGAGGTGGTGCTGATGAGGCTGCTGACTGCCCTGATGCGGATGCATCCTCTGTTGATATAACTATTCTTTCAACTATTACCCCTTTAGGTTTGTTATCAATTTTCTTACCTCTGTGGGGTCTCTTGCTTTGTTCTTGAGGTGGCATTCTTTCTCCTTTAGATTTCCTCTTTTCAATAAGAAAGTCATCATATTCATTGTCAGGAATCTCCTGTCTCTTCTTCTTATTGTCAACCATAAGGGCTACACCCTTCTTCAATGCATTTATTTATTCATCTACCCAAGACTGGCTTAGCTGCAGCATCCTACCTATAAATTGGTCTAATGAGATTTCCTCAGGCTGTGTAAGATCAGGTGCTGAGATTGTGTCATTATATATCTTCTTTTCTTCATATTCATCTGCTATTATTTGGCCATCATCCCTTTTTAATTGCATAGGCACTGGAATACAATCAAATGTTCTGATCTGGTTGAGAGTTAACCTCTGATATTTTCTTCTTCTAGCCTCAGCCTCATCTTCACAATCTATCCAGAAATCCTCCAAGTGCTTCTGATGGATGGTCTTCCCCATGATTTTATGCATCCTCCCATATGGGTCATATGATCTTGCCAATGGGAACGACTGTAATTTCATCATGTCCATACGAGCTATGGCCTTCTTGATGTTTTCAGAATCTTGGCATATGTACCAACCCATTGTTACTAGAAACAATACTGGTGGAATCTTCTTATTTGCTTTGTAAGCATCCAATCCTTCCTACTATTGTAAGTGCATTGAATGTACCTTTATAAGCACATGAGTATACCACATATGAAGTCATATAAAATGAACACTCTAGGCCTCCTAGGTTCATGAGTTGCTCATTTAGGGCATCATTTATCATTTTAGCCCATAATGGCCTGTTCTCTATATAAAGACACATCAGGATAACCCCATACATCCAATCTTTGAAACTTCCAGCATCAGGCTAACCTGTCACTTTGCTAAGTAGGGCTATCATATATTGGTATTCATCATCAAAATCAAACTTATATAGGTGCACTGGTAATTTGGCAGAGGCAGTGTAAGGACTGTTCTTTGCCCTCCATTGATACATCCTCTTCCTAGTGGCTTTCTTGTTATTTTCACATTCAACTTGCAATTTCTTCAAATCCATGCTGACAAATTTGTTTCCCAATGGCAGATTAAAAGTGGTTGCAATCCCCTTGATGGACAAATCTGCATAAACCCAGCCATGTTTCTCTATTCTCCTTGTCTATGGGTTGTTATTTCTGGCACATTCAATAATCAACTCTGGAGCCTCCATAGAATAAGGAAATCTAGCTGTAGTCCACATTCCGGACACAAAAATGGCATCCAACAGGGTATTATTCTTGTCATCATGCATTCTAGAGGACCATGCGACCAGATCTGTGTTTCCCTGGTGTGTATCCACGATGACGCCATATTTGAACTGTACACCCTTAGGTTCAGCAAACATAGGTTTAAGGAATTCAGCTTCAGACTTGGCCAACCTCTTGTCTGCCGTGGCTTCCTGCAATAAACAGGACCAACCTTACCATACAATACTTTACATACATGCATACAACATTATATCTTCACGGCATGATGCACATTATATTCATTAATCATCACTTCATCATAATATGCATAACATATAACTTCAAACCAGTGGAAAAGCACACTATGTGGACACGTAGAAAATGACAACAGGAGGGTTTTAATTACTTACTTGAGAACGCTTATCTCCTTGATTATGCTGATGATTATATGAAAGAGATTCAGATACCAGTGATAATCACATGTCCTATTCTGCTACAAGCCGTGCGTGTCCGCAGGTAGGTCGTATGAGGATTTGAAAGCTCTGCGCTCTGTAAAAAGTCATTTTATCGCAAGGTAAATGTAAAATGATGCTGGAAATTCACTTTATCCTCATAATTAGGGCAAACTTAGGGCAACACAAGGTAAATTCGATCATAACCATTGATCTTCTGTCATAAATCTATGGGCATCGCCAGGTGTTTAGATCGTGTTCGCAATCGGTGGGAGTCCACCTACTGCATTTATGGCATTTAATGTTGCGCGGTGAGATGAGGGGGCTGATCTTCGGAAGATCAGGTGATATTAAGAATATTTGGTGATATTTAGAATATGACCCCCTATGTGTAATATGATCATCCACCTTTGGCGGGAAAACTTATGCGAAAATATCGGGTGATGTTTGGGAATATCAGGTGATATTCAAACATCGGGTCATGTTTAAAAAATGTCGGGTGATATTAAGGATATGACCCCCCGAAACTAAAATGACCTTTTCTCGAAATATCAGGGTAACGTCATCAGGATAATGACTTGATTCATCGTTGTAGCGCTATGACATCATCGTCATGTTATGTAGAAAGGGTCAACGTTGGAAATATACCCCCGTGAGGTAAAAAGGATGATGACATCATCATCAGGGTGATTTTCTTTGTTTATTAGGATTAGATGACGTCATCGGCATATTGGTTGTAGGGTGATATTTGGAATATTGGGTGATGTTGGAAATTTGACCCCCACAAAATATATGAAGTTGACCGATGGGTAAATACCTCTATCTCTTAAAATTGACGTTCGGATCTCCGGATATATGATTATTGGGTGATAAAATTGGATCGGGGTGATCTTTCTTAAGATGACTGATATTTGTAAATATGACCCCCCCCGGAATATCAGGTTTGACCAAAACTTTGACTTGTCCTAACTCTCATTCCCTAAGGAATATCAGGGTGATCCAAAAGGCAAACCTGCATGAAATTTTGTGCTCTTTCCAACCAGGAGATTATTGATTTAAAAACTAACTTTGACAAACTAACCTCATCATGATGACTTACCCTAGCTTCCTTATGCAGGATCACCTTCATGACTTACTTTTACCAGACCACCAAAAAAGCAGGAAAACACAAGCCAAGCCAAGCAAAAAGTTGGGTCCCTATTTTGTCAAGTCAAAATGGGGCGTGTTGTGTAACCACACAACAACCAACAATTTTGGCATCATCTTCCTCTCCATCTGAAATGGATGATGTGATCAAGAGCATTCTTAGAACCTTTTCTAATGAAATTATTAACCTTAAGAGGTAGAAAACCTTGTATCAAAAGCCTACCTACCAGGGATTTCAAGGAAATAGACCCCATATCAGCCAAATCAATATCAAGGCCCACAAAGACCAAACTATTCACAACCATCTAACCAACTTGTCCCTCTGCCAACACCATTACAAACTATCCCAACTAACTCAGGAAGAGAATTGGTTTCAGGACAAAATAACTTGGTTGAAGAGATGAATGCATGGTGCTTTCCTTGTAATAATGCACATATGCCCAAGGATTGTCCTAGAGGAAATTTACAACAGAAGGTGGCAGAACAAAGAAGAATGGGAAACCAAGCAGGTCCATCATTAGAATCATACCCATACTAATCACCTCATGTTCAAAATGTAGCAATAGTAGCTCAAATACAAGGCATGTCTATAGAGAAGGATAAATCACCCCTGAACATGCACTATTCTCGTGGATTGAAGAAGAAGAATCAATGTTCATCAACGGAGCATCAACCTCCAAGAAGCCCCCAGTTCAATTTGATTATTACACTAGGTCAAAGAGGAGGATGGTGGAGACACCAAAAGTCATTCCCAGTGTAATGATTGAATCAAGAAAAGGACCATCAGTTCAAGCTCCCTATATCCCCATGGAAAGATAGGATATCTCATTGATGACTCAGAGTCAAGGAGTTTCTAACCCAATGATGGAAAGGACAAGGTATCCTTATTACCCTAAAGTGCAGTCACTAGGACCAATGAATGTGGTGGAGTAGTTGAAAAAGGCCCCTACTAAAGTATCCTTATGGGATATGTTAGCCATCCCTGAATGGAAAGTACTATTGCAAGAAGCTCTAGAATGTCAGAATGAACCTATGACTACTTGTACCAAGGAAGGCTCAGCAGATAAAGGAAAAGATCAATCCAAAACATCTCAGCCAAAGGGGTCTGCTCTAGTGAATGCAAAAGAAGAGGTGAGTAAGATTAAGCCTAATCCTTTTTATTTGACCCTAATAGTGGGAAAGAAGTTACTACACAATTCCATGATGGACTCAGGTGCAAGCACCATACTTATGCCTAAGCAAATAGCAGATGCCTTAAAAATAAAATATGAGCCATTAGCTAAATGGGTGATGCAGTTAGATGGAAAATCAGTCCAGACCATAGGCATTATCAAACAACTTCTGTTACAATTGTATACCTACCCAAATATAAATGTATTGCAAGATGTGGTGGTCATTGATATCCCCCTTGTTTTTGGTTTATGCCTATCTAGAGATTTCACAGCTAAAATTGGAGGATTCATGTCTTTAGATTCATCACATCTAATTTTGAGGACCAAGTATGGTTCAAAGATGAAAGTGTTGTCAGAACCTTTCTGTAAGGAACATATTACTAATGAAGCAACATCAAAGTTTGAAGCATCTCATGCTATGATCAATAGAGAGGAAAGAGTTTAGTGGAAGAAATGGGAGAATGGACAACAATAGATGGAAATGAAGTAGATGAGAACCATCTATTAGATATGATGCAGATTGGCCCTTTTGGCAATTATGATTCTACTAGGTTAGGAACATATGTCATTTTTTATGAAAACCTTGAGATACCTGAGTTAATGAGTCAATCAGTGCCAGAAACAAAAGATCCTAATGAAGATTCCATGATTTGGACTCTAAATTTTGATGGAGCTAGGAGAAAGAATGGTGTCAGAGAAAGCATTTGCCTTACTTCACCAAAAGGGGAAAAGATTCTTAGAGCCCTGCGTTTCCATTTTTCCTGTACCAATAATGAAGCCGAATATGAATCTCTAGTACATGGCTTGATCATTGCCAAAAAGAAAGGGATAAGAAATTTGAGAGTTTTTGGTGACTCATAATTGGTAGTAAAACAAATCAGAGAGACAGCTGTAGCAAAGAATATGAGGATGAGGTCATATCATCACTGTATATGGGACTTAATTGAAGAGTTTGATGCCTTCAATATAGAGGTCATACCAAGGTCCCAAAATGTTGAACTAGAAAGAATGGCCTAGATTGGTTGGTGAATGAAGAAGCAGTCAAGGTTATCATTTGCTCTGATATCCCTGATAATGGAGATAATTGACAATTCTTTGACAGTGATCTTCAAATCTTTTTATTCCTACAGCAATCTGAGGAATTTGCAGATCAATTGCAGCCCAAGATTGAAGAAGCCTATGGTGACCAGATTATGCAATTAAAATCAAATAAGATTCCAAGAGGACTGATAACCATTGAGAATCTTTTTGACCTTGATGATGCAAGTCTAGACAAAAGAAAGTTTGTAGCCAACAAGGATGACTACTCAAAGATTGAGGTCAACAATGGAAGAAAAGTGAAAGTACGTAATATTACTATTCAGGAAGAAAGGGATAGGCTGATATCTTTGTGTAACAAATATGATAGGATGATAGCATGGACTTATGATGATCTTCATGGTTACAATAAGGATATAGTTCAACATACCATTGAACTCATCAAAAGATCAAAGCCTGTGCATAAAAAACAAAGACCAGTAAATCCGAAGATTGACCCTCTTATGGTAGAGGAACTCAAGAAGCTATTAGAGTCTAAAATAATCTTTCCAATCAAATACTCAACATGGGTGTCCAACTTAGTGCCAATAAGGAAGAAAAATGGGGAGATTAGATTGTGTGTTGACTTCAGAGACCTAAATAAAGCCTCTTTAAAGGATCATTACCCACTTCCTTCAATGGAACAGATCTTGCAGACTGTAGCTGAAGCTGAAAGGTTTTCTTTACTGGATGGTTTCTTAGGTTACAATCAAATCTAGTTGGCAAAAGAAGATCAATACAAGACTACTTTCACCACTAGCTGGGGAAATTTTGCATATGCAAAGATGCCTTTTGGGATCTCTAATGTTGGGGCAATATTTCAACGTGCTATGGACATAGCATTTAGGGGATTGATAAATAAGATTATTCTAATTTATTTAGATGATCTAACTGTATTCACAAAATCTATCGAAGACCATTTTGATCATTTGGAAGCCATATTCCAAAGATGCCAAGAGTTTGGGATTTCTTTGAATCATAAGAAATTTGTGTTTGGAGTGCCTCAGGGTAAGCTACTTGGGTACATAGTCTCAAAATATGGGATCTCCATTGATCCAAACAGAGTTAAAGCAATACTGGATTTGTCTCTACCTGTGAACAAGAAGGCAATATAGTCTTTCTTAGGGAGGATTAACTTTATTAGTAGATTCATATCTAATTTTGTAGGATCAATTAGACCTATTACTCTAATGTTAAAAAAAGATCTAAATTTTAAATGGACAACTGAAGGCAGACAAGCTTTTGAAAATATCAAGAGGGCAATCTCTACTGCCCCAGTGCTGCATAATCTAGATTTTTCTAAATACTTCATAATGTATGTATATGGATGAGACCATCGTATAGTAGTTGTTCTGACTCAAAAAGGTCAAGTGGAAGAAGGAGAACATCCTATTGCTTTCTTTTCTAGAACACTGCAGGAGTATGAATCCAGGTACAATTTTGTTGAAAAGCAAGCATATGCTATAGTAAAAGGATTAAAGAAATTCAGGCACTTAGTGATAGGAAACAAGATTGTAATATGTGTGGCCCATTCAAGTGTCTGAGAGTAAATAATGGAAGGAGAAATCACTAAAAAGAGAGCCAATTGGATAACCAAGATTTTAGAGTATGATGCGGAGGTTAAGCCAACCAAATTGATAAGAGGAAGGGGCCTTTCCCAATACATTGCCCAAGATTTAGAGGTTCTGGTAGAAGAAGAATATGTCAAAGAGACTATACTAAAGGTATAGGAGAGTGTGTTAGATTCTTGGGTTCATAACAGAATACATTTTATGGAAACTGGTCAATACCCTAGCCTACTTTTTCTGAAAAAGAAAAGATACGATAGGTAGCAAGGATCCAGTTTTATTCTGATAAATAATATTCTTTTCAAAAGCAATTTTGATAGGATCTTTCTCATATGTGTGGAAAGGGATGAGGCTCATAGAATCTTGTATGAAATGCACTATGGCATGTCTGGAGGATACTTTTCTGCAAAAACTATAGCCATCAAGATTATCCAAGCAGGATACTATTGGCTCGCGATGTTCTCTGATTGCCATAAAATGGTCAAGGAATGCCATTCATGCCAGTTTTATGTTGGAAAAAAAGGAACGTAGCCTTGCCCTTAAGTCCCATGGTTGTGGAAGAACCTTTTGCCTAGTGGGGTCTGGATTTTACAGGGATGATTAATCCAGTTTCAAATTCAGGACATAAATGGATTCTTACTGCTACAGATTATTTCACAAGGTGAAGTGAAGTGCTCCCATTGAAAGAAGCCATTGAAAAGGTCATTCTAGATTTCCTTGAAGAAATTACAACTAGGTTTAGTCCTCCTCGCACTATTATATCTAATAATGTTAAGGTATTCTTAGGGTCAAAGATTTATGAATTTACTTTGAAAAATGGCATTTACTTAAAAAACTCATCAAACTATTAACCACAAGGAAATGACCTGGTTGAGTCAACAAATAAGAATCTGATTAGACTCATTAAGAGGATATGAGCATATCACCAGAAGGAATGGCATAAGTATTTGAAGGTAGCCCTATGGGTAGATAGAATTACACCAAAGCAGGTGATCAAAACCTCTCCTTATGAATTGGTATATGGGAAAAGTGCAATAATGCCCCTTTCAATTGAGATTCTAGCTTTACATCTAATTAAGCAGATTGAGATAGAAGAAAATGGCCCAATGCATGTAAGGCTTGCAGAACTATTGGAACTTTAAGAGAAAAGGGAGTTGGCATATGAGTCTTTGATAAACTGCCAACAGACTATTAAAAGTTGGTTTGATTAGAAGACTTCTGAACTTGAGTTTGAGGTTGGTAGTTGGGTTTTATAATGGGATGAAAGATCTGTGAAGCCAAGACTCCATGCAAAATCTGATACTTTGTGGACGAGCCCCTTTAAGATAACTGCGTGTAAGCAATGCAATACTTATGAATTAGAAACAATGGAGGGAGAATCATTAGAGATTCCTGTCAACGAGATCTTCTTGAAACTTTTTTCATAAAATCTAATCATGCCCCTTGTATTATAGTTAGTATAGTTTTTTTCTCATTTTTTTTTCCTTGAGGTTGTTTTTACGCCTCTTTCAATAAGTGTTCCTTGAACACGTGTCAGTAGCTGAAGTCTCCAGTGATCTCCTGGGTGTTTTTTTCATCAAAGACCGTTGATAAGGCCTGAAAATCTAAAGGTGTTAGTCTAACAGCCTCAAGAGGAGAAGTATTAATGGCAAGAATTTTGAATCATGATCATAAATAAAAAGGATCTAGTTGGTCACTTTTGAAGTGCGTATTTTCAAGGTCATTTATTATGGAATGATGGGCTCATTAAAAAGTTATATTAACTCATGCCATTGGAGCGGAAGGCTTTAAAAGAGAGTTTCAACTCCTTATTTTTATAGTACCAATAGTGGAATTCTCTTTAAGGTGTTGGGACCTAAAATTTTTACACCAAAATTTGCAAAATTTTAGGGTATTACATTTTTGTTGAAAAACTCAGATGCAAATGTCTGCGAGAAGGCACTTCAGTTACTCTGTCAAAACTTGAAAGATAACACTGTCTCTAAACCACATCAAAAGAAGAAAAAATTACTTAACTTGTCAAGTGCTCCATTGCAGCCTCTAGGTCAAAGAGGAAATGATCTTACAAAATGTTGGGTTTCTTACCAGAAATCAGGAAGATTCATCTATAGCTATAAAAATTTTAGCAGTTGCCACACTAGATGTCCTAACAAAGAGATTTGCAGGGAATTTCCCTATGGCTTTTACTACATGTCTACGATATGTTGTTGCCAATCTCAAAGTAGGGTATATTACTCTTTTCTCAGGTTGTCTGTGTTGCATTGCTTCTCTTGTTTCTGAACTTGGGTCACAATCATTGGCAGAGCTTCCTCACATTACTCTATATATCCTTGAGAAGACACAGTAGTTGTTTGGATGCTATAGTGAACAGGCTGGGTGTTTTTTTTAATTTTTGAATACATACATGGAAGATGTACTAGCAACAAACATTACAAAGACAAGCATCACTATCAATGATGTGATATATGTTATTGATACGAGACATCATAAGGAAATGAGCTATGACCATAACAAAGGCCTCTCATGTCTTCTGGAAGCATGGGTATCTAAAGCCAGTACAAAACAAAGGCATGGACAAGCTGGTAAAGTTCAATCTGGATGTTGCTTTCAACTTTACAATAGACAATGGCCTTGGGTTCCACCTAACGGATGAAGAACTTGTTGCTTATTACTTGAAAAGGAAGGTGCATGGTTATAAGATTGAACTAGATGTTATTCCTGAGGTGGACCTTTACATATAAAAACCTTGGGATTTACCGGACAAGTCATACATGCCAAGCAAAGATCTACAGTGGCATTACTTTAGCCCATGTGATAGGAAGTACCCAAATAGTTCACGTACTACTAGAGTCACTGAAGCTGGTTATTGGAAAGCCATAGGGAAGGACCGCAAAGTTTCTTCACAACAATGCATGATTGGAACAAAGAAGACTCTAGTCTTCTATCTAAGTCGTGCTCCATTAGGAGAATGGACAAATTGGGTTATGCATGAGTATCGGCTAGATGAAAGGGAGTGTTGAGGGGCAGGTTTATAGGATGCCTTTGTGTTATGCCGTGTTTTCAAGAAGAATGGATTAGGGACAAAGGATGATGAAAAATATCTTGCACCGATCTAGAATCATAATGATTCATCATCTACAAAGAATGATTCCTCTCCTAGCACACTGGTAGCACCTTTCCATGTCAAAGATCAGTCACAACATGTTTTACAAGAAAATGATCACAGAGGAAATATACAACTACTCCCAGAATCCTCCAGTATGAATTACAATGATATTGCTTAAGATGGTACGAATGTTGAAGAATGGCTGGAAATGTTACTGGATGACCCTGACCAAAATTCCACTTTGCCATATGGAGATGAATTCATAAATGATACAAGGGTTGACTACTAGGAAGCTCCATATTTGCAACAAATCGTTGCATATCCATAACTTTGTTGAGTTTGGTATTGTGAATGAATGTCAGTTCTCAAAGACTGCAGATGGACCTTCTGAAGAATCAAAAGTTTTAGAAGAATTAGCATATACTGCACAAGAAACCTAGGTAGATAATTTTCACCAACTAGATTATTTCGTCGATCTTGATAGCCTTAATGAATTTAACTGAGATATTGAAAGGATTGAGTATGTTTATATATCACATGGAATGAATACTTCTAATGTAGCAAATTCCCCTTATTGCAAGTCAAGTAATGTTACTGAGGAAAATGTAAACATTTCCAACAGCAGTAGTAACCACCTTATGGGTTTGCACATCACAAGTGAGATTAAGTACCTTAAGTTCCATACCATAGAGCCTGTCAAGAGGCAGACAAGTTTTTAGAGTGGAACTGGCATCACTTGTGTATCTAATGTTTTTGCAACTTCAGAGGACAACCAAATTCTTTCTAGCAGTGGTTTTTCGCATGCTATAAATTTTATGGCCACTTTTGTACATGATCAATCTGCCTTGTCAAAATCATTTGATATTTTTCCATCTGTATAATTGACTTAGCTTCTACCACTCCTCCAATACATGATCAAAGTCCAACAAATAGCACCAATGCAGCTTTGCCAGAGAGCTTGTTGTCAAAAACTCAAGAAGGAAGAAAATCTAGCGAGTTGGATAAAAATTCCATCTTGGAAAACATAAGAATGATGTCTATTACAGCACAGCCGGAAGTGGAGCACAATTTAAAAGACCCTGAATTACCCAAGCAAGATGAAGATGCAGATAACAAGATGAATGAGAACTGCATGAATAGTAAAAAGAATGCAGATTGTTTGAGTATGTCCAGATCCATGGATTCATCTTTGCATAGTCCAAGTATCCCACATTCAAACATAGCCTTAGCATCTAAGATATTGGGTAAGCAATATTCTGCTGGAAATGAAAAAGAAGTGGTAACAGGAGTGGATTATAAGGAAGTAAAAGATGAAGATATGTTTCCTACTTCAGGTGTTGAAGAAAACATACCACAACAAGAAGTTACAGAGAATAATTCTTTGGAATTAGTTGAAGATGGTGACTCAGGTTCAACAGACAGGGTAAGGAAAGCTTTAGTAGAAGCTAAGGCACAAGCATTGGCTAAAGGTTTGCAGATAATAAGAAATACAAGAGCTTGGCTCTAGCACGTATGGAACAGTTTATCATGGAAAATGGAAGGGATCAGATGTTGCTATTAAGCGGATCAAAGCTAGTTGTTTTGAAGGAAGGCCTTAAGAGCAAGAACGAATGATAGTAGACTTTTGGAAAGAAGCTTCTATTCTAGGTCAACTCCACCATCCCAATGTTATATCATTCTATGGTGTTGTTTGAGAAAGACCTTGGATCAAATATGAGGAGATACAAAGGTAGAAACCCTAATATTGCTCATCAGCCTAAGTAAGCTAGTCAGAGAAAAAATTTTAGATCACACTGATCTTATGCCTCTCGCTAATGGATACTTTTTGGAAAGAAACACTTGTACTCTCACTGATAAGTCAAGATAGTAATTGTATTAGTAGATAAATGTGATCGAAATGAGTTTTTTAGATCTTTCCGATTCTATGAGTTACTCCAATAAGAAAGATATAAAAGTATTACAAAGCAGGTGAAAGTAGAACTATGGTAGAAGCACAGGGAAAAATGTTATTTCATTGAAGATGATAAATATTTTAAATGTGAGCTACATGCCTGGGATATTAAAATGAAATGTGAGATATTTTCACCAAAATATGAATGGGGATATAAGGTGAAGAATTATTTTACTCAAGGATCTAATCAAACTACCAAATGAAGATTTAATAATCAAATTTGGAAATTTTCACTTGAAGATAAAATATTTTCCGGAACAAATTAGCCAAAGTGGGTAATCCTTTTTCAAAGTACATACGAAGGCTGGTACAACATTTTCACCGAGGAGGAGTAATTATTTTCACCCGAATGAATATTTTGCCACACAAAGAAATATAATCAAAATACTTTATTTTTCACGAGAGTGCCTAAAAGGTTAAATTAATTAATTGTTTTATCTACAAAAGATAATTAATTAAATATGAAGGGTTACACCCGAGAAGAATGTTGAATAAAGGGTCATACCCTAAGAAAATGCGCAGTACAAAATGGGAGATGAAATCAAGTAATTAGGGGGATCATCATGAGTAGAGGTAGGTTAGGAGAATTATCATTAGTAATAGATAGATTCATCTATTCCACTCATCCATTTTCCATATTTCAGATGCTTCTGTAATTAATGTACATATTTTGAAGCAATGTAATGGAGCAGAAAATTCTTAAACGATGAGCTATTTCAGTATTCACTTGTTGTGTTGATATTCATGCTTATATGCTACTGTGTTGTCTCCAGAGTGGTTTTCTCATGTTATTTAAATTATTATATTGAGGATATATTTAATTTATCTGGTCACATTTGCTGATTCAGTGTGTCCCAATTGATTGGTTTCTATAAGAAGTTGATTTAATTCCTTCCAAGTTGTTAAGTTCATTGGTCTCTGCCAGGAGTTAAAACCCTTTCAATGAAACAATTTTGGTCAGGTTTCCTTCTTGCCAGAATTAAAACTTCCTTTTAGTTCTTCACAATAATATGGGAGAACATCACTAGGATTATTAAGAAGAGTATAGTAACTTACAGACCTACACGTTTGCATAAGGTGCAAACATTTCATGTGCCCAATAGGATAGAGTTAAGCTGCTAAATAGACCTGCCTATCATATACATCTATTTCCATTAACCCATCCACTAACTCCATCCACCTAATAGACTAGGCACTGATCAACTTTAGAATACTTCACACAAATTCAATCCAAACTTTGACAATTTAAACACTCTCATTAGGGATTGGTAGGCAAACTATGCAGTTTTCTCACACCTGTGTGCCATAGTCAGTAGAATTACCTCAATTAGAATCCATTTATATTTCCAAATCTTCCTTATTGATTAGGTACACGCACCTAGGCCTGGCGAAGCCAAAAGAGCAAGGGGTTTTGTTGTATAAACCCTGTCTTGTTGACCAAAAATGTATCAAGGGATTGGCACCCTCTTGTGGTCTAAAAGTCTACATTTTTGAGAACCAACAAATTGGTGACTCTGCTGGGGAGTAATCCAGAATCCGGTTAAAGATCATATCAATCTAGAGTCATTGAAGTTTTGAATTTGAATACAACTTGGTAACTTTGCTGGCAAGGAGGACCCGGAAAGACATAATCATTTTTCTACTCATGAAAAGTAGGTGGCGACTCTGAAAAGATTTTAATATTATCCAACAAATGAATGAAAGAATATCTATATTCCAAGAGAGTCCTAAGAAAAGGTGGATAGATGAGCATGGATCTCCTTATGGAAAAGAACCTCAACAGGCAAATGAATGAGAGGAATGGGTGGAAGAAAATCAGGAGGGGTTTGTTGATCACACTGTCATTGATTATATGACTAACCAAGAGATGGAAGTGTATCTAGAATGACAAAGACTATAGCTCAGGAGACTATAGTTAATACAAGAAAGTTAAGAACTAGATAGATAATTGGCACAATTGGACATCCAGGCATCAAAACCACCAAAATATGTCCCTCCACAAGGTGGTAATATCAATTCACATGAGCCCTCTCAGAATACATATGCTCCATCTACCTCAAGAGTACCTCACAGTGCATACTGTAATCCTATCCAGCATAATATGCCACCATAAAGGCCCCAGCCTATAAGTGCAAGTAACATTCCCCAATACTATCCACCACTGAGACAGCAGTATGCCCCACAATATCACCACCAGCATATGTCACATCATAGTATGCACTCTCATCAACCCACCCAACAAAATGCTTACCATCAGCCCCCATATGGATATCATATGTAGAAAAATATTTTTACATCACACTTGGAGCCACAACATATTCCAATTAATGAAAATGCATATGGTATATCAAGAGACGAGAGCAATCTTCAAACTACAAATTATTTTGTTGTCCCAACCCACCCACCACAACATATGAATCAGCAGTTTGGGGAGGAAGAGGGTGACTATTTTCAAATAGGGCAAACTCATGATCAGGAGGAAGAAGCAATGGAAAATGGTATGTTGGAACAAAAGTTTCATGTGCTTACAAGTCCATGTTATGAGGAGGATGAAGCAGATAATCAGGATGATATGTCAACTTTTGAAAGAAATAATTTTGTTGATGAAATGGGCATACCTAATTTTATTGATCTTGAGTATCGTGGTGATGATAAAAATGATAAGGAAAATGTCAACAAGGAGATAAATGAGGAAATATGTTCACTTAACAATGAACAAATGTCAGAACTACTAACAATGGAATATTAGAAATATACACATAGGAATGATTTGAAGGTTTCATGTCCAACATATATTTGCTTTGACAGTGAAAGTACTTCTTGTGACAATGATGAAACTCCTGAAGCTAATCAAGATTGTGTGCCTATCCCAATTCAAGAGGAGATACATTTCTTGAATCCATGTAAAAATAATTTGGGTGATGAAGTGAGCAGCATGGATGAGCTTGAACATTTTTCTTCCTATACACCTGAAATTCCTCCTTTCACTTTGCATGATTGGCCATATGATAGTACCAGACTTTCTATATAGACTCATGATGAAGAGAACAATGAGTCTCTCAATTTTCAAATCAGCCAGGGGGTCTTACAGTATATGATAGTGAGAAGAATAATGAAAAATATTGCCTTTTATGTGATAAGAATGTATCACATGATAATGGAAAGTTTCAGACAATGCCTAATTATGAACAGTTGAAAAGAGATAAAGACGAAGATGAATATAATATGGTTTTGAATGTTTCCAATTCCAGTGGATATAGCAAGATAGATTGCATTAATCTTTTCAAAAGGTGTTTAATGAAATCAAATTAGAATAAGGTATATGACAAAGGCAAAAGGAATCTTTTATTTTTTCTAATGGCCTTGTGCCCTCAATTATGGTGTGGTTTTTCAAACCATATCATCTTAGGGAAAAACTGAAGTTGTACTCTTTTGCCAAATGGAATAGGCACTGGTCTACTCCCCAGAGATCTGGGATCTTGCTATGCCCACAAGGGGCATACATCCCCAGACAGAGCCACTGTTGGGACCTAAAATTTTTACACCAAATTTTGCAAAATTTAAGGGTATTACATTTTTGTTGAAAAACTCAGATGCAAATGTCTGCAAGAAGGCACTTCAGTTACTCTATCAAAACTTAAAAGATAACACTATCTCTGAACCATAGCGAAAGAAGAAAAAATTACTTAACTTGTCAAGTGCTCCATTGCAGCCTCTAGGTCAAAGAGGAAATGATCTTACAAATTGTTGGGTTTCTTAATAGAACTCAGGAAGATTCATCTATAGCTACAAAAATTTCAGCAGTTGCCACACTGGATGTCCTAACAAAGAGATTTGCAGGGAATTTCCCTATGGCTTTTACTACATGTCTACAATCTGTTGTTGCCAATCTCAAAGGAGGGGATATTACTCTTTTCTCAGGTTGTCTATGTTGCATTGCTTCTCTTGTTTCTGAACTTGGGCCACAATCATTGGTAGAGCTTCCGCACATTATTCTATATATCCTTGAGAAGACACATCAGTTGTTTGGATGCTATAGTGAACAGGCTGGCTGTTTTTTTTTTGAATACATACCTGGAAGATGTACTGGCAACAAACATTGCAGAGACAAGCATCACTATCGATGATGTGATATATGTTATTGATACGGGACGTCATAAGGAAATGAGATATGACCATAACAAAGGCCTCTCATGTCTTTAGGAATCATGGGCATCTAAAGCCAATACAAAACAAAGGCATGGACAAGCTGGTAAAGTTCAATTTGGATGTTGCTTGCGTCTTTACAATAGACAATGGTCTTGGGCTCCACCCAATGGATGAAGAACTTTTTGCTTATTACTTGAAAATGAAGGTGCATGGTTATAAGATTAAACTAGATGTTATTCCTGAGGTGGACCTTTACAAATGTGAACCTTGGGATTTATCAGACAAGTCATACATGCCAAGCAAAGATCTACAATGGCATTTCTTTAGCCCACGTGATAGGAAGTACCCAAATGGTTCACTTACTAATAGAGCCACTGAAGCTAGTTCTTTGAAAGC
This sequence comes from Cunninghamia lanceolata, assembly GCA_027924645.1. Taxonomy (NCBI): domain Eukaryota; kingdom Viridiplantae; phylum Streptophyta; class Pinopsida; order Cupressales; family Cupressaceae; genus Cunninghamia; species Cunninghamia lanceolata. The sequence continues at coordinate 175,418 of BSBN01001299.1, forward strand.
CACAGGGAAGGACCACAAAGTTTCTTCACAACAACGCATGATTGGAACAAAGAAGACTCTCGTCTTCTATCTAGGTCGTGCTCCATTAGGAGAATGGACAGATTGAGTTATGCATGAGTATCGGCTAGATGAAAGGGAGTACCGAGGGGCAGGTTTACAGGATGCCTTTGTGTTATGCCGTGTTTTCAAGAAGAATGGATTAGGGACAAACGATGATGAAAAATGTCTTGCACCGATCGAGAATCATGATGATTCATCATCTACAAAGAATAATTCCTCTCTTGGCATGTTGGTAGCGCCTTTCCATGTCAAAGATTAGTCACAACATGTTTTATAAGAAAATGATCCCAGAGGAAATATACAATTACTCCCAAAATCCTCCAGTATGAATTACAATGATATTGATGAAGATGGTACGAATGTTGAAGAATGGCTGGAAATGTTACTGGATGACCCTGACCAAAATTCCACTTTGCCATATGGAGATGAATTCATAAATGATACGAGGGTTGATTACTAGGAAGCTCCAGATTTGCAACAAATCGTTGGATATCCACAGCTAGACAAGCAGATTTAAGTCAACTCAAACTTTGTTGAGTCTAGTATTGTGAACGAATGTCAATTCTTAAAGACTGCAGGTGGCCCTTCTGAAGAATCAGAAGTTTTAGAAGAATTAGCATATACTGCACAAGAAACCTAGGCAGATAATTTTCACCAACCGGATTATTTCATCGATCTCGATAGCCTTAATGAATTTAACCGAGATATTGAAAGGATGGAGTATGTTTATATATCACATGGAACTAATACTTCAAATATAACAAATTCCCCTTATTACAAGCCAAGTAATGTTACTGAGGAAAATGCAAACATTTCTGATAGCAGCAGTAACCACCAAATGGGTTCGCACATCACAATTGAGATTGACAACCTTAAGTTCCATGCCATAGAGCCTGTCAAGAGGCAGACAAGTTTTCAGAGTGGAATTGGCATCACTTGTGTATCTAATGTTTTCGCAACTTCAGAGGACAACCAAATTCTTTCTAGCAGTGGTTTTTCGCATGCTATAAATTTTATGGTCACTTTTATACATGATCAATCTACCCTATCAAAATCATCTGATATTTTTCCATCTGCATAATTGACTTAGCTTCTACCACTCCACCAATATATGATCAAAGTATAACAAATATCACCAATGTGGCTTTGCCAGAGAGCTTGTTCTCAGAAACTCAAGAAGGAAGAAAATCTAGCGAGTTGGATAAAAATTCCATCTTGGAAAATATAAGAATGATGTCTATTACAGCACAGCTGGAAGTGGAGCACAATTTAAAAGGCCCTGAATTACCCAAGCAAGATGAAGATGCAGATAACAGGATGAATGAGAGCTGCATGAATAGTAAAAAGAATGCAGATTGTTTGAGTATGTCCAGATCCATTGATTCGTCTTTGCACAGTCCAAGCATCCCACATTCAAACATAGCCTCAACATCTAAGATATTGGGTAAGCAATATTCTGCTAGAAATTAAAAAGAAGTGGTAATAGGAGTGGGTTATAAGGAAATAAAAGATGAAGATATGTTTCCTACTTCAGGTGTTGAAGAAAACATACCACAACAAGAAGTTACATAGAATAATTCTTTGGAATTAGTTGAAGATAGTGATTCAGGTTCAGTAGATAGGGCAAGGAAGGCTTTAGTAGAAGCTGAGGCACAAGCATTGGCTAAAGGTTTGCAGATAATAAGAAATACAGGAGCTTGGCTCTGGCATATATGGAACAGTTTATTATGGAAAATGGAAGGGATCAGATGTTGCTATTAAGTGGATCAAAGCTAGTTGTTTTGTAGGAAGGTCTTCAGAGCAAGAACAAATGATAGTAGACTTCTGGAAAGAAGCTTCTATTCTAGGTCAACTCCACCATCCCAATGTTATATCATTCTATGGTGTTGTTCGAGAAAGACCTTAGATTAAATATGAGGAGATACAAAGGCAGAAACCCTAATATTGCTCATTGGCCTAAGTAAGCTAGTCAGAGCAAAAATTTTAGATCACACCAATCTTATGCCTCTCCCCGATAGATACTTTTCAGCAAGAAACACTTGTACTCTCACCGATAAGTCAAGATAGTAATTGTATCGGGCAAATATGTGTGATCAAAATGAGTTTTTTAGATCTTTCTGATTCTCTGAGTTAGTTAGATAAGAAAGATATAAAAGTATTGCAAAGCAGGTGAAAGTAGAACTACGGTAGAAGCATGAGGAAAAATGTTATTTCATTGAAGGTGATAAATATTTTAAATGTGAGCTACATGCCCAGGATATTAAAATGAAATGTGAGATATTTTCACCAAAATATGAATGGGGATATAAGGTGAAGGATTATTTTACTCAAGGATCTAATCAAACTACCAAATGAAGATTTAATAATAAAATTTGGAAATTTTCACTTGAAGATAAAATATTTTTCGGAACAAATTAGCCAAAGTGGGTAATCCTTTTTCAAAGTACATACGAAGGCTAGTAAAACATTTTCACCGAGGAGTAATTATTTTCACTTGAATGAATATTTTACCACACAGAGAAATATAATCAAAATACTTTATTTTTCATGAGAGTGCCTAAAAGGTTAAATTAATTAATTGTTTTATCTACAAAAGATAATTAATTAAATATGAAGGGTTACACCGGAGAAGAATGTTAAATAAAGGGTCATTACCCTAAAAAAATGTACAGTATAAATGGGAGATGAAATTAAGTAATTAGGGGGATCATCACTAGTAGAGGTAGGTTAGGAGAATTATTAGTAGTAATAGATAGGTTCATCTATTCCACTCATCCATTTTCCATATTTCAGATGCTTATGTAATTAATGTACATATTTTGAAGCAATGTAATGGAGCAGAAAATTCTTAAATGGTGATCTATTTTAGTGTTCACTTGTTGTGTTGATATTCATGCTTATATGCTACTGTGCTGTCTCCAAAGTGGTTTTCTCATGTTATTTAAATTATTATATTGAGGATATATTTAATTTATCTGGTCACATTTGTTGATTCAGTGTGTCCCAATTGATTGGTTTCTATAAGAAGTTGATTTAATTCCTTCCAAGCTGTTAAGTTCATTGGTCTCTACCAGGAGTTAAAACCTTTCAACCAAACAATTTTGGCTAGGTTTCCTTCTTGCCAGAATTAAAACTTCCTTTCAGTTGTTCACAGTAATATGGGAGAATATCACTAGGATTATTAAGAAGAGTATAGTAACTTACAGACCTGCACATTTGCATAAGGTGCAAACATTTTGTGTGCCTAGCAGGATAGATTTAAGCTGCTAAATAGACCTGCCTATCATATACATCTGTTTCCATTAACCCATCCACTGACTCCATCCACCCAATAGATTAGGCACTGATCAACTTTAGAATACTTCACACAAATTCAATCCAAACTTTGACAATTTAAACACTCTCATTAGGGATTAGTAGGCAAACTATGCAGTTTTCTCACACCTATGTGCCATAGTGAGCAGAATTGCCTCAATTAGAATCCATTTATATTTCCAAATCTTCCTTATTGATTAGGTACATCCACCTAGGCTTGGCAGAGCCAAAAGAGCAGGGGGTTTTGTTTTATAAACCCTGTCTTGTTGACCAAAAATGTATCAAGGGATTGGCACCCTCTTGTGGTCTAAAAGCCTACATTTTTTAGAACCAACATAAGGTTCAAGGCGCATTTTCAAATTTCTAAGCAGGTGTGTGGTGAAGATAATCAAAGGCTCAGTCAGTTTTTGAGAAAGAGAAAAAATGGCAGAGGAGGGACAATCTTCAAAAGGTGGTGAGCAAAAGGGGCTATTTGAATTGCCGAACAAATTGAAGAGCAACAGACCATACGTTACAGCCAAGGCACAACCTAAAGTCAAGCTCCCAAGAATGAAAGAATTAAGTAAAGGTAAGGCCATAGACCCTTCTCAGGTTGTCGATTCTATAGATGGGATTTTTGACCCTAGCATTTCCAAGAACCCAAAGACTCTAAGGGAAGGGGCAAATGCGATATTAATTATCCAGGTGAAGTAGGGCAAGTGTGAATCTTTTGGCATGAGAATCTGGAGCTTTGGTTTGGCTCAGTACATGGTTCCTCTCGTCCATTCATATCCAGAATTGTTTGGTTGTGTGCAATTAACGTTGACCCTAATGCCAAGATTATTTAGGGAAAAAACATCCAGGTCATCATTCATGCACAAGCTATTTGCAACATGCTTGGTTTGTCATATGACCCCAATGCCGGTTTCTATGATTTGGCTAAATTATAGAAGGTTTGGCATCTGAAAGTGGAAAATAAGCAGGGCTTCTTGAATAGGGAGTTGCGTCTTGATGAAGACAATACCAATTTATTATAACTGCCCCTTGCTCTATTTTCATTAACTTTAGATGTACAAGATGCCTATTTAATGCTGGCATTTATCTTTGGTCAAGATGAAGATGCAAATGTACATGATTGGCAACTTGGGGCTATTTTTCATCTCAAAATAGTCTCATTGACGCAAGAGTATAAGTTTGATTTCCTAGAGCATATAGCTTACATGTTGTGCCATCAGTTGACCAATTTCCAAAACATGCATACATTCAGGTATTCATCATATCTTTTCCATTTAATTTTGTATCAAAACTACCAACTTTTCTTGCAACACATGCATTTGAAGCTATATGATCTTGAGGTAGATTCTTAGAAGGTAATTCCCATGTCCACATGGACTCATTTGTTATTTAAAACCTCTGACGCTTATGAATTTGCAGAGCAGTTTGTGTCACCCCTCATTGAGCAGTTGGATCTAAAAGAGGTTAAAAATAGAATGACTGATAGGGTGAGAGGACTCATAACAAATTCACGAGTCCCTTGTGTTATTTCTTTGGGGCTCATTCTACAGTGATCAAGGTTCATGGTTTTAAAGAGAAGCCTTTCTTGCTCCCTAAGGTTTTGACAAGTAGGGTATTAGCCCTAGAAATGGCCTACCTATTGGCTATTATTAACTCCGAGTTTGGAGAAAAAAGGAAAAAGAAGGCTTTCTATGATCTTCCATGGTCTAAAGGTGGCATCATGCTGTTGAAGAGAGAGACAGAGTATCTCTTAATGAAGAAAGTAGCAAATTATGGGCTAGTCATGGTTTTGGATAAGTGGAAGTATAACCCTGACAGTTTCATGACTTCTTGGCTAACCAACAATAAAGTTCATGCTTCTTTTGTACATGGAATACGTCAAATTTTTGAGGAAAGGAGGTCACCAGTGGTAGACACTCTAGATGTCTACATAGAAGTAAGTGATATTCCTAGTGAGACTCTTGAACCATGTGAAACTTTTTACACACCCATCAAGAAATATGATCTGAATAACAATATGACCCATGGCTTAAGACAAGCCCTATTAAAGAGAGGATGGGATACAGATAAAATTGCTGCATATTGGAAATATAGGCAAGAGATTGCTGAGCCAGAAAAGGGTTTTGAACAAGTTGATACAAATGAGAAATGGGAGAACCTGTGTGATGAAGCTCATATGACTCCAGTCTCCAGCCCTGACACAAGTAATATCCCAGGGCATCAGAAATCAGATGAAGAAGTAGGCGGTGAGTTAGTAGAGCCAAATCCAAAGTCTTCTATTTGGCCACCATCCCTTAGCAAATTAGAGCAATAGAAAGCTTCTCAAATGCTATCTCATACGGTCCAAATAGCTTCGGCATCTGGGGACCTTGGAGTGGCAATTCCACATAATATAGGAGCAATAGAGTCACTGGTCCCATCACAGTAGGTGATGATAGAAGAAATGCCAGAGGACCCTTCAAACAACCCTGTTAGGAAAAGGCGTAAATTGATCCTTCAAGGATATAAAGAAGAAGAGGAGGAGGTTGCAGATGTTTCCCACATGTAGATTCCAACAACTTCAGCAACTACCCAGGTAAGTTTCTCTTCTCCTTCTTCTTTCTCTTAGTCTTCTTCTACTCAAGGGGTGGCTGGCCAAATTTCCCATACTTCATTATTTCCTGCCACCTCTGCTGTGCCTTTGCAATCCTTATCATCTCCACCTAGTGCCACATCTCTTGTTGTTTCACAAACATTGATTTTGCCAGTATTTTCCCCATCATTACCCAGGAGGGCAACATCATCACAAGCCCCAAGCCAACAAATGACAACTATTCCCTATGGTCTCTCGTCAGGTTCCCTTTTCACTGATGGACTGATAGCCTTTCCCTCTATTTTCTAAAGCTAAGCAGAAGTTGCTAAAAAGGCAAAGGAATCTATGTTGTTTTAAACAAAGAAAGAAAGAAGGTAGAGTCCTTGCTGCTACTCAAATGAGATCTCTCTATGACCCCACTCAACATTCCTTGACCATTACTCATATGGCCCCCAATGTGGTTAAACCACTAGAACAAATGAAACCCGAGGATTATACAATTAATGCTATGGCCATGGACCTGACCTAGTTTAGGCCTCATGATAAGGTGGAACCAATGAAAGAATCCTCATCTGTGGTAACCATTGACTTCATTAAATCCTCTAAGAAGTTGAAAAAAGTAGAGGTTGAATTAGCTCAAACAAAGGCTACAGTAAGCTACCCAACTGTGGAGAATAAGGCCAAAGACCAAGAAATCAATCAGCTGAATAGGGATATCAAAGGGAATGTATCGAAAGAAGTCTTTCAAGATTTGTAAACCAAGGTGACTACCCTACAGACTAAGCTAACATAGGCCAAAGCTTCAATGGATACAATGAAAAAAGGAAAGAGTCTTTTGGAGAAGAAATACAATGATAAAACTTAGGAAGTTACTCAGCTACATCAGAGTCTTAAGATTGTTAGGGATGATAACAAGAGACTACAGAGCAAGTATCTAGCTGAGTAGGAAAAGGTTTTATCAGATGACTCTTGAACTCACCCAATAGCCTCAAAATGTTGGGGTATTATCAATGATAAAGGAACTATATGTTTTTTCCTAGCAGCGAATATCCAATGATGTGACTCAACTGAAACCTGCACTTAAGTTTATCTTAAAAGCTTAGCAACTTTGTGAGAGAAGGTGGACTCTTCTGTTGAAAAGATCCTATCCTCAATAACTGTGAAGGTTTCTAACTCATAGCTATTGCTCCAAAAGTTCTATGATGCTTCTGATGAAACTTTGCAAGCTGCAAGGATTAATGATAGGTTGACAACAACTATTGAGGTGAATGAAATTTTGAGTTGCAATAAAGTTGCCAAAAAGTGAAAAAATTTATTAGATCTTTTAAATCAAGGAGTCTGGGAAATGAAGGGACACATTGAGAATCTGGTCTAGTTAGGACTCCCCTCTCTATTTCTAGATAACAACACAGTCCTGATGGAGGACCAAATAAAGACTCTCCTAGTCACAAAGCAAAATGATCAAATTATTTTTGAAACTCTAAGTGACTCATCAAGTGTCACTGAAGTGGAATCAATTCTGCTTCAAGTAGCTCAATTGGAGTTTCAGTTACATGCAGTTGTGTAGAGTCTACAAACCATTTTCCACAAATAAATAATTGAATTGGATCAATCTTTTCAAGCTCTTTAGAAGAAGGGGTTTCCATCAGAGGCAGAGTGGGCTGGCTACTAGGCTGCATTATGGAAGTTTTGAGGGGCTAGAGTGAAAAGTACAATTCTGGTTTTGTTTTCCTTTCTTTTAGCAAGATGATTATGGTTATCTCCATGCAGGCGTGGAGTCCCTGTTGTTCTCCATGAACTGTAGAGTTAAAACTCTATGTTTTAATATATATATATATAATATGGTTAGGGTCTCGGCTCAATATTAATATTTTGAGGCATGTCAGGACTAAGAGTGAGTTGAAGAGTAAAGAGTCTTGGGGCAGTGGAAGATGCCAAGTGTCAAAGTGATGCTTATTTGAAAGATTTTGAAACTAAAAACTCTCCTGACTTGCACTGAGGCTCCATGTGGTGCAACGTCAGATCTCTAAGTTTTGAATGTAAAAGGGGCAAAGGAAAAGGTTGTGATGTCATCGTCCACTTGTGAAAAATAAAGAGTCTTTGCAGATACCGCGGAGGGTGCCAAGTGTCAGCACCACGTTCAATATAGAGTTTATTTTTTTAAAGCCTCCAAAATCTTAGTGGAAAGTGTCACTTGTCAATAGGGCACTCATTTGAAAGGTTTCTTTATTGAAGTTTTGTATATGGAGCGTCATCCTTATACCATGTGTCCCTGTGAGTCTTTTATTAGATGTAGTAGAGCTTGCCACATGTTCTCCTGACACTTGTTCATTGAGTCTCTTTTTGTCTAAGTCCTAAATGTTGTGAAAACCTGCCACACATCCCCATAAGGCCCTAGACTCTTTAAAAAAGAATCTTAGTGGAAAGTGACAAGTGTCGATAGGGTTCTCAACAAAGGCCTTTTGTTGAAGTTTTTGTATAATGAGCATCAACCCGCCACATACCCATTTGAGTCTTTTCCTAGATGTTGTGGAGGGTGCCATGTGTCTCAATGATGCACATTATTAGAGTCTCAATTTCAAATGGCTATTTCTGTTGTGCCATTGGCCGTTATATATAGGTGTCGACCCTGGAAAGAGGTGGGAGAGTTTGTGATGCAAAAGAGAGATCTGAGACTCACCGAATCAGTTACAACAACACAGATAAATAGGGACTTAAGATTCTTAGAAGATTTTCAGTGTGGGAGCTTGATAATAGAAGTGACAATTAACTTGAGTTCTAGTTACCAGGTCATTAGGATCTCAACGACTATAGAGGACCTTCAAATTTTTGTGCTTTAAATAGTAGAGTCCATGCTAGGGAAAGATATATAGGAAATAATCAAAGAGTTTTAGTTGCTAGACTAGAAGCATATTCTCTTGTCTTAACAGGAGCCTCTCCTGAGGGATTGAATATTATATTCTATGCAAACTTTGCCTTATGTACTTTGTTCTCCTATCAAACAATGAAGAGAGAGTGGTGTTCTGTGCAAATCATGATGTGTTTCTAATTCTTGTCTCTTACTTTTTGTATGAGCCTTTGATGAATCTGATATATACATGCTATTAATGTTAATCATGCTTTATGCTCTTTAGCTTTATCAGTATATTCTTCAAGTTTAATCACTGTGCTATTAGTGTAGATTTCAATACATTTTTGGTGCATCACCTTAGCAGATTTAGGTGTTTCTTTTAGAATCTTGTTTTTTCTTCCCTTTACATCACAACACATAGAGAAGAACCAGCTTCTTTAAAATTTGGAGGTCATTCCAAGAGTCTTGTCCCACATTCTTGGGATTTCCCATTGTTGGTGATTACATGCAAAATTAAACATCAACATGACCATCACATAATAGAAAGAAAATCATTTTATTGAGGGCCACTTGTAGATGTGAAGGATTGATGTGATGCAATAGGAAATTTTTATGTGTTTCTAAATGAATTGAGGTATGGTGGGGCCAACGAACTCTTGGTAAAATATTGTATGATGTAGAAATATGAAATATAAATATGGAAGCAATACACAATGAAAGATCCTATTTCATACCTACATCACCTTAGATTGAGTAAAGGACTAGATAAATCAAACAAAAATAACAAAACAATGTTACCACAATAGTCCTTGTTGCACCATGAGGAATGGTGGATGTGCTCTAATGATGCTTGATAATGATATTTGATATTGATAATGTTCATTACTCACACTAGAAGCATAACAATACTTGAGAACTCGTGTGATAGCCAAATGCTCTAGGACAAAATGACTTGATTGATAGTGATGTTTATATGATCTTGGATGTAGGAAGGATATGACCTATTTTCATGAGATTGCTCAAGGCAATCTAGCTCTTGGGTCGCTCGGGACAGTCTTTACTTCATCTAGGGGGATGACGGTTGTCATTGTCAATTCTAACCCCTACGCGTGCCTCCACTCTCTAATTGGGGCATATGCAAACTTGGCAGATGAATTGACTCAGACTGGGACACTCAATTGCTATGCAAAGGCTCTTTAGACATCACCATTCGAATGGAATCAGCATTGGACACATGCTCGGAATGGTCCCTTTATAGTCTAATGTCGTGCACCAATACTGGGATCCCTCAGGAGCCTCCATCTAGCTGTTGGACTACTCGAGAGGTCTTTACTACATCTAGGGGATGACGGTTGGCATTGCCAATTCTGACCCCTGTACGTGCCTCCACTATCTGATTGGGGCATATGCAACCTTGGTGGGGGAATGGACTTGCACTGGGACACCCAGTTGCTATGCGGAGGCTATGTGGGCATCACCGTTGGAATGGAATCAACTTTGGACGCATGCTCAAAATGGTCCCTCTATAGTCCAAAGCCATGCTCCAGTACTGGGATCCCTTGGGAGCCCCCGTCTAGCTCTTGGGTCACTTGGGATAGTCTTTACTACTTCTAGGGGGACGATGGTTGGCATTGCCAATTTTGACCCCCGTGCATGCCTCCACTCTTTGATTGGGGCATATGCAAACTCAGCAGGGGAACAGACTCGCACTGGGACACCTAGTTGCTATGCGGAGGCTCTGTGGGAATCACTGTTGGAATGAAATTGGTATTGGATGCATGCTTGGAACGGTCCCTCTACAGTCCAATGCCATGCCCTAGTATTGAGATCCCTTGGGAGCATCTATCTAGCTCTTAGGTTGCTCAAGACAGTCTTTACTACTTCCGAGGGGATGATGGTTGGCATTGCAATTCTAACCCCCACACGTGCCTCCACTCTGTGATTGGGGCATATGCAAACTTGGTGGGGGAATGGACTCAGACTGGGACACCTAGTTGCTATGCAAAGGATCTATGGGAATCACCATTGGAATAGAATTGACATTGGACGCATGCTCGGAATGGTCCCTCTACAATCCAATGTCATGCCTTAGTACTGGGATCCCTCGAGAGCTTTTGTCTAGCTCTTGGCTCACTTGACACAGTCGTGCAAATTCAGTGTCTATTGTGGAAGTATGGATAGAGAGCCTCTGGCTCAAAAAGTTTCTCTGTGAAGATTTGCATGATGGTTGATGAGGCAATTCGAGTCAGTCCAAGCTTTGGCCTTGGACATCCTGTTAGGGTTGTCGTTGTTCTCTTTGCAACTCATGTCCACCCAATAATAGACTTGACAACAAGTAATCAATCTCATTCTTGATTGTTCCTGGAGGTAATCTTTGAAACTTTTGTATTTGACCTCTCACTTGATCTCTTTTCTTTTGAGAAGGAGTGTGCTTGTGTCGTTTCCTTAGTGGCATTCATGTTGCAACTAGTGTGGAGGGAGAGTCTCTGCAGTTACCCTTGGGGGCAATTGGTGGGCTCTCATCTCCATATTCAATTGACATTCGCCATGCACGTACGTCAGAGAATAATTTTGGACTCTATTGATGTTTGGCACTTATCCTCGAATGATGTGTTAGTCCTGAAGTGCATGTCAATACCATTTTTTTCCATTGTCTTGGATCTTTGGCATGCACTTTCCTTGTAATCAAACTTCTCAGAGCCATTTATGAGTTTGAGAAGGATGGACTAGGTTCGACACCTTCATTGTTGCATGCTTCTTCTTGAGATCTTTTGACTGAGGCATGTAAGTGCTCAAGGCAAACAACTTGTGGTGGGGGGAGAAGTTACATGATGGAGTTGTCCACAGCAAGATTTTCAGGCTTAATGCCCATTTGAAACTATCAAGCACATTGACGATACACTCTCACCCTTTGGTTGCGGCCTCAAAACATCTTGCGAGTGTTCTTCATGAAGCATTTCCATGTTTCTTAGAGGTTGCCTTGAAACTTGGTCATGCAACGATTTAGATCATCGTATGAATGCTTTGCATCATAGTTTCCCTATAGTAGTGTGGCAATACGAAATTCTTTCGAGCATGGGCTCACAAGATGGATCCGTGGAATTAGCACGAGCATGTTTGTCGATTGTGTGTGAATGTTAAATAATGGTGTGTTTTTGGTATCTTCCTCCCTGAGAATGTGGTCCTTTGAGGTAGAGTGTCCATGTTGGTTGAGATGGTCTTGTTTGTGTGTGGTGCACCACTCTAAGTGCGTAGGGGGCATATGCCTAGGAAATGGATGTCCTTGAGCAGCCTTACTTGGTCGCGTGTATGGTGCATTGTCTCACAACATGATTGTCGTGAGTAAGGGTGGCTCCAAGATGTCAGGTAAAGGGTTCTGCATGGGATGTTCTTCCCAGGTTCTTATGAACCGAGGCTTCTTGTCATCATGCTCCAACCTTCGTAGAATTGTTCGTCACAAGGGCCTCTTTTTTCAGAGATGATGATGCGCTAGGTCTTGTGCCTTGATGAAAAGTGTTTACATCTCGTGCCTTGATGAAAAGTGTTTATGTTGGTTGAGACATGATCATTTGTGTGACACATGTCAGTCCATGTGCATAGAGGGCATATGTCTAGGAAATAGATGCTCTTGACCGGCCTTATAATAGAGGTGGTCACATGCATGGCTCGTTTTGCACATACAAGCATGTTGCGAGTGGGCGTAGTTTTGAGAAGTAGGGTAAAGGGTTCTGTATGGGATGTTCATCCTAGGTTCCTATTAACCTGATCTCATTGTTGTCCCACTCCAGTCTACGTATATATTTTCCTTGGAGCTCGATGTTCTCGACAACAATGGAACCCCACTGATATTTAGATTCAACATCTCCCCTTCTTGGAGAATGTGGACCTCGCTCGATGGAAATTGCATGCATTGGCCAAGACGGTCTTATCTGTATGGGTGCACCATTCCAAGTGCATAGGGGGCATATGCTTGAGAAATAGATGTCTTTGAGTAGCCTTATAATAGAGGTGGTCGTGTGCATGGTGCATTCCATATAGACCTGGCCTTTGCGAGTAGGAGTGGCTCTGAGAAGTAGGGTAAAGGGATTTGTATGGGATGTTCTTCCTAGGATCATGTCAATTGAAGCTCCTTACCATTGCACTCTGGCCTATGTTGACATTTTCTTTGGAGCTCAATGTTCTCCATAGGGTGCATGCTAGCCAAACCCCACTGAGCCATTTCTCTACCCCCTTCTTCCCAAAGGATGTGTTCATTGCTTGAGGGGTGACTTGTTTATGTTGGGTCGAGACAGGCCTATTTGTACAGGTGCACCACTCCAAGCATGTAGGGGCATATGCCTGGGAAATGGATGTCTCTGAGCGGCCTTATAATAGAGGTGGTCATGTGCATGACACATTCCGTCCATACCTACCCTTCGCAAGTAGGGGTGGCTTTGAGATGTAGGGTAAAGGGCTTCATACAAGATGTTCTTCCTAGGTGCCTATGAACTGAAGCTCCTCGCTACCACACTCTAGCCTACGTTGATATTGTTCCTCCTCGTCCACGGCCCCGTGCGTTCAACTATTATATATAAGGATTAGAATAAGTGAAAAAAATTATTTAAATAATAAAATTATTTAATTAATTATAGGACAAGGTGGGAGAAATAAATTAATTAAATAAATAAAATTTATTTAATTAATGTGGCTAAAAAGAAGCATGGACTAAATTAATTAAATAAATATATTTTATTTAATCAATTTAGGAAATGGATAGAATGGACTAAAATTAAATAAATAAATAAAGATAATTTATTTAATTAATTGGCTAATGAAAGGGGAATGAAAAGGTCTTAGGATGAAAGATGTCACAAGAATGGATGTCTAGGTGATGTCATAAGGACAAGATCAATTTAGGTGTCTACAAATACACTAAGAAAATCTAGGATGGCCACATGCACATATTTCAATTACAAGCAAGGAAGTTAGTTGATGGCATGGAGAGTACTTGACTAATAAAAATTGACATGATATCACACCCTAATAGATGAAAAGACATGAATTAACCAATAGTGCACCATTGGCCAGTGGGATTGTTATCAACTGAGGGCACTCACTGATGTGAAGAAGCATTGCAATGGGGCTAGTTAACTAATAGTGACAAACACATAAAGTAGGCACTTAAATGATAGCAACTAGGAATAAAAAGTCACTACTGAAACATAAGAAAAGACTCCAAAGAGGCTGACACCACATAATGATCTAGGTTTACACCATAGCATTAACACATTCATTGATACCATGAGATCACAAAATCATCACAAGCCAAGATGATGTGCATTCCATAAGAATGATCAAAGAAAATTTTGGGATTCATCCAATAGGTTTGACTAAGGAAGGGCCATAGGGAAAATGTGCTCTAGAACCAAAAGTAAAATAATCAATAAATACACATGACAAATAGTGGAAGGATATATAATAAGTATAACATGAATAAAACCATTTTGTATCCTTATAAACCAAAGTAGCACTAAATACATGTATCAACTTGTATTATCATCATGTATATAAGCATAATATGAAGATAAGAATGATCTAACAAATAATTTTGTATATTTAATTGCACAAAATAAATTTATAATTAGTGTTGGATATAGATGTACATCATCAATCATTTAATCATAATGAAATAACGAGACATCAACCTCATCTTAATAAGATAAAGAACTATTACTATGCTCATCACTAAACATATCATCAATAGATGATGATACAAAAGATAAGAAGAATGGATAACATCTACATGTGAAGGTAAACATAAACAAGGTGTATTATGTAAAGGCACACCACTAGTGATAGAGGAAGTACAATCCTCATAGATCTCATCACTAGGATAATCATCATAGATAGATAATTCCAAATCAAAAAGTGCATTGATAGGAATGGGAGAAAGTGCATCATCATCATATATAAGTGAAGGGAAAACATGTATATCTATCAAGTGCACACTACTAGGCTCCTCAAAGAAGAATGAGTTAAGAGAGGAACATGGAATAGAGCTATCATAAGATGTATAAAGTATATGCTCACTAGGTAAAATAGCATCACATGAATCAATATTCCTAGATGTATCATGAGAGGTTATGGCTAAAGTATCATTAGTATAACCAAAGAATAGGAAGGAAAGGTGTGCAAAGGTAAAACATCACTATAATTTTGCATATCACTATCACTAGCCATGGGAAAAGTAGAAGCAACATGAAACTCGTGGACAACTAAAGAAAGTGTATGTAAGAGGAAAATAAATGTACTAACCAACTTTGTGAAGGAGGGAAAATCACATACATAGAACCCCCTTAAAAAAGCAATCCCCATCTATAGAATAAAAATACATGAGTATGAAGGATGGAAGGATTAGATGCTACAAAGTGTAGAAACATATCAAAGACTATAATAGAGTCTTGGATAGAGGATAATGATAATTGACTACAAGGATTCATGATAAAATATGTCTCCATGAAAACAAAGAGTGGACCTAAAAACCTAATCAAAGTTGAGATGAATGATAAATAATAGAAAAATTAGAATTGAAACCCTAATGAAAGAAGGATAAGTGCTAAGGTCAAAACCCTAGGTCATGTAAGAATGTTGTGTTCACCATATGTAAGGGAATAAATCATTCCTTAAATAAATGTCCTAGGTAATTAAACACTTAAAGAAAAACATGTTAACCAAACAACCAACCTAGATATGAGAGTTGGGATTGGAATAATAAATACATAATTAAATTTATAGAATTTAAATAAATTAAATATGATACTTAGCTTGAATCCCAATGGTGGAATATGTTGTTAAAGATGCCAAGAATTGATTCACCAATGAATTAAAAATTAAGGTTTTAATCAAATGCATGCCTCAGAATTTGTAAATTACTTGTGCTCTATCGTGGTTCAAATTTGTCTGTAGTTCATTGATATTCACACTTGCTAAATTGATCTATCATGAAAAACTAAACTTGGACCTATAGAAATGAATTGGCAAGGAATGTATGATTGTAATTGATTTGCATAAGCTCACTATACATGTGTTTGCAAAAGCGGGGCAGTGTCTTCAAACACCATTTAGAAACTTGTTAAGTGAGGGTCATGTTCTCCTAAGTCAAGCCCCAAGGAAAACTGATTTGATGATGATAAACTAAGATAAAAAAAATAACAAGAAAGCATTGTGTATGCCTAAGATGATGATGGAAGTTGGGGATGTAATTATGATGCTCTATGGTGTTGCTATGATGATCTCATGTGAACGCTCTTTTAATGAGTCCTAGGTGACTTGGAAATGAATGATGAATGTCCTTAAATGCACTAACATAATAGACAAATCCACATAAACATGTGCAAGGTTGACTCACATCAACTAGTAGGAGGGATCGACAAGGTACAAAGGTGGATTTTGAATTTAAAAGTTTGAGGTTCATATTTTTGATAGCATAAATGACCTAGTTTAGTTCCACACCCACAAGTTTGTTCTAGGGTGGCAAATCGATCTAGGGAAAAAGACCACTTTTGGGGGATGAGTGATGATGGGAACATGATAAGGTAAGGTCATGACTTAAATTTGATATAGAAATATACCACTTGAAGATTGTTATTGTACAAAGGACACCCTAATCAAAGTAAGCCCAAAACATAATAGAAAAAGGTAAGAGTATACACTCATTTATCTCTAATTGGTTTACTCATTTATTAACATCTTTTAAATATTTTTGAAGGGCCATTTTATTTCCTTTGAGTAATACACAAAATAATTTTTACTTATATATTTTTAATATTTTATAAATTTAAAATCTAATTAAATACAAATCCTTTCAAACATTTACTAACAAAAGAAAAATAATAAATATAATCTTCCACTTTGAATTGTTCACCCAACTCTTTTTGATTAAAATAAATGGAAAAAAAATATTTTATCTTGCTATATTTTTTAACTAAAAGAATGTCCAAGTTTATAGATTTGTGTTCTCTTTAGTAGGGAGAGGACCCAATAGTTATGCATCCTAATTTTATGTCTCTCAAAGCCATACGTTGCAATTTTAAACAATTCTCAATTTTTTATAACAATTTACTTGGCAAGTTCTTCATTAAACTCAAGGTTTCAAGTCCACGTCATTAAATATAATGCCACATCAACATATTTCTGTTGAGGTGCCATAAAAGACCCCCAAAAAGGTTAGACCTATAACTGTACATTAAATCATAAATTATTGGTGTATCCATGTGATACCACACAATTTATTGCTTTCATATCTAATAAACAATCACATAATTTATTGTTTTTATATCTAATGGACACATTTAATTCAATAATTAATAATAATGGTCAAAACTAACAAACTTAAAGTCACAACCAACAATACTATTAAAATTAATCTTCAAATCTACAAATACAATACCCTATGTATTAAATCTTTCCCTTAAATATAATAAATTTGTTTTAAAAAGTAAAAACTTTGATAAAATAAAATAAAACATCACAATTCCTTCCACGCAAGATGAATGAAGATAATGTTATTTTTTTGTGTATTCCCGTGTGAGTGGGTGGTTAGGCTTTTGATTGGCCTGAAATTCTACGTTGGTAGAGCAAGAAAGGAGGTTTTAATACGCCTCGTAATCAGTTGGGAAAAAGAGTCATAAAACAAGTCTTTTGATGTCATCTTTTCGAATTCCGTAGACTAATTCTCCAATGCAATTCTTTTTCTTGCATGCATGCATGCATTCTACCCTTTGAAAGTGATGTCACATTTCATTATTGAAGTGGGGGGGATCATAGCTAAGTTCAGTTGGGAAGGGTCGTTCAACAAAACAAGATGAGGAATCCAAGGATTGCAAGATGCTCCTTGGGTGAGAAGTAAAATACTCCTACTTGCATTAGTATAGGTATTATAGGTATGTTCCAACAACACTAATTAGAGAAAATAATTATATAATTAGCTAATAGGCTTTTATACGTTAGCATTATAGTGCTCAGAATTGTTTCACTCCGGAAAATTTTCTAAACTCGTCGGTTGTTCCTATCGACGTATTCCTTGAACCTCCAATGGGTGCAAGTGCTAGTAATAATACTTTAGGATTTAGATTTGGGATTATAATGTAATCAATACTATAGTTAACTTTAGAAATAAATACAATAATCAAAAGGTATTTAGCTATCCACTGGATAAAGAAAAGGTTGTTATAGATGTTACAAATTGATTTGTGATCATATTAGGAAATTTGGATCTAATAGATGATAATCTTAGAGCATTAAATTTTCTGTAGACTGTTAGGTTCAAGGTTGTGCCTATGAATTTGAGCTCTGTATGAGTAGAAGTGAACTCCATGCCTATGAAAGTAAGCCTAGAGTTTGTCCATATAAATTTCCCCTATGGAAGTGAACCTAGACTAGGGATCTAAACTTCCCTTGTGGAAATGATCCATTGGAAACTTGTTCACTGAGAATGATTTGGGTTGGTGTAGTGTACCTATGCCTAGGAATATTATGTCAAGAGACGCCATTTGGAAATTTTCTAGATAAGGATTTGTTCTTCTTTGATCAAGCCCCTATGTAGGTTGATTCAACAATGATGAACAAGGATCAAAGACAACATGAAGTCATACAATATGCCCCTAGAATGCTAATGCAATGCTGATGTCATAAGATTATACTTTTAATGCTAATAAATGCATGCATGCACTATGTTCTCTTTGATCCTAGATGATTCAAGTGAATTAGAGATGGTCCCTAAATACACCACCTTAGTGTGCAGTTTGAAACAATTCACACTTTAGCTAGCTCATAATGGCTAGTGAGGTAGGGAAATAAGGGACAAATTTTAGGAATTTAAATTTAAAGGTTTAAGTTTTAGATCCATATTGTAGAAATGATCTAGGTTAATTCCACACTTATGATTCTAAAGGTCAAGGTGGCAAACAACTAGATGTAGACTCAAATTTGATCTTGGGGATGTGTGATGATGGGGACATGCTAGGATAAGGTTATTTGTCAACTCCCATGCAAAAATACACCAATTTGCACACTAGTTAATGCATAAAGGATAACCTAATTGTTGCAGGTCCAAAACATAAGGGAGAATCACATGCATATGTAATTTTCACTATTACAAACATATTTGGAGAGATAAAAAAGTGTATACTTAGCACTTTTCCATTTTATTTTCACGTTTGCCTTAGCACCCTCATTTATTAAGCACAACTATGATTGTTTTTTACTTTTTGGGGTGTTGATCATGCCTAAACATGTACCTAATATCCAAACAAGATCCTTGTCACATGCAGACACCTTCCCTCACTAACTCATAATCCTTTAAATGCATCCTAGAATAAAAAGCATCACACTCATTTCCTTTGAATAGACCTACACATGTTCACATCCCTTGAAATTAAAATTCACTTTTCCCACCCAAACACATTCCTTTTCACACCCCAAAAATCCAAATTTTCTTCTAATAGTAAAAAGGGTTAGGGTTTCCTAAGAAAATAAGATCTAAGGAAATCGATTCATGGAGCACTCAATAGGGATCTAGCGCACCCAAAAGAGCACCGACCATATAGGAAACAACAACAAAACCATCATTGATAGACCACCATTGTTGCATCAAATCATTCCTTACACCTAGAGTTTATTCATGTTGGAGTTGAGGATCGACTGGATAGAAGGTTGGCACTAGAATGGCCATGAGAGATAAACAATCACATGCCCTACAAAGTTAGACAAAAACACATAATATTGCAAAATAAATGATAGGCACAAGAATGGAATAAGCTGCGCTAAATAATATTATGAACAAGGTTTGTACATATAGTGAGAGATGGTTCAGTCGAATAAGAAGTCTACTTATGCACACCAATAGTGGTGGTGAGTTTGTTTTGCCACATAGCAAGAGGTTGTGCCACATACCTTGGAAGAGTTTGACTAACTCTCCAAGTCGCCACATAACCACCTAAGATGGCTTAATGCCAAGTGTAGAAATACATGCGTAATTACTTAATAAGTAATTACTTAATAATCTTCTACACTAACACCTCTCTTAAGCATAGATTAGGTGGGCACAAAGAAAGATGGGTCCTAACAACTAGGCTTGATGAGGTAGCCATGTACAATGCAATATGTCATAAAGTGGAGAAAGGAAGAAAACCCAGTGGGAAAAAATTTCCCTCCAAAAGAGAGAAACAAGTGGAAGTGTACTAGACACAACACAAAACATCTGAAGATGATAGTCCTGAAATCCCTGCAAGATAGGGCCCATGTGTGCCTCCCTAAAGAAGAGAAAGAAATTCAACACAGAATGTCACATGGCGAATGCTGTAGTAGGTCCCTCTACAAAAAATGATGCATCTTCCTTTTGGAAGATAGAAACCCTGAGCTATCAAACTACTGAATTCCCACTCAAGTGGAATGTATGAAGGAATGAAGATGTATGGTTCTAGAAGTTGCTCATGTTTCCCAATACTGATGTTGATATGAGTTACAACCAATCAGGTCTAACTAAAACATGTGACCTCTCAAAGTCATGTGAAAACTGATGAAGAGAAATATCCAAAAAGGTGATTTGTGGAATGTCAATGCATGCCATGTGGTTACAATCCAAATCCCACGTGAAGTCCTACTGCAAAGAATCTTTGGAAGCCCATTAAGAAGCATCTTTGAACTTTGTAGTAGCAAAAGAACTGTCATAAAAAAGAAGACTTATGTCCTCAATAGTGTCATCTAGATCTAAAATGTGGGACTCTACAAACAAACAAGATATGTTTGTAGAAATTGGTTCCAATGAGGTGAATCCAGAAAATTAACCTGCTACAAAGAATTATTGGAAGCTCTCGAAGAAGCAACTCTAAACTCTAAAGTAGCAACAAGTATTGTAGATGGGGTATCAATGTATGTCAACCAAATAAATTGATCATCCCATAAGGATGTGTCCACACAAGATGGGGCAACATAAGTCTCAGTATTATCCATAAGAGCTTGGTCATCCAAGGAAACATCACTATCAAATGAAGATCCAAAATCTCTATACAACTACTGGATGATGGTCCAAGCAGTGAAATGGCACTTCGTGTGCTCTATGTGATGTAGAAAATCCCTAGAAATAGTAATACCTATTAGTCCATAGACCATGTCATTTTTGTTAAACCATGCATTCTTTTTTTATAGTCACACGGCTCAAAAATGAGTCCAAGGAGATAGAGCAATAGATCCTACTCAAGTTCAGATGATTCTTTATCCCTTGTTTCCAAGACAAATAGTTCTCTGAACTTGATCTGACAATAGAAGGATGTAAAAAAACTATGATGAACCCCCCTTTATTTTGGGACTTTAATTTTGGTGCATATATGAATAACCCCCAAAATTGCTTAATTACCTCAAACTGAAAATGTAGAAAGAAGTGCGGAAAGAAAATATTGAAGTAAATGTGGAAGTGTACTGGACATGACACAACGAAAGTGCACTAGACACGATACAATACACCCCCTGTAATTCAATATTTTTATCCCCCCTGAATGTGGCACTTTATAATTTCATTGCATAAGCAAGTCCAATTGGAACAAAAATAATCACTTTACAAAAAAATGACACTCAATTTTGAGTTTCCAGTCAAAAGTTACATTGATTTTTCTATTTTCCCTTCTTGATTTTTGACACTAGAATTTTTTTAAAAAAATCTTCCTTTCAAGAGAAAATAATTTAAAATTTTTGCATGTTTTTCCACAAAATTAAAAAAATATGAAATGATGGCGTGAGTTAAGGCCCCTCTAGTTGGGCATGACCTAGTGCAGTCACGGTAGGAGGGTTCACAGAATGAACTGTCTAGACCGTGCAACAAGAGTAAACACAATGTAAACAACTCAAAGATATGAAACAAATGTAGATTCAATCATTTAGTATATCATAGGTTTCAAATACAGATTGGCTGGTACCATGCGGGCTTGCAATTAGGGCTCATAGGCCTGATTACAGAATATCAGAATGCGCAAGATATAGCTTTGAAGCTCCTTCGTGCAAAATCTAAATTATCTATCTTCTAATTGATCAGAACTATCAAGACTACTTTCCTAGACATCTATTACATCATTTTATATCATCTCTAGAACCAAATATTCCTCCGCGTCGGCCAAGAAAGATCACAAACTCCAATGAAGAGCTATAACATGTGTACACAGATAGGTCAGACCTAATTGAATGGAACTCCTCCGCAAATGAATCGAATGATGTGCGGATCTCAGGGAAGGTTGGCCATGAACCAAACAACATTGAATGATGTGTCATTAAGCTTCAAAGGTTGTGAAATGCTTCGCAGGTCTTCTCCTTTAGCTGATTGTCTGAGACTGTCAGGATGCTCTGTTCTGAGAAAATAACTGATCTTCTGATAGCGATATCTTTCCGATACTTGATCCAAATGCTCTAAATTTTAGCTATGATGTGCATGAATGAATGTAGATGCTAAGTCCAACTCTACAAGGTTTGAAATGCAATTGCAACAGAATGTAGACCAAAATACAGAAATTGCTACTGATTGAACTACCTGAACTGAACTGGAAAATGAAAAGAAACAAACTGAAATGCAAATGTTTTTGGTTGATGCAAGATTGCTCTTGAACTAGGGATGTTCCTGCATCAGACATATGGGGTTATTGAAAAAGTGAGTCCCTCACTTTGCTTGGGCTAGAGGAAAACCAAGATGGTCCACCTCAGCCTAAGAAATCCATGATTAATCTTCTTCCGGTATACCTTTCCAATTCACAAGGTATTATTTGTATTGTCTTCCTTTGGTGCTGCATCCAACTCTACTATCCAAAATATCTTCAATTTGCTCCGATGCTTTTTGTGGTAATTGCTTCTTCAAATCTTCTGCCATGTTGTCACTGAACTCTACTTCATGATGCTGATATAGGTTTGTAATGTTGAATATAGGTGATATACCCAATGTCTCTGGTAACTCCACTTCATATGCATTTCCTGAATCAAATTTTGTGAGTATCTTACAAGGTCCAAACTTCTTCATCTTCAACTTGTTATATGTCCCAACTGGAAATCTTTCTTTTCTCAAGTATATCATCACTTCATCTTCAAATGCAAATTCCTTATGTCTCCTCTTCTCATCAGCCTTTTCCTTATACTTGTTGTTCATCTCCTCCCAATGCTTCTTCACCTGATTATGCACTGTCTCCATATGTCCTGCAAATTCTTCTCCTTCTGCACTTGTCTTATCTGTCATACTGATATCTCTCAACTCTACAATTTCTCTAGGGTTTGCTCCAGTAACAATCTCAAAAGGTGTTCTTCCAATACTCCTATTCACTGAATTATTGTATGCAAACTCTGCTTGTGCAAGAATCAAATCCCAACTTCTTGCCTTCTCTCCAACCAAACATCTCAACAAGTTTCCCAAACTCCTATTCACTACCTCTATCTATCCATCAGTTTGTGGATGAAAAGTTGAACTGAAATTCAAGTCTGTCTTCATCTTCTTCCAAAGTGTCTTCAAAAAATATCCAAGAAATCTTGTATCTTTGTCTGAAATTATGCTCTTAGGTAATCCATGCAATCTCACAATCTCCTTGAAAAATAGGTCAGCTACGTGCACTACATCAATTGTCTTCTTACAAGGTATGAAATGTGCAATCCTTGAAAACCTATCTACCACTACAAATATTGAATCATGTCCTCTCTATGTCTTAGGCAATCCCATTACAAAATCCATGCTTATGTCTTCCCAAGGTCTCTCTGGTATTGTCAAAGGTTTATACAATCCAATGTTCTGACTACTCCCTTTTGCAACTTGACAAACTCTACAACTCTGCACAAATTTACTAACATCCTTATGTATCTGAGGTGAAAAGTAGTTTTCACTCGCCAAAGCCACTATCATATCAATTCTAAAATGTCCTACCAATCCACCACTGTGTTTCTCCTTGATCAAGTTATCTCTCATTGAACTCCTAGGTATGCACAATTGAATTCCTTTGAACAACATATCTTCTTGAATGAAATAATCCAACCACTTACTCCTATCTATCACAACAGGTTCCTTACATGCTTTCCAAGGTTCTACAAAATCTAGATCTTCCTCATACATTTTCTTAAATTTATCAAATCCCAATACTTCAACTCTCATCTCTGTCAGCAAGTTCCTTCTCCTACTTAATGCATCTGCAACTTTGTTTGATTTTCCACTCCTATGCTTCAACACAAAAGTATAACTCTACATGAACTCTACCCATCTCATATGTCTCTGATTCAACTTACCTTGACTATTCAAATATTGCAAAGCTTGATGATCTGTATACAACACAAACTCCTTAGGCAACGAGTAATGTCTCCACTTCTTCAAGGCTTGAATTATGGCATAGAACTCTTGATCATAAAGAAAATAACTTCTCCTTGCATCATTCAACTTCTCACTGAAATATGCTACAGGTCTACCTTCTTGACTTAACACTGCTCCTATTGCATTCCCACTTGTATCACAATCTACTTGAAATACCTTATTGAAATCTGGTAATGCCAAAATAGGCTGCTTTGTCACTTTCTGCTTCAACAACTCAAAACTCTTATCAGCTTCTGATGTCCACTTGAAATCTTTTCTGTCACCTCTCATTGTCTTTGTCATAGGGTTACAAACTAAACTGAAGTTTTTGATGAACTTCTGGTAGAAACTAGCCAATCCATGAAATGATCTAACTTCTCCAATGCTCTTTGGTGTAGGCCATTCAACAATTGCTCTGACTTTCTTAGGATCCATCTTCAATCTTTCTGCAGAAATCACAAATCCCAAATATACCAATTCTTCCTTCATGAAACTACACTTCTTAAGGTTTATCAACAATTTCTCCTCTCTCAGTCTCTACAATACTTGTCTAAGGTACTGCAAATGTTCTTCTTTTGTCTTACTAAAAATTAGAATGTCATCCAAGTATACAATAACAAACTTACCCAAGAATTTCTTCAAGACTTCATTCATCAATCTCATGAAAGTACTAGGTGCATTTGTCAATCCAAAAGGCATCACTAACCACTCATACAATCCTTCATTTGTCTTAAAAGAAGTCTTCCATTCATCTCCTTCTCTGATTCGGATTTGATGGTGTCCACTCTTCAAATCTATCTTTGTGAAATATTTTGCTCCACTCAAACAATCCATGATATCATCCATCCTAGGTAAAGGAAATCTATACTTAACTGTGATCTTGTTTATTGCTCTAGAGTTTATACACATTCTCCATTCTCCATCTTTCTTAGGTGCTAACACTATAGGTACTGCACAAGGACTCAAACTTTCTTTGATCAAACCTTTCCTCAACAATTCTTGTATCTGTCTATTCAATTCTTAATTCTTTGTCGGTGTTATTCTATGTGCTGCTTTGTTAGGCAAACTAGCTCCAGGTATAAGATCCATGTGATGACTGATACTCTTGATTGGTGGCAATCCTTTAGGTACATTATTTGATATTAGGTCTTCTTACTCTATCAGTAATTCAGTTATCTCCTCTGGTTGTAATTCTTCAGTCTTCAATTCTTCAGGCTTCTTAGGAATCGAGGCATAACACATATTCTCATGTCTCAAACCATCTAGAAATTTTCTTCCATCTACCAAACAGATTCTAGTATTCCCACATACTTCACTCTTAGGATCATCTTCCAAAGGAATCAAAGTAATTCTCTTTCCATTTGATGTTATAGTGTATGTATTCTTTCTCCCATCATGTATAACTTTTCTATCATACTGCTAAGGTCTACCCAACAAAATATGACAAACATCTATAGGCATAATATCACACAAGACTTCATCATGATAAGATCCAATATGAAATTTCACCAAACACTGTTCACTCATCAGTACCTTATGATCATCCTAAATCCATGCTATCTGATATGGCTTAGGTGTTTCAATCTTTCCAACTTTAGCTTAGTCACCATCTCTGAAACTAGGTTATCAGAACTACCACTAGCAATAACAACTTTACAACATTTACCTCCTGATTTGCATCTAGTTCTTAACAAGCTTTTCCGCTGTGGTGGTTCCTCATTTTTCTCTGCTTGAAATAGTGCTCTCCTCATCACAAGTGATTCTCCTTTCTTAGGTTTACCAACTAAACTAGGTGATCCAATAGGTTCTTCTTCCACATAGGCTACTCTTCCACTGTTCTCTGTCCTCTTGCTTGTACTTCCCTGATTACATTCAAATGCTCTATGTCCGTCACCTCCACACTTGAAATAGGTTCCTCTGAATGTTCTCCTATCAGGTCCTCTTCCTTCTCTTCTATATCCTTCACTTCGGTATGCAATAGGCTTTCCTATGTAGTAAAAAATTCCATCATCTCTCTGGTATGCATTATTATCTCTGTCCTCCTTCTTGAATGTGTTCTCTGATATGTTCTTCTCTGCAAATGATCTCTCTCCTTTAGAAAATGTTCTACCTCTCTAAAATTTACCTCCTCTACCTCTCTGTCTCTAATCATGCCTTTTATTGAATTTCTCTTCAACTTTCAGGACAAACTGGTATGCTTCTTCCAGTGTTGTCATCCTGACCAAACTCAGTTCCTTTTGAATGTTCAATCTCAGTCCATTGATGTATCTAGCCACTTTCTCCTTGCTTGCTTCACTATCTTCTATCCTTATGATCATCTTATGAAATTCTTCAGTATACTCCTTCACAGGTTTCTCCTTTTGTCTCAGGTTCTACAATATCTTCAACAACTCCAACTCATAGTCAACAGGTATAAACTGATTCTTCAATTTTTCACCATCCTATCCCACTTTGTAATCTTTTCTTTCCCTCTTCTATTTCTATCCAACTAAACTTTTTTCCAACATATAGCAGCATGTCCTTTTAGCTTTGTCTTTACAAATTTCACCTTCTCTGGATCTTCAACTTCTTCATATTCAAAGTATTCTTCCATGTCATTTATCCAGTCAATCAACTCTTCAGGATTCAAATTTCTAGTATAGTTTAGTACATCAACTCTAGGTCTTTTCCCAATCTTTGAAATAGCTCACAACATCTTGACTTGATCTGATTCTTCTTCTTCATCACCTCCTAGGGTTTCACCCATTTGTTCAACATATTGAAATTCTTCTTCATCATCACTTTAAACATTAGGTCTAGGTGTCAATCCTCTTTGCCTATCTTCCTCGACAACATTCCAGCCATTGTTCCAATAGTAGGGACTCTCCTTGGTGGCATTCTTCCTAGGATCAAGTGCAAACTACCTCAAGTTCGACGATCAAGCTACAAGGTGACATCTGCCTCACAATCGGCGATCGGTTGTGACACAAGTAACCTACCGCAAATTCGGTGATCTGTCCACAACAAGATCTTACGGAGTTCTTCACCAACTTCACTCAATTTGCTCCCAAAGATTCAAACTTTCTCTCAGATACCACTTGGTGCAGTCACAGTAGGAGGGTTCATAGAATGGATTGTCCAGACCATGCAGCAAGCGTAAACACAATGGAAACAACTTAGAGATATGAAACAAATGCAGATTTAGTCATTCAGTATATCATAGGATTCAAATACATATTGGTTGGCAACATGCAGGCTTGCAATTAGGGCTCATAAGCTTGATTACAAAATATCAGAATGCACAATATATAGCTTTGAAGCTCCTTCATGCAAAATCTAAACTATCTATCTTCTAATTGATTAGAAATATCAAGACTACTTTCCTAGGCATCTATTACATCATTTTATATCATCTCTAGAACTAAAGATTCCTCTGCGTCAGCCAAGAAAGATCACAAACTCCAATGAAGAGCTATAACGTGTGTACATGGATAGGTCAGGCCTAAACGAATGGAACTCCACTACAAATGAATGGAATGATGTGTGGATCTCAGGGAAGGTTGGCCACAAACCAAACAACATTGAATGATGTGTCATTACGCTTCGAAGGTTGTGAAATGCTCTGCAGGTCGTCTCCTTTAGCTGATTGTCTGAGACTGTCAGGATGCTCTGTTCTGAGAAAACAACTGATCTTCTGATAGCGATATCTTTCTGGTAGTTGATCCAAATGCTCTAAATTTTAGATATGATGTGCATGAATGAATGTAGATGCTAAGTCCAGCTTTACATGGTTTGAAATGCAACTACGGTAGAATGTAGACCAAAATACAGAAACTACTACTGACTAAACTAAACTAGAAAATGAAAAGAAATAAATTGAAATGCAAACAAACTGAAATGCAAATATTTTTAGTTGATGCAATATTGCTCTTGAACCAAGGATGCTCCTGCATCATGACCACCCCATATGACTATGGGGCTAAGGGATTTGGTGGAGTGCACCCTGGTGCTAGATTTATTTTGATGGTCAAATGCCCTTCATAGGTCAAAATGCCTCTTTTTGCATAAATAAAATGCTGCCAGATAAGCTGTAAGTTAAGGCACCTTTCTACACAATACCATAGACAAACCAATCAGGGGTTTTACACAACAAATCTACCTTCCAAAAATGCCTCTTCAGAGGTTGTGAGCAAGGTCACGATTTAGGCAGGGGTGATTTAACTAGAAGAGCCCATGGGCCTTGTGAGAAGGGTCACATCCCTTAAGAATAGGTCGTCACCTCTACACACCTTTGAATTCACCTTCTCACACTTTGCACTCGGCCTTCACTTGCTTGAGCCTACAACACATTTCAAACACACAGGGGTTTCATCATTCAAGCCTGCAAAAAAACATCCCCAGACATAAATGGAACAACAAAATTTCTAGAATGTTGATACTATATTCAATCTAAACAATGCAATTTCCAAAACCATCAAATGAACTAGTTCTACTCTGATACCATGTTTGAATTGCCAAGATCAGAAATCAAGAATCGAGATATAATTCCACAAGCTATGAGCACACAAAATAAGCCAAATGATATTATCAGGAGTTTTGTACATATAGTGAGAGGAGGTTGAGTTGAATAAGAAGTTGACTTATACACACCAATAGTGGTGACTAGTTTGCTTTGCCACATAGAAAGAGGTTGTGCCACATACCTTCGAAGAGTTTGACTAACTCTCCAAGTCACCACATAGCCACCTAAGATGGATTAATGCCATGTGTAGAAATACATGCGTAATTACTTAATAATCTTCTACACTAACAATTCACACACATCTAGAGCCCATATTTCCATAAACTATTGAATTATCCATGTGCCTTGGGCATGATTTTTTCCCAAAATTGACATTCCAATTGTAGGTATAGGTGCAAGGAAATCTATTAGAAGTTGCAAGTTTAATTCAAAAAGTTAGAAAGGACACCAACATGCCATTTGGATGTTAACATGATTCAAAAACAAGATCATGCCCAAGTGGACAAAAATTCACCTATATGAATAGGTGTGTATGAGGCTCAATATTACCACTTGCACTCCCATCCTTGATAACCTAGTGCTAGAACATATAAAATAAAACCTTATTCCTATAGTACCACCTTTCTCCCCACCCTTCTCCATGATAGAATGGATGCAAAATATCCATAGGAAACGAAGAAGCTTTGTAAAACTGAAAACACTTCTAAAAAAGAGAATTCACAAGAAAAGTAAAAAGTCTATCTTTTTGTTATTGCATAACCACTATAGAAAGCCCTTGACTATATATCCATGGGGATAAGTATGGATGAGATTGAGTCCTAATTAATAATTAACTCTCACTTGAAGGAGATGTAATTGAAAAGAAACTCTTCCTAAGTGGAGACGTAACCATCTAAGTGTGGACATGAATAAATATAAACTAGTAGATAATAACAACATTAACCTAGTCTAATCTAAACACACTAACAACCCCCTTAAGTTGAACTTAGGAAGAGTATAAGAAGTGAGAAAAGATAGGTCCTAACAACTAGGCCTAATCAAGTACCCATGTACAAAAATTCTCACATAAAGAAGAGAAAAGGAGAAAACCCCTGATAAGAGTAGGAATCCCCTAGAGAGAGGGGGGCTATATGACCATGTTCAACGAAGTAGGTTCTTGCACAAAGAAATTGCAAAAATATCTACCAAATAACAACTTCAACTATAGAATTAAAGACACTCCAATGGAATCAAGATCAAGGAGCTATAAATATACATGAAACCAAGATCATTTGAAGAAGACTATTTCTTTAAATAGTATATTGAAGAATACTATAGATATATTCTAGAAGGTTGATTTCCACACACAAGTATCCAAGAGTATTAAAAATATATGTTCCATCTTACTAGTATGCATTAGTCTACTATATGCATAGTTAAATAGGAAACTAAATACATAGCTCACTTAAAACATGGAACTAAGGAAGGAAGCATTAACAGTAGTATATGTAGTATAATACCTATTAGGATTAGGTGTGTTATACACCTTTCAAATACTTTTAATAATATGTTGGTCTGATATTATTGTAATGTCTGAAAGCTAGCTAGGAATGATAATATTTAATATTGTTCATAGATGGATCTTGATGGAAAGGGGCACCACCCTTTGGAGAATCCATGAGATTCTCATATACCACTTGGCAATTGTATTATGATGTATGTAAGAGAGCATCTATGTCATGTAATATGTATAAGAGCATCTATGACATTGCAAGATGCACAAGAGAATTTATCACATGTAAGAGAATGTATAAGGGGGGTTACCTAGTGGACTTGTAAGAGCATCTTTGATCAACTAATAAAAGTCATGTGTGAGATGGTGTAAGAAGTAATAATGCTTCATTGGGTTTCTTGGGAGTTATGAAACCTAGGACCATAATTATCAAATATGCTATACAAGAGGAGTTACATTCTATTTTAGAGGCCACTCTCTTGAAGTGATTTAAGGGAATCTTGACCATAAGATTTGTACACCATTTTAGGCCCATGGTATTAATTCATGGTTTGGGAAAACCACAAATGATTTTTTAGGCCTTCTTAGACTATTTATTAAGGGATTGGGATGGAGGTTTTATGCATTCAATATGTGCTAGATTATTCTATCAAATTCCCTATTAGATTGAAGAGTGTTGATCTCGTATAGAGCATTGAGGCTTTTTCAATGTATTGTAAAATATTATTACTTAAAAATACATTGGGTATGTGCTTTGGAGGATGGATTTTTTCTAAAATGGTTTTTTCTAGGGTATATTTATGTCACATTTATTTAATTATTGTTCTATTCTTCTTCTCTTTCTTTCATCAATTATTTTTCTTTGATAAGTGTTATTACCATACTAGAATGCTGCTAAAATTTACATAGATTGGATAAATTGCAACTCTCTCCTCATAGGGTTAATGTGGAAAGTACTTGCATATTTGTTTCATTTAGTATCTAATATGTGTCTTAAATTTAGATACTAGTGGGTTTGCATATATATTTGCTAACATTTAGTATTAGAGCCTAGTATTGGCTATAGGAGGGGATACCTTCCTTGTGATATTAATCCTTGCTCAAGTGGGAGTTGTTTAGTTGATTTTGTTTTTAGGAAATAGTCATGAAAAGAACTTCTAGAATGGAGGCAAAGAGGTTCATTTGAACCAATTTTGAACTTTGGAAGCTAACTTATGGAGGATCTTGGAGTCAATCATGTGTTGATTTTTACTAGGATCTCTTGTTTGGTAGTATGGGTCTTATCCCTGGTCACATGAAGGCTATGTATACTTTTCATCTTATGGTCTTATGTTGGGTACTTGTTTTTGAGCCCTATAGTTACATGGGAAAGCATTAGATGATTTGGTGGTTGTTTGGAGTGCTTATGTCAAGTTCTTGGTTCTAGACCTTGCTCACATGAGAGAACTAGATGATTAACTGTTGCAAGTATGAGGTTAACCAGTGTTGTAATTGATGTCAACATACTCATATTGCATTGATAAGAAGGATTGGATGAGCTGTGTGCTGAGGATATTGAGAAAATTAGTCTCAATCAGGAACAGTGAAGAACAATGATAAGAAGAAGGCAAAAGTACTCAATGGGTTGCAAATCAGAGGATGCGGATTAAAGGGTTTGTAGATATGAGTCTTGAGATGTTCCAGTTAAGATTTCAGAGGTTTGCATGAAGATCTAAAGAAGTTATGTTTGCTCAAGTAGAACCGGTTCCGGTAGGCGTTCAGTGGTGACAGAGTGTCACAAATTGGTCTGGTGAGTTCTAGAATTACATTCTCTCATTCTGCGGATTGGAGGGAGTGTTGAAGAAGTCAGTGTGAAGTGACAACTTGATTTGTGCATTGTTTGGAGGTCCAGAAGAACCTTTTGCATTATGACAGTGATGACAGACTGTGTTCTTGAAGTTTCGGATGAAGGAGAGAAGGATTCCAGTAAGCAGATGAAGTGCGGATGTTCTTGGTGATTCAGGAAAGCTTGTGGTGATTTGTGGATCGTGTCTAGTTCATATTGGTGGTCCGCATTGAAGTTAGAGTTTGTATTTGAAGAATAACCACGGATTTTGGTTTTCTTCTTAAGACTGGCCGACTGGATGTATTGCACGTCTTACGAATGATCTTGTAGGTGTTTGCCGACTTAGATGATTGTTCCTAAGTCGATGCCTTGTATAAATAAGGGTTTGTGAATTCATTTTGAAGTGTGTCTTGTGGTTATGAGTGTGATATAGCGAAGAGAAGTGTGAAAGGCAGAGCAGGAGTTTTTGAGCTTAAATAGAACTGATCCAGACATGGTAAAGATGTCAATCTCCAGTTCAAGTTTGTAATACTTGTTATCTTGTAGACAGTGTGTCTCTTGTAGGCAGTGTGCCTCCTTGTGAGCAGTGTGCTCGGGTAGTGAGCCCTAATTGGCATGTGCCATCTATTTTTCTTATTCTTCTAATAGAGAATAATCCTTGGGTTAATCACCCCATGGTTTTTCCCTTAACTAGGTTTTCCACGTCAAAATCTTGATGTTTCATGTGTTGATGTGTATCTGCTCTGGTGTTTGTGTCTTATGCTTTCATGAATGATTAATTGCTATGCTATTGATTGACAAAGTGGATTTAAGTGTTTGAACTGAAAGCAAATTAAGGATAACTGATTCACCTCCCCTCTCAGCTATCAACATTAACCTGTTATACATATGATGCCTAAGGTTGTTGTAATTGATGTCAACACTATCACAAGGTTGAGGAGATTGTTAAGGCTATCATGGAGGTTGTCATTGATGTCAACACTATCATGGAAGTGTGATGATGTTCATGATTGAATGTCTTTCCTTGATTAGTGTAGAATTGAGATGGGAATTAGAAGCACTAAAAAGATCAGATGTGTTGTTGGTGGCTTGAAGCATGTTGAATGTTCCATCCTAATGTTCCTCAATTACATGAAGAAGTTTTGGCCTCCGGAAGCTGGTAACAATTTCTGTTTCAGGATGACTGCTCTTTGAAAACTATTTGGTAGATTGCTCTGCATTTTTATTATATTGATGTTGTTCTTTTGTGGATTGGAACATAGCTTCATAAAGTGTCATTCTATGTATGTTCCAAGTTTCATGATGTTTTGATCACCAGAAGGATGTTTTTCTGTTGATAGTTTGAAGATAGCATTAGTTCTGTGAAGGTGTTCCCAGCATGGTGATGGAATGCTCCGTATTCTTTCACAGTTATAGATTTGGCTATGCTGTTATGAAATTGTGTCAAGAGGGCAGTGAAGGTTTTGTTTCCAAAGTTTTAGATCATATTTCCCTCCGTTGTGAAAGTTATGTATGATATAACACCGGTATGTGCTCTGGTAGAATGAAATACTAATGAAGACCTATTGGAATGCTCCACATTCTTTTGGAAGTGAATGATTTCCCTTGTAGTTTTGTGGACATGTTCTTAGATGTGCATTACATGCCTCTTTCTAGTTTCAAGCTCCTTGGTGGTCCATAACTCAATTTTTTAATTGACAACATGTTGCAGTGTGTTCCGAATGACAGATTGTACTTAGTGTTAATGTTTCAAGCTGTGCGACACAACTATTTTATGTGCAGTGGCAAATGAGTTTTTGGGGATGTTGTGTGAGTCATGTGGACTCATCTAGAAAAGTTTCATGAAGATATTTCTTGTTCCCAGTATTGCACAAGGTTTTCAAATTGATGTGGCTGTTATTCTTCAAGTCTTCATGAATTGTCCTTAAAGCTATCCTATTTTCAAATGAGCTGAGTGTGTGGATGTAATTACTTGATGTTTGAAGCTATGAAGGATGTTTTGGACTTGGTTTAAGCAAGAGTTGGGGTCCGCAAGGCTTGGATATTTTGCTGGTGTAACATGTGTATTCACTTAGGACTTATCTTCTACACATTTCATATTGTGTGATGTATGGATGACTTGTAAATGTATTTTTCATGTTGTATATGGCCGACAAGCTATGTAATCAATGTAATATCATGTATAAATAGAGAGTCAAATTGAGTGAGGTGAGGTGTGATTGCAATTGGATTGAAAATCTCACAAGCAGATAAAAGGTAGATTGAATGCATTGTTGATGAATGACTGAAGGAGAAAGAGCATAAGTTGTTGAATCTATCCTGATTCATATTGAAGATATATTTGTGACAGTGATCAAGTATAGAGTGTGTCTGACTAATTAGATCTTCACAAGAAAGTGTGAAGAGACATAAGTGCAATCATCAAAAGTGTGATTTTCAATGTCAGTTTTCAAACAGTAGAAAGACTATCATTACTATAATCCTTTGTAAATGTGTTATGATTTTAGGGAGTAGAAGCTTCGTTGGGAGTGACCCTAAAACAAAGTCATCAAGGAGTAGAAGCTTCCTTGGGAGTGACCCTAAATCAAAGCTACTTAGGGAGTAGCAGTTTCCTTGGGTTAAATCCCCTAAAATAAAGTTATTATTTGAGCTTCATATATTATGAGTGAATCCTCACCATGGTTTTTCCCTTCTAGGGTTTTCTGTGTAAATATGGTGTTGTGTGTTGATGTGTATTATGTTATTCCTTCATGTTGATATTGTGATGCTTAAGGTTTAATTTGCTCCAGATAAGTTGAAGTTGATGAAATTAGAAATTGTTTGAATACTAATTCACCCCCCCTCTCAGTATTATTGTGTGTCTAACAATTGGTATCAGAGCCAAGTTCCTTTGAGGGAAGCTTAACTGCTTGAGGAATATTTGGGAGTGGCACAAGGTGGATCCAACAAGATACCTAGGTTCGATGGAATAAATTATGCTTTTTGGAAGGTAAGGATGGAAGGCTACATTAATTCACTAGGATGTGGAGTTTGGGATTTTGTCAAGAAATGTTACACTGTCCTTGCTACTATTCCCACATATGCAGATGAAATCAAGAAGTATGATAACAGTGCCAAGGCAAAGTTTGCTATCAAGAGTGGATTAACTGATTTTGAACTTTCAAAGGTGACGGGTTGTAGCTCTGCCCATGAAGGCTGGAATAAACTTGAAACTATTTATGAATGATATAAGAAAGTAAAGCATGCTAAGATGTAGATATTCAAAAATAGATTTAAAACCCTAAAGATGTTAGAGGATGAAAACATTGCTGGTTTCATGCTCCGGGTGAATGAAGTGGTCAATGGTATCACAGGCCTTGGTGGAAAAGTAAAAAAAGATGAGGTTATGAAAAAGGTTTTGAGATATCTTCCCAAATCCCATAGTCCTAAGGTATCTGCTATTAAGGAGACTGTAGACTTGGATACATACACTTTAGACCAATTGTTTGGTACCCTTACTTCTTTTGAAATGAGAGAGTTTAGCAGTGGTGTTCCAAAGAAAGAAGCTGCTTTCAAAGCCAGTAAAAAGGTAAAGGAAGAAACTGCTAATGAAGATAAAAGCCCTGATAATTGTGAAGTAAACTTTGTAAGAATATTGAAGAAAGGATCTGGAAAATATAAAGGTAAGTTACCATTTAAATGTTTCAATTGTGGAAGGTTAGTTACTTTGCTTCTAAATGTCCTCTTAAAGAAGCTAGGAGAAGCAACAAAAATAGTAAATTCAAAAGGAGTCTATTTTCCATAGAAGATAGTTGTTCTTCAAAAGATGAGGGTCATGATGATTCAAATGATGAAACACTCTTCTTGGCCATGAGTGTTGGTGACAAAAAGGATGATGTTGGAAAATGTGGAAAAACTGATACCTTGCAAATATTCCAAAACAATGAAAGATCAATAGTTGTATGGAATACCTTCCATGAAAAAACTAAAGCTTGGGTTATTGATAGTGGTTGTTCAAATCATATGACTGGTGACAAAGAGAAGTTTATCAGCCTTGAGAAGTGGGATGGTGGAGCTATCAAGTTTGGAGGTGATGACTCAGCTCAAATATGTGGAAAAGGTGTCATAACTATTGATGGAAAGAATAGGACTGATGATGTTCTCTATGTCAAAGGATTACAACACAATCTTCTCAATGTCAGTTAGATGTGTAGGAAAGGTTACAATCTTACTTTTCATACCAATGGTTGTGAAATCAAGAAGGTAGGATCAGGAAAGCTAGCTGCAGAAGGTATCAAGAAATGTGGTGATATTTATAACTTGAAAGAGGCAAATGGAAGAATACGTATATTGACTCAATCCACTGAGTGTTGGTTGTGGCACAAAATAATGAGACACACCAACTTTGATAATATGGTAAGAATCAACTCTACTCATGCAGTGAGAGATATGCCTAAGATAATGAAGCCTGCAAACACTGTATGCAAGGAATGTCAAATGGGAAAGCAGACAAAGACAAGTTTTAAAAGAAAGGAGTAATCTTCTTCAAAGATATTGGAGTTGATTCACATAGACCTATGTGGACCTACAAGAGTAAAGAGTCAACAAGGTGAAAGGTATTTTATGTTTCTCATTGATGATTATTCTAGAATGGCTTGGGTTACTTTCTTAAGAGAAAAATCTGATGCCCTTGATAAGTTTAAAGTTTTCAAAGTTTGGTTGAAAATGAAATGGATACTAAGATCAAATGCTTAAGGTTAGATAGAGGTTGTGAGTTTACTTCAAATGAATTTTCAAAGTTTTGTGAAGATCATGGTGTTAGGAGGCATTTGTCTGCTCCTAGAACTACTCAACAAAATGTGGTAGTGGAAAGAAAGAATAGGGCTATGCAAGAAATGTCTAGGGCAATGCTGAAAGATGCAGATCTTTTTGATATATATTGGAAGGAAACAATTCACACTGCTATCTATCTAACTAACAGAGTGTAGTTAAGGGTCAACAACACAAAGATACCTTATGAGTTGTGGTACGGAAGACCTCCCAGTGTTAGAT
Source organism: Cunninghamia lanceolata (assembly GCA_027924645.1). Classification (NCBI taxonomy): domain Eukaryota; kingdom Viridiplantae; phylum Streptophyta; class Pinopsida; order Cupressales; family Cupressaceae; genus Cunninghamia; species Cunninghamia lanceolata. The sequence goes on from BSBN01001299.1 coordinate 212,399, forward strand.
ACTTCAGGATCCTTGGCAGCAAATGCTATATCAAAAGAAGTGAAGAAGACTTAGGAAAGTTTGATTCAAGATGTGATGAAGGAATCTTTCTTGGTTACTCAACCAGAAACAAGGCTTATAGATGCTACAATAAAAAGTTGGGAAAAATGATTGAAAGAACAAATGTCAAAGTAGATGAAGACTTGTATCAGTTTTCACAAGATTCATAAGACACTGGATCTGATATCTTTCCTTGCATTGATGATGAAAGAAGAAGAAGTGAAAGAAGAAAAGGAACAAGAACTAGATCAGATGCCTAAGACCCCAACAAAGTATGTTAAAAAGAATCATTCAGTAGAGCAGATCATTAGAGACAAGAATGAAGGTGTGTAGACAAGGAGAAGGTTTGCCAAGACACATGAGCAAGAAAACTTATGTTTGTTATAAAAATAGAACCTAAGACCTTTACTGAAGCCAACAAGGATGATGGATGGATAAAAGCCATGGAAGAAGAGTTGGATCAGATTGAAAAGAATCAAACATGGGAACTAGTTCCTAGACTAGCAAACAAGAATATCATAGGAACAAAATGGGTGGTTCGAAACAAACTAAATAAAGAAGGTGAAGTTGTGAGGAACAAAGAAAGATTAGTATGAAAAGGATACACTCAAGTAGAAGGCATTGACTTTGAGGAGACTTATGCTCCGGTAGCAAGAATTGAGGCAATCAGAATGTTCCTTGCTCTTGCTGCTCATAAGAATTTCAAAGTATATCAGATGGATGTCAAGTCAGCATTCCTGAATGGTGACCTAGAAGAAGAAGAAGTATACATTGAACAACTAGATGGTTTCCAACTATTAGAAGATCCAGACATGGTATGCAGACTCAAAAAGGATTTGTATGGTCTCAAACAAGTACCTAGGAATTGGTATGCAAGATTAGATAAGTACTTACTTCAACATGGCTTCAAGAAAGGTACCACAGATAGTAATCTTTATATAAAGGAAGAAGGAGACATGATTTTGATAGTTGCAGTATATGTTGAAGACATTATCTTTGGTGGAGATGATGATATGTGTAAAAGGTTTGCAGAGGAGATGCAAAAAGAGTTTGAGATGTCCATGACTGGTGAAATGTCTTTCTTCCTTGGACTTCAAATTTCCTAGCTAGATGGTGGTATCTTTATTTCTCAAGCTAAGTATGTCAAAGAATTGTTGAAGAAGTTTGGTATGGAGGATTCAAAATCAGTAAGTACTACCATGGTCACTGGATGTCACTTAAGCAAAAATGATGAGTCTCCGGAGGTGGATCAGACTATCTATAGGTCTATGATTGGAGCATTGTTGTACTTGATTGCCTCTAGACCTGACATTATGCATGCAGTATGTGTGGTTTCCTTATATCAAGCTAATCCTAAGAAAACTCATGAGAAGGTGGTGAAAATGATATTCAGATACTTGAAAGGAACTTTGGACTATGGTCTATGGTATCCAAAAGGTAATGACTTTGATTTGAGTGCATACATTGATGTTGAATGGGCTGACTATATTGATGATAAAATAAGTACAAGTGGTGGTGCTTTCTTTCTAGGAAGCAGATTGGTTTCATGGCAGAGAAAGAAGTAAGATTTAGTGTCCTTATCAACTGTAGAGATAGTTTATTGTAGCAGCCTCTTGCTGTACACAAGTGTTGTGGATGAAGCAAACAATGAAGGATATCAAGGTATTGTATGATGAGCCTATTCCTATTTTGTGTGACAATACAAGTGCTATCAATATTTCCAAGAATCTAGTGATGCATTCTAGAACCAAGAATATAGAAATTAGGTATCACTTTTTGAGAGAGAAGGTTGCAGATAAGGAAGCAAAGTTGGAATATTTCCAACAAAGGATCAAATTGCAGACATCTTTACAAAGGCTCTTGTAAAGGACATCTTTGAGGGGATCCTGTAGACGTTAGGGGTAATTACCCCTCCTCCTTCTTGCTAAGACGCATAATGGTGCATTTGTCTAGGGGGAGTTAATGTTATATCCTTGTTTCCTGGACTGATGATGGCTACCTCTCAGGGGGAGCAGGTAGTAGTTGCTGATGATAGGGGGAGTTTATTTTTGCAAGAAGAAGTATGCAAATATGTGGTTGTTGTTGAAAGGGGGAGAATGAACAAGTGGTGGTTTCTATTGAGAAGGCTTTGGATGCCTTTTGTCCTTGATGTCAAAGGGAGAGATTGGGCAGGCATGTGTTGCAGAGATTGTTAAGGCTATCATTGAGGTTGTCATTGATGTCAAAACTATCATGGAAGTGTGATGATGTTCATGATTGGATGTCTTGCCTTGATCAGTGCAGAATTGAGATGGGGATTAGAAGCACTAAAAGGATCAGATGTGTTTCTAGTGGCCTAAAGCATGTTGAATGTTCCATCCTAATTTTCCTCAGTTGCATGAAGAAGTTTTGGCCTCCAGAAGTTGGTGATAGTTTCTGTTTCAGGATGACTTCTCTTTGAAGATTGTCTAGGAGATTGCTCCGTATTTTCATTATATTGATGTTGTGCTTCTATGGATTGGAACATAGCTTCATATAGTGTCATTCTATGTATGTTCCAAGTTTCATGATGTTTTGATCACCAGAAGGATGTTTTTCTGCTGACAGTTTGAAGATAGTGTTAGTTCTATGAAGGTGTTCACAACGAGTGATGGAATGCTCTATATTCCTCCACAATTATAGATTTGGCTATATGGTTCTAGAATTGTGTCAAGAGGGTAGTGAAGGTGTTGTTTCCAAAGTTTCTAATCATATTTCCCTCCGCTGTGAAAGTTATGTATGATAGAACACTAGTATGTGCTCTAGCAGAATGAAATAGAAATGAAGACCTACTGGAATTCTCTGCATTCCCCCAGAAGTGAATGATTTCCCTTGCAATTTTGTGGACATGTTCTTGGATGTGCATTGCATGCCTCTTTCCAGTGTCAAGCCCTTGGTGGTCCGTAGCTCAATTTTTTAATTGACATGTTGCAGTGTGTTTTAGATGATAGATTGTTCTCAGTGTTAATGTTTGAAGCTATGCGGCATAATTCTTTGATGTACGGTGGAAAAGGAGTGTTTGGGGATGTTGTGTGAGTCATGTGGACTCATTTGGAAAAGTTTCACGAAGATCTTTCTTGTTTCCAGTACCGCACAAGATTTTCAAATTGATGTGGCCGTTATTCTTTGAGTCTACATGAATTTTCCTTAAAGCTGTCCTATTTTCAAATGAGTGGAGTGTGTGGATGTAATTACTTGATGTTTGAAGCTATGAAAGATGATTTGGACCTGGTTAAGAAAGAGTTGGGGTCTGCAAGGCTTGAATCTTTTGCTAGTGTAACGTGTGTGTTCACTTAAGACTTATCTTCTACATTTCATATTGTGTGATGTATGGTCAACTTGTAAATGTATTTTTCATGTTGTATCTGGCCAAAAAGATATGTAATAAATGTAATATCATGTATAAATAGTGTGTCAAATTAAGTGAGATGAGGTGTGATTGCAATTGAATTGAAAAGCTCGCAAGCAGATAAGAGCCATATTGAATGCATTGTTGATGAGCGAATGAAGGAGAAAGGGAAGAAGTTGTTGATGCTATCCTGATTCATATTGAAGATATATTTGTGACAATGATCAAGTATAGAGTGTTCCTAATTGATTAAATCTTCAAAAGAAAGTGTGAAGAGACAGAAGTGCAATCATCAAAAGTGCGATTTTCAATGTCAGTGTTCAGATAGTAGAAAGACTGTCATTAATGTAATCCTTTGTAAATGTGTTCTGATTTCATGGAGTAGAAGCTTCCTTGGGAGTGACCCTAAAACAAAGTCATCAAGGAGTAGAATATTCCTTGGGAGTGACCCTAAATCAAAGTTACTTAGGGAGTAGCAACTTCCTTGGGTTAAAGCCTCTAAAACAAAGTTATTATTTGAGCTTCATATATTGTGAGTTAATCCTCACCGTGGTTTTTCCAGGTTCTAGGTTTTTCCATGTAAATTTGGTGTTGTGTGTTAATGTGCATTGTGTTATTCCTTCATGTTGAAATTGTGATGCTTAAGGTTTAATTTGCTACAGATAAGTTGAAGTTGATGAAATTAGAAATTTTTTGAATACTAGTTCACCTCCCCTCTTAGTATTCTTGTGTGTCTAACATAACCCCCTCATCACATGGATGGATTCATGAAATTCATGTGGTTGCATGGATAAATTCACTAGATGCATGTTATTGCATGGATGGATTCATTGGCTACATGTAGTTGCATGGATGGATACATTGTTTGCATGAGGAACTTGTATAGATGGATACATTTTTTGCATGTTTTATATTCATGATGGATTAGTTATGCATGTACTTGCATGTTGTGGATTCATTCTATTTTGGCTTTTCATGTACTTACATGTTGAAAATTTGTGATAATTTATCATTTGCAATGTGTATTTGGTGGTTACAAATTTATGGGTATTCTAAACATGCAATAGATTTATATTTTCATGGTGGTTCTGTGTGGTTTATTGCTACATGTAAGATATTTGGTTTTAATGAATACATGATTTACATGTTTTCCATGAAAAATCTACATTTTTGTAGATTTGTAGAAGAATGTATTCAGAGTGTAATTCCTGAATGTTGTCTAAATGAGAGACATGTTGCAGATTTACATGAATGATTTCAAGTATGGTGGGAGACTTGTTCAATAGTGTCTATTTCTTGACTTGTAGTTGAGGATTTATAGCCATTTGGATATAAGAATGATTTCTAGATAGATGATGTTTGTGTCATGGAAATAATCTACATGTTGTCTATGGTCTATTGTTTATTCCCTATTGCTTTTAATTGTGAAAATTACATTATGGCTGTGGATGTATGGTTGTGATGTTTTTGGCTTGATCACATTGAAGATCATGTCATGGAGATGAATGGTCAAAAAGTCCTCTTTAATTACATGTAAGAATAAGCTTGAGGTTTTTAACACCATTAATAGTGATAGTCTTCAAGGTTTAGAGGATGATTATCATAGTGCATTGGGTATCTCTAGATCACTTTTAGTGGGAGCTTTGGTAGTGATTTGGATCTATTAGTTTTTGATGGATGATCTTCTGTGGTGGATGTCGGTGTCATGAGAAACTCTTCATTTTTTCTACATATGAGCAATGAGAGTTTTGATAGTTATTTGATATATCAACAAATGATGGTTTTATTCATGTTTTTGAGAATGTGGACAATTTATTTCTATGGAGAGCTTTGATGCACTTGGATTTCTTGGTTGACTTGTTTGTTATGATATGTTAGTTTTAGATAGACGGTCCTAGGTTTTAAGGATGTGTGCTCTTATGTCATGGTATATCCTAGATTATCTATGATTTTGTTGACATGATATAGGTATGTTTGAGAAACTCTATTGGTTAGAGATAGATGATCCTCCTTTATGGAGGTAAAAATCATGGTGTCACAAGAATGTTTATGGAGTTTGCATTGATCATGTTATAAGAGCATTGATTATAATTTGGAGGTAGTCTTCTAGTGTTGATTATAATGACTAGTTTGTCTTGAAGAGACCATGAATATTGTAGTGTTATAGTTGGAGTTTGGTTGACATGAAATGATTAGATTTGTACCTATAGTTACTAGATAAATTTTAGTGAGGCTAGAGATCTCTTGGGTATTGGATCAACTATTAGAATGGTGAGTCTTCAAATGTGTTTTTATAAAAAAGGCTAAGGAGACTCCACATATAATTGGGAATGAGTTCAACATACTTAATGGGGAATGGTTTAACAGGTATAGCCCACATGTTATTTTAGATGAATTCTATTTATTCTTTGTTTTCTCCTAGGTCTTGAACCATGAAGTCAGTTCTAAGGACCAGTTATAGGAGTAAAGAACATTGTTAGGGACTACATGCTTATTCCCTTAATATAGGAATGGATGTTGCTTTGATCTTCCCTCATATGGAGAAGATTTCTCTTTTAAGACTCTTTTATCTGTTTCTACTATGTTTGACCTTTGGATTGAATTGTTATATGTTTATATGAATTTTTGGTATGGAGATTCAAAGGATACATACTTTTTATATCTACAACACTTGGTGGTGTTAATAGAAGGACATGGTTTGAGATTCATCTTGGTTCAGGTTTTATGCATATGTTTGGAGTTGAGATTTGTGTAGAGAAAATTTAATCACTGTATTTTTGTCAAACATGTTGTTTATCATTTAATATTATTTCACTTCATTATATTTTAAGTAATAGTATGGATGAGTTAGGCTCTTTAATCTTAGTTTTCTATGTGATATGAAGAACTTGGGAGAGTTAAGTTTTTTTTGGCTTGAAGATTAGGAGAGAGGGAGCATAAAGGTTTGGGTCATTTAGAAGAAGTATGCTAACTTAGTTTTGTAGTGATTTAGTTTGTAGGATTGCAAATTAGTGAGTGTTAGATTTAACTCTAGATGAGATACATGATATGAGCCACATTTTTTATGTCAGTGTAGTTGGTATTTTTTTATGTTTTGCATCATATTAGTCATTCCCCAAGAAGTATGAGTTCTAAGAAGGTATATGTGTCCATGTTTGTCACAAAGTATTAGATTTTAGTATAGAGGGTCTTTAGGTATTTTTGCATGTCAAAGTATTTTTATACTTGGAAGAAATACTTTCAGTAGGATAGTGGATAAAAAGGGACATATGGATTTAGTTTGCGCTAGAGATGTAGATAGAAAGAGGTCTACCAATGGGTATGTGGTTACCCTTTTTTATGGCATTGATGAGCAATGGTTAAGTTGTGGTTTCTCTTTTGAATACACTTAGCTACTTGCACCTTTTAGGAGATGTCTAGTTTTGAAGATTGTGTTTAGATTTTGGTTTATAGTAGGATATGGTTGTGATCTATTATGACAATCAAAGTGTCACTAGCATGGTAAAGTAAACTATTATTCATGTATCTAGTTGGTGTACATTGTTGTGTAACTTTAGATGTTGTAGTTGCTTCATGAAGTCCATGACCACAAATGAATTTAGAGAATGTAGATTAGATTTAGGAATCCAACCCCTAGTGGTTAGTTCATTTTTTAGAACCCCTTGTGGTCCTTATAACATATACAATAAGTTAGAGAATGTTTATATTAGGTGTGGTGTACACCTTCAAATCCTTGTAATATGTTGGGATATTAATGCAATATTAAAAATCTGGCTAGGTGTGATAATATTTTAATATTGTTTATAGATGGATCCTAATGGAAAGAAGTTCCACCCTTTGGAGAATCCATGATATTCTCATTTTCTGCTTAGAAATTGTATTATGACATATGTAAGAGAGCATATATATCATGTAAGATTTGTAAGAGCATCTATGACATTGTAAGATGCATAAGAGAGTCTACGAAGCATATATGATGCAGAGAAGACAAGAGAATCAAATAAGGATTGTCCCATCATGCAGCCCAATCAACTCCTCTTATGTGCATTGTGATAAAAGCAATATTCATGCCTTCAAATTATCATAATCATGTGCTCAAAACTTCAAAGATTGAAACAAATTGTATGTGCCAACATATCCTTGTTAAATTTCAGCCTTAAGATTCTTGTTTGTCAAGATTTTTTCCACTCCTCTTAGATGCAAATTAACTTTGATAAATTCCAGCCCTTAAGGTTTGTTATTTTTCCCTTTGATTCCTTTAGTTGCAGAAAAAATAAATGTATATTAACCTCTTAAACTTGCAGACCTTAAGTTCAAATAGATTGTGAATGTTGTAGCAACAATTTCAGCTATGAAGTAACACAATATCTTGAGAATTTCATAAAACATGAACAAAGGCAAATACTTACAAGCCAAATGTTTTTGTGCAGAAAATCAAGATGGTAACACACATACATAACCTCCACAAATAAAACTATGAAATGTCTCCAACAAACTTTCCAACTATCCACCTCCACAAGCTTACAAATTCAGAATTTTTTCATCTAACAGGTCACCATGGACGTTCACCTTCTTTACCTCATCAAATGGATGTATTTCCTTTGGAGAATCCTCTTCAACATCACCTATGGACGTCCTCTTGATGATATGCAAAAATCAGAAATAAATTTGGACTCTTCTCTTCTTTTGCAATACCTCTTTGGAGCCAAACTTCAATCTATTTATAAGATCTCCTTTGCATAGTTTCATCTTCCTCATTTTGGGCTCCAATGACACAAGTGGTATTCCTCTTCTTGCTTGGTGGCATCCAACTTGGAGAAAGATGACTCTTGGGATTTTTTTATTGCTTTCTTTTATGACTTGGGTGCTTGAAAACTCTTCATTGTCCAATCTTTGTCTTCTAGCATGTAGGTGACTAGGAATTTGTCCATATGCAACTTGCCTCGTCTTTTCCTTGGAGTCTTGGAGAATATTTGTTTTATTTCCCCAAATTTTTTGTATGACGTTGATTATAAATCTGCAAGACAAACAAAAAGGTAAAAGAAATAAAATATATTTTTAATATTGCTTGTGAGCCCGGATGCTCCTGCACCAATATAAGAGCATGTAAAAAGGGGGCTACATAGTGGAATTATAAGAAGATCTTTCATTGTCTAGTAATAGTTGTAAGAGGGTGTAAGATGTAATTAGTGCTTCATGGGGAATCCTTGGGAGTTAATTATGACATTTGGGGTCATAATTATCAAAGATATTATGTAAGAGGAGTTACATTCTATTTTGGAGGCCACTCTCTTGAAGCGAGGCATGATAATCTTTACCATGTGATTTGGGCACCATTTTGGGTCCATTGTATTAGCTCATGGTTTGGGAAAACCATATATAGTTTTCTAGGCCTCCTTTAGCTATATATTGAGGGCTTCAGGATGGAGGTTTTATGCATTCAATCTATGTAGGTTTATTTTCTCATTTTTCTTCTAGGATTGAAGAATATTGATCTTTTGTAGAGAACTGAAGCTTTGTGAATGTATTGTAACATATTGTTGCTAAATAGTACATTGGTTGTGTGTACCTTAGAGGTTGAGTTTTTCTTGAAAAGATGTGAACCTAGAGTATATCTATGTCACTCTTGTTATATGATTGTTCTATTCTTCTTATCTTTCTTTCCTCAATTCTTATTCATTCATAAGTGTTGTTATTATGCTAGAATTCTATAAAATTTACTTAGATTGAATAACTTGCAACTCTCTCCTCATAGGGTTAATGTGGAAAGTATATACATATTTATTTCATTTAGCATCTAATCTTTGTCTCAAGTTTAGATTCTAGTGGGCTTATGGGTGTATTTTTTAAAAATATCCCCCATAATGTTGACTAGGGAGAGATAAGGTAGCTTAGCTCTATGCAACTAGGTGCAAAACGAAAGTATACAGTTAGACCTAAAATGGCAATAAGGCATCAAGGTAGTATTGACAATTGGGTAAAAGGTGTGTGAACTAAGGCACACATGCATGAAGGTACCCATATGGCAACTCAATTGTACTAGATCCTAAAACATGAATTGGTGAAGTGCCTAAATATGAAGATGTAATTAATAAATAAGTGGAAAGTGTTTTCCTTTTGCCTTTGGAAGAAGGACAAGAAGGAGAAGAAAAAATGATTCAGTGTTGTTTCATTCCTTCCTTTAGCACTTCCAATTTATTCCAACACTTAGATTCTACATAATTGTTCTTAACACAAAAAGTACATAGCACACTAGACTTCTCAATGAACTTAGAAGAAGTAGGCTTAGTGGTTTTAGAAGTGAATTTTGAGGAAGACTGAGTAGATTCTTCTTTATCGTTAGTCTTAGACTTTCTTTTACCGTTAGAATAATTATCAATAATGCTTGACTCTTTGAACTATGGAGTTCAACTAGTTAAACAAGTTTAGATTATCCTAAAGTGAGACATTCACAAAATAGTTCAAAAGAAGGAATCTTAAATGCATCTCATGAAGCATACATAGTAGAATAAAAGGTAAAGGGAAAAACATGAAATGTACCTTTTAATATATATATATATATATATATATATATATATATATATATATATATATATATATATATATATATATATATATATATATATATATATATCATAACAATACACTCATAATCATTTTTCTCCTTACCACAATCTTTCAATTTTGAAAATAAAGATTTAAACTTGGCAAGAAAGTTCTCAATTGAGGAATATTCACTAGGTACAAGGGATGATAACTTTGCTTCTAGCTACAATTCTTTGAATTCATTTATTGTAATCAATATCTAATTTAGATTGTCCCATTATTTTTCTTGTGTATCACAATCTATGATATAAAACAATAAAATGTCTAAAACATGTATGCTTGTAATGCCCATAGCTTGATCTAGTTTGTTCACCGAATAAGCAAATTTCTCAAGTTATTTTGTAAGGACTAGATGCACATATATTAGTAGTTTCCACAACCCTTGAGATTGCAATTATTGATTCATTTTCATTTTTTGAGTATGATAGTTGTGTGGCATTACTAGTTCAACAAATTTAGAATCAACCTTTAGAAAAAGCATGATAACCCACAAAGCAAAGAAATGGAATAACTGTCACACCCCAAATTTTGACTATGTTTTACTTTTTACTTGCACATAATTAGTATTTGATTATGCATGATTTAATGATTTGACATTCTGTAAAAATGTCAGGATAAATCAATGATATCATGAGTTTATGTTTATATGTTTAGAATTTAGACATGTGATTATATAATGTCAATATTATTTATTCATAAGATTTATGAATTGACTAATGATGCACTAATCCTAATTTGGTGATTACAAGTTGTAAACTAGGAAACAAGTTTTTCCATCCTTTGAGAAAGAGAGGGAGAGCATCATCAAAGAGAAGAGAATAGACGTTTGAATAAGAACATATTGTTGTCATCTAAGTTTTGTGCTTTCATAGTTTAGTGAATTTTCATCGAGATTGGTAAGTTGTGTTAGACCCATTTGGTCTAACTTCGGGTTTTGATGTGACAATTGTCAATTTGTCATCAAGATCCATTACGCATAGGTTTTGATGAAAAATAAAGTTAGGAAAGTATGACCATTGATAAGGAATGGTCGATAGTCATTAACTCTTGTGTGATATGAATATAGTTATATTCAAGAGAAAATATTTATTAGGGGTTAAACAACTTCATTATTGGTAATGTCCAATTGAAACTCCATTATAATAACCTATCTATTTTGGTGTTTACGCAAGATAGAGAGGGGGAGAATACCTCAACCCCATTCTCATATCTTGTTAAGTGCTTGAAATAATGTAATTATACCTAGTATGCATCTATATTACATTGTTATATATATTTATTTATTATGAATTTTTAGTTTAAACTTATAGATTTGTTGACATCGAGCTTCTTAAAAAGGGTGGTATAATTGCAACCACTTCTTGTTAATTTTTGAAGACTCAAACACTTTATCTCCACGACCACCTGGAGAGTATGGGGGAGCTCTTAAATAGAATGGGGAGTGGTTATAATGACCAGTCACTCCACCACTGAAATATTTGCACCATGAACAACAATTATAGGATTTATTTTTGGCAAGGAATCTTCGTGGTAAGGGAGAAGTTAAGCCTTGTAAAGGCTATATTATCGTGGAGGATTGATAATCGAAGAGTGAGTGATATCACTTAGTGATAAAAGGCTTTTGATAGAATAGAAAGGAGATATAACACGTGGTAAAACTAAGTAGAGGAGTGAGCTCTGTTAACACAGAGAGCATTTCTCTTATCTAGAGAACCATGGGGTTTTAGAGATCTAGATACATAGTAGCATGAAGATAAGCCAAGCTCAGACAACAAGGAGATAGCCATAGCTTGCTTAGGCATTGGAAACTGATGGTATATGAGGTAAGGATGTCTTTAATAAACATTTGTTTTCATTCTTAGACTGTAAAGTCTGTTACCATTTGAATAAAAAATAGGAATATGTTTGCTAGAGTTATATATATATATATATATATATATATATATATATATATATATATATATATATATATATATATATATATATATAGTATTCATAGTAGAAATAATAAGTTTGATGGAGAGAGTGTTAATGTCTTTTTCACAGTAGTTTGAAAATAATAGAGATTAAATTTTCAATGTTATAGAATCATCAATAATAACTTTAGAGGATAACTCTCTCATGCTATCATTTTATTATCGAACTTATAGGGTCTTTATGATGTTAATTTAGTAGTTTAGTAGACACCAAACTGTGCATAAGATTAACTCAATTTAAATTGAGGATTTTGATGTTTGTAGAAAGTAATCACATATTGTGTTTACACCTAAACAATAATAGTATTTTCCTTAAGCTAACAAACACCAATATGAGTAGAGAGCTAGCATAGTCATGCACAGATAGACTAATATTAGTTTTCATTTTTGAGTATATGGTATTGTAGACATACCCTTTTAAGGTCACATTGTTTAACCAGATAAAGTTATGCATGTTACTACAGAGACCCAACCTTACTAGAACTTTGATTTTAACCTAGGACCTATGAGAAACAAGATTGTTTAAAGTTTTATTGTGTTAAATCAATGATCTTGTGTTAAATATACAATGGTAGAAGATATTAAAATGATGTCAATATCATTTGAAATACCTAAGGATAGTGATTTATCATCACATAAGAATTCTACAACAATGATAAGTATTAATATTATATTTGAAGGATATTCCATATGAGTTCAAAACCTATACTATGTAGAGAGTTAGAGGACTCGAGAAGACCAAGAGGTCGAATTTATTATTGTAGACTCAAACATGTCTAGATTGAAAGATAGACTTAGACAAGAGATTAGTTATGAAAATAATAGTATTCAATAAGATCTTATATGAAGAGGATATACCTTGTGTTCTATGTATGTTGTGTGAAATGTAATTTCAAACATTATCCATGTAGTCAAGAGTAGACTAGAGGTTTTGTTTTAATGCTATGTCCTACTATTCGATAGGATTGGAAAGCCAAATGTTCCATTTCTCTGCAATTAACAACTTCAGAGAAACGGTCGATGGGGATGAAACAAACTACCCCAGGGATGGTATGGATGACCAATAATATGCCCATGCTACATAAAGTGACTAATTCGCTTCGCTATCATGCTTCTCAATGTTAGTGCCAATAATGAAGGAATTGATTTGATGCGTTTACAAGAGTCATGTTTTACTGAGGCATGCCAGAGAGCTATACCTCCCACCCACCCATAGATTTGATAGCCTTTTCCTTGCAATTGGATCAACTTAATGAGTTTAGTCAGTTGGATCAGGCATTATAAGATTTTACTTGTAAGAAAAACAAGAGTATTTGCTATATTAATGAGTTTGTGATAGAGAAGTTAAAACCTAGAATTAACCTAGAAGGGTTTAGAAAACTTAAATCTCTCAAGTCTGTTATGACATTGATTCAGTCTATTGTATATTATGGTCGACAGTAAAAGGTCAAGAACCCATAGATTAAGATATTATAAATTATAAAGAGTCTTAAAAGCATTTTATTAAAGTTTAATGATTCCTTATTAAATTCGAAACATGACTTATAACACAAGAATGCTTAATCTTTGAGTCATTGAGTAGAATGATAGGAAGTCATAGACTTTGATGGTTGCAAGAATGCAACTAAGGGCTCTCTAAAAGGTTAAATCTTCTAAACCTATACAATGTATTTATCCTAATTTAGGATTAAATTCTAAGTCAGTTGACTAGGAATTGAGTTTAGCCAAGATAATTATGTCTAGAATTCAAAGCAAGTCAAACTGTAGAATGAGGTAGTCTCCAAGTCAAGTTAGAGGTGTGTGAACACATGACTATGTTTATTGCAAATGTTTATTTTTATAGAAACTTTGGCCAAAGTGATGCATTTGTCTCTGCATGCATTAGTTGGTTGACAATGTCTAGATGGTGTCACCTGTCAGAATGATCATACTTAGCTAGAAGATTATCTAGCGTTGTATGGTCGATTGATTTATGTAAGAAACAACACTAGAACTCAGATGGCAACTTGTTGGTTCTTTATATCTATAGTCTTCGTGAAGTGTAGGGCCACTTCCAAGAAGGAAGGTGTGTGGAGGACTGTCGGTCTATGGTTTGAGGTAAAACACTTGGATGATGCTCTTCCTCTGTAGCAGAAGGCTCACCGAGACTTGTGTGATAGATATCAAGATTCAAGATGTGGTACACTTTATGTTATGACTTATGATGTAAAATTATTCTTTTCTCCAAGTGCAACATATTTGTAAATGTAAAGTGAAATGTTTTCACTATGATTTATCTTTGAATATATTGTATTTCAAGGTTGAAAAATATTCAGAAAAGATATGCTTTTATTTCTTTGTAATTATGCAAATGATTAAAAAAATTCTCTCATGTTAATCATGTTCTTTTACTTTATTAGTAAATTGTGTGTGTAATTCCTAGTAATATGAGATGGCATGTTACATATGGTATCAAAGCTATCGAGTTCAACACATGGACCTAGGATCTCACTATGAGAAAACTTGTCAACATTTAGCAGATTGGCTAATGTTTGAAATTGGTTTTATGCTAGAAAGTTTGTTCCCCATAATTTACTCAATTTAATGGTTAAGAAAGAACCAACTGAGGAGGTAAAACTCCAAGATCATATTAACTATGCTGAGGGTGCATGGCTAGAAGATTATGAGACTTTGGCTAATGCTCTTAAGCATATTCAATTAGAAAGGAAACAACGAAAAAAATTGGCCAAGAAACCTATTGTTCCTACTTGTGTAGTTAAATTGAGTAAACCAACTGCTAGTAGTGACATGCCATTTAGGTGTGGTCATGATGCCCCTGTGTTAGGAAAAGAGGTGATGGAGGAGTATCTGCATGTACATCCACCCTCTAAGTTTTTTTTACTAGATTTTGATGGGGAAGAGGAACCCAAGGAATATCCTTTAACCGATAGTGACATGTAGTCTTGTTGAGTTATCTATCTAAATAAGGATGTATTTATACCTAGAATAAACTATAATAAAAATGAGATTTTCATAAATCTAAGTTTTGTGAATGGATTTATTGATGAATTTTGAAGTAATGAGATGTATTATTTATGAATTATAATCTACAACTTAATACGGATATCAGGTGTGATATAGAGTATCATCATGTTTTGAACTCAAAAAAGTTTTGAAGATAGTCAAGGAGAGTCAAATCCCTCTGAAAACTAAATGACTAAGTTGGATTAGATTTTGACCATGCTAAATGAAACCAAGGACAGGCTTAGAAACTTGGAACATGAAGTTAGGGGTTAAGGCAAATCTGAAGGAGAAAAAGAGGACTTGTATCAAGAGGATGATGATTATGTCCATGAACCCAGTACTCATAGTGAGTGAAGGGAGGATGTTGATAAGACTAAGTATCAAGAAGAAAAGAGAAGTAGACTTGCCTCAGAGCTGTCAAGAGATATGAAGAAAGTGACCCAACCAAAGTTTGATGGAACAGTAAGTGGTGATGTTGTAGAAGATTGGTTGACAGAGATGGAAAAGTATTTTGAGATTAGAAATTACTTTGAGACAACCAAGGTAATATTCGGTGCCTACCAGTTGGCAGGTGAAGCACCCACTTGGTGGATGAACAAGAAAATTAAACTAGGGTTAAGTTCTCTGAGCTTAATTTGGGATCAGTTTGTGGTCATATTTTGACAAAGATGGTTACCACAACTTTTCTTTGACCAAAAGCTAATAGATTTTCATAATATGTGACAAGGGGATATGTCAGTGGTAGAATATTAGGAAAAATTCACCTATCTCTTGAAGTATGTGCCATAATATCAGAAGGATGAAAGATTCAAAATCAAGAAATTCATCATGGGTCTGAATGCCTAGATAGGTGGAGAAGTGGATGTGCATGGTCCTACCACTATGGACCAAGTTTTTGAGAAGGCAATCAAGTAAGCGCAAAAACTGAAGTCAATTTTTGCTTATCGTGAGAAGAATTACAAGAGGTTTAATAAGTCACAAGATTCTCAACCTTTTAAGAAAAGGAATGGCAAAATGGATGTGATTAAGAAAGGTGACAAGGCTTTCATAAATAATAAGAATGGATTTGAAAATGAGAAGAAGAACAATAACAATTTTCGGAAGAATGATTCTAACAAACCTGTTGAGAAGCAAGGACCTCCTAGAGGATATTTATCTTGTGGTGGAGATCGTTACATAAATCAATGTCCAACCAAGAACCAAGGAGTTCAGCAACGTGGTAACGCATTACCTTCTCAACAAGGAACTTTTCAACAGAGGATCCATGCGACTTTGGACAATCGCCAGGTGGAGTACCAGATTACTCCCATAGAGATGACAGGTACTTTGTTTGGAGTTTCTATTTCTATTTTAATTAATACTAGAGCAACTAAAAGTTTTATTTCTCCAAGAGTATTGAGTAAATTTCCTAGAAGAGATGGATATATGGCTAAACCTTAGTTCATTGAATATGCTAACCAGACTTTAAAGCTCAGATAGAGCAATGCCTGTTTGAAGCCAAGATTGATCTTCCTAGTTTATCAACTGAGGTGAATTTATTTGTATCCCCCTTAGGTTCCTATGATGCTATCTTAGGAATAAATTGGCTATGGAGACATAGGGCCAATATCAATTGTTTTGCAAAAATAGTTGAGTGTCAAGATGACTTAGGAAACAAAGTCTTTTTGTAAGGCACACAAAGAGAAGTCAAGATCAGAGCAATATCTGCTATGCAATTGAAGAGGGATAGGTGAAAAGGTGTCAACTTTTTGCAGTCAAAATGGAACTAGTAGAAGAGGATCCTAGTAAACAAAATGTACTTTTGGAAAACTATCCTTTCCTTCAAGATTTCAGGATGTTTTTCCAGATGAACTTCCAGGGTTACCTCTGAAGAGATATTTTGATTCCTCTATTGATATAATACCTAGATCTAAGCTAATTTCAAAGGTGCCATATCGTATGACTACTATGTAGTTGATGGAATTGAAAGCCCAGCTTTAGGAGCTATTGGCTAAAGGGTTTATTAGACCTAGTGTTTCTCTATAGGGAGCACCTATGATCTTTGTTAAAAAGAAGGATGCAACCTTGCGTCCGTGTATAGAATATCCTATTCTTAACAAAGTAGTGATAAAGAATAAGTATCCTCTACCATGTATTGATGATCTTTTTTATCAGATGTGTGGTGCAACAATATTCTCAAAGATCGATTTGCGATCCAGATATCATCAGCTAAGAATAAAAGATGAAGATATTCATAAAACAACTTTTAGAACAAGGTACAGACATTATGAGTTCACAATCTTATGTTTTGGACTTATGAATGCCCCTGCAACATTCATGAATTTGATGAACAATGTTTTCCAAGATTGCTTGGATAAATTTGTTTTTGTTCCTAGATGACATTCTTATTTATTCTAAGAATGAGGAAGAGAACTTACGACATCTATGGTTAGTTCTACAATGGATGAGAGAGCATAAGTTGTATGGAAAACTTTCTAAGTGTACTCTATTTTTGAAAGAGGTACAATATTTGGGGCATATAATAACAATTGATGGAATTTTAGTAGATCCTACAAAGATTAAAGCTATATTAGAATGGCCTGTGCCTAAGAATGTGCATGAAGTGCTTAGTTTCATGGGATTAACTAGATATTATAGGAAGTTCATTTTGAACTTTTATAAGATTTCAAACCCAATCACTTCACTTTAGAAAAAGAAAGTGTTTTGACTGGTTAGAAAAATGTCAGGAGGCATTGAATCAGTTAAAAGAGAGGTTGACAACTGCACCAATATTGAATGTTCTTGACTCGAAAGGTCAATTTGTTGTAATTACTGATGCCTCAGGAGAAGGTTTAGGTGGAGTACTTATGTAGAATGGGTGAGTGGTAGCCTATGAATCCAAGAAGCTGAGAGCATATGAGCAAAATTATAATCCTCATGACTTAGAGTTAGTAGCATTTGTGTATGCTTTGCAAGTGTGGTGATACTACTTGCTAGGAAAGCCTTTTAAGTTGAAGTTGGACCATCAAGGTCTTAAGTACATATTTTCCCAACCTCATTTGAATGCTCAACAAAGAAGATGGCTGTAATTGATATCTGACTATGACTTTGTGATAATCTATATCAAAGGTAAAGAGAACCAAGTGGTAGATGCTCTGAGTTGATGGAGGTCATCTCATCAATTCTCTCTATCCACTCAAACTTTAAGGATTTAGTGTTACAAAATTCTACAGGTGAAGAGTACTATGAGAAAGTTATGAAGGATCTCACAGTAAATCCTCAAGACTCAAGGTATGATGGGTTATATTTTGAACCAGATGGGCTTTTAAGATACAGAGGAAGGATGTATGTTCTGAACTTTGCATAATTAAGAAACCTTGTGTGGAAGGAAGTTTATTTCACACCATATTTAGGTCATCCAGGAGTAACCAAACTCCTAGCTGATGTGAAGCCTCCTTATTTTTGGAAAGGAATGAAGAATGATGCAATACAATTTGTAGCAAGTTGTCTAGAGTTCCATAGCATCAAGGCTATGCATCAGCATCTAGTAGGACTTCTCTATCCGCACAATATTCTTGAGTGGAAGTGGTAGGTCATTAGCATGGACTTTGTGCAAGGTCTCCCAATGTCTCAAAATAGACATGATGCTATTTTAGTGGTGGTGGAAAAGCTCACCAAGATAGCTTAATTTATACTAGGGAAACTAATGAATGGAGTGCCAATTTTAGCTCGCAAGTTTGTGCAAGAAGTATTTAGTTTGCATAGATTTCTTGAGAAGATTATCTCAGACAGAGATGAGAGCATGGTGTCAATATTTTGGCAAACTTTATTCTTAGTGCTAGGAACTCAACTTAATATAAGATTGGCTTATCACCCTAAGATAGCTGGTCAGACTGAGAGGGTAAATCAATTTCTTGGAGCTTTCACTAGTAGAATTTTGGCAAATAAATGACTAAGTGACTAAAACTTTTAGTCACAACAACTAAAAATGACTAAATTCTACTAATTTTTTACAACTCTGCTATAAATGAGTAAATAAATGACTAATTTGGTCGTTGACTAAAAAATTATTTATTCACAGAAATAAAAATGACTAAATAGTTAGTCATCAAATACAAATTAGACAAAATTTTAAAAAAAGTTTTGGGGAAATTATTGGCGGGATGTATTGGCGTGATTCATTATTTGCATTCATTATAAAATTCCTCCTTCATTAGTTGGGAAGAAGAACATCCTTGATATTAGTGGCACCAAGCTCATTGAGTAGATCATCGTTGCAAACACCGGAGCTCACAATTACAAGCTGGCAATGGACGTGCGCCATCCAAAAGCCCACAAACCCACCATAGCTATGGCCCATTACCATCACACTCTTCACTTGCAGGCACTCTAACATGCTCTTCACACACTCAGCTTGGAATATCTTTGACTGTTCAGAGCTTCTTGTGGTGGACTCCTCAAAAAACAAAAGGTCAGGAATGTAGAGATCAAAGTACCTTCCCAGAGCTACTTCGCACTGAGGCATTTTGAGTTATAGAAGCTACTTTCATGGGTGATAAAGAGGAGAGGACTTGGAGACTTTTGAAAAGGTGGGCAAGGAATTCATAGTTTGTTGTAATGAATCTGAAGTCGGCAAGGCCCTCTGTAGTGAAGTTAGATTTAGGGACACCCTTTGTAGTGAATTCAGAGGTAATTTGAAAGCCTCATTACATTTATAAACACAAAATCTATAGATTTGTGATTGGAAACTTACAATAGTTACAATCTACTACTCTTAATAATGTTCTTTTATAATCTTGCCACTGTTCTGCTTCATAATATGTTTGAGCTAAATATAATAAAATTTGGGTGTTAGTGCCAAAATAGAATTTCCTCAAACAATTTTGATACATTTTCACTACAAGCACAAACTATCCTTGTGCAAAGTAAACATGTGCTAGATTTACCCACACATCAAGTATCTGAACAAAGATGTTTCCTTCTACAGCTTCTTGTACCTGTGTAAAAATTTCCTTTGCAATATCAAATTGACCCCTTTCAGCTAGCACAATGGCTGCCCCATTTGCACCATAAACATTTCTTGGTCTCTGTGCCAACACTTTACAATATAGTTCTCTAGCCTTCTCAAGATGTTGTGCCTCCACCTTTGGATCCCTCCTCTCATTGCGAAAAGATACAAAATAATTCCAATTTCCAAGTGATATGTCAACATAAGAATTCTTTGCATCTGATTCACTTTGTGCATCTTTAATTGTTTCTTTTTCTTTAAACAAGTCATCTATTTTCAATTTCATTTTGCCAAGCATAGATAAAGCATTTGATGAGTTTTTATCCACCTTAAGTACATCCCCAATCAATTCTAGGATTAGTTGGATCTCATTCTAAGCCTGAACCATGGCTACAAGACGTAGATATGCATCCACATAATCAGGAAACTTGAACAATATTAGCCTGTATGAAAGATTTTCTTTTTCACTATCATGTAGATGTTCAAACAACCTAGCAAGATTAAATAGTGTTGTGACTTTATCCCATGGTAGCTCAAGTGAAACACAACCTTCTTCTAGTCGATGGAAGAATTCCATATCCTTAAAGAGCATAGGAAAAACTACAGAATTGGTACTGGGGCTTTTAGTTATGAATTCAACCCAAATGCCATTTCCTAATGCCTCCATAAAAGTTTATTGAGCCAACTCTAGTTCATCATGCTCAAAATGAAGAACCCCAATGTTGTTTAACAATTGAATGGGTACTTCTTCTTTGCTCTTCTTTAGAAGAGACTTTGTTGTCTTAAGAGAATCTAAGGCTGCACTAGAGTTTGATGATATTAATAACTCACCCATCTTGATAAATGCATGGGCATCACGTGGATCTATGCAAGTTGTCTTTCTTGAAATTTCCAAAGCCTTCTTTGTCTGCTCTTGCTGAGCATATATATGGCCTACAACTTTGAAGTTCTCACAGTTCTCAGGGTGGATCTCCAGAACTTTTTCAAAATTTGAGAGAGAACTCTTAAGATCTCCCAGCTTCAATTGAACCTGTCCAAAAAATCATGTGGCCTCTAGCTTTCCTTGACTAATGCCATGTAGTAGTGGCCAGTGGTGTCACAATCACCTTTACTATGATAAGATCGTGCAAGATTATAATATGAATGAGATTTCATGACAGGGTGACAGGGTGGTTAGTTGAAACAAGAGCTATCTCAGTCAACTGTTCCACAAGAAAATGCTGCCCTATGAAGAAAAAATAGTTTGCTAAATGATTCAATGCCATTGCACATTATGGGTATAATTCAAAGGCTCTACGCATCTTTTTCATTCCTTCATGAACACTACCTTTTTCACTAACTGTGAGAATCCTACAAGTAAAAAATGCACAAAATTGACCACAGAGATTTATGTAGAGGCAGAACATGATGCAGAGGAAGGACTCACACACAATAACCTTGACACATCCCAAATCAAGTTTCAATACTCTTGATGCAAATTTGCACCCTTGTTCATTCTTGACAATTTGCTCCTAAGCCTAAAACATGGAAACAACACCCTAGTGACACTCAATCATTGAAGACAACATGGAATATGGGCAACTTGGTTTATTTAGACCTATTACAACATCTTCTAGGGGTTTCCAAATGTACATGACCTAACCAAGTGATTAACACAATGATTTATGCAATTTAAGTCTTGCTACCACTAGGTGCATTCAAGGTGATGACTCCAAATGAAGGTAAGAACACTTGTCATATGAATTCTCGAGCTTGTGCAGGCCCTAACAACATGCCACTATGATTCTTCACCCCTCCATTGACATATAGTGCATAGATTATTCAAAGCAACAAAGAACCTAGGGTTTTAGGACTATCTCACAACAAATCTGCACACACAGTCAATCATATCTTCTTCACACGTGCTAGTCATTAGTTGTCTTATTACAGGGATGTGGATAGGTGTGGTATAGAACTTTTCACCAATTTTTAGGATTTTTGGATGGTGGAAACTCTGCCCATGATCAAATTTTGCTCCTTGGAAACCCTAGGTAGGGTTTAGACCTGCACTCACCAAAAATGCAATATCTCGCCAAAACTTGATGAAATTCTACCAAACCAAATGCATTCGAAAGCTAGATTTTTTTTAGTAATAGATTTTTTTTGCTATGTGTAGAAAATTCTAGATGGATCAACGTCGAAGGTTGACTACAGATCTATACCATGCATTTGATGAGAGAGTAGCCAATGAGAGGAACATGGACAAATATCCATGTCCATGTAAAGACTGTTGTGGTGGAAAGGTGAGAAAAAGAAACTTGATTCTTTGAGATATGATAAGATATGGGCATAGTGGTATAAGCCCTTGGGATTACAATTATTATGAAGATATGATAGAATTGTAGAGTGTGAGAGATGAAAAGGCAACAAACATAGATGAAGTGGCACCAAACATAGATGAAGAGATAACAATGTTAGACGAAGGGTTTGAAGTTGATAGAATGTTAAATGAGGGTCTAGACAATGATTGGGCCAAGTTGATGGAGGATGCTTTAAAGCCTCTGTATGCTAATTGCAAGTTAAGTTGTTTGACAACAATTCTTCAAATTCTTAACTTGCAAGTGGTGCATGGTTGGACAAATGAGAGTATAGATCAGTTATTAGCATTATTAAGTTTGTTGTTACCACCTAACTCTACATTGCCAATAAAACAAAGTCAATGTAAAAAGCAAATCACTAAGCTAGGCTTAGGGTATGAAAACATCCACACATGTGTGAATGGTTGTGTATTATTTCACAATAATCTTGCAAGTGAGAGTGAATGTCCGAAATGTCATGAACTGAGGTATAGACAATGGTTGAAATCAACTATGGTTCCTAGAAAGGTTCTTCGCCACTTTCTAATAATCCCACGATTACTCTGAATGTATAGGAGCATAGACATTGCTTAACTTATGCAATGGCATGCCCAAAATAAGAGCACTGATGGAAAACAATGACATGTGCCTGATTCTAAGATGTGGATGGAATTTGATAACAGATGGCCTGATTTTTCTCAAGATCCTCGTAATATAAGGTTGGGTTTGGCTCTAGATGGGGTGAACCCATTCTCAGATCAAAGTACTAAATGGTCAACTTGGCCAGTGTTCTTAATAAATTATAACTTGCCTCCATGGTTAGCAACTAAACCATTTTTATTAATGCTATCATTGATTATACTAGGAAAGAAAAGTGTGACTTCAGATACAACCGATGCTTATCTAGAGCCATTATATGATGAGCTAATGGAATTGTGGAAAGGAATTGAAGCAATTCAATCTTTAAGGGATGGTCATTCAATCAAATTTACTTTAAGAGCTTCCTTATTGTTTACAATTCATGATCTTCCTGCATATGGCACATTGTCTGGTTTCAGTGTTCATGGATACCATGGATGTCCTGCTTGCAACTTTAAGGATTTTGTGAGGCACTCAATAAGTTTGCATAAGTGTATTTATTGTGGACATCGTGCTTACCTTAAAATGGATCATCCATATCGTTGACAAAAAACATGTTTCAATGGTCAAGAAGAGAATCATGAAGCACCATTGCTAATAAAAAGTGATTACATTGTTGAGAATGGACAAAAAAGAATGTCATTTATTGAAAATGATGGGATTGCTGGTAGTAGATATGATCCATGTAGTGAAAGCAGTGTAAAACGGTTGTGCATATTCTATAAGTTTCCATACTTTAAGGATATAGCCATTAGGCATACTATTGACTTTATGCATACTAAGAAAAATATAGCCTATGCTATTATGGAAACTCTCTTTGGTGCTTTTGATACTGTTTCATCATGTGAAGACTTTCGACAACTAAAGATTCGTTGAAATCTTTGGGTTGAAAAATGTGTTGATGAAAAATATAGAAAACCTAGTGCTCCTTATATCTAGACAAAGGAACAACGTGTACAATTCTTACAGTTGTTGTCTCAGACTCACTTTCCCACTGGATATGTAAGTAGTAGTATTAGAAGCCAAATTGACATTAATGGCTAAGAGGCCTCAAGACCCATGACTATCATGTAATAATCAAGAATATTTTACCTATTGTGGTAAATATATCAAGTTTGGCAAAGGGGCCAAGATTGGTAGTTATAAGGTTGGGCCTAATATTAAAGAGAATGCATTTACATGTATTAGATCCTTCAAACTTTGATAGTTTGAGGGAGGAGCTTGTTGAAGTCCTTTGTCTATTGGAATAGGAATTTCCATCAACAATCTTTAACATTTCTATGCATCTTTTGATACATCTAGAATATGAACTAGATCATTGTGGCCCAGTAAGAATGAGATGGATGTATCCTATAGAATGATATATGAAGGTTTTAAAAAAAATTGTTTGTACTAGGGCAAAACTAGAAGGCAACATGTCTAAGGGATATTTAATGCAAGAGGCCATGGGATTTTGCATAGAATATATGAAGGATTTTAAAAATGTCAATCGACATGTATGGGATGACGATGAAGATGAAAGAGTTGTAGGTGAAGTATTAGAAGGCAATGAATGTCACTTCAAGCTATCACATCAAGAAAGAAGTACAATACATGCCTATATTCTTCAAAACACAACTTTGTTTGATAAGTGATATTGGTAAAAAAAATTTACACAATAATTTATTTACTCAATTGCATTTACACATTTATATTCTTAATCATACTATTTGTATGTTAATATTCTATGTAGAAAATATGAAGAAGAGAATCAAACTTGGATGCAACATTGACCTCAAAAGCACAGACGTCATGATTTGATTGGAGGTGATTTTTTTCCAAAATTTGAAGAATGGATTGCTAATGCAACCAGTGATGCAAAAGAAGGTCAAGATGTAACAACAGAGGAAAGTGAGCTTTCACAATCTCCACATATATGGTCTACATGTTTTAGTGGAATGTGGGCCTATGTTAGTCATTTAAGAGTGGAAGAAAAAGACAAAGGAAAGACAAATTGTTATTGTGTTGTTAGTGCTGAATTTCTTCACGAAACTGAGAAGAAATTTTATGTTGGATTCATCCAAGAAATTATTCAAGTGGATTTTGGTGAAAATAGTCCTATATTATTAAAATGTAAGTGGATCCATGATGAAGGGGGTAAATCATAAAACACACAAGAATAGAAATAGAACATAGAAAATAGAATATTTCTTTATTGATCTGGGCAACTCATTACATTACAAAAGATCAATTACAATCCGAGGAATCAATCCTCCTCAGGCTGCAACACACTACAACTACACATCACCAGGCTATAGAATCTTCTCCTTCTATAACCCCCAAATCAGCTAGGGTTTCTATTTTCCCACCTATTCTTGACTCTACACTTTCCCCCTTAACTCTACTACTGCCCAGGGTTCCCAAAATAGTCATAAATAACACTTTTTGGCGGCCTCCAGCTAAATTTTGAAATTTGCAACTCCCTCCAAAAGTAGGTCAACTTCCGGGAAGCATAACTTTTGATCCGGGTGTCTGATTGATGAACCATTTTAAGCACCGAAAATCTCACGATGTGAACTATCATGCTAGAAATCCATAAACAAATTTTTGTCAACTTTTTGGGACATTATGGGATGTTTTAGTGCCTCAGATCTCGTTTTAAAAATTTTCAGGGGCTTTTCAGAAAACAAAAAATTTTAATATCTTTCATCTCACAAATGATCTTTGCCTAATTCCTTCGCCAAAGGTCTTATATTTCTATTATGTAACTTTCTATAAGTTTTTGCTTCAATCCATGCCCAAATGCAAACTTTCCTAAAATGGCAGGTACACTTTCCAAAACAGACAGGGTACTATTTTTAGCAATTTTGGAAAAAATTAAAAGTCCTACATCATTATTCTGGATATTATGGAACCAAAAACACTAATTATGGAAAGAAATGAAAATCAATACAATGATTTTAAATTAACTTCTTTTTTGGGTGATGCAAGATTGCCCTTACACCACTGGATGCTCCTGCATCAGACACCCAAGGTAATTTGAGAAGTGACCCTGTCACGTCTCAGATGTTTGTGTGAGGAAAACCTAAACGGTCAACCTCTGCCTTAGACAACCAAGAAGAATCTTCAATAGACATTCCTTTCCATTTTACCAGATATTCTTCATATTGCCTGTTCTGAGTACTTCTTCCCACATGACTATCCAAGATCTCTTCTATCTCCTCCATTGAAATAGATGCTGGAATACTCCACTATGCTTCTGTTGGTCCATCCTTTGTTCCACCTTCATGATATTCTGATAAATCAACAATGTTGAAAATAGGGGACATATTGATCCCACTCGGCAGCTCTACCTCATATGCATTTCCTGAATCATGCTTCTTCAGGATTCTACATGTTCCAAATTTCTTCATTTTCAATTTATTGTATGTTCCAATTGGGAACCTTTCTTTTCTCAAGTGAACCATGACTTCATCTCCTACCTGGAACTCTTTATATCTCCTCTTATGTTCTGCCTTAACCTTGTACTGAATATTCATCTTATTAATGTGGCTTTTCACCTCTTCGTGCAAATTCTTCATGTGTGCTGCAAAGTCTTCAGCCTTGGCACTTGTCTTTTCTCCTTTGTCCAGATTCCTTAACTCTGAAGAATTTCTTGGACTATTCCCATATACAATTTGGAATAGTGATTTACCAGTACTCCTATTGAAAGAATTATTGTAAGCAAATTCTACCTGTGGTAAAATCAAATCCCATCCCTTGGGCTTATCTCCTACTAAGCATCGTAGCAGCTTACCCAAACTCCTATTCACCACTTCTATCTGTCCATCAGTCTGTGGATGGTGTGTAGAACTAAACTTCAAATCTATTTTCAACTTCTTCCACAATGTCCTCCAGAAATAACCAACAAACTTGGTATCTCGATCTGAAACTATGCTCTTTGGTAGACCATGTAATCTCACCACCTCTCTAAAAAATAACTCTGCAATATGAAGAGCATCATTAGTCTTCTTGCAAGGAATAAAATGTGCCATCTTCGAGAATCTATCCATCACCACAATAATAGAATCATGTCCTCTCTATGTCCTTGGTAAACCAAGAACAAAATCCATACTGATATCATCCCATGGCTTCTCTGGTACAGGTAATGGCTGATATAGACCTATGTTTTGACTTGCTCCTTTTTCCATCTGACATACTCTGCAACTTTGCACAAATTTCCTCACATCCTGCTGCAACTGTGGTCAATAATAATGTTCACCAACAATAGAAATGGTCTTATCTTGACCAAAGTGTCCGGCCAATCCTCCACTATGCTTCTCCTTAATCAGGTTCTCTCTCATGGAACTCCTCAGAATGCACAACTGGCTTCCTTTAAACAACATGCCATCCTAGATTATGAAATCCAACCATTTTGTCCTGTCCAAAGTAATAGGTTCCAGACAAGCTTTCTAAGCCTCTACAAAATTTGGATCTTTAGGATACAAACTTTTGAGCTCATCAAACCCAACAACCTCTATCTTCATTTCTGTCAACAAATTTTGCCTTCTGCTCAAGGCATCTGCAACTCTTTTGGACTTCCCACTCATGTGCTTCAAAACAAAGGTATAACTCTGCAAAAACTCAACCCATTTTAAGTACCTTTGATTAACTTTCCTTGACTAATAAGATACTACAAAGCCTGATGATCAATATATAAAACAAACTCCTTTGGCAACAAATAATGTCTCCATTTCTTCAAAGCCTGAACTATTGCATAAAACTCTTGATCATAAATAGAATACTTTTTCTTGGCATCATTAAGCTTCTCACTAAAATAGGCAATGGGCTTACCTTATTGGCTCAAAACAACTCCTATACCACTACCACTAGCATTACAATCTACCTAAAATACCTTATTGAAATCTGGAAGTGCCAAATTAGGTTGTTCTATGACTTTCTGCTTCAATGTATCAAAGCTCTTGTCTACCCCTTTAGTCCATCTAAACTCTTTTCTATCCCCTCTCATTGTCTCAGTTAGGGGTGCACAAATGCTATTAAAATTCCTAATAAACTTTCTATAAAAACTTGACAAACCATGAAAAGATCTTACCTCCATTGCACTCCTTGGTGTAGGCCATTCAATGATAGCCCTTACTTTTTCTAGGTCCATCTTAAGACCTTCCTCTGAGACAACAAATCCCAGGTATACTAACTCCTTCTTTGCAAAACTACATTTCTTCAAATTAATCAGTAACTTCTCCTCCCTCAGCTTCTCTAGAACTCTTTTGATATGCATTAGATGCTCATCCCAAGTCTTACTGAAAATCAAAATATCATCCAACTAAATAATAACAAAACTTCCCAAAAATTCTTTCAGTACCTTGTTCATGAGCTGCATGAATGTGCTCGGTGCATTGGTTAGCCCAAATGGCATGACTAACCACTCATACATACCTTCCTTTGTCTTGAAGGTTGTCTTCCATTCATCTCCTTCTCTGATTCAGATCTGGTGATACCCACTCTTCAGGTCAATCTTCTTGAAGTACTTGGCTCCACTCAAACAATCCATGATGTCATCCATTCTTGGCAATGGAAATATATACTTGATCATTATCTTATTGATGGCTCGAGAGTCTGTACACATCCTCCATTCTCCATCCTTCTTTGGTGCTAGTACTGTAGGTACCTGTTGTGTGGGTACACAACACACCCCATTTTGACTTGGCAAAACAGGGACCCAATTTTTGGTTTGGCTTGTGCGTCTGCTTCTCGGCGGTTTGGTAAAAGTGAGTCAAGTGCATCATCATGCAAAACCACGATGAGGTAAGTCACCATGAGTTTAGTTTGTCAAAGTTCGTATTTCATCTCTATGACCTCATATTTTGAAAGAGCATTAAAATTCAGGCAGGATTGCCTTTTACATCACCTTGATATTCATCAGGATATAAGAGTTATGAACAGTCAAAGTTTCGGTCAAACCTGATATTCATAAGAGGAAGGTCATATTGTTGAAGTTCATCATCATATTTGAAACATTCCCTCCGATATGTCATGCGGTTCAAATATCCAGACGTCAACTTTAAATGGTAGCAAAATCTTCCCGTCAGATAGTTTCATCTATCGCGAACGTCATACTTCGCATGTAACCCGATGTGTCTTTGTATCCTCCTGATGCAAATATCACCCTTAGCAAATATCCTGATGACATCATCCGAATACGATAAACGGAGGAACATACATCCTGATGACATCATCATCACATTTACATTGCCGCAGGATATTCTCTAAAACATGATAATGTTAGCCTAATATGATGATGACGTCATGATGCACTTCCGATACGGAGAGCAAATATCAGGATGACGTCATCCTGATATTCCAAAAGAGAGAGACATGTAAGTTTGTCCCGTCATCATCATATTTTGAAACATCACCCGATACACCGAAATATCCTCCTGATGTACTAAGCATAAACAAAGGTGCATTCGTCACCCGAATCTTGTCGCGATAACAATGTCAATGCGGGGAGGAGGATGATATTGAAACTCAACCCGATATTTGTGAATATCATCCTGCCCTCATCATATCCTATCATAGGGATATTACCCGCTCCCATTGCCGCCATTATCATTTAATGCGCACAGACATGGTAGGTAGTTCCCGCCGACCCCGGAACCCAATGAAACACCTGGCGAGATCCTACGTTTTCACACAGATAATCAAGGAACATGATCCAATCTGTCAGAGTTGCCTTAAATGCACCCTAAATGCGAGGTTAAAAGGTAATTCAACTGCCATTTTCACATTTGCCTTGTGATAAACTTGTTTTACAGAGCACCAGCTTCCATATCTGCATACCAGCTACCGTTGCGCGATTTGAGCTCATGAGCAGAAGGAAAGAGGTGATCATCAGCTGAATTAAGAACGTCTCAGCAATCTACTGGTATAAAAGGAAATCTGCATAACCAAGCACTCATGGCTGAGAAGTGATTGGTCAAGTATCAGGAAGAATTCAGCAAACCCATGTTCTCTGCTCAGAGGGGGGTCCTGTTTAAATATGGAGCAATCATAGACACCCATCAGGGAAGCACTAATTTGGAAGCCTGGTCAGCCAAGCTGAACAATGGACATGACAAGAGTCTTGTGCTAGACGTAGTGTTCATGTCAGGATTGTGGAATGCCGCCAGTTTTCCATACTCCATGGAATCACCAGAGCTCGTCATTGAGTGTGCCCAGAATTATAACCCTCAAACAAGGCAAGTAGTGAAGCATGGGAGGATATATGCAGACCTTTCCATCAAAGGTCTCTCCCAGACATTTGGATTGCCACTCAGCAGTAAGGTCAAAAGTGTAGACTTGAAGAAGTCTGAGAGGGAGTACGAGGCCAATAAGAAATCGGCCAGGAAGAACATGTATCCGTGGCGGGCTGAGAACAGCACATATAATGCCGCCGCCAAGCTTCCTGTGCACCTATTTAAGTATGATTTCAGTGAGGAGTATCAGTACATGATTGCACTCCTGAATAGAGTAACTGTCCAACCTGATACTGACAGTTTCAGGGATTGGATGTACGAGATAATAATGATGTGTCTATATTCAAACACCAAGCCACTATGGGGCCAAATTATAAGTAATGCTCTGCATGAGCAACTGATGAACCTGGGAGGTTCGAATTGTGCATTTTACATGTCATCTTACATTGTTTATTCTTGTGCTTATAGAGGCACTTTTGATGCCTTGGTTACAGATGGGAAGCTCACAGGCACAAATGCTGCATATATTTGGGATCATCATCCCCAGCTGCAGAGAACCAACTACCTAAAAGATTACAAACTGGTCAATGATGCATTCTCTATGCATCTGGTAAGGACCATGGAGGAAGACAGAACAAAGAGATTGAGCATGGAGGCTCAAGAGGCAGTCTACAGGCATGGGGCCTGGTACATACAATTTGCAAACTTTTCTTATATAAGGGTTGAAGGTTTTGAGGGACATCCTCTGATGCTGCCAAGGTATCCTACCGATGCCATGGTACTAATGGAATTTATCAGGTAGGGCTCCACCATGATACAAATGTACAAGGATGCCAAGAAGTTGCCACCAATTTTGTTCCCAGTCAGCATTGGCAATTACATGTGCCCTGACTCTGATAATATCAAGAAGGTGATGGTCACCCTGAATAAGATGAATCTATAGCCTTTTCCAATAACAAGACCATATGATCCTTACGGCAAGATACAGAAGGTACTAGGAAAGCCTATTCACCAAAGGCACCTAGAGGATTTTTGGGCTGACTGTGACGATGAGGCAGAAGCGAGGAGAAGGAGGTATCAGAGGTTAACTCTGAACCAAGTTAGAACTTTTGATTGCATCTCCCTTCCTCAACAATTAAAGAAGGATGATGGCAGGACAATGGCAGACAAGTATGAACAGAAAAAGATATATAATGACACCATCTCTGCACCTGACCTCACTATGCAGGAGGACATATCCTTGGACCCATTCATTGCTAGGACCCTACGCCTAACCCAAGCTTGGGTTGATGCACAGATAGAGGCATTGAAGAAGAAGGGTGTTGCCATTACGGTGGACAACAAGAAGAAAGGGCAGGATATCCCCATGGATGAATATGATGACTTCCTATTAGAGAAGAGGAAGACCAAGGGAGATAGAGTCCCTCCACCACAACAGCAGAGCAAAAGACCCCCAAGGGCCAAGAAGGTGAAACAGGGACCAAAGGGGATTTTAATTGAAAGGGCAATATTTGCAGCTGAACAGGCGACAGGGTCAGGATCAGAATTAGTGTCCCCTCCAGAGAAAGAAAGGCCCAAGAAAAGTAAGACAGCAGAGGCTGGAATCACTGAGACCCAAGAAGTGGGTCAATCTTCTAAACAACCAGGAGGAGAGGGTACCCTCATAGAAGAAGAGCCTGAGGAGGAGTAGGCTCCATTGATAATAAAAAGGAAGAGGAGAGCTCCACAGGTGCTGGTGTCTTCCCCACCTAAGAAACAAAGAAACTCCATGGGAGGTGGAATAAGCCAACCCCCTACTTCATTACAAGGGGAAGGTAGTGAAGTGCACAAGGAACTTCAACATAATGTTCCACTTCCTACCATTGTCAAGTTCAAAACTAAACTTGCTGAGGAGCAGCTGAAAGAAACCTCCCAGACACAAGCGAAAGGGCATGTCTCGCTCGACGAGACAATAAACTTGTCTGATGATGAGGTGGTGCAGGATGTGGCTGCACAGGAGATGGAAACACTTGCTGCTGATGTAAGTATGACTCCTCACAAGCCTCCACCAGTTCAAACTGTGCTTGAGGAGATGAAACAAGCAGAATGAGAGCAAGAAAAGAGCCCAGAGCAAGTGGCTCAGGAAATAGGGCTAGATACATTGATCACAGAGGTGACCAGTCTTGTAGTGGTGGATCTGACAGAGAAACAAGATGCAAGTCCTGAACAGCTAGCAGGATCACCTGATAAGGGTCACCTAACAGAAGAGATAGAGATAGCAGATTCAGAAGGCCATGCTCTTGAAACCAGCCAACAAAGTCCACAGGATACAATAGAAGAACCTACTATAGTAGAGGTTCAGGAAGCGAAGGCTAATGAGAAAGAAACACTAGAGGATCCAGCTACCAAAGTACAAGAAGTGGATGGTGCAGGCTCGGAAGAAGTAACAGTAGTAGAGCAATCGCCAGCCCATCAGGCAGAGTCCCCAATATCTGGTGCAGTGGATAAACCACAGGAAGAAGAAGAAGTGGGAACAGATGAAATAATGATAGAAGAGGGTCATGATCATCATGATTAGCATATAGATGCCCCTCAAGGGTCCCCACAGCATGAAGATGCTCCTTCGAAAAAGGAGATCCCTCAATAGGAGGAGGTGCCGCAAGATCAACAACAAAAAGAGCATCAAGAAGAAGAAGTGAGAAAGTCACCATCTCCACAACACTTGTTGACAGGAACGGGAGATATAGGTGAACATCAGGATGATGTTGAAAAACATGATCAGGTGCCTCCATGGTTGGCAAAAGAGGTAAGTGCTGAGGAGGAGCTTGAAATTCAGGAATTCGACGTCTCCACCTTGTTCTCTACGGATATAATGAAGCCAAAGAGGAAGGCCAGAATGACTTCAGCAATCAAGAGAGATCCGGCAACAGGGAGAAGTACCGCGCAAATTGCCATACCTGCAGTGGAGAAGGAAAAAGGTAAAATCACTGTCGATGAATTTCAAATCAGTACAGTAGATTTGGGCTTTGCCAATGAGGACCAAGAAGGTTAGGAGGGCAAAGATATCATTGACTCTCTAATTCAGAAGGTGAAAAGAGAGAAGGAGAAAAATAAGCAACATAAAGAGCACATTGCTCAGTTGCATGCCTATATCAAAGGGCTGACCAATCCTGATGATACCACAACTGAACATGCAGTCCCATTGACTGCCATTTCCTAGGAGGAGGTAAATAAATTGGACCTCATGAAGCATGAGGCGTCCGTAATAAGGAGATGGATGTCATCCACATTGGATGATGCTGTAGAAATAATGAAGGCCTCTTTGAAGAGGTGGAGTACCCTAAGTGACTCCAAGGCCAAAGTGGATAAATTGCAGATGCAGACCGGGAAGAGGTCTTACAAGTTGGAGAGAGTCCTGACCCTGTTAGGGGAAATAAGAAATATAAATCCACAAATGCTTATCAGTAAGCAGGTGCTGAATAATAATACCACATTATTAATAGATATCTAGTATAAGGACACTCAGTTTGAGTGTGGAGTCCTCAAAAGGTGTAATAATAAGCTGAGGGATATCAGCATGAGGCTATGAGATTTAATGGCTGAAGAAGCGGTAATACTGGAGGCTTTGGAAGGCAAGGTGGAAGGAAAAATAGAGAATCAAGATGAAGAGTCTACCATTAAAGCTGTACACAGCAACTTCCAAGTAGAGACAGATGGTCCACCTGTCCCTTTGACAGAGGAATTGATAGATAAAATAATGAGGATCAAGGTCCAGATGGAGAAATACAAAGAAACACTGCAGGACAGGAAAAATAAGCTTGACAACAGCAGAGACAAATATGAAGCACATAAGCATGCCATTGTCAAAGCAAAGACTCAAGATGGCGGAGGGATAGATCAGGTTGTGCGTTCATACGAATAGGTCCGCAGTAGTATGCAACCCCATATGTAGCTGCGTCATCATCAGGATAGTGAAAGTTTGGAAAGTGATGCACATGATGATGACCTGCATGAATCAGCTGAGGAGCATGATGAAGATACATCATGAAGGGGATAATAGCATAAGTAGTATAGATAGTTGCCACCTGGCAACTTGTGCCATTTTGTAAATATTGACAAAATCAAGTGAATCAGGACCGTAGATTTGTATTGATAAATCTAGATCGTAGATCTTTTGTAACGAATTCCTCACCTTATTCTATAAAAGGTGGTGGAATGCCCTGATGAAACATTCGAAACTTAATTGAAATCTGTTTGTTGAAGTATTCAGGGCTTATTTCAAAGTTATTGCATATGTACATGTCTTTTGCATACTTAATGAAAGAGGAGTATTTCGATTACAAATCTTCGTAAATCTTGAGTAATCTGGTCTGAATTCTAGATATGTGCTTTGATTTGCTATGTCCCTTGGAGTGCTCATCATGTTGCATGTATTGTTTTCATTCATCATCCTCTGAAGTTTGCATCAACTATATCTAGCTGTGGAATATCCTGTTGAACATATGGTTTGATTTCTTCTCATCATGACAGTATCGAGTATGTATGTGTATCAATAGCTGAAGATTCAACTTTAAATTGTAGTATTCCTTTAATTTCTTTCAATTTCAGAACATTTCATTATCACAATGGTGAATAATTGATAATCCTAAGTAAATAACACAAATATGTAGACATCTAGTAGGTAACTATAAATATTTAGCATATTTGAATGCAAAGCATGCACAATTGAAAATATCATGCAAAGATTGAGGTATTTCTACATCTTTTCATCTAATAACTGCATAATATGACTTCTCTATAAAGAATTTCTGCAGGAATGTCATGATGATGGCACAATTTCACATAAGGCCCCAAAATGGAAACAGTAACACACATTAACCTCTGAGTAACGTCAGACGATTAAGACCTAATCACCAGAGACTTGGGATCCTAAATTCCTTGAATTCACAATATCTTTCAAGATGAATAAAGGTTAATGTGTACTTTTATTCTATGCTTGTTTATGACTAACATCATGACCAACAGTACCACACATGGACTTAGGCTCTCCCTTATCAATCCCTTCCTCAACAACTCCTGAACGTGTCTATTTAGCTCTTCATTCTCTGCAAGGGTCATTCTGTGGGCTGCCTTATTCAGCAAACTGGCTCCTGGTATCAAATCCATTTGATGAATTATCTTCCTTACTGGTGGTAAACCTTTTGGTACATTATCAGAGACAATATCTTGAAATTCTTCCAACATCTCTAAGACTTCAACTGGTACATCTTCACATTTCTCTTGACTAATCATAGGAATCAATGCATAGCAATGACGTTCATGCTTCATAACCTCCAAAAATTTTCTACCATCTACCAAGCAACTTCTAGCAGTACTACATACCTTTTCTTCCATCTCCTTCAAGGGCTTCAACTGTGACAAACTCCATCCTTTGTTAGGGAATATGTGTTTGCACAACCATCATGGATAGCGCTCCTATCATACTGCCATGGCCTCCCCAACAACATATGACATGCATCCATCGGTATGATGTCACACAGCACCTCATCATGGTAGTCCCCAATCTTGAACTTCACTAAACACTACTCATTGACCAAAGCTCTGTGGTCCTTCTGTAAGCATGCAATCCGATATGGATGTGGATGCTTTCTTCTTGTCAACTTCAACTTGTCAACCATCTCCTCTGAAACAATATTATCAGTGCTTCCACTGTCAATAATAATATCACAACACTTACCTTCACATTTGCACCTTGGACAAAATAAACTCTTCCTCTAATTTGGTTCTTTCTCCTCATTCAACAAGGTTCTTCTAACCACAAGGGTTTCTCCCCTTTTAGCATCTTCAGAATGCTCAGACTGTGCATCTTCATCTACATGTACAACTCGTGCATTACCTTCAGGTCTTCTATTCATCCTTCCTTGATGTTGTGGGCACTTGTATGCTCGATGCCCTTCTTCTCCACATTGAAAACAAGTTCCTCTAAAACCTCCTCTTCCTGGTCCTTGCCCAGGTTGGCCTCTTCCTCTTCCTCTTTGCTCACCATTGTTCTAGTCACGAGGGCGGTAGGTATTGAAAGGAAGCTAGGTGTGCAGAAACACTTCCTACGCTAATCTATTGAGGAGAGGGCTATGCAAATTCAACTTTAGCCTAACTATTACAGCAATGTTAAACCATTAACATGAGATATTGTAGCAAAACACAAGATCCAGAAAGAAGATAGAAGAAGAGAGACAGAGATTTACGGTGGGGAAAACCCTTATCAAGTGAAAAACCCCACACTCAGAAACCTGCACAATGTATTAACAAATCTGAAAGAATGTTTACAATACACTTGCAATGCAAGCTTCAATGGTCTTCGACACTCATGTCTGGAGTCAATCTGGTAGCATAATAGTACCTATAAACCTGTGATACAAACTCCATCTCCAAGCACCTATTTAAATAGAACATACAACGCAATTTTGGACCTTTCTTGGAATGGGCGTCCAATATGGCATCTTGGACCAAAACCAACGCCTAGGGACACTTGGTCAACATTGTTGAATGTATCTGACACTTGTCCACAACTACCATTCCAAAGAGGTCACCACTTTCCAAAATGGACTATGACAGATGCTCTTACGACACTTACGACCGTCATAGAATCTGTCATAGCGGTTACAACTTACAGCTATAAGAGAATCTGCCATACACATTCTATTAATAGCATATTCTCTTACAACACATCATATTCCACCTTGGGGTGCCCAAATAAGCCTCATTCAAAGATGCTACATGACACATGTCATTACCTATCTTACAACCTTCTATTCTGGACTCTTACATGTCATAGATTCGTCATAGGAATCCGTCATAACCGTTTCGGTCAAACATTCCTTACACAACATAGGAGATGCCGACACATGGCAGAATATTCCTACCACTAAGTGGGACACCTATCTCCTCATGTGAGGACAAAATAACAAGTTGTCATAATCCATGTAGGATTGACACATCACCGTGCCACATCCCATAATATGACAAAGTGGAATTTCCAATTATTTACAACATAGGCAATTGAATAATAAATACAAACATTACAAATGCAGAGAATTACCAAAGTTGAGACACTTAATTTCCAACAGGTATTATCTCCTCTCTGATATCGACTGGTGCTGGCTTCTTCACTTTTCTTTGAATCTTCATTTTGCCCCCCATAGGGTCTTCCACTAGTCTTTCCGCCTTGACCTCTTCCCCTTTGCTTACTGTCAAATCTTTTATTCAGCTTCTCTTCCACCTTTAGGGAAAACTGGTACACATCTTCTATGGTGGTGATTCTGACCAAGCTTAGCTCCTCTTGAATACTTGGCCTCAACCCATTAATGTAATGGGATACCTTCTCCTTGTTGGGCTCTGCATGGCCTATCTTGATAGTAATTTTATAAAACTCTTCTATATACTCCTTAATAGACTTGTTACCTTGCTTCAATCCTTACAGCTTCTTCAGTAGCTCCATCTCATAGTCCACAGGAATGAACTGCTTCTTCAGTTTCTCCACCATCCAATCTCATTTGGTGATCTTTCCTTTTCCTCTTCTGTTCCTCTCTAATTGGACCTCCTTCCACCAAATATTGGCGTGTCCCTTCAACTTTGTTTTTGCAAACTTAACTTGATCTGGGTTCTCCACATCTTCATACTTGAAATACTCCTCCATGTCATTGATCCAATCAATAAGCTATTCCAGATTCAAATCTCTAGAATATGTAGAAACTTCGATCCTAGGCCTCTTTCCGATCTTCGAAATGGCCCTCAACAACCTAACTTCTGCAGGATCTCCTGGAGCTTCTTGTTCTTCCTTAGATAGCTCTTCTTCAGCTTCATCTTTTCTTTCCTCTCTCATTCTCGGCTCGAACCCTCTTCGCAGCTCCTCTTGCAATGCATCAATTTGTCTTTGTAGGGCTCTAAAACCCTCTTCCGTCAAAGTATTCCTCCCACCACAGTTTCTTCGTGGAGGCATCTTGATCTATGCAGCAAACCCAAAACCTCAGGTCCTAGTGCAAACTACCTCACGGTCTGTCTACACACTCAGGAACCCTTGCTTTGATACCACTTGATGAAGGGGGTAAATCATAAAACACACAACAATAAAAATAGAACATAGAAAATAGAATATTTCTTTATTGATCTGGGCAACTCATTACATTACAGAAGCTCAATTATAATCCGAGAATCAATCCTCCTTAGGCTGCAACACACTACAGCTACACATCACCAGGCTCTAGAATCTTCTACATTCTGTAACCCCCAAATCAGCTAGGGTTTCTATTTTCCTACGTATTCTTGACTCTACACTTTCCCCCTTAACTCTACTACTGCCCAGGGTTCCCAAAATAGTCATAAATAGCACTTTTTGGTGGCCTCCAGCTAAGTTTTGAAATTTGCAACTCCCTCCAAAAGTAGGTCGACTTCCAGGAAGCATAACTTTTGATCCGGGTGTTTGATTGACGAACTGTTTTAAGAGCCGAAAAGCTTGCGATGTGAACTATCACACCGGAAATCCGTAGATGGATTTCCATCAACTTTTTAGGATGTTATGGGATGTTTTAGTGCTTCATATCTCGTTTTAGAAATTTTCAAGGGCTTTTCAGAAAATAAAAACTTTAATATATTTCAGCTCACAAATGATCTTTGCCTAATTCCTTTGCCAAAGGTCTTATATTTCCATTATGTAACTTTCTGTAATTTTTTCTTCAATCCGTGTCCAAATGCAAACTTTCCTAAAATGGCAGGTACACTTTCCAAAACAGGCAGGCTGCTATTTTTAGCAGTTTTGGAAAAAACTAAAAGTCCTATATCATTATTCTGGATATTATGGAACCAGAAACACTAATTATGGAAATAAATGAAAAAAAATACAATGATTTTGAATTAACTTCTTTTTGGGTGATGCAAGATTGCCCTTACATCACTGGATGCTCCTGCATCAATCCGACCATCCATAGTACAATTTGATGAGTATGGATTTGTACGCATAAATTATACAAGACAATTTTTATCAGAGATGTATGAGCCGTATGTTTCCCTTCTTCAAATTAACCAATAATTTCTAATTGATGATGTAAGAAGCCTAGGATGGTCATATGTCATTCAAACAGAGTCTCATTCTAGACGAAAATTCATGGAAGTTGTCGATATAATGCCTGATGGGCAATATGTTAATTTACAAGAAACATTCGAAGAAGTGGATGAAGATGATGATGGAGTGTTTAAAGAAGATATTTTTATTACCAATGAAGAGATTGGGAGAGAGAATGAGCAGCATGTCATAGATGAGGATGAGGAAGAAAATCAAGCAGATGCAGACACAAGTGATCAGGATTCTGATCTTGCTGGCAATGCAAATGATTATGATGATGTTTTGTCACCTTAACTAGCCTGTCACCTTAAGAGGTTAGCTTGTCACCTAAAATTTGGTTATATGTATGGTGTAATTTATTATTGAATGTAATAAAGATCTGAGTATAGGTATGCTTATTCACTATTGTTTTACTGATACATTTTTGAATGTAATCATCATTATTCTGTTGGTACATTGTATACAAAACTTGAGATGTTCACTGCTGATTTGAAGTGCATTTAAAGTTAGGTTCAATCATTCTTCTTAGTTTTCTTACTTTCGTTGAAATTAATTTTGTTTAGTTAGAATATAATTTCTTGTATGTCCTATATATTTTCTAGATGCTAGAATTTTCTTGTATGTCCTAGATGATAGCTTTAGTTTGTAATACAGATTCTAGCCTCCACATGCATTGAATGTGCTTGTGTGAAGGAAAAAATAACAGACATCTGTGATTTAATAATGCATATAGATATCTTAACATTAGGTGAACTAAGCCTCCTCATTACAAACAAAGAAATGATCTCTTAGATATCTTAACCAGAATTTGAGCACCAAATTAAATCTTCTTCTCCATTGATTGCTTCAAATAGATATTGCAATATAACAGAAGTCTCCTCATAATATGTTTCTATAAATGCCTATGATGATGATATCAAAATTTGGTCTTGGTTTCTCTTTTATAAGAGAAGCAATAAGCTTTAGACCATTACAAAATATGGCATCTTTTCAAAATTCATGCCTCTTTGTATAAACTAAACATTAATTTTGCTTAAAACATAATTAAGAGAAAAAAGAGAAAGTAGACAATATTGATTGGAAGCCCGCAACACTTGCAATACACTCATAGTCCGTTAGTCAACATAGGAGACCCATGATCATCTTGATTTGGCAAAGTGCCCCTCTCCATGATAGAATGTTTGAAGGCTTAGTTCTTCCACTGCAACATCTTCAAGGCCCTATTCTTCTGGAGGAGCCAAATACTCTTGCTCCCATTGGTATACTGTGTAGTCATGAGGCCATGATGCTCGTTGCTCCCCTGCACGTATAGCCTATCTATTCATCAGCTTGAAGATACTTCTCCTACCATTGAAACACAACATAATCACTAGGCCACTTATAATCTTGAATTTGGAGCAAGTTGGCCTAGTGCTCTTTCCACCTTTTGTCTAGTAATGCTTTGACATCAATTACAAACTTTGTATATCCAACATCCAAAGCAATTACTCTATCTAGAATGATGTTGAAGCTAAGAATATTGATATCTTCATCCTTTTTCAAACATTCCATGACCTTAGAAATTGTATGACAAAATTCATCCTTCCACGCATCAAAATCTTTGATCTTTTCATCCTATGTTAGGATTGATGGAATGAACTAGTGTTTGAAAGTGGAAAAAGAATCAATCTTTGCTTGCATTCTTTGATTCTCACCATTCACATACTGATACTCATCCAATATCATCTTGATCATTTTCTCTATTGGCTTTAGAGCTGCAGGAGCATCTTGATTCCATTGTAGAAATTTTCACAGAGTGATCAATGTGTGATGTGTTGACTACCATCTTTGATACAAGGGATCTAAAATAGAAAAATTTAGTTTCAACCATTCCATGGCCCGAGACAAGGAAGAATAACATTCATGCACATCTCTCAACTTGTCAACAACCATTTTCACTCTATATTCCAAAATTTTCTCAAACACTTCAAGAATTTTCAATTTTACCTCATTCTTTGTTTTCTCATTTTGGCTTTTCAATTCCTTAATTTCTTTATCCAACTTCAATTTCAAAACATTGAATTGTTTAGCAATCATTGTGGTATCACCGGTCTCTTGTGGCACATGTGTTTGAAATGGCATAATGGCTTGAATATGAGAAGAACTCTCA
The DNA here is from genome assembly GCA_027924645.1 of Cunninghamia lanceolata. Classification (NCBI taxonomy): domain Eukaryota; kingdom Viridiplantae; phylum Streptophyta; class Pinopsida; order Cupressales; family Cupressaceae; genus Cunninghamia; species Cunninghamia lanceolata. Next base: position 253,812 of record BSBN01001299.1, read on the forward strand.
CCCTTTAGTTGTTCTTTCAGCTTTACATTTTCAAGATACAATCTATTTACCTCATCATTCATCTCCATTTGAGTTATCTCATAATCAAACAATCTTTGCTCTAGCTTTTTAATAGCATGTTGTGTAAACATTGCAGTATTCACAGTGAGGGTAGTTGCTTCAGTTATTGATGTGTCCTAAAATGTCTTGACCATAGCTGTTCCCCTTATTTCTTGGACCACATCAAGTAATCTTGGTTTTTTGGTGTTCTTTTGTGTTGCCTATATTGCCAAAGTATTTGTTTTTAAATTGAAACCACAACCACTGACACCTTCCTCATAGTCAAATTTAGAAACTAGAATGGGGTCATCTTAATTTCTGACTTGGTCTAACAAAAACATTTTCTTCAACTCAAGTCTGGGAATGATCAACATGTTGCTCCTTAATACCATTTGTCTAGCCTCATCAAGGCTGACACTTATTTCATCTATTTTCATATTATTGAAAGTTTGTGAAACAATTTGCTCATGCTGAGATTCATCAGCACCCATTTTATTTATTTCTACTTGTTCTTGAAATTCTTTCATCTTCATCTTAATCCAAAAATCTTTGAATTCAGGAGAATTAATGAAATCATCATCCTCCATAAATCTCATAGAAGCCACAATTCTTTCTTCTTCTAATTTAGGCTCCCCTTGTGCTTGTTCAGCCATTCTATCCTCTAGTTTGTGTGCTTCTATTTCTTGGCCAATAAGTGGCTAATCTGTTTCTCCTTCATTTCCCATATTTCTCAGGATACCAATCACTTCATCAGTGTCACCCCCTCATTCGCTCAATTCATATGGAACCAGTGGAGAAACATCCTCAATCCTTTTCCTTTTGGTAGGTGGTGAATTAGGGACATGAGTTGGATCTTGTACTGACATTGCATCTATTGCAGGCTCTTGAGTCACAACTCCTAGTGGTCTTTTGACACTGATCTTGGTAGCCTTTGAAGGTTGCTTCTCAGACTTGTTATATATTCTTTCAAAATTGTCAATTATTAGATCTATTCTTCTCAAAGGGTCCCTCTCTTCAAAAAAGAATCCAAGAAAATTAGGATTTTGTTTTCTCCTATCATCCTCAATCCTTTTCAAAATCTCTCATTTTTTGTTCCTATCATACACTTCTTGAAAGGTGACAAGATTTTTTATCACATCCTCATCTAAATTAATTTGATGGGATATTCCCATTCTTGTGAGGATGGTTTGTCTAACAAAGTTCATGTGACCCTCTGGATCACAAACCCTCTCTACACCTGATTTCAAAGAATATTTAGCCTTCAAATAGGCTTACAAATTCTCTAAAGTATCAGAACCAATGGACCAATCACCAAACACTGTGGAATCAGGAAGAAATGTGCCTTTCTTCTATTTATTCATTACATCCTTCTCCATCCACATCATTTGCCACATGAATTCAAGGAATGTAATTCTGTTTGGCACAAATTTGGGCAACACATGGGGTGGTTGAGTACACCCATATACCCTAATTATAGTATGATCTGGCAAGAAAAACCAATCAGCATAATTATGCTTATGACTCTATTCTAGCCTATGGGCAAGAGGCCTCAACATTTCTCTGATCTCTTTTGTCAATCTAGGAGAAAAACTACCAAGAGAACTCATTATTCTAAATGAGAATTCATCATGAAACACAACATAGTCACAATTATTGCAATGGCTATCCCATTTGTAACACCAACATTGTGTTGGAAATCTTGTCCCTTTTCATCAATGATGCTCAAATGCATTCTGCTGGCCCACTTCCTTCTATTTTTATACAAAATCAAATGACATAACAAAGAGTAGTATTTGAAATCTATGGGCTTTTTGTTTTCTCTTATTTGCAAAAATCCATCATGCAGTTTCTTTTGAGTGAATGTTACAAAATCATATTCAACATTAGCTTCTAGATTTTAAATTCTCATGGCCATCATCATTAGTCTGGTAGGCATTCTACCTTGGGCATCAATACCCAACACCTAACATAAAGCAAAATATGTTCTTTTGAAATAGACAAAAAAATCTTCAACAACGAAAGGTTCAATTGCAGTGGATGGGATTTCAATTCTTCTGTTATTTGCCCCTTTCCTCATGTGCATGGACACCACATCCCTTATATGTGTTTTTATCATACTATTGTACTCCTGCTCACTCTTCTGTGGATCTACTTGTGTATTAGCTTGTTTTCTCAACATGAAGAAGTCTACAATTGCATTCTTGTCCACAACCACTAATGGTGACCCATTTGGTACTTTGACTATTTTTGTGGCTGAGTGATAGTGTTGTGCCAATGTTTTAATCAAATCCACATCAACAAATACATTTGGCACCACAAGCTTTGCCAAATCCAAATATCATGGGTTTCCAACTGGTGCCTATCCATCTTTCTTTCCACAAAAATACCAAAAAAGGTTCCATCCATAGATAGGGATTGCAGCATCCTGACATCCTTCCACAACATCCTCGAACAATTTCTTAGACCCCTTGTCAACTGAATTTGGTAGGATGTCCAACAATGATTGTTGAAGTGATCCTTTCTTGGGAGCAGTGGGGTCAGTGCTCTTACTCACAGACTCATATTTTTTAGGTGCCATATTTTAATGCCTTTATGAACTAGGGTTTAGATATTTTACTTGCTTTACCAGACTAGTTGAAAATAGAGCACAAACCAAACACCAACTTTTATGCAAAGAGTGATGGGGCAGACTTACCCAGTCAGAAAATGCTTGAGGAGAGCACACAAAGCTTGAATTCACCTTATGGAATCAACACTAAATTCATTGAAATGAAGAAATACGAAGAAATCCCAAGTTTTATCATGCCATTAAGCTGGTCATTTCGCCATTAACTCTAGTTCATGCCATGAAATCAACAAATCTCAACATTCAATTCTTTTCAAACACAGACCATTGATTTGATCCAATCCAATGGCTAGACAAGTATTTCAAGACTTGCAGTCCTTTCTTTGAAAACTAGAATCCCGCAGGCATCAATGATAACCATTGCAGAGTAGCACTGAAGTCATTTTGACATTTAATTCCTTACTGCATCACTGCAAGACCAACTTAGGGCAATCATAGGACCGTGGGACATCTTGGACAGTTACATTCATCTTCACCACTTACCGCCACCTTGCAAGCCTTGTTGCACACCATCACAGGATGGCAGGAGACATGTTATCCCTTATGTCTTTTACCGCGCCACCACCAAGCTTTGCCCTGACCATCGCAGGGCCGCAGGAGCCTTTGGTCTCCCTTTCGTTGTTTACCGCATTACTGCAAGTTGAAGTTATTAGCATCGTGGGGCTGCGATATGTAGCATTACCAGTCACTTGAACTCCTTATACCACAACATTGCAGGTTTGACTTGAAACCATCATGGGCCTGCAGTGAACACTTTATCTTGACTCCTTCCTACCACATTTCCACCGGTCATCTCCTTACCTACCGTGGGGGTGCAGTAACATATTATGTGCCACTTGAGTTTATACCGCAACACTGCAACTCAATTTTCTGCATGCTACAAGGAAGTGGTAACTATGTATTCACATCCTCTAATTCTTGCACACCTGCCAAGGCTATTTGCATGTACTGTGGGGTTGCAATAAGAGACAAAAACACATCAATGGTAAAAAATATAATTTTCTTTCACATAGACCTGATATGAGATGCTCATAAATGACTCCTGGAACAATTCTAAAAGGAATATGAATCCCTAATTATGGATTTATGGAAGGAAAATGTATGAAACAAAGTGGGACTATGTAAAATTTTGAATGGTTCTAACACACCTCATGATGAACTAGACTATGTGTTTCCTTCATCCTACTTGTGTTATGTTTTTATGAGTTCTTTTCTTGTGAATATATCCCTAAGAAAAATTTGTCTGATACCTGTAATTGTAAAAATCTTCTTGGTTTTTGACTGCAAATTATTTTTAATCTGTAAACTGAATTCTATTTTAAGTTTTCATTTACAGTTATCAACATATTAGAAAGTCAACATTTATCAACCTATGAACTCAATAAAGTTTTACTGATTCAAGTTGTTGATTTATACATTATTGTTTATTTGGACTTCAATAAATGAAGAGAAGGGTTGTAAGGTGCAAATTAGATTATAGTGATCATAATACTGAAACTTCACTAACAGATTATGAGCACCTTCATAGAGAAAAAGTGGCCAAGAATAATGAATATTTATTGAGACTTGGTTTGACAAATAGGCAAGTTGTAAATCCACTAAGTAGTACATTATTTGTTTAATAGTGTTTAATCAAATTTTATAAACAAGAACTTTATGTATATAAGACATAATATGATATTATTTTTTGTTTTATAGGCAACAAAAAGAGTGCAAAAAAAATGTGGAGAAAAAGCAAAAGGAAAGAAAAGATATAGTGCCGCCATCTCATAGAAGCCACCACTTTTGTGATTCAACAAATGCAGTTGGTGAAAACAATAGTTGCAATGATGATCATGTGCAACTTGATATAGAATATGCCGATGTGCAGCCTAATATAGCACATGGTGATGTGCAACCTAATATAGCACATGGTGATCATGTGTAGCCTGATATAGCACATGGTGATCATGTGCAGCATGATATAGCACATGGTGATGTGCAATGTTGTGATGATCTCTTAGAACAAAGTCTAAGAGAGATTATTGAAAAACATCAGAGCATTAAAGGAATAGTAGGTCTATAGATGATTTATTCAAGATTAAAGGATGTGTTTGAAGTGAAATCTGTAGAGATCGGTACTCATGATCTACCTACTGATGCCACACCTGATGTGGCCAAGGAGCATGAAGTTCCAATTAATTAAAGTCATGAAGAGAGACCGCTTGCATCTGTTGTGCCTCAGAGTGCACCTGTTGCATCTAGAACATTTGATGGAACTAGTGGATCAGCTAGAAATACTAGTAGTGGTTTAATAGAAGATGTGGATGCTTTTGTCAAAAGACAAAGATTGAGTCAAGATTTGTACATATCTACATAGAGAAAGGCAAAAGTAAGAAAATTAGAAGGCAAGAAGCCATTCTTTCTTGAGGTATCAAGAGATGGTGAGCCCATTGGGCCAAATGCTGCAAAGTGGGCCTCTGAGTTGGGTGTAAGATGTAGGGCCCATTTGGATATTTGCAAATCACATTTTGTAGAGCAAGATCCATGATCTATGGAAAATGTTATATAAAAAATGGAAAATGCTTTTGAGACTACTGGTGGAAAAATCTCTAGGAAATTATTACAAGCAAAAGATGAGAATTTTGATGAACAATTTTAGATACAATTGCAAAAAAGAAATCATGGAGGGAAAAGAGAGGTTAGACTCCACTCTATGTCCCAAATAGTGGGAGGCATTGAAAGAAAGTATGCATTCTGAAGAATATTTGGCAAAGAGTAACAAAGGAAAGAGAGCAAGAGGTAATGTGAGGGCTAGATATACATTTGGCTGAGGTGGGTTGCAGGCCAAAATGGACAAATTTGGAGTAAGTGTATGGCTTTTTGGTTCAATTTACATTGTGTTATTTATTTCAATTTTTATTGAACTAGCTATATGTTGAAATTGACATTTTATTTTATGTGGAAAATAGTAATAGAGAAGCAGGTGCAGAAGATATTGTTAATTATATGGTAGCACTAGATCCTAGTAAATCTAAGAGTAGGATGAAGTGGAAATCTAGTTCATCAATAGAGATTTCACAGCCATCTGTTACATGCCCATTAGGATCAGCCTCTCTAGATCATGTCAACTCAAATGAAGGGTACCAATATGTACTGAATTTTGCATATACGGTCTTCATCAGCAAGTTTCACAATTGGTTGCCTCTGTTAACCCTATAGTTTCTGCATGGAATGAGCATAAATCCATGGATTCAGATGAGGTAAGAGGCTCTATTGATCTCATTTCTTCTTGTTTGGCAATTCTGTATACAAATGACTCTTAATATGTAGATTATTGAAATCTGAGCATAGGAGAATCCAACCTAGTTTCTTTATTGTTGGAGTGATCTAGAAAATGTTCTTTTGGACAAATTTATAGCTTGCATTCTTTAGTTGACTATTGAATGTGCATGATGGTTAAACCACATGCAGAGCAATTTTTTCAAAGCAGCAGGAAAGAAAAAATACCTTCATGATGTCAACAGATTTGCCGATATTGATAGTGATGTTCATGATGAACTAGACAAGAATGTGTAGCATAGTCATCATAGTTATGCTGAAGTTGAGGTAATGTAATTGTTGTCAGTTATCTATCCCAATGTTTTGTCATTCTTCATGCTTAAAATTTTCTTTTGGACAAAAAATTATAGTTTTTGGATTCTTTAAGTTGTAAGTTAATCTGTCCCAATGTTCTGTCATTAATTCTTCATGCTTAGTATGTTCTTTTGGACAAAAATTTATAGATTTTGCATTCTTTACTTGACTTATATTAGTTTTTGCATGATGCTTAAACCACATGCAGAGCAATTATATGAAAGCAGAACGAAAAGAAAAAGGCCCTGTCAATAGAGCTCTTTGCAAAACTGTACAACTTCATGTCAATATTGATAGTGATAATTATGATGATGAACTCAACGAGCATGCACATGATATTCATAGTAGTAGTCATTCTGAACTTGAGGTGAGTGCTATGAAATCACATGCAAGTAAGTACTATTCAAGTAAGTAATGGTTGTTTTATTATGTAAATAAGGGTAATCATTACCTATTTGATAGAAGTTGTTTAGAACAGTAGTGAAGTGTAATTATCTAGTATACATAGGTTATGGAAATAAGGGAGAACATATAACTTACATATGGAAGCTTAGAGCTTAGTTGTAATAGAGTGCATACATAGATTTTGACTATGCATTAGTGCATTGTGTTCAGGGATGCCATGGTCCTTAATTGGGAGGACTTCATTACCAATCCATGTCTCTTTCTAGAGTACTCGTACAGTCTAGCACTATTGTAGTCTTACCCTCCATTTGTTTGTACTTTGCAATGAGTTAGTTTTTTTTTTTGAGTAAAAAGTTGCTTCTTTGTTATTCAACAGAATAAAAAAAACACATAAAAAAATTGATTTGTTCCAAGACATAAGACATTACATACATCTATCAAACATAATATAATGTGTATTTTTTCATTTTTGCAGACATTTAATATTGATAAACTCCAAGAAGGGCATAAAGTTCAGGTGTTGGATCCGTTTGATGGTGCTACTATGGGCATTGGGCAAATTCATTTAGTATCTATTATACATGGAGTCAAATTGAAAGGAACAACAGATGCAAATGTAAATATTTTAAAGGTCACAAGTAACATACCCCTTGCTTATGAAGACAAAATAGTTGGAGTTGTCCGTCTGAAAGAGAAAGAAGGGACCTTCACATGGTGGCCACTAAAATATTTGAAAAAAATGACATAGTTGATGTTTATCATGTACTAGATGTTAGACAGCTTGGCCCACAGCTTTATGCAATAGTTTGAATGTGTTGTTCATGGATCTTAGTGTTTTTTGTCTATTTTAGAGTTGTATAAGAAAAAAAAATCCATTGTAACTTTGTTTTCTTAGTCACAACATTGAGAAACACACTTTGTAACACATTTTTCAAAGCAAAGACACATAGTTAAGTCTTATGTGTTTTTTGGACTTGATTTTATGTTGCTTTTCCTCCCTAAACATTCAACATCACTGTCTTATATGTATTTATGAAAAGATTCTAGGGTTATTGTTGGCTGCATTAAAGGAGAGAGCTTCATATATGAGACACAATCATGAAGACTCAAGGAGCATAAATGAGAGAGCTTCATATATGAGATGTCATGAAGACTCAAGGAGCATAAATGACAGTGAGCAAGAGACAAAGTACATAGTTCATGCCATAGACAAAGTGAGATGAGTCTTAAGTTGTTGTGATCAAGGGTGGTGTGTTAGTTTTTGAGAAAGGAAGGGTAGTTGGCAATGCACAAAGATCAATGAGGAAGATTACAGTCATAAGGTGATGATGTTAGCATTTTATCAAGACTTTGGAAGCAACCAGTAGACAAATTTATAGAAGTCTTAAATAGAAAAAAGGACAATCACTAATAATGCTATTATTACAAGGCATATATTCTACATGGTAGTATAGTTGCAGGAATATGGCAGTTTCATAAACCTATGATAGTCTACAAATGAAAGTCTAAATTCTGTATACTTATGGGTGATTGTTCTATAACATAGAGACAATGAGTGCACAGAGGTAAGATGTTCATCGTGAGTGGAAATGGTCAATGGTTCCCAGGGATACAAGCACAGTAAACATGGTTTCAATGGCATGAGCAAAGGAATAGAGGACTGTAGTGTTAGCATTAATTAAAAGGCAAGTGTGATAGGTGAAAGTCAGGTTTAGCAGATCAGACATAGTCATGAAACCCTAACCCTACCATCATCAAGGAATCTAATCTAAATGAAATCAAAGAACAATGCAATTCAAGCATAACATCACCTAGACCGTGTGATTCCTTGTTTGAGGGATGTGGACTGCTTCTTCAACAATGAACAATTGCAATGCTGAAAGCTGCCATGATGGAAGATGAAAGCTCGATATGAATGCTCAGATGCTCAAGATGATAATGTAGGTGCTATACGATTGCTAGATCCCCCCCCTCTCATATGGAATGAGAGGGTGTTTATATAGGGCTCAGCCAAGATCAATCGACGGTGGAGATTCAGAGGCTATGTGAATGGCTAGGATTGAAAGATACTAAATTTAGGTTCCATTAGTTGTGCATGTGAAGGATATGAATGAAAGTTGCATAACAACACATGATTGACTGGACAAGTGTTGGAATATGATAAAAGATGAGTGTTTAATTCAAATAAAATATTTGAATTAGTTGGGATATGAGTTGGATATTAATTAAATAAATAAAATTTATTTAATTAATAGGATAAATGAATAAAATGGGATAAGATATGATGTGGAAATAAATAAAATTTATTTAATTAATTGGGATGAGCATAGGATGAATAGCATTATTAATTAAATAAATAAAATTTATTTAATTAATTGGCTAAGTAGGATGAGAATGGGATTAAATGGGATTTAATTAAATAAATAAAATTTATTTAATTAATTGGCTTAATGGATTAGGGAAATTAGGACAAAATGCTACAAGATGTCCAGGATAATATTTTAAGAAGGTGTTGCTAGTCATGGACAAATTTGGGTGTCTACATTTTGCCCCTCTTTGATACAATGTTCGATAGAGCGTTGTGTCAAAGAAGATACGATATGCGTTCGATAAACAAGTTATGCCACAGTGTAACTGGCAGGTGATGCCCCCTCGAGAGGTAAGCCAGGCTAACCAGGAAGGGCTGGGTTGGCTCTCGATAGAAAAAAAAAAGGCTAAAAAGAAGGCAGACATGAAGATTAGACATAGTCATGAAATGTGATAGGTGAAAGTCAAGTGTGGAAGATCAGACATAGTCATGAAACCCTAACCCTACCATCATTAAGGAATCTAATCTAAATGAAATCAAAGAACAATGCAATTCAAGCATAACATCACCTAGACTGTGCGATTCCTTGTTTGAGGGATGTGGACTACTTCTTCAACAATGAACAATTGCAATGCTGAAAGCTGCCATGATGGAAGATGAAAGCTCAATTGGATGCTCAGATGCTCAAGATGCTCAAGATGATAATGTAGGTGCTATATGATTGCTGGATCCCCCCCTCTCATATGGAATGAGAGGGTGTTTATATAGGACTCAACCAAGATCAATCAACGGTGGAGATTCAGAGGCTATGTGAATGGCTAGGATTGAAAGATACTAAATTTAGGTTCCATTAGTTGTGCATGTGAAGGTTATGAGTGAAAGTTGTCTTACAACACATGATTGACTGGACAAGTGTTGGAATGTGATAAAAGATGAGTATTTAATTCAAATAAAATATTTGAATTAGTTGGGATATGAGTTGGATATTAATTAAATAAATTAAATTTATTTAATTAATAGGATAAATGAATAAAATGGGATAAGATATGATGTGGAAATTAATTAAATAAATACAATTTATTTAATTAATTGGGATGAGGATAGGATAAATGGGATTATGATGTGGAATTAATTAAATAAATAAAATTTATTTAATTAATTGGCTAAGTGGATGAGAATGGGATTTTAATTAAATAAATAAAATATATTTAATTAATTGGCTTATGATGTCTAGGATAATGGTTTAACAAGGTGTTGCTAGACATGGACAAATTTGGGTGTCTACATTTTGCCCCTCTTTGATACAATGTTCGATAGAGCGTTGTGTCAAAGAAGATATGATATGCGTTCGATAAACAAGTTATGCCCCAGTGTAACTGGCAGGTGATGCCCCCTCGAGAGGTAAGCCAGGCTAACCAGGAAGGGCTGGGTTGGCTCTCGATAAAAAAAAAAGGCTAAAAAGAAGGTAGACACGAAGAAAATGGAAATGAGGGATCTTGGCTGAGTATGATGGAATGAATAGATAGGATGATGATGGGCGGCTTTCAAATAATTGCTCAGAATGAAAAGAAATGCAGTCCTTATGTTTGATATAGCATATGGATGTTATGCACCAGGGTATAAGAGTCCAAGGTGTCGAGATATCCAATGCGCAACTAGCGTGTTACAATCTTGTCTGAACGCATGAGGTCAAGATGTTGAGCCAACATGCACAAGATATGAATAACAGCTAGCGTTGGACTTTGACGCTACAAGCAATGGTGTGAGCTTATCTCCACTACACATAATGATAGCTTGCCGGTTATATGTATGGAGTTAGTCTTAACATAGAATAGTCTCAAATGCATAAGAGACTGTTTAGCTTCTCAGATGCTAGAGATATTGGTATGTAAGATGCTAATCCCAACACGTACAAGATACCAATATGCATAGGAAAAGAATAAGATCATCCCGCAAATGCAAGATAAAATGATAACACACACAAGCAAGCAAGCAAGCATGCACAAATGATTAAAAAAACAAACAAGGTATTGCCCCTGTCAAGCTGTAAACCAATGATTAATTGCTGATTGTTTTGTTGATGATAGTTGAGAGTGTTGTCATTGTGGGGAAAGCTATATCCCTAGATCAACACAGGGTTGTTTGCTGAGTTGGTTGGCTAGTTGGCTGATTAATTTGGCTTACAACAAGGCTAGGATCAAGACCATGGATTGCGTTTGGATAACTTGGCTTGATTGATTGGTGTTGATTAAGGATGGGCTTGTATTTGGATCTTTGTTTGGAAAGATTGGAAGATGATGAAATGCTGATTAGATTGATTTGATGAAGGATGAAATGCTGATGATGGTATGATATGTGGTGGATTAAGTTGCTTTTGATTTGTTGGAGTGATTGGATGTGTTTTGATGGCTAGCTTGATGTGCTTTGGTGTTGATGCTGATGATTGATAGGATTTGTTTTGATGGCTGGCTTGATGTGCTTTGGTTGTGATGTTTGCTATTGCTGGGTTGATTTGTTTGATGATTGGATTGTTTTGAATGATGATAGTGATGCTGTGATGATTAGAATGTCGATTCAATCTAAGCATAAGCAAGCGTTCTTAGTATGCTCAAAGGATGTAAAACAAACAAGGTAGTGCCCTTGTCAAGTCATAAACCAATGATTGATTGTTTGATTGATGATGATAGTGTTGTCATTGTGGGGAAAGCTATATCCCTAGATCAACACAAGGATGTGGGAATGCTATATCCCATTAATGATGATTGATGATGATTGATTTGGCTCATGACAAGATTTGGATCAAAAACCTATTGATTTGATTGGATAATGTTCCTTGATTGATTAGCTTTGCTTGATATGGATTAATGTGACTTGGATTTAAGATCATTTCTTAGATTGATTTGAGTGATATGATTGGAAGAGGTGATTGATTGAAATGGATGAATGAATGTTATCGATAGGAGGAATTGATGATGATAAGGATTTGATTTTGATTGATGTTGATGGAGTGGATTGTTTTGGATGATGTGATTGTTTTTATTGCTTGGATTTTTTGTTGGATATTTGATTTTTTTGGATTTTTGAGAATATTTTGATTTTTTTTTTAGTTTTTGAAATATTTTGGGATGTCAATGGATTTACAATTTAGGTAACTGTTGTGCTAGATACCAATGACAAGGGAAAACCAAGTCTCGGTGCAAGGATGGATGAATGGGATTGGATGGATAAAAGGATGGGCAAACAAGGGATGGAAGGCTCATGATATATGGATGGATAAAAACATAGGCCATAAAAGGGATGGATGCATGCCTCATGATAAACAAATAGGTAGGCTATAGTGGAAAGCTCATGATAAATGGATGGGGATAAGCTATAAGATGGAAAGCTTATGATAAGGATATGCCATAGTGGATGGATCATAAGGGAGCTAGGATGTGATCTTCAAAGGCTATGTTGCATAGGAAGAATAACTTGCCCCATTCTAGGTGGTAATGCTGAGGATTTTTACATGAAAAAGTTCATGACAATGGGATGACATGATAGGTTTTACATGACAAGGTGTATGATAGGTGGATAATGATAATATGGATTGATGAGGAAGGTATGAGGTATACCAAGAGATATCCAAAGCATGTTTCAAGATTTTGCCCCTATGTCTTCATCAAAATCAAAAGGCAGAAGGATGGATGAATGGATAAATGGGTTCAATAGGATAGGCTTGTTTATGTAATGGCTAAGGATGGTAGGATGGTAAATGATATAATGGGATAGATAGTTTGGAAATGGATAGGTTGGATGAGACAATGTGCCCCCAAGTGTAAGTGACATAGAAGATCAACCTACACATGACGCCTGTTTGCTAGGTTTTCATCATGGTACTTATCCAAGGCACCTGTTTACCAGGTTTTCACCATTGGACGAAGGGATTTCTCTTTACTTTTTTGATTTTTTGATTTTTGATTTTTTCTTTTTTTTTTTTGCTTTTTTTTTTTTTTTTTTGCTTTTTTTGCTTTTTTTTTTTTTAAATTTTTTTGCTTTTAGATGGGTTGACAATTACACATGGCGCCTGTTTGCCAAGTTTTCACCATCGTAATGGATAGGAGGGACTCAAGTGGCTAGTTCAATGGATGTTGGTAGTCCCATTAGAGATAGATGATGTCTTCGCATGAACCATGTCAAGTGTGCTCATTGATGTTGATAAGGGATTGCATGGATGGGAGATGGATTAGGTAGATAGTGGATGATGATGTGGAATTATGGTAGGGTAGGCTAGTGGCTTATGGTGTGGATTTATATAGGCTTATGGAATGAAGATGGATGAAAAGTTTATGCCAAAGCATGGACCATAGGGATAGCATGGGGGAGATATGTAGGATAATGGATGGAAGATGGGGAGATGTAGTTGTGTGGAGGTGCTGTGGAGTGGAAGGGAACCATGACCAATGGTTGCACACACCGTGATAAACATTGAAGCTTTTGATCAGATGGTGGTGTAGGAAGCAATGGGGTTGTTTTCTTAAGAGATGGTTGATGAAGTGATTTAGGAACCCACATAGATTTAGTATTTTTAGTGCTTTTGCTTTGCTTGTGGGATTTTTGAAGGGAATGGAAGTTTTGAATGGAAGTAGGCTTTTGGATGGAGATACGTGATTGGGATTCTTGATGTAGAGGAGGATGCCTCATTTGACTTGCTAGCTATTTGCTTAGGAACCCAAACCATTTTTCTTTTGGGCTTTACTTTTGGAGGTATGGGCTTGGATAGCTTTGTGAATGTACTTTTCTTTGATTTTGATTCTTTATGTCCTAAGGTATGAAGACCTTTATGATATTTGTTGATAGGATTTTTAGCTTTATAGGTAGAGGCCTCAAAATTTTTGCTTTTGAATCCCATAGGGTGGGTGGAGTGGATGGAATGATTGGAAGCTTTATGCTTAAATGATGTGTGCTTTTGTTGGTCATGATTAGGGATGTAAGGATACTTATGAATGATATGTATGTTAGGTGTTGGAAGCAATGGTGGCAAGGTGGATGGAGGGATAGTTGCAGTTGGTAAAAGTGGAGGCAAAGTGGATGGCGGAAGGTGTATGGTCACATGCTTTTGACATTTGTAGGTTGATGGAGATGGAATGGCTACATATGTTTTGCGTAGATGATGGGGGGTGTGATGGAAAGTGGTAGGTTTAGGATGCATGAAAGGATTACCAACATCTTGGCCTTGTTTACCTTGGGGTGTGTATCCAAGGCCGTATGAGCATGGAGGGATTTTAACATGGTTTGGCTCCAAAACACCTTGTTCATAAAGACCTAGGCCTTTACCTTTGTAGTTCATGTTTTGAAGGATGCGATTGACTATGGGACTAGATGTGTTTTGGGAACTAGACTTGAGTTCTTTATTAGATGGAGAAGATGAAGTGGATAAAGGTTGTTGTTGTCCTAAGGAAGAACACTCATGTATAAGGGTGGTAAGAGCAATAGGACATGATGGTGGGCTTGAAGTGGAATCGATGGTGGATGTGGAAGGAGGATCATTAGTAGTGTGTTCACTAAGATCCAAGTTATTTGTTTGATCTTCTATGCTTATGTGTTCTTGAGAGGCACATGTCTCATTATGACAAGTGGATATTTGCTCATTATGGATAGGGCTAGATGGCGGATGACTAGGAACAATTTTGATATCTTGCTCATGGATAGATATAGGATTATGGATAGGATCAAGGTGCTTTTGAATAGGTTCTTCATCATAGATATCATCTTGATCATGAGATAGATAAAGTTTTGCCAAATGGATCATCATGGTTTTCATGATCTTAGCTAGAACCTTGATCATAACTATTAGCAAAAATAGGATTAAGTGGGCTATAAAAGGGATAAATTTGCTCATGAATGAGGTCATGGTGATGGCTAACAGCTTGAGGGCAACCCATAAGTAGGTCATGGATAGGTGGAACTTAGAGGTGCTTTGATCTTGATTAAGATTAGGGTTCAATATTTCCACATGTTTAAGATTATGCTCTTGACATACCTCTTGACTTTGGATGGAAGTGGAAGGTTCTTGAGTGGACTTGATAGGCTCTTGATAGTTATCAACATGAAGGCATGATGGCTCTTGACTTAGGCTTGTGGTTGGAGACTCTTGAATAGACTTGTTGGCTTGTAGGTCACATGATGGGCTTAAAGGGCTAGGTATGTTAATGGAAGGCTCTTGAAGAGGCTCAAGGATATGTGAACAACATGATGAGATTATAGGATTGGACATAACCTTTGGAAGTTCATTGGTAGGCTCATGAATTGGTGTTTGACATGGAGGTAGTTTATTCCTTGCTAGTAGCCAATGGATCACATCCTTCGCAAGTGTATGGGTGGATGGGAAATATAATGGATGGATGATAATGGTAGATGGTGTTGGATTAGGATTAGGACTAGGATTAGGTTGAGACCTAATTGGATTGGATGGATTAGGATTTGGACTAGATGGGGGTGATGATGTGGCATGATTTCCCATTATAGGTGGGTACACCTTGTAAACAATTGAGACAAATATTGGACATTGATTTGTATTATGGCCTTTGGTCCTATGGTATGCACAATAATCATGTTCATCATATGGACTTTCTTCACATGGTTTGACTTTAGGAAGTTCAATGAGTTTTGCTTCAAGCATCCTTTGTAAAACTCTCTCAGCCGCATCCTTTGGTGAACGATTAGAATGACATGGTGAGGAAGGTAATGAAGGGCTTGGTGGTTTGGAAGGTAAAGGGATCAATGGACTATGATTGGGATCACATGGTGGTGTTGGGATAGGACTTGTTGGTTCATGTGATGGCATGTGATTGGATGGTGGAGGCCACTCTAGATTGGTATCTCTCTTGTCAAAGGTTATTAGATCTTGCATAGGATAACTTGGTCTTGTTTGATTTATGTACAAGGGGCCATTGGGATTCGGTTATGATTCTTGTTGGAAAGGTGGATTTAAATCTATCAATGGTGCTTGGTGGTCTTGTTGAAAAGGTGTATTTGGACTTACTTGATTTATGTACAAAGAGCCATTGGGACTTGGATGTTGTTCTTGTAATATCACTTGATGGCTTTGTGGATGGGCTTGGTAGTGCATTGGAATGGTGGTATGAGGGATTGGATAAGCTTGAGGTGGATGTTCATAGGTTGATGTGGTATTGACTTGGTGGATAGGTGGATTAAGTTGATATGCAATGGATGGATATGACATGTGGCTAGATGGATTAGGTTGGTATGGAGTGGCTAAGGATTGTTGTACTTGTCGAGCTTGACTAGTGGCTAAAAGGTGTTGGACTTGGGCTATGAAGTGTTGTAGTTGAGGTGATTGGCTTGCATGGGGTTGAGCTCTTTGGATGAAGAATTGTAATGTTTGAATGGCATCTTGGTTTAGGGGTTGTGATCCTTGATAAAGATTTTGGAGGAATCTTTGGAATTTGATTTCTAGGTCTTCTAGTGTAGACATGTTGTCACCAAGTGTTTGTCTTAAGTCCTTTTAACAAGTGCTTGTTTAGGGATTTTGATGATGTGGATTGTTTGGATGATGTGTTTAGATTGATTTGTTTATGCGTTTGGTGTTTAGAGCTTGATTTGGCAATGTTCAAACAAATAATTATGCATATACACACATGAATCACTCATGCAAGACACATAAGCAAGCTGTTAGTTTGAAAGAATGTGATGATAGTTAAGCAAGCACGTGAAGACAATTCAACAAGTCCTAGTTAAGGCAAGGCCACTATCACAAGGAGGTTCTAGTGAAAATTCGGGGGACCGGCACCCCACGAGCATCCAGCAAGCCACTTAAGACTTTAACTAACCCTACTAGGAGTTTTAATATACACAAAGGTACACCTCCTTTCGAGTTAGCACTGTATGGTGAGCGCTAATACCGGTTAGACTTGGCTTTCGCCTTATCCTTTGATTTTTATAGCGGACTGGATGAAAGTACCGCTTGAGGTCATTCCCTTGGGGTGGATACCAAGGCAGGCCTCTCTAAGGCTAAACAAAAGCAACACAAGTAAATGTTTTTGATCTCCAAATTCGTATTAGGATGCGAGGAGAGAGCATACACATTTACTTGGTCACACTCGCATGGGGTTCATTAACCTTAGAAATTCCATGTGTGATCAAACAGTTCAAGCACTTGTTCATTTTAGATCCAAATCCAAATGTGATGAAAGACAATGATTCATTTTAAGCCCAATTTCTTGATGATGTGATAGCAAACAAATGTTCGTTTTATGCCCAAAATCCAAATGTGTTTGCAAACAATGATTAGAAGATGAAAGAGATGAAAGATTAGAATGAGTGCACCTGATACAATCACTTTCCAATTTGCTGTAGATGTTGATGCCAATGCTGCTCTAGCTCCTTAGATGCCCTTACAAGTCACCAATTCCAAAAAGAAACAAGTAAACTTGCAAAGAAGATGATTACATGAAAAAGATGAAATCTGAAAATTCTGATGAAAATGATCTGATATAGAAAAGTAGATTGCATAAATAGAAAGTTCAGGAGATTCTAAGCAATTTGAAAAAAAGTTTCGCTAAAAAACGATCAAAATTGCTCAAGTTATGCTCAAATGAAGTTTGCAATGAACCTAAACTTTGACTGATAAAAAATTCCTAAAAAATAGTACAATCACCTGATAAAAGTAGTACAATTGTGAAGGTCGTCCTCCCAGCTTTCCAACAAGTCCTTATTTGTGCAATTTCACCTCCGTATGTGAAAGTTATGATAGAAATACCAAGATGCACAATGACAGCTACCAAAAGCAAGTTACAGTTGCCAGATGCGATTCACTGTTGAACATATGCGATCTGTATCTTGCGACAGGTGAAATCCTACATATCATATGCGATTTGAAAAATAACCAATGCAGTGACTGTAAACTTATAAGCGATGTCAATAAATCCGAAGCGATCAATTGTAGCCTCTAAGCGATCTGTATCTGCAAAACACAGTCAAAACCCTATCTTGCACAGGCGATCACTGTCAGTTCATAAGCGATCCCTATTAGTTCAAAAGCAACCACTGTTCAATCAAAAGCAATCCACATCAGGTTTAAGCGACCATTGTTAGTTCAAAAGCGATCCGAATAGATGCAGAAGCGATCACTGTTAGTTCAAAAGCGTTGCGAAGAAAACTTAAGCGATCACTGTTAGGCCATAAGCGACAAACACAGTTTTAAAGCAGCCGCTAACAGTATTCAGATCACACATGAGCTCTATTAATATAAAAGCGATTCAAATCATACTAGAGGCGATCACTGTTGGTGTAAAGGCGACCCAGAAAATGATAGATGCGGCCGATCCCAGTGTAAAAGCGACGCGGATATGCAGAAAGCGGTGGATTTTTGCTCATAAGCAATGCAAAAATGGATGGAAGCGACAAGTAATAGCTTATATGCGACCAAAAACAGACCAAAAGCGATGCATAATAGCCCAAAAGCGACCTAGAGAGTTTCAGGAGACAGAATGCAAATGTTAACCATAAGCGACCAATTTTACCATATGCGGGCTCTTTTTGTTCAAAAGCGAGCACTGTTTGCTTAAAAGCGAGCTAGATTTGACCATAAGCTACTGCTGTTTGCCCAAAGGCAAGCTGATTTAGCCCAGGTGACTGCTGTTTGATCATAAGCGACCTGAATTACCAGAAGCACATTGTTGCAGTCTGGTTGTTGTTTTCTTCACCAAACGCTCCATTTTTCATCAAATTTAGGCAAATTTGTACTCAAAGTTTATGGAAATGGCATCTCAGACGCAATGGTGAGGTAAGATTTGGGCTAAGAGATCATCTACATACATTTTTAGCCAAATCTTTGCAAACTAGGGTTAGAAAAATGTAAATTTTTGCTACAAAAGCTTGCAAAAATGAAAGATTGATGCTCCAAGAGATCTAAACTTCATAAAAACAACTCAAACAAGAGAGGTTAATCAAGGACGTGAGTCCCACCGGGCGTGCCAAAATGTGATAGGTGAAAGTCAGGTTTAGCAGATCAGACATAGTCATGAAACCCTAACCCTACCATCATCAAGGAATCTAATCTAAATGAAATCAAAGAACAATGCAATTCAAGCATAACATCACCTAGACCGTGCGATTCCTTGTTTGAGGGATGTGGACTGCTTCTTCAACAATGAACAATTGCAATGCTGAAAGCTGCCATGATGGAAGATGAAAGCTCGATATGAATGCTCAGATGCTCAAGATGATAATGTAGGTGCTATACGATTGCTGGATCCCCCCCCTCTCATATGGAATGAGAGGGTGTTTATATAGGGCTCAGCCAAGATCAATCGACGGTGGAGATTCAGAGGCTATGTGAATGGCTAGGATTGAAAGATACTAAATTTAGGTTCCATTAGTTGTGCATGTGAAGGATATGAATGAAAGTTGCATAACAACACATGATTGACTGGACAAGTGTTGGAATATGATAAAAGATGAGTGTTTAATTCAAATAAAATATTTGAATTAGTTGGGATATGAGTTGGATATTAATTAAATAAATAAAATTTATTTAATTAATAGGATAAATGAATAAAATGGGATAAGATATGATGTGGAAATAAATAAAATTTATTTAATTAATTGGGATGAGCATAGGATGAATAGCATTATTAATTAAATAAATAAAATTTATTTAATTAATTGGCTAAGTAGGATGAGAATGGGATTAAATGGGATTTAATTAAATAAATAAAATTTATTTAATTAATTGGCTTAATGGATTAGGGAAATTAGGACAAAATGCTACAAGATGTCTAGGATAATATTTTAAGAAGGTGTTGCTAGTCATGGACAAATTTGGGTGTCTACAGCAAGTATATGAATGTTGGAGATCATCTAGAAAGAAAGTATGCACAGTTCAGTCACCACAATGAGTGAAGACCAAGGACACTAAATATATATGACTACCTACCAAGTGTCCAATGTAATAGAGGCAGGGTAAGTGAATAGTTTAGACTCAAAAAGAGGCTTTTGAAGATGCATTAATGAAGGAAGAATTTGATTCCATGCCCTAAGAGGACCTAATATCTTCAAACTCAATAAAAAAATGTCCCATTAGCAGTGCTGATGATAGTACAAGACACAAGAATACAGTGATGTTTCATTAAATAGGAAGCCTGATCTGTTGATATGCATTGGACAACTGAGAGCGGGGAGGTGAATCAGTTGTCACAAAAACTTAAACACTTTCTGCAATTAAACATTCATCACTTATCCACAATTATTATGTTTTAACAATGAGTGCATGAGATCAGAAACTTAACCACATATTCAACATCAAACACAAGAGACACCAGATTTACATGGAAAACCCCAAGGTGGTGAAAAACCACGGAGATGATTAACTCTCAATATATATTGCAATCTTGAAATAATGATGTTCAGGCTTGGTCATTCCACAGGCCTAAACATACTGGATTAATGCCATGAAGAACAACTAGGTCTAGCAGGCTCACTTCCTCAACCCTAAACCTAGTAAGATTACAATAAGGAATGTTAAACCCTACTGATGACTTACTTCTAGATTCATTGCCACGATCAACACTTTTCTAAAGTACAATAATTCCTTTGCTTTGCTCTTCCTCTGCTTTGCAATTCCTCTTCTCCCCTCTGCCTCTTCTTTTCTCTGCCTTTTGGACATTACTTATTATCTTTCCATTTTTGCTCAAGGACACTTTTTCCATGACTCAACTACAAGTATTTATACACTACATCAACCTTGGAATGATCATCAAGGTCGGCATCACAATCATCAACCATTGGAATAATCTCCAAGGTCGGTATTACAAACATTTACAAGATAGGTCCTGACCTATTACTAAATATGCAAAGGAAATGAAATGTGGATCATGCCATGCCTTAGCTGGAACTCAAACACAATCTTCCACAATCTTCCAAAGATCTCCACAATCACTGGGATTAACCAGGTCGGCCAAGACTAGTTACGTGCTACATTATCTGGGAACAATCTTCAAACACAATCTCAATTTCTTAATGCATACCAAAGTCCAGATAGGAACATGATTAGGAGACATCCACAAGCACGTTATAATCATCAGGAGCAACTGCATGAACCTTAACCACTTTATCCATAGGAATCTTCTCACTAGAACACATGAACTTCATTGTCTTCAACTGTCATAAAAGAAAGATAGCTTGCAGACCACCAAACCACGAACCATTGAATAGTAGGAACTTATCATCATCCTAGACTTCCCTCTAGAACCACAGAGCGAAGTACTTTATTGCAGAGGAATGCGGAGCATAATACTTTCTTCCTGTCCCAACTGAACTTATAGAAAAAGTAGGTTTTACTCTGGTGAACATAACTCACTTAGATCTTCATGTAGATGGCTCAAACCCAAAATGTAGCATCCTTAGTCATACCTCTAACTTGCTTCCAATCCATAGACCACAATATTCAAGCAAAAGTAAATGCGGAGTAGTTTACCAGACTATTCTTCAGCATACAACTCACTATTTGTATTGCACTTCACTATAGCTCACTAGTTTCTTCTGGAGAGGCTAATTTTCTCAATATCCTCATCATACAAGTCTTCTAAACAAGTAATAGAATAAGATACAGTTGACACCAATGGCAACAAGAATATGTTGACATCAATGACAACATTGATTAGGAACATACTTGCAACAATCTCCCCCTTTGTCATTGATGGAAACATACGATGTGAAAAATTGCAACAAACATCAAGACAAGATTCTCCCCATTTCTCTTTACACACCTGCACTCTTTCTTTCTCCAAAATTCTCCCCTTTCTCTTACACATTTGCACTTTAAGTTTTTCACATGACTTCTCTCCCCCTTTGACATCAATGGCAAAGGGTACATACTTGCACTCATGTTCTCTGATCTAATCTCTCTTCTGAACTCTTTGACTACTCCCCCTAAGAAGTAGCCCTAAAAAGCATCAATCTAGACCTCTAAACACCTCCAAACTGATGAACTACCATGCATCTTAGTTTAGAGTAGGAGGGGTGATAACCCCTAACTTTTCTCTGAGATACTCAAAAGTATCCTTAGGTAGAGGCTTGGTAAAAATGTCTGCAATCTGATCCTTGGTAGAAACATACTCCAACTTGACTTCATTCTTTGTCACCTTTTCTCTCATAAAATGATACCTGATGGATATGTGCTTTGTCCTTGAATGTATCACTAGATTCTTTGATATGTTAATGGAACTTGTGTTATCAAAAAAGATTGCAATGGGATCTTCATACACAATTTTGATGTCCTTCAAAGTCTGCTTCATCCATATCACTTGAGTGCAACTGCATGCTGCTGCAATATATTCTACTTCCGTAGTAGACAGGGATATTGAATCATGTTTCTTGCTCAACCAAGATACTAATCTTTTTCCCAAGAAGAATGCACCTCCACTTGTAATTTTTCTGTCATCCATGTCTCCGGCCCAATCTACATCAGTATATGCACTGAGAGTAAAGTCACAGTCCTTAGGGTACCACAAACCATAATCTATTGTACCTTTTAAATATCTTAGAATTCTCTTGACTGCCATCACATGTGATTCCTTGGGTTCTACCTGAAATCTTACCACAAGACACACTGCATGCATTGTGTCAGGTCTGGTTTGAGTCAGATAAATTAATCCTCCAATAATAGATCTATACTTTTTCTAGTCTTCCATGGGTGAGTTATCATCTTTGCTCAACTTACAACTAGTTATCATAGGTGTGCATATTGATTTAGAGTCTTCCATCCCAAATTTCTTTACCAACTCTTTCACATACTTATACTGAGAAATGAAGATACCTTTATCTGATTGACTTATTTGCAGACCTAAAAAGAAGTTCATCTCTCGAAACATAGACATTTCAAATTCACTTTGCATTTCTCTAGAAAAAATTGAGCACATACCTTCGTTCCCTCCAAAAATAATATCATCAACAAAAACTGTAACAATCAGGGTTTGTTCATCATTGATCTTGAAGTAGAGATTGCTATCTGTAGTACCTTTACTAAACCCTATCTATATCAGGTACCTATCCAACTGTGCATACCATGCTCTAGGAGCTTGTTTTAATCCATACAAGGCTTTCTTCAATCTGCATACCATGTCACCCTGATTTGATGACTCAAATCCTTCCAGTTGTTCTATATAGACTTCCTCTTCCAGTTCTCCATTTAGGAAGGTAGACTTCACATCCATTTGATAAACCTTGAAGTCTTTGTATGCCACAAAACCCAGAAACATCCTTATTGCTTCAATGCTTGCCACTGGAGCAAAAGTTTATTCAAAGTCTATTCCTTCAACTTGAGCATATCGTTTGCATACCAACCTTGCTTTGTTTCTTACCACTTCACCATTCTCATTCATCTTGTTTTTGAAGATCCACTTTGTACCAATTACATTCTTGTCTGCTGGTCTAGGAACAAGATCCCAAGTTTGATTCTTCTCTATCTGTATCAATTCCTCTTCCATAGCCTTTATCCAATTCTCATCTTTGCAAGCCTCATCCACAGTCTTAGGTTCAATCTTAGAAATCAGACAGAAATTTACTTGTTCCTCTATAGCTTTTCTTTTGGTTAATATCCCTTTGCTCTTATCTCCTATGATTAGATTTTTAGAATGACTAATTCTTACATATATTAGAGTTTTGGTAGCACTTATCGGAGCTTGTTCTTCTTCATCTATCCTATCTTCATGCTTCACCACTTCTGAAACATCTAGATCATCTGACTCATATCCACTTGATTCTGAAGACCTTTCCTTACATTCGTCAACTTTAACATTTACACTTTCAATGATCTTATTTAGCCTCTTATTATAGCACCAGTAGGCCTTACTCTTGGTGGAGTAACCAAGGAAGATTCCTTCATCACATCTAGCATCAAACTTGCCTAAATCTTCTTCTCTTTTGATGTAACATTTTCTACCAAAAACTTTAAAATATTTCACAGTAGGAACTCTACCATGCCACAATTCATAAGGAGTCTTTGAATTGTTACCTTTTACTTGAACTTTGTTTAGGATATATACTGCGGTGTGAATTGCCTCTCTCCAATATGCTTCCAGAAGATGAGCTTCCTTCATCATGGTTCTAGCAGCTTCTTGAACTATTTTGTTTTTCCTTTCAACAACTCCATTTTTTTGTGGAGTTCTGGGCACAGATAACTGTCTCTTTATTCCATGTTCTTCACCAAAGAAATTGAATTCATTTGATGTGAACTCTCCTCTATTAGACCTCAAGCATTTGATTTTCAAATCCATCTCATTTTCAACCATTGCCTTAAATGCCTTGAATTTATCTAGAGCTTCAGCTTTCTCTTTCAAAAAGGTGACCCAAGTCATTTTGGAATAATCATCAATGAGCAACATGAAATACTTGTCTCCTTGCAAACTTCTTACTCTGGTAGGTCCACACAAATCTGTATGCACTAGCTCAAGTAGTCCTCCAACCGATTGGTCCTTACTTTTGAAACTTATTCTTGTCTGTTTCCCAAATCGACACTCCTTGCAAATAGGATTAGCAAGCTTCTCAAGCTAAGGCAAATCTCTAACAATCTATGCAGTACTTATCTTCATAATATTATCAAAATTTATGTGACACAACCTTCTATGCCATAACCAACTCTCATTAGTCTGAGTCAACAAGCAATAGTTCTCAGTTCCTTTCAAGTGATAGATATTACCTCTGGTCTTCTTACCAGTTGCAATGACTATTTCAAAGCTTTCCTTGATCTTACATCCATTGTCCTTGAAGTTTAAATCATAGCCCTTGTGACACATCTAGCCCAGATTCAAAAGATTATGCTTTAATCCTTTCACATACAAGATATCTTCAGTATTATGCTTGCCATCAAAAGAAATAGATCCTTTCCCACAAATCCTACAAATTGTATCATCTCCAAACCTAACTAGTCCACCATCATTTCTTTCCAAACTCATAAACTTAATTTTGTCACCCATCATGTGGTGAGAGAAACCACTATCAATAACCCATTCATCCTTGTCTTTAATGACCTGAGTAGCCAAAGCATTTTCCACTAGTTTTTCTTCCTTCACACAACTAGAAGAATTAGTAGACATGGGATCTTCCTTAATAGCAATGAACAAGCATTCATTTACAGAGGAACTAGCATTATCTAGTTCACCATTATCTGATACTCCATCATCATCAAAATCTTCAACATAATAACACTTCTTTTGGGTCCTAGGCCTATTCTCATATCTTCTTCTATTTCTTTCAATTCTTTCAAGACATCTAGAAGCAAAATGAGCTACTTTACCAAAGGAAAAACATTTGAATGGTAATTTGCCTTTATACTTACCAGATCCTCTTTGTAGTCTATCCACAAAGTTGGCTTCAACCTCATCTAACTCATCATTAGATACTACCTTGTACTTTTATGATCTGGAAGTACTTCTCGGAGTACTGGCTTTGAAGGTTGTCTCAACTTTCGGCAAAGCATCATCTAACTCCCTCATTTCAAAAGAAGTAAGATTACCAAGAAGTTGATCCTTGTTAACTATTTTTACTTGATTGAATTCTTCAATCACGGCTACCTTGTGACAGTAGGACTTAGGTAGAGATCTGAGAATTTTCATAACAACTTCCTTTTCTTCGAGAGTTCTGCTTATGGCTTTTATCCCTATAACAAGTTCATCAACTCTTTGCATAAAGGCTAATATGTTTTCATTACCATTCATCTTCAAGCTTTCATATTTCACTTTTAGACTTTGTAACTTAGCTTCCTTCACAGAATCATCTCCTTCATACAAATTTTTTAACTTTTCCCATACCTTATTTGTAGTTTCAAGATCCACAACTTTCATCAATATTGATTCGGTTAATGAGATTAGAAGAGCATCCTTTGCCTTGATATCTATCTCATATTCTTTAATTTCATCTTCAATTATCAAACCATTTGGAGGTAAGGTGCATTATGTTTCTGTAGCTTTCCAAACTTTGTAACCAAGAGAAAGAAGATGACTTTTCATTCGAGCCTTCCAGAGAACATAATTCATTCCATCAAAATGTGGTGTTTCCTTCTTGTAAGACATTTTGGATCTTCCTCAAGCTGTTAAACTTTCTTCAAAGGAAATTGGCTCTGATACTAATTGTTGATATGCACTAAACAATTGAGAGGGGGGTGTGAATTAGTTGTCACAAAAACTTAAACACTTTCTGCAATTAAACATTCATCACTTATCCACAATTATTATGATTTAACAATGAGTGCATGAGATTAGAAACTTAACCACAGATACAACATCAAACACAAGAGACACCAGATTTACATGGAAAACCCCAAGGTGGGGAAAAACCATAGAGAGGATTAACTCTCAATATATATTGCAATCTTGAAATAATGATGTTCAAGCTTGGTCACTCCACGGGCCTAAACATACTGGCTTACTACCATGAAGAACAACTAGGTCTAGCAGGCTCATTGCTTCAACCCTAAACCTAGCAAGATTACAATAAGGGTTGTTAAACCATGAGGGTTGTTAAACCCTACTGACGGCTTACTACCAGATTCACTGCCATGATTAACACTTTTCTGAAGTACAATAATTCCTCTACTTTGCTCTTCCTCTGCTCTACTCTTCCTCTTCTCCCCTCTACCTCTTCTCTTCTCTACCTTTTGGACCTTTCTTATTATCTTTCCATTTTCACTCAAGGACAGTTTTTCCATGACTCAACTACAAGTATTTATACACTACATCAACCTTGGAATGATCATCAAGGTTGGCATCACAATCATCAACCATTGGAATAATCTCCAAGGTCAGTATTACAAACATTTACAAGATAGGTCTTGACCTATTATAAACTATGCAAAGGAAATGAAATGTGGATCACGCCATGCCTTAGATGGGACTCAAACATGATCTTCCATGCCACAACACACTTCCACAATCTTCCAGAGATCTCCGCAATCACTGGGATTAACCAGGTCAGCCAAGACTGGTTACATGCTACATTATTTGGGAACAATCTTCAAACACACTCTCAATTTCTTAATACAGACCAAAGTCCAGATAGGAACATGATTAGGAGACATCCACAAGCATGTTATAATCATCAGGAGCAACTACACGAACCTTAACAACTTTATCCATAGGAATCTTCTCACCGAAACACATGAACTTCACTGTCTTCAACTGTCATAAAAGAAAGATAGCTTGCAGACCACCAAACCATGAACCATTGCAATTGTAGGCACTTATCATCATCCCAGACTTCCCTCTACAACCACAGAGCAAAGTACTTATTGTAGAGGAATGCGAAGCAGAATACTTTCTTCCTATCCCAACTGAACTTACAGAAAAAGCAAGTTTTACTCTAGTGAACATAACTCACTTAGATCTTCATGCGAAGGGCTCAAACCTGGAATGTAGCTTCCTTAGTCATACCTCTAACTTGCTTCCAATCCACAGACCACAATCTTCAAGAAGAACTAAATACAGAGAAGTTTACCAAACTGTTCTTCAGCATACAACTCACTGTCTATACTGCACTTCTCTGTAGCTCAGTAGTTTCTTCTAGAGAGGATAATTTTCTCAATATCCTCAACATACAAGTCTTCTAAACAAGTAATAGAATAAGATATAGTTGACACCAATGACAACAAGAATATGTTGACATTAATGAAAACACTGATTAGGCACATACTTACAACATGATCTAGTCCATGTTTTACATTATGAATATCCTATCATAGACCTGACTACATATGACAGTGTATTTTCTTTGGTTGCAGTCAAGAAGGACAAGTACTAGACTGATGGGGTGGATTAGATGACATGTGACAACAGTTAGGCTGGTTGAGAATTTGTTACTGACAATTCACTTTTTGGCAAAGCATTGTAAACTTGGAGAAGTTTCTTTATTGTCATTTCTGTGCATTGTAACTCAAATTTTTAGTCTTGTGACTGAAAATAAACATTGTAATACTCTATTTCTAATCCTTTTTCAAGAAAGATAGATATTTCAGACTTGTGCAAGCTGTAAGAACACCTTTCTTTTAATAAAGTTCAGCGATTTTGCCTTCTCAATGGCTTTCTTTATATTGTGTGCAATTAATTGATGATTATGATGTGTATTTCTATGTTTTATGTTTAAATCCTCAAATATCAGTCAATTAAAATGACTAAATATACTACTAGAATTGATGTCAATTAATAATTAAATTGACTAAATATACCACCAATTGACAGAAATCATTAACAACGAATAAATATGACTAAATATACTACCAATTGACATAAATCAGTGAACAGTGAATAAATATGACTAAATATACTACCAATTGACAAAAATTAGTGAACAGTGAATACATATGACTAAATATATGACCAGTGTTAAATCAGTGAATAAAAATGACTAAATATAATACCAAATTGATCAAGATGATGATTAAGATTAATGACTAAATACGCTACCAATGGACAGAAATCAGTGAATAAAATGACTAAATAAGTGACCAGTTAACAACAATCAGTGACTAAATATATCAGTGAAAAAAATGACTAAATAAGTGACCAGATTACAACAATCAATGACTAAATCAATGACTAAATTGATGTAGACATCCACACACACTCAATAGAATTTTTCCATTAATCATGTGAGAGCCAAAGATTTGAAAACTGGAACATAAAAAAACTTATGTTCATCAACTCTGCTGCTATAATGAGAGGAAACTCTCTTATATCCAAGAAAACAAAAAAATCAAAAAATTACATTTTTTGGCAGATTTTGACAATTGTCAAATTTTGCCATTTTAGGTAATTTTAAAATCATATCTTGAGAATCTAGTTTTTTCCCAAAAGCTTCCTAAAACTAAGGTAGGATAAAAAACCAACTAATATTCTAAATTTGAAACATGAGGTTTGATTTATTACAAAAGCAACTTTTTAAAAATCTAGAAAAAAACACTAAATTGCCATTTTGAGGGCCAAGATGAAAGTTTCAAGCCCCAAAAAAGTGCCAAGATGGGGTCCAACTGACTAGGGTGGGTTGGGAAACCACTTGCCACCTCATAATGCATCCACCTGTAAAATCTCGTAGAAAACCCACATCCGAGTCAAAAGTTATGACCTCCAGAAGTCCTTGCATCATTCTTCTTTGGTTGAAAAGAACGTAGCTCCTGCAAGTGAGTGTCTTTGAACTGCTGCCACTTGACTGGATCCAACCTCTGCACTTCCCACTTTGTAATCCACGTGTTATGTCATGTCCCCTTTCTAAAATAATTAATTAATGGTCAATATTAACCCATCTTATTCTTCCATGGGTTAATTGGGCAAGCATAGGAAGAATAAATATTTAATAATTAATATTGTCCAACTAATATCTATTTCAAGAGGACAATTAAATATTAAATTAAATATTTTGAGACTCAAAAAGGGGCATTGGGTTTGGTGAGGTGTCCATTTGCATGAAGATTTCAAAAATTTGGGTAAATCACAAGTGGCGGGGGACTTTATGAAATGTATGACAGCTTATGACAACTGTCATACCCCAAAATAGCAAGGAATCAAAGAAAATGTGGGAATCTTGGATTTCCCTCTCTCCCATGAAATATTGATACAAAATATGTAATTTTGGTGATTTGGGGCTATTGTTGATTTGATATTTTCTCTCAAACTTGTAGATTTGCAGATTGTGGCTTCAATGGATGAAAACCCATTGGAGTAAAGAGGCTTATGGATGAAAAACCATGAGTTTCAGGTGGCTAGAGGATGCAAACCCTTTGATCACAAGGAGTAGCTTCATCCAGAGGTTGCACAGAGCTTCAAGGATTTCGACAGTTTCCATTGTTTGTGTGTGCAGGTCTTCTTGTGTTGTTGTGGTAGTTCCAAAAGTGCTGGGAAGAGTTGCTGTTGTTATTTCCTTTGGTTTGTTGTGTAGCATCTATAGATTTGCATTTTATAATGTCAGAGCTTAGTATTGGAAGTTGTGGGTAGTGTTGTGTTGATTTTGGCTTTGTGGGTCAGAATACCTAATGTGTATTTCAGCTTGTTGTGAAGATTTGGCTGTGTAGTTTGCTGCTGAGTGTTGTAGGTGTTTTTTGCTATTACTTAAATGGTATCAGATCATATTTCATGTACTTTCCATCTAAAAATCAAACAATATCAGTTTTGGGTGTATTTCGGTGATTGACGGTGTTGGCAGTTTTTGTGGGTTTTGCCCAAATCTTGTTGTTCAAAGTTGTATTATTTTTTGCTACTACAAATCAGTATTATAGATCTAATAACATGTTATTTACATCATAAATCAATGAAAAAACATTTTGTTGAAGTTTCATATTTGGGGTGTTAATCCTGAGTAAGACTAGCTAGCTAGTTTCGTCAAATTTGATGCAAAATTGGTGAAGATATTTAAATTCATTTTCAGACCTGATGTGAAATGTTATTTTTAAGTTTGGCTCATTACAGTGGTATTAGAGCATGATCTTGCCAGCCTGTAGGTTATTCAGATGATTGATGATATCGAGTGACAGAGAAATTAGATATTTGAGGAGAGAGCAAAGGAAATTGCAATTAGAGGAAACAATGGTAGATAGAAGAGATGCAGAAGAAGATGATGGTTCAAGGAAATTTAATCAAATGGTTGAGGCACAAACCAGACTTACTAAAATGTTTGGGCAAATGATGCAATGGATCCAAAACAACAACAACAACAATGAAAATAATGGTGGTAGTACTTCGGGTGCAAACAATAGTAACAATGGAAAAGGGAAGGAAATTGAGACAAAATTTAGGGGCTGCAAAAAAACCCTTATTCCTACCTGAAGAGGAACCTAAACAAGTTGAGTTTGCAACTACTAGTTTGTTCAATGCGGAGACCCTTAACAAATAGTGTGGAGAATATAATGCATTGGCAGATGAGATCAAGAATGATATGTCTTGGGGAGAATATGTAGAGTTCTTGAGAAGAGGTGAATCTCAAAAGAAGGGGAAAGGCAAAAATAAAGAACTAAAACACAAGTTGGGTAAGTTAACCACAACTTTCTTTGATGGAAGTGAAAAGATTTCAGCTAGAGCTTGGTTGCAGAAGATAGAGACATACTTTATGCTCAATCCGATGATAGAGAAGGATGTAGTTCAGTTTGTTGGCAAGAGACACATTGGAGCTTCATGATTGTTGTCATTGATGGCAACAAAGTTCATCCCACACATCCGTAGGACATAGTGTACCTATACCAGAAGTTAGATTGAAGAGTGTTATGGTCTGGTAAGCAAGAACAAAGTGTTGTGGCAAGGTCCGACAGTCAGGTTTGGATCTCTAAGAGGAAGTATCTTTGGAAAGTGCGGACTTGGGGAAGTCAAGAGGAATACCTTGACTGGTAGATTCTAGGATTTGAACCTCCGGTGATGAAAGAGTGAAGAGATACAAGCATTCAACTATTGGGGTCCTGTTTGGCAGAATAGACAGAGGAAGAACTGACTGATAGAGGATTAGACATTATTCTGGATAAGATATTGATGATGATCAAGGTTCCTAAGGCATCATTCATGATTGGCCGACATATTAGATGACTTCTATACGTATCTTTTTGATCCGCATCACTTGGGAAGCGAGGATTAAGCTGACAGACTAAAGATTGGGAAATACTGACTATTCCGGATGCCAACTAGAAAGAGGATGAAATCCTTTGTGCGGATATATATACCAAATGGATTTCAATGAGAGAGGGTGTCGTTGTTGT
This sequence comes from Cunninghamia lanceolata, assembly GCA_027924645.1. Taxonomy (NCBI): domain Eukaryota; kingdom Viridiplantae; phylum Streptophyta; class Pinopsida; order Cupressales; family Cupressaceae; genus Cunninghamia; species Cunninghamia lanceolata. The sequence continues at coordinate 285,531 of BSBN01001299.1, forward strand.
GGTTGTGTGTGTGAAGAAAAGTAGAAGAACAGTGTGTAAGCAGGAAGACAGGTTCAGTATGTGATAGGTCAACAGCACCAAAGAAGAGTAAGGATGAAGTGCAGCAGATCAGTGTATTGAGCCTAACCGGAACTGAACCTCAGCATATGTGGATGCTTCTCATCAGTTCAAGTATCTAATTCTCTTGTATAAACTATTGTAGGCAGTGTGCTCGGGCAGTGAGCCCTAATTGGCAAGTGCCATTTTGTATTTCTCTTCTTCTAACAAAGAATACAATCTTGGGTTAATCACCCCGTGGTTTTCTCCCTTAACAGAGTTTCCACATCAAAAATATTGTGTCGTGTGTATTTCCATTTCATGGTTATGTTTGCTTATTTGAATTAATGCTGCATTAATAGTTAAGAAAGTTCAGAAAGATGAAATAATTAAGATAACTGATTCACCCCCCCTCTCAGTTATCAACACAGTTTGCCACTTTGCATTTGGAAGGAGAAGCCCATGAATGGTGGTACCATGGATACACTACATTGGGACATGATCAGGTACAGACCTTTGGTGATTTCAAACAAAGGATTCTTGACAGGTATGAACTGAAAGAAGAAGAAGAATATTTTAGCTAGTTTTTCCAAAATTAAGCAAAAGAACTCAGTAAGTGAATATATAGAAGACTTTCAAAATATTGCAATGATGGTACCTAAAATATTGGAGAAGAGAAGAGTACATCTATTCATCACAGGGCTCACTGAACGTCTTAGGGGGTTTTCCAAATCTTTCGCACCTCTCACTTTGCAAGAAGCTATCAAGAGGGCTCTAACCCTTGAGCCATCAATTCCAAAGAATGCTTTCCCACACTCCTCCAAAATGAACACATGGCATCATAAGGGAGGATTCCAGAAGAAACCATTCCATGCATCTACACCTATACAAAAAAATACAACTCCTAATACTACAAAGAATATGGATGAAGAAACAAGGAATGAGCTTAGGAGGACAAGTCCATTACATAGAGGTTGTCTCAGATAAGGATTCAGACTCAGATGGTAATGTGGAGTTTTGTGATGTAGAGGATTCTGAACCTGAGATCGAAGAGGAGACTAAAAAAGAAGGTTCATTAGCTGCACTTTCAGGAGCACTAAGATATCATCCTTTTAGGGTTCGTGGAGTGTTAGCAGGGCAGCAAATGATTATTTTGATTGATAGTGGGCCAACCCACAATTTTATTGATGAAGGGTTAGTAATGAAGAGAGGATTGAAGACTGAAGAATTTGAAGGGTTCAATGTGGCTGTTGCAGATAGCTTCACTATGCCGTGCACTAGAGTGGTCAAACAATTGAGCATCACTATGGGAGACTACAAGGTTTGTGATGATTTTTATGTTGTTGGTATTGGTGAAACTGATGTTGTCTTGGGTGTTCAATGGTTGCATTCTATTGGAGGACGCTATCAGAACTATCAAACTATGGAGTTCAAGTTTCAGTCAGAAGGCAAGGAGATTACACTTAGAGGGATTTCAAATGGAGCTCCACGAGTGGTGACATCAAAGAAGATGGAGAGAACTTTTAGAAGAGGTCAAGTTGCTTGGGCAGCCACTTGCTTAATCTGACCTTCAAGCTCTCCAAATGGAAAAGGTAAATTTCATTTTGAAATTCAAGAAATTTTAGATAAGCATAGCATTGTTTTTAGTGATATACCCCCAGGATTACCTCCAGATAGAGGGTTTCAGCATGTTATAGAGTTGGAAAAAGATGCCAAACCTATTATAACTCCTCCATACAGACATCCAAGGGGTTACAAGGAAGAGATAGAGAAGACTATCAAAGAGCTCTTAATTATGGGATTCATTAGACCAAGTTCTAGTCCTTTTGCATCATCTGTAGTTCTTGTGAAGAAGAAGGATGGCACTCTAAGGATGCGCATCAACTATAGAGATTTGAATAAGAAAACCATTAATAATAGATATCCCATACCAAGGATAGATGAAATTACTGACGAGTTGCATGGAGTTGTTTACTTTTTTAAGATTGATTTGAGATCGGGATACCACCAGATTCGGATGAGAGACAAAGATGTGGAAAAGACAACTTTTTGATGTCACTATGGGCATTTTGAGTTCTTGGTCATGCCCTTTGGCCTCACTAATGCACCATAAACTTTCTAATCATGCATGAACAAGGTATTTAGCAAGCAACTCAGGAAGTTTGTCTTGGTTTTCTTTGATGATATATTGATCTACAGTAAAACTTGGAAGAAACACTTGGAACATTTAGATACAATTTTGGGTATTTTGGAGCAGTAATATTTCTATGCTAAGTTGTCCAAATATGAGTTTGGGTTAACTAAAATTCTTTACTTGGGATATGTCATAAGTTCTAAGGGTGTTCAAGTAGATCAACAGAAGATTCAAGCAATACTTGATTGGCCTCCACCTACAAATCTTACATAGTTGAAAGGATTCTTTGGGCTATGTTGCTATTATAGGAGGTTTGCAAAAGGTTTTTCTCAGCTTTCTATTCCATTAATAGATTTGACTAAGAAGGGAGCCTTTGCATGGTCTGAAGAAGTTCAGAAAACTTTTGACAAGTTTAAGGAGGTAATGAGTTCATGCCCTGTGCTTGCTATTCCTGATTTTTCATTGCCTTTTGTAGTTGAATGTGATGCTTCAAGTGAAGGTGTTGGGGCTGTCCTAACTCAAAGGGTACATCCAATTGATTTTGAGAGTAGGAAGCTAAACAATCTAGAAAAAACATATCACATTTATGACAAGGAAATGTTGGCAATTATGCATGCACTAGAGAAGTTCAGACAATATCTTGTGTGTGGGAAGTTTGTTGTGAAAACTAATCATAATAGTTTGAAGTATTTCCTTGATCAAAAAGATTTGAATGATTGCCAACAAAGGTGGGTAAGAAAGCTGTAGGCATATGATTTTGAAATAGAATATATGAAGGGTAAAAGAAATGTGGTAGCGGATGCACTTTCTAGGAAGCCAACTTTGTGTTCATTATCTTCTATTTCTGCAGAATGGAAAGATTCTATCATTGCTGAATATGTCAAAAATACTTTTGCATCTAATGTATTGGATGATTTAGTAGAAGATGATAAGTATACAGTGAATGATGGGCTGATTTATTACAAGAACCAAATTTTCATTGTTCCTGAATCAAAAATTAAGGAAAAGATTTTAAGAGCTTTCCATGATACTCCCTTAGCTAGTCATCAAGGTTACTTCAAAACATACAGGTAGATTCATGAGAGATTTTCTTGAAAAGGTCTGAAAGAGGATGTCCACAAGAATATCAAAGAGTGTATGACTTGCCAAAGGAATAAAGGTGAAAAGACTTTTCCTACAGGTCTCCTACAACTGCTTCCAATTCTTGAACAGAAATGGGAGAGCATTTCCATGGACTTTATCATAGGACTTCCCAAGGTACAAGGTAAGGATTGTATATATGTGGTGGTGGATAGATTAACAAAGTATGCTCATTTCTTTCCCATCACTTGAGAGTTTAAGGCTCCTCAAGTAGTAGAGTTATTTTTCAAAGAGATATTTAAGCTGCATGGTTTGCCAAAGAACATTGTTAGTGACAGAGATAGTAGGTTCCTTAGTTCTTTTTGGAAGGAACTATTTCACTTGACAGGAATAGAGCTTACACCAAGCACAAGTTACCATCAACAAATAGATGGACAAATAGAAATTGTTAACAAGTGGATAGAGGGGTATTTGAGGAATTATGTTTCAGATCAGCAAACTACTTGGGTCAAATGGTTGCACTTGGGAGAGTATTGTTACAATACATCACATCATATGTCAATTGGTATGCCTCCATTTTGAACTCTTTATGGTTATGATGCACTTTCTTTATCTAATTTGATATTTACAGATAGTAGAGTACCTACAGCAAGTGATCTTATCAATCATAGTCAAGAGATCATAAGGTCACTAAAAGATAACTTGAGGCAAGCACAGAACCAACAAAAGATATATGCAGATAGGAAGAGAACAAAAAGATTTTTGAGGTGGGAGACTTGGTATTTCTTAGATTGTAGCCATATAAACAAAGATCTTTGAAGAAGAGTGGGGCTGAAAAGCTTAAGCCTAAGTTCTTTGGGCCTTACAAGATCATCAGGAAAATTGGTGAGGTAGCTTATGAGTTGGAGCTTCCTCCAAACAACATGATACATAATGTATTTCATGTTTCTTGTTTGAAGAAGGTCCTTAGATAGTAAATTGTGCCTTCATCTAATTTACCACCTTTGGATGATGAAGGGAAGTTGATTTTGATACCTGAAAAGATTTTGGAAACGAGGGATAAAAGATTGAGGAACAGGAGCATTTCAGAATATTTGATCAAATGGAAGAATTTTCTAGTGGAAGATGCAACATGGGAAGGACCAAAAATTCTTGACCATCCAAACTTGCATTGCTTGAGGACAAGCAATTTCTAGGAGGGAGGACTTGTCATGTCCCCTTTCTAAAATAATTAATTAATGGTCAATATTAACCCATGTTATTCTTCCATGGGTTAATTGGGCAAGTATAGGAAGAATAAATATTTAATATTTAATATTGTCCAACTAATATCTATTTCAAGAGGACAATTAAATATTAAATTAAATATTTTGAGACTCAAAAAGGGGCATTGGGTTTGGTGAGGTGTCCATTTGCATGAAGATTTCAAAAATCTGGGTAAATCACAAGTGGCGGGGGACTTTATGACAACTGTCATACCCCAAAATAGCAAGGAATCAAAGAAAAATGTGGGAATCTTGGATTTTACTCTCTCCCATGAAATATTGATACAAAATATGTAATTTTGGTGATTTGGGGCTATTGTTGATTTGATATTTTCTCTCAAACTTGCAGATTTGCAAATTGTGGCTTCAATGGACGAAAATCTATTGGAGTAAAGAGGCTTGTGGATGAAAACCCATGAGTTTCAGGTGGCTAGAGGATGCAAACCCTTTGATCACAAGGAGTAGCTTCATCCAGAGGTTGCACAGAGCTTCAAGGAATAAGTAGTTTCCCTCAGTTTCCATTGTTTGTGTGTGCAGGTCTTCTTGTGTTGTCGTGGTAGTTCCAGAAGTGCTGGGAAGAGTTACTGTTGTTATTTCCTTTGGTTTTCTATGTAGTAGCTGTATATTTCCATTTTCTAATGTCAGAGATCAGTATTGGAAGTTGTAGGTAGTGTTGTGTTGATTTTGGCTTTGTGGGTCAGAATACCTAATGTTTATTTCAGCTTGTTGTGAAAATTTGGTTGTGTAGTTTGCTACTAAGTACTGTAGGTGTTTTATGCTGTTAATTTAATGGTATTAGATCATATTTCATGTACGTTCCATATGAAAATCAAACAATATCAGTTTTGGGTGTTTTTGGTGTATTTAAGTGATTGACGGTGTTGGCAGTTTTTGTGGGTTTTGCCCAAATCTTGTTGTTCGAAGTTGTATTTATTTTTGCTGCTACAAATCAGTATTATAGATCTGATAACATGTTATTTACATCAGAAATCAATCAAAAAACATTTTGGTGAAGTTTCATATTTTGGGTGTTAATCCTGAGTAAGACTAGCTAGCTAATTTTGTCAAATTTGATGCAAAATTGGTGAAGATATTTAAATTCTTTTTTAGACCTGATGTGAAATGTTATTTTTAAGTTTGGATCATTACATGTTATCTATTGGTGGAAATTCTTCCCACTGTACTAAATACCTATTGTAATGCCCTTGCCGAGTGTAGATAGTCTTCTTATCAAGAACCTGTGCAATCTTTTCCTTCTTCTTATGGGGAATGTGGTGGTGCCATGCCACTTCTGGTTGACTATCTTCAACATCATCCTCACCATGGAATTCATATAAATTAGAAACATTACACATAGGAGAAATATCAAGATCTTCTGGTAAACTGACCTTATACGCATTATCATTGATCTTCTTTGTAATTTTGCAAGGACCAATTTTCCTGTACTTTAGCTTGTGGTATGTTCTAGTAGGAAACTGCTCTTTTCTCAAATATACCATCACTAAGTCACCTTTATTGAATGTCTGATGCCACCTACTAGCATCCACTGTATTCTTGTTCCTCTCATTACTATCCTGCAACTTCTGTCTCACATCTTTCTGCAACTGTTGAAGGTGTTCTGCAAATGCTTCCCCATCATCACTGACCCTATCTTTCATTGGTAGCTGTACCAAATCTAGAACACCCTTAGGATTTTTGCCATACACAATCTAGAAAGGAGAATTTCCTATTAATCTATTAACAGAACTATTATAGGCAAATTCGGCCTGGGGTAATGCCATGTCCCATTGTTTTGGCTTTTCTCCAACAATACACCTCAACAAATTTCCCAGACTCTGATTGACTACCTATGTTTGCCCATCCATTTGAGGATGACAGGCACTACTAAACTATAACTTGGTCCGCATATTCTTCCATAAAGTCCTCCAGAAATGACTGAGGAATTTGGTATCCCTATCAGAGGTAATAATCTTTGAAACACCATGTAGTCGAACAACTTCTGAAAAAAATAACTCTGCTACCCTCGTTGCATCATTAGTTTTCTTATAGGTAATAAAATGAACCATCTTGGAGAACCTATCAACAACTACAAAAATAGAGTCATTACCTCGTTGAGTATGTGGAAGTCCCAACACAAAGTCCATGCTCAAATCTGTCCATTGTACAGTTGGTACTAGTAATGGCATATACAACCCTATATTTTGTGAATGTCCCTTAGCCACTTGGTAGATCCTACACCTTGTGACATACCTGGTTATATCCCTTTTCATCTTTGGCTAGTAATATTTATCTTCTATCAAGGCTATTGTCTTGTCCTTGCCAAAATGTCCAGCCAACCCACCACTATGAAATTCTCTGAGAATGTTTTCCCTCATAGAGCCAGCTAGTATGCATAGTTGTTTTCCTTTAAATAGATACCCATCTTGCATAAAATATGCACCCCTAAAGTGATCCAAGTTACTAGATACTGGTGCCTTCAATTGTTCCACAATCTCCCAAAAATCATCATCAGACTCATACAAATTTTTGATGGCATCAAAACTAGTCACCTCAGTTTCCATTGTGGTCAAAAGTGCAACACGCCTACTTAACATATCTACAACTTGGTTTTATTTTCTAGACTTATGCTTCAACACAAAATTGTAACCCTGCAAGAAAGAGACCCACTTGGCATGCCTACTATTCAACTTTTTTTGTGTGTTCAAGTATCTCAATGCAATATGATCTGTAAACAATACAAACTCTCGGGAAACTAGATAATGTCTCCAATGCCTCAATGCTTGAACAATTGCGTAAAAATCCAAATAATAAGTAGAATAATTCTTTCTCACTTCATTCATATTTTCACTAAAGAAAGCTACAGGTTTTCTAGCTTGGCTAAGCACAACACCTATTCCCACATGGGAGGCATCACATTCTACTTCAAATACCGTATCAAAATTTGGCAATGCAAGTATAGGTGCTTCTTTTACCTTTTGCTTCAAGTACTTAAAGCTCTCCTCAACATCCGTGGTCCATACAAGCTCCCTTCCTTTGGTGCAATCTGTTATAGGGGCTACAATACTACTAAAATTTTGAATGAACTTTTGATAGAAAGTGGCCAAGCCATGAAAACTTTTTACCTCTATGATGCTGCTTGGACTAGGCCATTCTAGAATTGCCATGACCTTCTCTAGATCCATTATGACACCATCTGTAGAAATGACAAAGCATAAAAAAACCAAATTGTCCTGCATGAACCTACACTTCTTCAAATTGGCATAGAGCTTCTCCTTTCTTAACACACCAAAGATGATCCTCAAGTGTTGTAAGTGCTCTTCTTTGTTGTTACTAAATACCAAAATATCATCAAAATAAACTACCACAAACTTACCAGTGTAAGGTTGTAGTATGGTGTTCATCAATCTCATAAATGTGCTAGGTGCATTTGATAACCCGAATGGCATAACCATCCACTCATATAATCCATCTCCAGTCTTAAAGGCTGTCTTCCACTCATCCCCTTCTCAGATCCAAATTTGGTGGTAGCCACTTCGTAGGTCGATCTTGTTGAAATATTTGGCCCTTGCAAGGACATCCATCATGTCCTCCATACGAGGTATAGGAAACCGATACTTGATGCTAATCTTATTAATTTCTCTTCTATCAGTGCACATCCTCCATGTTCCATCTTTTTTGGGGGTCAACAATGCTGGTACAACACATGGGCTTATGCTCTCTCTCACCACACCTTTACTTATGAGTTCTGTTACTTGCTTATTCAACTTTGCATGTTGTGTCAGATTCATCCTATAAGCTACTTGGTTGGGTAGAGTTGCTCCTGGAATTAAATCAATATGATGCTGAATATCTCTCTTTGGTGGTAAATCATTAGGTAATTCATTAGGCACAACATCAACAAATTCTTTCAATAACTCTGCTACTTCTGGGGGAACTGAAATATCTTCCTCTTCACCTTTTTTTACTACTAATGCATAACAACACCCTGTCACCTTCATTTCTTTAACAAGATCTCTTTCAGACAACATGGTCTCACCTTTTCCTTCATCCTTGAGAGGCAACAAAATCACCTTAGAGCCATCTTTCCAAAAGGTGTATGTGTTTTTCTCTCCATCATATATGAATTTTCTATCATATTGCCATGGCCTTCCCAATAACACATGACAGGTATCCATTGGGACAACATCACACCATATCTCATCCTCATATATCTTCCCTATGCTAAACTTAATTAGGCATCTTTTATCAATAGTGACTTCATTTCCCTTTTTAAATCATGCAATGCAATATGAATGAGGATGTTTTTCACAGTGTAAATTCAATTTGTCTACCATTTATTTAGAAACCATATTTTCACAACTACCTCCATCAACAATAACTTGACATACCTTGCCACCCAAAGTGCATCTAGTTCTGAAGATATTGGTTCGAAGCCATGAACCATCAGAGCTTTTGGCTTGTGTTTTCTCCTTCTTTGGAATCACCATTGCTCTTCTCATCATGAGACTTTCTCCCACATCTGGTGGAACCTCTAGTTCTGTCCCTTCCACTTCATGTTGCATTTGAATCAGGTTCACCCTAGGTTGTCCTCCTTGATTTCTGTCTTGCATGTTATAATTTGGGCATTCAAATGCCCTATGACCTTCTCCACATCTAAAACAAGTGAAAGGCCTTCTCTGGTTTTCCCATCCTCTACTGCTACCATAACCTCTACCACTTTGAAATCCCCTTCCTTGTTCTTGATTCAGAGGATCTTGTTGAGTGTTTGCTTGTTTTTCCAATCCATGGGATGACTCTCCCCTACCATAATTCAAACCTCCTCGAAATGGGGTTGATGTACCCCTTCTTCCTCCTCTATTCCTCTGTTGGTATTGTCTGTTTTATTTTTCTTCAGCCTTTAGAGCCAATTGGTAAGCCTCTTCCATGCTGTTGAGTCAATGTATGCTCAATTCATCTTGAATAGAGAATTTCAGGCCATTCACATATCTAGTAGCCATCTGTTCATCAGTTTCTTGATGCTCTATACATATAGACAATGTATAAAACTCATTTGTATAATCTTGCACAGAAGAGAGATTCTGCTTTAAATTTTGAAACCTTTAAAAAAGGGTTTGTGCATAATCTATGGGCAAAAATTTTTCTCTCAACTTCTTCTCCATTTTATTCCATGTCTTGATCTTATCCTTGCCTTTCCTTGTTCATTCCTTTTGAAGATGATACCACTAAATCATTGCATGACCCTTTAATTTGGTGTATACGAATTTCACCTTCTTTTCCTCTGTCATGGATTTTCATTCAAAAAAATTTCTCATATCTTTCAACTAGTCTATCAACTCCTCTAGTTTAAGACTATCTACATAATCTGAAACATCTACCTTGACCCCTTCATTTTTCCCTTCTAAGACCCTGAGCATCCTCTCTTCAAAACTCATGCCTTCTAATTCTTCTTCTTCATGTTCTATATCTTGATCTGCACCTCCTCGACCTATCTCTTCATCAGATTCATCTCCTGCTCTACCCAGTCTTTGGTTTTCCATATGTGTTGTAAGTTCTACTACTTGCCTTTGCAGATTTTACATTTCTCTATGCATCTGGCCAAGACCGCCTCTTCCTCTTCCTCTCCCAGCCATCAACCTGGCTCTGATACCAGATGATGTAGACAACCACACACACTCAATAGAATTTTTCCATTAATCATGTAAGAGCCAAAGACTTGAAAACTGGACATTAAAAAAAACTTATATTCATCAACTCTGCTACTACAATGAGAGGAAACTCTCTTGTATCCAAGAAAACAAAAAAATCAAAAAATTACCTTTTTTGGTAGATTTCGACAATTGTCAGATTTTTCCATTTTAGGTAATTTTACAATCATATCTTGAGAATCCAGTTTTTTCCCAAAAGCTTCCTAAAACTAAGGTAGGATGAAAAGCCAACTAATATTTTAAATTCAAAACATGAGTTTTGATTTATTTTAAAAGCAACTTTTTAAAAATCTAGAAAAAAACACTAAATTGCCATTTTGAGGCCCAAGATGAAAGTTTCAAGCCCCGAAAAAGTGCCAAGATGGGGCCCAATTGACTAGGGTGGGTTGGGAAACCACTTGCCACCTCATAACACATCCACCTGTAAAATCTTGTAGAAAACCCACATCCAAGTCAAAAGTTATGACCTCCGGAAGTCCCTGCATCATAAATATACTACCAAATCGATCAATCAAAACAACCAATAAATGACTAAAATGGTTTAGTCATCAATTTGGTTGCATTATAAATGACTGGCAATAAACTACTAATGGTCACATGACCATGTTTGGTCATTTATAAGCAGTTTTTAGTACTTTTTTTGGTAATATATTGTTGTTTCTGTACTAGTGTTTGTTGTGAATATATTGCATGATCAGCAATACAAGTGGGAAGAGTATCTACCGCTTGTGGAGTTTGCTTATAACAACTCATATAATTCTGCTATCTAGATGGCTCCATTTAAAGAATTATACGGAAGAAGATGTCGAACTCCTATAAGCTAGGATAAGATAGAAGATAGGATTAGCATTGGTCTAGAAATGTTATAAAAAATGGAAGAATAGATTAAGTTGATTAGGAAGAGATTGGCAGAAGAAAATGATAGACAGAAAAGTTACGCTGATAAGAAGTTTACATCAAGGCAATTCTCAGTTGGAGGAAAATTTATTTTGAGGGTCAAACCTCAGAAGAGTTGCATAAATTTTGGAAAGCTTTCCAAACTAGCTCCTCAATATGTAGGACCCTTCAAAGTTCTCGAAGTAATCAATCTGGTTGCCTAAATAATCACTCTACCACCAGCTCTTGCTAGGATGCATAATGTTTTTCATGTTTCATTTTTTAAAATTATATACCAAGTAATAATCATATTCGTGATTGGAATGCTTTACAGGTACAGGACCCAGGAGTGGTCGTGATCGAGCCTCTCAAGGTGCTTGAAGTTCGCAAGCTCCACTTGTATAATAGAGAGGTTACTTAATGCAAGGTCCAGTGGGACCAATATGTAGAGGATAGTGCCACATGGGAAGATTACATGATTTTATCATAGATTTCCTCATTTGTTTTATGCTTTTCATAGTTGAACAAAAACTTTATCTTATTATTATTTTGGATGTACATTGGATCATCGAGGACGATGAATCTTATGGGGGGAGATATGTCACACCCCAAATTTTGACTATGTTTTACTTTTACTTGTAGGTAATTAGTAGTTGATTATGCATGATTTAATGATTTGAAGTTATGTCAAAATGTCAGGATAAATCAATGATATCATGAGTTTATGTTTATATGTTTAGAATTTAGACATGTGATTATATAATGTCAAGATTATTTATTCATAAGATTTATGAATTGACTAATGATTCACTAATCCCAGTTTGTTGATTGCAAGTTGTAAACCAGGAAACTGGTTTTTCCACCCTCCGAGAAAGAGAGGGAGAGAATCATTAGAGAGAAGAGAATAGACGTTTGGATAAGAATAGATTGTTGTCATCTAAGTTTTGTGCTTTCACAGTTTAGTGAATTTTCATCAAGATTGGTAAGTTGTGTTAGACCCATTTGGTCTAAGTTTCAGTTTCGACGCGATAATTGTCAATTTGTCATCAAGATTCATTACGCATAGGTTTTGATGAAAAATGAAGTTAGGAGAGTATGACTGTCGACAAAGAATGGTCAATAATCATTAACTCTTGTGTGATATGAATATAGTTATATTCAAGAGAAAATATTTATTAGGGGTTAAACAATTTCATTATTAGTAATTTCTGATTGAAATTCCATTATGGTAACCTATTTATTTTGGTGCTTATGCAAGATAGAGAGGGGGAGAATACCTCAACCCCATTCTCATATCTTGTCAAGTGATTGAAATAATGTAATTATAAGGTCTAGTATGCATCTATATTATGTTGTTATATATATATATATATATATATATATATATATATATATATATATTATGAATACTTAGTTTAAACCTATAGATTTGTTGACATCGAGCTTCTTAAAAAGGGTGGTATAATTGCAAATTTAATTGCAATCACTTCTTGTTAAGTTTTGAAGACTCAACCCCTTTATCTCCATGGTGGCTTGGAGATTATGGGGAAGCTCTTAAATAGAATGGGGAGTGGTCATAATGACCAATCACTCTACCACTGAACTATTTGCACCATGAAGAGCAATTATAGGATTTATTTTTGGCAAGGAATCTCTATGGTAAGGGAGAAGTTAAGCCTTGTAAAGGATATATTATCGTGGAGGAATGATAATCAGAGAGGGAGTGATATCACTTAGTGATAATAGGCTTTTGCCAGAATAGAGAGGAGAGATAACACATGGTAAAACTGAGTAGAGGAGTGAGCTCTGTTAACACAAAGAGCTTTTCTCTTATCTAGTGAACTGTGGGGTAATAGAGATAGATACATAGTAGCACATGGAGATAAGCTAAGCTCAGACAACAAGGAGATAGCTATAGCTTGCTTAGGCATTGGAAACTGACAGTATCTAAGGTAATTATGTCTTTAATAAACATTTATTTTCATTCTTAGGTTGTAAAGTCTGTTACTGTTTGAATAAAAATAGGAATATGTTTGCTAGAATTATATATATAGAGTATTCATAGTAGAGAAAAGAAGTTCGATGGAGATAGTGTTAATGTCTTTTTCATAGTATTTTGAAAATAACAGAGATTAAATTTTCAACGTTATAGAATCATCATTAATAACTATAGAGGATAACTCTCTCATGGTATCATTTAATCATTGAACTTATAGGGTCTTTATGATGTTAATTTAGTAGTTTAGTAGACACCGAACCGTGGATAAAAACAACTCTATTTAAACTGAGGATTTCAGGGTCTGCAGAAAGTAATCACATACTATATTTACACTCAAACAATAATAGTATTTTCCTTAAGCTAACAAACACCAATATGAGTAGATATCTAGCATAGTCATGCAAAGATAGACTATTATTAGTTTTCATTTTTGAGTACATGGTATTGTAGCCATACCCTTTTAAGGTTACAATGTTTAACTAGATAAAGTTATGTATGTTACTATAGAGACTCAACCTTACTAGAACTCTAATTTTAACCTAGGAGATATGAGAAGCAAGATTGTTTAAAGTTTTATTGTGTTAAATCAACGATCTTGTGTTAAATATACACCTATGGTAGAATATATTGAAATGATGTCAATATCATTTGAAATACCTAAGGATAGTGATTTATCATCACATAAGCATTCTACAACAATGATAAGTATTATCATTATATTTGAAGGATATTCCATATGAGTTCAAAACCTATCCTATGTAGAGAGTTGGAGGAATCGAGATGATCAAGAGGTTGAAAATATTATTGTAGACTCAAACATATCTAGGTTGAAAGATAGACTTAGACAAGAGATTAGTTATGAAAATAATATTATTCAATAAGATCTTATATGAAGAGGATATACCTTGTGCGCTATGTATTTGCATGTTATGTGAAATGTGATTTCAAACATTGTCCAAGTAGTCAAGAGTAGACTCTAGAGGTTTTGTTTTTATGCTATGTTATTATAAGCTTTTGCTTTTGTGAAAAACTATAGTATTTGTTATATCAATGAGTTTGTGATAGAGAAGTTAAAACCTATAATTAACCCAGAAGGGTTTAGAAAACTTAAATCTGTTAAGTTGGTTATGACATTGATTCAGTCTATTGTATATTATGGTTGATAGTAAAAGGTTGAGAACCCATAGATTGAGATATTATAAGCTAGAAAGAGTCTTAAAAGCATTTTGTTAAAGTTTAATGATTCCTTGTTAAAGTTGAAACATGATTTATAACACAAGAATGCTTAATCTTTGAGTCATTGAGTAGAATGACAGGAAGTCATAGACTCTGATGGTTGCAAGAATGCAGCTAAGGGTTCTCTAAAAGGTTAAATCTTCTAAACCTATAAAATGTATTTATCCTAGATTCAAGATTAAATTCAAGTTAGTTGACTAGGAATTAAGTTTAGCCAAGACAAATATATTTAGAATTATTAGTCAAAGCAAGTCAAATTGTAGGATGAGGTAGTCTCCAAGTCAACTTAGAGGTGTGTGAACGTACGACTACATTTATTGTAAATGTCTATTTATATAGAAACTTTTGCCAAAGTGATGCATTTGTCTCTGCATGCATTAGTTGGTTCACAATGTCTAGATGACATGACCTGTCAGAATGATCTTACTTAGCTAGAAGATTGTCTAGAGTCATATGGTCGATTGAGTTACCTAAGACACAACACTAAAACTCAGATGGCAACTTGTTGGTTCTTTATGTCTATACTCTTCATGAAGGGTAGTGCCACTTCTAGGAAGGAAGGTGTGCGGGGGACCGCTAGTCTATGTATGGAGGTAAAGTACTCAGACGATGCTCTCCCTCTATAGAAGAAGACTCGCTAAGACTTGTGTGACATATATCAAGATTCCAGATGTAGTACACTTTATGTTATGACTTATGATGTAAAATTATTATTTTTGCCCAAGTGTAACATATTTGTAAATGTAAAGTGAAATGTTTTCACTATGATTTATCTTTGAATATATTTTATTTCAAGGTTGAAAAATATTCAATAAAGATATGCTTTTATTTCTTTGTAATTATGCAAATAATAAAAAAAAATTCTCTCATGTTTATCATGTTCTTTTACTTTCTTAGTAAATTGTGTGTGTAACTCCTAGTAATATGAGATGGCATGTTACAATAAGTGACAAAAGGAACTTAAATTATGCCTTGCAAACCCCATAGAAACTATAGTGCTCCAAATAAGATCCCCAAAACACACACTATTTAAGCTTCATTTTAGTGCAATTTTATAATTTTAAAGTCAAAGTTGCAAACTAGATATTTGATGAAAATCTCATGCCAAATTCTATAATAATGAAGAAAATTAGAGATTCAAATTGAAATTACAAAAATTATAATAAAAATAGATTACAAAAAGTTGAAGGTCAAGATGTAGAGCTTGGAAAGAGATTTCCAACAATTATAAAAAGTTAAAATATATTATACTTGAGTGAAATTTATTCTCATTTTCATAAAATTTCTTATGGGAGGCAAAGGAGTCATTAAAGTTAGAGGTGCTACCAAGACAAAAATTTGAAAAAAATAGTAGTGCCACCAAAGATAGAGAAATCACCTAGGAGTTAAATAGGTTTGGAAGTATTTTTGGGGGCATATCTCAGAAATTGCCAAAGTGTAAAAAAGAGATTTAAAAGGGGTGGCTCTCTTTAGGCCATTGGGTAGAAAGAAGGAGGGGGGAAGAAATAAGGAACTACCTAGAAGTTTGAAAAGGGAATGGGAAATTTCAATCCCATAGGTGGTAGGAAAAACCACCCACTTAGGTTGTGGCAACAAACTATATACCCCAATATAATATAGTGGGGGTCTTAAACATGGGGCACGCACAAGTTTATAAAAATCTAGTGGACATAGCATATAAATATAGGGGGCCATGAAATTTAATTTAAATTTGTACACCCATGATTTCTATGCAGTATGGGTTTAGAGGTACAAGGTATTTGTGACCCTTAAGTTTCCTACACAAAATAAGTTAAATAATACAAAAAATATCCCTTTAATAAATTTGTATATGTCCACATACAAATTTAACCATATAGTACAAAAGCACATGTATGTATAGTCCAAAAATCCCAAGCTATGTAAAACCAATTAAAAGAAAGAGAAGATCCTCCAAGGGACTAATTTAAACCCTAGGGTTTTCACAACCAATCCTAGCTAACAAAATTCATCCTTAATAGAAGCATATATTGTGTTCTAGGTGGATTCTAAAAAGGTTAGCTCTAATTCTCAAAAAAAAGAGAGGGGGTTTACAAAATTCTTTGCATTGATACCATGATATAATGGATGAAAAATATTCATAGGAAGCCAAAAAGTTTTGTAAAAAAAACACTTCTATGGAAGATAATTTACAAATAAAGTAAAAAGACCATTTTTTTATTATTCCATAAGCACTATAAAAATCTCCTACATATATATATAGCCAAGGGAATAAGTCTAGATCTTATAGAGTCCTAATTGAGAACTAACTCTTACTTGGAGGATTTGTAATTAAATACAAACTCTTCCTATGTAGAGATTTAACTATCTAAGTGTGTACAAGAATAAATCTAGACTAGTAGATAGTAACATCAACCTAGTCTATTGTGAACATAATAACACTCTAACTATCAACATCTACATTAGAACACAAAAATAAACATGCTTCCTTTCTCTTTTGATTTCCATTTATACATTTTATTTTCTATTTATAGTTTAATGTCAAACTCAACTTGACATTTCTTTGCTTTATAATTTGAAAATTAAGTTTAGCATGTTATTATGTATTTCATTTCTATTATAAAGGAAAAAGAAATACATAGAAATTAAAAGTAGTCATTGATTCTATTTGAGTTGATAGTACCTCAATACAAATTATAATATAATTACATTTTCATAATGATATTAGAAAGGAAAGATTTGTACCAAAGTTATGGATACCCCTAAGGAGAAGCTTGATAAATATTGTACATTGGGCAGCCTTATCAAATTAATCTTACCTATTACAAACAAACAATATGAAAATAATTATGAAAATATTGATATAAAGCCTATCTCAAATGGTATGGATTTTCCATTAGAGGGAACGGATCCAAGACGAATGGTTGGGATCTATCTCTTGATTGTAGTTTTATTGCTCTTGCTACAAAGTTTTTATAACTTTTTTATTAAAAACTTTGTGACTTGTTAATCAACTGTTTTCTTTCTAAGGCAATATGATAGACTAATTTTCCTAGGTTGGGGCTAATATGCATGGCTTAGGGCATGATCTCATTTTAAGCATAATTTTCGTGAATAGTTCATACATTATTTTTGTAGTAATATATAGCATTATTTTTTTTAAAAGTAAAGAAATAAATTTATCCCATTACTTTGGGCATTAACTATTATAGAGACAAAAAGTGTGTACTTAGTACTTTCCCCCCTCATTTTGTACTTGTATTAACTCTCTCATTCACAAACACCAGTTCTGACCATTTTTTACCTCTTAGAGAACTAATTTATCCTTGAGTCCCTATCCCACACCCAAACAAATCCACCATCACCACTAGACACCTTCTCACACTCATCCTCAAATATTTTCCATCTTGGATGTCATTGCATTGTGATCCTATTCTTCAGACAAAATCAAACATGAGCACATCCCTTATATTCAAAATCTACTTTTCTTGCCTAAACACTTACCTTTTCTATTAGTTAAAAATGGGCATAGTTAGTTTATAAATAAGTATTAGTGGGAAATGAATATCATCAAGCATAAGGGAACACATAGGACCATACACATACAACACTAGGGTGAAAATAAACACTTATGAATAGTTGTTAGACCTCCATTACCATACCTTTATAGTTGTTGAACACTCATCTTATAAATATTTAGGTTTTATCATGCCCACATTTCCCATGTGGTCACAACACGCAACACATGTGTTATGTGGTCATGACATGAAATATCAAAAAAATTTCCACGCATCCCTAGAAAACCTCTCGCACATGTTAGTGTGCTTGGTGACAATACACATAAGGTGTAAACATGTCAATCAATTTTGGAGTACTGCGATCACATGTGCAATCCCCTGCATGATGATAGCTGACTAAGGGGGTCAATGCGATACGAGAAGCGTCGCTGTTAGGGTTAGGATCGATTGATCGAAACCCTAAGTTTTCCTAAGTGAGTGATGGAATCTCAACACAAGTCGAAATCAAAACCCTAATTATATTGCATTAAAAGAATAAATAACAACTTAATCAAAACAACTAGCTTGCAGAAACATTAAAATATTACCCAACACAAGGTTTAAATCACCTAAGGAAATTAACCCTAATTCCCAGAAAAATTCGGTAGCATAATGCCACTGGGGCGTATATAGGAATTATTCTAATTTATAAAATTCCAACCAAAGGATCACTAAGCTCCTTAAAATGGATTAATTAAAATAATTATGCTAAGGGAAAAATAATTTACCGCACTAAGGTTCTCTAATTTAATTAACTAGATTGAATAATTAATATTCTACTTTGATTAAACCCTTTCAACGATTAAATAAATTGAGTTGATCTCACCCAACAAGGTTGCATTACGAAAACAAAAGTTTACAAAATTAAAATTAACTCCCAAAGCATAATTAAAATAAAACAATAGTCCCTCACAATAACAATTTATTACTCTCCAAGTGGCCCTAGCCAAATAATAATAAAAAATAGACCCCTAACCCATTAATTAAAAGAACTAACAACTACACACAAATAATTTATTTAATAACCCACACTTAATTTAAAACTTACCCCTTTTCCCATGAGGTCAAAGGCTTCACAATTTAAAATAAAATAATAAGAAGTCCCTAAGTCAAAAGGAGAGGGAAAATAAAATATAATCTAATTTAAATTCCTCTTGCCCTAAGAGCTCTCCTATTAAAATATTATTATCCTTATGAACTTCAACCCTAACCCTATTTGTTGTTTACCTATCCTTTTCTTTTCTATTTTGCTCCTCCCAAATATCTCCTCATTTTCTTTCTCTTTGTGTTTGCAGGTCTGATTAAAAGGGGCAGGCATGGAGGCAACTTCCATGGAGGTATATCCATTGACTATACACTTATTAGAAAGCCTATTTTTTTTATTTTATATATATATATACACATATATTTATATAACTATATATATATATTCTCATTTGCAAGACTCGTAAAAAAAATAGAAGCACAGAGGTTTAAAAACACATACACATATATATTCCTATATTTAAAAATATACTGAAATCATGCATTAACACAGGGCTAAAAAGGGTCAAATGGTCGTTTGCAAATGGCGATGGGCAGAGGAAGAGGTGCTACTGCAGGGTTTTAAACCCCCCCTTTTTTTATGTTGCAGGTCTTAAAAAAAATGGAGAGAGTGTGGGGTGTGGGGGAGTCCATACCCCCCCCTGCGTGCTCCACACTACCGTAGATAGAAGCCTATTATGGGAGCCGTGGTGGGGTTTAATCCCATCCGCCTAACACCCTTCCACTAAAGCCTTAAGTGGTGGTAATAACACAGTTCGAATTAATTATTTTGCACTCTGTTTTCCTTTAGTCATTCAATGGGGTTTTTTTTCAATAGTTTTCAATATATATTCATTCTATTATATATATATATCATGACATATATACAGTCTGTCTAAAAAAAAATGAAACACAGTCAGTTAAGGCTACTTTTCTAGCAATAATATATATATATATATATATATAACTCTCATAGTTACAACAGTTACAAATAATTTATTTTTTAGCAAGTAAAATATTACATAGTGTTGCCCCCCTCCACTTGTGCTCTCTCACACATGTCTGAGAACAAGGTGGAGACCAAAAAGGATGAGGGTACGACATGTGTCCCTATCTTATCCTCCCATGAAAGCCCACAAAATCCCAAGGTACTCTCACCAATGTGAGAGAGCCTTGGAGTTGGGTCCTCCACAATTAGGGGTCTTGAAGACTCCCCAAGCCTTCAATGCAAGGTACCCCAAGCCTTGGAATGAGGTGTGGATAAGGTTGAAGGTTTGACCCAGCCTTCCACTCCTCCCCAAACTTCCATTTTCATCACTTCACTTCAGGGTGAAGTTTAAGTGACCATATGGGAGTTATCCTAGGGTTAGACAAGCTCAAATGGTCCCTAGACCCTAGGGGTACAACCCAGGGTCACTTTTAACCCAATTTGAAAACCATAGGATGAATAAAATCACATGAAAAGGGGTCACAAAAATTAAAACTAAAAAATTAAGTCACATAACATTACACATTTACAACACCAATATACAATCAATTGAAAAATAGGTAGACCTAGCCCAAAAGACAACATACACAAACATTACAAAAATTCATCATGCATTTACACAGTTGATCTTGGTTCCTCTTGGAATTAGATCGGTTCAACATGGGATTCACAAAATGTGTGGGATGATCTCTATTTTTCCATGGCTTGGGAAAATCACCTGTGCACTTAAACAAAAGATTAATCCAACATGTATATCATAGCCGAAGCAAGGAAAAACATACACTCACACCATCGCATAATCAATTAAAACATCACAAAAATCATATCATAATTAAATTCTTAATTTGCATTTTCTATAAACCATCTCAAGATAAAAATTGCATAATAAATCCATAACATGATCTCACAACTAGTATCTCCAATAATATCAAAATGCATATCACAAGTCTAATCAACATCAGTGAATAAAAGTCAGGATCTAGTCTCATCACCA
Source organism: Cunninghamia lanceolata (assembly GCA_027924645.1). Taxonomy (NCBI): domain Eukaryota; kingdom Viridiplantae; phylum Streptophyta; class Pinopsida; order Cupressales; family Cupressaceae; genus Cunninghamia; species Cunninghamia lanceolata. The sequence continues at coordinate 306,403 of BSBN01001299.1, forward strand.
CATACTAAGCATACTAACCAAAATAAAGAAGTATAGTCTAGATAGTCTGCCTATCAGGATCAACAGTCCTAATGTCTAAAATGTCTCTAACCACAATATGAAATGAGAAAAAATAAGGGAGTGAAATAATAGGCCTCACAGGTTTTTACACATTCCATGCTTTCCTGACTTCCTTTTTAACTCAACCCAAAGATCTGATTGTGATAGATCCCCTAATGTGCCCATAAGTACCCATTTCCCACAGATCATAGATTACAAGTTTCAATCAAAAATTTGTAGAGGACATGACTATGTAGAATAGGGTGCTAGTGCACAATTCAAATATAACTATGATTTTACTAGACACTAGTCCACATGACTTGGATAGGATCATGGCCATACAGGTAGGATTGTGCTAGATGGGACATAGTTGTGTGCACTACCATCTTTGACAACTTTATATCAAAACATAGTGCTCAAAGTCTCAACCTAACAACTCAGAACCTCCTCTTGTCTTCTATTTTTCTATTTACATCTTCTTTACGCTTTAAACCATACATAATCTCTTTTCACTCATTCTTAATTAATGTTTTCATTTAAAATAGATAATCTTATCCTATACTCCATACTTTCTTACAATATTTAAAATAAAAAATTAAGAATTAAGAATTGTCTTCAAAAATTAAAAATGATAAAAACTCATATAATTTATAAATTAAATAAATGTCAATAAACTAATTATAGATTCTTAAAAATAAAAAATATGGGGATTTATATTTGTTAAATTGATTAAAATTAAACATTGATACAAATGGTCAATTGACCCTCTTTAAGAGTTAAGAGATAAACAATTAACAATAAACTTTTTGTTTGGTTAGCACCTCTAGTGGAGTTCATGAAGCTTAATTTTGATGGTACTTCAAGGAGCAATCTAGGGATGGTGTGTGAAGGATTGATTATTTAGGATGAAAAGGGTTACTTTGTCCATGGTAATTCAATCTTCTTGGGATGACACACTAAAAATGAAGTGGAATGGGAAGTGGTTACTATGTGACTATCTTTAGCTAATTCTCTTACTATTTAAAACATCATGGTGGAAAGGGATTCTTTGTTCGTTATCAAGGACCTCCATAAAGGATTCTACCCAAATTAGAAGCTTTAAAGTATTTTGGATGAAGAAAGAGAAATTATTAAATCTTTTGAAGAAATTTCATATACACACTACCACAGAGAAGTCAATAATTTTGTTGACCTCCTGGCTAATAAAGGTATTGATCAATTTGATTACCATATTATATAACATTCTTTAAGAAAAATTCTAGCCAAGATTGGAGGAGTTATTAGTTCTTAATCCATCTTAAATCATACCAACATCTCATGCTTCCCTATACCTCAACCATGGGTGTCACAAGCATATAATATCTTTTCCATATTTGTGTTAATTATGCCATTTTATAATGCAACTGAAGATCTAGGGGCTTTTTCAAGCTACCAGATCAAGTTGCGAGAATGATTAACACTAGACAACAAAACAAATGATTCTTTATTCATATGCAAGAGAAAGATTACAACATGAGTACAATTGGCATTACACATGCATTGGCCTGAACCTTACAACATTCCAAGATTCAAATCAATCATATCTTGCAACCTGGAGAAATCTTCTGGAAGCTCCCAAAAATGTACTACCGATTATCGACCAAGGAGAATCTCTCCTGAAAACATGAAATCTATGTATTTATAGACCCCTGAGGTAGCCACCGACCTCATTACATGCACATGACACATGTCAGATCCTCATTTGCCCCAAAACTAGCCATACACGTGATGAAAAAATGAATTTGTCACCTTCTGTGTGGTTTGCGGGGATAGTGGGCCTCACTGGACATTGCATTTTTGCGGGGGTTTGCAGGCTAACCAGACATCCAGTTGCAAAAAAAGTGGGCTTTTAGGTCCTCACCAGACAAAGCAGAGAATTTATGCTTCACTAGATAAAGCGAGAGATTTGTACTTCACTGGATATATCTGATGTCTGGTTAATTTAGCGGAAAGCAGTAAAGTAGGAAAGATGACCAACACCAAACATGTGGGAAAATGACCATCACTGGATATGTCTAGTAAGGAGGGATTTCAACGCAAATCTAGTTGCCTTGTATTTTAGCATTGAAACTTAGCGAAGGTTTGAAAGCTCTTCGGTGAGGATTTTATCCGGTACTAGATAGTGGAGGAATTAGGTGCAAGTGGATATATGCAGTGCTAATCCATTTTAGCACTAGGGACTCCAAGTTGAAAAAGCGGGCAAAAGGGCACTTACAAGATCGACGAGGAAATGAGCCATCATAGGACATATCTTGTGGGAAGAGTTTTTAGCGTTGATCTGGTGCACTTCATTTTTAGCGCAAACACCTTAACCTATGCCGGCAGGAATTTTAAGCGCGTCAGAATCTGCGGAGGTTTTGGGTGTCAGAGGATAAGTCTGGTGACAAGGAATTTTAGCGCTAATCTGGTGGCAAAGATTTTTAGCACAAAGTGTTTGAAAGTGTCCAGTGGGGAAGATGAAGGCTGTCAGATATATCCAGTAGGGAGCTAGAGGCTTACAAATCTGGTAGGGAGTAAAATCTCTGCCAGCGGGAAAAAATGTCTTGATAGGATGTCCAATGACCATCAAAAGTTCTGCTTTGCCATAACTTCGCCAGTTTTGATCGGATCTTCACCAAATTTGAGATGCAGATACCCATTTGGGCCTTCTTCAAGATCAAGTCATCACTTGGCCAAAATCTTTAGGAAAATTCTCTAGAAATTGATCAATTCACTCTTCTAGCAACTCCTAAAGCAAAACAAACAACAAGAAAGTAAAGCAAATCTTTTTGGTTGATAAGGATTACACATGAACTCAGATGCTCCTGCATCATTTTACCCCTTCCAAATGTCTTTATAAATTATATGTTTGACTCATAATTTTGATAATACCTTAGTTTAATTTACCATGCATTAGAATTAAAGGACAGTCCATAGGAATGTCATTAAGTGTTTTGTGCTAGTTATTTTTATGGGTTTGTTTGTGTAGTATTTTCTTTACAATCTCAATTAGAAGTGCTAATTCAGTGTGCTATAGGGTATTTCTCTTCTTTTGTTAATTTTTTGGTGGTTTGTATTAGCATGATAATAGTTCAAATCCTCTCCTCATGACCCTTTGCATAGGGACAAGGCTTCAAATTAGATATTATCAGTAATCTTCAATTTCTAGGAACCAACAACACTTGGATTCCTCAATTCCATTCTAGACGAGTCTGGTTTGGGGGATTCTAGGACTTGAATAAAGGATCCTTCAAGCATCACTACTCACTACCATTCATGGACCAAATCTTGTAAATGGTGGTTGGTTTTGATAGATCCTCCCTTTTGGATGACTTATGTGACTTTAATCAAATATTGGTAAAAGAAGAAGATTAGAACAAAATGGGGTATGTATGCCTATCAAAAAAGTCTTTTGGTTTATCAAATTTTGGAGAAATTTTTTAAAGGGAAATGGACTTTACCTTTAAGGACTTAATCAATGAAATCATCCTAATATACCTAGATGACCTAACTATCTTCTCTAAGAATAAGGAGAATCACTACAACCATTTGGAGGCATTTGAGAGGTGTCAGTGTAGCGTCATAAATTATACTCACTCACAATTTCATGCCATGTTTGGTACTCACTTTAGTGTCCACTCCCTTAGTGTGCTTTTTAAATTCTTCTTTGACCATTTCTTCTTGTCCTATCCAAAAACTATAAAAATGCCTTAGCTTTGGTAGTGCCCTAAGAATCTAAACCTTTTTAAAATTGAAGTTGCACTGACCAAAGCGCTAAGTGTAGACATCTGTGCCACGTACTGGTGTCCTGAAATAATCTTTCAACTCACCAACTATTTTTAGAAGGTTTGTTTTTAGTTGTGTGGCATTGCAAGCTTTTCCTGATGTCTATCCACACCCAAACGACTCCTCTCCTAGCTTTTTGTCCTCTTTCCTCTTCTATAAAATCTTGTCACTTTGTCATTCAAAGGATCAAAATATTTTCATAGCAAAGCTCTACTAAAATTATTGCTCACTATCATATTGCTTGTGTTATTATTATTTCATGCTCATTGTTTGCTGTAGGTTGTTGAAACAATCAATTGACGTGATTTACTTTCATATCTTGCATTATCTGAAAGGCTCTTGTTCAAGATTTCTATCCTTTGGAACAAAGCTCTATTTTGTTCTCCTATGTGATAGTGTTCCAGTGAGGTCCTTGTAACCTCTTTCTCGACCCTTTGTCAATTCATTTAGATTAGCATTTACCTTGTTGTTAAATATCATTTCTTTATTTATTCACTTATCAACATTGTAATATCATTTTGTCACTACTCATCACAATTCTAGACACACTTATAATTTAGAGCACACACTACTTTATCACTATATCAATCTCTAGCTATCATTGAGGTGGAAACACCAAAAATGGGGTTTGACTGAGGCAAACCTCTATATAACCCAACCCTTCTTCTCTGTTTGTGATTGCAAGTTGCAAGACAAAAGATTTCAAACACACAAGAGTTTGCATTCCTTTTCCTCTTCTTTTTCAATTTCATTGTTTCATTCTCATCATAGCATTTCTATCTATTTTTCTTATCTATCAATTTCTATGTAGTAATTATTATATTTGTTGTCAACAAGAAATCATTGAAATTTGTGTGAAGCTATACAGATCCAAGTTTTGGGTTTTCTATGCCATACAGAATACAACGCTAAGCACATACATCCATGCCATGCGTTGTCATCCTAGGTAGTGATGTTGCCCACCTGGTGTTAGGTTCCTCATGATTTGTTGTTTCCTTTTCTACATTTAATTTTGTGAATTATCGCATCTATCTCTATATTTTTTCTATTTTCTCTTGTGTTAGTTAGTTTTAGTTAATAGTATTTAATAATTTCAATTTCAATTGCAACAAAGGGATATAGCTCAGATATTCTTTCTCTTCCTAATTGGATAGAATCAAGATGTACATCTTTAGTGTCTAGTATCCTAATGTGTAATGGAAAGTTGCTCTAATTAAAGATAGTTTAGTTAGAGTTACTTTTCCAATAGCATAGTCAGTAATTTGGGATTTATTTGAATCCTAAAAAGTGCATATTTGGGGTGCCTCAAGGCAAGCTATTAGGGCATGTGGTTTCAAAATATGGAATTGCCATAGATTTGGAAAGAATTTAAGTGATATTGTAGCTCTCACTCCCTCAACACAAGAAATGCCTGTAATCTTTCCTTGGAAAGATTAATTTTATGAGGAAATTCATCGCTAACTTTTTAGGTATTATTTAGCTCATTACCCTCATACTTAGAAATGATCAAGTTTTCAAATAAAAAAATGATGGATGCTAATGATTTGAGTTTATTAAGCAAGAAATTGTAAGCACCCTGGTACTAATCAAACTAGACCTCCAAAGATTTCATTTTATATGTTTATAGAGGAAAGGCTAGCATTACTACTTTGATGACTCAGAAAAGTGGATAATAGATTCGATGACCATCTTGCTGCTTTCTTTAGCCAAACCTTGAAAGATGCAGAGGAGAAATATACCTTTGTGGGAAATTAGACCTATGCTCTAGTGAAGTCATTGAAGAAGTTAAGACATATGTTGCCTACTAACAAGGTGATAACCATGGTCATACATTCAAGTATTAAAAAATTCATCCATGTGGGAGAAATTAATGAGAAAAGAGCTCACTAGATCACCAAGATCCTAGAACATGACATTGATGTCAAGCCCACAAAATATATTCAAAGGAAGAGTGTTATGCCAACACTTAGCTAAGGACATCATAATTCCTAGGGACTTGCAAGAGGAAGAAGAAGAGTAATACCAAGAAGAGAAGTGTTGCACAATCAATGAAGAGTACTAGAAACTAGGATGGATTAAAGGATCTAGTACCTTGAGATGAGCCAATATCCCAAGGAGCTTATCCCTAGAACATAAAAGAGCCTATAGGTTTTAGGCCACTTCATACAAATTGATTGAAGGTGTTCTAATTCAGTAGAAATTTTATAAAATTATGCTCAAATGTATAGAACAAGATAAGGTCCTAGTGATCCTTAAGGAATTTCATCAAGCATAATTAGGACATTACTTTTCCCAAACCATGAGCACCAAGATCATGTGAGTAGAATACTACTAGGCACAATTGTTTGCAGATGTGTACAATCTAGTATGTAATTGTAAGAGCTACTAATTTTACACCTATACAAAGGAGAGGACACCTTTTCCACTAAATCTAGTATGCATAGATCAAACATTCACTATGTGGGGCCTCAACTTCATCGACATGATCAATCCACCATCTAGCACTACAAATATAGTACTTCATGAGGTAGACTGAGGTTAGGGCATTAAAGAATGCTATGGAGGTAGTGATGATTAGTTTCCTAGAAGATATAGTCCTAAGGTTTTAAGCTCTTGAGATCATTATCACTAATAGTGCCAAGGCATACATGGGAACTGCCATAATCCAATTCTCATCAATATGGAATCTACCTCAAGGCATCCTCAAACTATTATCCACAAGGGAATGGTCTAGCTAAATCCATAAATAAGAATTTGATGATCATCATCAAGAGGATTAGATTTGAATCTAAGTGACAATGGCATGTGCATCTAAAGCATACCCTTTGGGCTAACAAAATAAAACCAAAAAGAGAAATATGGACATCCCCCTATAGTCTAGTTTATAGGAAAGAAGCCTAGCTACGAATTTTTATAGAGATAAAAAACTAATCATCATTCACCAACTAGAAATTGATAGCAATGGAGCTATGCCAAATATTTTGGCTGAGATCACACATCTGGAAGAGCTAAGAATTAATGCCTAGAATGAATGAGCAAGAACTAAATCATGGTAAAAAGGTGGTTTGATAGTTACACCATAGTTTAAAGCTTCAAAGAATGTGATTTTGTGCTCAAATGGAATGAGAAGATGGTAAACTAGGTCAACATGATAAGCTAGACTCACTCTAAAGTAGACTATATATCATAACTAGTTGCAATTAGGTGAATGCATTTGAGCTCGCAACACTTGGTGGGACCATTCTACCAATATTAATGAACAAGATCCATCTCAAGACCTATTGATAAGTGGTCTTCCCATTGTATCATAAGTTCTTGTACAATAAGCTCTCTTTTGTATAGTTTTCCCTCTTGCCATTATATCTTCCATAACGACCTTCCTATATTTAAAAAAAATTTCCCACACCCCTTTTGTCTCATGTTCTATCCAAATTTGAACTTACCATGAGAAAAATCCTTACAATGTTTCACTTCTCTAAAAAACCTCATGTTGACTCTTAATCAAAAGAAAAAACCTTCTTCCAAGAAAAAATAAGTGTATTCTATCAAGAAATTTTCTAGTGGCTATATGTGACCATTTGGCTATTTTTAGGCTCTTTAGAAGTGTCCAATTTACCCATATTTGATAGATTTTCCCTAATCGTGAAACAAATTTGCCTCAAGTTAGAAACTTTAATTCTTTAGGATGGACACATATCACACTATTGTATAAAAAAATTGGGCCCTAATCTCCCTAGTTTATTAGGAGCTATTTTTTATTTTTTATACTTGCCCATTTCAACATCTTTGTTTAAAATTCATATATTGATAGGAAATTTAGACATTGATTCATCATAAAAGTTAAATATTAATAGAAAACTTTAGTCACTAAATTGCAAAAAATATTGGCACAAGGATAAAATATTGCCATTCACTCTAGATTCTGATTTCCAATATGAAAAAAATTGCCTAGGATATTATGCTTCTTTGTAGTGGATTTTCTAGGGTTTTTATAAAACTTTCAAGTGATCATTTCTTAAAGTATATCCTGAATGTTGGCCTCTCACTAAGAGAAGAGCATAGGCCATTGATCTTTCCATGTAAGCTTCCATCTAATGATAGTTGATAACTGAAGTAAATACCCTTTTGAAGACTTGAGTAAAGCACCACTAGACATCTATTCCCCAAGATGTTATAGTCATAGCCATTCATCCCAAGAAAATACTTCATTTTTTGTGATAAGAGCCAATTATCTAGTGCAATCCATTGATCTATCCATGTCATCATAATCTAATGGATCCTACTAGTACCCAAAATTGCATCCACACAATAAAGCTAAAAGCCCCGTGGGTCGTTACATCATGTTGTTCCATCAAATATCAACCACCCATCCTGAAAAAAGGTAGCTTACAGCTACATTACAAGAGTTCACATCAACATGGCACATGCCAACACCACATAAGGAGTCATATAATGACTCCTTACCTACACCAACTAGCTACCACATGGTTAGCTCTAGCTAATAGAAAAGTAGCAAAGTAAAATTTGAAAAATGCATGTGAGACAACTACTTTCAAAGTGCAATAAATAACAAGTCATGTCACATGTGTCCCATTGGGGATTTCAAATTTAAAATTATATAAATTGGAATTCTATGGATAGTGATACTATTTGGAAACCTATACATTCAAAATCACAAAAGAGAGTTGTTACGAATTGGTGATTATTAAAGAAAGGCAATAGTTTTTGGCATTGAAGATCAAGAAATTAGTACAAAGTATTGACTAGCAATTCAAGTGAACAATTTCTAGAAGAGATCCATTCAAAGAAAACAATGAAAGGAAGAAAAAATAACATAATGGTTATGAAGGTAGAGAAATAGAAGCAAGTAAAGGTCCCCGTCCTAGCTCTGCATTTAGAAAAACATAAAATATTCCTAGAACATGACCTTCCTTATGTTTCACTTACCAATATGTATCCCAATGAGCTAGTGGCTAAACCAAATACCTCTATCCCATATTCACATCCCACCACTTACAACTCTATCCAAGATGATGTTGACCTAATCTTTGAGCCTCATCTCTCCACTCGCCCCACCTCACTCAGACATTGCACATTCATTCATGAGAAGGCTACATTTGATGAGAATCCTATATATGCAATAAACATCTATGTTGACTACATATATGCTGCAGGGGCATCAGGAGCCTCATAAGCTTAATTTATTCTGCCTTTCTAAGGCTGTAGTCTTGTTCTTTCACTATGTACAGATTGTACAACCCTTGTAATGAACTAAAATTTATTGGATTTTGTTAAGATGTGAATCTACTTTGTTTTTATTTTTGTTGCATCAATTTTCATTGAGATTTGTGAAAGTTATGGCCATTTTGGTGAAGGCTGCTCTGTTCTAACAATGTTTCCATAATTTATAGTTTGAAAATGTGCTAGTACAACCATGTACAATATTGTACGAACCTGAAACAAGTTGGCGAAGATGGAGAATCATTTATTCTTTTATTTTCTTTTTGTTTGGATCATTTTTATGGATATTTGAATAAGTTATGACCATTTTTGTGAGGACAGGTCTGAACCCTAACTAGGGTTCCCAATTTGGAACAACCTTGTTTTGACCTATTCTGTACAAAACAACCCTAGCCCATTTTGACATATATTGCGTTAGGGCCAAAAGGGTATCCAAAACAGGTTTTATATTTTCATTTGTAGGTGTTTCAAAAAATGTTATGACCAAAAAGGTCTAAATTGTTGCCCCATGTTTTAGGCTTAGGAACACATTGCCTAGAGTGAACTAATGTGCACATTTGCATCATTTGTATTGGACCATTGTTGGAATGTGTTAACTTTGTTGTGAGTGACTCCTTCCTCTACATTAAATTGGTATCAGAGTGCAAAAGATTTGGATGGTAGGAAGAAATAAGTGAAAACTACAAGAGGTTGTAATAGTTTTATTATATTGATCAGTTTGCAAGGTGTGCTTTGTGTGGCAAGTTGTGTGGGTGGTTCAAGAAGGATAAGCCTAGATAGACTTGAAGGAAGGAGAAGAGCACAAGTGATGCTCAAAAGAGAAGTTTCCAATAGACTGAGGTGAAAAATACTCAAGTGAGGTGGAAAATGGAACTAAAAAAATTGCTTACAATGATGAAGCTTATGGAAGTGATACTGCATAAGGAAAGGAAAAGGAACTAGCCTAAGCCACAATGAGCTGCTAAAGCATAGATAAAAGAGATAAGAGAGAGTTTGGACAATTTGGACATCATATTGGAGCTACTGCAAGGAATAAGATCACATGGATTCTTTATAGAGGTTAAGAAAAAGGTGAAATGGCCTCTTAAGAAAATGATGGAAAAGAGAAGGAAGCAACAGGAAGCTACCAGATTGAGAAGGTGGCTGAAAGTACTTGACAATCCATCCAAGGAAAGAGATGTGGAGGCAAGTAAGTCTTATTGTTTTGAAATTAATGAAATCTTTGAGTGTGTAAATACAGGCATAATAGTAAACAAGGAAAAAATCCTAAGTGCAGAAGTTGAAATAATGTGTCATCCTGAGGAAGGTGAGATACATGGTGAATGCATATTGAATTCTATTATTGATAGTAAAAGGTAGATGAATGTTGGTAAACAGATTTGTCACCGTGAAAATAACCTTTGAAAATGACCTGTTGCCCTTTGAGCAGTGACTAAATTGTCCCAACAGTTGGAGAGATCGCGACATAGCAACGATCTTCCTCTACATTTGAGAGGGGCAGCTCCCTCGTATGATAGGGTTATTTGTGGGTTTTTGTGTACTTTTAACCTTAAAGTACAAAAAGGAAGAAAAGCAAAATGACAGGAGAAATGGGCATGTAGAAACCCTCGTGGTAGATGAACAAAAACCAACAGGAGTTTCACAATCTTATTGAAAAGTATGAGGGGATTTCACCACAAAGATAGAAACCACTTTCCTAAACTCCATTATGAATTTCATGACATATTTGCAACAACGATGAAGAAGGATGGCAAATCTCAACATACGAAGAGATAATTTATCTTAACACTTTCAAATCAGGATACCGAGACATGATTGTGTTTCATCACCCCAATTGCATGCTTCAATGGATAACTTTGATTTACACAAATACATAGAAAGATCACCAATTTGACATATGAGAAACTAGTAATCATAACTCAGAAATACATCAAGAACATACAAACTGAAATGCAATTCTTCATTATCTTTTCAAAATTATTCAATTTTAAAGGTAAACTATACAATGTGTAAGACCAAAAATGTTCCAAGAAGTTTCATAATTTCCCCTTGCAAAAGTTCTCTCTAAAGAGACCCCTTTTTTTTACATTTGAAATAGCCTCATATTTATATGCTTTTTCGCATAACCACCTAGTAACCACTTTATAACTACCTCACAACTACCTAGTAACTACCTTTTGAAAATAATAAACTTTATTTTTAGTTACAACAAGTGACATAAGTCACTTTTACAAAAAGGTAATTAGAACTTGTGACTTTCAAGTTGTGCATTTTGCTAAGTCCTTTTCATCTTTGTTTTGCTCCATTGTGGTGATCCAACCTCGCCTAAATGTTTGACATCTTCTCCGTATACCTGAATCCTAGATCATTGTGTTTGTGCATTTGGAATAACAAGTTCTGGAAGAAGTGATTTAATTAGTACAACATCTTGACACAAGTTTAGAATTATATCATCAATGTGATGGAGTAGTGTGCAGATCGACTCCTTAAATGTTTTTCCAAAATTTTGCCAAAGATCTGCATCTTGAAACTTGTGTAGATGTGTTTGCAACAACGAATTCTGCATCTTTTTGACCAACCAATGCTTTGGCTTGTGCATTCATCTTAATAAACTCCTGTGCAGCAAAAGCCATCCGGGACTTGATGGCAATGTAGAACAGACCTTTGAAAAGTTTATTGTCCTGCTCAAGTAGGTTGATCCCTCTCTGAAAGTGGCTAAAAGAAGATTTTGTGTCCTTGTCTAAGTGAAAATCCTTTTTGTTGAATATGGTAATGTTGCTAACTATTGCGTTGAGAATAGAGAGAAGCATGTCCTCTTGCTTACTTTGCTCAAAACTTCCAAGACCTTCAAAGTCTAAAAACACATACAAACACCTGCTATTACCAGGAACATCTCCATCGTCACTGGCAATGAGAGTCATCCACACACCATCTGTGCACCTACCCCCTGCAACATCAAGCGAAGAACCTGACAGATGATTCAATAGATAAGACTTGCCACTGCTTTGCTTTCCCATGGATAAGATAACCTTAATTTTACCATACCAACTGTTGAGAACAGCATCATAGAACCCAAAACGCAATTGGTTTGCAAGTGATACGCTGTTGTCAACTATATATGATATATATACCCCAAATAGGGGCATTGCCCATCACTTTCTTCTATGTGTTGTTCTGGCTCAGGAGTATACCGCATAGCTTCCATGGCGAAGACAGATTTTAGAACATGTGAAATAAGAATATGAGAACCACAATAAAATTATATAGAACAAGGTGGTTCTATGGTCCAAAGCTAGCTAATTTCACCCCAATTTGTTCTAAATTAGTACACTTGAAACTTTCATCATCTTTGATTTCAATGGTTTTCAAGTGACTCAAAGTATCACCCAAAACAAAAATTTCCAATATGAGCCGAGGGCTTGGCCCTTGTCTCTCTAGTGCAATTTCAGCTATGCCAGAGCTTTGAAATTTCGTAAAGACAATCAAGAAAAAGCCACCAACAGAAATGCATGCTTTTGTTAGAGGCTGGTACGGAGAAAGAAAAAGGAATTTTGGCTTCATTAATGGCTTCTGGTGGATTTCTACTACCCTTACTCTGTTTGTGTCATCAACTAACAGCAACTCCATTTTACTTGGAATTAAATGCATCCAAGTTACAATTTTACTGCCTTTATATTTGTCCAACTGAACCTCTACTCCAGCGGGATAGAGCTTCTTAAAGAATCATCAAACTTATATATTGCAATCTTGGACTTGTCTCTATCATAGAGAGCCACAGCTCGGGTGGCTTCATCGACAGACAACAAATCAAATCCCCTCTTGAGTGTACAAATTTTGATTAAATTGGAACCTAGTCTTGGACAAAGGTAGAGGTCAAGGTAGGAATCTCAGAAATTGTGAATAAAAACAACCAACTCTCCAGACTTGAGGAAAACAACTTTAAACAAACTACCGATGTTGGGATCCATGGCTACTAATACAACTGGCTAGCTGTATGTGGGTACAACTGGATGTGTAGGATTGCTGATTAGTTCATTCATTTCCTTCTTCATCAGAATTACCTCTTGTGCTTTCTAGACAATGTCGAAGTCAAGCTCCTCAACGCAGACTTTCAGCTCAACTTGATGACTCTGCTCAGTAGAAAAGATCATCATTAAATAAGAAGGACATTTAATGACCGCTTCCTCAATATACCTAGTTACTAAGTTCTCTTTTGAATGGATTGAAAATTTCTCCTTCAATTGCTACAAAAATCTGTCCTCAGCTTGTTTAAATCGCTGGTTCATTTCATTCTTAATGTTTGCCTTCTATTTGGACACACTAATCAAGAGTTCTTTCTTCATGTTTTGCAAAAATGTAAGCTCTTGGCTTTTATAAACTTCACAACACACGGTTTTGAGCATATCATGAGATAAGAGGGCAGCTTGACTGGTTTCACAAGGTTGGAGATTGGCGAGGGTTTTAACTTCTAAGTAGTTATAATAACTGCTTTTATTTGTAACCATATTTCTTTTCACAAGTTAGTCAAAACTATAAGTTGATTCCTTTTTTCACTTTTTGAACAACTTCACCAAAACTAAAAGTGCGCGCGAACTTAGCCAAATTTGAAAGTTAATGCAAACTTTTTGAGAAGTGAAAGTTGATACGAGGTTTGTGAAAAGTACAAGTTTGACGTGAACTTCCACTTTTTCTTAAGTAGGCCAAAAATAACTTCTTTTTGAATGAAAACTCTCCACTTAACCAAATTCACAGGTGATATCTTTTCAACTTAGGCAAATTTGCAACTTGTGAACTGTGCAAGAGCGAGAAATGGCGAAAAGTACATAACTTTCAACTGGAAAGTCAAATCATCGTGAAATTTTGCCACATTGTTTGTATTAACATTATAAATCTCTGTGCCAAACAATTTTGCTCCTGCCCTTACAAAAACCACAATTTTATTGTTTCTGCCAACCGCCCGCCAAAAAATTGAAAGTTTAAAATCTCTCAAACCATAAGACTTCTTGACCCAAAAAGTCCCCACATTAGGTGAAATGGAGTCATGAACACTGCTATAAAAATTATTTCGCACCGTCTGTCACAGATTTTCAATATTTAATTGTTTTCGTAAAATGCCGCAAATTGGACAAGTGTGCCTGAGAAACTCAGTGAAATGATGAGCATCTCTACTCCAAAATGATGTTGTTATGCAAAGTTCAATGTAGGGAAACAGATTGTGACATCTCAGAAATAAGTTATCTCGATGACTCATGCAGGAAAAATGTGACACTGGTGTTTTGCAATCGGAAGGTGACTCTAGAGAAACGGTTCAAAGTATGGTTAGATTTGTCATTTTGACACAAAAAGTTTAAATTTGGAAGATGTTGAAAATGAGGCCAATAGCTGGCTCTAACTGGGGACAAGGACTGTAAAGGACGTAGACGAACCCAGAATCTTTGGTTTATGAATAGTGCCTTATCCATTTGACAGATAGAGTCAGGAGATAACATGATGTACAAGGGGAAAACAAGGATACAAGGACACACAGAGACGAGACAAACGACAAAAATAAAAGAAACTGAAACAAGAGAGGTAACAAAAACTCCTAATTAACCTATGTACATGGTAGGTGTCTCCTACCTCAAAACTACTTCAGGATGATCAAGTAAAACCATTGACAGGTTGAGAAAAATAGGCACCTGTGCGGAAAAGAGATGTGCATGGATGAGGCACCTGCGAACTCAATAGCCATTTCAAGATTATGAGAAAAATAAAATACATGAAATGTGAGGACTCCTTGAATTGTACACCAAACAACCAATTTTCATCATAAACTTCTGAGTCCTTTTGAATCATATTGGTATTGCTCTGCGTAGTGTTGATCATATCTTTTGGCATCATATCAAGCATACCAACCTTCTCTATCTGAAGATTTTTTTGATAGCTTGAATCAAAGAAAATTGAATCACGGATTGAGCATCCTTCATGCAAACCAATAAATAAAGAAAACTTAGTATTCCACAACTGGTCCTTGTTATGAACAATGTCCTCCTCTATCATTAAATCATCACCTTTGTTTTCAATAGTTGAGTCTTCTACTTCAGCAAATGATAAAGGAGGAAGGATGACCTCTTCTTTACAAAGAAAATTATCATTAGGAGTCTTGAGACACCGATCTGGGATGGAAACCTCATGAAAGAGTTCTTGCAATGCAATTTCATCATCATTCTTTTCTTGCTCAGATTGCATGCATGTTAGGAAAACATTCTGTAACTCATCTTCATCTTCTTTGTTTACACTTTGGTCCAAAATTTCTTCTACATTCCCTTGAACATTAATCGTGTCATGGAAGCCTTCCTCGAAAGATATAGTTGTTGAACCAGAGAAAGTTGTCACAAGAGGAGTGACATTCTTCAAAGAAACTAAGAAAATGTAATCATCTGGATAGATTTCTTCTTCATCATTATCATCTTGCTCATGTGGAATGCATGTCAGGATAGCATTTGGTGGCTCTTCTTCTCGTTTTCTATTTTGAGCCTGATCTAAAATTTCTTCTACACTACTTTGTTCATTACCCACATCATGAAAATTTTCTTCACCGGCTATACTTGTGAGACTAGAGCAAGAAATTAAGAATGCATTGTTATTTGGAAAGATTTTTTCTTCAATATAGCATTCTTTTTTCCATCTCCAACACTTGTTCTTTCTCATCTTCCTTAAGTGGATGTGTCCTATCAGAAGCAGATGTAATAAGTTTTCCTTCTTCGGTACATGCGCATTTTGGTGAACCTCTCTCAGCCATTTGATGAGAAGAAGGTGTATTCAATATAGGTTCATTTGCAGGAAAAACTTTTGCCTCTTCATTGTTGTTCTCATCATGCAAATGATCTATCTCAGCATAATTTCTTTCATGAATCTCCTCCTCAAGAAAACAGGTCTGTTTCCCATCATTTTCTTCAATCTTCTACAATGTTTGAAGCAAAGAAGGATGAACCTAATTAGAAGCGAGTTGCATGCCACCATAGAAACTCTTCCAAACCTCCACTTGCTTAGGGTCATCAAGAACTTGATTTTGTTGAGCAAAGGATGCAGAAAAAGGATAATCTTCATCATCACTGTCACTATCTGATTTAGGAAACTGCAAGGTATGCATCTGGGTTCTTCGATACCAAACCATTTTTTAGGATTCCTCTTTCAGATAGAGTCACCAATTTATTTTCTGGGGAGATACTTAGAGATTTTGAGGAATGAAAGGCACCAACGCTTCAGCTCGTTCGATCCCCAGTGAAGTTGCCAAAAATCTGTTGGTAAACAGATTTGTCACCATGAAAGTAACCTTTGAAAATGACCCGTTGCCCTTTGAGTGGTGACTAAATTGTCCCAACAGTTGGAGAGATCGCGACAGAGCAATGATCTTCCTCTGCTTTTGAGAGGGGCAGCTCCCTTGTATGATAGGGTTATTTGTGGGTTTTTGTGTACTTTTAACCTTAAAGTACAAAAAGGAAGAAAAGCAAAATGACAGGAGAAATGGGCATGTAGAAACCCTCATGGTAGACGAACGAAAACCAACATGAGTTTCACAATCTTATTGAAAATTACGAGGGGATTTCACCACAAAGATAGAAACCACTTTCCTAAACTCCATGATGAATTTCATGACATATGTGCAACAATGATGAAGAAGGATGGCAAATCTCAACATATGAAGAGATAATTTATCTTAACACTTTCAAATCAGGATACCGAGACATGATTGTGTTTCATCACTCCAATTGCATGCTTCAATTGATAACTTTGATTTACACATATACATAGAAAGATCACCAATTTGACATATGAGAAACTAGTAATCATAACTCAAAAATACATCAAGAACATATGAACTGAAATGTAATTCTTCATTATCTTTTCAAAATTATTCAATTTCAAAGGTAAACTATACAATGTGTAAAACCAAAAATGTTCCAAGAAGTTTCATAATTCCCCCTGCAAAAGTTCTCTCTAAAGAGACCTCTTTTTTTTACATTTGAAATAGCCTCATATTTATAGGCTTTTTCGCATAACCACCTAGTAACCACTTTATAACTACCTCACAACTACCTAGTAACTACCTTTTGAAAATAATAAACTTTATTTTTAGTTACAACAAGTGACATAAGTCACTTTTACAAAAAGGTAATTAGAACTTGTGACTTTCAAGTTGTACATTTCGCTAAGTCCTTCCATCTTTGTTCTGCTCCATTGTGGTCATCCAACCTCACCTAAATGTTTGACATCTTCTCAGTATACCTGAATCCTAGATCACTATGTTTGCGCATTTGGAATAACAAGTTCTAGAACAAGTGGTTTAATTAGTACAACATCTTGACACAATTTTAGAATTATATCATCAATGTGATGGAGTAGTGTGCAGATCAACTCCTCAAATGTTTTTCCAAAATTTTGCCAGAGATCTGCATCTTGAAACTTGTGTAGATGTGTTTGCAACAATGAATTCTACATCTTTTTGACCAACCAATGCTTTGGCTAGTGCATTCATCTTAATAAACTCCTGTGCAGCAAAAGCCATCCGGGACTTGATGGCAATGTAGAATAGACCTTTGAAAAGTTTATTGTCCTACTCAAGTAGGTTGATCCCTCTCTAAAAGTAGATAAAAGTAGATTTTGTGTCCTTGTCTAAGTGAAAATACTTTTTGTTGCATATGGTAATGTTGCTAACTACTGCATTGAGAATAGAGAGAAGCATGTCCTCTTGCTTACTTCACTCAAAACTTCCAACACCTTCAAAGTCTAAGAACACATACAAACACCTGCTATTATCGGGAACATCTCCATCATCACTGGCGATGAGAGTCATCCACACACCATCTGTGCACCTACCCCCTGCAACATCAAGCGAAGAACCTGACAGATGATTCAACAGATAAGACTTGCCACTGCTTTGCTTTCCCATGGACAAGATAACCTTAATTTTACCCTACCAATTGTTAAGAACAGCATCATAGAACCCAAAACGCAATTAGTTTGCAAGTGATATGCTGTTGTCAAATCTATGATATATATACCCCAAATAGGGGCATTGCCCATCACTTTTTTCTATCTTGTTCTGGCTTAGGAGTATACTGCACAGCTTCCATGGCGAAGACAGATTTCAAAACATGTGAAATAAGAATATGAGAACCATCAATAAAATTATATAGAATAAGGTGGTTTTGTGGTCCAAAGCTAGTTAATTTCACCCCAATTTGTTCTAAATTAGTACACTTGAAACTTTCATCATCTTTGATTTCGATGGTTTTCAAGTGACCCAAAGTATCACCCAAAACAAAAATTTCCAATATGAGCCGAGGGCTTGGCCCTTGTCTCTCTAGCACAATTTCATCTATGCCAGAGCTTTGGAATTTCATAAAGACAATCAAGAAAAAGCCATCAACAGAAATGCACACTTTTGTTAGAGGCTAGTACGGAGAAAGAAAAAGGAATTTTGGTTTCATTAATGGCTTTTGGTGGATTTCTACTACCCTTACTTTGTTCATGTCATCAACTAACAACAACTCCATTTTACCTGGAATTAAATGCATCCAAGTTACAATTTTACTGCCTTTATATTTGTCCAACTAAACCTCTACTCCAGTGGGATATAGCTTCTTAGATGGATCATCAAACTTATATATTGCATTCTTGGACTTGTCTCTATTGTAGAGAGCCACAGCTCGAGTGGCTTCATCGATGGACAACAAATCAAATCCCCTCTTGAGTGTACAAATTTTGATTAAATTGGAACCTAGTCTTGGACAAAGGTAGAGCTCAAGGTAGGAATCTCAGAAATTGTGAATAAAAACAACCAACTCTCCAGACTTGAGGAAAACAACTTTAAACAAACTACCGATGTTGGGATCCATGGCTACTAATACAACCGGCTGGTTGCATGTGGGTACAATTGGACGCGTAGGATTGTTGATTAGTTCATTCATTTCCTTTTTCATCAGAATTACCTCTTGTGCTTTCCAGACAATGTCAAAGTCACGCTCCTCAACGTAGACTTTCAGCTCAACTTGATGACTCTGCTCAGTAGAAAAGATCATCATTAAATAAGAAGGACGTTTAATGACCACTTCCTCAATATACCTGGTTACTAAGTTCTCTTTTGAATGGATTGAAAATTTCTCCTTCAATTGCTATAAAAATCTATCCTCAGCTTGTTTAAATCGCTACTTCATTTCATTCTTAATGTTTGCCTTCTATTTGGACACACTAATCGAGAGTTCTTTCTTCATGTTTTGCAAAAACGTAAGCTCTTGGCTTTTATAAACTTCACAACACACGGTTTTAAGCGTATCATGAGATAAGAGGGCAGCTTGACTGGTTTCACAAGGTTGGAGATTGGCGAGGGTTTTAACTTCTAAGTAGTTATAATAACTACTTTTATTTGTAACCATATTTCTTTTCACAAGTTAGTCAAAACTATAAGTTGCTTCCTTTTTTCACTTTTTGAACAACTTCGCCAAAACTAAAAGTGCGCGCGAACTTAGCCGAATTTGAAAGTTAATGCAAACTTTTCGAGAAGCAAAAGTTGACACGAGGTTTGCAAAAAGTACAAGTTTGACGTGAACTTCCACTTTTTCTTAAGTAGGCCAAAAATAACTTCTTTTTGAAAGCAAACTCTCCACTCAACCAAATTCACAAGTGATATCTTTTCAACTTAGGCGAATTTGCAACTTGCGAACTATGCAGGAGCGAGAAATGGGGAAAAGTACATAACTTTCAACTAGAAAGTCAAATAAATTTTGCCACATTGTCTGTATTAACATTATAAATCTTTGTGCCAAACAATTTTTCTCTAGCCCTTACAAAAACCACAATTTTATTGTTTCTGCCAACCGCCCGCCGAAAAATTGAAAGTTTAAAATCTCTCAAACCATAAGACTTCTTGACCCAAAAAGTTGCCACATTAGGTGAAATGGAGTCACGAACACTGCTATAAAAATTATTTCACACCATCTATCACAGATTTTCAATATTTAATTATTTTCATAAAATGCCACAAACTGGACAAGTGTGCCCGAGAAACTCAGTGAAATGATGAGCATCTCTACTCTAAAATGATGTTGTTATGCAAAGTTCAATGTAGGGAAATAGATTGTGACATCTCAGAAATAAGTTATCTCGATGAATCATGTAGGAAAAATGTGACACTGGTGTTTTGCAATCGGAAGGTGACTCTAGAGAAAGGGTTCAAAGTATGGTTAGATTTGTCATTTTGACACAAAAAGTTTAAATTTGGAAGCTGTTGAAAACGAGGCCAACAATGAATAAAGAATATGTTTTGTGTTCTCCTAGAGAAAGACCAGTGTTTGATGAAATGCCTAATGAATCAAGGATGCTTTCTTATTGGAAGAAATGAATATGAGTGATAAGTTGTTTGTAGCAGTAGGACAAATTGAAAAGTTCAATGATGAAGGAAGCCCTGAAGTGCAGTAGGAAGTATTTAGTCCATATATAGAGATTGATCAAATCCTTTGGAAGGAGATGGCAGGTTTGGGAAAAAAGGAACACTACTTTATGAAAGTCAAGAGCAATTAACAACTGAGATGGAAGTGTTAAAAGATGCTATTTATCAAAGGAGACCCTTAGAGGACAAGTTCATTCGTAAGACAACCATAGCACACATGGAGGATATCTTGGGTGTTGAAGTGGAGTGTATGGTGCAAGGAGATAAGGAGGAGACCTCAAGGTCTCAATATTTTATTTCTAATCTTTCATTAGACTATGTATGTGCATGTTTGTTAGACAAGGAGATAAAAATCATTGAGAAGCAGGCTATTGAAAGAGATCAGGTTTAGAGGAGGATGCCAAAAGAGGAATAACTTGCAAGGAAGGAAGAAGAGAAGGAGTTGAGAAGACAACCAAGAGAAAACAAGTGGAAGACACAAAGACAAAGCCAAGAAGACATCAAGACAATAGTGCAAAAGAATTGGAAGACTAGGAAGAAAAAGAAGACCTACATTCAAGTGGGACTTGAGTCTTCTTCCCCTTGGGTGTATGGTGCATAGGCATCAGAAGCCTCATAAGCTTAGTTTGTCATTTTGAGTTTTTTAGGTTGATGGTGTGTTTTAGTGTTTAGTAAGGTCATTTATGACCATTTAGAATCATATGGGTTCATTTTTGGTGTGTTAATTGGGTTTTTGATTTAAAAGTCTAAAAGTTGCCAAATGTTGCTAAAAATTGTCATGCAACTTGGACAATTTGTCAAAAAGGTAAGAAATTGTTACATGTAAGAAAGAAACCATTACAAAATCATTGGGATCAGTTGTAAAATGGAGAAAGACACCCTCAAAAGTTGAATAGAGGAAGAGAAGGATAGATTTTGGTAATTGGATGAATAGATGCAAGTTTTTTCCGCTTTTCTAACACTGCAGTCTTATTATTTCACTGTGTATAGACTGTACAACCCTTGTAATGATCTAAAAGTTATTGGATTTTGTTAAGATATGAATCTAATTTGTTTTTCTTTTTTTTTGTATCAATTTTCATTGATATTTGTGAAAGTTATGGCCATTTTGGTGAAGGCTACTCAGTTCTAATAACGTTTTCCATAATTTGTAGTTTGAAAACGTGCTAATACAACCATGTACCATATAGTACGAACCTAAAACTAGTTGAGAAATATGGAGAACCTTTTCTTATTTCATTTTCTTTTTGTTTTGATCATTTTTATGGAGATTTGAATAAGTTATGACCATTTTTACGAGGACATGTCTGAACCCTAACTAGGCTTCCCAATTTGGAATTGCCTTGTTTTGACCTATTCTGTACAAAACAACCCAGCCAATTTTGACATATGTTGAGTTAGGGCCAAAAGGGTATCCAAAAAAGCTTTTACATTTTCATTTGCAGGTGTTTCAAAAAAGTTATGATGAAAAAGGTCTAAATTGCTGCCCCATGTTTTAGGCTTAGGAACACATTGCCTAGAGTGAACTAATGTGCACATTTGCATCATTTGTATTGGACCATTTTTGGAATATGTTAAGTTTGTTGTGAGTGAGTCCTTCCTCTGCATCAATATAGACCTCCCATCTTGCCCAATTAATGGTTCCCATCATCCACCCATTCCTAGAAAATGTGATAGCATGTTCCAAGCTATTTGATGCTACAAGCAATATAGTGAAGGGTAAAGGCCAGTCCAACCAATTCAAATGTTTTAACCCTTGGGCTTATTCAAATGCAATGTTAATTCCCTAACCACACTTTGGGATAGTATTCCTAACTAGCTAGTATTTCGAAACAAGCTCTATCCCAAGACAAGTCATTACAACACCTATCAAGTTTGCACTTGAACTTAGCCAATTCAAAATTGATAACTAAGATGTTTATAGCTTAGTCACATATGTACTAGGATTACAACACAATAAATATGTTTATCTTGAACAGCTTGTTGTTGCCCACCTATTAGATATAACCCCTACCATAAATACACTTTGGTTAGATTTCTCCCATCATCTAGAGGACTAAATCACCACACAGTTGCAAAACATGGAATTCACCTAGACATTTAGGTACCCTTCAATGATTTCCCACATGTTGCTTCACCCATGCTATCATCTATACTCAGATGTTCATGCCAATATTTCCCATTGAACAAGGGGCTATGATTTATTAACTATTTGGACCCCCCTCTAGACTGAAGTAACAACTAGTATGACTTTATTGAGTATTTCCTTATGCCCACTTTCTCCCTCCTTTAAAATGAAAAAATGTTTAGAATTAATAAGTCTCATATGGCCACCTTGCATTGAATACACAAAGAAGACTAGTTCTTTGGGATTGACAATACTGTCATCAAGGTTTATGGATATAACAGATCTACCTGTAAATTGTTGAGGTTGGTGCCATCCAAGGGGTAAAAGTTCAAATTTATGTTCCACTTTAGGTCGACTTATCAACACAAATGAATTCAAGCATTTCCAATGAAAAGTTTATTTTGGTCAAACATATTGTTATGCCCTGCACACACGCCTCATGTTTTGCATGAGAATAATGGGGACCCCCTCTATTGGCATGATTTTTTAGTAAGTTTTCTCCATATTTTGGCATTTTAAACTCATTTTGGGTATACTAGGTCATGATTGAGCAGTGTGGTCTAGTTGCACAAATTCACAATCCATTGGTGTTAGTTTAGCATATATTGATGATTTGAGGATCTTGGTTGCCTAGTATGGTTTTAAGGTGCAATTAGTTGCCCTTGGGAGTCTTATTTGCATGGATATGATTGGTTTCATATGGCCTTGAGTTGGTTTGATACACTTTGGTTTGACGAGTTTTGGATGAACATTATGCTTTATTGCTTCATCATGTTACCTAGGGTTTTGATCTCTGAGATTTTAGAAATCTTTTGTATGATCATATAGGAGGATATATTGTTTTACCACTAATAGGAACTGTCTGAATAAGATCTAGTGCTCCTAGTTGTGTAGTGGTGAAAGATCAAAGGATTAATTAACTGCAATCTTATTCCAAACTGCACCATCATGAGGACTGTTGGCATTGATTCTTTTTACTTGTGTGCTTTTCATGTATTATTTTTCCTTTAAAAATTTAATATATGTATTTATTTTGATGCTAAATATTATATAAAATAGAAACTCAAGATTCAAACAAGGTTCACTTGAGTTGGTTGCCTTAAAGGGCAACTCACCAAATTGAATGCGAAGAGACGTAGATTGGTCAGGATGTGTAGGTTTTATCTAGGTGAAGGGTGTATGGTGAATGGTTGCAATTGAAGAACACTCTACATCAAAATTAAAAAAACTCTCATATGCATGAATCACTTCTACGTAGCTAAGGAAGTAGAAATTTTATGTTAGTGGGGATTTGACCCCCCTGTGGATATGTCCACTTAGAATCAAAACTTCTGCAACATCCGCTTAAAGACTAAAGCGTCGCATACCCATTCAAGTTTTCCATGATTCAAGATGTTCAAATTTGAAACAATTGAGGTGGAATTTATTTAATAAATCTAAAGATGAATGTTGTCTCCAATTGCTAAAATATCTCCATGAGCAACAACATGTGACTTCTACACCCCATAAGGATGTGGGGCTTTGTGGTGAACCCAGATTTATACGGTACCTTTAAAATCTCCACAAGATTAGGATGGATGATGTTTTCCCACAAAGTAGCACTACAAAGTTAATGCAGGGATATGATAGGGTCATGGATATATCCACATAACCTCACAATTCCTACATATTCGTGTGTACCATGGAACCCCGTGATTTGAAGAAATAAGTTTGATGGACACTAGGTAGAAATGTTTGACTGTGCAAAAGAATGAGATATCGAACGTAAAACATAATAAGGTACAATAATAGTATGGTTAAGTTGCAGATACATCAACTATAAGAATTTTCCTTTCAAATTTGTTAAAGCTGCAAAGCCAATATCAGATATGTAGACACAACTATCTCTTTAGATAGTGTTAGACACACTAGGATACTAAGAGGGGGGTGAATTAGTATCTAATCAATCTTCAAATTTAGAAACTTCAACTTATTTGGAGTAGATTAGAACTTAAGCATCACAACATTAACATGAACAAGAAAGATTAACATAGTGCAAAACACATAACACCAGATATATGTGGAAAACCCTAGAAGGGAAAAACCACAGTGAGGATTAACTCACAATATATGAAGCACAAATAATAACTTTATTTTAGGGGCTTTAACCCAACGAATCTATTACTCCCTAAGTAACTTTGATTTAGGGTCACTCAAAAGGAAGCTTCTACTCCCTGACGACTTTGTTTTAGGGTCACTCCCAAGGAAGCTACTACTCCCTGAAATGAGAACACATTTACAAAAGATTACAATATGCCAGTCATTCTACTGTCTAAAAATTGACATTGAAACTCACACTTGATGATTGCACTTCTGTCTCTTCACACTTACTTCTGAGGATCTAATTAGTCAGGCACACTCTATACTTGATCACTGTCTCAAATATGTCTTCAAGATGAATCTAGACAGCATCAACAACTTCTGCTCTTTCTCCTTCAATCGCTCACTAATAATGCATTCAATTTGCTTTTATCTGCTTGCGAGCCTTTTCAATCTAATTGCAATCACACATTCCACATTTAATTTGATCTAATATTTATACATGATATTACATTGATTACATAGCTTGTCAGCTAGATTAAACATGAAAAATACATTTACAAGTTGGCCATACAATACATAGTATGAAACGTGTAGAAGATAGGTCTAACTAGGACAACACATTACACCAACAGAAGACTCAAGCCTTGCGGACCCCAACACTTGCTTAACTAGGTCCAAAACATCCTTCATAGCTTCAAACATCAAGGAATTGCCTCTGCACACTCCGCTCATTTGAAAATAGAACAACTTTAAGGAAAACTTATGAAAACTTGAAGAATAACGGCCACATCAACCTGAAAACCTTGTGCGGTACGAGAAACAAGAAAGATCTTCATGTAAATTTTCTAGATGAGTTCACATGACTCATAAAACACCCCATACACTCCTTTTCCACTGCACATCAAAGAATTATGTCACACAACTTCAAACAATTACTCTAAAAACACTCTGTCATCTGAAACACACTGCAACATGTTATCAATTGAAAGACTAACATGTGGACCACCAAGAAACTTGAAATAGGAAAGAGGTATGCAATGCACATCTAAGAACATGGCCACAAAACCGCAAGGTCAATCATTCATTTCTAGAGGAATGTGGAGCATTCTAGCGAGTCTTCAACACTGCACCATTTTGCCAGAGCACATATCGGTGTTCTATCATACTTTCATAGTGGAGAAAAGTATGATTTGAAACTTTGGAAATAATACCTTCACTATCTTCTTGACACCACTTTAGAACCACATAGCCACATCTACAATTACGAAGGAATGCGGAGCATTCCATCACCCTACTAGGAACCCTTTTACAAAACCAACTCTATCTTCAAGATGTTAGTAGAAACACATCCTTCCAGTGATCAAAACATCATGAAACTTGGAACATACATAAAGTAACACAGTGTGAAGCTATGTTCCAAACTGTAGAAGCTCAATAGAGAAATGATGAAAATGTAGAGCAATCTTTTGGATAGTCTTCAAAGAGAAAACATTCTGAAACAAGGACTGTCACCTTCTTCCAGAGGCCAAGTCTTCTTTGCATCACCATATACAACTCAGGATCAGTAGGGTGGATCATACAACATGCTTTAAGGTTCATCCCACAATAATGGGTTACACTTTTTGGCCAAAATTGACATTGAAATCAACATTTTGAACTAAATATTCACTTTCTAACACCTATAGCTGCTAAACCATTAGGAATTTGAAGATGATGCAAACTAGTGATTTGTGAGATTTTGTCTATAGATTCTAAATATATATTTTAAAAAAATTTGGAGTTAAATTGTAAAATTTTTTGCATCTCCTTTGATAACTAGTTTTTAATAGTAAACAACATTTTTTTAAAGTGATGTGTATTCTGTCGCACATAACTTTTTTTCTACAAAGGATAAAATTATGATTCTTTTGAATTTAGATTGGTAACACCGATATCTAGAGGATGCATTTGGTTTCATAATATTTTTTTGAATAATTTTTTTAATTAAGTTTTGAAGTCAAACCAATTATAATTTAGACATAGGCGTATTCTATCCAACATTACTTTTTTTGTATGTATCAGAATTCAATTTTTTTGTTGCAATAAGGACATCAATACCTAGAGGACATGTATTTTTTAGAATTTTTTTCTCTATTTTCCTATTTTTTTGTATGTGTGAAACAAAGACCTTGATGTTCGTTGAAAAACCTACATTCACAAGAAATAAAAAATAAATATAATAATCAAATTAAATATATTTAAAATTATACTTTTTGGGAAGGTTATAATAAGGACTACATACTTACAAAACATAAATTTTAACTGATTTCATTTGATCACCAAAAAGTAAATCAAAAGTGGTTTTTTATCAGCATTTTGATAGGTGTAGGGGAGACTCCATTATATGTATGGTTTAAAACTAGCGGGGTTCTATCCAAGGGGGTTTGATCAAACCCTCTTCAATTAAAATCCTTTAAATGGAACCTTTCAAGGCTTAAATAATTATATTTTCTAAAAATATGTGATTTCAGCAAAAATCAAGATGTCCCAGAAAGTGTAACCCATTATTGTGGCAGCACCCTTAAATCAATTATGAACACATCATCAGTATCATCAATACAACTGATTCTCTTAGTGCTTCTAATTTGTTTTGATCGGGCTTCAAACATAACTCTGCTTTGATTAGGAATGTAACTTTTATGACCTCCAATTAGTGTATGCTATGTTGACATCAATGACAACACATATGGCAAACAATCTCCCCCTTTGTCATTGATGGTGACATATACTCCCCCTTTGACTTCAAGGACAAAGGGAACCAATACCTACTCATTCTCCCCCTTTTATCAATAATCATATCTCTGTAAACTTTTTCTTGCAAGCTCCCCCTATCATCAATCACCACTACCTGCTCCCCCTGAGAGGTAGCCATCATCAGTCCAGTGTAAAGATATTGCATGAAATCCCCCTGGATAGATGCACCATTTTGCATCTTAGCAAGAAGGAGGGGCAATTACCCCTAATCTCTACCGGTGATTCTCAAAAGTGTACTTTGGAACAACCTTTATGAAAATTTTTGCAATCTAATCCTTAGTTGGAACATATTCCAACTTTACTTCCTTATCGGCAACCTTCTCTCTCAAAAAGTGAGACTTGATTGCTATATGCTTGGTTCTAGAATGCATCACTGGATTCTTGGAAATATTGATGGCACTTGTATTGTCACACAAAATAGGAATAGGCTCATCATACAATAACTTGATATCCTTCAGAGTTTGCTTCATCCATAGTACTTGAGTGCAGCAAGAGGCTACTACAATATAATCTTCCTCTGTAGTTGATAAGGACACTGAATCTTGGTTCTTTCTCTACCATGAGACCAATATATTTCTTAGAAAGAAAGCACCACCACTTGTACTTCTTCTATCATCAACACAAAAAAACTCAGTGAACATTAGTGTATGCACTCAGATCAAAGTCATTACCTTTTGGATACCATAGACCATAGTCTAGAGTTCCTTTCAAGTATCTAAATATCCTTTTCACTGCCTTCTCGTGTGTTTTCTTAGGATTGGCTTGATATCTGGCAACCACACATACCACATGCATAATGTCAGGTCTAGATGCAATCAAATACAACAATGCTCCAATCATAGACCTATAAACAGTTTGATCCACCTTTAGAGACTCATCATCTTTGCTTAAGTGGCATCCAGTGACCATGGGAGTACTCACTGGTTTTGAATCCTCCATACCAAACTTATTCAACAATTCTTTGACATACTTAGCTTGAGAAATAAAGATACCGCCATCTATCTAGGAAATTTGAAGTCTAAGGAAGAAAGACATTTCACCAATCATTGACATCTCAAATTCTTTTTGCATCTCCTCTACAAACCTCTTACACATATCATCATTTCCACCAAAAATGATATCATGAACATAAACTGTAACTATTAAGATCATGTCTCCTTCTTCCTTTATGTAAAGATTGCTATCTGTAGTACCTTTCTTAAAGCCCTACTAAAGTAAGTACTTGTCTAATCTTACATACCAAGCCCTAGGTGTTTGCTTGAGCCCATACAAAGCTTTCTTGAGTTAGCATACCATGTCCAGATCTTGTGATAGCTAGAAACCATCTGGTTTCGCAATGTAAATCTCCTCCTCTAGGTCACCATTCAGAAATGCCGACTTGACATCCATCTGATACACCTTGAAGTTCTTGTGAGAAGCAAGAGCAAGGAACATTCTGATTGCCTCCATCCTAGCTACTAGAGCAAAAGTCTTCTCAAAATCAATGCCTTCTACTTGAGTATATCCTTTTCATACTAATCTTGCTTTGTTCCTTACAACTTCACCTTCTTCATTTAGCTTGTTTCAGAACACCCACTTTGTTCCTATAACATTCTTCTTGGTTGGTCTGGGAACCAATTCCCATGTCTTATTCTTTTCAATCTGATCCAGTTCTTCTTCCATTGATTTTATCCATCCATCATCTTTGCTAGCTTCGACAAAGGTCCTAGGTTCCACTTTTGATAATAAACACAAGTTTTCTTGCTCATGTGTCTTGACAAACCTTCTCCTTGTCTACACACCTTCATTTTTGTCTCCAATGATCTGTTCTACTGAGTGGTTCTTCTAAACATACTTTGCTGGGGTCTTAGTTATCTATTCTGGTTCCTATTCCTTTTCTTCTTTCACTTCTACTTCTTCATCTTCAATGCAAGGAAATATATTAGATTTGGTGTCTTCTGAATCCTATGTGAACTGATACAAGTCTTCATCTACTTTGACATTTATGCTTTCAATCATCTTCCCCAATCTTTTGTTGTAGCATCTATAGGCCTTGCTTCTAGTTGAGTAACCAAGAAAGAATATTCCTTCATCACATCTTGAATCAAACTTTCCTAGGTCTTCTTCATCTCTTCTGATATAGCATTTGCTACCAAAGATCCTGAAGTATCTGATAGAGGGAGGTCTTCCATAGCACAACTCACAAGGGGTCTTAGTGCTATTGACCCTTAACTACATTTTGTTAGTTAGATAGACAATAGTGTGAATTTCTTCCTTCCAGTATACATCAGGCAGATCTGCATCTTTCAACATTGCCCTAGACATTTCTTGTACAGTCCTATTCTTCCTCTCCACTACCTATTTTGTTGAGGGGTTCTAGGAGAAGACAAGTACCTCCTAATACCATGATCTTCACAAAACTTTTCAAATTCATTTAAAGTAAACTCACCTCCTCTATTTGACCTTAAACATTTGATCTTAGTATCCATTTCATTTTCAACCAAAGCTTTGAAAACTTTAAACTTATCAAGGGCATTAGATTTTTCTCTTAAGAAAGTAACCAAAGTCATTCTAGAATAATCATCAATGAGAAACATAAAGTACCTTTCAACTTGTTGACTTTTTACTCTTGTAGGTCTACATAGGTCTGTGTGAATTAGCTCCAATGGATTTGAAGAAGAGCACTCCTTTCTTTTAAATCTTGTCTTTGTCTACTTTCTCATCTGGCATTCCTTGCATATAGTGTTTGCAGGCTTGATTATCTTAGGCACGTCTCTCATTGTATGAGTAGAGCTTATTCTTACCATGTTATCAAATTTGTTGTTTCCCATTCTTTTGTGCCACAACCGACACTCACTGGATTGAGTCAATAGACATGTTCTTCCATTTGCCTCTTTCAAGTGATAAATATCACCACATGTCTTGATACCTTCTGCAACAAGCTTTCTAGATCTTGCCTTTCTGATTTCACAACCTTTAGCATGACAAGTAAGATTGTAACCTTTTCTTCACAATTGAATGACACTAAGAAGATTGTGTTGTCACCCTTTGACATAGATAACATCCTCAATCTTGTTCCTTCCATCAATAGAAATGACACCTTTTCCACAAATCTGTGCTGACTCATCTCCTCCAAACTTAACAGCTCCACCATCTCACTTCTTAAGGTTGATGAACTTCTCTTTGTCACCAGTCATATGATTGGAACAACCACTATCAATGACCCAAGATTTGGTTCCTTCTTTTGCATGGAAGGCAGACCATACAACCATTGATTTTTCATTGTTTTGAATTGTTTGCAAGGTATCAACTTTTCCATATTTTCCAACCTCATTCTTTTTTTCACCAACACTCATGGCCAAGAAAAGTGTTTCATCACTTGAATAATCATAATCCTAATCTTTTGAAGAACAACAACTATCTTCTATGGAAAACAAATTCTTTTTGAATTTACTATTTCTGTTACTTCTCCTAATTTCTTTAAGAGGACATTTTGAAGCAAAGTGACCAATCTTTCCACAATTGAAACATTTTAAGGGTAACTTACCTTTGTATTTTTTAGATCCTTTCTTCAGAGTTCTTATAAAATTTGCTTCAGCATCATTAGGGCTTTCATCTTCATCATCAATCTCATCCTTTGCCTTTTTACTGACTTTGAAAGCAACTTCTTTCTTTGGAACATCACTGTCAAACTCTCTCATTTCAAAAGTAGTAAGGGTCCCAAACATTTGGTCTAAAGAGTATGTATCCAAGTCAGTAGTCTCCTCAATAGTAGATACTTTAGAACTGTAAGATTTGGGAAGAGATCTCAGAACCTTTTTCATAACCTCATCTTCTTTTATTTCTCCACCAAGACCTTTGACACCATTGACTACTTCATTCATCCAGAGCATGAAACTAGCAATATTTTCATATTCAGACATCTTTAGGTATTCAATTTTTTCTTGAGTATTTGCATCTTGGCTTGTTTTACTTTCTTTTCTCCTTCATAAATAGTTTCAAGTTTATTCCAAACTTCTTGAGCTTAGCTGCAACCTATCACCTTTGAAATTTCTAAATCGGTTAATTCCCTCATGATAGCAAACTTGGCATTGGCATTATTATCATACTTCTTGATTTCATCTGCATTTGTTGGAATAGAAGTAGGGATGGTGTAACCTTTCTTGACAAAATCCCAAACTCCACAGCCTAGTCAATTGATGTAGCCTTCCATCCTTACTCTCCAAAAAGCATAATTTGTTCCATCAAACCTAGGAATCTTGTTGGATCCTCCTTGTGCCACCCCGCACCTTCCTCAAGTGATTAAGCTTTCCTTAGAGGAACTTGGCTTTGATACCAATTGTTAGACACACCATGATACTGAGAGGGGGGGTGAATCAGTATCTAGTGGAAATCTTCAAATTTAACAACTTCAACTTATTTGGAGCATATTAGAACTTAAGCATCACAACATTAACATGAACAAGAAAGATTAACACAGTGCACAACAACACATAACACCAGTTATACATGGGAAACCCTAGAAGGGAAAAACCATGGTGAGGATGAACTCACAATATATGAAGCAAAAATAATAACTTTGTTTTAGGGGCTTTAACCCAAGGAAGCTATTACTCCCTAAGTAACTTTGATTTAGGGTCATTCCCAAGGAAGCTTCTACTCTTTGATCACTTTGTTTTAGGGTCACTCCCAAGGAAGATACTACTCCTAAAAATGAGAACACATTTACAAAATATTACAATATGACAGTCATTCTACTGTCTACAAACTGACATTGAAACTCACACTTGATGATTGTACTTCTACCTCTTCACACTTTCTTCTAAACATTTGATTAGTAAGGCACACTCTATACTTGATCATTGTCTCAATTATGTCTTCAAGATGAATCCAAGCAGCATCAACAACTTCTGCTTTTTCTCCTTGAGTCGCTCACTAATAATGCATTCAATTTGCTTTTATATGCTTACGAGCCTTTTCAATCCAATTGCAATCACACTTTCCACACTCAATTTGATCTACTATTTATACATGATATTACATTGATTACATAGCTTGTCAGCCAAATTAAACATGAAAAATATATTTACAAGTCAGCCATACAATACACAATATGAAATGTGTAGAAGATAGGTCTAATTAGGACAACATGTTACACCATTAGAAGACTCAAGCCTTGTGGACCCCAACACTTTCTTAACCAGGTCCAAAACATCCTTCATAGGTTCAAACATCAAGGAATTACCTTTGCACACTGCTCTGATTTGAAAATAGGACAACTATAACAAAACTTATGAAAACTTGAGGAATAACAACCACATCAACTTGAAAACCTTGTGTAGTATAGGAAACAAGAAAGATCTTCATTTAAATTTTCCAAATGAGTTCACATGACTCATAAAACACCCCCATATAGTCCTTTTCCACCACACATCAAAGAATTGTGTCGCACAACTTCAAACATTTACTCTAAAAACACTCTGTCATCTGGAACACACTGCAACATGCTATAAATTGAAAGTATGAGCTCCAGACCACCAAGAAGCTTGAAATAGGAAATAGGTATACAATTCAAATCCAAGAACATGTCCACAAAACTACAAGGTCAATCATTCATTTTTGGAGAAATGCAGAGCATTCCAATGAAGTGAGTCTTCAACACTGCACCATTCTACCAAAGCACTTACCGGTGTTCTAACATACATAACTTTCATAGTGGAGGGAAGTATGATTTGAAACTTGTAAATAACACCTTCACTATCTTGTTGACACCACTTCAAAACTGCATAGCCACATCTACAACTGCGAAGGAATGCGGAGCATTCCATCACCTTGCTATGAACCCTTTTACAAAACCAACTCTATCTTCAAGCTGTCAGTAAAAACACATCCTTCCGGTGATCAAAACATCATGAAACTTGGAACATACATAAAATAACATAGTGTAAAGCTATGTTCCAAACTGCAGAAGCTGAATAGCAAAATGATGAAAATGCGGAGCAATTTTCTAGACAGTCTTCAAAGAGTAGACATTTTTAAACAAGGGTTGTCACCTTCTTCTGGAGGCCAAGTCTTCTTTGTATCACCATATACAACTCAGCATTAGTATTTGTAGGAGTCAAGGACAACACTGAGAGGGGGGGTGAATCAGTGTTGTGTGAATTTTCAAATCTTTTTACAAACTTTATCTTGCAGAGCACAAGGAGAGAAAGCTATCTTTGACTTGTCAAACACATATGCACATAATTGAGAATTAAAAATAAAAAACTCATGAGTAAAACATACAACCATAGAGAGAAGGTCAATATGAATCAAGACACAAGAATTGCACAAGTGGAAAACCCTCCAGGGGTAGAAAAACCACTCCAGAACTACCTCATTGGCTTATCTAATAAAACATGCCTCACTGGCTACAATATGTATCTAGGAGCACCAACTCCAATACCAAACAGAAGCACCCACTTCCAACACTGATACACCTCACTGGTAAACAAATAGGTCTCACTGACCAACAAGCCTCACTGGCAAACCAAATCTTCACTTGAAGTAATAAACAAGATCAAAGGGATACTCTGTTTCCATTCAATTCAATATTTCATCTCTGCATAATACAACCTCCATTTATGATTTCTCCATGTGTATGTCTCCAATCCTGCATCCGATGCTCAAACAATTCATTCCTGCATATTCAATTTCATATTATCTTCTTGCTTAATTCAATCTATATCATTCAAGAGGATGTCATAGAAAATGTCTTCATTCTGTATACAGTTCCACACTCATCAATGCACCTGGAAAACAATTTTATATAAATTTAAAGTCCTTCCACCTACAAAGAAAAATCTTTTCATAATCCTCTGTGTCTATTCAATTTCTCAATAACCTCTTCAAATTCTTCTAAAAAAAAAATAATATCTGTTTGCATCTGATCACACAATATCTTCCTCTTGCTTTGCAAAATAAAATCAAAATATGATCTTTATAAAAAATCTTTCCATTTTCTATTTTTATTTTCTCTAAAATCATCTGTAGAAGTCTTTTCACATTTTTAGTCTTCAATTTTCTCAAATTCCTTTTTCTAAAAATTTCATCAGAAAACATGATCCTTCATCTCTTAAATGATGCTTCATATTCCTGCAAAAACACAATATCTGAATGCAACCAAAAACAATAAATAAATCAATTCATCTTTGAAAAAAATTTCCAAGAACCACTTCATATTCTCTCTGTTCTTCAAATCATCTGCAAGAGCTCTCTTTCTAATTTGGATTTTAAAAAATCTTAATAAAGAAACTTGCCTTTTCTAAAATAAACTTCTTTTTTATTTTCTTTTTCCATGAAAGGAGAAATAGAAAGAGTCTCTTCCTTTTTCACATATACTAAAATTAGCTTTATAAAGCTTATCTTGCTCCTCAAATTTGCTAAAATTAGCCTTTTAAAAAAACTTTATCTAACTTTGATCTTATAACCTTTATGGCCCACAACACATGATATTTTAAAACTTCCATGCTCCTTCGAAAAAAAACTTTACTTAAAAAATTTACTTTCTTAAATGTCATAAAATATGACATAGGTAAAAAGGCCACCAAATATAAAGTTTCTAACTTTAAACAAAGTCTCCCCCTTTTTTTTGGTGCTCACTTTATGAAGACCACTTATCACATGAACATTTTACCTCCAGTTTCCTTAGTCATAAAAAAAACTTAATGGAAATCTTCAAAAAGGCCGATAAGGATGTGAGCATGGATTTTAATGTATTTTGAATTAAAGGAAACATAAGGAGACTGAGCAAGCTCACAAACTTTATATGAAAACTGCTATATGAAGACCGCTTCATAAGGTGAGTTAAAGAGAGGGCCGGTTGTAGGATGTCTTCAAATCCCTTTAGATGGTAATTTTTAAGTGAATTACTGATGCAGAGTGCCAGTAGAAGCGACTGAAATTTGTCTATATCTTCCCTATCGGCAAGAGGTCTTCCAGTGTTTCACCGAAGCCAAGGATGTCTTTGCTATCGGAAAGACATGAGCTATCAGCCTTTATTCATATTTTTTTCCCTGATGACCAAGTTCTCATCGACACCATCAGGTACGTCGGCTAGACATATGTTATCGCTGTGTTCCTTGATTCCCACACCGATCGTAATTCTCTTACCGATAACCGTGGCTCCCAAATACTTAACCACCACAGTTAGTTGCCTTCATCGCTAAGACTTCCTGAACTCCTTCCGATGAGCTTCTATCGGCGGGACTCTAACGGTCGCAGTGACTTCTTCAACTTCCCCCGACAAGATTCCTCACACCGATACTCTCTTCATCGGGTTGGCTTCCTCCATCGTTGTGACTCCGATCCCCTCTTCCGATGACTCAAGTCTCACCGATATCTCCGTATCGGTTAGTTGCCTATCGGCAACACCTTATATATATCGGGTGATCCACCAGAAGTCTCCCCGAAGTTTCGCTCACGCCGATGAAAAGTTCGACATTGGTTGCCTTCGGCAACGCCCAGACTATCAGACAACAAGAAATAGCTTAGGCCGATGTACTTCATCTTGCCGACGCCCACTTCCTTGTCGGTATGACTTTAATTATCGGCGATACTAATAGATCTTAGGCCGATATCTTCTGGCACTCCGATGACCCCTCAAACAATCTTCGTCAGCCGGACTTCCTCCTTTGGCAAAGCTCCTTTCACCTACACCGACACCTTATTTCTCACCGATGACTCCCTCCGCACCGTTAGCCGTTTCCATCCGTGGGGTCCACATTCCTTAATCATACAAGGAGGTTAGTGTGTGTGTCTCCGACACTAAACAACATAATGTACATTCAACGAATGTATCTTTGGCCAGACAGTACTCGCTTATCACCGATGCCTATTTATCGAGTAGGGATTGTCTATCGGAGGGTCTTCTAAAAGCTATTCCGACACTCGATCTTACGCTGATGGATCCCCAACTGTTCTGTGACGCCGAACTAGGGTTCCTTCAACAGAACAATGGAATTTGGCCGATTCATATATCAAACCCTCGATCACTTGTATCAATCTGATCCCACATCAAGGCAATCCAATTTCACCCCGATTTCCCGACTAGCCACATGAAGATGTCTAGTCGAACCTGACCGAGTTCTCTGGCTTCCTGGGCAAGAATTTAACAACACCAAACGTGAAAAGTCTTTCCCCCATCACACTGATACTACACAGGGCTTCAATGGACAGAGGAAAGGGCCTCCATGTATGAATCAAAACCCTACTCCTAGGTTACAAACCAGCCACTGTAGAACCATTGGTTTTACACCGTCTGCACTCTACAGGGACACTATGGATTGACAGATAGCATCCGGTTAGGGTTTCTATTTACAAAATTAGGATAAAGATATCAAATTGCCAAGAACACCCAAGAGAAATCAACACAGATCATACCCAGAACTCTCTTTATTCATTTATCAAAAGAACTTGTAATACACACACTTCTCTGCTCCGTGTGACATACAACCTGCCTCTAAAGAAGATGTAGAGCAACAGTTATCCCCCCTCCAACCGTGCAAACTAATTTTCAAATCAGTTAGCCATTGGGTTACCCTTCATACAAGCAAATCACTTGTTTGCCTTGCACATGTACATCCATGGGACCAAATTGACCCTTATTACAAAATGAAATGGCTTAAGAGCCTTATGAGAAAACAAAAGAAAAGATGACCCTGCACTGCAGAGAATGTACCCCTGCACCATACTCCCCCTGCAGGAAAAACTCAAGTCCCTTGAGTTGCTAACTGCTGAAGTGTCATCCCATGCTTTAGAATATCGGCTTCACTCATCCAGGTTGCCTCTGAATCAGGAAGATCCTGCCACTTGACCAAGTAGTCTTTGTATACACCCTTTCTTGTCTTCTTGACAATTTTGGAATCCAGAATGCATTCCAATTGTAAAGGCTTACTTGGGGGTAAATCGCTGATCCAGTCTTCATCTTCAATCACAGCATCTGAGCCATCTGCAGCATGCAATGGAGGTCTGAAAGGAAACAGGTCTGTAACATTGAAAATGGGAGAGATACCAAGGCCAGATGGTAATTCTATCTCATATGCATTTGGACCAAATTTATGCACTACCTTACACGGTCATATCTTCTTCATCAACAATTTGGTTGGTTGCCCCTTAGGTAACCTTTCCTTTCTGAGGTAGGCCATCACCAAATCTCCTACCTTGAACTGTACCTCCCTTCGCTTCAAATCTGCCCTATCCTTGTACTTGGAGACAGTTTTCTCCAACTGAAGCTTAACCTGATCATGTATTGTTTTCATGGTAGCAGCAAAGTCTTTTCCTAGAGCACTCCTTTTATCCCATCCTTGGAGGTCTTTGAGTTCAAGTGGTCCCCTTGGGTGGAAACCATAAACTATTTCAAAGGGACTTTTCCCAGTACTTCAATTTCTTGAATCATTATAAGCATATTCAGCTTGACTGATCACTAAATCCCATGCCAATCCATGCTGTTTGGTAAGGCATCTCAAAAGGTTTCCCAAGGACCTATTAACAACCTCAGTCTGACCATCAGTCTGGGGATGGTAGGCTGATGAAAAAGACAACTGTGTACCCAATTTTCTCCATAGGGTCCTCCAAAAATGACCAACAAATTTGGAGTCTCTATCAGTAACAATTGAAAGGGGTAAACCATGAATTCTGACCACTTCTCTGAAAAAGAGACTAGCAATATGAGATGCATCATTTGTGCATTTGCATGGCACAAAATGAGGGATCTTACTGAATCTATCCACAATGACAAAAACACTGTCTACACCCCTTGCTGTCCTAGGAAGACCAAGCACAAAGTCCATACTAATGCTTTCCCAAGGTCTGGTGGGAATGCGTAGTGGTTGGTACAAACCAGCATTAGAAGACATACCTTTGGCCTTTTGACATATGGTACAGCTTGCAACGTATCTCCTCACATCTGTCTGTACCTTGGGCCAATAGTAGAACCTGGTGACTTGTTCCAAAGTCTTGTCCAACCCAAAATGTCCTCCTAAGGCTCCATTGTGCTTCTCCCTAATGATATTGTCCCTCATTGAACATTTAGGAACACACAACAAACTGCCTTTAAATAGGAGCCCTTCTTGTAGCACAAAATTAGAATACTCACCATGAAAAGTATTAGCCAAACT
Organism: Cunninghamia lanceolata; assembly: GCA_027924645.1. Lineage (NCBI taxonomy): Eukaryota > Viridiplantae > Streptophyta > Pinopsida > Cupressales > Cupressaceae > Cunninghamia > Cunninghamia lanceolata. The sequence goes on from BSBN01001299.1 coordinate 345,056, forward strand.
TGCACACACTTCATAGGCAGCCTGGAAACCTGAATCATCCTTGTACAACTCCTTCAGACATTCTAGACCCATATGTTCCTTTTGTACTTCCTGTATGACCAGTATCCTTCTACTCAAAGCATCTGCCACTTTGTTAGCAACACCTTTCTTATGCTTAATAGTGAAGGTATAGGCCTGCAGTTGTTCCATCCACTTGACGTGCCTATGATTCAACTTTTCTTGACTATTGAGGAAGCTAAGAGCATGGTTGTCAGTAAAAACAATGAACTCTTTTGGCAGTAAATAATGTCTCCATTTTTTCAGAGCTTGCACCATTGCATACAGCTCTAGGTCATAGGTAGAATACCTTTGTTTGGCCTCATTCAGCTTCTCTGAAAAGAATGCTACTGGATGTCCTTCCTGATTGAGAACAGCACCTATATCCTGTTGGCTTGCATCACATTCCACAACAAAAACTTTGTCAAAATCAGCGAGTACCAACATAGGTAACTCAGCCACTTTCTTTTTCAACAGTTCAAAACTATCATCTGCTTGTTTTGTCCATTGAAATTTACACTTCACTCCACCCTTGATGGTATTGAGAATAGGAGCACTTATGTGACTGAACCCTTTAATGAACTTCCTGTAAAAAGTTGCCAAACCATGGAAACTTCTTACATCTCCCACTGTCTTAGGAGTAGGCCAATTGAGAATAGCCTCAACCTTTGTAGGATCCATTTTCAAACAGCCATTGGAAATCACAAAGCCAAGATACACTAGTTTAGTTTTCATAAAATCACATTTATCCAAGTTGATCATCAACTTACTCTGATGCAATTTCTTTAACACCTGTCCAAGATGCTTCACATGCTCTTCTTTGGTCTTGCTGAAAATCAATATGTCATCAAGATAAACAATAACAAATTTTCCAATAAATTCTACAAGTACCTCATTCATCAACCGCATGAATGTGCTTGGAGCATTACTGAGTCCAAATGGCATGACAAGCCACTCATAGAGACCTTCATTTGTTTTGAAGGCAGTCTTCCATTCATCTCCCTGCCTTATTCTGATCTGGTGATAACCAGTTTCAAATCAATCTTGGAATAATAACATGAACCACCAAGATAGTCCAACAGATCCTCAATTCTTGGCATAGGAAATCTATACCTTATGGTGATCTTATTGATAGCCCTTAAATCTGTGCATAATCTCCATTTTCCATCTTTCTTAGGAGCAAGTACACTAGGGACTGCACATGGACTGAGACTTTTCCTAATCAAACCTTTCTCCAAAAGTTCTTGAATCTGTCTACCTACTTCTTCATTCTGCTGTGGTGTCAACTTGTAGGCAGCTTTATTGGGTAATGTGGCTCCAAGAATCAAGTCAATCTGATGACTTATGTCCCTCATAGGTGGTAAGGAGTTAGGAGTATCCTCTACCACAAGATCTTGGTACTTATCCAGCAATTGTTGCACTTCCAATGGGATCTCCTTCTATTGTTTGCTTTGTTGATTGGATATAGGCTTCATCATCAGTGCATACCCTTGGGTATCCTCCTCCTTCATGAGTTGTAGGAACTCTTTGCCACTCACTAACATGACACTGTTGTCATTGTTCTTCTCTCCAACCTATTCTGGTAAGGGATCCATCTGAAATTTCTTACCATTCTTGGTGATCATATATGTATTCTTTTCACCATCATGCTATGCCTTCACGTCATACTGCCAAGGTCGTCCAAGAAGAAAGTGACATGCATCCATAGAAATAATTTCACATAGCACCTTATCCCTATAATCACCTAGTTCAAACTCTACCCAAGTTTGTTCTTCCACCAAATAGTTCTGATTCTTATTCAACCAAGATATTTTGTGAGGATTAAGATGGGGTAATCTTTTCAGTTTACACTTTTCTACCATTTCAGTAGACACTACATTTTCAGTAGAACTTGAATCAACAATGATTTTACAGAGCTTACCATATGCTATTCCTTGGGTTCTGAAGAGATTCTTCCTTTGTGGGGGCTCCTGCTTCAATGGCATCTTCACGAGGGTCCTCTAAATCATCATGTTCTCTCCTTCAAGTACTGGTGCAGCACTACCAATTGGTGAGTTTACACTTTGACAATCATCCTCCTGCAATAGTTGGTTCCTTCTCCCACCATTATGAGAGCTAGATGCCTTCTCAGGGCACTTACTTGCAGTGTGGCCTACTTGATTACAGTTGTAGCATCTTCCAGTGAAGACTCCACGTCCTCTGCCTACACCACCACCTCTTCCTCTGCCATTAGGTCTTCTCCAACCTTCGAAACCACTACCTTTCTGTTATGTATCAGAACGTGATTCTTGTTGACTTGAACTTTCACCTTTGTTTGGCTGTCCTCTGCCAAAATTACCTCTTCCTCTATTGTTCCTGCCACCTCTTCCTCTATTATTTTGATCACCTCTCCTTTTCAGTTTATCCTCTGCCCTAGAGGCTAACTGAAAACATTCATCCATAGTCTTGGGAACCACCATACTGAACTCATCCTGTATATTGTACCTCAGACCATCCAGGTATCTGGCCACCATCTCTTTTTCTTCTTCTCTGTGATTGGCTCTCATGCTCAATCTGTGGAATTCTTCAGTGTATGTAGCCATGTCCATATCTTTCTACCTAAGATGATTAAACTTTCTGATGGTCTGCAGATCATAATCACATGGTAAGAATTTGGATCTCAACATGGCCACCATTCTACTCCACTTGGTGATTGGACTCTTTCCAACCTTCTCTCTTTCACATTGAGTGTAGTTCCACCAAACCAATGAAGAACCTCTCAGTCTGGTCTTTGCAAACTTCACTTTCTTACTGTCACTATACTCTTTGAAGTCAAAGTAATTACTTATGGCTTCAATCCTGTCCACAAGAGTATCTCCATCTAGTTTCCCATTGAACGTGGGAACATCCATTTTTGGATCACCACTATCTCCATGACCCTTGAGTGCGTTCAGGAATGCCTTTTGATCAGCAGACATACCTTCTCCTTGAGGATTCTCCCCAGTTTCTCCTTCTTCGTCCTCCTCTGACTCAGAAGTGCTTCCATCCTTCTCTTTGGATCTTTCTTCCTTTAGTCTCTCTTCGAGCATTTCTTCCACCATCTTCTGGATGGTTGCTTTACTCATCGTCTTGGGAGGCATTGTGCTAGCCTCTGTTTCTATCTCCAATTCTTCATCTGATATACACAGCTGTGATTCAAAATATTGGCTCTGATACCAATTTGATGCAGAGTGCCAGCAGAAGCGACTGAAATTTGTCTATATCTTCCCTATCGGCAAGAGGTCTTCTAGTGTTTCACCGAAGCCAAGGATGTCTTTGCTATTAGAAAGACATGAGCTATCAGCCTTTATTCATTCTTTTTTCCCTGATGACCAAGTTCTCACCGACACCATTAGGCACATTGGCCAGACATATGTTATCGCTGTGTTCCTTGATTTCCACACCGATCGTAATTCTCTTCCCGATAACCACAGCTCCCAAATACTTAACCACCACGGTTAGTTGCCTTCGTCACTGAGACTTCCTGAACTCCTTTCGATGAGCTCCTATCAGTGGGACTCTAATGGTCGCAGTGACTTCTTTGACTTCCCCCGACAAGATTCCTCACACTGATACTCTCTTCATCAGGTCGGCTTCCTCCGTCGTTGTGACTCCGATCCCCTCTTCCGATGACTCAAGTCTCACCGATATCTCCGTATCGGTTAGTTGCCTATCAGCAACACCTTATATATATATCGGGTGATCCACTAGAAGTCTCCCCAAAGTTTCCCTCACACCGATGAAAAGTTCGACATTGGTTGCCTTCGGCAACGCCTAGACTATCGGACAACGAGAAATAGCTTAGGCCGATGTACTCCGTCTTGCCGACGCCCACTTCCTTGTCGGTATGACTTTAATTATTGGTGATACTAATAGATCTTAGGCCGATATCTTTCGGCACTCCGATGACCCCTCAAACAATCTTCGTCGGCCGGACTTCCTCCTTCGGCGAAGTGCCTTTCACCTACACCGACACCTTATTTCTCACCGATGACTCCCTCCGCACCATTAGCCGTTTCCATCCGTGGGGTCCACATTCCTTAATCATACAAGGTGGTTAGTGTGTGTGTCTCCGACACTACACAACACAATGTACATTCAATGAATGTATCTTCGGCCAGACAGTACTCACTTATCACCGATGCCTATTTATCAGGTAGGGATTGTCTATCGGAGGGTCTTCTAAAAGCTATTCCAACACTCAATCTTACGCCGATGGATCCCCAACTGTTCTATGACGCCGAACTAGGGTTCCTTCGATAGAACAATGGAATTTGGCCGATTCATATATCAAACCCTCGGTCACTTGTATCAATCTGATCCCACATCAAGGCTATCCAATTTCACCCCGATTTCCTGACTAGCCACATGAAGATGTCTAGTCGAACCTAACCAAGTTCTTTGGCTTCCTGGGCAAGAATTTAACAACACCAAACGTGAAAAGTCTTTCCCCCATCACACTGATACTACACAGGGCTTCAGTGGACGGAGGAAAGGGCCTCCATTTATGAATCAAAACCCTACTCCTAGGTTACAAACCAACCATTGTGGAACCGTTGGTTTTACACCGTCTGCACTCTACAGGGACACTATGGATTGACAGATAGCATCTGGTTAGGGTTTCTATTTACAAAATCAGGATAAAGATATCAAATCGCCAAGAACACCCAAGAGAAATCAACACAGATCATACCCAGAACTCTCTTTATTCATTTATCAAAAGAACTTGTTGTAATACACACACTTCTCTGCTCCGTGTGACATACAACCTACCTCTAAAGAAGATGTAGAGATAGCAGTTATCCCCCCTCCAACCGTGCAAACTAATTTTCAAATCAGTTAGCTGTTGGGTTACCCTTCATACAAGCAAATCACTTGTTTGCCTTGCACATGTACATCCATGGGACCAAATTGACCCTTATTACAAAATGAAATGGCTTAAGAGCCTTATGAGAAAACAAAAGAAAAGATGACCCTGCACTGCAGAGAATGTGCTCCTGCACCAATTACCTTTTATTACAAGTCACCACAATGTTAAACCATAAAGTGCTCTTTCTTCTTCAACAGGTTAGGAAGTGATGAAGTCTTAGGTTTCAAAGTATGAAGAGAGTTAGGATTTACATCTTTTAAGCCCTAGCTAATAAATCATTTAAACACCTTCCTCTAAAAAAGATTTTGATCTTAATTTCCTTATGAATTTCTACATAATGAACCTGTAACTGCATCTGCACTTGTTCTTAAGCACCTGACTTATACATTATTAACCTAGAGTATTCAAGAAAGACAAAGATATTTATATGAACACACTAATGCATAATCAACTCAAAATTTTCATGCAAGAAGTATGAACACATGAACTTCTTCATATGTTGAACTTAATGCAAGTTACTCAACAACCCTTGTGTCTATCCTTTCATGCTTTATCATACTCTGTCTATGCAGAGAACATTAGGGACCTTTCTTTATGCTCCACTTGCACCTTATCAATGAACCAAACCAATACAAGAATATCATGATATGACATGCAGACCAAAACAATCCTCTTGAAGAAGACATCCTTTAAACACCAACTGAAACAACCCTACAAGAATTTATGATGATGACATCCATAATGAACCTGATTGAAGACCACATCTGAATTTACCTCAACCATATGAAGTTCATGGTGAATACCTGATCAACGAACTCCTGAACAATGAAGCATATGAAGCAATAACAAATCAATGACAAGTAGCTTGATCAACAACCCATGACAATCATGACATAGAACATCAAATATTGTTCAACTGAGATCCAACAGAGATCCTCTTATTCCAAAGCACCAATGCGAGAGTCATGAAGATATCCTAATCAAATGGAAGCATCATGAACTGACACCATCACCTGAGGATTGACATCACATGTCACATTGTCTAAATTCACTTTAATCATGAAGAACATTATGAACACCTGAAACTTCCTACATCATCAACACAACACCTTTTTGACATCAATGACAATCAGTCACCATTAGTATGATGGATCATACAACATGCTTCAAATCAATCAGGAACACATCCTCATCATCAGCAACACAACTGATTCTCTTAGTGCTTCTAATTTATTTTGATCAGGCTTCAAACACAACTTTGCTTTGATTAGGAATGTAACTTTATGACCTCCAATTAGCATATGTTATGTTGACATCAATGTATGCTATGTTGACATCAATGACAACACATATGGCCAACATATAGGTATGCAAAATGCAGTGGCCTAGAAAGGGCATGTGGATTGTTAATGAGCATAAGGAAAGTGTGATCAAGAAATAAAGGATCACCATCATAGATATTCATCGAAGCATAAAGGATAAAGGATTTTCATCAAATTTTATAGTTGCCTCATCATTCCAAATGTTTTTGCAAAATATGAAAGCCTTGGCTAGGCACGTGAACTATTAGACCAAATAACTTAAACATATGTGATCTTGTGAGATGCCATAATTGCAAGATATGCCAAATACCGAGCAATGAAAGGTGAACAGTTGGGAGTGGATAACTCAGGTGTGCATTATGAAATTGCAAGATTTGAACATATATGTAAAAGGTGCCAGTAGAGACAATGGACATGAATTGCTAGACAGGAGGTCTCGAAGAAATGTAACCTCATCACAAAATATGAGGGAAATAAGTTGAATGTAATAAACTCATGTGAGCATGTTAAATTGTGGGATTTGAGGTGAGTCGAAGGAGATTTGGATGACCTTCAAAGCATCAAGGATGGAGGAATTTTGTCTGATGTTGTAATTGTGACTATCTTGCTAAGCATGTAAAGCAGGGTTTTTGTATGCAAGTGGATAATGTAGAGAAATGATGTGAAATGGATAATATCTTGTTGGACATCAATCACCCACAATGTCCATTAACTGCCAAAACTTTGGCATCTAGTTGAAGTCAAAATACATGCATTATCCTGTTGGGTAACATTTTTCTGCATATCTTGTTGAACTCTATTCTCCCACAATGTCCAAAAAATATGAATATTCCTACAAATTTACATGTAATAAAATGGACATCCATCAAAACATGAAGGATAGAGAAATATATCAGACGTTGTAACTACAAATTGAAAAGCCATCACAAGGTACATGAACCATTAAATGAAGTGTCTTAAAGTAGTGTGATCCTACGAGATGCTCAAACTATAGAATATGCAAAGTGAGGGTAAAGGAGAATGATTGAAGGACCATCCACATCATCTTTAGAAAAGGTGCATTTTTTTGGCAAAAGAATAGTCACAAGGGCATGAAAGTTGACCTTGAAAGTGGTAGGACTCAATCAGATTTTGAAATCCTATCCTCTAAAACCTATCAGGATAATACAAGTGATTATGTTAGTATGAATTCTACAGTCTCTATAATGAATTCAATAGTTCAAGAAGCTAACATTGGCTTAAGAGAAGTTGAGGCTAAACATGTGTAGAGTAAGGGAAGAATAAATCAAGAAAATGGCACTAAGAAGTTAGAGAAGAATTTTGTGATTCCTCAACAGAAAGTTATGGATGTTCAAGTTCCAATTTCATCCATTGTTAACAACACAGAATCCACATCATGTGGTGCTCTGTAAACACCTAATACTGATGCTACAATAGGAGTTGACCCTAACCAACAAGATGATCAATTGAATAGGGGAAGTCAAAAGAGTTATTAAGATCAACAGGGTGTCTATGGTGAAATGACCTTTGTTGAAGCACTGTCATACTATGCTTAATATTCATTTGAATAGTCAAGCTATTTAATTAGTTATACATGACTCAATTTCATCTCATGTCACATAGTTTTGTGCCTCCTTGGGGACTCTCTTTAATCCATCCCTTGATGAAAGATGGTTACATGTTAAGCATGAGGTTATAAGATCTTGTTGTCATGACTGTTAAGAAGCTATATGTACCTCTATATCACCTTAGTCTGACCATGTAGCATGTAGTTCTCATTGTCAAAGCATGGTGTAGTGGTCTTTCCTTGGGTCCATGTTGATTTGCATAATCATATGGTTATCCAACCATTGTCATAAGGTTTTGAAGTATTTCATCTCACTGTCAATACATCACTCATGACATTAGGGTCTTGCAAGACAAAGAAGTATAGTAAATCTTGAATTTGGTTGCCCTCAAGGCATCTCACCAAATTCCAAGTGACCAAGACCTTAAGACTATCACCATTCTAGTAGCTCATTGTTATGGTTCTAATTGTCCTATCATATTTGACAAAGATATCATGGTGCCTCAAGACTATCATAAGGAGATGAAGTACTATAGCATGTGAAAGGGAAAAATATTTTGGAAACCTAGTCTATAGTCAATGGCTAAAGGTGGATCCAATTTGAATAAATATTCATCTATACCGTTGTCACATTTGTTAACAAACTCTCATAAGGAACAAACTATTATGAGATTATTAGTACAATGTATATAGAGAGTCCTTCTACTTGCATAAGGGTAGCATTGAATACTTGGTGCATCCCTAGAACAATGTCACTACAAGTTTATGATAAGAAACTAAGTTTAGAACCTTGTTGCTATGTTTTGTGCAAGACTCATAATGATCATGCATTGAATGTGGTCCTTTGATGGAAGTTAGTCTATGGTATATAAAACTATTGTAGGTGCTAAAGGTTCTCATGCAACATATGAACCATGATGGTATGACACTCTCATTACGCAGATAGAGAGAACACTGATTATGGTCATCAATAATTGGGAACATATGACAATTTGGGATTAGCAGGGTAAAATACAATGATTTGAGCCACAATCACTGCTCCATCAATGGCTTCAAGATCTTGGATTTACATCAAAAGCCATTAATCATTGGAATCATGTCATGAGTAATGTAGAAATGTCATAAGGAATGGAGAGAACATTGTGAAAACCTTGAGTGGAAGCACCTATTGGAGCTAGGTCAAATATGAAGAAAAATTCATTACACTGATGTTCTACTTGCCATCAGATCTTCGCTCTTGAAACCATCACTATTGAGTTTTTATAAGAATGAAGAATCTTTTGTTGCCTGTGAGGTTATTATAAGTACTATTCTAGGAGGCATGTGTAGGTATTGAAAGGTTGTTTTGGTGATTTAAGTGAAGGTTTGGTATGTGAAAGAGATACCACAAATGTTTCTATTTGTTGAAGAATAGTCATAGACTGTGGCTATGTCAAACTATCTTTGTCACATTATATGTGAACAAAAGTTGTCTTATCTTGTGAAGGTATCATTAGTAAACTTGAAGATATTCTTTAAACATGGGAGAAGTTACCACAACTTAGGGAAGGTTTGTCACAAATTCATGGAGAGGACTACCCCATATCCTTGAGGAGGATTATCATGCCTAGTAACCGAGACAACATATGCATAGCTTTATGTTATTGTCTTTCATGTCTATACTCTACTATTATCTCATTAAGGTGGTCCTCAATGCTATATGTTTCATCTTATCTAAAATTTGATAGAGGTATATATCTTTCATAAGATTAGCATTGTCATAAGACTAAATCCTCAAGAACCTTGCATATTGTTCAAGTTCCCATAATGGTTGTGAAGACAATCATATGGATTGTTGTGCTAGGTGTGGGTGTTGATAACTGAGAGGGGGGGTGAATTAGTTATCTTAATTAATTTAACTTTTTGTTCTTCTTTAACAACTAGTGTAGCATCAAAGCAAATAAGCATTCATAATCATGAGAGTAGAAACAAAGTCAAGATACATAACACAATGATTTTGATGTGGAAAACCCTGTTAAGGGAAAAACCACAGGGTGACTAACCCAAGATTGTATTCTCTGTTAAAAGAATAAGATGGTACAAAATGGCACTTGCCAATTAGGGCTCACTACCTGAGCACACTGCTCACAAGAGGCTCACTGCCTACAATAGTTTATACAAGGAAACTAGATACTTGAACTGATGAGAAGCATCCACATATGCTGAGGTTCAGTTTCGGTTAGGCTCAATACACTGATCTGCTGCACTTCATTCTTCCTCTTTTTGGTACTGCTATCCTGTCACATACCGGACCTGCCTTACTACTTCCACACTACTCTTCTACTTTTATTCATGATCTTTTACACAAAAACACTCATCTTCATACCGAAATCAATCTAGTATATATATCCGCACCAAGGATTTCATCCACTTTCTAGTCAGCATCCAGAATACTTACTATTTTCCCAAACTCTTGGTCTGTCAGCTGAATCCTTGCTTATCAAGTGATGCGTATCAAAGACATGCTCATAGAAGTCATCAATCATGTCGACGAATCATGAATGATGCGTTAAGAAACTTGATCACCATTAATAACTCATCCAGATTAAGGTCTAATGCTCTGTCGGTTAGTTCTTCCTCTGTCAACTCTGCCAAACAGGAACCCAACACTTAGGTGCTCATATCTTTTTACTCTTTCATCACCGGATGCTCAATCTCTGGAATGTATCAGTCAAGGTACACCTCTTGACTTCCCCAAATCTGCACTTTACTAAGATACTTCCTCTGAGAGATATAGACCTAACTGTCAGACCTTGCCACATGCTCTGTTCTTGCTTACCGGACCACAACACTCTTCAATCTGACTTCCGGTATAAGCACACCATGTCCTGCGGATGGGTGGGATGAACTTTGTTGCCATCAATGACAACACTCATGAAGCTACAATGTGTCTCTTGCCAACAATCTCCCCCTTTGGCATTGATGGCAACACTTAGTGAAAAATGACTAAGTGTCACACTACACTCCCCCTTAGCTGATGCTCTGTTCTAATGTACACTTTACTGGAGCTCCCCCTTAGCTGGATTCCACATTTTTCACTGCTCCTCACTCCCCCTTTGACATCAATGGCAAAGGGTAGGGTCCGCACACCAAAATTTCCCAAAAACAAATCTATACTTGGCCTCAAAAATATATATACATGTTTTACTTACATATACTTAACTATATCTACAAAAGTGGTTTTCAACTGTACCACTTCTGTTGCCCAACTACTCTTCATCCTGTCCAAAATTGAGATGTGACCACTCAACAGGAATGCAAAAGCTTCTAACCTCTTTAGATCTATCAGATCATTGGTCCGGGCTGTGGTCTATGCATCACTTAGGGCTTCATGCATGGCTTCTAACTTAGGGATAATTATCCCTCTAAGTTCACTCAACTTGTTTATTCTATTTTTCTTCTCCTTCTCAAACTTCTTTATTTCATTTGTGACTACAATAGCCTGACACTCTTGATTTACTATGGAGGAGAGGATCAAAACTTTGAGATAAACTTAACATTTTATCCTTTTTCTCTTTTACTTTCTTCTTAATGTCCTTAGTCACTTTAGGCCAGAATAGACAAAATTTATATATATCTCTGCCATATTTAAGAGCATTTTCTAAGCTCTTTATTCCAATATCCATAACTCTCCTATCATTGGTTATTAGACCTTGTACTTCAGAGAATCTCTTTCCCAAAAACCCCTTTTGGACCTTTTCTTCTGTTGACTTCTCTAAGGAATCAAAATGCGTATGAACAAAATTTACAAGAGACTTTAGATTACCGGATGTAGAGGCTGAAGAATTCTTTTGGAAGGATGGTATAATTTTCTCCAATACACTGGATGCAGCTTCTATGAGCTCACAGTCTTCCATGTGAGACTTTAGAAGTTTTTCTTTTGCCTTTGCTTGAGTGAAGGATGCTAGCTTCAAGGTTTGCACCGGAGAGAGGGAATCAAAATTGAATGGACCTTGAAGAAGTTCTGGTTCATCAAATTCCATCATCTCTTTGGTTAATAAATCTTTGACTGCTTCTGCTGTGTCTCTTGCTAGTGACAGGGTTTTCTCCCCTTCTGCAGCCTTAGCACTGTCATCTGTGGTCTTTTCTGTTTGACCTTCTTCGCTTCCCTTTACTTGTTCTTCTTGACTGATGCTCTCTCTTTTTCTTTCTTCTCCTTCAATTCCGGAGTATGCAGGAGGATCCGGAAGAGAAGTGTCTTCTTCTTCATGAACTTCCTCTTCTAGAGCAGAGGAATCTAAGTCTTTAGCTTTCTCTTCACTTGTCTCCTTTGCCTCTTCTGCCATTGTCTCAGTAGATTCTTCTTTGTCATCCATGGCCAAGGGATCATCACCTAAGTCCTCTATAATAGGAATATTTAATCTTTTGTACGCATTTCGGAGGATGCCTTCTATTTCTTTAGCCACCTTGTCAGTTTCTCCAAGCATAAGTTGATTCATCCTAGCTTTGCTCCGGAACTCATCCTTGCAATCTTTGAAGATCATATTCTTTTGCTTAGGAGTGATGGAAGGATAGAGCTGAATGGCTATCTGTTCCTGAATCTCCATATCCTTTGCTTTAGCATTGTTCTTTCTGATTTCAAGTTCCTTCTCAAGGCTTTTAGGAATTAGAGATATGATTTCAATGAAAGCTTTGTTGTAGATATTCAGATACCTGACTGTGGCGTCTTGCAAGATCTTCTGGTCAGGTTCACTATGTTCATCATAGAATTCTGTTAATGTTTTTAGGTTTCCACCCATAGTAATTGCCTTGATGATATCATCAAGAGTAGGCTTCTCAACACTTTTATGTGTCTTTTCTTCTTCCTTGTCTAGACTGGTAGATGATTCACCAGATGTCTTCTTTTTCTTCTTCATTTTATTTACTTCCTCATCTAATTCTGTCTCTTCATCATCTTTAAGGCTTGTGTATGATCTTGTAGCCTTTGTCTTTGTTCTCTTTTCTCCTTTACCAGATGATTTTGCTTCTAGTTTTGATGCCTTTGAGCTCTTAGCAGTGGCAGATGCAGAGCTTTTAGAGGATCTGGTCTAGGAGGGGGCTTCTACCGGAGCACTTTCTTTTTCTATCCTTTCCATCTTTTCTCTATGTGCATCAAGTGCCTCTTTTGAGATGCCATACCTTTTGGCAACATTCTCTACTTCTTTTCTCACTTTTCTCTTCATCTTCGGTTGTCTTAGTTCCACATGAGTCTTTACACTCAATTCTTCAAAGGTTCCAAACCTTTCTACCTTGGGATCCTTGGGCTGACTTAGCATGTGCTGAACATGTAGCTCTACAATTTTCTCATCCACTTCATACCCCATTGGCATGATCCATACTGTTCTTGTTTCCACTGCCTCCATTAGGCATTGATCAATGTCTACCATAAAGCACACTATATCCTTGTATTTCTCAACTAGGGATTGGGAATTCTTTCTCTAGCCTGCATCATGCTTTGGAAGTTTTTGAAATAACCCCACAGTGCAGTGTTTTGAGCCTTAGCATCACCAAGCCCATGCAAGTAATCTCTTATTTGAATTGCAACAGGTCTGTCATTTTGCCATACCCAACCACTGGATCTGGGAAGCTCATTCATGAAGTAGAAGAATACACATAATATCAGTCCACCATACTTGAATGAGTTCTTCTTATCCTTTTTTATCTTTTGTAGGTTCTCCAATAGTTGGCTTAGAAGAAGTTCACAAAGATTATAGTCAACATTTTCTTTTAGCATCTGATAAGCTGTAAAAATTGCAATTCTGGGTACTGAATTTTCCCTGCTGGAGTGATATATCTTGTAACCAATTATCATGGATGCAAATTTGATATCTGGATCAGTGATATCTTCAATTGTCATTGCTCTCTTGCCAAATTTTGATCTGGCTACCTCACTCACTGTCTAATTCTTGATAGATTTGAGAGCAGGTATCCCACTAGATGAGTGTAATCTGGTAACTACCCTAATGGCATCCTTGGTTATCTTGAATGGCCTTGTGAACCATATAAAGTTATCATGCATTCTACTTAGAACATACCAGACCCATTCATCTTCTGCAAAACAAGGGAAATGAATGCATTGTGCAAAATGTTTGTCCCGGATAGCCTTATACTGTGGTTTGAGTTCAAATGAGTCATCTATTAACTGATTGTGATAGATATCTACCAACTTGGATTCCCCAAAATCTTCAATGTTCACATGAATATATGCCCTAATGTCTTCAACATGCAAAACCCCATGCAGAATGCTGGAAAATGCCCCTAAGGGATCCATTTCTAGAGATTTGTAGGGATGTTTCTTAAATTTGGGGTGAGGCCTATCAGAAATCTTTACAACATTCGGAGTATCCATCTTAAAGATTCAGAGAGAGAGTTTGATCAAGAGCGAAGAATACCTTGTTACGCTTCTAGGTTTCATGGAATGAGTTGGATCAGATTTCTGGAAGAATTGTCTTCTGTGGTTGATCTTTGAGAGGCTTGAGATAATTTGTTTGCAGAGTTCTTTTTCTCTTCTTCTCGAGTGCAAATGTACAAGTGACGAGAAAATAAACCCTTTTATCTCTGAGCAAACCCTAATTCCATATTGCAATTAATGTGCAACTTAAGTTATTCTAGTTGCCTTGTTCTCCTTATTCTGAGAAGGATCTTTTCTGGATCATTGAGATATATTTAGAGTTATTCTCAGTGATTGATGACAGTCTATCTTCCTTTCTCCAAACATTTGATCTATCCGCAGATCAAGATACCTCAAATTTGAATCATACTGGATCTAACTGGGAAAAACCTATTCTTATCGGATGACTATTAAACTGGATTAATCTTAGATGATTAACCTCTTCAAATTTATTGTGGATCTTCCATATCTTCCCAAAGGGTTATTTAGATGTTTCTCTGAGAGCCCTTTTAGTCTGCAACCTTTCATGTGCCACCTTTAGGCACCTATTGACTGGCTGGGGGAAAATGTTTTTCTTTTGTTACTCCCCCTGAGCCAGAGCTCATCTATTTAGTTTTTGGAAGGAATATTAGCACCAGATTCTAGTGTAGATCCATCCCCATCATTTTATGTACTTCTCTTTACCCATATCTTGTTCATCTCTCTTTGAATTTCATCCGCATTCACTTTTCCTTTTCCTTTGTTCATCTACCATTGAATGAATTGTTCATTTGCATATTTCTGCATTCATGAGTTTTGTGACCATACCTTTTGCAATTAAAACACTATCCGAAGAAGGATGAATTAGTTTGATTCATTCTTTTTCTGCACTAATTTGCTTTATGACCAAAGTTATTACAATTGTGGCAATATCCATTGAAGGAAGGATATCTTTGAGCATTTGGTTGCCTTACCAGAGGTCTTCTAGGCCTGTTTCTTGGATTTTCTGATCTAGAGTTCTTCTGACCAGATCCGGAGCTTTCACCTTTTTCATACCCCAAGCCTTGCTTGCCATCTACCCTCTTTTGGCTTTGAAGAAGAACTTCAAGTTGAGCAGAGTTTATCTTAAATTTCTCTTTGTATTCATTTGCTATTTGAAGATCCCTTTTAAGAGAGTCAATCTAATTCTCAAGTTGTTCTTCATTATCTCTAGCTTCTTCAAGATCAGATTCTAGATGCTTGATTATTCTATCCATTTTGTGGCAGTCTTCTGATTTCTCCTTGAGAGATTGTCTTAGATCATCTTCAGTTTTTCTTTTCTCTTCAATTTCTTGGGTGAATTTCATGACTCCTGATTCCATTTCATGTCTTACCATAATGACTTCTTTTGATAACTTTTCACATAGCTTGGTTTTCTCCTTCAAATCTTCATTTGTATCATTGACTTCACTTTGACTTGCCAATTGCTGAAGTAGATCCTTTCTCTTTTTCATAGAGATACTTAGTTTCCCTTTTAGTTCATTTATGAAATCATCAGCATGTTTGAGTCTTTCCTTCAATTCATTGACTTCAGAGTTAGATTGCTCAAGATCATCTAAGGCAGACTAAAGTTGTTCCCTCATACCATACACATCCATTTGAATTCCTAGATCTCCTCAAGCTATTAGGCTCTGTTAGGAGGAACTTGGCTCTAATACCAATTGTTGATAACTGAGAGGGGGGACGGTTGAATCAGTTATCTTTATTAATTTAACTTTTTGTTCTTCTTTAACAACTAGTGCAGCATCAAAGCAAATAAGCATTCATAATCATGAGAGTAGAAACAAAGTCAAGATACATAACACAATGATTTTGACGTGAAAAACCCTGTTAAGGGAAAAACCACGGGGTGGCTAACCCAAGATTGTATTCTTTGTTAAAAGAATAAGATGGTACAAAATGGCACTTGCCAATTAGTGCTCCCTGCTCGAGTACACTACTCATAAGAGGCTCACTGCCTACAATAGTTTATACAAGGAAACTAGATACTTGAACTGATGAGAAACATCCACATATGCTGAGGTTCAGTTCCGGTTAGGCTCAATACACTAATCTGATGCACTTCATTCTTCCTCTTTTTGGTACTGTTGTCCTGTCACATACCGGACTTGCCTTACTACTTCCACACTACTCTTCTGCTTTTATTCACGATCTTTTACACAAAAACACACACCTTCATAGCGAAATCAATCTGGTATATATATCCACACCAAGGATTTCATCCACTTTCTAGTCGGCATCCAGAATACTTACCATTTTCCCAAACTCTTGGTCTGTCGACTGAATCCTTGCTTATCAAGTGATGTGTATCAAAGAGATGCTCATAGAAGTCATCAATCATGTCGGCCAATCATGAATGATGCCTTAAGAAAATTGATCACCATTAATAACTCATCCAGATTAAGGTCTGATGCTATGCCGGTCAGTTCTTCCTCTATCAACTCTACCAAACAGGAACCCGACACTTAGGTGCTCATATCTTTTTACTCTTTCATCACAGGAGGCTCAATCTCTGGAATGTATCAGTCAAGGTACACCTCTTGACTTCCCCAAGTCCACACTTTACTAAGATACTTCCTCTGAGAGATCCAGACCAGACTGTTGGACCTTGCCACATGCTCTATTCTTGCTTACCGAACCACAACACTCTTCAATCTGACTTCCGGTATAAGCACACCATGTCCTGTGGATGCGTGGGATGAACGTTGTTGCCATCAATGACAACACTCATGAAGCTACAATGTGTCTCTTGCCAACAATGGGTTCATTGTAGAAAGTATGATGAAATGATGGAAGAATGATGAAGTATATGACTACTCTAATCTATAAAACTACCCTTGGAGTTGCTCAAACAAGTCTGAAACAACAATGTGGTAATTCAAAAACCCTAGGACAACTATGGTGGATTGAATTTCTGATTTTAATTTGATATATGTAATGGATTCAAGGGGAATTTCTAAGGTCATAAGAGAATTGAGCAAGTAGGAAAAATAGAAAAACTAGGAGGACATAGGAAGAGACCAAGAAAATCATGAGAAAGTACCAAATTTGTGAAGTTACCCATGGCAATGAATTTAACAACATGCCATCCCTGACTAATATGTGGTTTAAAATGAATATTTTTTGAGTTCCGATGACTGAGATTAATTTTTTTATGATGAAATTAATGCTTTCTTCATTTGATTGTAGGTCTGAGAAGCTGAAAATATGGAGGGCTCTGTTGGAGCCACCATGGAGGAATGAAACCTAGGAGACACCTTGTTGCTCTAGCTATGGAGAAGCTTGATTTTCATGCTGAAATTGCTACTGCACTTGCAAGAGGAAGTCAATATGATGTTAGAGGAAATGGAGACAATCCCTAGGAACTGGTAAACAAAATAAATTAAATCTACATCATTGTTGTTTAGGCAGAGCTAGTTTATTGTCTCAAAACCTGATTCACACTTATTCCAATCGTGCAGTCATTAAATGCCAAATCTAGCCAGGGTGTTTCTTCATAAAAATGTGCCACGTGTTATTTTTACCTTGTCAACTCAGAAAAAAATGAGATTTGTCTCATTAGGTATATCAAAAGGGTGCTATTTCATCTCATTTGAACAACGTTCCAAGTTGTATTTTTGTCTTTTTCCTAAAGGAAAAAAATAAAATTGAGTTTGTAACTACCCAGGTACTCAAATTAAATGTTGTTAAATCTAAGCCATTGGTGTTGGTATGATCCTCACTGTTCATTGTAAAACTCACTATGATTGCCTCTCTATATAAAGGTGACCATTCTCTCATTGTAAAAGTTAAGGAAGGACTGAAGAGAAAAGAATTGTTGAAACTCTGTCATTTTTCTAAATCAATACAAACAAAATTTCATTTGTTGCTACCATATGAGTTCATTTTACTATTTAGATTTGGTGTTCATGGTTTCTTTTCACCTTCTGAGTAGTTATTCAGTTGTATTTGTGGTTGATTATTTAGATATTTGATGGATTTCCTATCCATACCATTTGTGGCTTGTTGATTGTAAGTCACTTTGCATGGTTAGTCTAGACATATTTACATGATCTAAGTTTGAGTGTGTGAGTTCATTAAACTACACTAGAAATTGGGTGTTGAATGAACTTTTCATAGTTTGAAAATACTTTGTTTCCTTACAAGATTGCATAATCTTTGTAGCATTGTGGGTTACCTAGCTAAGAAAAGTTTTGTTTACCTTTGGGAGTCTATCTATCTGATTATTAATCATTCTTATAGTTGTCTATAAGATCTATTTATCCCCTCTCTCTCCCTTTTCTTTTGCATTTTGTTTATCAGATCCTGTTAGAGTAGGTTACATAAACTTGCACATTGCTTTCATAGAATTCATATATGATGCATACAAGTTAGCAGGTTGCTTGTTGTAGGCTAAAATGACATATTTACAAAAATCTAAGTGTACAGCAGTTCGTTTATACATTGGTAAATTAAAAAATTGATTAATTTTATGTGTGGTTAAACCCTACTGCTCTAAAGTTTGTCTAGATTTCATGTAGGCCACTTGATTGGAACAGAAGAATACATATCCAATTGAGTTATCTCACAATTCAAGACTTGACAGTACAAACCTTGGGGTAGTCTTTTTCTAGGTTCTCTAGGATTTGATTCCTTTTAAGAGAGGTGGAATACCTAGTATTTCTTCTAAGTTATTGTGTGCTAAAACACCCATGAATAGATTGGCACTAGAAGGAAGGCTTGAATGGAGATTCTGGTACAAGATTTTCAATTTCACTGGTTTATTGTACATTTTGAAGTGAGTTGAGTATTCAGGAGATTCAGCTCCAAATGGATTTACATGAGGATCTTAGTCATGGGGTTCCTCTACTTTTGAGGGGACTATCTCAACAATCATATCATCAAGAGATTTTCAAAGTAGATAACCCATTATTCAAGGAATTGTTGGACAAGTAGATAAAGGATAAGTATCCCCAGCTAACACTAGTTGACTTCAATTCATCTTAGGTTTGCAATGTACATCCTAGAGAGCTGCATGGTGAAATCAACTATTTGACCTTCCTCCACAAGTTAGATTTGCATTTAAAAGGAATGCTTCCTCTCTTGGAAATATACAAACTTGAAGTGAGCTATATGTAATTAATATTTAGATGTAGTGTCAAAGTAGGGTAGCACAAGGAGGTGCAACACCAATAGATGCACATTTATGCAATAATGTCTTAGTTGATACCCTCAAGGAATTAAGGTTGCAGGAGTTACAAATCCACTATTCTCCATTGATCGGGGTCAAAAAGGTGGTCTGCACATGGGTAAAGCTGAAGTTCCTCATGTGCTTTTCAATATACATATCAAGATGATAGTGATGATGATAGAGAGTGCATGTACGAGTGGCCTTCTAGTCACCTAGTTAAAGAGTATGTAGTTCCTGATTGGTTAAGGTCTAATTCTCAGTCATTGAACCCTAATAAGTCAGTCAAAGGATATTTCATCCTAGCATGGCTAAAACTTGATGTTTAGTCACTGAATTTAGTGAAAATAATAGTAGAACTGATCATACATTGACTGTAGAGGAGCAAACTAAGATGAATGGTCAATTAGACAAGAAAAATAATTAGATTGAGAAGGAGGTTTAGTGGAAAGATGCTTTCCACAAGTTGAGTTTTAGGTCTAAAAATAGTTGGTCTCAGTTTGATCATGACTCCAAGCCTAAAATAAAGTGAGAACATCAAATGGATCAGGTTGATTTGATGGAAAAACTAGAAGATTTCTTCCAGGGAATTAATGAAAAATCATAGACTGCAGAAAAGGAGGTTACCATGAGTGATATGCATGAGTTGCATGTTATTTTTCTAAAGGAAAATGATCAAGTTCATGGTTGTACTAGTTCAATACATCACTATGATCCATTATATCAGATTGTTTTAAAGGAGTCTCAATCTGATTTAAATAAAAAAAATTAGGATAATGCATTGTTACAAGGTGATATCATGATGCAGAGTAGGGGTAGGTTCTTAAACAAACACTTCAATGATCCCTTTGTTGATCATGCATGGAGTTGTTCTCTCTTCCACAATACATGGCTTCAATATGAGGGAAAGGTGCTTCAACAAGGTTTATATGCATGGACCACTTACTAATCCTCAAGGATACCTAAGACCTCATTTGTATGACATATTAACACTGATGAAACTCACCAAGAAATGTGGTCACTTGTCTTTCCCATCGTTCCTTGACAACTAGCCCTAATTGCTTGTAGCCCTTGGAATGGGGTTTTTGGGGCATAACTTACAGAATTCATGACAAATCCATGAATAAATTAGCTTTTTAGATACCCATTAAGCTCCTACACAACATATCAGACATGCAATATAGGTTTCTTTGGAACAAAAGCCTAAAAAAATGATTGTACCTATTATGTTTAGGCCTATTTAGGCTTCTTTTACAAAGCAAGTGTATGTTAAACTTGCTCCAAACTTCCAAGACCAACTTCAAGGTGTCTATGGGGTTGAAAAATGACTGAATATACTAGTTTGATGGATCTCAAGTCATTCTAAGTCACCTTTCCACTACTGTGTTGATTCAACTATGCTTGAAAAGTCTAATACATGAAGATATTAGACATAAATGGATTCAAACATCACTCTTTTCCAATCCCCTACTCCTAAAATGACATAAACAAGGAAATGCAACCTACTAAGTCCATTCCACCCATTTCTTGAGAGTTGACATAGGTGGAATGGGTCAAAAACCCATTGATTTGCCCAAAACCCTCAAAACTAGGGTTTTAGACCCAGTTTCAGAAATATGACTATAAAATACTTCAAGAATAATGAAAATCTTCCTAACTTGATTCAAATGAAATCTAACACCAATCACTTCATGATTTTAGACATTTGAATCCATGACAGTACAATACGGACTGGTACTAGGCATTGGAACAACAAAAATATAGAAAAAATGTAAAAAAACTCAGAAAATCTTTATTTCCTTTCTCTCCAATCTTCTTCTCTCCTCAGCCTCAAAATGTGTGAGGCATAAATAGCACGTTTACATTGAAAATCCATGTTTTCATAACTCCCTCATCATGGAAAAGCCAAAAAGAAGGCATAAAATAGCCTGTCCACTACAATGCCAAAACTTAAGCAATATTCAAGACACTAACCTCCACTACATCAAAAATGTCTTTAATAAACTTTATTACATCATTTATGAAGATAAATCTCCACCTATACTCCTATTGAGACCAAAAAATCAAAATTTAGGCATGGTGCCCCTGCACCATACACCCAAGGAGAAAGGATCTCAGTCTCCTCCTGAGATCAGATCAGGGACTGTTGTTCCATGCTTGGCAGTGTCTTCAGTTGTCATCCATGTTGCATCTTCATGAGGTAGTCCCTGCCATTTCACAAGATACTCATTATACACCTTATGCCTTGTTCTCTTGACCTCCTTGGTGTCTAAAATGGCTTCAAGTTTGACTGGTGCAGCAAGAAGAAGATCTTTAACCCAATTAGCATCAGCAGTACCTTCATCAGCACTTGTACCTACATCCAAAGATCCCTTGAAAGGATATAAGTCAGTAATGTTAGAGATTGGTGAGATAGTAACTCCAGGAGGGAGTTCTATCTCATATGCATTTTCACCAAACTTGTGGACCACCTTGCATGGCCCTATCTTCTTCATCAATAACTTAGTGTATCTGCCCTTAGGTAACCTCTCTTTTCTTAGATGTGCAAGTACTAAATCCCTAACTTTGAACTGAGCATTCCTCCTTTTCAAATCTACATGCTTCTTGTAAGATTCAACACTCTTCTTGAGGTGTTCTCTAACTTGATCATGTATATCCTTCATAGCCATTGCAAACTGCTCTCCTTTTGCACTTCTCTTCTCCAATCCTCTGAAATCCCTGAGTTCATGTATACCTCTTGGGTTCAATCCATACACTACTTCAAAAGGACTCTTCCCTATGCTCCTATTAATGGAGTCATTATAAGCATATTCTGACTGAGGGAGAACAAGATCCCATTGTTGTCCATGCTCTTTTGTGAGACACCTGAGTAGATTCCCCAATGACCTATTGACCACTTCAGTCGGCCCATCTGTTTGTGGGTGATAGGCAGAGCTAAAAGTCAAATTTGTTCCTAATTTCCTCCATAAGGTCCTCCAAAAGTGACCTATAAATTTAGAATCTTTGTCTGAAACTATAGAGAGGGGCAGTCCATGAATTCTATCTCCTTGAAGAATAGGCCTGCAATGTTTGAGGCATCACTTGTGCATTTGCAAGGAATGAAGTCTGCCATTTTACTGAACCTGTCCACAACCACAAACACACTGTCCACTGACCTCTGAGTTTTAGGTAAACCTAATACAAAGTCCATACTAAGATGTTCCTAAGGTCTACTAAGGATTGAGAGAGGCTGATATAGTCCTACATTTGAATAAGAACCCTTGGCTCTTTGACAAATCCCACAACTCTCCACAAACTTCTTGATATCTGCATGCATCCTTGGCCAATGGTAGAACTGTTTCACCTGATCTTAGGTTTTGTCAAACCCAAAATGTCCACCCAAGGTACAACAATGCTTCTCTCTTATTAAATTGGCTCTCATAGAGCACTTAGGTACACACAACTGAGTACCCTTAAACAATAATCCATCTTACAACATAAAATTAGAGAACTCACTGTGAAAAGTATTATGAAATTAACTACAAATAGCATATTGTTCCTTAAAATCATCATGATTTTCGAACATACCTTTGAGTGCTTCTATCCCCATACTTTGAAGTTGGATTTATTGGACCATCATAGACCTCTAGCTCAAAGCATCAACAACTTTATTTGACTGTCATTTCTTATGTTTGATTGTGAAGGTGTAGGCCTGCAAGTATTCTACCCACTTCATGTGCCTATGATTCAACTTGTCTTGGCTATTCAAGAAACTTAGAGCATGATTATCTGTGAAAAAAATGAATTCCTTGGGAAAGAGGTAATGTCTCCACTTCCTTAGAGACTACACTAATGCATAGAGTTCTAAGTCATATGAAGAATATCTTCTTTTGGCCTCATTGAGTATTTCACTGAAGAAATACATTGGTCTACCTTCTTGGCTCAAGACTGCACCCACTAGCATCACACTCCACTATGAAGATCTTATTGAAGTCAGGTAAAGCAAGGATGGGCTATTGTGCCACTCTATGTTTCAGATATTCAAAGCTTTTACCTACCTCATCAGTGCACTAAAATTTCCTCTTCTTGTCTCCTTTGATGGTATCAAGGATGGAAGAACAGATATGACTGAAGTTCTTAATAAATTTCCTATAGAAGGTAGCTAAACCATGAAAGCTTCTTACCTCTCCTACTGATTTAGGAGCTGGCCAACTGAGAATGGCTTCAACCTTGGAAGGATCCATCTTCAATGTGCCTTTGGAGATCACAAAACTAAGGTACACAAGTTCTTCTTTCATAAACTCACATTTTTTGAGGTTTATCATCAACTTCTCCTCATGCAATCTCTACAAAACCATGGTAAGATGTTGCAAGTGCTCTTCCTTTGTCTTGCTAAACACAATAATATCATCTAGATAAACAACAACAAATTTTCTAATAAAAGGCTTCAAAACCTCATTCATTAACCTCATAAATGTACTAGGAGCATTTGACAATCCAAAGGGCATTACCATCCATTCATACAGTCCTTCATTGGTTTTAAAGGTAGTTTTCCATTCATCTCCTTCCCTTATCCTAATTTGGTGATATCCACTTTTGAGATCAATCTTTGAGAAATAGCATGCACCTCCTAATTAGTCCATTAGGTCCTCCATTCTAGGTATTAATGGGAACCTATATCTGATTATGATTTTGTTGATTGCCCTTGAGTTAGTACACATCCTCCACTCTCCACCTTTCTTGGGTGCTAAAATAGTAGGGACATCACATGGAGTTAAGCTTTCTCTAATGAGGCCCTTATCTAACAATTCTTGGACTTGTGCCTTGATTTCTTCATTCTATTGTGGGGTCAATTTGTATGCAGACTTGTTAGGTAAATTGGCACTAGGGATCAGGTCTATGTGATGGCTGATGTCTCTCATGGGAGGTAAAGAACTTGGCAAATCATCTACCACAATATCATTGTACTTGTTCAACAAAGACTGAACCTCACTAGGTATGTCTTCCACCTTATTTGCTGCTAAAACAGACTTGGTCTTAGGTCTGATTACTACTGCAAATCCTTGTCCACCTTCTTCCTTCATTGCCTACAAAAACTCTTTCTATCTTACTATCATAATGCTAGACTCAACCTGTTTATCAGACTCTTCCTCTTGAAGGGGTGTCAATGAGAATGAGACTCCATCCTTCTCTATCACATAAGTGTTTTTCTGACCATCATGCTTGGTCTTTCTGTCATGTTGCCAGGGTCTTCCAAGAAGCAAGTGATAAACTTCCATAGGAATGATGTCACAAAGGATCTTATCTCTATAACCCCCAATGTTAAACTCTACCCATGTCTGTTCATTTACCAAGACTTGTTGACCTTTGTTTAACCATGACACTTTGTAGAATGTGGGGTGAGGAATTTTTTCCAGGTTCAACTTCTCTACCATTTCTAAAGAAACCAGATTATCAGTAGAACTAGAATCAACAACTACTTTGCATACCTTTCCATGTGACTTGCAAGTTGTTCTAAACAATGATTTCCTTTGTGAAGGCTCCTTGGTTGTTCGCACCTTGAGGAGTGTCCTCCTTATCATCAATGTATCACCTACCTCAGGAGAAGCGGGTTGAAGTGGTGAATTGATACTTTCACTATCCTCTTCATGCACTATTTGGGTTCTGTGTTTACCTCCTTGAGAACTTGATGCTTGCTTGTCTGGGCACTTGAATGCAGGATGTCCAAACTGATTACAGTTGTAACATTTACCTGAGAAGGTGCTTGACCCTCTTCCTTGGCCACTAAATCTTCCTCTAGTGTTAGGTCTTCTACCTCTAAAACTGCCCCTATCACTTGATTCCCCTTTTTGCTCTTGCTTTCCACTTGATTCTCCTTGTTGGTTTTGGAATTGTCTCCTTCCCCCAAAGTTACCTATGCCTCTATTATTCTTTCCTCTGCGCCTAGCATGTTGTTTTTGTCTTCTTTTGATCTTCTCTTCTGCCCTTACTGCCAGTTGGAAACATTCTTCCACATTTCTAGGGGTGGCAAGGCTTATTTCATCCTAAATATTGAGCCTAAGCCCATTGATATACCTAGCAATTTTCTCAACCTCATCTTCATTGTGTCCTATCCTCATGGTCAGCTTATGGAATTCTTTAGTATAGGCCATAACGTCCATTTCCCTTTGTTTTAAATTTTGCAACCTTCTAAAGGTTTGAATTGCATGATCCCTTGGTAGGAATTGGCTCTTCACTTTGGACAACATCCGGTCCCATGAACTAATTTTTGCTTTTCCTTTCCTCAACCTCTCTGATTGAACATAGTTCCACCATGTCAATGTTGGTCCCTTCAACTTGGTCTTTGTCAATTTGACCTTTTGCTCTTCTGGCATCTCTTTGTACTCAAAGTAGTTATCTAAGGAGTCAATCCAATCTAATATTTCTTCACTATTCATTTTTACTTCATACATGGGTAACACCATTTTGACATCAATGCTTTCCCCTTTCACAACATGCAGCATCATCATAAACCTTCTATCATCTGGATCCATCCTCATTGGATCCCCTTTGAGGGCCTGTACTCTCACCCTCATTCTCTTCCTCTTGGCCACTCTCTTCCTTAGTGACTCTACCTCTTCTTAGGTTTGCTTCTATGGCTGCAAGTCTGGCTAGGACTCCATCTTGAGATTCCTTCATCATTCTCACTTCTCTAGTGAGGACTGGATTGTTTCTAGGAGGCATCTTGCAACTGTTCCTCCTTCACACTTCAGCTTTCTTCTTTCTTCCCAATTAGAACCTAAACATAGGCTCTAATATCACTTGATGCAGAGTAGGGGTAGGTCCTTAAACAAACACTTCAATGATCCCTTTGTTGATCATGCATGGAGTTGTTCTCTCTTCCACAATACATGGCTTCAATATGAGGGAAAGGTGCTTCAACAAGGTTTATATGCATGAACCACTTACTAACCCTCAAGGAAACCTAAGACCTCATTTGTATGATATATTAACATTGATGAAACTCACCAAGAAACTTGGTCACTTGTCTTTCCTATTATTCCTTCACAACTAGCCCTAATTGCTTATAGCCTTTAGAATGAGGGTTTTGGGGCATAACTTGCAGAATTCATGACAAACCCATGAATAAATTATCTTTTTAGATACCCATTATGCTCCTACACAATATATCATGCATGCAGTATAGGTTCCTTTGGAACAAAAGCCTAAAAAAATGACTGTACCTATTATGTTTAGGCCTATTTATGCTTCTTTTACAAAGCAAGTGTATGTTAAACTTGCTCCAAACTTCCAAGACCAACTTTAGGGTGTCTATAGGGTTGAAAAATGACTAAATATGCTAGTTTGAGGGATCTCAAGTAATTATAAGTCACCTTTCCACTACTGTGTTGATTCAATGATGCTTGAAAAGTCTAATACATGAAGATATTAGACATAAATGGATTCAAACATCCTTCTTTTCCAATCCCCTACTCCTGCAATGGCATAAACAAGGAAATGCAACCTACCTAAGTCCATTCCACCCATTTCTTGAGAGTTGACATAGGTGGAATGGGTCAAAAACCCATTGATTTGCCCAAAACCCTCAAAACTAGGGTTTTAGACCCAGTTTCAGAAATCTGACTATAAAATGATTCAAGAACAATGAAAATCTTCCTAACTTGATTCAAATGAAAGATAACACCATTCACTTCATGATTTCATACATTTGGATCCATGACAGTATAGTATAGACTAGTACTAGGCATTGGAACAGCAAAAATATAGAAAAAATGCAAAAAAACTTAGAAAATCTTTATTTCCTTTCTCTCCAATCTTCTTCTCTCCTCAGCCTCGAAATGTGTGAGGCATAAATAGCATATTTACATTGAAGCTCCACATTTTCATAACTCCCTCATCATGGAAAAGCCAAAAAGAATGCATAAAACAGCCTGTCCACTACAATGCCAAAAAATAGACTGTCCTAAACTTAAGGACTATTCAAGACACTTACCTCCACTACATCAAAAATGTCTTTAATAAACTTTATTACATTAGTTATGAAGAAAAATCTCCACCTATACTCCTGTTGAGACCAAAAAATCAAAATTTAGGCATGGTGCCCCTGCACCATATCGGCACCATAGATCTAATTACACAAGTGGGAGAAGATCATGTTGCTTCTGTAGACAATGAGGTAACAGTCCAACATTAGCCACCATTGGAAATAAAGAAATCCTTGAGTGGTTTAGATAATATTTTATAGGACAGGTGATTGATTTTGATGAAGTAGATTCTAACATATCATGTCCTGACTATTCTAATCATATTCATACTTTCAATACAGAGGATTCCTACCTAGTTGATATTGACATTATGATGACAGATGAGAATAGAAGCTTGCAATTTGAGAGTAAAGAATAAACAATCTTGCAAACTGATGGCTTAGAGAGCTTGTTCTTCCCTTCACCGAATAACATGATAAAGCCAGTGCCAAAAATAAGAAAAGACGTGTTACTTCATGGGAATTCACCCCAAATATTAGATTTCACTTTGGTCAATTCTTAAAGAATTCATCCTGTTGATTGACATTTTGAAGTAAGCTATCTAGACTTCTTGCTTTCTTGGGAGATCAGTTCTGTATTTGAGCGTAAAAAGGTACCTGATGCACAAGGCATGATTTTCCACGAGTTAAGACCTCCTGAAAGCAATAAAGCACATGATACAATGTGATAAGAAGGCGATCTTATGTTTCCGATGGATGGTTATGCAAATCAGGTTGTATCTTCCCTTTTCTCATTTGGTTTCAACACTTATCAATTTTATTACAGGGAATTGGGTAAGAAAACTTGCATCTAGATTGATCATGGACCTAATGAATTGCCCCAATTGCTGATTATACATGATTGCTATACCAAATATGAACCTAGTTTTGTTATATCTTACTTTTAAGAGTACAAGGATGAAACGGTCTCTAATCTAGATTGTCATTTTTATTTGGGCCTAAAGTGTCAATGCGAAATGAGAGATTCTAGGTTCTTGACTATTGTTTATCCTTGAAATGCTCTAGAGCATTTCTCCAGTAGAGTCGCCATTTGTTCTTCCCTACACACACACCCCACTTTTTTCATGAGAAGAATGGGGACACCCTCTGTTGGCATGATGTTTTAGTAAGTTTTTTTTACATATTTTGGTGTTTTAAGCTTATTTTGTGTATACTAGGTCTTGATTGAGTAGCGTGGTCTAGTTGCACAAACTCATGATCCATTAGTGTTAGTTTGGCATATACTGATGATTTGGGGATCTTGGTTGCCTAGTATGGTTTTAAGGTGCAATTGGTTGTCCTTTGGAGTCTTTATTGCATGGATATGATTGGTTTCATAAGGTCTTGATCTAGTTTTGTACACTTTGGTTTGAGGAGTTTTGAATGAACATTGTGCTTTATTGTTTCATCAAGTTGCCTAGGGTTTTGATCTTTAAGATTTTAGCAATATTTTATATGATCATATAGGAGGATCTATTGTTTTACCACTAATAGGAAATGTTTGAATAAGATCTAGTGCTCTTGGTTGTGTAGTGGTGAAAGATTGAAGGATTAATTAGTTACAATCTTATTCCAAACTGCATCGTCATGAGGACTATTAGCATTGATTATTTTTACTTGTGTACTTTTCATGTATTCTTTTTCCTTTAAAAATCTAATATATGTATTTATTTTTGTACCAGATCTTATATAACATAGAAACTCGGGGTTCAAACAAGGTTCACAATTTGGTTTTCTTAAAGGGAAACTCACCAAATTGAATGCAAAGAGACATAGCTTGTTCTAGATGTGTAGGTATGATCTAGGTGAAGGGTGTATGGTGAATGGTTGCAATTGATGAAAGCTATACATGTAGATTAAAACAACTCATGTATGCATGAATCACTTCTATGTATCTAAGGAAGTGGAACTTTTATGTTGGTGGGGATTCAATCCCCATCTGGATATGTCCACTTAGAATCAAAACTTCTACAACATCCATTTAAAGACTAAAGCATCCACATACCCATTCAAGTTTTCCATGATTCGAGATGTTCAAATTTGAAATGGTTGAGGTGGAATTTAATTGACAAATTTAAAGATGAATGTTGTCTCCAATTGCTAAAAGATCTCCATGAGTAGAAACACATGACTTCTATGCCCCATAAGAATCTAGGACTTTGTGGTTAACCTAGATTTATCCGATACCTTGTAAATGTTGGGAATTAAGGTGTCTCAACCTTGGTAATTCCTTGCATTTATTTATTGTAATGTATTTAATATTTTCCTATTAATGTATTTTGGATGCAAGTCCTGTTTCTTCATCTTGTGGGAGTTGGTACAATGATGTGTCATCCTACGTGGAAGGTGACCACATTTAATTTTGTCCTCACATGAGGAGATAGGCATCTCACTTAGTGGTAGAGGTATTTTTCAATGTGTCAGCACTTTGACTAGTGTGTAAGTGAATCTTGACCGAAATGGTTATGACAGATTCCTATGATAGAATCTATGACGCGTAAGAGTTGTAAATGGAAGGTTCTATGATAGGTGAAGACATGTGTTGCAAGCCATCTTGGAAGAAGGCATCTTTGGGCACCCCAAGGAGGGTGATGATGTGTTGTAAGAAGAATATACTATTTTTAGGCAGTTATGACAGATTCTCTTACAGCTGTAAGAGTTGTCGGTTATGACAGATTATATGACAGTCGTAAGATGTGTAAGAGCATCTATCATTGCCCAACTTGGGAATAGGTGACCTCATTGGGATGGGGTGATGTGACAAGTGTCATGACCATGCTGCAGTGTTGGACAAGTGTCCCTAGGCATGGGTTTTGGGCCATGAGGCCAAGTTGGACACCCATCTCAAGGAAAGTACATTTTTGCCTTGTAAACTTCTATTTAAGCAGGTGCTTGGAGAGGAGATGTATTATGTGATTGACAAGTACTGTTATGCTGCCGGATTGTCTCCACATACAAGTGTCGAAGACTCCTATAAAGACTTGCATTGCAAGTGTGTTGTAAACTTCATTGTTTAGATAATACGTTGTGCAGGTTTTGGAGTGTGGGGTTTTTCACCCGTAAGGGTTTTCCCCACATTATATCTTGTCTCTCTCTCTCTTCTGTCTTACATTCTCGTGTTGTGTATTGCTACAATATCTCTATTGTTATGTTAACATTATTGTAACTATAAGGATTAAAACAAATTTGCACTCATCTCTCCTCTTTAGATTAGTGTAGGAAGCAGTTTCCACACACCTAGCTTCCTTTTAGTTGGTATCGGAGCTTGGCCAGTTTTGGTTCTAGCTGCTGGGTAGGGGTTTTTTGAGCTAATCTTAGGTTGAGTGGGAGTCTGTGCAGAGTTTTCTAAAATCTTATTGCAGGAAGGAGATGGCAGGCACATCCAGAAGATTAGAGGTGGAGAAATTTAACAGCACCAATTTTGAGTTGTGGAAACTTAAGATGGATGATATGCTTGTTGGTAGAGACCTATGGGAAACCGTTGATGGAACAAAACCTACGACAATGTCACAAGCTGATTGGGACCTCAAAGATCGGAAGGCTAAGGGTCTCATAAGACTTTGTCTAGTTGACTCTATCCTATTGAATGTCCATGAGGAGAAGACCGTGAAAGATCTTTTGAAGAAGTTGGGAGATGTTTATCAGGCCAAGTCCTTGGTGAACAAGCTTTTTGTGAAAAAGAAGTTGTTTTCTCTGAAGATGGAAGATAGAGGATCTGTTGCGGACCATATGAATGCTTTTAACATGATTCATGCACAAGGATCACTGGGGTCATGCACATCCTAGGCTTGGCACGGAACTTGCTTTCTCTAAGTAAGTTGAATGATACAGGTGTGCAGGTAGTCTTTTTGAAGGATGGATGCAAGATGACTAAAGGATCTATGGTGCTTGCAAAGGGTACTTGGAGAGGTACTCTATTTCAACTGGAGGTATGCACTTCATAGTGCAATAGTTCTTTTGAATCGAAGAAAAGAGTTGCAGTTACTTCATCCCCACCATTGGAACTGGCAGTGAAAAAGTCTGTTGTAACAAATTCTGATGGTAGTGCATTTTGGGTACCCAAGGGTGCTCATGCTCTAGAAGTTAAGCTTCCTTCTGAAAAGATAATGTTATGGCATAAGAGATTTGGCCACATTGGTGAGAAGGGTCTTAGAACCCTGAAAAATAAAAACATCGTAGAGGGGTTAAATGATTGTAATCTCAAGTTTGACTTTTGTGAACATTGTATATATGGAAAGCAAAACTGTGATTAGTTTTACTCTAGTTCTCACAAGTCTTGTAGTGTGTTGGACCTTATTCATTCTGATGTATTTGGTCCTATTAGTGTTCCTTTGATTTCCAAATTTGTATATTTTGTATCTTTCATAGATGATTACAGTAGAAGGACATGGATTTATTTTCTCAGAAGCAAGTTTGAAGTCTTTAGTCAGTTCAAAGAGTTTAAAGATTTTGTTGAGAATTAGACTAGGAAAAAGATTAAGTGTTTGAGGACTGACAACGGTGGTGAGTTTTGTTCAGCAGAGTTGAATAAGTTCTGTAAAGAGAAAGGGATTGAAATACATAAGACAACTCCATACACCCTGCAGCAAAATGGAGTTACAGAGAGGATGAACAGGACACTGATGGAGAAGGCTAGGAGTATGGTTAGTGGAGCAAGCCTCGAACAAAAGTTTTGGGCTGAAATTGTAGCCACTTGCTACCTGGTAAACAGGTCTCCTACATCAGCTCTTGTTGGTAAGACACCTATGAAGGTGTGGTCTGGTAAGCAGCCTTCAGTTAGATAGCTTCATGTTTTTGGTTGTGACGCATATGCACATGTGCCTAGGGAGAAAAGGTCAAAATTGGAGAACAAGGCTGTTAAGTGTATTTTCATTGGCTATGGTGTCGGTGTGAAAGGATACAAGATTTGAGATCCTGTGGCTAAAAAAGTGTTGTATAGAAGAAGTGTTATCTTCAGAGAGCTAACACCTTCTTCTATTGTTCTACAGCTAGAAGAGAAAGAAAAGAAAGAAGATGTGGTTCAGTTTCCTTCTACCCCTGAGAAGACAGAACCGACAGAATTTGTGAGACCTGATGATGAGGAGAGCTCTAGCAGCTCTGAAAGCTCAAAAGAAGAAGCAGAACCTCAACCTCAGCCTTTGATGAGGTCTACATGAATAATGAAGCAACCTGATAGGTTTGGTTATTCATTGATTGATTCTAGTTGTGCTTTTGCCTTGCTTACTAACACTAATGAGCCTAGAACTGTGATAGAGGCTATGGGCATGAAAGATGTAGGTTCCTTGAAGGAGACCATGGAAGATGAGATGGCTTCTTTGGAGAAGAATAAAACTTGGGACTTGGTGCCTTTGCCTGAAGGATGGAAACCCATTGGATGCAAGCGGGTGTTCAAGAAGAAATTCGGTACAGATGGTAGTGTTGAAAAGCACAAGGCCAGATTGGTTGCGAAGGGGTACTCACAAGTGGAGGGAATTTATTATGGTGAAATTTTCTCTCCCATTGCAAAGCTAGCATCTATTCGGTTCTTGTTATCTCTTGCAACAACTTATGACTTAGAGGTGGAGCAGATGGATGTGAAGACAACATTCCTTCATGGTGATTTGGAGGAAGTGATTTACATGTCACAGCCAGAGCATTACATAGAGAAAGGTAAATAAAATTTGGTTTGTAAGCTGAAAAAGTTTTTGTATGGTTTGAAGTAGTCTCCTAGGATGTGGTATATGAAATTTGATGCCTTTGTGTTGTCCATTAGATTTTTGAGATCAAAATCAGATCATTGTGTGTATTACAAGTTTGACAATGATCATATTCTCATTGTTGCATTGTATGTTGACGATATGATGTTAATTGGGAATGGTAAGAATATGATTTCTGATTTGAATCTCAATTGTCAGCACAGTTTGAGATAAAAAACTTAGGGGAAGTTAGGTACATTCTGGGAATGGAAATCAAAAGAGACAGAGCTAACAAAAAACTTTGGTTAAGCTAGAATAAGTATGTGAAGACTGTGTTGGATAGGTTCAGCATGACAGATTATAGACCATTGTGTGTTCCTTTATCTTTGGGGACAAAGTTATTTGTTAATGATTGTCCAAAATCTCCTAGTGAGGTGGAAGACATGAGCAGAGACCTTATGCTAGTGCTATTGGTAGTTTGATGTATGCCATGGTCTACACAAGACTAGACATTGTCCAAGCACTAGGAGTCCTTAGTCGATTTATGGCTAATCCTCGATGGGTACATTGGAATGCAGTAAAGCGAGTGTTTAGATATTTGAGGGTTACTTCCAAGTATTCCATATGCTATCATGGTAATTCTATAGGACCTCCGCATTTTTTTGTATTCATGGATTCTAATTGGGTGGGTGACATTGAGAGCAACAGATCCACCAGTGCTTACGTGTTTACTATTTTTAGTGGTACAATTAGCTGGATGAGTAAGTGGCAACCTATGGTCACTTTGTCCACAACAGAAGCTAAGTATATAGCAGCAACTCATTCTTGCAAGGAAGCCATTTGGCTTAAGAGATTGTGTTCAGACATTGGTGTTGATGTAGGATAGATTACTATTTCTTGTGACAGTCAGTGTATGCTTTTCCTAGCGAAGAATCCAACTTTCCATGCCAGAACAAAGCATATTTATGTAGAGTTTCATTTTGTGTGAGACATGGTAGAGGATGGGAAGGTGAATCTGGAGAAGGTAGATACTTTGAAGAATGTTGTGGATGCATTGACAAAACCAGTGTGCACAGACAAGTTCAGATGGTGTTCAGAGTCTATGGGCCTATCGGCCTATAGTAGTTAAATCTTGTCATTTCCATTGGCTCTTACAAGGTGTTCGACAAGTGGGGGAATGTTGGGAATTAAGGTGTCTCAACCTTGGTAATTCCTTGTATTTATTTATTGTAATGTATTTAATATTTGCCTATTAATGTATTTTAGATGCAAGTCCTGTTTCATCATCTTGTGGGAGTTGGCACAGTGATGTGTCATCCTCCCTGGAAGGTGACCACAAGTAATTTTGTCCTCACATGAGGAGATAGGCATCCCACTTAGTGGTAGAGGTGTTTTGCCATGTGTCAGCAGTTTGACTAGTGTGTAAGTGAATCTTGACCGAAACGGTTATGACAGATTCCTATGACAGAATCTATGATGTGTAAGAGTTGTAAATGGAAGGTTCTATGATAGGTTATGCTATTTTTAGGCAGTTATGATAGATTCTCTTACAGCTGTAAGAGCTATTAGTTATGACAGATTCTATGGCAGTCCTAAGATGCATAAGAGCATCTGTCATTGCCCAACTTGGGAATAGAAAACCTCATTGTGATGGGGTGATGTGACAAGTGTCATGACCATGCTGTAGTGTTGGACAAGTGTCCCTAGGCATGGGTTTTGGGCCATGAGGCCGTTGGATGCCCATCTCAAGGAAAGTACATTTTTGTCTTGTAAAGTTCTATTTGAGTAGGTGCTTGGAGAGATGTATTATGTGATTGACAGGTACTATTATGCTACCGGATTGTCTCCAAATACAAGTGTCAAAGACTCTTGTAAAGACTTGCATTGCAAGTGTGTTGTAAACTTCATTGTTTAGATAATACATCGTGCATATTTTGGAGTGTGGGGTTTTTCACCTGTAAGGGTTTTCCCCATGTTATATCTTGTCTCTCTCTCTCTCTCTTCTGTATTACATTATTGTGTTGTGTATTGCTGCAATATCTCTATTGTTATGTTAACATTGTTGTAACTATAAAGATTAAAATGATTTGTACTCATCTCTCCTCTTTAGATTAGTGTAGGAAGCAATTTTCGCACACCTAGCTTCCTTTCAGTAAAACCTCTACAAGATTGGGATGGGTGATTTTTTCCCGCAAAGTAGAATTACAAAGTTAATGTGGAGATATGATGGGGTCATGGATATATCCACATAACCCACAATTCAAACATATCTGTGTGTACCACAAAACCTCTTGATTTAAAGAAATAAGTTTGATGGATGCTTTGTAGAAATGTTTGATTGTGCAAAAGAATGAGATATCAAACGTAAAACATAATAAGGTACAGTCACGCTATGGTTAAGCTACAGATACATAAAATTGTACTACTATAAGCTTTTTCCTTTCAAATTTGTTGAAGTTGCAAAGCTAATATCAGATATGTAGCCGCAACTATCTCTTTGGATAGGTATGCGAAATGCGGTAGCCTAGACTAGGCGTGTGGACTATTAATGAGCATAAGTGTGATTAGGGAACAAAAAGATCACCCTCATAGATATTCATCAAAGCATAAAGGATAAATGACTTTCATTAGATGTTATGATCACCTTTCCCTTACAAATGCATCTACAAAATATGAAAGCATTGGCTAGGCACGTGAACTGTTGGACCAAATACCTTAAACAGATGTGATCTTGTGAGACATCTAAGTGTAAGATATTCCAAATACAAAATAATTAAAGGTGAATAGTTGGGAGTGGATAACTCAGGTGCATATTATGAAATTGCAAGATTTGAACATATATGCAAAAGGTGTTAGTAGAGACAATGTGAATGAACTAGTAGATAAGAGATCTCAAAGAAATGTAACCTCATCACAAAATATGAAGGAAAGAAGTTGAAAGTAAGAAACTCAAGTGAGCATGTTAAATTACAAAATTTGAGGTGAGTCGAAGGAGATTTGGACAACCTTCAAATCATCGAGAAAGGAGGAATTTTGTTTGATGTTGTAATTGTGACTATCCTAGACTCAGCATGTAAAGTGAGGTTTTTGTATGTAAGTGGATAATACAGAGAAATGACATGAAACAAATAATATCCTGTTGGACATTAATCACCCGCAATGTTCATTAACCACCAAAAAGTCCACATCCAGTTGAAGTCCCCACATTATCCTGTTGGGTAACATCTTCCCACATATCCTATCGAACTCTATTCTCCCACAACATCCAAACAATATGAATACTCCTACAAGTTTGCATAATAAATTGGACATCCATCAAAATATGAAGGATAGAGGAATTTATCAGATGTTTTAATTGTAAAGGGAAAAGGCATCACAAGGTACATGAACCATTAAATGAAGTGTCTTAAAGCAGTGTGATCTTGTGAGATGTTCAAACTACAAGGTATGCAAAGAGAGGGTAAAGGAGAATGATTAAAGGATTATCCACATCATCTTCAGAAACAGTGTAGTGTTTGGCAGAAGGACAGTCACAAGGGGATGAAAGTTGACCTTGACAATGGTAGGACTCAATTAGATTTTAAAATCCCATCCTCTAAAACATGTTAGGATAATGGAAATTATTATGTTAGTATGAATTCTACAGTCTCTATAGTCTATATAATGATTTCAATAGTTCAGGAAGTTGACATTGGCTTAAGAGAAGTTGAGGCTAAACATGTGCTAAGGGAAGAATAAATCAAGAAAATGGCACTAAGAATTTAGAGAAGAAGTATGTGATTCCTCAATAGAAAGTTATGGATGTTCAAGTCCTAATTTCGTCCATTATTAACAACATATAATCCACATCATATAGCACTTTGCAAACACCTAATATGGATGATATAGCAGGAGCTAAACCTACCCAACAAGCTGATAAATTGAATAGGGGGAAGTCAAAAGAGTTGTTAAGATTAGCAGGGAATCTATGGTGAAATGATCTTTGTTGAAGCATGGTCATACTATCCTTAATATTTACTTGAAAAGTCAAGCTATTTTATCAGTTACAGAGGATTCAATTTCATCTCATGTCACATAGTTTTGTGCCCTAAGGACTCTATTTAATCCATCCCTTGATGAAATATGGTTACATGTTAAGCATGAGGTTATAAGATCTTGTTGTCATGACTATTAAATAGCTATATCTACCTCTAAATCCCCTTAGTCTGACCATGTAGTATGTACTGCTCATTTTCATTGTGTAAGGAGGTTGTCAAAGCATGGTGTAGTGGTCTTTCTTTGGGTCCATGTTGAGTTGCATAGTCATATGGTTATCAAACCATTCTCATAAGGTTCCAAAGTATTTCATCTCACTGTCAATACATCACTCATGAAATTAGGGTCTTGCAAGACAAAAAAGTATATTAAATCTTGAATTTGGTTTCCCTCAAAGGCATCTCACCAAATTCCAAGTGGCCAAGACCTTAAGACTGTCACTGTTCTAGCAGCCCATTGTTATGGTTCTAATTGTCCTAGTCTACATAACAGTGACTATCATATTTGACCAAGATATCATGGTGCCTCAAGACTGCAATAAGGAGATGAATTATTATGCTATGTGAAAGGGGATAATATTGTGGAAACCTAGTCTATAGTTATTGGTTAAAGGTGGATCCAATTTAAAGAAGCCTTCATCTATACCACTATCGCATTTGTTAACAAACTCTCATAAGGAACAAACTGTTATGAGCTTATTAGTGTAATGTATACAATGAGTCCTACTTGTGTAAGGGTAGCCTAGAATACTTGGTGAATCCCTAGAATAGTGTCACTACTAGTTTATGATAATCAACTGAGTTTAAAACCTTGCTACTCTATTTTTTACAAAACTCATAATGATCATGCATTGATTGTGGTACTTTGGTGAAAGTTGGTATATGGTATATAAAACTATTCTGGATGCTAAAGGCTCTCATGTAACATATGAACCATGATGGTATGATTGTATCATTATGTAGAGAAAGAGAACACTAATTACGGTCATCAATAATTGGGAACATATGGTAGTTTGGGATCAGCAGGGTAAGATACAGTGATTTGAGCCACAATCACTACTCTATCAATGGCTTCAAGATCTTGGATTTGTCAAAAGCCATTAATCATTGGAATTATATTGTGGGGAGTGTATAAATGTCATAAGGAATGAGAGAGCATTTTAAAAACCTTGAGTGGAAGCATCTATTGGAGCTAGGTTAAATATGAAGGAAAAATCATTACAGTGATGTTCTACTTGCCTTGAGATCTCTTCTCTTGAAACCATCACTCCTGAGTTGTTATAAGCACAATGAATCTTTTGTTGCCTATGAGGTTATTATAAGAACTATTCTAGGAGGCATGTGTAGGTATCGAATGGTTTTTTTGGTGATTTAAGTGAAGGTTTGGTACGTGAAAGAGATACCACAAATGTTGTTATTTGTTGAAGAATAGTCATAGACTGTGGCTATGTCAAACTATCTTTCTCACATTATATGTGAACAAAGGTTGTATTATCTTGTGTGTTGAGAATTAAGCTGTCTCAACATTGGTAATTCCTTGCATTTATTATTGTAATGTAATTTATTTACTCAGCCTATGTTGTAATTTTGTTGCACATCCTATTTTGTCATTGAGTGTGAAGTGGCACGATGACTTGTCACTCCACTTGTAAGATGAATAGGATGGTCAACAGACTCCATGTGGAGATAGGCATCCCTTTTGTGTGGTAGAGGTTTTCTGCCATGTGTCGGCATCTTGACTAGTGTGTAAGTGAATCTTGACTGAAATGGTTATGACAGATTCCTATGACAGAATCTATGACATGTAAGAGTCAGAAATAGAAGGTTTTATGACAGGTGAAGACATGTGTCACAAGGCATCTTGGAAGAAGGCATCTTTGGGCACCCCAAGGAGGGTTATGACATGTTGTAAGATTATATGCTATTTATAGCTTGTTTATGATAGATTCTCTTACAGTTGTAAGATATGTCATTATGACGGATTCTATGATGGTTGTAAGAGTCGTAAGAGCATCTGTCATTGCCCAACTTGGGAATAGGAGACCTCTTTGGGATGGGGTGAATTGACAAGTGTCATGAAGATTCTATAGTGTTGGACAAGTGTCCATAGGTGTGGGTTTTGGGCCATGAGGCCATGTTGGACGCCCATCTCAAGATAGAGCCATTTTTGCCTTGTATATTCTATATAAACAAGTGCTTTGGAGAGGAGATGTATTATGTGATTGATAGGTACTGTTATGCTGTTGGTTTATCTCCAGATACAAGTGTCGAAGATTTTTGAGAGCTTGTGTTGCAAGTGTATTGTAAACCATTTCATTTTTAATAATACATTGTGCAGGTTTTAGAGTGTGGGGTTTTTCACCCGATAAGGGTTTTCCCCATGTATATCTTGTGTCTCTCTCTTATGTCTCA
The DNA here is from genome assembly GCA_027924645.1 of Cunninghamia lanceolata. Lineage (NCBI taxonomy): Eukaryota > Viridiplantae > Streptophyta > Pinopsida > Cupressales > Cupressaceae > Cunninghamia > Cunninghamia lanceolata. The sequence goes on from BSBN01001299.1 coordinate 384,586, forward strand.
TTTCTACGTGTATGTGTATTGCTGCAATATCTCCATTATTGTTGTTAACATTCTATAATTGTAAGGATAAAAATGAATTTGCACTCTTCTCTCCTCTTTAGATTAGTGTAGGAAGTGATTTCTGCACACCTAGCTTCCTTTCAGTTGGTATTAGAGCCTAGCCAGTTTTGGTTCTAGCTGCTGGGTAGGGATTTTTTGAGCTAATCTTATGTTGAGTGGGAGTCTGTATAGACTATTCTATATCTTGTTACAGGAAGGAGATGGCAACCACATCCAGAAGAGTAGAGGTGAAGATGTTCAATGGCACAAATTTCGAGTTGTGGAAACTCAAGATGGAAGATCCACTTATTGATCGTGACCTATGGGAAACCATTGATGGAACAAAACCTACGATAATGTCACAAGATGATTGGGACCTCAAAGATTGGAAGACTAAGAGTCTGATAAGACTCTGTCTAGCTGACTTTGTCCTATTGAATGTCCAAGAGGAGAAGACTGCGAAAGTTCTTTGGAAGAAGTTGGGAGATGTTTATCAGGCCAAGTCCTTGGTGAACAAGCTTTTTTTGAAAAAGAAGCTATTTTCTTTCAAGATGGAAGATGGAGGATCTGTTGTAGACCATATGAATGCTTTCAACATGATTGTTGTACAGTTGACATCCGTGGGTGTGAAAATGGAGGATGAGGATCAGTGTATGACCCTGATTTGTTCTTTGCTGGATTCGTGGGATCATCTTGTCATGGCCATCGAAAGAACTACAACCACCTTCAAGATGGAAGATGTGGTGTCTTTTCTATTGTTTGAAGAAATGCAGAGAAAGACATTTGAGTTGGCCAAAGAAGCTCTTGCAGTTCGTGGAAGACCCAAAGAGAAAGGGAAGAAGGACAAGAAAGGTGAAAAGGGTAGATCCAAATCCTGTGGGAGATCCAAATCTCTTAGAAAGTCCAAGGCTCTCTGTTGGAACTGTAGCAAAACTGGGCATTTCTGAAAGGAATGCAAAGAGGAAAAGATAAAGAAAAAGAAGAATGCCCCAGATTCAAATTCTGACAAGTCACAAGATGATGGTGATGCCTTCATCGCAGCCCTGGCCACCCATGCATCTGATGATGTGTAGTTGATAGATTCTAGTGCATCATTCCACATGACCTCACATCGAAGATGGTTCATAAAGTATGAAGAGTTTGATGGTGGAAGAGTGTACCTGGGTGACAATTCTCATCTGAAGATTATTGGTCATGGAAGAGTCTCAATCTGATTCCCTGATGGATGAGTGAAGGGGATCACTGGGGTTATGCACATCCTAGGCTTGGCATGAAACCTACTTTCTGTAAGTATGTTGAATGATGCAAGTGTGTAGGTTGTCTTTTCAAAGGATGGATGCAAGATGACTAGAGGATCTATGGTGCTTGCGAAGGGTACTCGGAGAGGTACTTTGTTTTAGCTGGAGGCATGCACTTCATAGTGCAATAGTTCTTCTGACTTGAAGAAAAGAGCTACAGTCACTTCATCCCCACCATCTGAACGAGCAGTGAAGAAATCCATTGTAACACATTTTGATGGTAGTGCACATGCTTTAGAAGTTAAGCTTCCTACTGAAAAGACTATGTTATGGCATTTGAGATATGGCCACGTTGGTGAGAAGGGTCTTAGAACCCTGAAAAATAAAAACATCATTGAGGGGTTAAATGATTGTAATCTCAAGTTCAACTTTTGTGAACATTGTGTATATGGAAAGCAAAACCATGTTTAGTTTTACTCTACTTATCACAAGTCTTCTAGTGTATTGGATCCTATTCATTCTGATGTGTTTGGTCCTATTAATGTTCCTTTAATTTCCAAATCTGTATATTTTGTATCTTTCATAGATCATTATAGTTGAACGACATAGGTTTATTTTATTAGAAGCAAGACTAAAGTCTTTAGTCAGTTTAAAGAATTTAAAGCCTTTGCTGAAAATAAGACTAGTAAAAATATTAAGTGTTTGAGAACTAATAATGGTGGTGAGTTTTGTTTGGCAGAGTTTGATAAGTTCTATAAAGAACAATGGATTGAAAGACATAAGACAACTCCATACACCCCACAACAAAATGGAGTTGCAGAGAGGATGAATAGGACACTGATGGAGAAGGCTAGGAGTATGCTTAGTGGGGCAAGCCTTGAACAAAAGTTTTGGACTGAAGCTGTAGCCACTGCTTGCTACCTGGTAAATAGGTCTCCTACATCAACTCTTGTTGGTAAGACACCCATGGACGTGTGGTCTGGTAAGAAGCCTTCAGTTAGACCATCTTCATGTTTTTGGTTGTGAGGCATATGCACATGTGCCTAGGGAGAAACGGTCTAAATTGGAGAACAAGGTTGTTAAGTGTATTTTCATTGGCTATGGTGTCGGTGTGAAAGGATACAAGCTTTGGGATCCTATGGCTGAAAAAGTGTTGTATAGCAGAAGTGTTATCTTTAGAGAGCTAACACCTTCTTCCATTGTTCTATAGACAAAATAGACAGAAAAGAAAGAAGATGTGGTTGAGTTTCCTTCTACCCCTGAGAAGACTAAACCGACAGACCCTATGAGACCTGACGATGAGGAGAGATCTAGCAGCTCTGAAAGCTTAGAAGAAGAAGTGGAACCTCAACCTTAGCCATTGAGGAGGTCTACACAAAAAAGGAAGCAACCTGATAGGTTTGGTTATTCATTACTTGATTCTAGTTGTGATTTTGCCTTACTAACACTAATGAGCCTAGAACTATGATAGAGGCTATGGGCATGAATGATGCAGGTTCCTGGAAAGAGGCCATGGAAGATGAGATGGCTTCTTTGGAGAATAATAAAACATGGGACTTGGTGCCTTTGCCTGAAGGATAGAAACCCCTTGGATGCAAATGGGTGTTCAAGAAGAAATTTATTGCAGATGGTAGTGTTGAAAAGTACAAGGCTGGATTGGTTGCAAAGGGGTACTCATAAGTGGAGCAAATTGATTATTGTGAAATTTTCTCTCTCATTGCAAAGCTAACATCCATTTGGTTCTTGTTATCTCTTGCAGCTACTTATGACTTAGAGGTGGAGTATATGGATGTGAAGACAACTTTCCTTCATGGTGATTTGGAGGAAGAGATTTACATGTCACAACCAAAGCATTACATAGAGAAAGGTAAAGAAAATTTTGTTTGCAAGTTGAAGAAGTCTTTGTATGGTTTGAAGCAGTCTCCTAGGATGTGGTATATGAAATTTGATGCCATTGTGTTGTCCATTAGATTTCTGAGACCGAAATCTGATCATTGTGTGTATTACAAGTTTGATAATGATCGAATTCTCATTATTGCATTGCATGTTGATGTTATGTTGTTGATTGGGAATGGTAAGAATATGTTTTCTGATTTGAAGTCTCAGTTGTTAGCATAGTTTGAGATGCAAAATCTAGGGGCAGCCAGGTACATTCTGGGAATGGAAATCATAAGAGATAGAGCTAACAAAAAACTTTGGTTAAGCCAGAGTAAGTATGTGAAGACTGTGTTGGATAGGTTCAGCATGGAAAATTGTAGACCATTGTGTTTTCCTGTTTCATTGGTGACAAAGTTATCTATTAATGATTGTCCAAAATCTCCTAGTGAGGTGGAGGACATGAGCAAAGTACCTTATGCTAGTGTTGTTGGTAGTTTGATGTATGCTATGGTCTGCACAAGACAAGACATTGCCCAAGCAGTGGGAATCCTTGGTCGATTTATGGCTAATCCTGGATGGGTACATTGGGATGCAGTTAAGCAAGTGTTCATATATTTGAGGGGTACTTCTAAGTATTCCATATGCTATCATGGTAATGCTACAGTACCTCCGCATTCAGTTTGTATTTGTGGATTTGTGGATTCTATTTGGGCAAGTGACATTGACAGCAAGAGATCCACCAGTGCCTATGTGTTCACTATGTTCGATGGTGCAATTAGTTAGATGAGTAAGTGACAACCTATAGTTGCTTTGTCCAAGATAGAAGCTGAGTATATGGCAGAAACTCATGCTTGAAAGGAAGCCATTTGGCTTAAGAGATTGTGTTCAGATATTGGTGTTGATGCAGGACATATTACGATTTGTGGTGACAGTTAGAGTGCAATTTGCCTAGCAAAGAATCCAACTTTCCATGCCAGAACAAAGCATATTGATGTACAGTTTCACTTCATCTGAGACATGGTAGAGGATGGGAAGCTGAATTTGGAGAAGGTAGATACTTTGAAGAATGTTTCAGATGCATTGACGAAACCAGTGGCATAGAGAAGTTCAGATGGTGTTCGGAGTCTATGGGCCTCTTGGTCTGTAGCAGTTAAATCATGTTATTTCTATTGGCTCTTACAAGGTGTTCGACAAGTGGGAGAATGTTGGGACTTAAGGTGTCTCAACCTTGGTAATTCCTTGCATTTATTATTGTAATGTAATTTATTTACTTAGCCTATGTTGTAATTTTATTGCACATCCTATTTTGTCATTTAGTGTGAAGTAACATGATGACTTGTCACTCCACTTGTAAGATGACTAGGAAGGTCAACACACTCCATGTGGAGATAGGCATCCCTTTTGTGTGGTAAAGGTTTTCTTCCATGTGTCGGCATCTTGACTAGTGTGTAAGTGAATCTTGATCGAAACACTTATGACAGAATCTATGACATGTAAGAGTTAGAAATAGAAGGTTCTATGGCAGGTGAAGACATGTATCACAAGGCATCTTTGGGCACCCCAAGGAGGGCTATGACATGTTGTTAGACAATATGCTATTTATATCCTGTCTATGATAGATTCTCTTACAGCTGTAAGATATGTCAGTATGACGAATTCTATGACGGTTGTAAGAGTCGTAAGAGCATCTGTCATTGCCCAACTTGGGAATAGGTGACCTCTTTGGGATGGGGTGACTTGACAAGTGTCATGAACATCCTATAGTGTTGGACAAGTGTCCATAGGAATGGGTTTTGGCCAATGAGGCCATGTTGGACGCCCATCTCAGGATAGAGCCATTTTTGCCTTGTATATTCTATATAAATAGGTGCTTTGGAGAGGAGATGTATTATGTGATTGACAGGTACTGTTATGCTGCCAGTTTATCTCTAGATATGAGTGTCGAAGACTTCTGAGATCTTACATTGCAAGTGTATTATAAACCATTTCAGTTTTGATAATACATTGTCCAAGTTTTGGAGTGTGGATTTTTTCACCCGATAAGGGTTTTCCCCACGTATATCTTGTGTCTCTCTCTTTTGTCTCATTTCTCTGTGTATGTGTATTGCTGCAATATCTCCATTGTTGTTGTTAACATTCTATAATTGTAAGGATAAATACAAATTTTCACTCTTCTCTCCTCTTTAGATTAGTGTAGGAAGCAATTTTCGCACACCTAGCTTCCTTTCATTGTGAAGGAATCATTAGTAAACTTGAAGATATTCCTTAAACATGGGAGAAGTTACCATAGCCTATGGAATGATTGTCACAAAGTCATGGAGAGGACTGCCCCAGATCCTTGAAGAGGATTATCATGCCTAGTAACTAGGATAGGATATGCATAGCTTTATGTTATTGTCTCATTAAGGTGGTCCTCAATGCTATATGTTTCATATTATCTAAAATTTGATAGAGATATATATCTTTCATGAGATTAGCAATGTCATAAGACTAAATCCTCAAGAACCCTGCATATTGTTCAGGTTCCCATAATCATTGTGAAGACAGTCGTATGGATTGTTGTGTTAGGTTTGGGATCACTGTAGAAATTATGATGAAATGATGGAAGAGTGATGAAGTATATGACTACCCTAATCCATAAAACTATCCTTAGAGTTGCTCAAACAAGTCTAAAACAACAATTTGGTTTCTCAGAAAGCCTGGGACAACTATGGTGGATTGAATTTCTAATTTTTATTTGATATGTGTAATGGATTCAAGGGAAATTTTTGAGGTCATAAGAGAATTGAGTAGGTAGGCAAAATGGGAAAACAACTAAGACACAAGAAGAGACTAAGAAAATCATGAGAAAGCACCAAATTTGTGAAGCTGCCTGTGGCAACGAATTTGACAATAGGTCAACTTTGATTGATCTGTGGCTTAAAATGAATATGTTGTGTGTTCTGATGAATGAAATTAATTTGTTTACAATGAAATTGATGCTTTCTTTCTTTTATTGTAGGTCTAAGAAGCTAAAAATATGGATGGGCTTGGTTGAGCCACCATGGAGGAATGAAACCTAGGAGATGTACCCTACTGCCCCAGCTATGAAGAAGCTTGATTTTCATGCTCAAATTGCTACAAAACTTACAAGAGGAAGTTGATATGATATCAAAGAAAATGGAGAGAAACTCTTGGACCTGGTAAACAAAAGAAATTAAATCTACATCATTGTTGTTCAGGTAGAGCTAGTTTATTGTCTTGGAACCTTATTCACACTTGTTCCAGTCATCCAATCATCAAATGCTAAATCCAGCTGGGGTATCTCTTTAAAAAATCATGCCACATGTTCTTTTTACCTTGTCAACTCAAAAAAAATGAAATTTGTGTCATTAGATATATCAAAAGGGTGTTATTTTGTCTCATCTAAACAAGGTTCCAAGCTGTATTTTTGTCTTTTTCTTAAAGGACAAAAATAAAACCAAGTTTGTAACTGCCTAGATACTCAAATTAAATGTTGTTAAATTAGATCCATTGGTGTTGGTTTAATCCTCACTATTCATTGTAAAACTCACTATGCTTACCTCTCTATATAAAGGTGGCCATTCTCTCATTGTAAAAGTTAAGGAAGGACTAAAGAGAAAAGAATTGTTGAAACTCTACCATTTTTTTGAATCAATACAAACAAAATTTCATTTGTTGCTATCATATGAGTTTATTTTATTGGTTAGATTTGGTGTTCATGGTTCCGTTTCACCTTCTGAGTAATTATTTAGTTGCATTTGTGGTTGATTATTCAGATATTTGATGGATTTCATGTCCATACCATTTATGGCTTGCTTATTGTAGGTCAATTTGCATGGTTAGTCTGGACATATTTATATTATCTAAGTTTGATTGTGTGAGTTCATTGAACTATGCTAGAAATTGGGTGTTGAATGAGCTTTTCACAGTTTGAAAATACTTTTTTCCTTAGAAGATTGCATAGCCTTTGTAGCATTGTGGGATTTCTAGCTAAGTAGAGATTCTTTCACCTTTGGGAATCTTTCTCTCATATTATTAATCATTCTTGTAGCTATCTATAGGATCTCTTTATCCCTTCTCTCTCCCCTTTTCTTTTGCATTTTGTTTATCATATCCTATTCTAGAGTAAGTTGCATAAACTTGCACATTATTTTCATAGAATTCATATCTAATGAATGCAAGTTAGAAGATTGCTTGTTCCAGGCTGAAATGACATATTTTATAGCAATCTAAGTGTACATTAGTTCACTTATGCATTGGTAAATCAGAAAACTAATTAATTTCATGTGTAATTAAACCCTAATGCTCTGAAGTTTGTCTAGATTTCATGTAGGCCCCTTGATCGAAATAGAAGAATAAATATCCAACTAAGTTATCTCACAAGTCAAGACCTGATAGTATAAACCTTGGGGTAGTCCTTTTCTGGTTTCTCTGGGATTAGATTTTTTTTAAGAGAGGTGGAATACCCAGTATTTCATCTAAGTTGTTGTGTGCTAAAACACCCATCAACGCATATGTTCTAGTTAGATCCATTCTAGCTAAATTAGATCTAGGCCACAATTTTTCTTAGCTAGAAGTGTCCCACTAGATACATATGTAACACCACTTTGGGGCCAATTTATAAAAAATAAATTATTTGAAAATATTAATATTTATAAAACTCCTACTCACGTAAATAATATTTTAAAAATCTAAAAATATCCCTTTTTAGATCTATCAGTGTAGTTTTCAAAAATATAATTTTTAAAATATTTTAATTAGTGTTTATATATAATTTTTACTAAAGGTAGGTCATCAACACAAAAATAAAAAGTTCATTGTCTTATCATGAAAAAATACTAAAGATTATTAAAAATTTGAAACAAATATGATGCACTAGAGGAGAGATTCCATGTTGAGATGATATAATCATTTTCTATTTTCAATAAATAGTTAAGTCAAAAAGTTGCATCTCATTGAAATACTTATGTTTTCAATAAACACAACTTTCAAGATTTATTTAAAAAATATATTTATGGAAATGAGAAAAATAATCTATGCACTAAAGTTTCAAGTTATATAAATGTAAAAAAAAATTGAAGGAAAAAATAAAATTTACTATATGAGAAGAGGCATTTCACTTAACCTTGTTTTTCAACATTTTATTAGCAAATAAATTTAATCAATTTTACAAAAAACTACATTCAAATATTTTTTATGTTTTAAAATAATACAAACATAAAATAAACTAAAACATCTACATTTCGTTAGTTTACGTAATTTCAATTTTGAAAACATATATGTTGCTTTCTAGTGATTCAAGTTAAAAAGATAGATCAATGTTGGTCATTTCCTTTATAAAGTAAGACACAACTTTAAACTTTCACCCCAATCTATTTTCCCTTGAGTGCATAATATAGGTACACACAATTGATCTACAATATGGCAATGGAAGAGGCAGAGCTACATTCTACACCCTCCCACAGACTTGTGGTGATATCATTATCACCAAGCAAAGGATTGTAGAGATTCTTGACAACAAACTGAGGGAGATGTAGCTAAATAATGTCCATGAACTTGAGGATTTTGATCCCATTGGGTTATTCATAGCATGGATTTAGAAGATCAAGAGCAGTAAGGTTGCAAAAGTTGTCCACTAGCACCAGCCAGATATTGAGGCCAAAAGGAACCCTACAGAAGAGAATAGGGACAAATTTGTTGATATATGGCCTAGAGTGGTGCAAGCACTCCAAAAACTCCATCCATGTGAGACCTTATGTAAGAAGGTAAAATGATATGACCCCAACAAGTTCAATTATTGAGTGTCTGCACTTAAAAAGGAGTAATGGAGCAAAGAAAAATCATGGCATGGTGAAAATTCTAACAAGAGATTAGCCACACAAAGGAGAAACCAAATGACATCTTTGATAATCATATTTGGGAGATGGCATATGATCAGGTCTATAACAACCTTATCTCCCCCCACACCATTAGAAAAGGTCAATCATGCCAAGAGGTGACTCCCTCAAGAAGTGAGAGGACATAATCAAATGCACCATGCATTAGAGTGACAACAATACAAGTTGTAGGATAAGAATATCATCCACAAGCAACATAAGGCCATTAGCATCATTCGTGCATTTAAAATCACACACATAGATATTGAGATCAAGGTTCTCACCCTTAATGACATCAACACAAGTAGTAGGAGACCTCATCATCGTCCATATATTTGTGTGACAAGAAACCAATAATGAATCATAGCAATCACCCAAAACATAAGGATGGGTAGAGGCCATGGGTCAAGCATCTCAAAGATATAGCATGATGAATTTTTTTTTATCCTGGATATCCACTAAGGATATGATGACCCTAAAGATGAAAAGAAAAGAAAGATTGAAAAGGTAGACTTTCCACCTATAAAGAAGACAACAAATAAGAATAAAAAGGACTCTAAAGAATAATCAACTTCTATCAAGGCTTAGCAATAGAATCCCATGACTCCTGTTGTAAGTGTTGCTCTCTCTTCTCCTCTTCTTTCTTTTGTTTTTGCTCCTACAACCTCTTCCTTTTTTGCTTCCTATTAGTCACTTACCTCCTCTCCTCCAAGAACAATCCCATCTTCCCCACCTATTCCCCTATGCCACCATATCCCTACTCTAGTTACTTCCAAAATGCAACAACAATTCCCATAGTTTCCACCATAATTTCTATATTGCCCATACTACTACCCCACTATCCCTCTCCCATTAGTTAATTCCCACCACCAACTATTAGTTACTACCTCCTACTATTCTAGCCACCCACTATGTCATTTTAATAAACCTATGATCCATAGTAGTCATATCCACCCTAACCCTCACCCCACACTATGCAGATCCTTTCTCCCCAAATAACCATCCCATACTCAACTACACATCTAGTAGCCCCATCACTTGCACTTTTCCTAGGTACTACCCAATTGGTGCAAGATGTCATGGTGATGTAAAATCCCTCTTTGTACCTATTATGGAGTAAAAAGTTTTATTGTCTTTTTATCTCCTAATTTAGCTCCTAGGTCCTTGTGTTAATACTTTGCAAGTTAAATGCTCATCCCAGAGCAATTTTCCACAAAACCCATGTCAAATGGGGCTAAGGGGCCCATTCTAAACACTTAAACATGATCAAAAAGTGCCTTGGGACTTGGGCATCTATGCCCAAGTCTAGCCTAATTTGCCAAGATAAAAATTAATGCATGTCGGCTTGGGCTTTCTCAAAAGGTTTCCCTCTATCAGCCTCTTTAATTTAATTTACTCATGTTAGTGGGAAAGCATATATAAGTGAGTTTATGACTTCATTTTTCACCTAGATGGATAATGTGAACTTGTGATATTGAGAAAGAGCATTCAAAGCCTTCATTATGTTGTTATTGTGTTTGTTTGTTGCAGATTTGGCTTCATCAATCCATCTCCTCATGGTTTGAAAGATATTGATCTCCATGAGGGTTTCACCTCTAAGGTGACATCAATTTGTGTTTCAATCATTTCATTTCATCATTGGATTTGGCCTCTACATTCCTTGGGCACACACTCTATCTAACAATGGTGTTGGAAGACTTGAATGTCATTCTAGGGCTTGACCAAGGTAAGCTCCTAAACACCACAACCCCGAATCCACTTTCTTTGTGTGTGTAGGTTATGGGTGCGGGAGTTGGAAAAGTGCAGGTGCAGAGAAGTAGTTTGAAGGATTAGGTTTTGGGATCTTGAAGAGGATTGCAAATATTCCTCCCTTATGGACCAGGGCGCTTGCCCCGTAGTCCTCCTGACAAGTTTGGCTCTAGACTCAAGATCAGGATATGGTCTGATACACCCATTTGCTTGAAATCTCTAGAAATTTTGTCCTATTAAACTTGGGCATCCACCCCATAGTCTGCAAGGTTCTAATTTTTGGAAACTCAACTTCTGGTATGTTTCTGATCCTTCTTGAGTATCTTCCTATACAATTTTTTGTAGCATTCTGTCTATTTGTACCTGATTACACTATAATTTGGGTTTGAGGCCTATTTGATCTAGGGTTTGGCAAATCTCTCAATCTAATCTATTCTTTCCATATCATTCCTAAGCACAAAATCAATAGCTGAGTCCTCATCCATCTTGTAGTGACTTGGCTTAGTTTTCTCCTTGAGTGTTATTATGAAAGGAGGGTTTGATTTGATATACTTTAACATCATTTATCCCCTCTTCTTCTTTGTTTCAACATAACAGTACCAACAAAAAATGGTACAAATCGAGACTATGAAACAAAAAAAGGATCCCAAAAGAAAATAAAAGTGTGATGCCACTCTTATGACAAAGTGAGTGAGAACCAAATATGATCCACATAGGAAACTGTCCAGTTTACATGTGCTTCACACCATTGGTAGAAAAATTGGAAGAATAAATCCAATTGATAAACTATGAGATTAAATCAATAAGTGTTAATATCAAGGATACTAAAGCATAACACTGGGCCAATTTCCTCCAAGAAGGATCTAAAGTAGTATGCCCATCCATTATTTCCCTAGAGAGAAAATTGAAGAAAAGTGAGGAACTGAAATAGGCTAAGCAAAAAATATAGGCCTTAGAAATAAAGACCAAGGCACTTGAGGGACAAGTTCTCATTATGTTTGGTAAGTCTATTGAGGTAAAATACATACATGCACATGATTCAAAAAAGTGCATCTTTGAGGCCCAAGAATAATTGGGAAAGGTTAGGTTGGACCTCAATACAATAAAAGGGAGAAAGTATTTCAAAGAAAGCAACCATTGATATCTTGACAAAGATAGAGTAAAGGAGCCAAAAGGTCAAATAGAAGCAGTAAGGTAAAATTTGAGTGCCTAGGAGCTTCAATTCTCCACTCTCTAGACCCAACGAGACACCTAAAAGAAAACAATTAAAGGCCTCACCAAAAATAGTCATGACCTAGAGCAAAGGCTATATGCATCAAAGGATGAAGTTTAGTGTCTGTAGGCTCAAATTGAGTAGCTTAAGTTGTTAGTGGGCTCACTCAAGCTTATGCACATCCTTTGTTGAGCCTTTTGGAAGGAGATTGAGCAATCTATTGATGCCTTCACACTAACACTCAACTATATCAAGTATGTTTATGCCTGCCCTATACTCAATCATTCAAAAGGAGATCTATATAATGGAGCCTACTATTGCACCACTAATCAATGATGCCTATGCCACCATATCAGGGCTATAGAATGTTTATGCACTCAAGTTAATTATTGTAGGGATCCATAGTTAATTCATCATAGCCTAGTAGGTCAATGGTGTATTATAAAAAGATAGAATGTTGTAGGAATGCAAGACACACCTAGAAACCATCATGCAATCCATAACTAAAATTCAGGCCTACATGAAGATGCTCATAAAGAACAACATCCCCTCTCCCATGGATTCAAATGAAAAGGTGCTCTCCTTAGGTGAAATCCAAGAAAAGATAAAAAATAAGGGCTTTGATGAATCTGAGATAGATAGATTGTCCCTTGTATCAATAATAGAGCAAATGTTGGCTACAATTAAGCTAGCTACTAACTTGGGTATTCTAATATACACTACTAGCTTGCAGTCACAAAACATCTCATATGAGCATACACTAGAGCAAGAGTGCAAGTACAAGTTACTACAAGGGATAAATCTATGCAAGGATATGATATTGGGGGAGGATTGTGGCTTCTTTTAGTTAGATTTGAGGGTTAGGTATCTCCCTTCCAAGTTTTAGAATTTTAAAGTTTTGAAGTTTTGAGTTTTGATTAGTTAATCTATGCCCTTCTAGGTTCCTTTCCTTCCATAAATGAAATAACCCTTAAGTGTCACCAAAACTATAGTGAATCCTTCACTAGAAGTGGTATATTCATCTTACCTTGATATTTGATGAATAAGAATACCTCACAACATTCATGAGCTTCCCTACTTTAATAGGATTTTAGTATTTTTGGAGATTTCATGCAATTTTACTAGAGGCCAAGTACCAATGAATGTGTGTCATCTGATACTTCAAGTTAGATAGATCTAATGACTCATGGAACAATTAGAAAAAACTAGGACTTGTTTTTATTGGAAGCCCTAGCATTAAAACATGTGGCAATATGGGCAATAATATAAAGTAAAATATATAATGTATGGGTATTGGTAGGCCTCACTTATGTTGATAGGTTACATTAAGTCATAAATTAACTAGGCACATGTTCCATGCTCCTAGGGATTCCCATAAATATAAAAGGAAAAGTTCCTCAAGCATCTTATGTAAAATCCAATTTACTAGTAGTAAACTCATCTAATGGCCCATGCGTGATACACCATTGCAACATAAAAATACTCCATTCTACATCTTGGCTTTATATTTTTTATACTTGTGACTTCACCATATCATCCTACAGTCCCTACAATGCTAGAGTAGCTAGAGTGAGATCGATTAAGTCCAAGAATCCAAATTTTCATAGACAACAAGGTTAAGCATTCATGCCCACCAACTGAATAGCACCCTCAAAACAAGTTTCACTTAGTAGTGCCATTAAAGTGTAGTACTGTGTGGTAGAATTCATAGAACAAGCTATTAATAGGTTGTGCATCCTATCCCAACCATTTACAATAACAATTAAGGCACCAAACTTGTAGGGATGTCTTCTCTCTACAAGAGTTTAAATTTAAAATGTACATTGGAAAGAAAACTATTGTGGGTTGGGTATAATAGTTTATAAATACTAGCCTACATACCTAAACATATGTTGACACCTTTTTAGCTAAGATTTTGAGCTTGATGACTAAGTGAAGTTTTATTCCTCTTTTTTGATATATAGGGGAGGCTCTATGTATGTTTCCAAAGTACATATGTATTCATCCATGTAATAATTCATGAACTTAATAGAAATCAAGTGGTTGTTTTGAGTAGTTATTGACTTGTCTTTGTTTATTTTTACTAGTTGTATGCATGTTTATATTTTTCATTATTGCATCATTAGTTGTTAAGCTCTACTCTAGTAGCCAAGATTATTAACTTATTTAATGCGAGTCTTAATTTTCTTTTAGTATTTCTATCCCTTTTCACTCCCATTACATAAACAACTTTAGGCTTAGCCATAAGATAGATAGGGAAACAACCCTCTAATCCTAAAGACTGTCTTATTAGGATCACCCTCTTTGCTAAACAACATTATTGCATGTAAGACTTTCCGTGTTGTTGGTTCATGCATGGCACATTAGCTTCTTGAAACCAAGGCTTTAGTATCTAACCAATATTAACATTACTAATTAAATAATAAAGCTACAAGGGAAAAACATAATAAATCAAGTTTGTGCTCCTAGTACACGATGATTGAACTCATAAGTACCATCAAGTAACTTTCAAAATAAAGAGTCACGAGCACATATTTCATTTACCATACTGTCCTATTCTTGACACAATCACTATAATTCCCATTCACACATTGGCTTGGATTTACCATTATAATTTCCTTGGAAATAACATAAACATAAATAGTCTTCAAACAATGTAGATTCTTATTTGCTACAGCATACATAGTACTACAAACATTTCACTGACCAAACACATTATCATTGACACCATACATCCATAAATTACCCGTGAATGATATAGAAGTTGATTAAATCCATAGTCATAAATCATGAAGAGTTCTCAAATAGTAAACAAATGACACCAAACCTCATGCACAATACACCATAAAGGAATACCAAGAAATCATGATTCAATAATCTAGATAAAGAATAAAAAGGTTAGAATCCTTAGTCCTACAAAGACTAAATAACACATACATGAAAACCCCATAATATACTAGCACCGACTTCTCCATGAGAAGTCTAAGGATGGAATGATTTCCACAATAAACTTCCTAACTCTTGAAAGTGAGTTTAATAATATTATCATTCAAACACAAAACACATATATACTTACTATAAGTCCTATGCAAACTCTTGCAATAGTATTATCTTATAGACCTCCCAATAGAAATATATTAAAGTCTATGTATAACAAAGAAAAACAACACCCTAAAAAGCCTAAAGATCACAACTATTTTTCTAGCATGGCTATAACAATCCAAAGATCCAATTTCTCATTCCTAAAAATTTCTTCCAACATTGATACAATGTTAAATTTAATATTATAAATGTAACTATAACATCAAAAATTACATACCATTACAATTTCATGTTATGTTTTGCACCTATTTTAGTGTCCATTCCCTTAGAATGCTTTAGATATCATTTTAGCATATCCTTAGCCTTTTCCTTTACTAGAAATTACCAAATTTATTCATCACATTTTGATTCTTCTTGCCGACCTCAAGCAATGTGCTAAATTTTAAACAATTTATTTAGGACACTAGTGAAACATGTGGATGTCCATGCAATCTGCTAGTATCGCATGAGTTTCCAAAAATTTAATCATTGTTTCCCATCCAGCTACTTATTGTCGCCTACTATAATGCCTGTCTATCAAAAAAATGCCTTTTTACTCCAAATCTAACCCTTTAACTTCTTCATAAGCTTCATGAAAAATAAACCTTTAAAATTAACTCATGAAATTTAATTATCCCCATCTCTTGGCTATGCTTGGATGAACATACCTCCATTTTAAAGCTCCCTAAAACTACATGCTACTAGATTTTCATTGATAACTACATGTGCTCACTTCTCTCTTCTACATCATGTCACTAATATTGTTTCAAAAAGTTATTATTCTTGTTTGAATAATATTTCATCTTTTTTTTTATCATATTTGATACTATATTTCCTTTGAAAATCTCTTAATGACCATCACTACCCATTATCCAATCACATACACACACTATGTTTTCTTCCCCATAGATTAGAGATGAATGCTTATAGATTTATTTTATTATTATTTTTCTTAGTCTATATGTACATAGGATAATAGCACACCCATTTTCCGTTGCTTCTCTATCATTGATTGCCCATGGAGGTCAAAAGACCAAAATAGGAGCTTGATCACTCTTGGCAAGCTTTCAAGTAGCCCTAACCATTTTTCTTGTCTACAACTATAAATATTTGGAAGACATTCAACTACATGGAGGTTTGCTAGTATCTCTTCCCTTCTATTTTTCATTTTGTTATTCCATTTTATTTAGTTAGTTTATCTCCATTTTATCATTTGTATATTATTTGGCCTCCCTCAGTTTGCTACTTTTATTGTGTTGGTGTGAACCACCTACCAGGAGCACAATCTGTAGAATAAACCTTCACAGAGATAAATATTTCACTGAATGAGTGAATAATTAAAATTAGATGCAAAAATATTGTATAGAACCTTGCTTATAAAGGCAAGGAGAGAGCTGGTAGAGATAACCGATGAACAACTAATTACTTAATTGATGCATCAAAATATAATTAATATCTAATTATGCTACCTAAGTAAAAATTAAGCCTAAGGTAAATATATAAAACCATATTTACTCCAACACCCCCCCCCTTAAGTGAAACTTAGCGAGTAGATTATTATTCAATATGAGCAAGATGCAATATGGGTCCCAGCTGCACAACTATGTTAGGTACCCATTTACAATGCTAGATGCAATGCAATCTCTCACAAATCAAAGAAAAGGAGAAAACCCTGTGGGACAAAACTCCTCTCCAAAAGAGAAAAAAATAAGATGATGCATGGAAGACTCACTAATACCGCCAAGGACTACATACATCATGTATATACAATCAAGAATCCCCCCATAATGAAGAAGCTCCAATGTTGATGAAGTATGCCTGGAAACAAAAGATGATCCAATGCCTACAAGAAACACCTGTCCCCTTAGGAAGAAATAAGTCCATTGAACGATGTAGAAGCCACTCCATGTCCAACTGAAAGGAGGAGGAATGAAGTCTCCAAATAGAAATCTC
This sequence comes from Cunninghamia lanceolata, assembly GCA_027924645.1. Taxonomy (NCBI): domain Eukaryota; kingdom Viridiplantae; phylum Streptophyta; class Pinopsida; order Cupressales; family Cupressaceae; genus Cunninghamia; species Cunninghamia lanceolata. The sequence continues at coordinate 401,616 of BSBN01001299.1, forward strand.
TGAAAACTAAGGAGTTTCCAAGCTCGAATAAGCCACCATATAAGCATGATCAAACTCAACCAAGAAATGTGACAAATCAAGTGATAAAGGAAACTCATCAATGTCAATCTCCAAAGGATATGTATATGTATCAATAATTATGCGAAAACTATCATCAAAGAGGAGAGAAATCCCCTTAACTATGTCTCCCAAATCTGCAAGATGAGACTCTACAAACAAGTCTGAAATACCTACCAAATACGCATCCCACAAAGCAAGATCTGAAAAACTATGAGAGAAGGACCCAAGTTTGAAGAAGTAGGAGATGGAGGAGGAAGAAGCTCAACACTAGTCTCAAGAACACGAAGATTCAAGTGACCAAACTTGTCCTCACAAACATGATTCATCCTTGATGGAAGGGTATGAACATCAGCCAAAGGAATATCATCATCAAGAGAAAAATAAGAAAAAGAATACAAGTGAGATGCATGATCCACAACACCTGTAGCAATGATCTCTATAGTCTCTATGTCCCGAATGTATACATGATCAGGAGTGAACTCAATTGTCTTACCTTGTGCACCATGAGTAATTTGATAAACTGAAAGGAGATTAGTGGTCAAGGAGGATACACAAAGAACATAATTAAAACATCCTTCACCCTTATCAATAGAACCTTTCCCACAAACCTTCATGTATGTATTGTTACCCATCAAAATTATAGATGAACTACAAGGCTCAAAAGAAGAGAACATATCCAAAGAAGATGCCATATGATGAGATGCACCTGAATCAAGAAGCCATCTCTCATTTTTAGGAATAGTGGAAGCCAAGAGTGCTTTACCTTTCATCCCAATAGAAAATCATTCATTTCCTGACTATGTAGATGAAGATGTTGCCAAATGTGATGTGGAAGGAGAAGGAGAATAAGATTTGATGAGGGCAGTGAGATGTTGTTTTTCTAAAGAAGGTGAATAAGCTCACCAATCTTCTTAGTCTAACATCTATGCTCATCATGTATGGATCTCTTGCAATAAACCAATTTGATCTTTTTCTTTTGTGATGGTTACTCTTTAGAAGAGGTCTTGGTCTCAGAAGTAGGCTATGAAGGTGAATCCTTAACTTTCTCTTTAGACGTAGAATCCTTATTCTATTTCTTGTCCTTGCCACTTGAAGCCTTAGGATCTTTTGCAAGAAGTGTTTGAGCCCTTGTAGGTGTCAATGTGCCCATTTTTTCCAACTTTACTTGTTCCCTTGTGAGTTGCACTATAAAACCATCAAGAGAAAGCATTTTGTGTGCACTACCTAGAGCATCCATGGTAGCATAAAATGTAGAAACAAATATAGAATAATCAGGACCTAACTTCGAGAGACTAGATAGAATCAGCTACTCATCATCTTTTTTAACCCAACATTCAGACAACTGCAATCTGAGAGAATTAAGCTTGGTGAAAAAGTCCTGGATATTGTCAAAATGTCTAGGATCAAGATTCATTAGTTCATTCTCCAAATGAAATTTCCTCATCTTATTTGGCTTACCAAAAAGATTCTCTAAGGTAGTCCAAATATCATTATGATGCTTACAAGGTAAAACATGATATCTCAAATTAGGAGAAATGGACATAATGAGAGTACCAAGAGCTTCATCTCTTCGATCAAACCATTTCATTTTTTCTACAACACTTGTGGGTTCAGGATCTTGGTCAAAAGTAATCCTTTGCAACTTCGACTTCAACAACAAAATCTCCATACTAGATTTCCACTTAAGATAATTTTTTGAAGTTAGAAGTTCTACTTTAGGCAAATCCATGATGAAATAAGAGAAAGCAGCAAATATTCTTCACAGTAGAATCAACCAACCCCTTTGTTCACGAGAATTGAGAAAAACTAATATCAAAATTCAATGGATTAAAAGCACCATAAATAAGAAAAATATGTGAGAAATACCTCAACCACCACAAAGGTGACAAAAATACCTTTCCGTCAATATGTGGTTTGTGAAAATCAGCCTCTGTTTGCAAAAGATATGCAAAAATGAAAAAAAAAGGCCTGTAAAGGCACTTTTGGAAGCACTAGTAGGCACCTGGTCACACCATATGACAACCACAAGCATAGGGGCATAAAATTGGGGCCTTTTATGCCAAGTAGATCTCAACAATCAAAATATGTGGTGGGTTCCACACCACATAGGAGCCACGTCACCACAAGTCTGAATGCCAAATAACCAGGTCAGACAGTGAGCACACAAGTCTGCACGAGACTATGAATCATCAATCACCCAAAGCACAAGTCACCAAGCCACGAGGGTTTGCTCAAGGGATCCATGCACGAGCGTGAGCCTTTACAAGTGCACATGGTAGACAAGTGAGTGAAAGGTTATTTCTATTAATGGGAAAATAGGTTAGTCAAATTAATGAAAACAAAAACCCAAACATCAATGAAAGTTGAAAGCAAAGAAGATTTAAAGCCAACACAAGTAAATATACTTACAAACTCCTTTACCTATCCTTTTCCATTGTTTGCCTATCTTTCTTTGATCCTAATTATGAAGCCCTCAGAAGCTTTCCTTGCTTGCTTGCTTGTTGAAGATGACAAAGGAAGAATGGCTTTGATACCTGTTTGTGTTGAATGTGAATTTCAAACACATGATAATGGAGGACACTTGAAAATGGAATGAAGAAGAGAATGAGAGAAATTTGGGTATAGTGATTGTGCAAGATGAAGTCCCTTTAATTGCTTAGAGAATGGTCTCATTTATAGATTTTCTGAAAAGGGAATGGAGGGTGAGGATCAAAAGATGAGATCAATGGCTCTATTTTTTGTGAATCTTTAATTCATAATGGATGAATTAAAAATTCTTTTTTGAGAAGAGTGGGTTATGACAATTGAATTAAGAATTCAATAGTGGAGGATAGTGAGTTATGACAATTGAATTAAGAATTCAATAGTGGAGGAAAGTGGGGAACAATTGAATTAAGAATTCAATAGTGGATGATAGTGGGGAATAATTGAATTAAGAATTCAATAGTGGATGATAGTGGGAAATAATTGAATTAAAGATTTATTTTTAGATTTTGGAGTATATTAGCTAATTAAATATTAAGAATATTTAATTATATGTGCAACATGGTGAGGTGGAAGGGATGAGGTGGAAAGATGAGGTGGATTGATGAGGTGGATTTAGGATTTGAGACATTAGAAGAATTTAGGGATTTTAATTAAATAAAATAATTTTATTTAATTGTAGGATAATGAACCAATCAAATAAACTTATATATTTATTTAATTGACAGAAGAAAATAAGAATTAAGATAAATATTAGAATATTTACTTAATTCAACTTGAGCCAATTTTAGGTGTCTACATTTTGCCCCTCTTTGAAGCAATGTGTTTTATCACATTGTTTCAAAGAATAAATAGTCTGATAATGATACATGCCCTAGTTTGCCTCTGGTACAGGTTATGATGATAGGATGCCCCCTCGGGATATTGGACGGGGAGAAGGCAGAAGGCGTGAGACGGACAATCTCATGATGAGATATGTTGACAGGAGATGAAATGGTTGAATGCAGAAGAAAGGGATGAATGATATAGAATGCAAGATAAAAATGATAACACACACAAACAAGTAAGCAAGTATGCACAAATGATACAGGCACAAACAAGGTATTGCCCCTGTCGAGTGGTAAACCAATGAGATGGATCGATGATGTCTGGTTTTAGGAATGAAATATGTCGTATAAGACTTTGGGTCTGGTTTCAACAATATAACATCCTGTCTAAGACATTTGATACGATAGTGTTGTCATGGCGGGGAACAATATATCCCTAGACCAACATGCCAGGCATGTTGTCATGGCAAGGAATGGTGGATCCCTAGAGCAACACAAAGGATAGTGTCTGGTTTCAGGAAATGAAGCATGTCATGTAAGACGCGTGTGTTGGTTTGATTTTGACAATGCAACATCCTGTATAAGACAATTGATTGATTAATTGATCGAGTTGGTTTACGACCGGACAAGGATCAAGACCATTGATTATGATTGGGTCATTTGACAAGATTGACTTGACTTGATTGACATGGATTAAGGATAGACTTGCAATTGGATACGGTATGGATATGGATATGGATATGAGATGCAATTGGATATGGTATAGATATGGAAATGGATATGAATTGTAGTTGGATACGGTATGGATATGGATATGGATATTTGTCACCTTGATATAGCAAGTATTTTGAAGCACTTTCATTGTTGGGCTTTATTATGTTGTAAGAAAATACAAGCATCTAGGTATAATTAAACTGAGATGACTTGAGTATTGCTTACATGGATTTTGATTTAGCACGTTAGTACAAGCATCTAGCCAAAATTGAATCTAGATGACCTGAGTACTACTTGCATTTTTCAACAGACAAGGATTGCCCCTTTTCATGTTCAGATCTCGGAGTCCTCGATGATCTTTTACCAATCATGTCATTAGACAGAAATCGTCACATTACTAAAGTTTAATCCACAAGCAGTAGACAAAGAAAATAATCATGCCCCCATCATAGCATCTCTAGCTTTTGGCATCCTCGAGTAGCATAGAAAGACATGATAACATAAATCAAGACTGTAAGTTAATCTAACCAACACAAAACATTCTTGCATTTAGATGTGTTTGTTTCTTACCATAATTTGAGATAGAATTAGCTTGAGTGTTTTGATATGGTACTCTTGTTTTGTCTTGGATAGGTTGATGTTTTGTGTCAATATTTTTGTTTTTTTGGTAGCTTGCTTTGCTGCTCTTGTTTATCTGGTGAGAAGATTGCACAATCCTTATTGGTGAGACGGACCCTAAGGGACTGACCTAGTGCCTCGGGGCCTCATTGCTAAATGGCCTTGCCTATGTGACAATGCAGAGGAAACGTAGTTCAGGGTAAACCCTAATGGACCATGGATGGACTAGAAGAGAGACAACAAGAAAGATGACAAGAAATGGGATGGATGGGACCATGTGAGCCTCGGGGGCGCATAGGAATATGGCCTTGCCTATGTGATGACACAGAGGCAACATAGTTCATGGACTTGGACCATGGAAAACAAATGAGAGACACTATTCTTAGGCGTGCACAATAGATGCGGTATGGGACAAAACTTTGGTTGACAAGGCCAACAAAGAGATAGAGTATCAAGACACGATAGGTAACTATCAGGATTTTATTATGGGACAGATATGGGTCGAATGGGACACAAGGAAGAATGGACTCAAGGTGATTGGTTTCCCGAAGATGGAGAAGGTGGTTTATCACAAGTAATGCCTGTTTACCAGGTTTTCACCACTTGCTTTTATTGGCACGGAAGCTAGAAAGTATTCTTGCCAAGTTTTCATCATGATACCTATCCAAGGCGCCTGTTTGCCAAGTTTTCACCACAGGACGATTTTTTTGTTCTTTTCTAATTTTTTGATTATTTTTGTACTTTTTTTTTTATTTTTTGATTTTTTTTTGTACTTTTTTTTTATTTTTTGATTTTTTTGTATTTTGTGCCTCCCTTACATTGGGGTTCTGCTAGGTATAAAATTGGCAAAGATGCATGCTATTGATTGGATCATCTAACAGCTCACCCTCGGATGTTGCCAACTGATATGCCCCTGATCCGTAAGCAGCTGCAATCACATAGGGCCCAAGCCAGTTAGGTTCAAACTTGCCTTTTTTTCTCTATCTTGTTGATTACGAGGATTTTCTTTGAGGACAAGATCCCCAATCTTAAAGATTCTTGGGCGAACTCTATGGTTATAGCTTCTTGACATCATCTGTTGATATGCCTTTCTTCTAGCAGCTTTAGTTCTTGCAACCTGGAGACTCTGTATTCTTCATCTGATATGAGACCTTTCAACGACACCCTGAGAGATGGTAGTTTGACCTCAATGGGGAGGATAGCTTCTGAGCCATAGACAAGGATGTATGGTGTAGCACCTGTGGGAGTGCGTATATTGGTTCTGTAGGCCCACAGAGCGGGATTGAGTTGGATATGCCAATCACGGCCAGCATCATTGATAGTCTTCTTGAGGAGTTTCAAGATGGTCTTGTTGGATGCTTCAGCTTGACCGTTGCCTTGGGGGTAGTATGGTGTAGAGAAGCGGTGTTGGATCTTGAATCATTCATAGAGTTCTTGGACATCCTGGTTTTTGAATGGTCTTCCGTTATCCATGATAATGGATGAAGGAATTCTATATCTGCAAATGAGGTAATTTAGGATGAATGAAGAGATTTGCTTACCTGTGATGGTGGTGAGGGGAATGGCTTCAATCCACTTTGTAAAATACTCTATGGCAGTTATGATGAATTTATGGTTGTTGGATGAGGGCGGATGGATCTTTCCCACAAGGTCAAGTCCCCATTGGCAAAAGGGCCAAGGTGTCGCTAAAGGTCTCAATTCTTAAGCTGGTGCATGTATTAGGTTCCCATGTATTTGGCACTGCCTGCACTTTTTGACAAACTGATATGAATCCATTTCCATGTTTGGCCAGTAATAACCCAAGTACATGAGTTTCTTGGCTAAGGAAGGACTGCTAGAGTGTGTTCCGCAGATCCCCTCATGTACGTCCTGTAAGGCAGTTATGGATTCTTCTTGTTTTAAACAATGGAGCAAAGTACCATCGAGACCACGTCGGTATAGGGTATCGGCTATGATGGTGTAGTGAGAGGTTTGTGTTGGTCATGATGTTAGTCATAAACAAGCATAGAATAAAAGTACACATTAACCTTTATTCATCTTGAAAGATACGATGAATTCAGAGAATTCATGATCCCAAGTCTCCGGTGATTAGGTCTTAATCATCTGACGTTACTCAGAGGTTGATGTGTGTTGTTGTTTCCATTTTGGGGCCTTACATGAAGTTCATCATCATGACACTGCTTCTGCAAAGATTCTTCACACAGAGGTCATTTTATACAGTTGTTTGATCAAATGATGCAGTTATATTCAAATCTTTGCATGATATTTTCAATTATATATGCCTGAACTTCAAATATGCTAAACATTTTCAATTATCTACGATATGTCCACATATTTTGTGTTATTTGCTTGAGATTATCAGTTATTTGCAATTATGATGATGAAATGTTTTGAAATTTAAAAGAAATTGAAAGAAATGCTTCAAATTAATGTTGAACCTTTAGCTTTTGAACCACATGCACATCAAATACAGTCATGAAGAGAAGAAAACCAAACCATATGTTCACCAAGACATTCCACAGCTAGATACAGTTGATGCTAACTTCAAAGTAATTGTGTGAACACAACATATGCAGGTAGACATGCACTCCAAGGGATGCAACAAATCATAGCATATATCCAGAATTCACACACTGATTACTCAAGATTTACTATGAATTGTAATCAACACAGTCTTCTCATTCATTAAGTATGCAAAGATATAAATGTATACAAAAAGCTTTGAAATGAGCCCTGAATATTTCAGCAGACGGATTTCAATTAAGTTTTGAATGTTTAAAATGAGGCATTCCTACACCTTTTATAGAACAAGGTGAGGAATCCATTACAAAAAGATCTCAGATCTTGATTTATATATGAATATCTATGGTCAGTCTTTCTCTTTGACTTTGTCAACTCTATCAAAATGGCACAAGTTGCCAGCTGGCAACTATCTGAGATACTTACTTTTGCTAAGTATTAGATGCTGATATTTACTTTATGATGTATCCTCATCATGCTCGTCGTCTGATTCATGAGCTTCATCATCAGGTGCATCACTTTCTGAACTTTCATCATCCTGATGAAGAAGACCCTGCATATGAGGTTGCATGCTTATCCTAACCTACTCATACAACTGCACGATTTTATCTATTTCTCGTCCATCCTTGGTCTTTGCTTTGATAATGGCGTGCTTATGTGCCTGATATTTATTTCTAATTCTATCCAGTTTATTTTTCCTGCTATGCAGTGTCTCATTGTAGTTTTCCATCTTGACCTTGATTCTCATTATTTTATCTATGACTTCCTCTGTCAAGTGAACAAGTGGATCATCAGCTACTGATTGGAAGTTGTTGTGTAAAGCTTTGATGGCAAACTCTTCATCCCGATTCTCTACTTTCCCTTCCACTTTTCCTTCCAAGGTTTCCAAAATCTCTACCTCAATAGACATCATATCATGCAATTTCATGCTGATATCTCTCAATTTATTATTTCATCTTTTAAGTACTCCACATTCAAATTGAATGTCCTGGTACCATATGTCTACTAGTAATGCAGTGTTATTATCTAGTACTTACTTATTTTTGAGCAGCTGAGGATTTATCCTCCTTATTTCATCTAAGGCAGACAATGTCTTCTCCAATTGGAAAGACCTCTTCCCTGTCTCCATTTGTAATTTGTCTACCTTCTTCCTGGAGATACTGAGGGAATTCCATCTCTTTAGAGAGGTTTTTATTACTTCTTCTACTACATCCAATGTGGATAGCATCCATTTCCACAGTATGGATGACTCATGTTTCATGAGATCCAACTTATTTACTTCCTCCTGGGAAATAGCAGTCAATGGGACTGCATGTTTAGTTGAAGTATCTTCAGTATTAGTCAACCTCCCTATATAGGCATGCAACTGAGCAATATGCTCTTTGTGTTTCTTATTTTTCTCCTTTTCTCTTTTCACTTTCTAAATCAAAGAATCTATGATATCTTTGCCTTCCTGAGCCTCCTGGTCTTCATTTACAAATCCCAAGTCTACTGTGCTGATCTGAAATCTAAGGTAATTTTACCTTTCTCCTTCTCCATAGTAGGGATTGCTACCTGTGCTGTTCTTCTACCAGTTGTAGGATCTCTCTTAATGGCTGAAGTCATTATGGCCTTTCTCTTTGGTTTTATTATATTTTTAGAAAATAAGGTAGATACATCAAATTCTTGAATTACAAAATCTACCTCTGTGTTTACCTCCTTTTCTAACCATGGAGGTACCTGATCATGTTTCTCTACATCATCATGTTGTTCACCCTAGTCTCCTGTTTCTGTCAGCATATGTGAGGGAGAAGGTGATTTTCTTGTCTCTTCTTCATGATGCTCACTTTGAGGGTGATCCTGTGGTACATCCTCCTGCTGAGGAACTTCTTTTTCTGGAGGAGCATCATCTTGAGGTGGAGGATCTTGTGCTACGTCCACATGATGATCATGATGATCATGATCCTATTTTGTCATTACCTCATCCTCCTTTGCCTTTTCTTCTTCATGAGGCACATTCACCGCACTGGATATTGCGGAATCCTCCTTAGGTGCTGGCATTTGTTCTGAAGCCATTCTCTGTTCTGCACCTGTGCTACTTTCTTCCTGAACTTTGGCAGCAGGATCTTCAGATACATCCTTCTCATCAGCCTTCTTTTCCTAAACCTCTACTATAGCAGGTTCCGTTGATGCATCTTGTGAGCTTGGTTGGCTTATTTCTGAAGCATGGCCTTCTAGTTCTGCCATCTTTACTTCTTCTGTATGTTGCCCTTTGTCAGGTGTACCTACTAGATGTTTAGGACTTGCATCCTATTTATCTGTCAAATCTACCACTACAGGACTTGTCACCTGTGCAACTAGTGTATCCAGCCCTATTTCTTGGGCTACCCTTTTTGGGCTCTTTTCCTTTTCAGCTTCCACTTGCTTCATCTCCTCCAGTATTGTTTGAACTGTTGCAGTCTTATGAGGGGTCATTTGCGTACCTGCAGCAAGGGTTTCCATCTTTTGTGAAGATACCTCCTTCACAACCTCATCATCAGATAGGTTAATTGTCTCCTCTAATGAGATATGACCTCCTGGTGAGGTTTCTTTCATCTTCTCTTCTACAAGTTCAGTTTTGAACTTCACAATGGTAGGAAGTGGAACATTGTGCTAAAATTCCTTATGCACAACTTTGCTACCTGCCCCTTTCACTAGTGCAGGGGATTGCCTTATTTCTCCCCTCATAGAGGTTCTTGGTCTCTTAGGTGGGGTAGCTACCACCACATGTGGGGCTCTTCTCTTTCTTTTGAACAGCAAGGGGGCCTCCTCTTCTTCAGGTTCTTCCTCCATGAAGACATCTTCTTCCGTTGGTTGCCGTGAGGAATGACCCTCCTCTTGGGTCCCAGCAATTACTACCCTTGCTGGCTGATCTTTCTTGGACTTCAGTTTCCTTGTCCGCGGAGATGATGCTGATGCTGATCCTGATCCTGATGCTGCCTCCTCAGCTAGAAATATTGCTCTTTCAATGATCACCCCTTTGGGCTCTTTATCAATTTTCTTACCCCTAGGGGGTCTTTTGCTTTGTTGTTGTTGTGGTGGTAGTATGTCTCCTTTAGATTTTCTCTTTTCATTTATAAAGTCATCATATTCCTCACCAGGAATATCCTGCCCTTTCTTCTTGTTGTCCATAGTAATGGCAACACCCTTCTTCTTCAATGCCACAACCTGTTCATCAACCCAAGCTTGGGTTAGCTGTAATGTCCTGGCAATGAAAGGGTCCAAGGATATGTCCTCCTGTATGGTTAGGTCAAGTGCAGATATGGTATCATTATATACCTTCCTTTCCTCATACTCATTTGCCATTATCCTGCCATCATCCTTCTTCAATTGTTGAGGAATAGGGATGCAGTCAAAGGTTTTTATTTGATTCAATGTCAGCCTCTGGTATCTTCTTCTTCTGGCTTCTGCTTCATCTTCAAAATCTACCCAGAAGTCCTCTAGGTGCCTCTGATGAATAGGCTTCCCTACTATTTTATGTATCCTCCCATAAGGATCATATGGTCTTGTTATTGGAAATGGCTACAATTGCATTTTATTTAAGCTGACCATCACCTTCTTGATGCTTTCTAAATCTGGGCACATGTACCAACCAATGGTGACTGGAAACAAGATTGGAGGGAGCTTATGAGCATCCTTGTATGTCTTTAGCATGGTGGAGCTCTGCCTTATGAATTCCATTAGTATCACTGCATCAGTGCGGTATCTTGGCAGCATGAGGGGAGGTCCTTCAAATCCCTCAATCCTCATGTAAGAAAACGTAGCAAATTGAATGTACCAGGCTCCATGCCTGTAGATTATTTCTTGAGCTTCCATGCTCAATCTCTTTGTTCTGTCCTCCTCCATAGTCCTTACCAGATGCATAGAGAATGCATCATTGACCAATTTGTAATCCTGAAGGTAGTTAGCTCTCTGTAGCTGGGGATGATGATCTCAAATGTGCACAGCATTAACTATGCATGTAAGCTTTCCATCTATAATTAATGCATCAAATGTGCCTTTGTATGCACAAGAGTAGACAATGTATGATGTCATGTAGAATGAACAATTTGAACCTCCCAGGTTCATCAGCTACTCATGAAGAGCATCACTTATCAGCTAGACCCATAGTGGCTTGATGTCTACATATATGCACATCATGATTACACCATACATCCAGTCCTTGAAACTACCAGTATCAGGCTGGCCTGACACCCTGCTAAGTAGTGCAATCATGTATTGATACTCTTCATCAAAATCATACTTAAACAGGTGCACAGGAAGTTTGGCAGCGGCCGGATATGTGCTATTCTGGGCCCTCCATTGATACATATTCTTCCTGGCCTGTTTCTTATTATTCTCATATTCAATTTCTGATTTCTTCAGGTCAACACTATTAAACTTTCTGCCCAATGGCAGTCCAAATGTCTTGGAAAGACCTTTAATGGATAGGTCTGCATACACTCTTCCATGTTTCACCACCTGTCTGGTCTCTAGATTGTAATTCCATGCACACTCGACAACCAGCTCAAGAGACTCCATAGAGTATGGAAAACCGACCGCATTCCACAATCCAGACATGAATACTGCATCCAACAGAGGGCTTCTATTCTTCTCATCGTTCATCTTGGCAAACCAGGCCTCCAAATCGGTGCTTCCTTGATGGGTATCTATAATTGCACCATACTTAAACAGGATTCCTCTTGGAGATGAGAAAATGGGCTTCTTGAATTCAGCCTCACACTTTGCCAACCTCTCGCCAGCCATAGATATCTGCAATTAACACAACTTTGTCTTATAATGGGTACACACATGCATGCAGATAACAATTATCTCTATTAACACCATGCATACTATATTCATTGAGCATTAACCTATCACAGGATGCATAAACGAAAACTTCAAACCAGCAACATCATACCTGACTATGCAGAAGCAACAGGATGAGGGTTTCAATTACTTGCCTGGTTATGCAACTCCCTTTATACCAGTGGTTCTCCAGAGAATGCTCTTAATCCTGCTAATAATCATGTGCTTCCTCCTGCCCATGAGCTCTGTTCGTACAAGTGTCGCCTGTATGGGGGGTGGAAGCTGGTGCTCTGTAGATTATTTTCTCGCAAGGTAAGTCTGAAATGGCGGTGAATTTACCTTTTAACCTTGCAATTAGGGTAAAATTAGGGCAAATCCTGACAGATTAAATCTTATTCGTTGAATTTTCGCATGAAAACTCAGGATTTCGCCAAGTGTTCGATCAGGTTTAATGGTCGGTAGGAACTACCTACCACCTCTGCGCACATTAAATGTCAATGGCGGCAATGAGAGTGGGGTGATATATGAATGTCAGGATGATATATGAATATCAGGGTGATATTCAAATATCAGGGTGATATTCGCAAATATCAACCTGAGTGCAATGTGATCATCCTCCCTGAAAGGAAAAACCATCCTTGACAGATCGGGTGATAAACGCACCCACAGGTCATGTTTCATACATCAGGAGGATATTTCAATATATCGGGTGATGTTACGAGATGATGATGACCAGATAAAAATTACTTCTCTCTTTCAGAATATCAGGATGACATCATCCATATATTTGCTCATTGTATCGCTAAGGTATCATGACGTCATCGTCATGTTATGGGAACATGATCATGTTTATGAAATATCCTGCCGAGAGGTAAATGTGATGATGATGTCATCGTCATGTTAGTTTCTTTGTTTATCAGACTCAAACGACGTCATCAGGATAATGGCTTAGGGGGATATTTCATGTCAGGAGGATATTGAGAAATATCGAGTTATATTGAGAAATATGATCCTCGCAGGAAACATAAGGCAGCTAACGGGTAAAGGTCACTATCACCTAAAATTGACGTCTGGACCTTTGGACCGCATGAATTATCGGGTGATAAATTAGATCAGGGTGATCTTTTGAAATATGACTGATGTTACGAAATATGATCCTCCCCCTAGAAATATCAGGTTTGACTCAAACTTTGACCAGTCATAACTTTCACATCCTAATGAATATCAGGGTGATGTAAAAGGCAAACCTGCATGAAATTTGATGCTCTATCTGAATATGGGGTTATTGGAATGAAATATGAACTTTGACAAACTAACCTCATGATGATGACTTACCTAGCCTATCCATGCATGATGATCTGCATGACCTACTTTTACCAAACTGCCAGAAAGCACAAAAAGCCAAGCAAAAAGTTGGGTCCCTATTTTGCCAAGTCAAAATGGGGTGTGTTGTGTAACCACACAACAGTTTGTCATATGAAAGTTTGTCTATGGTTAGAAGAGAGGTCAAGTGGGAGAATGTTGTCCTTGAGGTAAGCGTAGGTCTTACCGTACCAAGGTGAATCAGATCCAATGAGAAGGCATATGGAATGGTTCTCAGGAAGACCATAAGCTGGTTGCTGGATAGTTTCCACTAAGAAGTTGTACCATGACTCATTTTCAGGTATTTCTAGAAGGGAGGCAATGGTGGCCATTGCATCTACTGCTTTATTCTCAATCCTAGGTATTTGCTCGAAGGAGATGGTACCAAAGTTTTCTTTGAAGTCATCGACCATCCTTTTGTACGGAATGAGCTTTTCATCTTTGGTTTGGTACTCATCATTGACTTGATTGATTATAAGCTAAGAATCACCGTAGACATGCAATTCTTGGATTTTCCATTCATTTGTCATTTTGAGACCAATTACTAAGGCTTCATATTCCGCTATGTTGTTTGTGCATGGAAATAACAATCGGTAAGACTTCGGGATTATGTTGCCTTGAGGAGTTATGAACAGGATGCCTGCCCCCGATCCATGGTGTGTGTAAGATCCATCAAAGTATAGTTTCCAGGAAGATGTTGACACATTGAATAGGGATTCATCTGGGAACTCAAACTGCATTGGTGTGGTGTCTTGCAATGGTACCTCTGCTAGTTGATCAGCTATGATTTGTCCCTTGATGGCTTTTCTATCTACATATTCAATGTCATATTCACTGAGAAGCATTACTCATTTTGCTAGGCGACCTGTGAGAGCTGCTTTGCTCAGGAGATACTTCAGTGGGTCTATTTTGGCAATGAGTTTAACTGGATGTGCAAGCATATAATGTCAGAGTTTTTGTGAAGCAAAAACTACCGCGAGACATAATCTTTCTACTTGTGAGTATTGTAACTCATAGCCCACCAAGGTTCGGTTGATGTAGTGGACGACTCTTTCTTTGTTCTCATAATCATGTTGTGCTAGAAGTGCCCCCAGAGTAGTAGGTGTAGCAGATATGTAGAGAATTAACGGTTTCCCTTGGATCAGAGGCATAAGAATGGGTGGATTCATAAGGTATTCTTTTAGCTTGTTGAATGCTTCTTCACACTACTCATCCCACCTAAATGGAATATTCTTGTGCAGGAGATGGCTGAATGGTTGGCACTTATCTGCCAGCTAAGATATGAATCTACCGCTTGCCTTGTAGCGATCTCAATTGAGTTAGAGTCTTGGGTGGTGGCATGTCCATTATAGCTTTGACCTTGGTAGGGTCCACCTCTATTCCATTTGCCGACATGATGAAGCCTAGCAGTTTGCCTGAAGTTACCCCAAACACACATTTCTTTGGGTTCAGCTTGACTTGGAATTGGTCCAATCTTTGAAAGACTTTTTCTAGTACATCTAGGTGTGAATCCCTTGTAAGAGATTTTGCTAGGATATCATCGACATAGTCCTCCATTGTTACATGCATCATGTCATAAAATATAGTAGTTATAGCTCTTTGATATGTGGCACCTACATTTTTCAACCCAAACGGCATGACGTTCTAGCAAAAGGTACCCCATGGGCAAGTAAAAGTTGTCTTGTGTTGGTCCTCTGGTGCTATTTTGATTTGATTATACCCTGAGAATCCATCCATGAGAGATAGCATAGTATGTCCTGCAGTTAGGTCGACTATGATATCAATGTTTGGCAATGGAAAATCATCCTTGCAGCATGCTTTATTTAGGTCTCAAAAATCATTACATAATCTGACTCGGCCGTCTGGTTTGGACACTAGCACAATGTTGGATATCCATTCTGGGTAATCTATAGCCCTGATGAACCCTACATCTAGCAATTTCTTGAGTTCTTCTTTGACCAAAAGTGCTATGTGAGGATGCATCCTTCTCAGCTTCTACTTTACTGGTTTTACTCCTAGATCCAATGGTAGATGATGTAGAATTAAGTTTGGGTCTAAACCTGGCATGTCTGCATATGACCAAGCGAAGCTACCCCTCTTTTCCTTGACGAACGGTACAAACCTGGTCTTTTCTAGTGGAGTAAGAGATTTAGCAAAATGAATGATCTTAGGCTGTTCCTCTATACCAATATTGACTGGATCTGTAGGTTCCACAACAATCTAAGACTTCTCCTAATGGATGTCATCAGGGAGAGTGTCAAGTCTTCCATCATCAAGTGCCATAGTTGGGTTTTCACCTTCAGATGCATCTTTTCTTTTTACTGTTTTGGGATTTGACACTGCCGCAGAGCGGTTTTCACTGTCAGATCCAGTTTTTATTTTGATATTTTTGTGACTAGAAGGCTTGGCACCCTCTCCAAAGTAAGCCACAGTATTAAGTTCAATAGCAAAACTAGCTTTATGATCTCCCTTGGGTAGGTGGTCCCTAAGTTCCATATAATCAATGTAAGCATCATCGTTTTGGAACATATCTAGTTGAGGAGTTCCTCGCATATCCCAATCAATAAGCTCAGGGTGCACGAGGGGGAAGGAGTCAGATGATAGACCTGATTCATTGATGGTATGAATGGAAATGTTGGGAGCATTGGTGGGGATTGTGGTCAGGCGGTACTTTCTTCCAAGTTGCTTATTGCAATGGAATTTAAACTTTCCTCAAAAGCCATGATCTCAGGGATGGGTGAATCAGACTCTAGTGGTCTGTTTGAAAGCATTTGTCCCTCACAGTAGGGGCTAAAAGTTTGAATGGTGTCAACCTCCTTGTCATCATAGGAATGTTCTATTAGCTCATCCCACTCATACTCGTTTGAATCTATATCGCTGTCTTCTTGGAGTGTTTGGATCATTTCTACAAGACAGGCATTTTCCTTGGCTTTACCCTTGCCTTTGTATCCTAGGCCACTTGTGTTTCTAGCCGATGAGGATGAAGAAGGTTGTATAGGTTCAATGATTCCTTCTTTTCTGAGGCCGATGGGGCCTTGTCCTTCATACCCCATTCTATGCAGAATAGTCTCACCTCGCCCATAGAGTTTTGTTGGGAGTCTAGGCAGATCTTGGGGTGTGTTTTCTTTTTCAGTATAGAGCCATTGTAGGATGTCTCTCTCCTCTATTTCATCGGATAAGGTCCCCCATTTTACAAAGGGAGTTGCGGGAGCTACAAGAGGAGTAGATGGCTTTGGAAAATGCTTGGGTTGGCCAAAAGATCTAGGAGACAAAGGCAATTTGGCAAGATTGAGACTGTGCTCAATTGAGTACTCCCCCACTCCAGTTTCTTTTATGGTAACTTTCTACTCTTTGGGTCTTGAGGAGGAGGCTTCAGCAGTATGGTCATGCTGCGGGACAGGGGATATATATGCTCTATTATTTGAGATGATGCATTTGGGTTTTGCAAGGAAAGAGTTGTAATGCTGATAGGGGTCAAGGTCACCTTGAATTGTGATTTGCTTGCCATTGTGCAGGAACTTTATGCATTGATGATAGGTTGAGGGGACAGCCTTCATGGCATGAATCCATGGTCTCCCTAGAAGAATATTATAAGCGAGCTCCCTATCAAGGACTTGGCACACAACATCTTTTATTACTGGCCCCACTTGTATGGGTAGGACTACTGTTCCCTTTGTAGTTCTCTCTTCCTCATCATATGCTTTTATAGTAATTTTCTTCCTTGGATCAACTACCCTTTCGGAGAACCCCAATGCAAGGACCAGCTTTAACATGCAAATATTTAAACCAGCTCCTCCATCAATGAGAACCCTCTTGATGCGGTGTTTGTGTATAAAGGCGACAATATGTAGAGGGGTGTTATGTGGTTGAGACATAGAGAGGTCATCTTACTCGGTAAATGAAATGGAGCTTGAGGAAGTCAGATTTCCTACCATGGTCTAAAACTTCTCTTGGGCCAGGTTAGTGGGGACAGTGGTTTCCACTAAGGCTTTCTCAAGGATCTCCTTATGGGAAGGAGATAGACGCAACAACTCCAAGATTGAAATGTGGGCCGGAGTTTTATGTAACTGGTCTATGACGTTATACTGACGGAAGTTAGATTGAGGCGACGACAACCTTGGAGGTGCGGTATTAAGTGTGATTTTACCACTGTGGGTAATGATACTACAACCAAGTCTGTTAGGTTCTAATTGTTGGTTGGGTGTGATGACATTGATTTGCGGGACATGCTCGGATAGGCAATTGATGGTATAGTCAAATGGCACACTTGCATAGTTGGCATTGCTATTCCCACTATTCTAATTTGGCCTGTTGTGATTGTTGTTGTTGTTACCGTTGTTGTTGTTGTTGTTGTTGTTGTGGCCATGGTTGTTATTGTTGTTATACGGTCTGTCATGATTAAGAAGTGGATCCCTGTAAGCCACATGTGATTCATTGGAGGTATGCTGTTGGGTTCCTCCTTGATTTTGATCAAGCACATCTTGGATAACATTTTTGAGACGGATACAATTGTTGGTTGTGTGCCCCCTTCCTCTATGATATTCACAATAGTCCATATCCTTCCAATAGGAAGATTTGATTATAGGTTCATAATCACTTGTTGGCGATAGAGAGATTTCACTGTTAGCCAATAACTTCCTTAATGCAGATTCTTGGGATTCACCTAGTGGTGTGAACTTTCACCTTGGAGTTGAACTGAACCATGTTCTTGGTTCCCGAGAGAATGGTTTGTTAGGTGCAACATTGTTTGCTTCTCCTTTGAGAGTGAATATGGGTTGTTGCTTGGGAGCTACCACCTTGGCAACTACTACCCCATCGTTGACAACATTCCTATTCTTGTTTCAAAACTTTGATTTGTCCATTGTGTAATTGGAGGTTATGGACTTTTGAGAATGATGTAGGGCATTGTATTTGTATTTGATAGCTAAGATTATTATTGAGGTTATGGACAAACATTTCCAATAGCTGCTTCTCAGGTATATCATAAGAACACTTACTTGCTAGTTGTCTCCATCATTGTAGGAAGGTGGCGAATGACTCACCACTCTTTTGTTTGGTGTTGCATAGATCTAGCATAGATAGTTCATGTTTGATATTATAAGAGAAGTGCGTGATGAATTTGTTGACTAGTTCATCCAAAGTTTTGATGCCTGGTGGAAGCCATGAGAACCACTCCATAGCTTGACCGCCTAGTGATCTAGGGAATAACCTCATTAAGTAAGTCTCGTTGTGAGCTACTTCTAAGCATGCTGCGTTGAATTCCCTAATATGGTCTTTAGGGTCCCCTTTTCCTTTGTATTTGTCAAATTTAGGAACTTCGAATCGATAAGGAAATGGTTTCATGATTAAACTTTTATCAAAGGGGTACGGTGCAATATCTACCAAGGAGTAGGTTTTGGTGTTTGTACCCGTCTGGCGATCTGACATTTGGTGCTTGAGATTCTTGATTTCTTTCCTTATTTCTTCCATAGGAGTACTTTGGTCTATGGTTTTCTTTCCTTTATCATTTGAGTTTGGGTCTAGGGTTTTCTTTCCCCTTTCACGATCATCCTCTATGTTTTCCAAGATTGAGCTTATATCAAAATCTGCGGGGAGTTTAGTTCTAAGACGAGCAAGGTGATGGAAATATTTTTGGGGGTCATTACGGAGCACTTTCTCTACTAAGCGTTGGAATTTCCTATTTTGGATGGTGTCCTAATAATCTCTATCAGAGATTTCCTCATCACTATCGTGAGGTGTGAAGATGTAGCTGGATGAGCTAGCAATTTCAAGTTGTTTTTTTGTATTGAGATCGAGTAAGAACCATGCAAGGTGATGTGGGATGAGGTGGAATGGGACAAGAGATTTTGGCCAGATGCCGACGGAAACTGCTAAGAATGGGATACCTAGGATATGGCTTGGATAAAGGACCTTCTCGCTCAATGATGTCAAGTAAGGTGGTGGATACAAGACGGTAGCCACTAGTAAGGGTACTCGATACCTGTCTTACTGTGCAGGGACTAGTCGTGCAATGAACCACTAGTAAAGTTCTGTGACCTACTAGGTTTACTTGAATTCACAATGATACGGAAGGACCTACGCTATCCTGATATGGGATACTTTGATTTTGGGACTAGAAAACCTGATAGAAGGTGGATGGGATGATTTGGCGAGAGAGAGACTGTTTGGATGAAATGGATGAAAATTGATTGCAAGGTGGAACCTGATCTTTGATCCTGAGACTAAATTGAAATGGGTACCTCAGACTGGTGAAATCTTTCTCTTGAAGACGGATTGCGCCACTTAGACTATTTTTTCTTTTTTTTTTTTTGTTTGGTGGTTTGTTTGGTGTTTTTTTTTTTGGTTTTTTGGTTGCAAGAATGTTCTTTTGATCCGATTTTCTAAATTTCATGGCAAGAAAACACAACAAACACAAAGAGTTTTTATGGTTTTTTTTTTCATTTTTTTGTGATTTTTTTTACTCTATTTGGACGAAAAAGAAAGAACAAGTATAAAATCCTAGGCTCGAAATGGATAAGAAGGGTTTTTGGCCACTAGAACAAAAGGTGTTTAATGAGGGCAACCGTTCAAGTGGTTACACATGCGGCAGCACTACTCTCCGTTATGGAGTCTTCCAGCCTATAAGGGTTGCGTCTTGGAGGGTTTTGGGGGAGGTTGGCTATCGGTGTAACACAACTTCACTCGTTGTTTGAAGCTTTCACTCCAAACACAATTTATTTATAGTGGCTTGGAAGGGCTTGGTGTCTAGCTTGTTACCACTTAGGGTCGTTCCTACTTGGATAAGCGGTATCCAAGATCATGCCCCTCTAAAGGAAAAACACATGAGAAAATGATACTTCTGGTGTTTTGGTCACCCAAGATAGGGGAGAGCATAGTCCTGGAATCATTCCCAAAAACACAGTATATAGTGGTTCCTTTCCTCTAGTTAAAATGAAAAAAACTAGATGATCTATCTACTTGGGCAAGCACAGAACTTTGAAGTGAGTAGCAAGATAGCAGTGGTCCAATTTTAACCAAGATAGCAATGGTGAGTTCAATTTTATCCACGATAGCACGAGTTGTTAACTTTGAAGTGTTGGTCAATTGAGATAGTAGTGGTTCAGTTTTAACCCACATAGCAATGATGAGTTCAATTTTAATCCACGATAGCCCGAGTTGTTAACTTTGAAGTGTTTAAAAAGATAGCAATGTTCATTCCCGTTTGTAAGATAACAATGATCTAACTACAGAAGATAGCAATATGCAGATATAGCAATGGTTCAATTACTCTCTTCCTAGTTAAAGGCTATGTGGAATTTGTATGAGCATTCGTTTTACTGTCCTTTAAAAATTGAAGTGTGAGTTTAGTAAATGCAACTAGATGAATCTAAACCAGTAGCCTAACTTGAAAAATAGATCAAGAGTACCCTTGTAAAGATGTCAACGTTAGCAAAATCTTCTAAAAACCTTAAGATCACCGCCTGCTACAGAAGCACCGCTTCAGTGACTAAATGCGCAGAAATAGTCAACAGAAGCGCAGTAACATAGATGCGCCGTAACAGTGGTTAAAAGCATCGTAAGAAAGAATGTATGCATAGATAGAACATATGTTGTGAAACAGTACAGTCACCTAAAAATTTCATCACAATTGCAAAGTTTGCTGAGTCCTCTTTCCGATGATTATTCATTTACAAGTTTTTGACTTCGTATGCAAAAGTTGTGTGAGTTTGAAAAAAAACAACCTATTTTGATAAGTGAAAAATCCAAAAAAGAAAAAAAAATAATGCCCCCTTTTTTTTGTATTTTTTTTTTTTAAAATTTTTTTATTTTTATTTTTTATTTTGATTTTTTTTTTTGGTGAGTGTGTG
Source organism: Cunninghamia lanceolata (assembly GCA_027924645.1). Lineage (NCBI taxonomy): Eukaryota > Viridiplantae > Streptophyta > Pinopsida > Cupressales > Cupressaceae > Cunninghamia > Cunninghamia lanceolata. The sequence goes on from BSBN01001299.1 coordinate 422,854, forward strand.
TGCAAGAGTGGTGGCTGGGTGGAGGGGAGCAGTGGTGGCTGGAGTGGCGGAGCGGAGGGCGGAGGTGTTGGTGGCGGTGGTGGGCGCAGAGGAGCTGGGCAAGGATTGGGGGTTTGAGGGAGGGGACGCAAGGAGGGGACACAGGGAGGGCGGCGCGGAGGAGCTACGGTGGCGGCGAGCGGGAGGCGGAGGGGAAGTGGCGGGAGAAGGGGAGGTGGGGAGAAGGGAACACAGGGGGGCCGAGGGTTGGGTGGCAGAGGATCGGGGGTGGTAGATGGGGTTGGGATGGGGCCGTGGGAGGGGTGCGTAGGGAGAGGTAGAGGGAAAGGGGCTGCGGGGGTCTGCATGGGGAGATGGGGTTTGGGGAGGCCGAGGGCCTGGGGATCGGGGGGGAAGGGGGTAGGGGAAGGATGGCGCGGGGAGAGGGTTTGCAGGGGGGCCGAGCTGGGGACTGCGGGGGGAGCTGGGTGGGAGGTGCACAAGGGGGAGGGGAGGGTGTATGATATGGTCAGGGGGGTGGGGGGAATGGGGAAGGGAGGACAAGGGGAGGCAAGGGCTTTTGCCCCTGCTGGTTATGTTTTTTTATTTTTATTGTTTATTAAATAAATGAAAATGCTAAACTAAAAAAAAACAAATAGATCGTAATTCCATTTTTTTTTTTAAATTTTTAATTTTTTGTGATTTTCTACTTTTGCAAAAAAAAAAAAGAAGATTTAAAAATAAAAAATGCTTGCTGTTTTTTTTGTTTTAAACAAGAATTTTTTTTTTTAATAAATTTTATTGCAAAAAAATGGGCTGAAAAACTAAAAAAAAATTTCAAAAAATTTTGGGTAACAAAACTAGACAAATGATAGGGGATTTCTTACCTCTGAAGCCTCTCGGACTCAACGGTGAGCTCGATTTGTGCGTAGGAGGCCATTTGTGAGAGTTGATGCCCGAATGGTCTTTGAAACACCTGAATTTGCAACAAAAACTCTAAGACAAACACTCACAAACAATGTGGATTAGATGACGGTGGGCGCCAAAATGTTAATGGGAAAATAGGTTAGTCAAATTAATGAAAACAAAAACCCAAACATCCATGGAAGTTGAAAGCAAAGAAGATTTAAAACCAGCACAAGTAAATATACTTACAAACTCCTTTACCTATCCTTTTCCATTGTTTGCCTATCTTTCTTTGATCCTGATTGTGAAGCCCTCAGAAGCTTTCCTTGCTTGCTTTCTTGTTGAAGATGACAAAGGAAGAATGGCTTTGATACCTGTTTGTGTTGAATGTGAATTTCAAACACATGATAATGGAGGACACTTGAAAATGGAATGAAGAAGAGAATGAGAGAAATTTGGGTATAGTGATTGTGCAAGATGAAGTCCCTTTAATTGCTTAGAGAATGGTCTCATTTATAGATTTTCTGAAAAGGGAATGGAGGGCGAGGATCAAAAGATGAGATCAATGGCTCTCATTTTTTGTGAATCTTTAATTCATAATGGATGAATTAAATTTTTTTTTTGAGAAGAGTGGGTTATGACAATTGAATTAAGAATTCAATAGTGGAGGATAGTGAGTTATGACAATTGAATTAAGAATTCAATAGTGGAGGAAAGTGGGGAACAATTGAATTAAGAATTCAATAGTGGATGATAGTGGGGAATCATTGAATTAAGAATTCAATAGTGGATGATAGTGGGAAATAATTGAATTAAAGATTTATTTTTGGATTTTGGAGGATATTAGCTAATTAAATATTAAGAATATTTAATTATATGTGCAACATGGTGAGGTGGAAGGGATGAGGTGGATTGATGAGGTGGATTTAGAATTTGAGACATTAGAAGAATTTAGGGATTTTAATTAAATAAAATAATTTTATTTAATTGTAGGATAATGAACCAATCAAATAAACTTATAATATTTATTTAATTGACAGAAGAAAATAAGAATTAAGATAAATATTAGAATATTTACTTAATTCAACTTAAGCCAATTTTAGGTGTCTACAATTTCAATATATGAAAACATTATTATGCCAATAATGTGGGACTAAAGTGCCTACCCATGCCCAAAGGAAGCCGCAAACTGGCCCACTACGCTATAAGATGATCAAAACCCTAAATAAATATCTGCTTGAAATTGTGCAAATACAAAGGTTTGAAGCAAAAATGTATATATATCTGTTGCAAACTTTTAAAATGTTAATGTCTTCTTTATAGATGTATCAGCCAGCCACAAGAGAGATAGAAAAGACTCCTTGGAATCCCTTCAAACACCCTTTTATTTAAAGATCTACCATAAACTCCACAGTGGCCTGCAACAAAGTTCAAACCTTAGACTATGTGTGTGGAGAGTCCATGTTGCTTCAAGATGGCACGAGCCTTAGGAAGGTCATGTTCGACCTTGTGAGAAAGAAGAGACATCAGATTGTGGGCAGATGTGGTAGATTTGAAGCAACGAAATCTTCAAACAAAGAATAGTGCTCTTACAAAAAAATGACTCCCTTTTGATGGAAGAAAGAGAGGACTTAGACACCTCTTTCAATGGCTTGAACAACGATGCCCACTAGGGTTTTTGGATCATCCTATAAGAATTTCAATATTGCCAACAAAAATGTTGAACCTACAAATAAATGGTATAAAATTGCCACACAGGCTTGCAACTGGAAAACCAATATAATCGATGCTTTATGTGCCAATGAAATGGCACTTACAAAGCAAACAAATCAAATATCCATCTGCAAGATAATAATAATTGGATCTCACCAATTCACTGATGAAAAATCTCAAAATGAAAAGAGGTGCATATAGTTGGCTCTGATACCATGTTGGTCTAAACCACCTCCCAGGAGCACAATCCACAAAATAAACCTTCACAGAGATAAATATTTCACTGAATGAGTGAATAATTAAAATGAGATGCAAAAATATTGTACAGAACCTTGCTTATAAAGGCAAGGAGAGAGCCGGTAGAGATAACTGACGAACAACTAATTACTAAATGGATGCACCGAAATGCAATTAATATATAATTATGCTACCTAAGTAAAACTTAAGCCTAAGACAAATATGTAAAACCATATTTACTCCAACATGTCCAAATTTCTTGTTATGCAGGTGGGTCTGAAATCTAGTGAAAACCTTGTATTTTGCAACTTTCTAGGATGATAGCATGTGAGAAGGACTACAATGCATCACATGAATGTCCATGCATCACGATAGCATCCAAGATAGTGAACTCCATCTTTCAGTGTCGGGTTCTTTATTTTCTATAATTTCCATTTGTGTATCTAGTTTATCATTTCAACACTTCTTTCAATCTCATTCATTCCAATTTCATTGATGTAATATTAAATTTAAGGTAGCATAATTTTTATATTACAAAAAAATGGTAAGATGAATAAATGATATTACCTTTAGAATTCCATATAGATAAAACACATTAAGTCCTTGTTTACTAAAAGTATATTGTAATCTTCCTAGGAATCCACCCACATTGTTTCCATATCTAACACATTCATATGAAAGTAAATATGTTCAATGTTATGTGTAAGGTGTGCTAAAATGAGTCAAAAGGTCTTTACTATACCTCTAAACATAATGTATCCTAATACAAAATTTCTATTTCTATGAAATTCACATTACAAGTTAGGTTAAATCTTAGTATGAATACATGGACCATAAAACTCTAACATGGGTCCCTAGACACATAGTTAACAATTCCAAGTCTGTAAGTTACCAAAGCCAAGATTAGTTTAACAAGTCCATACTATTCTCTAGTATACAAATCATACAATGGTAATGAATATCAATATAAGACACAATAACACTATAAAGACCCAAAAGGAAGGAACCCTACTAACATATAAACTCTTATCCTTACAACTCAACATGTTTCTATATCAAAAATAAAGACTATTCAAAAACACTAAATGAGCCATAGAGGAATAATAAAGGTAAGAAGTAACTAATTTCATTATCATAGATTGCCTTGCATATTCGTACAAAGAGTATATCCTTGTTGAGAATTAGAAAACTCTATAAGACATAAACCTAAAAGAGTTTAGTTTTGTAACAAATAGAAAGGAATAGTAACCTTCAAGTACAATTTATCTTTCTATTTCATTTTCTCAAATAAAGAGTTGCCCCTATAATTTTAAATTTATTTAACATTCTTGACCTTGTTAATGGTGTAGGGATGCAACTTGACTACATCCAAGAATACCTTTCCACCTATAAATGCCTCCTAGGAATGAGCATTCCAACACCATTGGACCCATATAACTTGTTGAGATAAAAGCTAATAACATACTTGGGTTTTCCACCATAACCCACTTATTATCTTTGTGCATCATTAAACCCTAATAAGCTTAATCGTAACTAGCATAACATGTACATTACACCTATTAATCTTATGTACAGTTTACTATAAATGTCTTGTAGGAACACTTAGACAAGGAAACAAACCCACTAAAACCACAATGAACATCATTTAATAATAAGACTTAAACTCAATAAAAATAAACACACATCTCAAAGAATTGTCTCTAGTTAGACTTGAAAAAATCCTACAGAGATTTTAATAATTAGGTCAATTGTGTTACAATCTAATGCTTATTCATAAATGAAGCAAAATCATATTGTGTTGAGGCTTCCACTCTAAACACCATCAACCTCAAATTAAGCTAGTTTAGAAGTATGCAAAATGCAAGTTTATTTTCAATGTACTACACATTGAAAGAAAGACAATTAATCTGAAAGAATGGAGAACATTCCACTTATAGAATACTTATTCAACCCAAACTTTCTTGCTTCACCATCTAGAACTATTTCCAACTTACTTTTTTCCTTTTTCTCTATTTTCCCTTCCATCCCTCATCCATTAGCAAGGCCTAAAATTTAGGCCTCATTCCAAATAGAAATACAAGACTATTGGACTCCACCATTCATAAGCAACAAGAAATGAAAAGAAAAGCCAAAGAACAAAAATAAAAACTCCTTTCAACTTTGCAACCCCTTCAAAGAGTTTCTTCCTAGTCTAGGAGGAGCCAAACATCATTAAGACTAGTCCCTTCTAAATTAAATGTCATAGCTATAGTAAGTACCTTCTTCCCACTCCCCCCAAGTTGGAAAACCAACCTTATTACATGTGAAAAATTAAAATTTACAATAATCACTTTTTAAGAACAAAGGCAACTTAATAAATTTGCCAAAGATTAAAAACTACAATGATCATCAGAAAAGACATAAGCCATGGAGTGGTAATCTCTTATCCACAAATCACTAAATCATAAGAAAATGCCTTAGAATTACGATTCCCCCACCTTGTGAAATTTGAAGACAGCTTACAACAAAGTTATAATCATCAAGCAAAAATCAACAAATGACAAGGACACATTACTAAACAAAACATAATAACATTGAATTGAACCAAACCTACAATGACAAACCAATAGGTAAGTACATAATGTTTCACTCTTAGTCACCTAGACAAAGCATACTACCCAAATGGGGTTGCCTTAGCAAACCTTGTCAAAATGCCCCTACAAATGTAATAGTGTCGAGAGTGTAGCCCTGCATAGAAAATGAGAGCAAAACATTAGAAAAATTGGATCTTATCATAATAGGATAAACTCAAATAATAAGTACATCACCAAATAACTCAAAGAATAAATTGAATATTCAAAGTAAATTATACATTATAGAACAACTAGAGATGATTTCATCATCCAATGACCTAGCAAGTCAAGAATATATGGCAAAACAAAAATGTCATGCCCACCCTTATAGAACACTAAAAGAATGAACATGAACACAAAAACACTACAATTTTCATTTTTCTAAAACTATCTTTTGTGTAAAAACACTAGTTGAACAAATTTTAAAGGAGAAGTTTACCTAACTGTTTAAGTCTCGTATAAAATTTTGAAGTGTCTCAGAGAGTGTGCCACTAATTTTTGCAACTAAAAAAGGGAAAGATTAAACTAGTTAGTTAAGCAATACTAATACAAATGATAACAGGAATCAAATAAGCTCAACAACGAAATTAATTAACATTGGGGATTTATCCTCATGGTTAAAATAATGAATTACATCTCTTTAACTTTGTAAATCACAAATAATAATCTTGCTACAATCTTTAATTTGAGAATGACAAGAATACATCCTATAAAGTAGCTTAATTAAATTTTCTCAAGTTATGAAAACATATAGATATAAATGCATTTGAGTAGCCACAACATATATATTCACACACACACACACACACACACACACACACACACTACATGAAAAATGGAAATTTGAAAACATAAATATATAGATGTATTCTTTCCCAAGAATCATAATAAGAAAGATATCATTTCTGATATAAATGCACATTTGATTTTAATAGTATAAAGAATACACACACACACACACATATATATATATTGAAAGAAAGTAAGGTATGCGGAAAACACTTCCTACACTGATCTACCGAGGAAAGATTTATGCAAATTTTAACTTTTATAGTTACAGATTAAGATGCACATTAATAGAAAGGTAATAACAACATTCAAATGCAAAACTCACAACACAAGATATACATGGGGAAAACCTTTTCAGGTAAAAAACCCCACACTCCAAAGCCACCCAATATATTATTCAGGAATCAAGAAGATTACAATATACTTATAGAGCAAGATTTCACATGAGTATTAATCAACCAAAGATCGAGAGGTAACTCAACATCTATAAGACTCTTTCACACAACCTCCATCTCCAACTCCTGATATATAGGAGATACGATATAGTAAACCATCAACAGTAATTACAAAACCATAAGCCAAAACCACCCAAAAGTGGTGCCCAAATTATCGCCAATAAAAGATGCCTTATGATGTGCCAAATCACACACCAACATGTGTAACCCTCCGCTTTACAACTCTTTTAAGTGTCCAACACGTTTTCACATTTCCTAAAAATAGGAGGTCCAACTTCCAGAGGCCACAACTTTTGATCCAAGTGTCTAATTAACGAACCATTTGATGCTTCAAAAAGATCTTGAAGAGATCTATCAAGTTATAACCCACTTAACCAATTACGATAAATGTCAGGGTGTTTAGGGACCTCTAAGTGCCTCAAAACTGAGTTTGAAACTTTTCTGACAATTTCAAAAAATAGAAACTTTAATAACTCGCAATCTAGGTATGGTCCTGAGTCAAAACTCACCTGAGATGTTTACTTAGTCATTCTGCACCTTTTGAGAAAATTTTAAGTCCATCTGAGATCAAATGTAGAGTAACTAAAAATAGTAAGTCCCACCATTTTTAGCCCTTTTGGAAACTTTGAAAGTTCTAGACCATTCTTCAAGATAAAGGGTATTCAAAAAGACCAAAATTGGGAAGAATAGTAACCTTTCGTAGTGTTGGTCATGATGTTAGTCATTCACAAACATAGAATAAAAGTTACACAACAACCTTTACTCATCTTGAAAGATACGATGAATTCAAAGAATTCACGATCCCAAGTCTCCGTTGATTAGGTCTTAATCTACTGACGTTACTCAGTGGTTGATGTGTGTTGCTGTTTTCCATTCAGGGGCCTTACGTGTTTCTGCACTGTTCATCATCATCATCTTCAAATATCCTGCTCTGGATGTTCGCTCTGCATAAGTCTCCAACAATTCTACCTCTGCACTGTAAATTTAGTCAAATAATGTGCATACAGGCTGATATTTGCATGATTTCTACCATTATTTATGATTCCTTGCATGATATTTTCAATACTACATGCATTTAACCAAATATGCTAAGGATCTTCAGTTACCTACGAGATTTCAGCATATTTCACTGTTTCTGCTTGTTATTTATCATGATTTGCAGTTATGGTGATGAATTAATGAAATTAAAAAAAGGAAAAGGGTTAGAGAGTGAGATTCCTAAAATTACTGGACTTAGATCACTGATTCACATACAAGCTCCCATACTTGCAATGAAAAGAAGGAAAACTAGAAATCATACTTCACCAGGACATTCCACAAATCTGCATGATCTAGCGCAAAGCTTCAAAGGAAAGTTGACAACAACATGTAATGAAATGAAAGCGCTTCCAGTTGAACACAGCATTCACCAGTACATATCCAGAAATCAACAGAAGATTACGTAAAATTTACAATCAGGATGTAATCTGGAACTTCATATTCATTCAGTATGCTCAAGAATAGGTACATTTACAGTGATCTGAAGAAAAAACCTTGACATTTCAACAATTCTATCCTCATTAGTCTCAGTAATCCGATCTCCTAACTTATTCTACAGTAATTGACTTTTGCGCCAGATGCGTCTGTGTATTCTAATGTATTCCCCCCTTTTTAAAATGACAAGCCCTGGATGTTATATAGAACAACTGCCAGAAAACGGTTACAATGATCCAAGGATCAGGATCCTCTCATAACAAACAACGGTCCAGATGAAAAGCACATGCTTCATCAGTTGGCAAATGTACAGCTGGCACAGAATATTCCAGCATCTTCGACTTGATTCGGTCTCCAGCTGGCGAACAGCATATTTGACAATATCCTCCTCATTTCTGGCTCATGTTGACTCCATGCGCAACTTTGTAATGCTCAGCTTCAGCAGCATCATCATGATCTCAACGCTCAGCTTCAGCAGCATCATCATGATCTCAACGCTCAGCTTCAGCAGCATCATCATGACTTCCTGCAAATAAACAAACAAACATTAAGTTCATCATCATCATGCTAAACAACAGGAAATAAACACTTTATTAAACATACCTCCCCATGTGCAGCTACAGGCAAACAGGTCTTACCTGTGAAAAATATGCACTAAATGCATAAACAGCATAAAAACAATCAGGTCAACCATCGTTGACCAAAATTCAGGCAATCGGGCTTTCAAATTTCCATCGCTTCATGTTTTTGCCCATTTTCTTGTATATCGGGTTCAAAATATGATGATGATGATCTCAGATTATACAAGGAAATAATCGCCTTTCAACCATCCTTAGAAACCGGCTTTGCATCATCATCATATCTGCATCGGCGTGACTACATATGATCAGAGTGACAATTTTTTCTCAGGCCGACGGCAACAGTTATACCGACGCCAAAAATCATGATGATGACCAACTATATACTTCAAAGTGGCCGCAGGATATCACAAAATATGATGATCCTCCTTTCCTAATACTCTGATGAAAAGCACATCAGGATGTTTTGCTCTTGCACATTCGGGAAAGAAAGACATCGTCATCATCATCATGATGAAGACAAACAGGAGGACTTGGAAAATGATCCTGCCGCTGAGGAATATCATGATGACGTCATCGTCATTATCGGGTTTCAATAAAATGCAAAGGGATGACGTCATCGTCATATTCGCTAAGATCAGGAGGTAAATGGAATATCGGGTTCCCCCTAAGGAAGATGATCAGGTGGATGAAAGCAATATGACCCTTTTTTGGCTAAGGCGATCCTCGGAAGATCAGGATGATGAACATCATCATCATCATATACGCACTGGGTGATCTAAAATATGATCCTGCTGAAAGTCCTGATGATGTCATCAGGATATCCGGGGCTTGTGTTAATCTTCGAAGATGACGTCATCGTCATCATCACATTGGCGAAATGGATCACGCCTTGGAAAACATCCTGCCGAAGGACAAAGGTGATGATGACGTCATCGTCATCATCATATTTGCAAAAGGTTATACTCGTCGGCAGGATGATATTACGAACTGTTGGGAGAGACGAGCAAGATCATGATGATGTTGTTCAACATGACTTAAGAAATGAAAATCACCCTCCGCTTCGAAAGATAAGGTGATCATCATGATCACGCAAAAGGAGGTCAGGAGGATATTAAGAAATGTCGGGTCTCGAAATATCATGATGATGTTGATCACCAAGACTGTCGTGCGCGCGCAAATTATGCAGATGGCAGATTTCTCTAAGTAAGGTGATATTATAATATCAGCATGATATTATAATATCGGGTGATGTTGGAATATCATGATGATGCTCGCAATGTTTCTAAGGTTACTCGACGGGTAAAACACACTAGCACTTAAGATTGACGTCCGGATGTTTCGGGACTGCATGATATTCACCGGGTGATATTGGAATATCATGATGATGACCTTTGGCGATATAAAAGACCGCCCGACGGGAAAAGATTACTACGACTTAAACTTGACGTCCGGATGTTTCGACCTCAGGATATTATCGGGGGGCTTTTCAAATATCATGATGATGATGTTCATATAGCAATTATCAGGTTTGACCAAAACTTTGACTGCTCACAACTCCCTCCTATGGACGAATTTTCAAGTGATGCAAAAGGCAAACCTGCATGGAATTTCAAGCTCTTTCCAACCATGAAGTCATAGAAACAAACTATGAACTTTAAAAAACTAACCTCATGATGATGACCTACCTCATCCTGACCTTCATGATGATGATGCACCTGACTTAATTTTTACCAAAACCGCCAGAAACAGACAACACAAGCCAAAACAAAAGCTGGGTCCCTATTTTGCCAAGTCAAAATGGGGCGTGTTGTGTAACCACACAACAACTTGCCACCAAAGAAAACAACAAAATTCAAACGATTCAAGTGATGTGATCATATTCATCTATAGTATTCTAATTCTGTCTAAGTAAATCATCATGATCTTTGAATGATAAAATTTCATTATGGTGATAAAGCTAACAAAGGATCATGTGTGTGCAGATGATTAATTATCCTCATCTTGAAAGCAAGTTGAAGACATAAGTAACTGGTGTTAAACTACATAGTTGGAGATCATCCCTCATAGCCAACCTGGACAGAGCCTTGCTGCCAGCAGGTGTCTATAACCCCGGCAAGGTTATCTATACAATCTCCCTAAGTAGAGCCCCACTGCCAGCAGGCGTCCATAGCCCCGGTAGAGTTACTTAGATGGCCTATTTTTATTTTGTTTCTGATTTTCCTTTAAAAATTTAAATTTGATATCATCATGTCTGCTTATTTGTACAAGGTGTAGTCACTTGCAGCTTTAGGTTGGAGATTGTATTGGTAGCAAGGGAGTCCCTTTAGATTTTTCACTTAACACCTATACTCATATCTTCAACAAGCCCAAGGCTGTTAGGTGTTTCATTGTGTTTGATTCACTTTGGACAAGAAAAAGTACCCTGATGAAAAGACATCATAAACCTGATCATGATTATTTATCAGAATGAATTACAATCTATATCTAAATCTGATCTCATCACTTGAATCCTAATAATTTAGTTATTTTCTTAGGTGATGAAGTGCATCATCCTGACTTACCAGAACAAGGTCCCAACCAACAAAACAACAACAACAACAAGCAAACACTGTACAAACAACTATACAAATATACAATATGATACACAAGACTGCCATGAAGTCACTCAGGCCTGGAAATAATGTTTGAGGAATTGTCCATTGACTGGCAACGGGACATCCTCACCTATCAGGTTCTTAAGCCTATAAGTGCTGTCTCCTAAAATTTCAGAAATCTGAAAGGGACCTATCCATAGTCTATCGAACTTACCATGATCACCTTTCCTTTCATGGGCTTTATCCCACATCAGGACTAAATCTGATATCCTGAAAGCTTTAATTCTGGCTCTCTTGTCAAACCATCGTTTGACAACAGCCTAATGTTTTGCAAATTGGTCAATTGCTTGGCTTCATTTTTCTTCCAGATGCATCAACTGAAGCAACCTGACTTCTTGTTTATTATCTATGCCTAGATAGTCTTGGGCAAACTGCAGAGTAGGAATTTTCAAGTTTACAGGGAGGATAGGATCTACCCCATATACTAGCTGGAAGGGTGAGTTTCCTAATGCAATTTTCATTCTAGTCCTGTCTACCCATAAGGCATATTTCAGAAATGAATTCCATTCCCTGGGATTTTTCTCTATCAATTTTCTTATGATACTCAGTAAATTCTTATTGGTGGATTCTGCTAATCCATTTCCCTGGGGATAGTAATTGGATGAGAACTTAAGTATAATCCCATGATCAAAAGCCCAACTTGACAATTTAGTGGAAATGAAGGCAGAACCATTATCACTTATCAATGCATAAGGAGTTCCATACCTGGTGACAATGTTGCTTTCCAGAAATTTAATGACATCATCAGCAGTACAAGTTTTGCTGCTGATAGCCTCAGTCCATCTGGTACAATAATCAGTAATTGTTAGGACATACCTCTGGCCTGAAGAAGATGGAGGATTGATTGGTCCTATGAAATCCATGCCCCATTGTGCAAATGGGCGCTCCTCCATCACTGGCTGCAATGGTTGTGCAGCATACTTTTCTCTGTTGGCAGCAACCTGGCAAACATGACAACATTTAACATGATCAGCTGTGTCTTTAAAAATTGTAGGCCAGTAATATCCTGCTCTGATGATTGCATGTGTTGTGGCCAACACTGATCCGTGGGCAGTTCCAAACTTGTCATGTAGCTCTGTCAAAACTTTATTAGCTTCTGGTTTCTCTAAGCATCTCAGGTATATCCCTTCATAATTCTTTTTAAACAGGGCTCCTCCCTTCATCATATATTTCTGGGATCTCATCTTCAAGGCTCTTCTCTGTGAAGCCTGCATCCTCAAAGGACATCTTCCAGTGATCAGGATGTGCCTGATGTCTGAATACCATTCTTTATTGTCCTTCTCATCTATCACATACTGCTGACTGATGATGTTTGGATCAGTTTCAGATATCATCTGGCTCAGAGCCTGTCCTCTTACTAGCTTCATGGGTGTGATCTCCATGTCATATTCTTGTAGTACCGTAATCCATTTGGCCCTTTTTTCACCAGGTTCACTCTGCATCAGTAGCATCTTTACTGCTGCATCTGGTACCACAACAATCACTTTGCTCCTCAGTATATAATGTCTGAACTTTTTTACTGCTCTGACTAATGCAAGTGCCTGTCTTTCAACATCTACATATCTCAACTCAGCATCCCTGAAAGGACAGCTCATGAAGGCAATTGGTTTCTCTTCTTTATCTTCATTTCTTTGAGTTAACACTGCTGCAGAAGTATGTTCTGAAGCAAATGAGTAGATGTAGAAATCTTTTGTATAATCTGGACTAATGAGGACAGGAGCATCTGAAATGGCCTTCTTTATATCTTCAAAAGCAGCTCTGGCTTCTGGTGTCCAGTCAATTTGTGCATCTTTTTTCAACATGGCATTCAGTGGTCTGACAATCTCAGCAAAGCCAGTGATGAACTTCCTCACAAAATTTATCTTACCAAAATAAGATTTAAGCTCCTTTTTGCTTCCTGGAAGTGGTAATTTCATAATAGATTCCACCCTGTCAGGATCAATGATAATCCCATCCTCTGTGATTAGGTGGCCTAGTAACTTTCCTGTTGTGACCCCGAATATGCACTTCTTGGGATTCAAAGATATTCCATATTCTTCACACTTCTTTAGCACACTTATGAGATCAGCAACATGATTTCCCCTTTCTTTGGAGAACACTGTCAGGTCATCCATGTAGATGACTATACATTTTCCTATTAAGCCTCTGAAGGCTATGTCCATTGCTCGCTGGAATGTAGCTCCAGCATTTATCAATCCAAATGGCATACGTCTATATGCAAATATCCCCCATTTTGTGGTGAAGGCAGTCTTTAATCTGTCAATTTTATCAACCATCACTTGGTTGTATCCTGAAAAACCGTCCAAGAAGGACATCATCTTGGCTCCATTTACCATCTGCAGAACTTCATCCAAAGAGGGCAAAGGATAGTTATCCTTTTCTGATGCTCTGTTCAGGTTCCTGAAATCCACACACAATCTGATGTCTCCATTCTTCTTCCTGACTGGTACCAGATTTGCCACCCAAGTGGAGTGCCTTACAGGAAAAATTATCCGGGCATTCAACAACTTCTTGACCTCCTCAAGGATGATGGGCTCAAGCAGAGCATTGACTGGCCTCTGCTTCTGTCTGAAAGGTTTTGCATCTGGCTTGAGGGGTATAGTATGAGTTATGACAGAAGTGTCATACGTCTTCAGCTCGTCATAAGTCCATGCAATTACATGTATATAATCCTTAAGGGCTTGAGTTATTCCATCTAACTCTTCAGGTGTACAAACCTTACCCAACAAGACATTCTTCTTGTCATCAGCTTGTCCAATATTCACCTGTGAATATTGACCTCCATCTGCCTTAGGCAGATCCTTATGCTTGAGCATATTATCCAGATCAAAGGCTCTTTCTAATTCAATCATACCTTTAGGAATTGTGTTGCCAGGCAACTCTAAAATCTCATCTTCTTCCCAGACATGATCTTCCATACCATTTTCATCTATGATCTGAGCTTCAAATACATCTCTGTTTGATATGAAATCCAGGATATGCTGATCATCATCAAACACTTGGAGATTGGTCACATTGTCAGGTGCCAAAGGTACTGACACCAATTCTACTGCAAATCTCTTCAGACCAGATATAGACAGTGGTTCCAGCGTACTGGCGGCCTGAGCAAGTGCATCTGCCCTTTGGTTCTATTCTCTTGGTACGTGAACGATGTTGAAGGCATCAAAGTCTTCAATCAGGTCCCACGCACGATGTCTGTAATTTGACAGCTTTCTGTAGTTACAAGAGTAAATTCCCCTTACTTGTCTTACAACTAGTTCTGAATCTCCAAAGACATGCAGGATCTTCACCTTCTTCTTATGTGCAAACAACAGTCCATGAATCAGAGCTTCATACTCTGTGACATTATTAGTGCAGGGGAACTGTAATCTGTAAGCTGCTAAATGGGATTTCCCTGATGGATCAGTAAGGTCAATCCCTACTCCAGAACCTTGCTTAGATTTGGATCCATCAAACCTCAGGATCCAAGGCTTATCTTCAGCAGGACATTTATTTGAACTTTCCTTTTTCTTTGCAGCTCTGGCTGCTACTCCGCCTGATATCCACCTTAACTTAGGTGTGTCATCTTCAAGCTTCCTCTTTCCTTTATCTGATGAGCCTGATGGCTTTTCTGTTTTCTCTTCAATCCTAGCAGGAGGATGATGTTCAGCACATACAACTGCATGCTTCTTCAAAATGTGCAAGCACAGTGAGCAAGTGGTTTCTGAGTGAGGCGCCTCATGCAGCCTACACCAACTTTTGATTAAAACCTCCTGGGGAGATCTACACTATTGTGTCATTTTTTTTATTTCTTTGACCAGAAATTCTTCGAACTTCGTCAGGTCACTGCCTTTATCCTCATCAGACAATTCGTAATCCGGTTCCATGAAGCAATCACTACCAGGAGTGATCTTTTCCTTTCTCGCATCATTTGTCTGGTTGGACACCAGGATCTCTTCTGTTTTTCGGATATGATCCTCATCAGGATCCGTCGACTCTTCTGTTCCTACAGAAGACAAATAAAAATTAGTATCATCATCATCATCAGATGTAGCACTCACCTCGGAATATGATGATGATGCTTCACTATACGTCTGCTCCAGCATGATCATGTCCAAGCATGGTTCGCAAGTCTTTTCCGAGTGTACCTCGCCATGTAGTCTGCACCATCCGTCAATCAAAATATCATTAGCAGGTATATTTAATAATTGACAACGTTTTATCTGAGTAGATAAATGCATTTGAAAATCCCTGAAGCGATCTATTTCATTCTCATTATCAGGATCATTATTAAGTTCTACGACTGGCATATCCTCATGATAATCATCATCATGATGATGATGAACATCAAACATCAGGACCTCTTCTATTTGGACGGTTTGCGGCCTGATGTGATAAACTCCAGGTTCTACGTTTACATACATGATCTCATTTGTTCTGTTATATTCCGTGATCATATGTTTCATCCTAGGCTCAGCATCAATCCTGATCTGATTAGGTATACCTTTCCATGGCAACCACATGTGACTGAAGTCTGTTGACATGTATCCGTTAAGCGTTTTAGACCAGTCCCGGCTAAGCAACATCCCATATGTATCAGGTATGTCAACTACCTGAATGTCAATGTAATACTGGATCCTAGGATCAGACGCTAGCTGCATGTGAATATGAGTGAGTTCTCCTACGACACTTACTTCTGTCTTGTCCAGTTGAGTGACCTTCTTTAAGGATTTAGCAGGATGCAGTCCTAATGCGTTGCATATTGACAAAGGCATAACATTAGTTGAGGCTCCTGAATCAACTAAACAGTTGTGCAAATTCTTACTGAACATTCTTATGGTGAGGAGAAATGGAGGTGATTCAGTTTTATCCCTGTACAAGGTCATGTGAGAGGTTTCAGCAGCTTGGACTGTGGCTGACACTTTGGGCTTGACAGTGTTATCTTTAGCAGTATGGTCTCTGCTATTGGATTGACTCGAAAGGTGATTATCTTCTTTAGAAGCAGGATCATCCAGCGACTTCATGAATGCCCTTTTGATGGCAGGGGTTTTCAGTAACTCAGATAGGGACAGGCTGATCTTGATTTTCTTCATTTCATCAGCCAAATAGCTGACTAACCTGTCGGATTCATGAGGTGTACCTGCGACTTTTGTTACTGTGTTTTGAGGAGACAAGTACTGAGCATTCACCTTAGGGAACCCAGGGTTATTGCTAGCCTTAGGATCAGGAGGTGTGTTGAAGTTGTTTGGAGGTAGAGATGATGTCAATGGACCGGCAGGTCTGTTGGCATTACTCCTCAGGTTATAATTGTGCTTACCAGGGTATTGCTGCTGGTATGCATGTACTTCCTCATGCTCTCTTGTAGGTTCATTTTCATCCTCAAAAGGGAAGACATAGTTTGCTTCAAAGGTTAAGGCAGATTCTTCACAGGTCTGATTATAATCCTGATGAGGCTGATTAGTGTAGGTTTCCAGCACAAAAGCTGAGTCATATCCACAAGGAACTATTTCATTTCCTTCTGCCTGAGGTGGATTTCCAGAAGTATTAGACACTTCAGTTTGAAAGATGCTGGCAGCAATCCTAAATTGTGGACAATCTAATTCTGCATGTGCATTGGTGTTGTGAATCCTGCACCAATTGGTAAGGGCTGCCTCAGCAAGATTGACTCTAGTAGTCTGTTTGGCTTCACCAGGAGGCTGATTGTCTAGGGGGGATGGTAATGAACCATTATTTGGCCTGGAGTTCCACACTCTGGGCTGCCTAGGAGGATTATTGTTATTTGCAGCATTACTGTTGAAGTTATTGTTGTATCCTCTGTCAGGGTAATTTGGTCTGTCATTGGAATAACTCCTATTCTGACCTGACTGTGAATAAAACCCTTGATTTCTCAAGTGTGTTACTTCTGTGGTGAGCTTTCTCAACTGAGCAGCAATTTCTTTGATTTCCTCTTTCTCCTCTTGAGCTTTGGCCACTACATTTTCAGGCTGAGGCTGGAAAAAGGAAGATCCATAGTTATTGTGGGATAGATCTGTACCCTGAGGTGTCTGAGCATGTGCAGGATATTGTGGCGATTGGCCATTTCCATTAGGAGGAGGCATGATACTCAATGGAGGTACTTGCAAAGGTGCAGGCATGATTGCTGGGGGCATCACTGCTCCATTTGGATATTGTGCAGGATATTGCGAAGGATAAGCTGTAGGATACTGTGCTGGATATTGTGACTGCATGCCAGGCAAAGCAGGGAATGCTATATTTGGAGTAGGAGCAGGTATCAGCTGTTGATTTACCTTGATAGCTTCTTGAAAAGCTCCTGTCAATGTGGTGATCGCAGGATGTGTTCTCCTGATGAACATGGCGGTTAATGGATCCAGGACTGAATAATAAATACTTCTGGCAGCATCATCAGCCACCACATATGGGGTAACTAGCTTGGACAACATTTTCTGGAACCTAGCATTGAAATTTGCAATAGGTTCATGCTCAAATCTCTTAATTGTGGCAAACAAGTGGTAATTCATGGATGGATCAATAGGGACCTTGAATCTGTCAAGAAAGGCCTTCTCTAAGACAGCCCACGAACCTACATAAGATTGACCAAGACTGATGAACCAATTATAGGCCTCTTCCCCTAAGGAAAAAGGGAATAATCTGCACACCACATCCTGATGCTCTATTCTGGCTCTGCAGCAAGCTTCTTTAAACGTCCTGATATGATCATCCGCATCCTGATAAGGATGGTATTTTGGACAAAGCTTGTCCGGATACTTTGGTAACTCATGATACGCAGTAAAGGTCAATGGTGATTCTGCTGCAAAGAACGACATTGCAACCTGAGGGGGCTGAACTGGTGGTGCAGTTGGCTGAGGTTGGACTAAAGGTATACCCTGAGGTTGAACAGGAGGTGTCACTGGTATACCTGAAGGTATTTGCAAACCAACAGGAGTTACAGGAGGAGGTCCTGGTGAAGCTCTGGACGTACTAGACTCTGGAGTATGGTGGACATCTACAGTCTTAGGTCTAAAACCTCTGACAGGCAATTCTTCGAAAATTTCACTATGTCTAGACCTGGTATTTATCCTGTGAGCCAGGATTTCTCAATTTGGAGGCCAATTAGCTGAAACTTTGCAAATATTGGCTGGATTCCACCGGACGAGGTGATATTTGCGGTCAACTTGCAAATCAGACTGAATATTTACGCGATATTTGCGAAGATACTGCAAATATGATAGGATATTGGGATATTTCGACCAGTAACACCAGATCTCGTGTGTCCAAGGCTCAAATTCTCAAAGTTTGAACAAATTTATGCATCTTTGGCCAATATTTAGTGAATCTAAAGAAATCTGCTGTAAAGCTTGCAATATTTATGTGAAATTTGGAAATCTTTACACAGAATGTGCAAATACAAACTTGTCGCAGCAAATATTTATGCAATTTGATGAAATTCACAAATGATCTGAAGTTACCTTACTCTGAGCGTCATCAAACCTGAAAGTACTGATGATAAAAGTGATCTTCAATCCTCCGCCCTCCTTCTAGCGCCAATTTATGTTGGTCATGATGTTAGTCATTCACAAACATAGAATAAAAGTTACACAACAACCTTTACTCATCTTGAAAGATACGATGAATTCAAAGAATTCACGATCCCAAGTCTCCGTTGATTAGGTCTTAATCTACTGACGTTACTCAGTGGTTGATGTGTGTTGCTGTTTTCCATTCAGGGGCCTTACGTGTTTCTGCACTGTTCATCATCATCATCTTCAAATATCCTGCTCTGGATGTTCGCTCTGCATAAGTCTCCAACAATTCTACCTCTGCACTATAAATTTAGTCAAATAATGTGCATACAGGCTGATATTTGCATGATTTCTACCATTATTTATGATTCCTTGCATGATATTTTCAATACTACATGCATTTAACCAAATATGCTAAGGATCTTCAGTTACCTACGAGATTTCAGCATATTTCACTGTTTCTACTTGTTATTTATCATGATTTGCAGTTATGGTGATGAATTAATGAAATTAAAAAAAGGAAAAGGGTTAGAGAGTGAGATTCCTAAAATTACTGGACTTAGATCACTGATTCACATACAAGCTCCCATACTTGCAATGAAAAGAAGGAAAACTAGAAATCATACTTCACCAGGACATTCCACAAATCCGCATGATCTAGTGCAAAGCTTCAAAGGAAAGTTGACAACAACATGTAATGAAATGAAAGCGCTTCCAGTTGAACACAGCATTCACCAGTACATATCCAGAAATCAACAGAGGATTACATAAAATTTACAATCAGGATGTAATCTGGAACTTCATATTCATTCAGTATGCTCAAGAACAGGTACATTTACAGTGATCTGAAGAAAAAACCTTGACATTTCAACAATTCTATCCTCATTAGTCTCAGTAATCCGATCTCCTAACTTATTCTACAGTAATTGACTTTTGCGCCAGATGCGTCTGTGTATTCTAATGTATTCCCCCCTTTTTAAAATGACAAGCCCTGGATGTTATATAGAACAACTGCCAGAAAACGGTTACAATGATCCAAGGATCAGGATCCTCTCATAACAAACAACGGTCCAGATGAAAAGCACATGCTTCATCAGTTGGCAAATGTACAGCTGGCACAGAATATTCCAGCATCTTCGACTTGATTCGGTCTCCAGCTGGCGAACAGCATATTTGACAATATCCTCCTCATTTCTGGCTCATGTTGACTCCATGCGCAACTTTGTAATGCTCAGCTTCAGCAGCATCATCATGATCTCAACGCTCAGCTTCAGCAGCATCATCATGATCTCAACACTCAGCTTCAGCAGCATCATCATGACTTCCTGCAAATAAACAAACAAACATTAAGTTCATCATCATCATGCTAAACAACAGGAAATAAACGCTTTATTAAACATACCTCCCCATGTGCAGCTACAGGCAAACAGGTCTTACCTGTGAAAAATATGCACTAAATGCATAAACAGCATAAAAACAATCAGGTCAACCATCGTTGACCAAAATTCAGGCAATCGGGCTTTCAAATTTCCATCGCTTCATGTTTTTGCCCATTTTCTTGTATATCGGGTTCAAAATATGATGATGATGATCTCAGATTATACAAGGAAATAATCGCCTTTCAACCATCCTTAGAAACCGGCTTTGCATCATCATCATATCTGCATCGGCGTGACTACATATGATCAGAGTGACAATTTTTTCTCAGGCCGACGGCAACAGTTATACCGACGCCAAAAATCATGATGATGACCAACTATATACTTCAAAGTGGCCGCAGGATATCACAAAATATGATGATCCTCCTTTCCTAATACTCTGATGAAAAGCACATCAGGATGTTTTGCTCTTGCACATTCAGGAAAGAAAGACATCGTCATCATCATCATGATGAAGACAAACAGGAGGACTTGGAAAATGATCCTGCCGCTGAGGAATATCATGATGACGTCATCGTCATTATCGGGTTTCAATAAAATGCAAAGGGATGACGTCATCGTCATATTCGCTAAGATCAGGAGGTAAATGGAATATCGGGTTCCCCCTAAGGAAGATGATCAGGTGGATGAAAGCAATATGACCCTTTTTTGGCTAAGGCGATCCTCGGAAGATCAGGATGATGAACATCATCATCATCATATACGCACTGGGTGATCTAAAATATGATCCTGCTGAAAGTCCTGATGATGTCATCAGGATATCCGGGGCTTGTGTTAATCTTCGAAGATGACATCATCGTCATCATCACATTGGCGAAATGGATCACGCCTTGGAAAACATCCTGCCGAAGGACAAAGGTGATGATGACGTCATCGTCATCATCATATTTGCAAAAGGTTATACTCGTTGGCAGGATGATATTACGAACTGTTGGGAGAGACGAGCAAGATCATGATGATGTTGTTCAACATGACTTAAGAAATGAAAATCACCCTCCGCTTCGAAAGATAAGGTGATCATCATGATCACGCAAAAGGAGGTCAGGAGGATATTAAGAAATGTCGGGTCTCGAAATATCATGATGATGTTGATCACCAAGACTGTCGTGCGCGCGCAAATTATGCAGATGGCAGATTTCTCTAAGTAAGGTGATATTATAATATCAGCATGATATTATAATATCGGGTGATGTTGGAATATCATGATGATGCTCGCAATGTTTCTAAGGTTACTCGACGGGTAAAACACACTAGCACTTAAGATTGACGTCCGGATGTTTCGGGACTGCATGATATTCACCGGGTGATATTGGAATATCATGATGATGACCTTTGGCGATATAAAAGACCGCCCGACGGGAAAAGATTACTACGACTTAAACTTGACGTCCGGATGTTTCGACCTCAGGATATTATCGGGGGGCTTTTCAAATATCATGATGATGATGTTCATATAGCAATTATCAGGTTTGACCAAAACTTTGACTGCTCACAACTCCCTCCTATGGACGAATTTTCAAGTGATGCAAAAGGCAAACCTGCATGGAATTTCAAGCTCTTTCCAACCATGAAGTCATAGAAACAAACTATGAACTTTAAAAAACTAACCTCATGATGATGACCTACCTCATCCTGACCTTCATGATGATGATGCACCTGACTTAATTTTTACCAAAACCGCCAGAAACAGACAACACAAGCCAAAACAAAAGCTGGGTCCCTGTTTTGCCAAGTCAAAATGGGGCGTGTTGTGTAACCACACAACACGTAGATGCAAGGCTGAGACACTTTTCCTAACATTCTCCCACTTGTTGAACACCTTGCATGAGCATAGGGAGTATCAATGCCATGATTTAATTCCTAGGGGCCGAGAGGCCCATAGACTCCAAACACCATCTAAACGTCTCTATACTCATGGGTTTTGTCAAGGAATTTGCAATATTCGTCAAAGTGTCAACTTTCTCCAAGTTCACCTTCCCATCGTGTACCATGTCATGAACAAAATGGTACTAGACATCAATATGCTTAGTCCTCACATGGAAAGTAGGATTCTTCACCAAACATATGGCACTCTGACTGTCACAACAAATAGTAATCTTCCCTGCATCAAACCCAACATCAGAACACAATCTCTTAAGCTGAATGGATTCTTTACAAGCATGATTTTCTGCCATGTACTCAACTTCAGTAGTGGATAAAGCAACCACAGGTTGTCACTTACTCATCCAACTAATAGCACCACCAAACAGAGTGAACACATAAGCACTGGTGGATCTCCTGCTGTCAATGTCACATGCCCAATCTGAATCCACAAATCCATGAATACAAAGTGAATGCCAAGGTCCTGTAGGATAACCATGATAACATAAGGAATACTTAGAAGTACCCCATAAATATCTAAACACTCTCTTCACTACATCCCAATGTACCCATCCAGGATTAGCCATAAATCGACTAAGAACTCCCACTGCTTGGGCATTGTCTAGTCTAGTACAGACCATCACATCTATCAAACTACCAACTGCACTAGCATAAGGAACTCTGCTCATATCCTCCATCTTAGAAGGAGACTTTGGACAATCTAGAACATATAACTTTGATCCCATCATAATAGGAATAGTCAAAGGTTTGTAATCTACCATGCTGAATCTCTCCAACACAGTGTTAACATACTTACTCTAGCCTAACCAAAGTTTTTTGTTTTCTCTATCTCTTCTGATCTCTATCCCAAGAATGTACTGAGTTTCCCCTATATTTTTCATCTCAAACTGTGTTGACAACTGAGACTTCAAATTAGAAATTAAACTTTTACCATTCCCAATGAGTAACATATTATTGACATACAATGCAATAATGAGAATGCGATCATTGTCAAACTTGTAATAAACACAATGATCTAATTTTGATCTCAAAAATCCAATACTCAACACAAAGGCATCAAACTTCTAGTACCACATCCTATTAGACTATTTCAAACCATATAAAGAACTTTTCAACTTGCAAACTAGATTTTCTTTACCTTTCACCACGTAGTGCTCTGGCTGTGACATATAGATTTCCTCCTCCAAGTCACCATGAAGGAATGTTGTCTTCACATCCATCTATTCCACTTCTAGATCATACGCTATTGCAAAAGATAACAGGAACTGAATAGATGTCATCTTTGCAATGAGAGATAAAATCTCACCATAGTCAATTCCCTCCACTTGAGAATACCCCTTCACAACCAATCTAGCCTTATATTTCTCAACACTGCCATCTGTACCAAATTTCTTTTTGAACACCCATTCGCATCCAATAGGTTTTCATCCTTCAAGCAAAGGCACCAAATCCCAAGTATAATTCTTTTCCAAAGAAGCCATCTCCTCTTCCATGGCCTCCTTCCACGAACCTTCATCTTTCATACCATAGCCTCTTTCACAATTCTAAGATCATCAGTGTTAGAAATCAAAGCAAAAATTCAACTAGAATCATGCAATGAATAACCAAACCTATCAGGTTGTTGCCTTATCTGCATGGACCTCCTTAAAGATTGAGATTGAGGTTCTTCATCTTCTTCTAAACTTTCAGAGCTTCTAGAGCTCTCCTCGTTATCAGGTCCAATAGATGTTTTTGGTTCAACTTTTTTAAGGGTGGTAGGAAGCTGAACTACATCCTCTTTCTTCTCTTCTTTCTCTGGTTGCAAGACAATAGAAAAAGGATTGAGCTCTCTAAAGATCACACTTCTACTATACATAACTCTCTCAGCTATTGGATCCCAAATCTTGTACCCTTTCACACCAATGCCATAACCGATGAAGATGCACTTCACAACCTTGTTCTCCAATTTAGACCTCTTCTCCTTAGGCACATGTGCATATGCCTCACAACCAAATACTCTATGTGTCTCAATGAAGGATTTTTACTAGACCACACCTCCATAGGTGTCTTATTAATGAGACCTGATATAGAAGACATCTTAACTAGGTAACAAGTGGTAGCAATAGCTTCAACCCAAAACTTTTGTTGAAGGCTAGTTCCACTTAGCATACTCCTTGTCCTCTCCATCAACATTCTATTCATCCTCTTTGCAACTCCATTCTACTGAGAGGTATATGGAGTTGTCTTATGCCTCTCAATCCTCTGTTCTTTATAGAACCTGTCAAAATTTGCTAAACAAAACTCACCACTGTTGTCAGTTCTCAAACACTTAATCTTTCTATCCTTCTGATTCTCTACAAGAGATTTGAACTCTTTGAATCTACTAAAGACTTCATATTTTCTTCTAAGGAAATACACCCATGTCCTTCTACTATAATCATCAATGAATGAAACAAAGTAAATAAAATTTTAAATCGAAGGAACATTAATAGGACCAAACACATCAGAATTAATCAAGTCCAACACCTCAGAAGATTTGTGAGAACTAGAATAAAACTAAACACAGTTTTGTTTTCCATAAATGCAATGTTCGCAGAAATCAAACTCAAGGTTATAATCATTCATACCCTCAACAAGATTTTTATTTTTTAGTGTCCTCAAACCCTTTTCACTAATGTGACCAAGCCTTTGGTGCCATAACATTATCTTCTTAGTTGGAAGTTTTATCTCCATAGAATGAGCACCCTTAGGTACCCAGAAAACACGACCATCAGAAGTAGATGCAGCAATCCTCTTCACTACTGGTTCCAATGGTGGGGATGAAGACTTTGAAACTCTCTTCTTTGAAACTGAGGCACTATTGCACTAAACCATGCATGCATCAAGATGAAACAGAGTGCCAATCCGAACACCCTTAGCCAACACCATAGATCCTCTAGTCATCTTGCATCCTCCATTTGAGAAAACACCCTGCATACCCACATCATTCAATTTACTTATAGAAAGAAGGTTCCATGCAAAACCAGGGATATGCAAAACACCATTGATTCCCTTCACTCGTCCATTAGGGAATCGAATCAAGACTCTTCCAGGGCCAACAGTCTTCAAGTGAGAATCATCACCCAAGTACACCTTTCCACCATCGTATTCTTTATACTTCAAAAATCAACCCTGATGCAAGGTTATGTGAAAAGATGCAATAGAGTCAATAAGCCACACATCCTTAGATTCATGCATTGCCAAGGTAGTGACAAATGCTTCTCCTTCATCCTGAGAGGATTTGTAAGA
This sequence comes from Cunninghamia lanceolata, assembly GCA_027924645.1. Classification (NCBI taxonomy): domain Eukaryota; kingdom Viridiplantae; phylum Streptophyta; class Pinopsida; order Cupressales; family Cupressaceae; genus Cunninghamia; species Cunninghamia lanceolata. Next base: position 448,339 of record BSBN01001299.1, read on the forward strand.
ATCTGAATCATAGTTCATTTTCTTTTTCTCCTCCTTGCACTCCTTACGGAAGTGATCACATTTGACACAGTTCCAACATAGAGCCTTGGACTTTCTAGGAGACTTAAATTTCCCACGAGATTTGGCTCTTCCTTTTTCTTCCTTCTTCTTATCTGTTTTCTTTCCCTTCTGATGCAGGAGCATCCAGGTTCACGTGCAATCCTCATCAACCAAAAATATTTGCTTTACTTTCTTGTTGTTTATTTTGCTGTAGGAGTTGCTACAAGAGTTGATTGAGCAATTTTTGGAGAATTTCCTAATGATTTTGGCCAAATGATGAATTGATCTTGAAGAAGGCCCAAATGGGTATCTACATCTCAAATTTGGTAAAAATCTGCTAAAAATTGAAGAAGTTTTGCCCCGACAGAATTTTTACCTGTCACCGGATCTGCATGTCACAAGAGGCTTGATTTCCTCGCATATCCTATGACCTTCATTTTGCCCACTAAGATGTTTGGGCCACTTGATGCTAAAAAGTTTCTACACTGGATATACCACCTGGAGCTAAAACATCTCTACACTGGATATATCTGGTGATGCCTCAATTCCCGGCCTCCTTCGGTGAGCCTTGTTTTACCCACTTTCTTCTTGAAGTTTGTCAGAGGGTGTTTTGCGTTGAAATCGCACTACACCAGATTGTGCTAAAATCGTACTACACCGTATTGTGCTAAAATCACACTATACCAGATATGTCTGGTGAACTTTACAAACCCCGCATGTCTGGTGATGGTCATTTTTCCTGCTTTACTGCTTTGCGCTAAATTAAATGGACATTGGATAATATCCTGTGAAGCCCAAATTTTCCACTTATCCAGTGAAGGTCGATTCGCCTGCTTGTCCTGTCATGCCCTTAAAGCCCACTTTGTCTAGTGAGGCACAAAAACCCTGCTTTGTCCAGTGAGGCATGAAAACCCTGCTTTGTCTGATGAGGGAGAAAACCCCTCTTTGTCTGGTGAGACACGAAAACCCCACTTTATATAGTGAGGCTTGAATCTCTTGCTTTATCTCGTCATGGCCCAAAAGCTCGCATCCGGTGACACACGATATCCCTGCAAAATGCACAGGAAGTGACAAATTTAGTTTTAACCGCCTGTACAACTGTTTCTGGAGTGAATAAGGATCTGACATGTGTCATGTACATATAATGAAGTCAGTGCCCACCTTAAGGGTCTATAAATATGTGGGTTTCATACTATGAAGATTAGATTCTCCTTGGTCGACAAGCTGAAGTACATTTTTGGAGTTTCTAGAAGATTTCTCCAGATTGCAAGATTTATTTGGCCTAAATCTTGAAATGTTGTAAGGTTGAGGCCAATGCATGTGTAATGCCAATTGTACTTCTATTGTAATCCTTCCATTACATATGAATAAAGAATCATTTGTTTTGTCATCTTGTGTTAATCATTTTTGATGTTTGATCTGGTAGCTTGACAAAGCCCCTAGATCTTGAGTTGCATTAAGTGGTATCAGAGCCAGGTTTAGCATTCCTTGAGGTTGTGGGATTACTACATAAGGGATCCTAAGGAGATTGTTGTAGGTTGAGTGAAGAAGAACCCTGCAATTACAGAGGTTCTGTAGACATGGAACACCGAGAAAGAGGAAGGAGAGGAGCTACTCCAAGAGCTAGAGATGTAGCATTGGTAGAGATGCTGAGAAGCATCACAGCTAGGCTAGATGTAATGGAGAGAACACAATGCAAAGAAGTACCCATAGCAGATGTGAGTGATAATGAGGAAGAGGTCAGTGAATAGGAAGCAGAAGAAGGAGAAGATGGATATGAGAGGAGGTTTATGAGTGCACTGACAAAGATTGCCAATAAACACCATGTTGAATACCCAGTTATGATGGTAGTCTAAAACCAGATGAGTTGATAGACTGGATTTCAAAGATGGAAAAGTATTTCGAGTTGGAATCCATTGAAGACCCTTAGAGGGTAAAAATTATAGCTTCAAAGTTGAAAGGACATGCAACTTTGTGCTAGGATCATGTGCAAGTTGAGAGACAAAGAAAAGGAAAGGAAAATATTAAGACGTGGAAGAGGGTGTTAACCAAGTTGAAGGCAAAATTTCTACCTGCCGATCATCAGATCACCATGTTCAAGATGTTGTAGAACCTCAAGCAGAGAGAGAAAAGTGTACAAGACTATACTAAAGAGTTTTACAGATTGAACATCAAGGCTGGTCACATTGAAGATGATGCCGAGAAGATCTCCAGGTATGTAAATGGGTTGCATTATTTGATCCAAGATGAAATTAGCATGGTTAGACTTACCAGCATCGAGGAAGCCTATCAATTTGCATTGAAGGTAGAAGAAAAGATCTCTAGAAGGAAGAATAGCTCTAGAGGAAGAGCTAAACCCTCCAAAGGAAGAGGGTAGTCAAATCCTAGACGTGGATCTCAGGATAAGCAAGGAGAAACAAGTTCTTCTCATACCAATACCCAAGGATGTAGAGGAAGGGGTGATTACCCTCATGGTAGAGGAAATTTTGGATGAGGAAGAGGGTTTAGTGGAACATGTTTCCAGTGTGGATAGGCTAGACATAGGGCATTTGAATTTCCTCAAGTACAACAGAGTAGTGGCAAAGGAAAAGAGAATAGAGTCCATATAGCACAAGCTGAGGAGAAGATTGTGGCTAGTGTAGCCTCATTGAAGTTTGGAGAAGAAGCTGGGATGGAGAATCCTTGATGATGAGGAAAGTTCTTTTAACTCCAGAGAATGTACGAGAGGAACCAGAACAACGAAGAAGTTTGTTTAGAACTAGATGTAAGTCTGGAGGGAAATGCTGCAAGGTCATTGTGGATAGCGGTAGTACTGACAATTTAGTGTCAGAAGAAATGGTGGAGAAGTTAAATCTAAAATAGTTGAAACACCCCACTCCTTACAAAGTCTCTTGGCTACAAAATGGACATCAGTTATTGGTAAGTGAACATTGGCTTGTCAAATTTCATATTAGAAATTACAAAGATGAGATAATGTGTGATGTTATGCCAATGGATGCATGCCACCTTCTATTGGGTAGACCTTGGCAATATGATAGGTAGGCCATTCATGATGGCAAGAGTAATTGCATTAAAATCATGAAGGATGGGGTTGAGTATGTGTTGAATCCTTTGAAGGATAAGGATGAGGATGTTGAGAGAAGAAATAGGGTTTGTCTAATGAGTGGAAAACAGTACCTAAGGGAAATTAGAAAGGAGAAGGTATGTTATGCCTTCCTACCTCAAGTTGTAGAAATTATGACAGCTGAGAGAGGGGTAGAAGTTCCCACAGAGGTCCAAGAAATTCTGAGTGAGTTCGATGATATACTAATGAAGGACTTGCCTGATGGATCACCTCCAACTAGAAGCAAAAGTCACTGCATGGATTTGATACCGGGAGAAAGCCTACCAAACAAGGCACCATATAGGATGACACCCATGGAAAATGAAGAGGTGAATAGACAAGTGCAAGAGTTGTTGGATAAGGGTCTGATTAAGAAAAGCCTTAGTCCGTGTGTTGTACTTGCAGTATTGACACCTAAGAAAGATGGGAAATGGAGGATGTGCATTGATTCAAGGGCTATAAACAAGATAACCATTAAGTAAAAGTTTCCATTGCCTCATATGGGAGACTTGATGGATTGCTTGAGTGGAGCAAAGTACTTCAGCAAGATTGATTTGAAGAGTGGATACCATAAAATTAGAATTAGAGAAGGGGATGAATGGAAGACAACATTCAAAAACAAGGATGGACTGTATGAGTGATTAGTGATGCCATTTGGGTTGACAAATGCACCCAACACCTTTATGAGATTGATGAATGAGGTAATGAAGCCATTCCTTGGAAAATTTGTCATAGTTTATCTAGATGACATTAGTAAAACAAATGAGGAGCATCTGTTGCATCTTAGGGTAGTCTTGCAAAGGTCAAAAGAAGAGAAGTTGCTGGTGAACATGGATAAATGCAGTTTTATGCAGAAGGAACTAGTATATTTGGGTTTTGTAGTGTCTGAAGAGGGGTTGAAGATGGACCCTGAAAAGTTTAAGGCAATACTAGACTGGCCTTCACCTAGATACATGTTTGAGGACAGAAGTTTTCATGGCTTGGAGAGCTTCTATAGGAAGTTCATCAGAAATTTTAGTGGGATATGTACACCAATCACCAAAACAATGAAGGGTGTTAGGAAAGAGTTCCAATGGACAGTTGTAGTATAAAAGGGTTTTCAATTGTTGAAAAAGGTGATAGAACAACCAGTGTTGGCATTGCTAGACTTTGGCAAAGTTTTTCAAGTAGATTGTGATGTTAGTGGTAGTGCAATTGGGGGAGTGTTAAGTCAAGAAGGTAGACCCATTGCCTACTTCAGTGAGAAACTCAATGAAGCAAAGAGGAAATACTCAGTTTATGACTGAGAATTCTATGCTATAGTGCAGGCCTTAAAGAATTGGAGACATTATTTGCTATCAAATGAGTTTGTGTTGTATACCAATCATTGTGCCTTGTAGTACATCAATAGTCAAGGTAAGTTAAACCAAAGACATGAAATGGGTGGAGTTCTTGTAAAATTATTCTTTTGTCTTAAAACATCGGAGTGGTAAGTCAAGTCAGGTCACAGATGCACTTATCAGAACATGTTTATTAATGAATGAGTTAAGGGTCAATGTTGTTGGCTTTGATGCAATAAAGGATTTGTATCCCAATGATCCTAATTTTAAGGAAGCATGGGCAGTTAGTAAAAGTCCAATGGAGGGAGATAGGACACCTTGGTTGGAAAATTTTATCCAAGATGGCATGTTGTTCAAAGGACATAAATTATGTATACCTAGAGGTTCAATGAGAGAGAACCTAATTAGAGAAAAGCATAGTGGAGGCTTGAGTGGAAATTTTGGGGTAGATAAGATAGTGGCATAGCTGAATGAAAGTTATCCACTTATCTTGGCACAAGAAGAATTTGCTTACAATAATTTAGTGAATAGAAGTGCAAGAAGGAGCCCCTTCCAAATAGTTTATGGGTACAGCCAAAGAGGTGTTGATGAGCTCTGAGATAGTGCATATTTGAATAGGAAGAGTGTTGTAGCAGAAGATTTTGCAGAATACCTTCATGAGGTTCACAAGGAGGTGAAGGGATAGTTGGAGAAGAGTGCCAACAAGTACAAGGAGTATGCTGATGTGCATAGGAGGGAACAAGAATTCCAGGTAGGAGACTTAGTTTTGGCACATTTGAGGAAAGAAAGGTTTCCACAGGGAACATATAATAAGTTGAAATTCAAGAATATAGGTCCATACAAGGTGTTGAGGAAGTTCTCATCCAATGCCTATGAGATTGAGTTACCAACAAGAATAGACATATCACCTATTTTCAATGTTGTCAATCTGTATAAGTTCCATGAAGGAGAGCCAAGTTTATAAGGGGGTCCACATGCACATTCATCTGATGCACAAGGGTGGATAGATCAGTTGCCTGAAAAGAAGATGGAAGAAGTGGATAAGGTGATTAACTCTCAAGTGGCTAAGAAGATTAGAGGAAAGGACTACATGGAGTATCTAGTCCAATGGAAGAATAGAGTTACAGATGAAGCTTCTTGGTTGAGTCCTGCAGAACTAGTCAAGTTTGGGATTTCAGTTCCAAACTTGCCAAAATGTTCATGAGTTTTCAACTCATGGAATATTTCAGTTACCTTGGGTGTCTGATGTAGGAGCATCTGGGTTCACGTACAATCCTCATCAACCAAAATATTTGCTTTACTTTCTTGTTGTTTATTTTGCTACAGGAGTTGATTGATCAATTTCTGGAGAATTTCCTAAAGATTTTGGCTAAGTGATGAATTGATCTTGAAGAAGGCCCAAATGGGTATCTGCATCTCCAATTTGGTGAAAATCTGCTAAAAATTGAAGAAGTTATGCTCTAGCAGAGTTTTTGCCTATCACCAGATCTGCATGTCACAAGAGGCTTGATTTCCCTGCATACCCTATGACCTTCATTTTGTCCGCTAAGTTGTTTGGGCCACTTGGCACTAAAAAGTCTCTGCACCAGATATATCGCTTGGCACTAAAACATCTCTGCACTGGATATATCCGGTGATGCCTTAATTCCCCACCTCCTCTACTGAGCCTTGTTTTACCCACTTTCCACTTGAAGTCTGTCAGAGGGTGTTTTGCACTAAAATCGCACTACACCAGATATGTTCAGTGATGGTCATTTTCTCACTTTATTGCTTTGCGCTAAATTAACCGGACATTGGACAATATCCTGTGAAGTCCAAATCTTCCGCTTATCTAGTGAAGGTCGATTCGCCTGCTTGTCCTGTCATGCCCTTAAACCCTGCTTTGTCTGGTGAGGCGCGAAAACCCTACTTTTTTTGGTGAGGCCTAAATCTCCTGCTTTATCTGGTCATGGCCCAAAAGCTCGCATTCAGTGCTACATGATATCCCCACAAAACACACATGAAGCAACAAATTTAGTTTTAACCACCTGTACGACCAGTTTTGGAGCAAATCAGGATCTGACATGTGTCATGTGTGTGTAATGAAGTCAATGACCAGATCAAAGGTCTATAAATACATGGATTTCATACTATGAAGATCAGATTCTCCTTGGTCAACAATCTGTAGTACGTTTTTGGAGTTTCTAGAAGATTTCTCCAGATTGCAAGATCTATTTGGCCTAAATCTTGAAATGTTGTAAGGCTGAGGCCAATGCATGTGTAACACCAATTGTACTCCTGTTGTAATCCTTCCATTGCATATGAATAAATAATCATTTGTTTTGTCATCTTGTGTTAACCATTTTCACTTCTTGATCTATTAGCTTGACAAAGCCCCTGGATCCTAAGCTACATTACCTTCTCTTTAGATCTACCATGAACCACAAGAGCCTCCTTAGCTGATTCAAAAGACTTTATGCACATCTCTTTAGACAACAACGAAGAAACCACTTCATCCATCTTGAAGGTGGTAGTGGTACTCCCAATGGCTATAACAAGGTGATCCAATGAATGTGGTAAGGAACACAGTAATGTCATACATCAATCCTCCTCCTCCATCGTGACACCAGTAGAGGTCAACTAGACAACAAGCATATTGAATGTATTCAGGTGATTAGCGACAGATCCTCCATCTTCCATCCTTAGAGAATACAATTTCTTTCATAGGAATAACGTGTTCACCAGGGATTTATCCTAGTAAACATCTCCAAGCTTCTTCCAAGGATCTTTTGTAATCTTCTCTTCATGGATATTCAGGAGCACTAAGTCAACCAAATAGAGTCTTATCAAACCCTTAGCCTTTCAATCCATTAGACACCAATGTTCTTGTTTCATGCTTGATGGCATGGATCTGGATATTGTGAGCCATAGATCTCTATCTACCAATAAGTCCTCCATCTTGAATTTCCACAACTCAAAGTTGTCTCCATTAAACTTACCTATATCAAACCTCCTACATGTGCTCACCATATCTTTCTTGCAACAAAGATTTCAAAATCCTTTACACAAGCTCTCGCTCAAATGAAGATTAGCTCAAAAAACCCTCTACCCAACAACTAGAACCAAAGGTGATGAGGCTCTGATACCAATTGAAAGAAAGCAAGGTATGTAGAAAACGCTTCCTACACTGATCTACTAAGGAAAGATTTATGCAAATTTTAACTTTTATAGTTACAGATTACGATGCACATTAACAAAAAGGTAATAACAATATCAAATGCAAAACTCACAACACAAGATATACGTGGGGAAAACCTTTTCAGGTAAAAAACCCCACTCCAAAGCTACCCAATATATTATTTAGGAATCAAGAAGATTAAAATATACTTACAGAGTAATCTTTCACAGGAGTATTAATCAACTAGAGTTCCAAAGGTAACTCAACATCTATAAGACTCTTTCACACAACCTCCATCTCTAGCTCCTGATATATAGGAGATACAATACAATAAATTGTCAACAGTAATTACAAAACTATGAGCCAAAACCACCCAAGAGTGGTGCCCTAATTATCTGCAATCAAAGATGCCTTATGATGTGCCAAATCACACACCAACATGTGTAACTCTCCCCTTTACAACTCTTTTAAGTGTCCAACATGTTTTCACATTTCCCAAAAACAAGAGGTCCAACTTTTGGAGGCCATAACTTTTGATCATGGTGTCCGATTGACGAACTGTTTGATGCTTCAGAAAGCTCGTGAAGAGACCATCAAGATATAAACTACTTTTCTGGTTACAACAACTTTCAAGGAATTTAGGGACCTCTAAGAGCCTCAAAATTGAGTTTGAAACTTTTTATGATAGATTCAAAAATAGAAACTTTAATATCTCGCAATCTAGGTATGATCTTGAGTCGAAACTCACCCGAGATGTTTACTTAGTCATTCTGCACCTTTTGGGAAAATTTCAAGTCCATCCAAGGTCAAATGTAGAGTTACTAAAAATAGTAAATCCCACCATTTTTAGCCCTTTTGGAAACTTTGAAAGTTCTAGACCAGTCTTCAAGATAAAGGGTATTTGAAAAGACCAAAACTGGGAAGAATAGTAACCTTTCGTAGTTGCAAGGTTGAGACACTTTTCCTAGCACATATATTATATAACACACACACACACACATATATATTTTATAGAGGTTCTCATTAAATAATAGATTAGTATGCTAATATGAATTAACAATACATACATAATGGCTTTACCAAGATATATATATATATATAATCACACACACACATATACAAATAAGTATGTGCATAACTGCATTAAATGGATATATACAAAACTAGATTTAATGTATATATGCAGAACTAATTTTAAATGAATATATATACAGAGTTCACTAAATAATATTGAATATAAGATATATATATACACATATAATATAAGAGAGATGTATATAAGATAAAACACAGTGAACAAGTTTTATATAAAGCACAACAGTTAGAAGAAAAGCGATGGCCTGGCCTTTGGTGGGCTTGGCTAGGCCGAGACCCCGGCACAGCCAACTTGCTTAAGGGGTGGGGGTCATGGCTCCCCACGGCTTCCATAGGCCTTAAGGTCTCAAAAAAATACTTTAATATATATATATATATATATATATATATATATATATATATATATATATATATATATATATATATATATATATATATAGAAAGAACAACAATACTTCTAAATTGTTCTGTAATCACAGTGAATAAACCAATTTGACTTATATATATATATATAGCTAATAATAACAAAAGGGAAAAGCATGGTAATACAGATATATATTTATTGATAAGGAATGCTTCCAACTTCACATTGATAAGAAAAAATCTTAGGAATTTCCAACTGTAATAGGGTATAACAGAGATAATAATACTAACATCATAGAGATAATTTCCAGTCAACACATATGTTTTGATAAAGATAAGTTGCTAGCACAGGAACAGAACCTGATAACAAGAGCCAAACGATAACAGAACATGCCCATGGCCACCAACAACTGATTAACAATTCATCAAAAACAAGCAAAATATTAAACTAGTCTTTAAACAATTCTTTAACCAAGTCTTTAATAAAATAGAACAAGAACCACCTAGCTAAGAAGCGATTTCCAGTCATCAAATATTATATTAGCAAGCTTTTTCTGATCCTCCAGCAGAGAATCCATAGTCTTCTCATGGTCCATTTGCTGAATAGAAAAGGCCTCAGCAGCCTTGTGGGAAGTCCTCAAAACCAGCTTAACTAGATTCTTGACTTTGATCTCCATCATGGACAGGCGAGTTTTGACAGTAGCAAGCTCCATTTATAGTTTCTTAATATCCACATCCCTTCTGGCACTCATAACTTCCTTATCAAGGGTTTCTTGCACCTTAGTATCTTCATTGTTAGTTTCGTAGAATGAGTTATTCATTGAAGCAAAGTGGCTCGCACCCTCCTATTCCTTCATAGGTGTGGTTTTGGTTCCCTTAATGTCCACTTCTTGCACAGTGTCTTCCCCATCAAACATAGTGGAATAATCAACTATCTTTATTCCCCGAGGTGTACCTCCCACCAATTTAGAGGATCTCCTTATACTAGGAATTATGGCAGAGCCCCCCTTTCCCATAGCTTTTTCCTTAACAAACATGACCTCCTCCTTCCCCTAATTCCCTAGCTTTTTATTAGTCACTTCAGCACCTTTCCTCTCCTTCCCTTCACTACAATTCTTTTTCTCGGTTTTGTTCTATGTAAGAATCTCTCTCTTACATTTTTTGTTATCTTGCATGGGGTTTTTGTTTTTCAGATTACACAGACCCTCAGTAGCCATAGCATGAGACTGGTCCTGAGAGGTCTCAAAGGTTTGTCTCAGAATTCTGCTACCTAAGGTAGCCTTCAAAAAAGAGGTAGCCTTCGACATAGGTGGGCTAGACAAAGGGCCAGAGGGGCCACTCATAGGAAGGTTAGATGGGGAGGCGGGTTGAGAGAACATCAGAGTGGCTGGCTTCCTAAGTCGCACACTTAGGGGAATTTTATCTTTAGATTCTTCATTGGAGCTATCCACCATAGGCTGAGCAGCTAGGGTTTTAGGTGGACACAGAGCTAGATGGTATTGATATAGCTGAAAGATTAGGCCTTGGTGTAAGGGAAAAGCAAAAACCTCTGGATCCCCTTCATGGGCTTTTTTGGTGTGCATAACAGAGGCTTCAAGGATGGATAGCAAGGAAGGGAAATTGACTAGTGACTTATGGTAAAAATGATTTAAGAAGGCAAAATGATAATGGTAGAACACTCTATATCTACCTCAAGAGTAAAATATTTCATTATCAAAAAACATACCTGGTTCCACGGAGAGACCAGGCTCTCATGTTCAAAGCCTCCCTGAAGTTGAATTTGTTTCTCCCCCTCTCTATAGAACAATTTCATACCCTCCATGTCTGGGACACGAGTCTTCTTCTTGAGTCTGTTCCCCAAACACGGCAAACCAGTCGCGGAAGAAATGGAGTCCTCAGAGACAATGAATTGGACCCCGCTAACTTTTGCCATTCGACACCCATCCCACGATTCAACAAATTGGGTTGAAATATTTTCATCATAGCCATTCAGAGATTCCAGGAAAACAGTAACTCCTCCCTCATACGCTATACTCCAAACATGTAGGTCCTCTTTGAATTCATTGCAATTCATTAGTTCCATTCTCACTTTATCCCCCCCCATTTTCTTATGCCTCCAGAGCTCAAAACTAAGATCCCAGATACAGACTGAAGCAAAGTCCCCACAGAACAAACTGTTGCAGAGAGTAGGAAGATGTTTAGCAAATAATCTAGAAGTGCATAGAAAAAGAAACTTAAGTTTCTTTTTTGTCTTATGCACGCTAATCTAGAACCCGAGCACATTCAGATCATAAATACCGTCAGGACCCAACTCGTACGAACCCCTCAAAACCAACACATCAAGCAGAGGTTGATAAGACCTTTTGCAAATACCTTTCCATCGAGCATGATTTATACTGATAATCTCCAGGTACACATTAAACTTACTCTGCCACATCATCACAAAAGAATGAGTAGGACTCCTTCTGTCATCCTCCAAGCCACGTCCTCCCTTTATGCTAGGAAGGCATGAAACAAAACTACTCCAAGAAATAGAATAAATCATACCATCCATCATGAGGGGGTGAGGGCCTCTTTCTGAATACAATCATTGAAGGTCCTAGGTAGATTATCCAAATCCCTCCAACACTTAAGGGGTTAACATTAATCCTCAAATTTTCCATAAGGTCTGCAGCCTTATTTCCTTCCCTGTAGGTATGTTTTATTTCTTTTCCTTCAAAATTTAAGAGAAGACCTTTAATATCTTTGATAACATCGTCTATCTACCAACCAACACTACTATTCCCTTTAAGAGCTTCAATGACAACCATAGAATCCCCTTCCACAATTATGTTTTTAACGCCTATAGACAAGGCAATTTTGAGCCCCCAAAGGAGGGCCATGGCTTCCGCAGTGTTATTGGTGTTTTCCCCAATGCTCCCAACAAAAGAAGCCATCAACATACCTTTATCAGATCTTATCACTCCACCACTAGCCAACCCTGGGTTGCCTTTGGCAACACCATCAAAGTTTAACTTTGACCAACCACTTGGGGGGGTCTAGTTTGTGTTAGCCCTAGCTTTTTTCTTCCTATCATCCACTCTATAGGTACTTATAGGAATAGTCCATTGTTTAATTATGTTGGTTTCTTTGGCATTTGGGGGATTTTTAGAAGTTTTTAAGGAGTTGTTAATGATGTTGTCTTGCAGTAGTTTGACAGTAGAGCCAAAAACTTCCTTGGGGTTTCTGAATTTTTCCTAGAAGAGTCTATTGTTTCTTTCTTTCCAAAGGCACCAAGATAGGATAGGGGGAGTCTGGGCCCATATTTCATGGCAAACTAGATTTGAAAAGGGAGGGATCTAGGCTCTAATGAGATCCACCAAGTTCCCATTCCCACACCAAGGAATATCCAGAATATTTAGAGCTAGACTCCAAACCTCCCAAGTGAATTCACATTGTAAAAGAATATGGGGGACAGACTCTTCATCTTTCATGCAAAGCACACATCTATTGGGAATTTGGAAGCCCCTTATCTAGAGATTATCAATAGTAAGGATTCTATTGTGCACAGCCATCCACCAAAAGTGATTTGTTTTTGGCACAAGGTTGTGGTTCTAGACTCTCTTCCAAAACATTTCACCATCTTGGGGGAGGGATAGATTATAGGCCAATTTAACAATAAATCTCCCAAAGCTCTCCTTAATCCAAATTAATTTGTCTTTTTGAGGGAAGATGGGGATTCTACATCCTTTTAGAAGCATTTGAATATCTTCAACAACTCCAACTAGCTCAGTTTGTCTTTGATAGCACTCTGATAGTCGAACCCACTCACAACTACCAGGGATGAAATAATCCGTAGCTCGATCACCAAAGTGATAAACAGCTAAATTCATCAACTCTTGAGTGTTTTGGCACTTTTTTAGGGGTCCTCCATTGATCCAGTTGTCTTCCCAGAGTCTTATCAATCCTCTGTCCCCTAATTTCCACTTGCTTCCTTTCAAAAGAATAGTTTTACATTTCAGGATATTATTCTGTTGGTAAACAGATTTGTCATAGAGAATGAATTCTCAAGAATGACTCTATTTCACCCAGAAAGTAGTGACGAACTGACCAATAGTTGGAGAGATCGTGACAGAGCAACAATCTTCCTCTGCGTTTGAGAGGGGCAGCTCCCTCGTATGATCAAAATAAGGGTTTTTGTGGTACTTTAACCAGAAATACCAAAGGTAGAGGAAAACTAAAAGAAAAATGAATTATAGAAACCCTAGTGGTAGACATATGAATGCCAACTAGGATTCCATAGATTTATGATAGATTATGAGGGGATTCCCCCACAAAAGATAGAAACTATGTTCCTAAACTTCTATGATGAATTTTACAACAATATATGTTTTAAAACACAACATCAATAAAAGAAGGATAACACATGGATCTCGACATATGAAAAGATAGTTTATCGACACATTCAAATTAGGATACTGAGAAGTGAACGTGTTTCTTTACATCAATTGCATGGTTTATATATGCTTCAAAAGATGACTAATGATTTCCACACAGACAAAAGAGATCACCAACTCAACATACAAAGAATTAGTAATAATAATTCAAAAGAACATTGGAACACACGAACCAAATGCACTCTTTATTATCTTTTTGAAATTATACAACTTCAAAAACTCCTTTGTACAAAGTATTGTTGATAACTGAGAGGGGGGTGAATCAGTTATCTTAATTAATTTAACTTTCTGTTCTTCTTTAACAACTAGTGTAACATCAAAACAAATAAGCATCCATAACCATGAAAGTAGAAACAAAATTAATACACATAACACAATGATTTTGACATGGAAAACCCTATTAAGGGAAAAACCACGAGGTGACTAACCCAAGATTGTATTCTCTGTTAAAAGAATAGAAGTACAAAATGGCACTTGCCAATTAGGGTTCATTGCCCGAGCACACTGCTCACAAGAGGCTCACTACCTACAAGAGACTCACTGTCTACAAGGTATAAAGAAAGTAACAAGATACTTGAACTGATGTGAAGCATCCACATATGCTGAGGTTCAGTTCCAGTTAGGCTCAATACACTAATCTACTGCACTTCATTCTTCTTCTTCTTTGGTGTTGTTGTCCTGTCACATACCAGACCTGTATTACTATTTCCACACTGCTCTCTACTTTTCTTTGCACTTTGCAACACACCACACACCCTTCTCATCAAAATCCATCTGGTATATATATCCGCACAAAGGATTTCAACATCTTTCTAGTCGACATCTGAAATACTCAATATTTTCTCAAACTCTGGTCTGTCGGCTAAATCCTTGCTTACCAAGTGATGTGTATCAAAGAGCTGCTTATAGAATTCATCAATCATGTCAGCCAATCATGAATGATCCCTTAAGAAACTTGATTACCATCAACATCTCATCCGGATTAAGGTCTAAAGCTCTTCCGGTCAGTTCTTCCTCAGTCTACTCTGCCAAACAGGAACCCAACACTTAGGTGCTCATATCTTTTCACTCTTATATCATCGGAGGCTCAAACTCTGGAATATATTAGTCATGGTACTCCTCTTGACTTCCCCAAGTCCACACTTTACTGAGATACTTCCTCTGAGAGATTTGGACCTGATTGTCAGACCTTGTTGCATGCTCTATTCTTGGTCACCAGACCAAAATACTCTTCAATCTGACTTCCGGTATAGACACACCATTGTCCTGCGGATGTGTGGGATAGACTTTGTTGCCATCAATGACAACACTCATGAAGCCACACAGTGTCTCTTGCCAACAATCTCCCCCTTTAGCATTGATGGCAACACTTAGTGAAAAATGACTAAGTGTCACACTACACTCCCCCTTGGCTGATAATCTGTTCTAATGTACACTTTACCAGAGCTCCCCCTTAGCTAGATTCCACATTTTTCATTGCTACTAACTCCCCCTTTGACATCAATGGCAAAGGGTAGGATCTGCACACCAAAATTCCCAAAAATCCAACAATACTTAGCCACATAAGTATATATACATGTCATACTTACATAAACTGAAGTATATCTGTAAAAGTTGTCTTCAACTGGACAAATTTTGTTGCCCAACTCTGCTTCATCCTATCCAAAATTGAGATGTGACCGCTCAACAAGAATGCAAAAGCTTCTACCCTCTTTAGATTTGTCGAATCACTGGTCCGGGCTATGGTCTGAGCATCAGATAGGGCCTCATGCATGGCCCTCTAATTTAGGGATAATTATCCCTCTAAGTTGACTTAACCTGCTTATTCTATTTTTCTTCTCCTTCTCAAGCTTCTTTATTTCATTTATGACTGCAATAATCTAACACTCTTGATTTATTATGGAAGAGGTGAGAGGATCAAAACTTTGAGATAAACTTGATAGTTTTCTCTCTTGTTCTTTCACCTTCTTGGTGATGTCTGTTGTTACGGTGGACCAAGATAGACAAAATTTGTATAGATCACCACCATCTTTAAGAGCATTCTCTAGGCTCTTTATTCCAATATCCAAATTTCTCTATCATTTGTTATTAGCCATTGTACTTCAGAGAATCTCTTTCCCAAAAACTCCTTCCGGACCTTTTCTTCTGCTGACTTCTCTAAGGAATCAAAATGTGTGCTAACAGTATTAACAAGAGATTTGAGATTACCAGATGAAGAGGTCGAAAGATCCTTCTGGAAGGATGGCATGATCTTTTCCAATACACCGAATGCAATCTCAATCAGCTCATAGTCTTCCATGTGAGACTTTAGAAGTTTTTATTTTGCCTTTGCTTGGGCAAAGGATGCTATCTTCATTGTTTGAACCAGGGAGAGGGAATCAAAATTGAATGGTGCTTGAAGCAGTTCTGGTTCATCAATTTCCATCATCTCTCTGGTCAAGAAATCTTTGACAGTTTCTGTAGTGTCTCTTGCTAGAGACAGAGTCTTCTTCCCTTCTGTAGTCTCAGAACTGTCTCCTGGGGTCTTCTCTATTTGGTCTTTTTCCCTTTCCTTTACTTCTTCTTCTTGACTGGTTTTCTCCTCTATTCTTTCTTCTCCTTTAGATCTAGAGTCTGCAGGGGAATCCAGATGAGAGATATTTACTTCTTCTTGGATTTCCTCTTCCAGAATAGAGGAATCCAGGTCTTTAGTTTTCTCCTCACCTATCTCTTTTGATTCTTTTGCATTTTTCTCTGTAGGATCTTCCTTTGATGTACTGAGTCCTTCATCATCCATGACAGAGGGTTCATCACCTAAGTTCTCTATAATAGGAATATTGAATCTTTTATGGGCATTCCGAAGGATGTCTTCAGTCTCTTTGGCCACTTGATCAGTCTCTCCGAGCATAAGCTTATTCATTCTGGCTTTGCTCCGGAACTCATCTTTGTAATCTTTGAAGATCATGCTCATTTGCTTTGGAGTGATGGAGGGATAAAGTTGAATAGCTATTTGTTCCCTAATCTCCAGGTCCTTTGCCTTTGCATTCTCCTTTCTCATTTCAAGTTCCTTCTCTAAACTTTTGGGAATTAGAGAGATGATTGCAATAAATGCCTTATTATATATGTTTAAGTACTTAACTGTGGCTTCTTCCAAGATCTTTTTATCTGCATCATTATACTCATCATAGAATTCTGTCATTGGTTGCAGATTTCCATCCACAGTAACTGCCTTGACTACATCATCAATGGACAGAGTAGGCATTTCAACAAACTCTTCTACTTCTTCTTCCTTGCTATAACCGGTAGAGGGTTCACCAGATATTTTCTTCTTCTTCTTCATTTTCTTGATTTCTTCATCGGTCTTAGTTTCTTCATCATTCTTCTGACTCGTATAGGACCTTTTGGCCTTTTTCTTTGTTCTCTTCTCTCCCTTTCTAGAAGTCTGGGCTTCCAGTTTTGATGCTTTTTGGCTCTTAGAGGTGGCAAGTGCAGAGCTTCTGGAGGATTTGGTCCAGGAGGGGACTTGCACCAGAGCACTTTCTTTTTCTATTTCTTGCCTTTCTTTCTCTACCATTTCCATCTTCTCTCTGTTGGCATCAATTGCCTCCTTTGATATTCCTTGCCTCTTGGAAAATTCTTCTACTTCCCTTCTTACTTTTCTCTTGATCTCAGGCTGTCTAAGTTCAACATGAACTTTTACACTCAGCTCTTGGTAGGTTCCAAACCTTTCTGCCTTAGGGTCCTTAGGCTTACTTAGAAGATGTTGGATATGCAGTTCTAGGATTTTTTCATCAACCTCATACCCCATTGGCATGATCCATCCTATTCTTGGTTCCACTGCCTCCATTAGGCATTGATCAGTGTCTACCATAAAGCACACTGTATCCTTGTATTTCTCAACCAAAGATTGGGGGATTCTTTCTCTGGCCTACATCATGCTTTGGAAGTTTTTGAAGTAACCCCACAGAGCTGTATTTTGTGTCTTGGCATCACCAAGCCCATACATATAATCCCTGATTTGTATGGCAACAAGTCTGTCATTCTGCCATATCCAGCCATTAGTTCTGGCTAGCTCATTCATATAATAGAAGAATAGGCAAAGTATCAAGCCACCATACTTGAATGAATTCTTTTTATCCTTCTTTATTTTTTGCAAATTCTCCAACAGTTGATTCAAGAGAAGCTCACAAAGATCATAGTTAGCATTTTCTCTTAGCATTTGATAAGCAGTGTAAATTACAGTTTCAGGTACTAAATTTTCCCTACTAGAGTGATATATCTTGTAACCAATTATCATGGAGGCAAACTTGATATCCGGATCAGTGATATCTTCTATTGTCATTTCTCTCTTGTCAAATTTTGATCTGGTAGCCTCACTCACAGTTTGGTTTTTGACTGATTTGAGAATAGGTAAACCTCCAGATGAGTGCAAACCGGTTACCGCCCTAATAGTGTCTTTTGTGATCTTAAATGGTCTATTCAACCACATGAAGTTGTCATGCACTCTGCTCAAAACATACCGGACCCACTCATCTTCTACAAAATAGGGGAAATGGATGTATTGTCCAAAATGCTTGTCCTGGATGGCCTTGTATTGGGGTTTAAGTTCAAGTGATTCATCTAACAGTTTCTTGTGGTAGATATCCATTAGTTTGGATTCCCCAAATTCTTCAATGTTTGCATGTATGTAAACCCTAATATCTTCTACATGCAGAACTCCATGCGGAATGATAGAAAATGTGCCTAGGGGGATCAGCTTCTAGGGATTTATAAGGATGTTTTCTGAATATTGGGTGCGGCCTATCAGTGATCTTCACAAAATTTGGAGTAGCCATCTTTCAAAGATTCAGAGAGAGATTTCAAGAGCAGAAAAATACCTTTTACACTTCTAGGGTTCACGATATGACCTGGATCAGATTGCAGGATGTATTGACTTCTGTGGTTGATCTTTGAGAGGTTTTAGTTGCAAAGCTCCTTCTCTCTTCTTCTCGAATGCAAATGTGCAAATGATGAACAAAAGAACCCTTATATTTATGTGAAAACCCTAATTTCACATTGTAATAAATACACAACTTAAGTTATTCTGGTTGCTTTGTTCTCCTTGTCCTGAGAGATCTTTACAGACCACTGAGATGCACTTAGAGTTATTCTTGGTGAATATTGGCAATCTATCTACCTTTCTCCAATCATTCCATTTATCTGCAAATCAAGATACCTCAAATTTAAATCATACCAGATCTAACTGTGAAAATCCTGTTCTTACTGGATGACTGATAAACCGGATCATTCTTTGAAGATTAACCTCTTCTAAATTTCTTGCGGATCTTCCATATCTTTACCAAGGGCTATTTAGATCTTTTTCTAAGAACCCTTTAATCTGTAACTTTCCATGTGCCAATTTCAGGCACCAATTGACTGGCTAGGGGAACTTATTTTCTTTTGTGACTCCCCCTGAGCTAGAGCTCATCTATTTAGTTTCTGGAAGGGATATCAACACCAGATTCTGGTGTGGATCCATCCTCAACACTTTTTGTACTCCTCTTCTCCCAAATCTTGTTCATCTCCCGTTGAATTTCATCCCCATTCACTTTTCCTTTTCCTTTGTCTTGGTTTTGATTATGATGCACCGGACCCTTTTTGTCCTGATTCTTACTTCTATAGAATTTGGCAATATGACTGGATCTATTGCAATTGTAGCAAACAACATTTTTTTGCATATTTGACTGATATCCTCTTGATCTACATTGATTAGCCATATGTCCCATTCTATTGCATGCAAACCATCTACCTTTGAATGAATTATTTATTTGCATATTTCTACACTCATGAGATTTGTGACCATACCTTTTGCAATTAAAACACTATCCGAAGAAGGATGAATTAGTCTGATTCATTCTTCTTCTGCACTAATTTGCTTTATGACCAAAGTTATTGCAATTGTGGCAGTATCCATTGAAGGATGGATATCTTGGAGCATTTGGTTGCCTTATCGGAGGTCTTCTAGGCCTGTTCCTTGGATTTCCTGATCCAGAGTTCTTCTGACTGGATCCGAAGCTTTCACCTTTCTCATACCCCAAGCCTTGCTTGTCATCTACCTTTTTTTGGATTTCAAGAAGAACTTTAAGCTGAGCAGAGCTTATCTTGAATTTCTCTTTGTATTCATTTGCTATTTGAAGATCCCTTTTTAGGGTGTCAATCTGATTCTCAAGTTGTTCTTCATTATCTCTAGTTTCTTCAAGATCAGATTCCAAATGCCTAATTATTCTATCCATTTTGTGGCAGTCTTCTAACTTCTCCTTGAGAGATTGTTTTATATTATCTTCAGTCTTTCTTTTCTCTTCAATTTCTTGGGTGAATTTCATAACCCTTGATTCCATTTCATGTCTTACCATAATGACCTCTTTTGATAGTTTCTCACATAATTTGTTCTTCTCATTCAGATCTTCATTAGTATCATTGGCTTCACTTTGACTTGCTAATTGCTGAAGAAGTTCCTTTCTCTTTTTCATAGAGATACTCAATTTCTCCTTTAGTTTATTTATAAAATCATCAGCTTGTTTGAGTCTTTCCCTCAAGTTGTTGACTTCAGAGTGAGATTACTCAAGATCATCAAGGGCAGACTGAAGTTGTTCCCTCATACCATACATATCCATTGGAATTCCCAGATCTTCCTCAAGCTATTAGGCTTTGTTTGGAGGAACTTAACTCTGATACCAATTGTTGATAACTAAGAGGGGGGTGAATCAGTTATCTTAATTAATTTAACTTTTTGTTCTTCTTTAACAACTAGTGCAGCATCAAAACAAATAAGCATCCATAACCATGAAAGCAGAAACAAAATCAATACACATAACACAATAATTTTGATGTGGAAAACCCTATTAAGGGAAAAACCATGGGGTGACTAACCCAAGATTGTATTCTCTGTTAAAAGAATAGAAGTACAAAATGGCACTTGCCAATTAGGGCTCACTACCCGAGCACACTGTTCACAAGAGGTTCAGTACCTACAAGAGACTCATTGTCTACAAGGTATAAAGAAAGTAACAAGATACTTGAACTAATGTGAAGCATCCACATATGCTGAGGTTCAATTCTAGTTATGCTCAATACACTGATCTATTACACTTCATTCTTCCTCTTCTTTGGTGCTGCTATCTTGTCACATACTGGACCTATATTACTTCTTCCACACTGCTCTCTACTTTTCTTTGCACTTTGCAACACACCACACACCCTTCTCATCGAAATCCATTTGGTATATATATCCGCACAAAGGATTTCAACATCTTTCTAGTCAACATCTGGAATACTCAATATTTTCCCAAACTCTGGTATGTCAGCTGAATCATTGCTTACCAAGTGATGTGTATCAAAGAGATGCTTATAGAAGTCATCAATCATGTCGGCCAATCATGAATGATCCCTTAAGAAACTTGATTACCATCAATATCTCATCCAGATTAAGACTTGAAGCTCTGCCGGTCAGTTCTTCCTCAGTCTACTCTGCCAAACAGGAACCCAACACTTAGGTGTTCATATCTTTTCACTCTTATATCACCGGAGGCTCAAACTCTGGTATATATTAGTCATGGTACTCCTCTTGACTTCCCCAAGTCTGCACTTTACTGAGATACTTCCTCTGAGAGATCCTGACCTGATTGTTAGACCTTGCTGCATGCTCTGTTCTTAGTCACCAGACCAAAACACTCTTCAATCTGACTTCCGGTATAGACACACCATTGTCCTGCAAATGTGTGGGATGGACTTTGTTGCCATCAATGACAACACTCATGAAGCCACACAGTGTCTCTTGCCAACAAGTATGAGCTCAAAAGTCTCTGAAAGGTTCCCCTCAAAAGGTCTCTTCAAAAAGTCCCCCTTTACATATGAAATAGCCTTGTATTTATAGGCTTCTCCCTAGTAACTACCTTGTAACCACCTAGTAACTACTTTGTAACTACCCTTTTTGGAATACAATAATATAATAAACCTTATTTTGGTTACTTTTTACATTACTTTTCTGGAAATAAGGTTTGTTTTCTAACCTTTAGTTACAAAGAGTGACTTAAGTCACTTTTACAAAAAAGGTAACTTAAGACTTGCAAATTTTGAGTTGTGAATTTCACTAAGTTCTTTTCATCTTCATCTGCTCCTTTTTGACAATCAAACCTTGCCAAATGTTGAGAACTACTTTGTATACCTGGATCTTAGACTCATGTTTCCACACATACAAAACCTAGATGAAGAGAATAGTTAAACATTTTCTTGCTCTGATACAATCACACAATGCTACCATCATGATCTCCCAAACCACCTCCTCTAAATCTGCTCTTGAAAGTGTAAATTCACATGTGATCTACACGCACAAAGAAAACACATCCACACAAGCATCAAAGGTTTTACTAGAATCTTAGTGATGAAGATTAAGGTGTCTTCACAGTAGCCAATAAGGGTGAGAAGATCAATCTCCTATTGTAATAATTTTGTGACTTTCTTTGCCTCCCTATATTTTCCCTTACATCCATTTCTTTGTCACATCTTTGAATAGATATCCAGCAAGTCAGATGCCTTGTTTCTATTGTATAGTACCCATTATCCATAATATCAAATAGCATGTGGTTACTTAGAATTAGCCTATTATGGTTTGGCATAACAACAGTTGCTTCTAACTGCTACTATTCTCTATAGAATAGTCATTTCACTTGGAGCATAGTGTTAACCTCCTACATCACATACCTTAATATCTTCACACATTGAGAGAATTGAGAATAGAACATTGTTATTTTGGCAAGTATATCTGGCATAGTTTGAGCACTTGAACTTGCAAACACCATTTTCACAAACATCCCTATGTAGGCTACATTGTTCATCACAAATAGAAGTTAAACAATAATTTCCTATATAACCCAATTCACAGTGGTAGACTCCATTTTGAATTGCATGATCCATGTCCACTACATTCTACAGGGCAGGTTCCATCAAAACCAATGAAGAGTATTGCTCCATCAAATTTATGACAAGCTTTCGATATACCATCAAAAACAACTTCCAATGATTTGTTTCAACCATAATGATGATAACAACGATTCCCTTGTGTTGGAGCCCCTCAAACAAGGCATGTCAAACCAATGATGATTCCATGTTGCAATCATTGTGAACCATGAGATGAAACATTCTTATGTTCTTTGTCTATGCTTATACATTTTGCAAGCTAATAGACCAAGGTATTTCCAACTATAATATTTGATAAGCTCAACTTTTAATTATGTTTTGATGGAGGTTCAAACTTTGGGCTAAAACTCGCATTTTGGTGCAACTGGTAAAAAGCTAGCAAGGTTATGGAGTTCAGCGTCTGTATTTAATTAAAATTTCTGTATCTTTCTTGACAAAACCATTTTGTGCATCCCTTATAATCATTGTGTAGAATGAGATAGCTTCTCTTTGAGGTGGGCTCGCATGTAGTTCAAGTCCTGCACCTATATTTCAACAATTTGCATCGATTTTTACCAAAGCATTTGCAACTACATCATTTGACAAAAATCCACTTTAAATTATGCTTTAATGGTTGTTCAAACCTCGTTTTAAAGTTCCCATTTTGACCCAAGATAGAGAATGCTTGCATTTCTTGAAATTTTCTAAAGTCTTTTCAACAGATTCCATTTTGTTCATACCCAGCATGCATTGCACTATAAGAGAGATGCACTTTTTTGAGGCATTATGTCAAATAGTTCAGGCACCTTATATTTGACCCTACCTTTTGCATACATGTTTACCAAGGCATTTTGAATTACACTGGCACTTATACCCATATGAGGCTCAAGGAATACACCACTAGGAACAACCGATGGTGTGAGACAATTTTCTGAGCATTATAATACTCACATATAAATCACATCGGCTAAATTTTTGAGGCATTCTATCAAACAGTTTGTTTGCATTGTCTAAGCTTCTATACTTTGCATGTGTGCCTACCATGGAATTGCAACTACAATATCTGACAAAAACCCTCCACATTCATTGCTTCTATAACGCAGGTAGGGGAAGATGCTAGCAGAGGTTGTGGAGTCTGGTTTTATACCAGCTAGCTGTATTTGCTTAAAGATTTGTGTAACCTTCTCAAAAAAGTCATTTTGTACATATCTTGTAATTGCTGCACCCAATGAGACCAAATTTCTTTGAGGTGACTTGCCATAGTTCATGTGCATAGTCTATGCTTTCACATCGTGCATGTATATAGGTTTACCAAAGCAATTGCAACTATAATAGCTAACATAAATCCTTCTCCATTGATGATACCTTAATGAATGTTCAAACTCATTCAGAAGTACACCAAGAATGAAAAGGAAGGTGGTGAGGATTGTGGAGTTGAACTTCATATTCACTGTTTTGTTTGTTTTGAGAAGCTCTAAAATCTTTTCCAAGAAATCTATTTTGAACATATCCTGCAGCATTGCATTTTCTTGAATTTTTCTAAACACAACTAAATCCGCTACATGTAACTCATTCTTGGGTTGTTATATAACTACTTATTTACAATGCTTTGTTCATCGACTCTTTGAGAGTTCTTACCACTTATTATAACTTTTTACTTATGCTTTTGGCAAACCTTCATGAAATAACTACCAATTTGAAAGTTATGACTTTTCCAAACCTCAAGTTGCATCAAGTTAGCGAAAACTTAAAGTAGACCCCTACTTCGCCAAAAGTGAAAGTAAACTCTCACTTAGCCAAAAGTAAAAGTGCACCCCAACTTAGTCAAAATCAAAAGTAGGTCATCACTTAGCAAAAAGTGAAAGTGGGTGTTTACTTAGGGAAAAGTGAAAGCGGGTGTTCACTTAGCCGAATTCAAAAGCGGACTCCAACTTACGCTTGACTTGAATTAATTTCTCCTTTTCCGTAGCTTGCCCCCACGCAATTCATAAATTCATATCCATACATGGGAAAAATGTATTTTACTTCACGTAATCAAATGAAGCATTGTATTATTTTTAATAAACTACCCCCACAAATGTTAACTTGATCAACCGTGCAAGTGCAAAAAAGGCGAGAAGTGCATAACTTTTGACTAGACCGCTAGATCTTTATGAGATTTTGACCAATTGTCTAAAATGCCAATATGAAACCCCCTAATCAAATGATTTTTCCCTAATGCACATAAAACTCCCATTTTAATTGTTTTGGGAAATTACCGACAAAAAAAATGAGAAGCTCAAAATCCACTTATTCGTGAGATATGTTAGCTCAGAGGTTGGCCATATTTCGATGAAATGAAGTTATGATCACAACCATGGCATGATTTTCTCTGTATTTGTCACTGATTTTTGTATTCAATTTTTTTTAGGCAAATTGGGGCAGGTATGCCTAGGAACTTGGGTACAAGATGAGTTATTCTTCTTACAATTTGACACCATAATACAGAACCAATGCATGAAGATAACATGAAGTAGAAAGTGACATGATGTGTGATGTTGATGACTCACAATTGAAAAGGTGACTTGACAAAGGTTTCGACACACGATAAGACTTCCTATTTCAATACAAAAGTTTAAATTTAGAGTTATTGAAATGGGGTCAACAGTTGGCTCTTGTCGGGGACAAGGACTATAAAGGATGTAGGAGAACCTAGATATCCCTTAACAAGATTAGTAGCTTTGTTCATTGGGCAAATAGAGTCAAGAGATAATGTGATGTTCAAGGAGAACAAGGAGATAAAAGGACAAATGACAAAGACACATAGAGACAAGGCAAACAACAAAAACAACAGAAACTGAAACAAGGCAAACACAACAAAAACTTCTAATTAACCTATATACATGGTAGGTGACTCCTACCTCAAAACTGCTTCAGGATGATCATGTGAAACCATTAACAGGTTGAGAAAAATAGGCACCTATATGAAAAAGAGATGTGCATGGATGAGGTGCCTGTGAACTCAGTAGCCTTCTCAAAATGATGAGAAAAATAAAATGCATGAAATATGAGGGCTCCTTGAATAGTACACCAAACAACCATTTCTCATAATAAGTTTCTAAGTCTTTTTGAATCACGTTGGTATTTCTCGGTATAGTGTTGATCATATCTTCTAGCATCATGTCGAGCATACCAACCTTCTCTATCTGAAGATCTTTTTGATAATTTGAATCAAAGAAAACTGAACCATGAACTGGACATCGTTCATGAGAACCAATAAGCAAAGAAAACTTAGTATTCTAGGACTGATCTTTCTTATGAATAATATCCTTCTTTATGATTCAATTGTCACTTACAAAATAAATTTCCTCCTCCTTTACTATTACTAACTCAAGGTGTGCTTTATCAAAGGATTACGCATGAGGAAGAGAAAGTGATGAATCTATATTATGTACTTTATGCTCTTGAAAATCCTCTTCTATAATTGATGGAGAAGAAATAATATTTTCCTCTCTTGGAAGTAGTGAAGGAGAATTTAAAACATGTAGCTCTTTGTCAGTCCTTTGAATATTTTCAATTTCATGCATATTCTTACAAACATTAGAAATCTGACCCCCTTTACCATTACTATAAACATTACTCTCACTGCCTTCTTTAGTGTTATTATCAGTAGATAGAGGACTGTAGTATACTATGAAATCACTCAAACAAGGATATTCAGGAATAAATTCATTTCTAACCTCTCTTTGTGCAAATTCACACCCATTATCCTTATGATCTTATTGTACATTTGGAGTGGGAGTACTCAATGCTTTGTCTTGAGTAGTACCTTTATTTTCAATAATTGAGTATTCTTCTTCATCATATGATAAAGGAGAAAGGATGACATCTTCTTCACAAAGAAAATCACCATTAGGAGTGTTGAGATGCCAATCCATGATGGAAACATCATCAGAGAGTTCTTGTAATGCTATTTCATCGTCATTCTCTTTTTTCTTAGGTCGTATGCATGTCAAGAAAAAATTTTGTGACTCGTCTTCATGCTCTTTTGCACTCCCTCAAACACCAACCATGTCATGAAAATCATTCTTAGAGGTTATAGTTGTGGAACCAGAGCAAGTTGTCACAAGGGAGGTGACATTCTCCAAAGAAAATGAGGATGTACGATCTTCTGGAAATATTTTTACTTCATTATTGAAAGCTTCCATACAATCTTCTTTTTATGTCTCCACCACTTCTTTTTCATCTTCCTTAAGTGGACATGTGTGTTCCGAAGAGCTTCTTTCAACCCTTTGATCAGGAAACGTGTCATTCAATACATGTTCATTTGCATGATAAACTTTTGCTCCTTCATTTTTTCCCTTATCATGCGAATGATATATCTTAGCACAATTTCTTTTATCTTTTAGTGCATGAATCTCTTTCGATAGGGGTTTATGATCATGAGCAAGAAAATGAGACTCCTTCCCATCTTTTTGTTCAATCTTTTGCAATGTTTGAAGCAAAGGATGAACCTGGTTAGATGCAAATTACATGCCACCATAGAAACTCTTCAAAAACTCTACTTTCTTAGGGTCATCAAGAACTTGATTTTATTGAGCAGAGGATGCAGAAAAAAGATAATCTTCATCATCACTATCACTATTCGATACCGACTCATGAAATTGCAAGTTACTCCTCTGAGTTCTTTGATACCAAATTTTTTTTTAAAGGTTCTTCTTTTAGATAGAGTCGCCAACTTCTTTTCTAGGGAGATACTTGTATATTTTTTAGGAACAAAGGCACCAATGCTTCAATCTTCCCCAGTAGAGTCGCCAAAAATTTGTTGGTAAACATATTTGTCGTTGCGAATGAATTCTAAAGAATGACCCTATTTAACCTAGAAAGCAGTGACAAACTGACCAACAATTGGAGAGATCACGATAGAGCAACAATTTTCCTTTGTTTTTGAAAGGGGCAGCTCCCTCATATTATCAAAATAGGGGTTTTTGTGGTACTTTAACCAAAAATACCAAAGGTAGAGGAAAACTAAAGAAAAATGAATTATAGAAACCCTAGTGGTAGACATATGAATACCAACTGGGATTCCATAGATTTATGATAGATTATGAGGGGATTCCACCACAAAAGATAGAAACTATGTTCCTAAACTTCTATGATGAATTTCACAACAATATTTGTTTTAAAACACAACATCGATGAAAGAAAGATAACAAATGGATCTCGACATACGAAGAGATAGTTTATCGACACATTCAAATCAGGATACTGAGAAGTGAACATGTTTCTTTACATCAATTACATGGTTTATATATGCTTCAAAAGATGACTAATGATTTCCACATAGACAAAAGAGATCACAAACTCAACATACAAAGAATTAATAATAATAATTCAGAAGAACATTGGAACACATGAACCAAATGCACTCTTTATTATCTTTTTGAAATTATACAACTTCAAACACTCCTTTGTACAAAGTATGAGCTCAAAAGTCTCTGAAAGGTTCCCCTCAAAAGGTCTCTTCAAAAAGTCCCCCTTTACATATGAAATAGCCTTGTATTTATAGGCTTCTCCCTAGTAACTACCTTGTAACCACCTGGTAACTATTTTGTAACTACCCTTTTTGGAATACAATAATATAATAAACCTTTTTTTTGGTTACTTTTTACATCACTTTTCTGGAAATAAGGTTTGTTTTCTAACCTTTAGTTACAAAGAGTGACTTAAGTCACTTTTACAAAAAAAGTAACTTGAGACTTGCAAATTTTGAGTTGTGAATTTCACTAAGTTCTTTTCATCTTCATCTATTCCTTTTTGACAATCAAACCTTGTCAAATGTTGATAACTGCTTTGTATACCTGGATCTTAGACTCATGTTTCCACGCATACAAAACCTAGATGAAGAGAATAGTTGCACATTTTCTTACTTTGATAGAATCACAAAATGCTACCATCATGATCTCCAAAACCACCTCCTCTAGATCCACTCTTGAAAGTGTAAATTCACATGTGTGCAAGAAGATCAATCTCCTATTGTAATAATTTTGTGACTTTATTTGCCTCCCTATATTTTCCCTTACATCCAATTCTGTCATATCTTTGAATAGATATCCAGCAAGTTGGATGCCTTGTTTCTATTGTATAGTACCCATTATCCATAATATCAAATAGCATGTGGTTACCTAGAATTAGCCTATTACGGTTCGGCATAACAACAGTTGCTTCTAACTACTACTATCCTTTATAGAATAGTCATTTCACTTGGAGCATAGTGTTAACCTCCTATATCATGTACGATAATATCTTCACACATTGAGAGACTCGAGAATAGAACATTGTTGTTTTGGCAAGTATATCTTGTTGTAAATATGTGCCTAAGTGGGTTGTCATTGATGTCAACATAGCCTTGTTGCCATTGGTGTCAACTGTATCCTATTTAGTTGTCTGCATAGAAGACCGGACTATTGAGGATATTGAGAAAATTAATGGCAATTAATGTATACGGATCATGTGGCTATGTAGAGAATTGTCAGATATTGCTCCAGATAAGATTTGAGAAATCCGTATGAAGATTTGAAGGAGTTATGGCCATCTGAGTAGAACTGGTTCCTGCAATACTCAGGAAAGACAGAGTGACAGGAAAGAGGTCCAGATTTCTTTAGTAATATAAAATTGTGATCTACAGATCTGAAAGCATGCCTAGGAAGTCAATGTGTATCATCAACACCAGTGGTTCAAAGTTTGGAGTTCCGCAAGCTATCCTTCGAGTTTGACGGTCATGGCAGAGAGTGTTCTTGAGGTTATGGAGGAAGATTCAAATGCTTCTAATAATTTGGTTTAGAATGGATGTTATTGGTGAATTTAATGTGCTTGTGGAGGTCTCTAGATCGTATGGCTACTATGTTAGAGGTCCACATTGAAGTTTGAGCTTGTTGATTGAAGATTTTCTCTTTGAGGTTGATGTTCTTCCCAGTCTTGGCCAAATAGATGTTCTTAGCCTGTTGCGGATGCCTTAGAGTATTTTTATGAAGCGTGGAGTGATTGTAGAAGAAGATTCAAGTCTCAATTATGTTTGGCTGGCAGTGTGATGATCTACGCCAAGGTTAGGCGACCTTGTTGATCATTCCAAGGTTGATGAAGTATATAAATACTTGTTGAAAAGGTATTGAAATCATCCTTGTGCAAAATAGATCAATCCAAAGAAAGGATCAGGAGTAAAGTAGAGAAGGAAAGGAGTGAGAGAAGTATACAGTATGAAGAAGAATTTGGGGTAGAGTGAAAGTTCTTAAGCATTCATTGAAACTGAATTAGGCATGACGTAGATGCTATTTCTCAGTTAATTCTTTCTAAATCAATTTTGTAGGCAGTGAGCCTCTCTTTTGAGCAGTGAGCTCTGGGCAGTGCACCCAAAGGCATGTGCCTTATATTTTACTAAGTACTTTTAACAGGGTATGCATTTTGTGGGTTAACCCCCACCGTGGTTTTTTCCTTAACCAGGTTTCCACATCAAAATCTTGGTGTCAAATGTGTTGATTATGTTTCTGCTCTTATGTTGTTGATCGATTCTTTAACATTTACATCACTAATCTGATAGTAAGATAATAAACAAGGTTAAAAGAAAAAAAGTTCTTATTGTGTGACAATTAATTCACCCCCCCTCTCAGTTGTCTAGTTCCAATAATTGGTATCAGAGCCAGATCCTCTCATAAAGGCCTAACTGCTTGAGGAGATCCAGGATGTCAACCTACAAGAAGGATAGTCTAATATTTGATGGAACAAATTATTCTATTTACAAAAATCACAAGGAGTGTCATTTGCAATGCATGGGCGATGCTTATTGGGCAGTAACCAATGTTGAGTATAAACCTCTAAAGAAAGGTCCTTTAACTCTTGATCAAATCAAAGATGCTGAAAATAATCTTTGAGCTAAAGAAGCTTTGTTGAGTGCCCTGACTAATTCAGAGATGACAAATGTCTTTGGTCTAAAAACTACTTATGAAATTTGGAAAAATCTGGAGTTTCTATATGAAGGTGATAAATATGTCAAATGTGCAAAGCTACAAAGTCTGAGAGGAAAATTTGAAACTATGAGGATGAGCAAGATGAAAACATCACAATCTACATGCAAAAGATGAATGAACTTGTGTGTGGCATCAGGTGTGCTAGTGGAACTTAGGAAGAATTAGTAATTGTATCAAAAGTACTCAGATCTTTACTAGATTCATACAAACATAAGTTTATAGCTATAGAAGAGATCAGGACAGTCTCAGAAGTTACAAGACATCATCTAGTTGGCAAGATTTCAGCTTTTGAATTAAGTGAGATTGGTGATTCTCTTCCCAAGTTTGAATTTGCATTTAAGGCTAGTGTGTGGAAAATAAAGATATGATCTAGGTGAAAGTTCCTCTACAAGGTCAAACAGATTTATGAAGACAAGAAAGGATCTTGAAGATGTTGAAATGGAAACAACAGATCTTGAAGCTCTTATTGCCAGAAGAATGCCAAGAGGATCTGGTAAGTATGAAGGAAAATTACCACTCAAATATTTTGCTTGTAATAAGATTGGTCATTTTACCTCAAGATGTCCGGAAAGGTTTTCAAAACCAAACCCTAACAGGTATAAAGGTCAAAATAAATGTTACTACGTCCAAGAAAATGGAGAAGAAGGGGTAACAGATGATGAATTTGATCATGAAGGCTCCTCTAAAAATGATTGGGTGTTTATTGCTATCAAAGAAGAAGATTAGGTGTCTACTGAATCTACTAACTGTAAAAATGTGGAAAGTGCCTTGGTTGCTCAGGTTATTGAAAAGAATGAATGGGTGATTGATAGTGGATGTTCTCATCATATGACTGGTGACAAGAGTAAGTTTGTGAAATTTGGAGACAACTCAGCTGGTAGAATCCGTGGCAGAGGATCCAACTCTTTTGATGGCAAGAACAACACCAATGATGTTTTGTATGTGGAAGGACTAAAACATAATCTTCTCAGTGTTGGACAGTTGGTTGACAAGGGTTATGATCTTCGGTTCAAGGATGGTAAATGTAGAATCTTGGAAAGCTCCGGAACTAAAATTGCATCTGGTACTCAAACCAGAGGTAACATCTTTCACTTAAGTAGTTATAGAAAAAGTTGTTTGATTGCTCAAACAGATCAAAGTTGGCTATGGCATAGGATGGTGTGTCATGTGAATTTTGACAACATTGTCAAAATAAGTTCCACTCAAGAGTTGTAAGAGATCTTCTAAGACTTGTGAAACCTAACAACATATGTAGAGAGTGTCAATTGGGCAAACAGAACAAAATTTCATTCAAGAGTAAGGAACAAGGTTCAAGTGAGAGATTCAAATAGGTACATATTGATCTCTGTGGTCCTACTAGAATTAGGAGTGTGCAAGGAGACAGATATTTTATTTTGTTAATTGATGATTACTGCCGGATGATGTGGGTAACTTTTCTAAAAGAAAAATTAGAAGCCCTTGAGAAGTTTAAAGTGTTCAAGATGATGGTTGAAAATGAGATTGGTGGGAAATTAAAATGTTTGAGATTTGACAGAGGTGGAGAATTTACCTCCGGTGAGTTTGATGCTTTCTATGAAAAGCATGGAATAAAAAGACAGTTATCTACTCCTAGGACTCCTCAACAAAATGGAGTTGTGCAAATAAAGAACTGAACC
This sequence comes from Cunninghamia lanceolata, assembly GCA_027924645.1. Taxonomy (NCBI): domain Eukaryota; kingdom Viridiplantae; phylum Streptophyta; class Pinopsida; order Cupressales; family Cupressaceae; genus Cunninghamia; species Cunninghamia lanceolata. The sequence goes on from BSBN01001299.1 coordinate 480,422, forward strand.
ATTCAAGAAGCTACTAGAAACATGATGATGGAAACAAATGTTCCTCAAGTTTATTGGAGAGAATCCGTGAGTACTTCTGTCTACACTCTTAACCGAGTGCAGATCAAAGGAAATTCTGGTAAGACTCCTTATGAACTTTGGTTTGGTCATCCTCCTACTATGAGATACTTCAGAGTCTTTGGTAGTAAATGTTATATCAAAAGAGATGAGGATTTAGGTAAGTTTGAGGCAAGAAGTGATGAAGGAATATTTTTGGGATACTCAACTCAAAGTAAGGCCTACCAGTGCTTCAATAAAAGATTGAAGAAGATTGTCGAAAGTATGAATGTTAAAGTTGATGAAAGCCAAGGACATTCCAGGTACTCCAGATATGATTCAGATGATCAAGATGAAAGTCAAAATCAAGGAAGGCAAGTTCAAGTTTAGACTTAGATTCAGTTTGAACTGGTAACTCCAGAAGTTAACACAGATGATGAGGAACAAGTTCAAGAAACAGAAGCTCAAACAATCTCCAAAACTCCCAGGTATGTAAGGTTAAATCATCTTGAAGATCAGATCATAGGAGATAAGAGTAAATGTGTTCTAACTAGGAGAAAATGTATGAAGATCAAGAAGAGATTTGTTTGATTTCAAGGATTGAACCTAAATCAGTAAGTGAAGCTTGCAATGATGAAAACTGGGTCAAAGCAATGGAAGAGGAATTGATGAAAATTGAAAAGAATCACACATTGGATCTAGTTCCTAGACCTGAGGACAAAAATGTGATTGGAACCAAATGGGTCTTTTGGAATAAACTGAATGGAGCTGGTGAGGTAGTAAGGAATAGGGAAAGATTGGTATGTAAAGGCTACTCTCAAGTGGAAGGAATTGATTTTGAAGAAACTTTTGCTCCGGTAGCAAGGATAGAGGTGGTTAGATTATTTCTTGCATTTGCTACCTTCAAAGTTTTTAAAGTATATCAAATGGATGTGAAATCAACATTTCTGAATGGAGATTTGGAAAGAAGTCTACATTGAGCAACCAGAAGGATTTCAGTTGTCTAATAAGGGAGATATGGTTTGTAGATTGAGAAAAGCCTTGTATGGACTTAAGAAAGCTCCTAGAGCCTGGTATGCCAAACTGGATAAGCATTTTGCTTAAGCTAGGATTTAGCAAAGGTACAGTTGATAGCAATCTCTACTTCAAAATTGATCATGAGGACATTCTAATTGTTGAAGTTTTTGTTGATGATATCATTTTGGTGGAAACGAATGCATGTGTAAAGCATTTGTTGATCAGATGAAAAGCGAGTTTGAGATGTCAATGTTTGGTGAGATGAATTTCTTCCTAGGTCTGCAAATTGTTCAATCAGATAAAGGTATCTTCATATCTCAGTCCAAGTATGTAAAAGAATTGCTAAAGAAATTTGGAATGGAAGACTCAAAGCTAGTAGGTACACCTATGGTAACTAGATGCAAGCTAAGCAAAGATGATAACTCTCCCAAGGAAAATCAGAAAAGATATAGAGCAATGATTGGAGGACTGCTTTATCTAACTCAGACCAGACCTGACATCATGAATGCAGTTGGACTTGTTGCCAGATTTCAAGCTGATCCAAAAGAATCCCATATTATGGCAGTCAAAAGAATTTTCAGATATCTCAAGGGGACAATTGATTATGGACTGTGGTATCCCAAGGACAATAACTTCACTCTTCATGCATATATAGATGCTGATTGGGCAGGAGATGTGGATGATAGAAAAAGTACAAGTGGTGGTGCATTCTTCTTGGGGAGAAGATTGGTCTCTTGGATAAGCAAAAAGTAAGAGGCAATATCTTTGTCTACTGTAGAAGCAGAGTACACAGTAGAAACAAATAATTGCACTCAGGTTTTGTGGATGAAGCAAATGTTGAAGGACATTAGAATTGTGTTTGAGGAACCAATCACAATTTTTTGTGATAATTCTAGTGCAATAAGCATCTCAAAGAATTTGATATTGCATTCAAAGACAAAGCATATATCTATCAAGTTTCATTTCTTGAGAGAGAAAGTAAATGAGAATGAAGTCAAGTTGGAGTTTGTGCCTTCCAAAGACCAGATTGTAGACATCTTCACTAAGCCTCTTCCCAAGGATACTTTTGAGTACTCAGAGAGAAGTTAGGGGTTATTACCCCTCCTGAGCAGAACTGAGATGCACTTAGGTGCATCAGTCTGGTGAAATTCACATTCATATCTTGTGATTTGGATTGATGTTAAGAAGGTACTACTCAAAGGGGGAGTAGTCAATATGCAAATTTTGGGATCAGTCTGAAGCAAAAAGGGAGAAAAATAGCAAATATGTGCCCTTTGCCATTGATGTCGAAGGGGGAGAGAAGTCATGTAAAAAAACTAGTTACTGATGTAAGGGGGAGCAGTAAAGAAAGTAGTTACAGAAGTGAGAAGAGAGAAGTTCTTGTCTTGATGGTTAGATTCAGTTTTTCACATCATATGTTACCATCAATGACAAAGGGAGAGATTGTTGCAAATATGTGCCTAAGTGGGTTGTCATTGATGTCAACATATCCTTATTGCCATTGGTGTCAACTGCATCCTATTTTGATGTCTGCATAGAAGACCAGACTGTTGAGGATATTGAGAAAATTAATGACAATCAATACATGCGGATCATGTGGCTATGTAGAGAATTGTCAGAGATTGTTCTAGTTAAGATTTGAGAAATCTGCATGAAGATTTGAAGGAGTTATGGCCATCTGAGTAGAACCGGTTCTTATAAAACTCAGGAAAGATAGAGTGATAGGAAAGAGATCTGGATTGCTTCGGTAATATAAAATTGTGATCTGTAGATTTGAAGGCATGTCTGGGAAGTCAATGTGTATCATCAACACCAGTGGTTTGAGGTTTGGAGGTCCGCAAGCTATCCTTCTAGTTTGGCAGTCATGGCAGAGAGTGTTCTTGAGGCTCCAGAAGAAGATTCAAATGCTTCTGATAATTTGGTTTAGAATGGATGTTATTGGTGAACTCAATGTGCTTGTGGAGGTCTCTGGATCATATGGCTACTATGTTAGAGGTCTTCATTGAAGTTTGAGCTTGTTGATTAAAGATTTTCTCTTTGAGGTTGATGTTCTTCCTAACCTTGGCTGATTGGATGTTCTTAGCCTGTTGCGGATGCCTTAGAGTATTTTTATGAAGCATGGAGTGATTGTAGAAGAAGATTCAAGTATCAATTGTGTTTGGTTGACAGTGTGATGATCCGTGTCAAGGTTAGTCGACCTTGTTGATCATTCCAAGGTTGATGAAGTATATAAATACTTGTTGAAAAGGTATTGAAATCATCCTTGTGCAAAATAGATCAATCCAAAGAAAGGATGAGGAGCAGAGTAGAGAAGGAAAGGAGCGAGAGCAATATAGAGTGTGAAGAAGAATTTGGGGCAGAGCGAAAGTTCTTGAGCATTCATTGAAATTGAATCAGGCATGAAGTAGATGCTATTTCTCATTTAATTCTTTCTAAATAAATTCTATAGGCAGTGAGCCTCTATTATGACCAGTGAGCTCTGGGCAGTATGCTTGAAGGCATGTGCCTTCTATTTTACTAAGTACTTGTAACAGGGTACGTATTTTGTGGGTTAACCCCCACCGTGGTTTTTCCCTTAACTGGGTTTCCACGTCAAAATCTTGGTGTCAGATGTATTGATTATGTTTCTGCTCTTATGTTGTTGATCTATGCTTTAACATTTACATCACTAATTTGATAGTAAAATAATAAACAAGGTTAAAAGCAGAAAAGTTTTTTATTGTGTGACAACTGATTCACCCCCCTCTCAATTGTCTAGTTCCAACATATCTAGCATAGTTCGAGCACCTAAACTCGCAAACACCATTTTCACAAACATCCCTATGTAGGCTACATCATTCATCACAAATTGAAGTTGAACAATAATTTCCTATATAGCCCAATTCACAATGATAGACTCCATTTTGAATTGCATGATCCATGTCCACTATAATCTATAGGGCAAGTTCCACCAAAACGAGTGAAGAGTATTGCTCCATCAAATTTATGACAATCTTTCCATATACCATCAAAAACAACTTCCAACAATTTGTTTCAACCATAATGATGATAACAACCATTCCCTTGCATTGGAGCCCCTCAAACAAGGCATGTCGAAACCAACGATGATTCTATGTTGCAATCATTGCAAACCATGAGATGAAACGTTCTTATGTTCTTTGTCTATGCTTATACATATTGCAAGCTGATACACCAGGGCATTTCCAACTATAATATTTGAGAAGCTCAAATTTTAATTGTGTTTTGATGGAGGTTTGAACTTTGGGCTAAAACTTGCATTTTGGTGCAGCTGGTAAAAAGCTAACAAGGTTATGGAGTTCGGCGTTTGTATTTAATTAAACTTTCTGTATCTTTCTAGACAAAACCATTTTATGCATCCCTTATAATCATTGCGTAAAATGAGACAGCTTCTCTTTGAGGTGGGCTAGCACGTAGTTCACGCCCTATGCCTATATTTCAACATTTTACATTGATGTCTACCAAAGCATTTGCAACTACATCATTTGACAAAAATCCACTTTAAATTATACCTTAATGGTTGTTCAAACCTCATTTTAATGTTCCCATTTCGACCCAGGATAGGAGAATGCTTGGTTTTCTTGAAATTTTCTAAAGTCTTTTCAACATATTCCATTTTGTTCATACCCTGCATGCATTGCGTCGTAAGAGAGATGAACTTCTTTGAGGCATAATGTCAAACAGTTCAAGTGCCTTATATTTGACCCTACCTTTTGCATACATGTTTACCAAGGTGTTTTGAATTACACTGGCACTTATAGCCATAGGAGGCTCAAGGAATACACTACTAGGAATAACTGATGGTGTGAGACAATTTTCTGAGCATTATAATACTCACATATAAAGCCCATCGGCTAAATCTTTGAGGCATTCTATCCAACAGCTTGTTTGCATTGTCTAAGCTTTTATACTTTGCATGTGCATGTACCATGGTGCTATAAATACAATATCTCACACAAACCCTCCATATTCATGTGCTTCTATAACACAGGTAGGGGAAGATGCTAGCAGAGGTCGTGGAGTCTAGTTTTATACCAGCTAGCTGAATTTGCTTAAATATTTGTGTAAGCTTCTAAACAAAGTCATTTTGTACATATCTTGCAATTACTGCACCCAACAAGACCAAATTTCTTTGAGGTGACTTGCCAAAGTTCATGTGCATAGTCTATGCTTTCACATCATGCATGTATATAGGTTTACCAGAGTAATTGCAATTATAATAGCTGACATAAATCCTTCTCCATCGATGATACCTTAATGAATGTTCAAACTCTTTCAAAGGTACACCAAGAATGGAAAGGAAGGTGGCGAGGATTATGGAGTTGAACTTCATATTTTCTATTTTGTTTGTTTTGAGAAGCTCTAAAATCTTTTCCAAGAAATTTGTTTTGTACATATCCTGCAGCACTGCATTTTCTTGAAATTTTCTAAACACAACTAAATCCGCTACACGCAACTCATTCTTGGTTAGTTATATAACTACTTATTTACAATGCTTTGTTCATTGGCTCTTTGAGAGTTCTTACCACTTAGTTACAACTTGTTACTTGTGCTTTCGGTAAACCTTCATGAAATAACTACCAATTTGAAAGTTATGACTTTTCCAAACCTCAAGTTGCATCAAGTTAGCGAAAGCTTAAAGTAGACCCCTACTTTGCCAAAAGTGAAAGTAGACACTCACTTAGCCAAAAGTAAAAGTGCACCCCAACTTAGTCAAAATCAAAAGTAAGTCATCACTTAGCAAAAAGTGAAAGTGGGTGTTTACTTAGCGAAAAGTGAAAGTGGGTGTTCACTTACCCAAATTCAACAGCGGACTCCAACTTAAGCTTGACTTGAATTAATTTCTCCTTTTCCGCAGCTTGCCCCCACATGATTCAAAAATTCATATCCATACATGGGAAAAATGTATTTTACTTCATGTAATCAAATGAAGCATTGTATTTTTTTTAATAAACTACCCCCACAAATGTTAACTTGATCAACCGTGCAAGTGTGAAAAAGGCAAGAAGTGCATAACTTTTGACTAGACCGCCAGATCTATATAAGATTTTGACCAGTTGTCTAAAATGACAATATGAAACCCCCTGATCAAATGATTTTTGCCTGACACACATAAAACTCCCATTTTAATTGTTTTGGGAAATTGCCGACAAAAAAAATGAGAAGCTCAAAATCCACTTATTCGTGAGATATTTCAGCTCAGAGGTTGGTCATATTTCAGCGAAATGAAGTTATATCACAGCCATGACATGATTTTTCTATATTTGTCACTAATTTTTTTATTCAATTATTTTCACGTAAACTAGGGCAGGTATGCCTCAGAACATGGGTACAAGATGAGTCATTCTTCTTACAATTTAACACCACAATATAGAACCAATGCACAAAGATAACATGAAGTAGAAAGTGACATGATGTGTGATGTTGATGACTCACAACTGAAAAGGTGACTTGACAAAGGTTTTGACACATGATAAGACTTGCTATTTCAATACAAAAGTTTAAATTTGGAGGTATTGAAATGGGGTCAACATATTCCAAATCACCGAGCCTCTAGGAAAGTCAAAAGAAAGTAGAATGTCTTCCGGGGTTGATTTACCCATATATTTGGCCTTCATAATACTACCCCAATCTTTGCCCCTAGAAATAAGGTTCCAACCCACTTTGGCTATAAGTGTTTTATTAAGCAATTTTAATTTTCTTAGGCCTAAGCCTCCCTGCAACTTAGGTCTACAGACTTTATCCTAGGCAACAAGAGCCAACCTCTTTTTCTCTTCCATCCCTATCCAAAGAAAGTTTCTTTGTATTTTCTCCAATCTCTCAGTCAGGCACTTAGGAATTTTGAATAAGGATAAAAAATAAATAGGAATTCCTTGGAGTGAAGCCTTGAGTAATTGAAACTTACCCGCTTGACTTAGAAGTTTTCCTTTCCACCCTGCAAGTTTCCTTTGTGTTCTTTCCATGATAGAATTCCAATACTCTGGGATGGCATCTTTAATAGAGAATGGAAGTCCCAGATAGTGTTGCAAGTATGGGCCTAATTGGTGTTGTCATTGATGTCAACATACTCCTGTTGCATTGATGATAAGGATTGGATGAGCTATGTGCTTAGGATATTGAGAAAATTAGTCATATCAGGAACAGAGAAGAATAGTGAAGACAGTAAGGTAAAGATCCAAGATAAGATGACTATCAGAGGATGCAGTTCAAAGGGTTTGTAGATATGAGTCTTAAGATGATCCAGTAATGATTTCAAAGGTCTGCATGAAGATCTGAAGAAGTTGTGGCCACTTAAGTAAAACCGGTTTCGGTAGGTGTTCAGAGGTGACAGAGTGACACAGATAGGTCCGGTGGGATCTTGAATTGCAGTATCCTATTCTGCAGATTTAGTGGAGTGTTTAGGAAGTCTAGGTGAAGTGATAACTCAATTGGTTAGTGGTCTGGAGGTATGCAAGCATCTATTCCTTTGTGATAGTAATGACAAACTGTGTTCTTGAGATTCTGAATGAAGGAGAGAAGGATTTCAGTAAGTAGATGAAGTGTGGATGTTCTTGATGATTCAGGAAATCTTGTGGAGGTCTTTGGATCATATCCAGTTCATGTTGGTGATCCACATTGGAGTTGGAGCTTGTAATTGAAGAATAACTTCTGGATGATGGTGTTCTTTCTGAGACTGGCCGACCAGATGAGTTACACATCTTGCAGATGTTCTTGTAGATGTTTGCTGACTTAGACGATAATTCCTAAGTCAATGTCTTGTAAATATATGGAGTTGTAAAGTCATTTCAAGGTGTGACTAGTGGAGATGTGAGTGTGGTAGCAAGAAGGAGAGCGAAAGGAAGAGCAAAAGTATTGGACTTAAATGGAACTGATTCAAGCATGGTGAAGATGCTATTCTCTAGTTCATGTATGTAATACTTATTATTTTGTAGATAGTGTGTCTCTTGTAGGCAGTGGACCTCTTGTGAGCAGTGTGCTTGGGCAATGAGCCCTAATTGGCATGTGCCATTTTGTTCTTTCTATTCTTCTAACAGAGAATACAATCTTGGGTTAATCACCCCATGGTTTTTCACTTAATCGGGTTTTCCACATCAAAATCTTGGTGTCCTGCGTGTTAATGTGTTTCTTCTCTTGATTTAATGCATTATGTTTTCATGATTGATTTATCATTATGTTGTTGAATTACAAAGTGGATTTAAGTGTTTAAATGGAAGAAAGTTTTGGACAACTAATTCACCCCCCCCTCTCAGTTGTCTGCCCTAAATCTAACAATTGGTATCAGAGCTAAGTTCCTCTAAAAGAGCTTAACCGCTTGAGGAGATCTAGGATGTTGTCCTACAAGAAGGATAGTCTGAAGTTTGATGGAACCAATTTTAATCTTTGGAAAAGTTGCATGAAATGTCACTTGCAATGTATGGGAATGCAATATTGGACCATGGCTTCAATGAAGTAAACTCTCCTCCACAAGGTGGCCCGAAAGCCCCAAATGAAATCACAGATGCTGAAAATAATCTACGGACTATAGAAGCTCTTCTAAGCGCATTATCTGATTCAGAGCTTTCAAATGTTGTTGACCTACCAACTGCTTTTGAGATTTGGGAAAAATTGGAACTTCTGCATGAAGGAGACAAGTATGTTAAATGTGCAAGGCTATAGAGTATGAAAGGGAAATTTGAAAATCTGAAGATGAGAGAAGATGAAAATATCACTACTTTTATGCCAAGAGTAAATGACCTTGTTTGTGGAATTAGATGTGCCAGTGGAGTCTTGGATGAAGATGAAATTGTTGGCAAAATTCTCAGATCCCTTCCTGCTTCTTATAAAATCAAGGTTGCTGCCATTGAAGAATTTAGAGCCCATACAACTGTCACAAGAGATCAATTGGCTGGTAAATTGGCTACATTTGAAATGACTGAGTTTAGAGATGCTCCTCCCAAGATTGAATCTACATTCAAAGCCAGTGCCTCTGTAAAAGGTAAACAAAGGTTTGATCCAAGAGACAATTCTTCAAGGAAACTATCATGGTATGAAAAAGCAAGAAAAGACCTGGAAGAAGAAGAAGCAGAAACTGCTCAACTTGAAGCCCTTATTGCAAGAAGACTGCCAAGAGGATCCAGTAAGTATGAAGGAAAATTGCCTTTTAAGTATTTTAACTACAATAAGATTGGTCATTTTGCCTCAAGATGTCCAGAAATATTTTCAAGGCCAAATCCTAACAGATCAAGGTTCCAAAAGAATTGTTACTATGTTCATGAAGAAGATGATAATGAAGGAGTAATAGATGATGAATCAGATATAGGAAACAAATCCAGAAGTGATTGGGTGTTTATTGCCATCAAGGAAGAAGATCCAATACCCTCTGAATCTATCAATCATAAAATTGAAGCTCTGGCTACCCAAGTTGAAGAAAAGGATGATTGGGTCATTGACAGTGGATGCTCTCACCATATGACAGGTGACAAAAATAAGTTCATAGATTTGGAAAGGTATGAAGGGGGAGTGGTAAAGTTTGGTGATAATTCTGCTAGTAGAATCAGAGGTAGAGGAACAATTTCTTTTGATGGAAGGAACAAAACTGGTAATGTACTATATGTTGAAGGTTTGAAGCACAATCTTCTCAGTGTTGGATAGTTGGTGGACAAAGGCTATGATCTCTGATTCAAGAATGGAAAATGCAAGATCTTTGAAAGTTCTAGAATAGAGATTGCATCCGGTACTCAAACAAAAGGTAATATCTTCCATTTAGTTAGTATTGGTAAAAGTTGTCTGTTTGTACAAATTGATCAGAGTTGGTTATGGCATAGGAGAATCTGTCATATGAATTTTGATAATATCATCAAGATAAGCAATACTCAGGCAGTAAGAGATCTTCCAAAACTGGTAAAACCTACAAATAGTTTGTGCAAAGAATGTCAGTTGGGAAAACAAAGCAGAGTCTCATTTAAAAGCAAGGAACAATCTTCTACTAGATTATTAGACTTAGTTCATATTGATCTATGTGGTCCGGCAAGAATTAGTAGTGTCCAAGTTGATAGGTACTTCATGTTACTAATTGATGACTACTCCCGGATGATGTGGGAAACTTTTCTGAAAGAGAAATTAGAAGCTCTTGAGAAATTCAAAATATTCAAGGCTATGGTAGAGAATGAAACCAGATTAAAATTAAAGTATCTGAGGTCTGATAGAGGTGGAGAATTCACATCCGGTGAGTTCATAGAATTCTGTGAGAAACATGGAATAAAGAGACTGTTGTCTGCTCCTAGGACTCCACAGCAGAATGGAGTAGTGGAGAGAAAGAATCGGACCATCTAGGAAGCATCTAGGTCAATGATGATGGAAGAAAATATTCCTCAGATCTATTGGAGAGAAGCGGTCAGCACTACAGTCTATACCCTCAATCGAGTACAAATCAGAAGCAATACTGGTAAGAATCCTTATGAACTCTGCTTTGGCATCACTCCTACTATGAGGTATTTCAGAATCCTTGGTAGCAAATGTTACATCAAAAGAGATGAAGATCTAGGCAAGTTTGATGCTAGAAGTGATGAAGGAATATTCTTGGGTTACTCTACTCAAAGTAAAGCATACCAGTGTTATAACAAGACACTGAGAAAGATTATAGAAAGTACAAATGTAAAGGTTGATGAAGGAATTGAAAAACCCTCAAGGTTTTATGAATATGATGAAGATGATCAGAATGGTGTTCTGATTCAAGGAGCCCAAGCCCCTTCTAAAATTCAGATTCAAACTGATCCAGTAAATCAGGAAGAAGAGATGAGTTTTAATGAGCCTGATCAAGAATCAGAAGTGCAAGAAACTCCCAAAGTTCCCAGGTATGTAAGACTGAACCACTCTAAAGATCAGATCATAGGTGATAAAAGAAAAGGTGTACAAACAAGAAGGAGAATTGCTCAAGATTCAGATAAGTATTGTCTAATTTCAAAGATTGAACCTAAGATAGTAAATGAAGCTTGCAATGATGAAAACTGGACTAAAGCAATGGAGGAAGAGCTGATGCAAATTGAGAAAAATCACACTTGGGATCTTGTTCCTAGACCTAGAAACAAGAATGTGATTGCAATAAAATGGGTCTTCTGGAACAAGCTGAATTAAGTTGGTGAAGTAATCAGAAATAAAGCTAGATTGGTCTGCAAGGGTTATTCTCAAATAGAAGGAGTTGATTTTGAAGAAACTTTTGCTCCGGTGGCAAGAATTGAAGCAGTCAGATTATTTCTTTCTTTTGCTGCCTTCAAGGACTTCAAAGTGTATCAGACAGATGTCAAGTCTGCCTTCTTGAATGGTGACTTGGAAGAATAAGTATACATTGAGCAACTAGATGGATTTCAATTATCTGATCATGGTGATATGGTCTGCAAATTGAAGAAAGCACTGTATGGATTAAAGTAAGCCCCAAGAGACTGGTATGAAAGATTGGATAAGCATCTTTTGAAGATTGGTTTCAACAAAGGTACTGCTGACAGTAATTTATATTTCAAAATTGATCATGAAAACATCTTGATTGTTGAAGTGTTTGTTGATGATATCATTTTTGGAGGAAGAGATAGTATGTGTAAAACTTTTGCAAATCAAATGAAAAGTGAATTTGAGACGTCCATGCTTGGGGAAATGAATTTATTCTTGGGTCTACAAATCACTCAAACAAAGAAAGGAATCTTCATTTCTCAGACCAAATATGTGAAAGAATTGTTGAAGAAATTTGGGATGGAAGACTCAAAACCAATGAATACTCCCATGGCAACCAGATGTAAATTGAGCAAAGATGATGACTCTCCTAAGGCTGATCAGAAAAAGTACAGGTCAATGATTGGAGGTTTGTTGTATCTCACTCAAACTAGACCTGACATTATGAATGCTATGCGTCTTGTTGCTAGATTTCAAGCTGATCCTAGAGAATCTCATGTCATGGAAATCAAGAGGATTTTTAGATATCTAAAAGGAACAGTTGAGTTTGGATTGTGGTATCCCAGAGATCATTTTTTCTCTCTTCATGCATATACAGATGCGGATTGGGCAGGAGATGTGGATGACTGGAAGACTACCAGTGGTGGAGCATTCTTTTTGGGGAAGAGATTGGTTTCTTGGCTAAGCAAGAAACAAGAGGCAATATCTCTATCCACTGCAAAAGCAGGATATATTGCAGCAGCAGGTAGTTGCACTCAAGTTTTGTGGATGAAGTAAATGCTAAGAGACATAAGAGTGGAGTATCAGGAGCCTATCACAATCTTCTGTGATATTTCAAGTGCAATAAATATATCTAAGAATCCGGTGTTGCATTCAAAAACTAAATATATATCCATCAAGTTTCACTTTTTGAGAGAACAAGTGAACAAGAATGAAGTCATATTGGAGTTTGTGCCTTCCAAGGATCAGATTGTAGAAATATTTACTAAACCTCTACCTAAGGACTCTTTTGAGTATCTCAGGGAGAAGTTAGGGGTATTGCCCCTCCGGTGATGAATTAAGGTGCACTGATGTGCATCAGTCCAGTGGATATCACAGTCATATCTTGTGATCTGGATTGATGATGGAGAGCTACTACCTAGGGGGAGCAGCTGATATGATTCTGAAATGGTGGAATTGCAAGTATGTTCCCTTTGCCATTGATGTCAAAGGGGGAGAGAAGACATGTGAAAAACAAGTGTTTTCTTATCAAAGGGGGAGCAGGAAAGGAAGAGAAGACATGTAAATGGTTGTTGCTGATAGGGGGAGTTGTGACAGTAAGGAGAAGTTTTTGTCTTGATGGTTATAACATTTTTTCACATCATATGTTGCCATCAATGACAAAGGGGGAGATTGTTGCAAGTATGGGCCTAACCGGTGTTGTCATTGATGTCAACATACTCTTGTTGCATTGATGATAAGGATTGGATGAGCTATGTGCTGAGGATATTGAGAAAATTAGTCATATCAGGAATAGAGAAGAATAGTGAAGACAGTAAGGTAAAGATCCAAGATAAGATAACTATCAGAGGATGTGGTTCAAAGGGTTTGTAGATATGAGTTTTAAGATGATCCAATAATGATTTCAGAGGTCTGCATGAAGATCTGAAGAAGTTGTGGCCACTCAAGTAAAACTAGTTCCGGTAGGTGTTCAGAGGTGACAGAGTGACACAGATAGGTCCAATGGGATCCGGAATTGCAATATCCTATTCTGCAGATTTAGTGGAGTGTTTAGGAAGTCTAGGTGAAGTGATAACTCAATTGGTTAGTGGTTTGGAGGTCCACAAGCATCTATTCCTTTGTGACAGTAATGACAGACTGTGTTCCTAAGGTTCCGGATGAAGGAGAGAAGGATTTCAGTAAGCAGATGAAGTGTGGATGTTCTTGATGATTCAGGAAATCTTGTGGAGGTCTTTGGATCGTATCTAGTGTTGACACTCATTTTGACCAGGGGTTGATTTGTCATGATCAGGAGGTTTCTTCATTTGAAGCCTTTATCTTCTTGCCCATTTTTTTTTTTTGTGTTGGATCTCCTCAGCATTTTTCAACTGCAGCATCATGATATTCCGAAGGAGGAGGTCATCATCATCATCTTGTCTTCGATGATGATCTGCATCATCATGTTCCTCGTCGACTTGTTTTTCAACGTCATCATCGTATTTCAACTGTCGGGTGATGTTTGCTTATTATCCTGATGATACTGATGAGCTACAGTGCGCCCTCATCTGCTTGCGAGGGTGATTTTTTCAAAGTATCCGGTGATCTTTCATTTATCACCTTGCTCAAACATGATGATGTTGCCCCGGTATCCTGAAGGGGTTATTCTCTAAGTGCTCGACACAACTTGTTTTTTCTTAAGGGTCGTCATCATCATGATATTTCCAGTTTTCGTCCTACTGCTTGCGGAGGTCATCATATTTTCTGCCTTCATGATATTTCGCCGGGGTGATATTTTTATCATCGGGTGATCTTGGTTATGATCATCCTGATGATGTTGTTGAAGAGTTCTAAGTGCGACCCGATATTCACTGGGGTCATCATATTTTGAACGTCAGGATGATCTTAGTCAATATCATCCTGATGATGTTGTATCACTTCTTGTTCGTTGTTTCTTCATCCTGATGATGCTGACGTCATCCTTATCTCAGGGTGATATCTTTTTCTCTGCCTATCTGCATCATGATATTCCGAAGGAGGGGGTGATATTTTCATATCACCCGGATATATGTTTGTTTGTTCGAGCATCATGATGATGCTAATATTAAGGAGATATCCGCCTGCTAGCTTCGCGCATTATCTACTGGGGGTGATCTTTTCAAGCAGCATCATCATATTCAGTTATCGCCCCGATCTTATAGAGGAGCTACAGTGCAACCTGATATTTGAACATCAGGAGGATATTTCCAAATATCCGGTTGTCTTCCGAATATCATGATGATGTTAATATGATGATGACGTCATCAAGGTCCCGTGGGGGTCATATTTCTAACACTGATCATCTTGAAGAGACTTCCTGATATTTGCAAACATGATGATGACGTCATCCGGATATGAGGAGGTGTGCAGTAGGCAGATATGATGATGACGTCAGCAGTAGATGATGATGACGTCATCAGGATGTTCATCGGCCAGACTTTTGTTATAAGCTCAGCAGGAGGATGTTCCTCCGATGGATCAGGTTGTGCCGATTATCATGAAGGTTATATTTCAAATGTCATGATGACGTCAGGGTGATATTTTGAACAACAGGATATCATGCTGCTGGAGGATGATGATGATGAAGTCTATACTAGTGTCGTCAGGAGCAAAAGCACCGACATGATATATGCTCATGACCTAGTATATAAAGTGTTATTGAGGTCATCGCGGGATGCATGTGGGATATTGTTATCCTGCATATTCAAAACATCATGATGATGAGTCTCCGCGGGAAAAGCTTGCGATAGTCTGTTTGATGATTTTCCCAAGGCCGCGGGTTGGTGCGCCATTAATGGCGATTGTTGCAGAGGTATGGGCAATGGTGTGGGTCGATCTTGTACCCGACTGGAGGTGTCAATCAGCGGACAGGGGCGCAGGGCTCGAGAAATCTTCCTGTCTCCTCCCCTACCTGCTGCATTCAAGTTTGGGCGCCAATCCGGTTGTGTTTGAGCGCCATTTTCATGATACTGTGTATCTGGCGAAATTTTAGTCAACCATGTAATTAATTGCTGAGCACCTACCTGGCTGTTATAAGCAGGTTGTGTTGTTCATTTGTAGGTTGTTGAAAGTTGATGATTTTTGGCTCTGTAATCCAAAACCAGCTGATCTGGTTGCTCTGTACAGCTTGATCTTGTGAGTTTATGTATCTCCTGTTGTAGGACTTGGCATGAATCCACTGATTTCATGGTTGATCTTGTATGAGTAATGCTATCTTAGCATGTGTTGTGTTAATTCTGTCTCCAGTATTGCATGTATCCTTCTTCTGGATCTGGATGTTTGCTTATGTTTAGATTCTAGAGCATAGAATTCCTATGTTGAATGTCTGATCTTTTAACCTCTGCTCAAGGGGCAGATTAAACTGTTTTCAGGTTGAACATTGGGAAGGGTATACTGCAGTAGGGATGCCATAAGTAGAGATAGCTCAACACTCTATATTGGGAGATATCTGTAGGGCAGATATCATGTGTATCCCCCTGAAATCCAGTTTTAGCTATTCATGCTGATCATTCACAGGTGTATGTCTACCGACTCCAAGCCCTGGATAGGCACCAATCATGCTGTGTTTTTGTGTTATACACCATGTCCAGCTTTGCATCCAAATTCATATCAAACCATTTCATACTTCCACCTGTTAGTTGTAGGAGTAGGATTAGGAACCCCCTGCATGCTCTCATACCCAACCAGACATCATGTCCAAGAATGTTGCCAGCCTTGTGATCTATCATACAGATCTTGGTCCATACATGAGAGTATTCTGCCTGTTGTTGTCAAGTTAGATCCTTCTATCTTTGAGCTAGTCAAGGTTACATCTTGAGTTATAGGGATACCCCCCTTGGTGCGGCAGAACCAGAAGTGAAGGGGAGGAGCTCACGCAACCTCCTGTATTCAGTTGGCCTGAATCTGCCTGTGCATTAGAAGTGGCAAACCCTAATGCTGATTCAGAAGAAATGTCAACATCTAGTTCATGTTGGTGGTCTACATTGGAGTTGGAGCTCGCAATTGAAGAATAACTTCCGGATGATGGTGTTCTTCTTTAGACTGACCGACCGGATGAGTTACACATCTTGTGGATGTTCTTGTAGATGTTTGCTGACTTAGATGATTATTCCTAATTCAATGTCTTGTATATATATGGAGTTGTAAAGTCATTTCAAGGTGTGACTAGTGGAGATGTGAGTGTGGTAGCAAGACAGAGAGAGAAAGGTAGAGCAGAAGTATTAGACTTAAATGGAACTGATTCAAGCATGGTGAAGATGCTATTCTCCAGTTCATGTATGTAATACTTATTATTTTGTAGATAGTGTGTCTCTTGTAGGCAGTGGGCCTCTTGTGAGCATTGTGCTCAGGCAGTGAGCCCTAATGGCATGTGCCATTTTCTTCTTTCTATTCTTCTAACAGAGAATACAATCTTGGGTTAATCACCCCATGGTTTTTCACTTGACCGGGTTTTCCACATCAAAATCTTGGTGTCCAGCGTGTTAATGTGTTTCTTCTCTTGATTTAATGCATTATGTTTTCATGATTGATTTATCATTATGTTGCTGAATTACAAAGTGGATTTAAGTGTTTAATTGGAAGAAAGTTTTGGACAACTGATTCACCCCCCCTCTCAGTTGTCTGCCCTAAATCTAACAGATAGGTCCTAGGGAAGGAACCCATAGCACACCCCAGGATCCCCATAATTGTTTATTGCAGGTCAATCAGGGTGTTAAAAAAGTAGACATAGCTCTTATCAAAATTTATACATTGGCCCGCTGAGGTAGCATACTCCTGTAACACTTTTTCCATTTCTGAGCCTCAACAACTGAAGTAGCTCCAAACAGTATGGTATCATCCACAAATTGTTGTATGACAGTAGGTTTAACACATATGTTATACATCTCATTTCACTACCCAATTCCCAATAGGGTTAAAACAGAGCTTTTTTTCCATCCTCTACAGAGGTAATTTTCCACAAACGTTACACGATAATATGCTATTTTACACAACGAGTTTAATTGAAAAATCTTTACATTACATTTTGTCAAATACAAGATAAAAATCAATTTTCTATCATCATAGAGATGCAAACTCAACCTAGTTTCTTTCTCTAGCCAAAATCTAATACCAGCAACCAAATGAACTATCCAGTCTCACTCTCCTCCCAATAGTAGGACTTGATTTTCAAGTCCACCCCCGAGCAAGAGATAATCTCAAGTGCCCAAATATAAAATTTAACCAATAAAACTACAAATAAAAAACTATATTTGAACTAGATTACATATGACTGACTCACACACAAAGAATCCTTTCTGGATTCTTGCAAAGGGGGAGAGAGGGGATTCCCTTCCCTCTTGGGGAATTATTCACAATAGCAATATTACTTCTTTCCACACATAATATCATCATAAAAATCACCTCCACAACCCTTCAAACCCTCACTCCATACAACCCACACCATAACTCCTCCATACAACCATCCCCACAACACCACAACCCTTCCAACTAAGCCACAACACACTCCACCACTCCACAACCCTTTCCAACCACCAAATCTCCACATGCACCATAATGCAAATATACAACAAAACTTTACAAAGACAGGCTCCATGCCTCTCAACCCCACATGAGGGAGGCTCTCACCCCTTAGGGGAGATCTGCTACCTTATATGCCCAAACCCCAATCACAAAACCAACCAATAAATAGTCAAAAAATTGCAATAAAAATCAATTATTTTGCACACATAAAACAACAATGATATACAACAAATACCACATCATAAATCCAAAATCTAAAAACCAAATAAATTTCTAAGCCCTACCTTGGTTGTCCAAGTTAGAAGCAGCCCAAGAAATTGGGTTTCAATCATGCAAATCACTTGCAACTAGAAAATTCTAGCCACTGTCAAATCCTTCCTTCCATCACCATTATTTTTCAGCCAATGCAAGAAATCCAATCTTCTCCCAACACAAAAAAAAATCAAAGAGGAGCAGAACCAAAATGAAGCATGCACACACAGCATGAGGAATGAATAAAATTCCTCTCCACAAATAAATTTCACAAACTCTCCTTTCAACTTCCAATTTGGAGGTTTAAAAGACTAAATAATAACTCCACATTTTTTAAATAACCATTCTCAATAAAATGAATTAGAAATAAAAGTAAATTAATTAACATTTCCCTCACACCACCAAAATTTAACCACATAAATAATTAAAATAAAATGACCAAGATAATTAACCCAAATAACCTCGACACATAGCAATTGGGTTAACCGCAACAAAATCAAGCTTCTTGAGAATATCTCCGAACTAAAAGGATCTGGGCTACCCAGCTACAAAACTCAATTTCTAACATCAGTATATCTTGGGAAAAATAACCGAAGCAACATATAAATATTAAATAACTAAAACGTCTAAAATAAAATAATTTATTGATTTTCATAATTAAAATACAATATTCATTTTTGCGGAAATTAAATGCATAATCATAAACATTTCATAATTAAAAGCATTCAATTAAATTAAACATCAAATACCATCTATGATCCATAATAATGTCCACACCCACACACACACACACACACACACACACACACACACATATATAATATGAATATCAAAACATAAAGGTCCATGATCCTGAAAATGCATTGTAAACCATGCCCACACATAATGATCAATGTAGTCAACTATAAACAAGTATCGTATCATAGTCTTAGTGGCAGTGCTAGCTAGGCCTCACACAATGTCATGCCCACCATTACAAGAATGAACATGAACACAAAAACACTACAATTTTCATTTTTCTAAAACTATCTTTTGTAGAAAAACACTAGTTGAACAAAGTTTAGAGGAGAAGTTTACATAACTATTGAAGTCTCCTATAAGATTTTGAAGTGTCTCAAAGAGTGTGCCACTTGTTTTTGCAACTAAAAAAAGGAAATATTAAACTAGTTAGTTAAGCAATGCTAATACAAATGATAACAAGAATCAAATAAGCTCAACAATGAAATTGATTAACATTATGGATTTATACTCATGGCTAAAACAATAAATTACATCTATTTAACTTTGTAAATCACAAATAATAAACTTGCTACAATCTTTAATTTGAGAATGACAAGAATACATCCTATAAAGTAGCTTAATCAAATTTGCTCAAGTTAGGAAAACGTATAGATATAAATGCATTTGAGTAGCCACAACATATATATTCACACACATATATATAATCCTACATATATATATGATTATATAACTACACAAAAAATTGAAATATGAAAACATAAATATACAGATGTATTCTTTCCAAAGAACCATAATAAGAAAGATATCATTTCTAATATAAATGCAAATTTGATTTTAATAGTACACACACACACACACACACACACACCATTACGAATATATGTTGTTATATAATACACACACACACACACACACACACACACACACACACATACATCAGGGATAACTTTAAGAACCTCCCCCTCGGAGAAGGTGTAAAAACCTGGCGAATCATGTATACTTCCTGAGAAAAATATTAATTTTATTGGCAAATTTTTTCATTTTTTCGGGAAAAATAATAATCTTATTTGGCGAATCTTTTATAATCACTAGAGGTTTATGGAAAATCTTGGCGAATTGTAACTTTTTTAAAACCAATAAAATATTTTTATTGGCGATTAAAACCTATTTTCAAACCAATTAAATATTTTCATTGGTGAATTAAAACATATTTTCAAACCAGTAAAATATTTTTGTGGGTGAATTAAACCTATTTTCTAAATAAGAAAATATTTTTGCTAGCGATTAAAATCTAATTTCAAACCAAAAAATATATTTTCATTGGCGAATTAAACCAATTTTCAAAGCAATAAAAAAAATCATTGGCGAATTTAAATATAGTTTCAAACCAATAAAAAATTAATTGGTGAAATAAACTCTTATGCCAATAAAAAATCATACAGTGTGGCGAAAATATCAAATGGGTCATATTGTTCTATTTTGGGACAAATTTTACACACATCAAAATTCCTTCATAAAGTGTCCAGAATGGGGACAAGTGTCAACATAATTATTATGTCTGAAGCAAGATGTCAGCGCAAAATAATATAACAGACGACCGTTCAATGAATTTTTGATGGATGGTTGTAGTTGCATTTCGGAAGAAAATGTCTCAAACACTAGACCGGCGATTTCAAGCCTCCGGAATAACACTTGAACTGTTAGATTTCCAAATATCAATGGTTGACATTTCATACGAGAAACCCTCTGCATAATCTTATGTTGACTTGCTACCTCCGGTTACCAGTTGTCTAAGTTGAAACCTGAGCCATCAAAACCATGTTGTTTATCGGCCCCTTATAGCTAATCTTGTTGGTCACCGCTTGGTGGGGAACGGGTTAACCTAGCAGGGTCCACTTTTTAAATGCTTTAGAAAACATTTCAAAGCAGCCCTAAGAGACTTAAAGGGTGAGCTATTAAAGATTTAATTAAGACACATGGGAAATTCCTCGACAAGATGTTTTAATCTTAGCCAACCAATGTTGAAGAATTTAAGCAGACAACGGATGGCTTGAGAATTTAATGTTTGAGCATGTTGTCAGTCAGTTAAGTCATGACTTCATGTCCTAATATTCATAAGTTGACTGACCCCTTACTCTAGGATTCTAGAGGTTATTCGCCATCGTCGGTTGCAGGAAGGGCGAAATCTAATGGTCGCGTAAGGGCGCACGAGGAATCTGTCAGGAGAGAATATTTGTTGCATGGATGTGACTGAACAACACATGTCAAAGAATCTCAGCTGGCATCCTATCCCACTAAAGACTTGATCTAATGGTTGCGCATCATCGTGAGGAGAATCTCACAGGATGGAATCTGCGTTGCGCAGTCGCGACATGGTGACACATGGCATTCTCTTGTTTGAGAAGTGAAAGGCAGGCACGTGGAGGATAAGGTGCGCTAGCGTGGGGTAGGTAAGAGGTGGGCCATCATAGGCTATTATGCTGTGAGGTGTTGCCACATATCTGACCTGTACAAAAGGTGACATGTTCTGATTGGTGATGAAGATTGTCAAATCTAGTCAGCCAATCAGGAACATGGATTTCAGAATGTGCAAGGAAAAGATCAATGGCCCAGATTCAAACTTTCAAAAGAGAAAGATTTCCAAGTGCTTGTGGCACAAAGTTCAAACTGAGTAATGACTGCCTTGACCTTCATTAATATAGAGAATTGTGTAGGAATTCAGGAATTAAGGTATTCTCAAGAGCGCGACTGCATTCAGAGTGAAGAAATCATCATAACAAGTAGGAAAAAGTGATCTCAAGCTTCTACAAGTGCTGAAAACCAGTAAGTAACTATTCATCCTTTGTGCCTATTTTTCCAACTGTAGGTTAATTATTCTGAAGCTTTTAGGGCCGTTGTCAACCATAAAAACCCTAAGATACCTTCATAAAAGAAAAATGAGTCAGTCAGTCCAGCCTTCCACTTCAAAATGAAGCTTAGATGAGGATCTTATGATCCAACTCCCTGGTTCCGCTAGAACATCTTTGAAATTGCATGGCCCAGGCGGACTCGAGTATAAATTTCTTGACTATTGATATAATTGCCAGGATGCCAAATTACCTGTCCCAGGTTGGATCCTCTTTGAGTATTGGCATAATAGGATGAACTATAAGGCCCCTATCTATCATGCCTAGAGATATGATTTAGCCAAGCTCATTTGTTCCAATGTTTTCCCCAACCCTGACTTAATTAGGTCAACAACATTAAGGTATGATCAACCACTAGGACAGTAATAGCTAGAAATGGTTTAAAATTAATCAAGCTTACCAAAGGATACATTGCCACTGTATTCAACTTGGACCCTATAGCCAGCAAACAAACTGACCTCATGGCTTTCAAGAAAAATACCAGACTGTGAAATGAGCTTACATGGAATATAACTTACCAAAGCACAAGCCAAGGGGTGTTGGTGGGAAATTTGTAAAGATTTCAGATGATGAGAAGGAGCCTTTTCATTGCAGTATGTTTAATGAATATTTTGTCAGAACCTATCATAGTCTGTGTCAAGTATTAGGCATAGATGCTTCAAATAGAATGTTTGTTTCTTTGATGATGATGGTTGTTGATATTCAAAACCTAGATGTCAAGGAACCATATGATTATGCCACTTTCATAGCTGACCATATGCATGATCAAATGACAAAGATCAAAAATAATTTGTCTAAATTGGATGTCCATGTTGAATTCACATGGTACTCCTTGTTGTTCCATATGTACTTATTTTCTTTATTAGGGATGTGGCACCAGAATCTGCATGTCAAGGTGTTAGATGCTTGAGGGAACAAGCTGCCAGTGCAACTATGGACATGTATGCTAGATATGCACTATGTCATAGTAGATTATTTCATCTTTAAAGAATATTTTGTGAGGAGAATCCTTGGATTTTTGAAGCCAGAGGGTGAAAGGTTGCATCCTGATGTATTGGATTTCTTACGACCTCTGGACAGGACTCCCTACCTTGGAATTGATCACAATTGGGGTGATTGGTTCTATCACGAGCATACTACTTGCATAAGGGTCTATGGATGCCAGACTGCACCTCACATACTGCCCAAATATGTGCCAAAGAGGGTGGAATTTTTAGAAGTTATAAGGCAGTTAAATGATTCTGACAAGGAGCACTTTAGGAACTGCAAGAAAAGTTCATTCTTCCCTTCTTAATTTTTGTGATTTCTTGATCCCTGATCAGAGTGGGTTGGACCAAATTTATTTAGTTATGCAATGTTTTGGAATGTATTTGGAACAACCAAGGTATTTTGACCTTGAGGGCTTCATCAACAAAACCAGAGTCAGCAAGGGAAGGCCCAAGTACTTTCATCAGGTGGATTACAATGAGGACATTGCCAAGAATTATTTTACAATGAATGATGTCCACCACTTGAGGATCAAGTGGGATACTATCATGGCCAGTGAGAAGATGAAGATAAACATGAATCCTACATATCCAAGTGCATTTGCAGAAGTGCAAGACCCAATCAAGAGAATTGAGAAAATGTTGGATAATGCAAAATAGTTGATTGCCTTTGCCCCTGTAGGAGAACAAAGATATGCTTATGAGCCTGGCAGCTCAAGTGGAGAGTATGATGTAAAGAGGGAATCAGTTGGCCCCTCTTTTACCAAAAGGGCCAAGATTATTGATCTGGAGAACCCAGAGCATATAGAGGTGGTTGACCTAGAGGGGGAGGAGGAACATGCACAAGAAACTAGCCCTCATTCACTTGATAGACTGAGACCTTATTCATCCCTAGAGAATAGGGCAGTGAGAGTAATGAGGAACTCTACTATTGATATTGAAGATGTTAGGGTGATGGCCTATGACAAGTTTATGGAGGATGATGAATTTGTCAACACTCTTGAATTTAGGAGCTATGTTTTGAAAGTGAGGAGTGAGGAATTTTAGAAGAAAATTAAAGATGCCAAGGCTAGAGCAGACCCAAAGGAGTATGATGCTATTACTCAGAGGGTTCTAAAAGAAGTACATCAGTCTATAAGTTCAATGACTCCAGAGGAAGGGAGAGCACTGGTGGCAAAAAGTAAATTCTGCTTCTCCCTCACTACACTCTATCAGCTACCATTGCATTTGATACAATCACCAGAGATGATTTAGATGTGACAGGGGAACAGATTGAAAAGGCCCTCTTTGGTGTAGCCTTCAACCCTAAATTCAAAACATTGGTAATATGGGCTCTAGCCCCAAACAATAAAAAGGCTAGGGCTGAATTAGGAGAGCTGATAGGGGATGTAATAATAAAAAGAGTATCTAATACACCTGCTCCTTAGGTTGCAAGCCTAAATGTATAGACTACACAATTTGCAGAAGCAACTACTAACAAATTGCAAAAGGATTACAATCAGCTGCAACTTGATTATTCTCAGGTAGTTACAGAGATAAATAGGTTGAAGTAGCAACTATCATTGGGAGCCAGTACTTCAGCCCCTCCTCCAATGATCCCAATTGCAGAATCTCTTCCAATGGATATAGAGCCTCTCCTTGCAGAGATTAGAGAGTTGAAGGAGGATAACAAGAGATTGAAGGAGGAAAAGGTTAACAAGGTTAAAGAGGTGGTCACCAACTTGATCAAGAATAGGGTGACAAACATTTTGACCAGAGTTGAGGAGACTTGGAAATCCTACTCACAGTTGAGACCAGCCTATGAAAAGCATGAGTCTGACAAACAGAGACTATTGAGCTTAAAAAAAGTGGTTACATAGAACTAGACAAGTCAAAGAATTTCTAAGGTGTGTCAGGTATGATACCAATGCACCTCTTGAACTATAGGCAGTGTTTAACATGTTGAAGTATTTTCAGGATGTGGCCAGTTTCCAGTTGAAATTTGATTCAGTTGTGAAAGAGAGGTTGCAGGGTTTTGGAAGGTTGGACACTAAGTGGTCACCTCCCATCTTGGAGGGTGATGGAAAAACAAAAGACTTGGACAAGTGGAGAAAGGAGATGGTAGACAATATTTATCAATTAATTCCCACTTATTGTGATGCAAGTGATCCAACTATGCAAGTACTAAGGTTATCATTAGACAAACTGCACACTCTTGTAAGGAGTTTTGATATGTTCTGTAACCAAGTAAAAAGTATCCTAGATGCTAGGTATGTCAGCCATAATGGAAAGATAGCAGAAATACTTTCATTCCCTTGGCCGACAAAGGAGACATACGGTGAGTGGAAGGATAGATATGGATCTAAGGATTGATAAGCTTTTGTTCTCTGTATATGTAACAATTTGAAGTACAATGTATTCAATGCTGAGAGCATGTTCCTGATCTATAAAGGAACTACCTTGCTCATTTCATAGGGTTGGTTGTTGAAGACTTGGCAAATTTTGGAGGAATAATAAGATACAATCTTGCTGGGTGGCATAAATTTACTAGTTTCATGTTGTTTTTAAATGAGTAATGCTTTGTTGCATGTATTTGGTTATCTGTCTCCAAGTTGTGTGTGTTTTTCTTCTAAATCTAAATAGCTAAGGGTTATTTAGGATTCTGGAACATGGGCTCTCTGTGTTGAATGTTTAATCTTCTACTTAAAAATTTTGTTCAAGGAAAAAATTAAATGTTCTAGGTTAAGCATTGGGAAAAAATATATTGCAACAAGGATATCTATAACCATAGGTGACTAAATACTCAGTCTTGAGAAGTATTTGTAAGGAAGATACTAGAAAATCTCCTTGAAATCTAATTATTGATTTAAAGTTTATGGTAAGCATTCACATATGTATATCTGTTGACTCCAAACCCTGAGATAGGCACTGGTCTATTCTGGTATTGAGGTTATGACCCAAGATCCTAGTCTTGCATCCAAATACAAAACAAAAATCAAAATCTTATTCATAAACTTTTTGGATTTAGGAGTAGTTTTAGAACCAATTTGATGCAGAGTAGGGGTAATCAAACTCAAAACAACCTTAAACAAATGCCTTACACATCAAAAGTTTTATAGTATTTATTATTAGTTAAAAGTTTAAACTTTATTGTATATAAAATTGGTCAGATCTTACACATCAATTTACAAATATTGTGCTCTTGTTAATTGAAAATTGGTGACATGTGTCATGGATTGCATACGACGTACAACTACGTGGAACATAGTTTGGAAACACTATTAAGTATTATCTATATACTTATTACTTACGTCAAATCAAGTATAAATATTTGCATGCAAATTAAATTCACTTGAAAAGATATATCATATCACTTAAATATTGGCATGCTTGGAAAGATATCCCAAAGCTTTGAAGCTGAGCGCCATTAATTAAGCTTGGCTCTATTTAATGGAGCCTAATAATGCCTCATAGTCATACTAAAGTTTGAAGCTAGCTTGTTTCTTAACAAAGAAAATGGATACGCCAATTTGCCTTATAGCATTGCAAAGGGAAATTGCTTTCTTGGGTTTCATAATAGACTTGAGGCTTAGAGCTACAACGAACCCTCACAGAATTGTCCATTTGCACTTCTTGGAGTTGGAAGCCATTAAAATGGTGCTTGGGAGGGACTTTTTAATAGATAGGAATAGATACATAGTGAATTCCAACATAGCCTCTTGGTTCTTGGCGTCACTGCCGGACCTTGGAGGTGTGAAGATAGATATTCTCATTCTGTTATGAGATATTTTCAAGGTAGTTTTTCTGGGTAATGATTTTGAGATGGTTGTTGGGTTAGAGATGGGTGTGGGGATTCCGCGGTCTTCTGACCTATCAATGGAGTTATTTGGGGGAGAGCTGGGGATTCAGTGGTTTCCCTTTCTACTCAACATGACAGATGGAGCTCTTGCCTACCACCATCACTGGGCCACCATCAGTCTGAATTTTTTAAGACGCTCTTGAGGTCTCGACATGGAGCCGAACATGGAGCAGACCTAGTGGAAACAGGGGATTTTTATGGTTTCCCTTAGCCAGTGGACAAGTGTTTTGAACTTTTGATTTTTGCTATGTAATATTGATGTAATATATTATATTATTGTGGGAAAGAATATGTATAGGAATTTTTTGTAACATAATGATATGCCAGGGGTGTAGCTATCCCCTAGCTGTAACAATTTTTTGAATTAATATTAATGAATGAATGAATGAATGAAAGTTTTTATTGACGTCCACAAGACCAAAAATTGTGAATAAATTTTTTATTAATATTAAATAGAATGTAATTAAATGATAAGTAGGCATACTTGTTTTGCTAATGTAAATTATGTTATTGTTTATATCATAAATTACTCTACCCAAACCCTTCGATGAACAATTTGATGGATGGTTATAGTTGCATTCCTGAATGAAATGCATAGAACACTAGGCTTGCAAACTTAAATCTCAAGAATCACCCTATAACGATAGATTTACAAAGATCAATGGTTTAGAAAATGCTATGAGCTGTCAATGTAGGATAGCTGTCAGACATGTACTAATTGTGTAGTCTGGAAGCAACACGTTCACTTGACATTTTATTCACTTTATAAAAAAAAGCAAACTTTCTAGTTTCTACTTTTTACTGCTAAGTGATTTTATTTTTAAGTGAGAGCCGAGAGGGTCAGAACACGGGGAGATTTCATATTACTCATTGCAGTGCACTAGGGAGATTTCAGATTGCTCATTGCAGTGCCATTTCCAACATAGCCGGTAAGACAAAACATAGAATCCCTAGGCTACGTTTCATCATTTCTTAAAATCTTATTTTGTCAAACTTTGTGTTTAGGGTTGAGAGACTTAAGAAAAATTAAGGACTTAAGAGGGAATTCACAATTTCACACTATATAAGCATGTCTACCACCACTAGCAGACCAGACAAAGTTTTTGGGAAAGGCAGAGCAAGTATAGATAGAAAAATAGATTATTCTGAATTGCTTAAAACCTCAGGTTTGACTGATGAATACCATGATATTTATGATCCTAACATGTTGGGTAAATTTACCTCAGAACTTAGATTTTCATGTGAGAATAAGGCTGCCAAGAAAAAGAAAAAGAAAGTTGATAGTATCAATGCACCATGGGTAACTGGATTAGGGCGCATGATGTTACATGAGGTTTTCCCTTGCCTAGAATTTATCATGGTCTGTGCCCACAATTATGATGGTAACAAAAGAGCAATTGTAAATAAGGATACCAAAGAAGAAATTTTATGCATTAATGCAGAAGAATTTGGAAAAGTGTTGGGGTTTACAACTGAATAATTCGAAGACGTCCACATTGACCTAGAAAAGCTTGCTAGTGATTATGAAGCAGCGAATGAAAGGGGCAAAGAAGATTTCCTAAATAAAATAGTTCAAGAAAAAAACAACTTGCAAGATAACCATAAGCCTCCTTATCCTTTAAAAAATTTTAAATCATGGGCTCAGGATACTATTTCCATGCTAGCATTTTGCCTCGAACTGGATAGCAATTGGGAAGTGGATACAAGCCTCCTTGAAATGGTATATAATATCCATTATGGTATTGGTGTACATGTCAAATATAAATTTATTGAGAACATTGTAGAATCCATGCATAAACAATTTTTAATGATTAAAGGAGGTTTCACCAAGACATTTAGGTTCACAACCTACTTGTGCTATTTTTTTCTATTCAAATTTAGTGGAATGTTTTAGACCAACAAGCTTCAGATTCAGTCCTATAGTAATGCTGAGGAAAATAAAATGGCTCTAGTATATGATTGGACCACTAAGATAAGGATGCATGATTCTCGAAGCAACTACAATCATTTTGTAGACTACTTTTTGGCTCCATTGCATCAAGCAATTACAAATAGTCCAATGCCTAGATTGCCTATATCATGTAGAGATTTCATTCAACTAGGAAAAGAAATACAATTGGCTGATTGGTACTTATTGGAAGAATATACTATGCTAAGATATTATGGATTAGGAGTAGAGCCATACAAACTTCCAATACATGTGACAGAAAGGGTTTTTGCATTGGAATATGTAAGGCAGATGAAAAGTACTAATGAATTACACTTTGCTGCTCAACAAAAGAAGACCTTATTTCCTTCTTTACCTTTTTCATGTGGAGGGTTCACATTTGAGAGAAAAGCATTTAAGGTGGCACAAGATCTTTTGAATTTTTTTAATTTTGATGATGTCTGTCACTGGCAATATGATCCATGTGATACCATTAAAACAATGATTGTGGCCAATATGAATGTTGCAAGTAGAATTCAACATCAAAGTAAACCCTTGCTTGAAAATTTGAGAAACAAGGATTCTTGGGATGAGGTCAAAATAGCAATGGAGAAAACTGCTGCTGAGAAAGGTATTTCTTTTGAATAGTTGTTAGCAAAAATTATGGCATTGCACCAGGTCTAAATTACAGGAGGTACAACAATTTTTATAGAAAAAGTAATAAACCATCTATTAGAGCAAAAATGCCAGATTCTCTAAATGAGTCTTTTACAAAAAAATATTGGTCACGATAAAAAATTACTGCATTTTGGTCTATGAGGAAGGAGCTAGGTGAACCAAGAACTGATGCAGACTATGGAGAAATCGATGAAGATGAAGAGTTTATCAAATTGTGGAATATAGAGCATCCCAATGAATGTGAAGATGAAGAAATTGAAACTGATAGTGATGATGAACTTGATGATGATAGGGATGAACAAAGCAATTTCAACCCTGGTTTAAGTCAGGGCACAAAAATATAATATACTTCAGGAGCTGTCATAGCTGAAAAGTTAGGTTATCGAGGTGGTGGTTTGGGGTCTCAAGGACAAGGCATTTGGACCCCAATAGATGTAGTCACCACTGTAGAAAACCATTTGATAAACGACGCCTTGGAGTTGAATCAGCTGATAAAATACACCAAGGTCATACAAGTAGAACTGAAAGAATTGATTATGTTATAGCTTCAAATCCTAATCCTCATGGTCAGATGCAATCACAACTTGGACATGCCCATGGTGGAGAGCCTAGTGTGACTGGCACTGCCACTGGTGGAGAACTTAGTCAACATGTGCTACAACAACAGGTCCAACAACAAATTACACACAAGAGGACACCAATACAAGATACCACACAAACACTTAGTGATCAAGGGACATAGAAGAGACAAAGGATTATGACAGGTCCAAGTCCAACTACCAGTTCCACTACAAAGGAATTATTTCTAGGCACTCCCCCAGTTAATGTGGTTGTAACAGAAATTGCAAGTACTCCTATTCCTTCACCATTCAAGCATTCCCTTATTCCTGCATCCCCAAGTTTTGATTACATTCAAGAGTCTAAAAAGAAATCAGAATTGTATAAAAAGGAAAAGAAGCAACTAATGGAGAGTGTGTCTACTGTAACTTCAGATCCTGCAACAACCATGATATTACCCACATTTGACACAAATACATAAATCATGGAGTACACAATTGTTGTTCCCACAGTTCAAAATAAACTAGAAAATTACATGGATCGATCTAAATTTCAGGTGAGCAGTTTGCAATTTGATTTTTCTAGATTAAAAAATACTAACAAAATTAATATATCAAACAAGAACAATGAATTGGTGTACACATCATTGCTAAAGCATGATAGAGAGAAAAAAAACTTTGTAGAATCAAATAGAAAAATTACAGGTAGACTTAGCAAATGAGAAAGCAAAGAGGAAAGCAGCAGATAACAAGAGCAATGAATTAGAAAAAAGAATACAAAAATCTGCCTCTACATCAACAAGAAAAGAGGATAACCAAACTAAGGTGGAATTGAATGGGCTGAAGAAAAGGTTAGATGAGATATAAAAGAAATATGATGAGGAAAAATCCACTTCAAAAAAATTAAGACAAAGCATTGGGAAAGCAAATGAATAGTGGGAACAAAAATTGGAGGAGAGGCAAAAAAATGAAACATTGGCTGCAGAGCTTATAGAAGCAAAAAATGAAATAAAATCTTGTCAAAAAAAGTTAATTGAATTTTGTAGACAAACAATGAGGCACATGAAACAAAAGATATGGGAGGAAATAATGCAGAGGATTGATCATTTGTGTGAATTCTTTCAATTGATTGATGCCATGAGACTACATCATAATAAGTTGAGAAAATATTTAATGGACAACACAAATGTGCAACTGCAGGTAGAAGAGAAAACTGCAAATCAAGTTCTAGAAACAGTCTACAAAGCTAGTGACAATGAATTGATTTCAAAAGGCATTACTAATTGGATTGAAGCCTCAATGAAGGTGACATCTATCATTCAAAAGTGTTCAAGAATGCGTGAAATAATAGAATTTGTGATTGAGGCTGCAACAAAGATTAAGGAGGATGAAAAGGTAAGGAACTTGACAAAGCTTGGTTTGCCACAGGGTTTTGACACAAATGACCGATTCATTGGAAAGGATAATTTCAGAAAGAAGATGGAGGATGCAAGGAAGATTGATTTGGACCAGTTTCCTCAGAATCCAAATGAGGTGAACTTTTTGGATTTCATCAAACAACTGATAATCTTGAATGTATCTTTGGCTGAAACATTCAAGTCAGACCCAAGATCCAAATTGAAATTAGATCATACATTGTTAACAAAAATTCAAGTCAGACAACATTAGCTAGAAGAAATGACAATTCCACCACCTGAACAGTGGAATTTGCTAAAAAAGCTATTAGAATGATTTGATATTGATAATATGAGTTTCCAAGTTCCAACTTAGCTATGTGCAGAGTTGTCTTTGAGCAAGATCTTACATTGCCTCTATGTATTCCTTCATTTGAAAATTAATAGAAAATTCAAATTCAGTAATGTGTTGATGTTCAATTATCTGTATTATTTATTTTATCAATTGAATATAAACTTTGGTTTCAACTACTAAATACACATTCAATGATTGTTGATGTTCATTGTTCTATATCCTATTATTGTTAATATGTTAAGCTAATGTTATTTACCATTTCAAATACTTTATTCACGTGCCATTGAGACAAGGCAAGGGGGCCGGTAATACTGACGAGTTTGATGGCTTAAGTGTGAACTTGGATGACACAGTTGTGGATAAGGCACTAATCAAAATAATTCATAAACTGTGAAAAATGATGCAGAATCACATATCAAATCAAAAACCAAAATTCTACTTTACTGCAAATTTTTTTGTTTTATGTACAAATCAACTTTAGCAAGGAAATATTAAGCATTAAGTTGAATGATGAATCACTGAGTACATGTAAAACTTATCAATATGACACAATTAAAATATGAAATAATTAATAATATGTTAATGTATTCAATTTGATTCACAATTTCAAGGAATACAATATAAAATATCATCAACTACAGTTTTGGAATATAATTCATGAAATGTAGTATAAATACCTAAAAACTGCTAATTCACTTCCGTTTCCCAAATCGAGTCAGGGTCCTCAAATCGACGTTCAGATAAAGAAAAAGAGTCGTCTTGATTATGAGTCTCGTCTTCATTTTCTTCGTCTTGATTCTAAGTCTTAAAATCAAATTCATCAGTCATTGTGTCACTATCATTTGTCCCACCACTACCAGCATTTGAATTTGAAGTGTTGCACAACCCTCTTCTTTCGCATATGGACTTCCAGATTGTAAGTGCCCTTTCATAAGGAAAATTTTTGACATTATACGCACTTCCTAAGACCTCCTAACACCCTCAAGCAATTTTCCAAATTCTTGTCTAGTTTGTTTCTTATCTTTGATTTCAAAAACCCCAATGCACTCAAAACTCTCTCATCTTCCACTGAACCCAATATCATTGTTTGACATAAATCAGCAAGTTTTAAATATTCTGTTATCAAATCACGTAATATTTCACTCTGCCCAAGTTTTTCCAGGCCTTTGTTATTGATCCCGCTTTGAAGGGATTCTCCATGGCATTAAACTAGTCTATCATACTTCTTGCAAACTAACTACATTATCCTTTAAGCTTATTTCCATCTATAATTCCTTCTATTTTCTGTCCATTGCATTTTGCACTTTTTGAAAAGTATGTAGTCAAGGTACTTACTTTTTGATGAAAAAAGCTTGGGCTATCTCAGTGGCCTTGAACTGAAAATTGAGGATACACGATAGACATGGCATCAAGTATTTCATCTCAAGGGAATCGATTTTAAATCTCTGTTGAAAGATTGCTTGCAATTTCCTTCAAATTACTACTAACAGATTCAACAATGCCATCAAAATCTTCCTTTCTAACAGGTACTTTTCTGATAGAGCGCCTGACTATCTTACAATGGTTCATTGGTATCTCAAATTCACGTACAAAGACACATAACTCCCCACTTGCATTAAACTATAAATAATTTTTAGGATGATTCAAATCTGTAATTATCTACCGCCTATAAAAATTTGCCCTTTGAGAAGTTAGATCTAGATATAGATTATAGAAGGCCATGCATGTCATTCTATGTAGTTTGGTATACTCATAGATATACATAGTTCTGTCTTGGGCTTTCTTCACAAGATTATTCATTTCATCTAGCATGGGGAGAAGACTAGCTAAAGTTAAGAGTGTCTCTATATCGGTTAACCTATGTAAGAGGTTAGGAGCTTTGCCTACTATGTTGCGATGCTCGTACATTATTCCAATCAAGGATGGATATTCTGAAAGAACTCATTGCGTTGGTCCATGCAAGGAGATCCATCTGGTATCAACATCCTTAAGAAGCTTGTTTCCTATTGTTATTCCCTTAACAAAATTTTGAAATTCCACAAAACATTTGGGACTTCGGCAAAAGTATGCGTGGAGCTCGTGGACTAGATTTTCAACTTTTGATATTGTAGGAAACTTGCTTACAATTTTAAATGCTAAATTAATTCTGTGGGCCATGCAGTGAATGGAAAGCATGTATGGTGCACAAGTAGTTTGTATTTTTGTGCAAAGACCGGTCCTTTGACCTTGCATTACTGTAGTTCCATCAGCTCCTACATA
Source organism: Cunninghamia lanceolata (assembly GCA_027924645.1). NCBI lineage: Eukaryota > Viridiplantae > Streptophyta > Pinopsida > Cupressales > Cupressaceae > Cunninghamia > Cunninghamia lanceolata. The sequence continues at coordinate 514,063 of BSBN01001299.1, forward strand.
CACCAACTTTTTGGCAATTGTCAAGTCATCCATACCTACAATTTCATTCAAAGACTTCTTAACTAGTTCAAACAAATTTTGTGATATTGAATTGTCCTTCATTTTATGAACATAGAGTAGATGAGCTTGGAGGATATGTTCTTTTATAGTATACACATGCATACAGACCCAAGAAGTATTATCAACCGCAATAACTTCATCTAAAGATAATGCAATGAAGTTTGACTCTTTTACATTCTCCTTTAAATCTTGCTTTTCCACCGCAGTGAGATAGTTTGCCCATTCCCATCCAGCGTTTATTGACCAATGTGTGCTAGGATAGTGAGGAACACTCAAAAAGATAATAAATTACTATACTCTGGGTAGTCTGTCATAGGACACCTTCTAGACAAAATATGAAAAACAACACTCATCTGAATAGTTTTTGCCAGTTGTGCTCCTTCTATTGCTTTTACAAATTGAGCCTTGATTGTACCTCAACTTGTAGCAAGCTTCATCATTCTTTTCTTATGCTCATCATATTCCATGGCATACTTCACATGAAGACATTCTTCCTTTGATTTCCATCTTACTACTGATGTTTCCTTTCTGTCTATGATTTGTTTTTCATAAACTTTACCTATATGCTTTTCTATAGTGTCAAGCTTTAGCTACAATTTCTTGTCTCTTTTACATTTCCAACTACAAATCACACATTTGCATTATGTTGGTTGTTTATCTTTGTTTTCTTTCTCCACTAGTTCAATGAATGGGAACTTTGACACCCAATCAAGCTGAAAATTCCTTGACATTTCCCACTCGCACCCCAGTTTTGAATCTTTTGATTTGTCTTTTGAATCTTTTGATTTTCCTTTTGAATCTTTTGATTTGCCTTTTCTTTTCTTCTTGCCAACATCATCTACATCACCAACATTTTCTTTTTCATCGAAGTCAATTATCTCAATCTGGCTAACTGGGGTATCCCTTGGAACATCTTCTACGGTATTGCCATCCTCATTCTGGCTAACTAGGGTTTCCCTTGGAACATCTTTTGTAGTATTGCCATCCTCAGTCTGACTAACCAGGGTATCCCTTGGAACATCTTTTGTGGTATTGTCATCCTCAGTCTAGCTAACCAAGGTATCCCTTGGAACATCTTCTATGGTATTGCCATCCTCATTCTGGCTAACCAAGGTATCCCTTGGAACATCTTCTGTGGTATTTCCATCCTCATTTGACTCAATGGAAATCCTACCTTTTGGTGGTGGTGAGGTATTGCAAATGGCTTCTTCATTATTATTTGGTACAAGAGTTGATGGTGTAGTTCCATCTTGATTTGATGGATCAAAACATTGCCAGTTCCAAAGTAAGACTGTATACTAACTCCACCTTTTCAGTGTTTTGATGGCCTCCTAGTCCCTTCACCACCCTGAGGAGTCTTACCCTTGTCGTATTTGCAGCTCGACATCTTGATCTCCCACTTCGAATAAAAGCTGGAAAAAATGTCTTCTTGTTTAAGGACATACTCATAGAATATAGATCCCATTCCCTACTAAATATCTTCTTTAAGATTGAATCAAGAATGGAAGAGAGATAAAGAAATCTTAAATCACTAATACTATGAAGAAATGATTACTCACCTTTAAGTTTAGGTTTTCACTAACTTGCTATTTGTTAATGTAGGAATGCCTGTGTTGTAAGTTTGTAACTTTGACTACGATCAACTTCAAGGTGCCAACTCCAACTTCCAAAATCTGAATCGAGAGCTCACAAGTTCAGAACTGAACAAAATGTGTAAGAATAAATCAGAGTTTCAATTGTATTTATATCAATCCATATTTGGCAAATTCCACGGGAATTCTATATGGTATAGTAAAAAGATTTGGTGAATCCCACCTGATTATATAAGGAATACATTTAAGTGTCAGTGAATCAAACCTCGACGGACTACATGCATTATAATTTCCAAGGCAAATATGGCCCTACGATTAGCACAAAGGTGTAATGGAAATTGGCGAAATGGCCCCTCATAATCAACTACTTGTAAATTTTAATTGGCAAAATGGGTCCTCACGCATAGTAACCATGTAATGGGGTTGGCGAAATGGGTCCTCACACGCAGTGACTTTTTAATGGAGTTGGCAAAACGTGTCCCGATACACAATGTTGTTTTAATAGAATTGGCGAATATATAGGTGATTTAGTACTTGCTTCTGAAATTCCAGGTGAAAATATTAGTCGGCCAATTTGAAACACGTAGTTTGTTATGGTGAAAATCTTACTTCATTGATTCTCATAAAATAAATCGATGGCAAATGGATATGGATTCGAATGATAATACATAAAATCTGGATGATTTGACCACCCTGTTGGATGTGATTTATTTGCCAATTCCGACTTGGCCGATCTGCAATATTTGCCAATTGGCAAATATTTACCACTAGAAAAATCTCTGACATACATTATATAACAACATATATTCATAATGGCATGTGTGTGTGTGTATATATATATCAAATAAGTATGTACAAAACTACATTAAATGGATATATATAGAACTAGATTTAATGTATATATGCAAAACTGATTTTAAATGAATATATATACAGAGTTCACTGAACAATGTTGAATATAAGAGATATTAGAAATATATATATATATATATATATATATAATATATATAAGAGAGATGTATATAAGATAAAACACAACAAACAAGTTTTATATAAATCACGACAGTTAGAAGAAAAGCCACAGCCTGGCCTATGGTAGGCTTGGCTGGGCCAAGACCCTGCCACAGCCAGTTGGCTTAAGGGGTGGGGGTCGTGGTGGCCTACAGTTGCCACATGCCTTAAGGCCTCAAAAAACATACTTTAATATATATATATAAGGCAAATTAATTTATTCACTGTGATTACACAACAATTTAGAAGTATTGTTGTTTTTTTTTATACTTCTAAATTGTTGTGTAATCACAATGAATAAACTAGTTTGCCTTATATATATATATATATATATATATATATATATATATATATATATATATATATATATATATATATATATATATATCACACACACACACACACACACACACACACACACACACACACACATATATATATATAAGAATGTACAAAAATGCATTAAATGGATATATACATAACTAGATTTAATTTATATATGCAGAACTAATTATAAATGAATATATATACAAAGTTCATATATATATATATATGAATACACATAATATATATAGAATATATATAAGAGAGATGTATATAAGATAAAACACAATGAACAAGTTTTATATAAAGTATGCAACAGTCATAAGAAAAGCCACTGCCTGGCCTATGGTGGGCTTGGCTGGGTCGAGACCCCGCCACAACCAACCAGCTTAAGGGGTGGGGACTGTGGCTCCCCATGGCTGCCACATGCCTTAAGGCCTCAAGAAACATACTTTTATATATATATATATATAAAGAACAACAATATTTCTAAATTGTTGTGTAATCAGAGTGAATAAACCAATTTGCCTTATATATATTTTGTTTTTTAAACAGAGAGCTAATAATAACAAAAGGTAAAAGCATGGTAATACAAATATATATTTATTGATAAAGAATACTTCCAACTTCACATTGATAAGAAGAAATCTCAGGAATTTCCAACTGTAACAAGGTATAACAGAGATAATAATACTAACACCACAAAGATAATTTCCAATCAACATAGATGTTATACATCTCATTTCACTGCCCAATTCCTAATAGGGTTAAAACAGAGATATTTTTTCCAGCCTCTACAAAGGTAATTTCCCACAAAGGGTGCATGACAATATGATGTTTTATACAACGAGTTTAATTGAAAAATCTTTACAATAAATTTTGTCAAATACAAGATGAAAATCTATTTTCTATCATCACAAAGATGCAAACTCAACCCAATTTCTTTCTCTGGCTGAAATCTAATACCTACAACTAAATGAACAACCTAGTCTTGCTCTCCTCCCAACCATAGGACTTGATTTTCAAGTCCACTCCCGAATAGGAGATAATCTCAAGTGCCCAAAAGTGAAATTTAGCCAATAAAACTACAAATAAAAACCAGATTTGAACCAAATTATATATGGCTAACTCACACACAAAGAATCCTTTCTAGATTCTTCCAAAGGGGGAGAGAGGGGATTCCCTTCCCTCTTGGGAAATTATTCACAACATCAATATAACTTCTTTCCACACATAATATCATCATAAAAATCACCTCTAGAACCCTTCAAACTCTCACTCCATACAACCCACACCATAACACCTCCATACAACCATCCCCACAACACCACAACCCTTCCAACCAAGCCACAACACACTCCACCACTCCACAACCCTTCCAACCACCAAATCCCCACATCCACCATAATGCAAATATACGAAAAAACTTCCCCAAGAGAGGTTCCACACCTCTCTCAACCCCACACGAGGGAAGCTCTTACTGAGATCAAGGGAGATCCACTCCCTTATATGCCCAAACCCCAATCACAAAACCAACTAGAAAATAGCCATAAATTTGCAATAAAAATTAATTATTTTGCACACAGACACAAAACACCAACGATATACAACAAATATCACATCATAAATCCAAAATCTAAAAATGAAATAAATTCCCAAACCCTACCTTGGTTGTCCAAGTTAGGAGCAGTCCAAGAAATTGAGTTTCAATCCAACAAATCACTTGCAACCAGAAAATTCCAACCACTGTCAAATCCTTCCTTCCATCAACATTATTTTTAGCTAATGCAAGAAATCTAATCTTCTCCCAACACAAAAAAAATATCAAAGAGGTGCAGAACGAAAACCAAGCACGCACACACATCATGAGGAATGAATAAAATTCCTTTCCACAAATAAATTTTACAAACTCCCCTTTCAACTTCCAATTTAGAAGTTTAAAAGACTAAATAATATCTCTACAACTTTTAAATAACCATTCTCAATAAAATGAATTAAAAAATAAATTAAATTATGTAACATTTCCCTCACATCACGAAAATTTAACCATATAAATAATTAAAATAAAATGACCAAGATAATTAACCCAAAGAACTCCGATACATAGCAACTGGGTTAACCACAACAAAATAAGGAAAATTAAATAAAATTGGGCATCTTGAGAATATCTCTGAACTAAAAGGATCTAGGCTGCCCACCTACAAAACTCAATTTCAAACATCAGCATATCTTGAGAAAAATAGCTGAAGCAACATATAAATATTAAATGACTAAAATGTTTAAAATAAAATAATTTATAATTGATTTTCATAATTAAAATACAATATTCATTTTTGCAAAAATTAAATACATAATCATAAACATTTCATAATTAAAAGCATTCAATTAAATTAAACATCAAATATCAGTTATGATCCATAATAATGTCCACACCCACACACACATATATATAATATGCATATCAAAACATAAAGGTCCATGATCCTGAAAAAATAGTATAAACCATGTCCACACATAATGATCAATCTAGTCAACTATAAACAAGTATCGCATCATAGGCTTAGTAGTAGTGCTAGCTAGGCCTCACATCCTCCCCCTCTAAAATTAGGATTCCTCCTAGAAGCCCTCAAAGAGGTAAAGAAATAGAGACCTCATCTGAGCTCTATCCTCCCATGTCGAAGTAGCCTCATTGTAGAGATCCCACTGGACCCTGACCTGGTCCAACTGTCGTCCTCATAGTGCCAACGTTCGATGATTCAATATGCGAACAGGCTCCAGGGTTAGTTGTCTATCTTATGCCACCTGTAGAGCATCCCACTCCAGAACATGAGACATATCAGATACATACTCCTTAATAACAGAAACATGAAACATGTCATGGATACAAGACAAGATAGGTGGCAATGCTAAGAGATATACAATGGGACCAATCCTCTCTAGAATCTCAAAAGGACCAACATATCTCAATGCCAATTGAGAGCCCTTTCCATAATGGATAGAACTCTTATGTGGGCAAACACACAAGAAGACATTATCCCCAACCTAAAACTCTCAATCCACCCTCCTAACATCCACACTGCTTCTGTCGGTCCTGTGCTAGCTATAGTTGCTCACGAATCTAGGTTACCTACCTCTCCATCTCACAGACCAACTTAGGTCCTACTGCAACACAATCCTCAAGTCGATCCCATCTCAGTAGTGTCCTGTGGGGTCTACCATACAAAGCCTCATATGGTGCCATGCCAAGCGAAAGTTGGTGCCCATTATTATAGGCAAACTCTACCAGGTATAATCACTCCTCCCAATAGGACTATTGATCCATGACGTACATCCTGAGCATATCCTCCAATACCTGGTTCACCCTCTCCATCTGCCCATTTGTCTCTGAATGATAAGCAGTGCTAAAATTAAGATGTGTACCCAAAGCTTGTTGTACGGAAGTCCAAAAGGATGAAGTAAATATAGGATCCCTGTTCAAAACGATCCTCCTTGGAATACCATGAAGACTGACAATATCATGCAAGAAAACCCTAGCTACTAAAGCAACATTGAATGCTGAACTCATCAGAGAGAAATGTGCCACCTTAGTTAGCTTATCCATAGTCACCATGATAGCATCATGTCGCTGAGTAGTCATAGGAAGGCCTACAATGAAATCCATAGATATAATGTATCCCACTTCCATTCTGAAATATCACGAGGATACAACAATCCAGTCAGGTGCTAATGTTCAACTTTCACCCTCTGACATTCAAGACAATAGACAACAAACTCTGCTATATCCTTCTGCATGCCTACCCAAAAGTAGAGTTTTTGAAGATCTGCATGCATTTTATTGACTCCTGGGTGTGTTGCATATGGTGCTCTTTGAGCCTCTATAAGAACAAACTCTCTAAGGTTCCCCAATGAAGGAACATAGATACGTTCGTAGTGTCTGAGCAGGCCATCAGTGCTAAAAGAATAACCCTTGAACTTGTCCCTCAAGGGACCCTAAAGCTAGACTATCTTACTGTACAAAGCATCCTGCGACAAAAACTCCAAGATACACCCCCTTAGATCCATCTTCACTATCAACGAGAGAAACTCATGTCTTCACCTGCTGAGAGCATCGGCCATAACATTTTCTTTCCCCTTAATATATTGGATCTTGAAGTCATACTCGCATAGAAACTCCATCCATCGACGCTGTCATGCATTCAAGTTTGGTTGGGAAAAGATGTATTGTAGGCTTCGGTGATCAGAATGTAGCTCAAATTGATGTCCAAGAAGAAAATGGCACCACTTAGTCAAAGCATGTACCACAGCTACAAGCTCCAAGTCATGAGTCAGGTAGTTGAGTTCATGCACCTTCAACTTGTGAGACTCTAAGGCAATCACACGTCCCTCCTACATGAGAACCGCTCCAAGACCCTCAATCGAAGCATTTGTGCAAACAATAAAGTCACTTGTAGGATCCGGAATTGCCAAGATAGGAGCACTAGTAAGTTTCTCCTTCAAAATCTTAAAAGCTCTCTTGTATTGCTTGATCCAAACAAATTTCTTGCTCTACTTCTAAAGAGAAGTAATCGGATGCGCAATCTTGGAGAAACCTTCCACAAACCTTCTGTAGTAATTGGCTTATCCCATAAAACTCCTAACCTCAACAACATTAGTTAGAGCGAGCCAATCCAAAATAGCCTGAATCTTCGAAGGATCCACTAAAATCCCATCTCTTGAAATAATATGTCATAGGTATTGGATCTCTGTCTGGAAAATTTTGCATTTGGAAAGATTAGCGTGCAACTGGTTCTCTCTTAGGCACTGCAATACCAACCACAAATGCTCCTTATGCTCCTATACTATGCGGGAATAAATCAAAATATCGTCCAGAAATATGACCACAAACTAATCCAAGAAGGTGCAGAAACTCCATTCATTAGGCTCAGAGCCCAGGTTGCTAAGTCTTGAGAACTTTATGTTATGTTACTTTTATTTTAGATGTTTTAGTTATTCAATATTTATATGTTGCTTCGGCTATTTTTCCATGATATATTGATGTTCAAAATTGAGTTTTGCAGGTGGGCAACCCAGATCCTTTAAGTTTGGAGATATACTAAGATGCCCAATTTTATTTGATTTTCTAGATTTTTTTGGGGTGCAATATTGGATCTTATCATAATAGGATAAACTCAAATAATAAGTACATCATCAAATAACTCAAAGTATAAATTGAATATTAAAAGTATTTATACATTATAGAACAATTGTAGATGATTTCATCATCCACTGACCTAGCAAGTCAAGAATATATGGCAAAACAAAAATATGTTTGTTCAGAATGCAAAACCATGCAGTAATATCATTACATGTAAGTTATGCCAAAATGAGGTTATGACACACTGTGACCTAGAGGAGGACCTTCTAACTTCAAATTCTTAGAATTTCAAGGGGTTAACAATCCTTTCTCATGTTTTTTTTTCTTTAGTTCACCTAGATACCAAGAGAAAAATAACATAAATCTCCAAGAGATATTTGATTGAAACAAGATTTTAAAATTTAAAAGAATATACATATATGTATATATGTATGTATATATACGTGCATGTATGTATGTGTATATGTATATATATGTATATACATATGTACATATATACAAATATGTATGTACGTACATACATACGTATATGCATATATACATACATACAATGTAGAAATACATACCTAATTATGTTATCATTTTAATTAGTCTTGAGTTTTTAATAATTAAAATCAATCTCTAACTACTATTTTTATAATTTTCTATTGAGGTTAAAGTCTATTAAAACTAACTTTTAAAGACTTTTACGAGAAAGATCTTCTATATTTATCTTATTGCATGATTTTCTTATGAAAATAACTATTAAATATAGTGCCAACTAATCTTATGTATATAAGATGACAAGTAGTTGCCTCTAATTTCTTCACATTCTAGATGGTGATCCATAGTTATTGCCAAAGACAAATCCCATAGTAAACAAATAAAAAAATTATTTGAAATGAGTTTAGGGACAAAATGGTTGAAAATCATGTAGAAGAGCTTTGAGGACAATTGGATCCAAAAATTCATTACAATCAACTTTAATTTAATATTTTTGACTTGACCAAGGCTAATCGAAGTCAAAGCATTCCCATATAAATCTAGAACCGAAGCATTACCTGAATCATGTTTCAATTTTAGTCAAATTTAAGGATTCTCATAGGTGAAAATACTTCAAAATGACACCTAGATGGTATGAGGGAATCTAGCTTTAAGAGCGTTTAAAAATCTAAGATGGTATGAGGGAATCTAGCTTTAAGAGCGTTTAAAAATCTAGGATGTAATTCTACTTTTATTGACTTTGCATTGGAGGAAAGGCATATTAAAAAGGATAAAGTTTGGGAGAGCCACTTGGCAATATAAAATCAAATCTACGGAGGACACGAGCAAACATCTCCCAACCCTATAGTCCATTACGGACCAGATGCAAAATACCTAACAAATCTAGTTTATATTATCTTTCAAGTTGAGAGGACTTCCAAGGAGAAGTACGTTATGAATTACAGAATTAGCTTTGAAAAGAGCCGAATGTGAATATTCATAAATCTTAATTTAAAACTACTTTATGTCAATTTCAAAACTTAATTAAATTAGGTTTGATAAGGAAATCTAGGGATGTCAATTGTCAACAAGAGAGTATGGATTTCAAAGAATTCATGGGGACTTTAGATGTGAAAGAGAATTAAATTAGGGTATCTAAAATTAAATTGGGTGTGAGATTAGGCCATACGAAAGGAAAATAGAATAGGTAAATAAAAAGTATGATGAAGGAATAGATTCAAATACAATTAATATAGGATTAAAAATACTTAGGCATTGAGACTTGGGTTAAAATTAATTTAACAAATACAAATAATGGGAATCAAGAATTCAATAATCAACAATTTAGAGAAGCTTAATTTGAAAAGAGAGTCTATATGGAATAGATTTATAACTATGGAAAATTTGAAATCATGAACATTATATAAAATAGGAGATGTCTAGTTTCTACATAAATTAGGGTTGTTTAGTAGAACATTTTTTTTTACATGGATTTTGCATTATGGATTCACCTAATGTTTTATTTTCTATTTATGCTCATAGTTAATTTAAAAATTTACTTTATACTTATGTATGTGTTTATTATATCTATTATGAAATGCAACTAAGATGATATGTAATGATTTTTACCCTTTCTTTAAGTGTTCTTTTTGAATTTCTCTTTTCAAAGAAGACTCATATATAGTAATACTGCTAGATGTAATCTTGGTTTGTGTGGTTTGCAAGTGGAGAGTTATCACTTTCAGAGTGATAGAGGTGGAGGACAAAGTCTTAAGTAACATTGCAATAGGAAAGAGAATGATCTTGGTCCACATTAATTATGATTAAGTGAGAATCAATTATCTTCAACTATATAAGTCTTGGTCTAAACATAGATCAAAGATGGCCAATAGGTTGAATCAAATTGAACTAAGAGATCTTATTAGTAGGAATCTACCTAAAGGGATTTTGAATGTTAAAGTTGAATTATTTTATTCCACTAGCTTTCTTTTGTCTTTTTCTTCACTTTTTATTACTTTGACTCACTAATCCTAGCCACATGTAGCCAAGAAGATGCAAGGTCTAACACTAAAATCTTGACATAGGTGAGTGCACACACTCCATTCCCCCTATCATTGGCTTCACACAACTAGTAGGATGTGAGAATTCACCATTGAAGACCAAGGAAAGCGATTGGAGTGTGTGGATAAAGTTTTGTAGAGATCATGCCCATATGTCTAGCCCCATGCAACTAAAAAGATGCAAGGTCTTTTCACCAAAGATTTAAAATAGGCAAGCAATTTTCTTTTCCTTTCTAAAAAAAGATAGTGAATTTCTGGTAATTTTATTTTTTCATTTACTTGACTACCATTAGACTAACTCTTTGGGACTCTACCCTTGATGAGATAGTGAAAGTTGGGATAATTTTCCTATAATATTCTAGATTATATTATGGGCTTGGGCATATGATAAGGGGATTGGGAGATAATAAATACAAGAACCAAAAGTAATCCCACTTGAAGTAAGTTTAGAAAAATATTGGGAATAAGGTGTTTGTGATGCATGAATCTAGGAAGCCATATGGTCTAGAGTTGTGTAAAGAAGGATGACTACCTATTATTCTTGTTAAGGAAAGGATTGAAAAAGAATAGTTTTCTCACTACTATGTGTTAGAGGAAATATGAACAATAGTATTAAACTACTTACTATCTAATAACTCAATGGAAATGATGCAAATACAATAAACAAAGATATTACCTTCGTAGACTGATTCACCTCGTAGCTTCCATTGTTACCTATCTCATATTGATCTTATGAATGAGTTGAGCTCTCAGAAGTGTGTACTTCCTTGCTATTGAAGATGACAATAGGAGAATGGTTGTAGATGGATAATGCAATGAAGATTAAACTACACTGCAACTCTATGAAGATGGATAATGGAGATATGGAGACATGATTAGATGATTGCGATGATAATGAGATTATGCAAGTGCAATGAGGATACTTTGCCAAAGGGACGCTGGAAGAATTTCTACACAGTAAGTTTACAACAGCTCTTGGATTCTTGAAATGAGGGAATGAGGGTTCCTTTTATAGGCCAAGGAGGGGTCAATTCCAAGTGTCATGATCTCAATGGTGGAGAAGAAGTCTTGTGATGTGTATGGTTCAGATTTGGTTGGTTGGGATGAGGGAGAGAAATATGGAAGATGTTCCTCTCACCTTGACAAGGTGGAGATAAAGGTGTGACATGAGGCCACATGTCACAAGGCTCACCAAGACCATAGAGTGAAGGTCAAATAAGGAGACCTTGTTTGTAGGATGGTTGGAAGAAAAATAGGGATTTATGCCGACCGGATGAGTTACACATCCTGCAGATGATCTTGAAGATGTTCTGTGAAGAATGGCGTGTTCCTAAAGGAATATTGGAGTCTCAAATATGTGTGGCCGACAGTGTGTTGATCCATGTAAAGCCTTGTTGTAATTAGTCATGTTATTTGCTCTGTAATGTATGCCGACTTGGATGGTTATTCCTAAGTCGATGTCTTGTATAAATAAGGAGTTGCAAAGTCTTGAGAGTGTGGTAGAGAGGAGCAGAGCGAAAGGCAGAGCAAAAGTATTGAGCCTAAATGGAACTGACTCAAGCAAGGTGAAGATGCTATTCTTCAGTTCAAGTATGTGATACTTATTATTTTGTAAACAGTGTGTCTCTTGTAGGCAGTGAGCCTCTTATGAGCAGTGTGCTCAGGCAGTGAGCCCTAATTGGCATGTGCCATTTTGTTCTTTCTATTCTTCTAACAGAGAATACAATCTTGGGTTAGTCACCCCGTGGTTTTTCCCTTAACCGGGTTTTCCACATCAAGATATTGGTGTCATATGTGTTAATGTGTTTCTGCTCTTGAATTGTTGCATTATGTTTCTATGATTGATTTATTATTATGCTACTGAATTAAGAAAAGGATTTAAGTGATTAAATTGGAAGAAAGTTTAAACAACTGATTCACCCCCCCTCTCAGTTGTTTTCCCTAAATCTAACAATTGGTATCAGAGCTAAGTTCCTCTAAAAGAGCTTAACCACTTGAGGAGATCCAGGATGTCGTCCTACAAGAAGGATAGTCTGAGGTTGATGGAACCAATTTTACTCTTTGGAAAAGTCACGTGCAATGTCACTTGCAATGTATGGGAATGCAGTATTGGACCATGGATTCAAAGAAGTATACTCTTCCACAGAATGGTCTGAGAACCGTTGATGAAATCACAGATGCTGAAAACAATCTGCAGACTAAAGAAGCTCTTCTAAGTGCCTTGTCTAATTCAAAGCTGACAAATGTTGTTGACCTACAAACGGCTTTTGAGATTTGGGAAAACCTGGAAATTCTGCATGAAGGAGACAAGTATGTTAAATGTGCTAAGCTACAGAGTCTAAAAGGAAAATTCAAAAATCTGAAGATGAGAGAAGATGAAAATATCACTACTTTTATGCCAAGAGTAAATGAGCTTGTTTGTGGCATTAGATGTGCTGGTGGAGTCTTGGATGAAGATGAGATTGTTGGCAAAGTTCTCAGATCCCTTCCTGCTTCTTACAAGTACAAGGTTGCTGCTATTGAAGAATTTAGATCTTTTTCAGGTATCATAAGAGATCAATTGGTTGGTAAATTGCCTGCATTTGAATTGACTGAGTTTGGTGATGCCCCCCCCAAGACTGAATCTGCATTCAAAGCTAGTGCCTCTATTAAAGGAAAAAAAAAGTTTGATTTGGGAGAGAACTCTTCAAGGAAACTATCATGGTATAAAAAAGCAAGAAAAGACCTGGAAGAAGATGAAGCAGAAGCTGCTCAACTTGAAGCCCTTATTGCAAAAAGACTACCAAGAGGATCCGGTAAGTATGAGGGAAAATTGCCTTTTAAGTGTTTTAACTGCAATAAGATTGGTCATTTTGCTTCAAGGTGTCCGAAAAGATTTTCAAGGCCAAATCCTAACAGATCAAGGTTCCAAAAGAATTGTTACTATGTTCATAAAGATGATGATAATGAAGGAGTAACAGATGATGAATCAGAGACATGAAACAAATCCGGAAGTGACTGGGTGTTCATTGCCATCAAGGAAGAAGATCCAATGCCCTCTGAATCTGTCAATAATAAAATTGTGGAAAGAGCTCTGGCTACCCAAGTTGAAGAAAAAGATGATTGGGTCATTGACAGTGTATGCTCTCACAATATGACAGGTGACAAAAATAAGTTCATAGATTTGGAAAGGTATGAAGGAGGAGTGGTAAAGTTTAGTGATAATTCTACTGGCAGAATCAGAGGATGAGGAACCATTTCTTTTGATGGAAAGAACAAAACCAGTAATGTACTATATGTTGAAGGTCTGAAGCACAATCTTCTCAGTGTTGGATAGTTGGTGGATAAAGGCTATGATCTCTGATTCAAGAACGGAAAATGCAAGATCTTTGAAAGTTCTAGAACATAGATTGCATCCGGTACTCAAACAAAAAGTAATATCTTCCATTTAGTTGGTACTGGTAAAAGTTGTCTATTTTTTCAAATTGATCAAAGTTGGTTAGGGCATAGGAGAATGTGTCATGTGAATTTTGATAATATCATCAAGATAAGGAACACCCAGGATGTAAGAGATCTTCCAAAATTGGTGAAACCTACAAATAGTTTGTGCAAAGAATGTCAGTTGGGTAAACAAAGTAGAATCTCATTCAAAAGCAAGGAACAATCTTCTACTGATTTATTAGACCTAGTTCACACTGACCTATGTGGTCTGGCAAGAATCAAGAGTGTGCAAGGTGATAGATTCTTCATGTTATTAATTGATGACCATTCCCGAATGATGTGGGTGAATTTTCTGAAAGAGAAATCAGAAGCTCTTGATAAATTCAAAATATTCAAATCTATGGTAGAGAATGAAATCGGATTAAAATTAAAATGTCTGAGGTCTGATAGAGGTGGAGAATTCACATCCGGTGAGTTCATAGAATTCTGTGAGAAACATGGTATAAAAAGACAGTTGTCTATTCCTAGGACTCCACAGTAGAATGGAGTAGTGGAGAGAAAGAACTGGACCATGCAGGAAGCATCTAGAACCATGATGATGGAAGCAAATGTTCCTCAGATCTATTGGAGAGAAGCTGTAAGCACTGCAGTCTATACTCTCAATCGAGTACAAATCAGAAGCAATACTGGTAAGACTCCTTATGAACTTTGGTTTGGCATCACTCCTACTGTGAGGTATTTCAGAGTCTTTGGTAGAAAATGTTACATCAAAAGAGATGAAGATCTAGGAAAATTTGATGCTAGAAGTGATGAAGGAATATTCTTGCGTTATTCTACTCAAAGTAAAGCATACTGGTGTTATAACAAGAGATTGAGGAAGATTGTTGAGAGTACAAATGTGAAGGTTGATGAAGGTATTGAAAAACCCTCAAGGTCTTATGAATATGATGAAGATGATCAGAATGATGTTTTTGTTCAAGAAGTTCAAGCCCCTTCTGAAACTCAGATTCAGATTGATCCAGTGAATCAGGTAGAAGAGATAAGTTTGAATGATCCTGATCAAGAATCAGAAGTGCAAGAAACTCCCAAAGTTCCCAAGTATGTAAGACTGAATCACTCTGAAGATTAGATCATAGGTGATAAAAGCAAAGGTGTACAAACAAGAAGAAGGATTGCTCAAGATTCAGAAGAGTATTGTCTGATTTCAAAAATTGAACCTAAGATAGTAAATGAAGCTTGCAATGATGAAAATTGGACTAAAACAATAGAGGAAGAGCTAATGCAAATTGAGAAAAATCACACTTGGGATCTTGTTCCCAGACCTAAAAATAAGAATGTGATTGGAATCAAATGGGTCTTCTGGAAGAAACTGAATGAAGATGGTGAATTAGTTAGAAACAAAGCTAGATTGGTCTGTAAGGGTTACTCTCAAGTAGAAGGAATTGATTTTGAAGAAATTTTTGCTCCGGTGGCAAGAATTGAAGCAGTCAGATTATTTCTTGCTTTTGCTGCCTTCAAGGATTTCAAAGTATATCAGATGGATGTCAAATCTGCCTTCCTGAATGGTGACTTGGAAGAAGAGGTATACACTGAGCAACCAGATGGATTTCAATTGTCTGATCATGGTGATATGGTCTACAAGTTGAAAAAAGCACTGTATGAACTGAAGCAAGCCCCAAGAGCCTGGTATGAAATATTGGATAAGCATCTTTTGAAGATTGGTTTCAACAAAGGTACTGCTGACAGTAATTTGTATTTCAAAATTGATCATGAAAATATCTTGATTGTTGAAGTGTTTGTTGATGATATCATCTTTGGAGGAAGTGATAGTATGTGTAAGGTTTTTGCAAATCAAATGAAAAGTGAATTTGAGATGTCCATGTTTGGGGAAATAAATTTCTTCTTGGGTCTAGAAATCACTCAAACAAAGAAAGGAATATTCATTTCTCAGACCAAATATGTGAAAGTATTGTTGAAGAAATTTGGAATGGAAAACTCAAAACCAATGAGTACTCCCATGGCAACCGGATGTAAATTGAGCAAAGATGATGACTCTCCTAAGGCTGATCAGAAAAAGTACAAGTCAATGATTGGAGGACTATTGTATCTCACTCAAACTAGACCTGACATTATGAATGTTGTTAGTCTTATTGCTAGATTCCAAGCTGATCCTAGAGAATCTCATGTCATGGAAATCAAGAGGATTTTCAGATATCTAAAAGGGATAGTTAAGTATGGTGTGTGGTATCCTAGAGATCACAATTTCTCTCTTCATGCATATATAGATGCGGATTCGGAAGGAGATGTGGATGATCGGAAGAGTACCAATGGTGGAGCATTCTTTTTGGGGAAGAGATTGGTTTCTTGGCTAAGCAAGAAACAAGAGGCAATATATCTATCCATAGCTGAAGCAGAATATATTGCAGCTACAGGTAGTTGCACTCAAGTTTTGTGGATGAAGAAAATGCTAAGAGACATCAGAGTGGAGTATGAGGAACCTATCACAATCTTCTGTGATAATTCAAGTGCAATAAATATATCTAAGAATCTAGTGTTGCACTCAAAGACTAAGCATATATCCATCAAGTTTCACTTTTTGAGAGAGGAAGTGAACAAGAATGAAGTCAGATTGGAGTTTGTGCATTCCAAAGATCAGATTGCAGATATTTTTACTAAACCTCTACCTAAGGACTCTTTTGAGTATCTCAGGGAGAAGTTAGGGGTTATTACCCCTCCAGTTCTGAATTAAGGTGCACTGATGGGCATCAGTCCAGTGGATCTCACAGTCATATCTTGTGATCTGGATTGATGTTTGGGAAGCTACCACTCAGGGGGAGTAGCTGGCATGATTCTAAAGTATGCAAGTATGTGCCCTTTGCCATTGATGTCAAAGGGGGAGAGAAGACATGTGAAAAGCAAGTGGTTGCTAATCAAAGGGGGAGTAGGAAAGGAAGAGAAGACATGTGAATGGCTATTACTAATAGGGGAAGTTGTGACAGTAAGGAGAAGTTCTTGTTTTGATGGTTAAAACAGTTTTTCACATCATATGTTGCCATCAATGACAAAGGGGGAGATTGTTGCAAGTATGGGCCTAAACGGTGTTGTCATTGATGTCAACATTCTCCTGTTGCATTAATGATAAGGATTGGATGAGATGTGTGCTGAGGATATTGAGAAAATTAATCCTAATCAGAAACAGAGAAGAACAATGAAGATAGTGAGGTAAAGATCCCAGCTAAGATGAAGATCAGAGGATGTGCTTCAAAGGGTTTATAGATATGTGTCTTAAGATGATCCAGTAAAGATTTTAGAGGTCCACATGAAGATCTGAAGAAGTTATGGCCACTTAAGTAAAACTGGTTCTGGTAGATGTTAAGAGGTGCTAGAGTGATACAAATAGGTTCGGTGCGATCCAGAAATGCAATATCCTATTCTACGAATTTGGTGTAATGTTTAGGAAGTAAATGTGAAGTGTCAACTCAATTGGTTCATGGTCTAGAGGTCCGCAAGCATCTATTCCAATATGATAGTGATGACATACTGTGTTCTTGAGGTTCTGGATGAAGGAGAGAATGATTTCAGTAAGCAAAAAGTAGTGTGGATGTTCTTGGTGATTTAGGCAAGCTTGTGGAGGTCTTTTGATTGTGTCCAGTTCGTGTTGGTGATCCACATTAAAGATTGAGCTTGTAATTGAATAATTACTTCCGGATGATGATGTTCTTCCTAAGTCTGGCCGATCGGATGAGTTACATATCCTGCAAATGATCTTGAAGATGTTCTGTGAAGAATGGCATGTACCTAAAGGAATATTGGAGTCTCAAATCTGTGTGCCTGATAGTGTGTTGATCCGCGTAAATCCTTTTTGTAATTAGTCATGTTATTTTCTTTGTAATGTATGCCAACTTGGATGGTTATTCCTAAGTCGATGTCTTGTATAAATAAGGAGTTGCAAAGTCTTGAGAGTGTGGTAGAGAGGAGCAGAGCGAAAGGCAGAGCAAAAGTATTGAGCCTAAATGGAACTGACTCAAGCATGGTGAAGATGCTATTCTTCAGTTCAAGTATGTGATACTTATTATTCTGTAGATAGTGTGTCTCTTGTAGGCAATGAGCCTCTTGTGAGTAGTGTGCTCGGGTAGTGAACCCTAATTGGCATGTTGCATTTTGTTCTTTCTATTCTTCTAATAGAGAATACAATCTTGGGTTAGTCACCCCATGGTTTTTCCCTTAACCGGGTTTTCCACGTCAAAATCTTGGTGTCATATGTGTTAATATGTTTCTGCTCTTGAATTGTTGCATTATGTTTCTATGATTGATTTATTATTATGCTGCTGAATTAAGAAAAGGATTTAAGTGATTAAATTGGAAGAAAGTTTAAACAACTGATTCACCCCCCCCCTCTCAGTTGTTTGCCCTAAATCTAACAAAGGTGTCTTTTGACCAAGATGACATGGAGAGACCATGCTCATGAGAATAGGGATAGTTGGAGGAATAATAGGACATGTGGGTGAGGAAAATAGATAATTAAATATTAAAATATTTAATTA
Organism: Cunninghamia lanceolata; assembly: GCA_027924645.1. Classification (NCBI taxonomy): domain Eukaryota; kingdom Viridiplantae; phylum Streptophyta; class Pinopsida; order Cupressales; family Cupressaceae; genus Cunninghamia; species Cunninghamia lanceolata. Next base: position 532,670 of record BSBN01001299.1, read on the forward strand.
TGTGTGCAACATGATGAGGTGGATTAGATGATGTGGAATAGAGGATGTGGAATTATGGACTTTTTAACTTTGGAATATGATGATTGATTAAATAATTTAGAATTATTTAATTAAGGATGACATTAGAAGAATTGATAAATTGATTTGTTGTAGAATTATGATGATGTGAATCATATAAATAAATTAGTGACTTTATTCATTGATAGAGGAATGAGAATAAAATAAATATTAAATATTTATTTAATTTGACTTAGCCATTTTTAGGTGTATACATTTTGCCCCTCTTTGAAACAATGTGTTTTATCACATTGTTTCAAAGAATAAAAAATTTCTGTGTGATTTTGATACATGCCCTAGTTTTCCCTTGGTACAAGTTAATGACAATATGATGCCCCCTCGGGAGATTGGATAGGAAGAATACGATGATAGGATGACGGATGATCTCATGATGAGATAGTTTGAATGACAGGTTACGCAAGATAAAATGATAACACACATAAGCAAGCAAGCAAGTATACACCAATGAGACAAGAACAAACAAGGTATTGCCCCTGTCTAGCTATAAACCAATGATTAATCGATAATGATTGATGACAATAGTGTTGTCATTGCGGGGAACGATATATCCCTAGATCACCACAAAGATGTAGGAAAGACATATCCCACTGACAATGATGATTGATTGATTTGGTTTACGACAAGATTAGGATCAAGACCATTGATTGCGATTGGATAATTTGACAAGATTGATCGACTTGATTGGCATGGATTTAAGGATGACTTGCATTAGGATCATTACTTGATTTGATTGAATTTATTTGAGTGAATTCGATTGATATGAACGGATGAAAAATTGATTAGAAGAAGTGATTTGAAAAATTGATGAAATAATTTGGATAATGAAAGATAATTTAGAAGAATGATTTGATTAATGGAAGAAATGATTTGGATAATTAAAGATAAATAGTTAACTTTAAAAAATGGTTAATTGGATAAATGGACAAGTTAGATCGTAAAAACACTTGGAATTTTGATAATGGTGAAATGCTTATAATGAAATGGAATGCAATTTGGTATGTATGATAGTGGATTTTGTCATCTTCTTGTACAAGTTTTTGAAGTACTTTGTTTCATCATTGAGCTTTTAAAATGTTGTAAGAAAATACAAGCATCTAGGTATAATTAAACCATGATGACCTGAGTATTACTTACATGGATTTTGATTTAGAAAGTTAATACAAGCATCTAAGTATAATTTGAACCAAGATGACCTGAGTATTGCTTGTGTATCAATAGACAAGGATTACACCTATTTCATGTTTAGACCTCTGATGTCCTCGATGATCATTATGTTGATCATGTCTTTAGACAAGGTGTCACATTACTAAAGATAAACCCACAAACAACAAACAAATAAAATAATTATGCCCCCATCATAGCTCCTCTAGTTTTTGACATCCTTGAGTAGCACAGGAAACATAATAACAAAAATCAAGATATAAGACTTAAACAACCATTAAACCTTCTTGCCATAGATATATTTTTCTTGCAATAACTAGTAGAGTCATGTTTGATAGTTTTAGGTAGGTTGGTGTTGTCAAGTTTAGTTCGATGTATCTTTGTCAAGATGATGTTTAAAGCTTGCTTGCTGTGCTACTTTATATTTAGTGATAAAACCATGATCCTGATTGTTATCCTCTAAGATTGTGACATTCAAGAATCCAATTCTCCAACTAGGTCAAGGATTATGCCCCTAGTCAAGTAAAGGTTCTAGTAATTAAGGATAAAACATAGGGATAAATTGATGGTAGACTTGATGTGACGGGCCCTAAGGGATTGACCTAGTGCCTCGGGGGCTCATTGATAAATGGCCTTGCCTACGTGATGACATAGAGGCAACGTAGTTCGAGGTGTGGACTATGTGGACCTAAGACCTAGGGGTTGGGAAGCCTCAAGGGCTCATTGATGATGGCCTTGGCTACATGACAATGCAAAGGCAATGTAGTTCGACCTTGAAGGCTGACATTGGTAAATGGATGAATGGAAGATATGCAAAGGTTTACGATAGGATTAGGGATATGGATAGAAGGGAAGCCTCGGGGGGCCCATCAATGATGACCTTGCCTACATGATAGCTCAGAGGTGACGTAGTTCGACAATGGTAGCAATGATGGAGTTATAACAGATGACAAGATGGACGAAGGTTTGGATGGATAGACTGATGGGACAAGACGATAAGGGCGAGCGAACAACAAGCCATGATAGGTATCCTTATGTGATTTGATAGATGCAGTAAGAAAAGATTGGATGAGGACTAATGTCCTAAGAGATGGAGGGATTGGTTTATTACTAACATTACTTTTGATTCCCTTGCATTGGAGTTTGTAGGATTTTGACGATTGGATAAAAGGATGGGCAATAAGGGATGGAATGGATGTGCATATAAGAAAACAAGGATGTGATCTCCAAGGACTATGTTGCATAGGAATAAATCAGGATTTGACATGACAACGCTTATGACAAGAGGGTAATAGTATTGGATTGGTTTGAAAAAGATACGGCACATCAAGAGTTTTTCCAAAGCATGTTTCGACATTTTGCCCCCATATCTTTATCAAGATCAAAAGAGGAATGGAGGATGAATGGACTCAATATGATAGGTATACATAGGATAAGGATGATAGGAGGGTATGGTAAGATAGGATGGAAAATGATAGGATCAATGAGACAATGTGCTCCCAAGGGTAAATGACATGGAAGATTAACCTACACATGACGCTTGTTTGCCAAGTTTTCATCATGGTACTTATCAAAGGCGCCACCAAGGGTGGTTTTCACCATTGAACGAAAGGATTTTTTGTTTGTGAATGGGGATAGGTGGAATATGGAAAGGAGGGACTCAAATGTCCAGTTCCATGAAGGTGATAGTGTCCCACTAGAGAAAGGTGTCATCACATAGACCATGTCAAATGCCCCCATCGATGTTGGTAAGGAGATTGCATGAAAGGAAAATGGATTAGGTAGATAGTGAACTATGAAAGGATGATAGTGGATTATGTAGGGAACGAAAGTGGATTATGATGTAGATTATGTAGGACTTATGCAAGGAAGATGGATGAAATACTTATGCAAAAGCATGGACCATAGGACGGTGATAAGGTAGATAAGTAGGATAATGGTTGAATGATGGGGTGATGGATGTGTGAAAAGGACTCATGACCAACGGTTGCACACACCATGACAAACATGGAAGCTTGTGATTGGAAGGTGGTGTAGGAAGCAATGGCGATGTTTGCTTAGGAGATGGGTGAGTTAGGCATTTAGGAACCCACATGGACTTAGTATTTTTTTTATTTTTGCTTGACTTGTGGGTTGAAGGAATGTGAGATTTTGGAATGGAATGGATGGAAAAGGATGTTTGGGATTTGTGAGAGGTGGATGCCTCAATTGACTTGATTTTTTGCTTAGGGACCCATACCATTTTAGTTGTTGACTTTTGTTTTGGAAGTATGGGCTTGGATGGATTTTTGAATGTATTTTTCTTTGATTCTTTGAATTGATATCCAAAGGTATTAGGACCTTTAGGATTTTTGACTTTATGGGTGAAGGCATCCAATTTTTTAATTTTTTAATCCATGTGGCGGGTGGAATGAGTGGAAGCTTCATGTATACATAATGTGTGCATTTGTTGGTCATGATTAGGAATGTAAGGGTATTTACGAATGACAGGAGTGTTAGGTGTTGGAAGAAATGAAGGTAAAGTGTATGGACAGATACTAGAAGTTGGTAGGAGTGAAGGAAAATTAGATGGTGGAAGGTGTATGGTCACATGCTTTTGACACTTGTAGGATGATGAAGGTGGAATGGTGACATATGTCTTGGGAATATGATAGGGTTTGCGATGGGAAGTGGTGGACTTAGGAGGAATGGAGGAAGCACCAACATCTTGAGACTGCTTTTCTTGGGGCATATAACCAAGACCATAAGAGGGTGGAGGGACTTTGACATGGATAGGCTCCAAAATACCTTATTCATGAAGGCCTAAGCCTTTACCTTGATAGTTCATATTTTGGAGTATGTGGTGGACAATGGGATTATGTGTGCTTTGGACACTAGAAGTGATCTCCTTATTTGATGGGGGGGATGAGATGGTAGATAACGATTGCTACTCTCCTAAGGAAGAACATTCATGGATGAAGGTGATGAAACCAAGGGGATACAATGGGGGATTTGCAACATGGTCGATAATGGATGATGGAGGATCATTAGGATCTTGATTATCATTAGGCTCACTAAGATCCATGGTATCGATTTTATCATCTATGTGCACTTGGGGGACAAGTGTTTCATCAAGGGAAATGAATGTTTGTGGATCATGGGTAGGGTTGGATGAAGAAGAATTCTCTTTGCTTTGAAGGAAGGCCATGAAATAGGGTGAATGCTCAAGCAGGTCAACAAGATTTTTATTACATGGAGTATGTAGGTCTTGGGTATCTTGTTTATAGATGGTTGTTGGGGTATGAATAGGATCAAGGTTTTCATGGATAAGTTCTTCATCATGGATATCATATTGATCATGGAAAATATATAAGTTATGGATGGGTTGGATTTGGATTTCTTTCTCATGGATAGCTTCTTCATAGGTAATATCTTGATCATGGAAAAGATAAATGTTATGAATGGGTGGAAGGAAAGTAATTTGATTTTGATTAGGATGGGGGTTTGTTGTTTCTACATGTTTAGGATTAGGTTCTTGACATACCTCTTGGGTGGTTTGAATAGAAGTGAAAGGATCTTGGATAGACTTGACATGCTCTTGAGGGTTATCATCATGAGGGGATGGTGGCTCTTGACTTGGATTCATTAGGGGAGATTCTTCAATAGGCTCAAGGGATTGTGGGCTATATGATGAGGTTGTAGGATTGGACATGGTGTTGAAAGAGTCTCTTGTAGGTTCAAGAATAGAAATTTGGTGACACGGTTGACTCCTTGCTAGTTATCCTTGGATCACATCCTTTGTAGGTGTATGGGTAGATGAATGATGTAATGGATGGGTTGATTTGGGTGAATGAGGCAATTGTGTGAGACAAAAGGTTTGTAATGGAATACTCTCCTACACCTTTATCCTTGATCTTGAATTTTTGTTCTGTGGATTTTGATGTAGAAGGTATTGAACTTGGGTCAACATTGGTTGTAGAGGGTGAAACTGCATGGTTGGTGGGGATTACAACTTCGGGCTTGGATTGGATGGAATTGCAATATTGGAATGGATCAGGGTCACTTTATATGGTAATTTCTTGGCCATTGTGTGGGAACTTGATACACTGATGGTATGTTGATGGAACAACCTTCATCGCATGGATCCAAGGTCTACTTACAAGGATGTTATATGCTAGCTCCATGTCTAGAACTTGGCACACAACATCTCTCTCTACTGTTCAACTCATATTGGCAAGACCACAGTTCCTTTGGAAGTTCTCTCTTCTTTGTCATATACCTTGATAGTTATTTTCTTTTTAGGATCAACGACATTTTCTAAAAAGCCCAATGCAACATTTAACTTTAACGTGCATATGTTTAAACCAGCCCCTCCATATATTAGGACCCTTTTTATTTGGTGTTTGTGGATTTGAGCCTCAATGTGGAGGGATGTATTGTGTGGTTGGTTGAGGGACATATCATCTTTCTCTATGAAAGATAAGAAATGGGGTGTTGTTAGATGACCCACCATAGCTTGGAATTGCTCATGGGCAAGGTTGGTAGGAACGATTGTTTCCAAGAGTGCCTTCTCTAGGATGGCTTTGTGAGATGGGGATAGACACAATAACTCCAAAATGGATATGTGCATGGGTGTTTTATGGAGTTGGTCAAGGATACTATATTGGTTTGATGTGGAGGGTGACTTGGACAGAGCCCCTTGGAGAGTAATGTTTCCACGACGAGTGGTCACATTACAGTTGGGCCTTTCATTGATAGTGATCACATTGACGTGTGAATCATTTTGCGAGATATGATTAACGATGTAATCATAAGAAACATTATTATAATTTTCTTTGTCAGCACCGTTGTTGTTTTGATTAGATGATCCTCCATTCTCATAGTGAGGAAGAGGATTTTTGAATGCAATATGCTCTTCATTAGTGGTATGCCCTTCAATGGATATCTATTTTTGATCTAGCAAGTCTTGAATGACATGTTTTAGTGCTTGGCAATCATTTGTTTTATGCCCTTTGTTTTTGTGATACTCACAAAAGTTGGCATCATTCCACTAAGAGGGTTTAAATTTCAGTTCATACTCACGCACCGGTGGAAGTGTTATGAGGTTCCCCCCAATTAACTTCCTAAGGGTGGATTCGAGAGACTTTCCTAGTGGTGTGAATTTTATCCTAGGAGGAAAGTTGGTAGGTCTTTGCTCATTGCTTTAGTGTATTATTTTGTGGTTTTGATAGATTGAAGATTGGTTACTTTTGCACCACATGTTTAGCATCTACCACACCATTGTTTACAATGGGTTTGTTCTTTGTCCAAAATCGTGACTTGTCCGCATTATTGTTTGAACTAGGGATGTCTTTGTTTATCTTAATTTGCCCCTTTGTTATCAAGGCTTTCTCAATGACTAGCCCCCTTTCAATGACCTTACTAAAAGTATTTAGACATTGTATTCGAATTTGATAACTCAGTTCCATGGTTAGGTTGTGAAAAAACATTTCTATCATTTGTTTCTCCGGTATGTGGTAGGAAAGAGGCGAAGGATTCTCTCCCCTTTTACTTGTTATTACAAAGGTCCAATATGGAGATTTCGTGTTCAATATTGTATGAGAAATGTGTTACAAATTTATCCACTAGCTCATCAAAAGTGTGGATGCTGGGAGGTAGGCGAGATAACCATTCCATTGCTTGGCCTCCTAAGCTTCGTGGGAATAGTTGCATAAGATATGTTTCATTGTGTGCGACTTCTAGGTATGCTACACTAAATTCCCTTATATGATCTCTTGGATCACCTTTTCCTCTATACTTGTCAAATTTTGGAACCTCAAACCTTGAGGGAAAAGGTATCATGAGCAAAGACTTATCAAAGGGATATGGTGAAATATCCTCAAGGGAGTAGTTTTTTGTGGTTGTCCCACTTTGGATATCTACCAACTATTTTTGCAAGGCTTGGATTTGTGTCGTTAATGTGTCCAAAGGATTGGGTGTATCCTTAGCCTTTTCTGATTTAGAAGCATCTTTGTCAATTTTTGATCCATCATTGTCAATTTTTGATCCATCTTTGTCAATTTTGGAGCCATCTTTCGAAGACTCTGCTTCATTTGAGGAGTTGGTTTTTCTTAGATTTGAGACATCAAAACCTGTAGGCAACTTAGCTCCTTGTTGAGCTAACAGAAGAAAATATTTATGAGGATCTGTGGCAACAACCCTATCCATTATCTTTTGAAAATTTGGATCTTGAAGTTGTTTAAGGATTTCCTCTTAACTAACATCCTCATCATCAAAATTGTGCCCACTATTGTGTTTGGAATCCATCTTTTGCTTTTGTTTAACTTGGGACCTAGTTTGAACCATGCTATTTTGAGATATTGGGTGAAGTTGGTTTGTGAGACTTGGTGGAATTGGTTTTGGTGTTTTGGTATGATGTGATTGAAGTGAATTGGATTGGATAAACTAGATTTTGTGAAGGTTTTCTATTGATTCTATTTGTCCAAACAAGGTGGTCTTGAGCTACAATGGTAATAGCTATCAAAATGTCGATATAAAAGGTAGTCAAAATAGGGATAGATGATCACCACTATTGATATAGACTATTCTTTTATCAAGATACACAAGTATAGTTTCAATGTGAAGGATGATTGGAATCCTGATATGAAACTAACTAGATATTGTTTGAATTAGGTAGGGTATCAATTATGCCTTGGTGCAAATCTTGGTTTGGTTTAATGACTTTTGGATAGCAAGACAATGGTATGCAAAGGTGATGTTTGAAAATGGCGTGAAGGTATGACTGCAAGGTTAAACTTATTTTCCAAGTGTAATCTAGAGAAAAATAGCTACTCAAAAATGGCTTCAGTTTTGTCTCAAAATGTATAGAACAACTCTCTGTTGTGAATGCGCAACGTCAGATGCATAGAAATATTTAGCAAATGCGTAGCTCTATATGTGCAGGGCTGTGTTTCAAATGCGCAGTACTGCTCTTTGAAAGTGTAAAAAGGTATATGCATAGAAAAATAGTGTAAATGTGCAGCACGACTAGTTAAATGCACAACAATAGTGAATACACAGCAAGACTGTAAATGCGCAACAATACAGTGTAAATGCGCAGGACTGCAGAGGTTTTGCTTTTTACTTTAGTTTGTCAATCTTGGCTTGTTTGCATGTTTTCCTAGGATGCTCTAAAGTTTGAAGTACTATCTTTGACTCAAGTTATTGTTAGAAAACACCACAAACAAGAAGTTGTCATGATTATTTGATACAAGTTTTGATAAATGTAAAAACAAACAAGTACAATCCTAAGGATGGCAAGGATTGAATTCCAACTTGGATTTTACTCTAGCCCCTTACATAAAGGTGAACAATTAGTAACTTGGTGGCATCAGCTCCCCCTTATAGTGCACTCACTTCTTACGCATACCAAGTTACAATCCCTCTGAAGAGTTAGATTTTCTGTCGCCACACTAGATGAATGTATGACATTGGACGGATTCAGAGGTCCAAGCTCCTGCGTCAACAAATAGGGGTTTTTGGCTTTCTAAAACAATTGACTTTTTAGTATGGGCATCCATTCAGGTGGTTATACGTGTGGCAATTTGCTCCATTATGGAGGCTTCCCAATCTGAAGAAGTTAGGCTCAACAGACTTTAATGCACCACAAGGGTACTATAGGAAACATTTGTCAGTATAACACAACAACAATCGTTGTTTGCAATTTTCATCACAAAAATAATTTATTTATAGCAGCTTAGAAGTGGCTTAGCTTTAGCCCTTTACCGCTCGAGGTCGTCCCACTTGGAAGAAACACAATCCCAAGGGCATGCCTCTCCTAAAGGTTACACAAATAAAATTATGAGTTTGGCATTTTGGTCACCCAAGAAGGGGAGAGAATAGTCCTATCATCATTTTCAAGCACAATAGACACTAGTTCTTTATCCTCCTAGAGTTAAAAACCAAAAAAAAATTAAGTGTGTTTTACTCTACCAAGCACAATCCATTGACAAGATAGCAAAAACTTGGAAAAGATAGTTAATTTTACCCTCCTAAACAAATCAATGTGAAGATTGTTGTTGAAGAATCAAAAAAGTTACTTTCCCCTATTTAAGCTAGATGAGAGATTTGTAAATACAAGATTAACTTTAAAGATTTGTTCAATTTTATCCACCTAGGTTGGGACTATGTGCAAGTTGTAATGCAACAATACCATATACTTTCTCCTAATTAGATCTAGGTGAAAATTTGCATGAAGATGTCAAATTACTTCCCCCCTAATTAAATCTAGATGAAGTTATGATGCAACTAAATGACTAAACAAAGCTCCTACACCTGCAAGAAGAGTTAGTACAGAAATATTTGCAAAAAACCAATACAACTTTTTTGTCAGAATGTAAATGTGCAAGAACAGGAAGTAAATGCGCATCACTACTCAGTAAAAGCACAGAAAAGTGAATGTGCAAAAAGAAGCCATCGATGCATAGGGCTGCTCAGTGAATGTGCAGAAACGTGAATGCGCAGTGAAACGTGGTGAATGCGCGGAAAGACGACGTAAATGTGCAAAAAGATGAATGCACAACAGGAAGTCATGAATGCGTAAGACTGGAAAGTGAATGCGTCGAAACAACCTATCACGACACTAGTTTCACAAAAAACTCAAATGGAGGTTAAAAATGGGGCTAGGCCTCACGGTGGGCACCAAAAATGTTAGAGGAAATATGAACAACTGTATTAAACTACTTACTATCTAATAACTCAATGGAAATGATGCAAATACAATAAACAAAGATATTACCTTCGTAGACCGATTCACCTCGTAGCTTCCATTGTTGCCTATCTCGTATTGATCTTATGAATGAGTTGAGCTCTCAGAAGTGTGTACTTCCTTGTTGTTGAAGATGACAATAGGAGAATGGTTGTAGATGGATAATGCAATGAAGATTAAACTACAATGCAACTCTATGAAGATGGATAATGAAGATATGGAGACATGATTGGATGATTGCAATGATAATGAGATTATGCAAGTGCAATGAGGATACTTTGCCAAAGGCACGCTGGTAGAATTTCTACAGAGTAAGTTTACAACAACTCTTGGATTCTTGAAATGAGGGAATGAGGGTTCCTTTTATAGGCCAAGGAGGGGCCAATTCCAAGTGTCATGATTTCAACGGTGGAGAAGAAGTCTTGTGATGTGTATGGTTCAGATTTGGTTGGTTGGGATGAGGGAGAGAAATATGGAAGATGTTCCTCTCACCTTGACAAGGTGGAGATAAAGGTGTGACATGAGACCACATGTCACAAGGCTCACCAAGACCATAGAGTGAAGGTCAAAGAAGGAGACCTTGTTTGTAGGATTGTTGGAAGAAAAATAGGGATTTATGGGACAAGTGTCTCAAGGTGTCTTTTGACTAAGATGACATGGAGAGACCATGCTCATGAGAATAGGGTAGTTGGAGGAATAATAGGACATGTGGGTGAGGAAAATAGATAATTAAATATTTAAATATTTAATTATGTGTGCAACATGATGAGGTGGATTGGATGATGTGGAATAGAGGATGTGGAATTATGGACTTTTTGACTTTGGGATATGATGATTGATTAAATAATTTAGAATTATTGAATTAAGGATGACATTAGAAGAATTGATAAATTGATTTGTTGTAGAATTATGATGATGTGAATCATATAAATAAATTAGTGACTTTATTCATTGATAGAGGAATGAGAATAAAATAAATATTAAATATTTATTTAATTTGACTTAGCCATTTTTAGGTGTATACACTATGTAATGCAACATGTATATCCCTAGAGCAAAAGGTCTGATCTATGAGATGTTTTATCAACAGTATGTTGTGCCTCTTGGCTATGCTCAACTTGTCTCTGCTGTAGGAACACGACACCCTTGCCTATGGCGCGGATGAAGAGAAAGTTAAAGAGTTTGATAAGATTTATGAATTTCTAGCTAAAGGCTGGGAGGATATTTCTCCCTAGCTTTGTTTACTTGCTTTCTGTTTATCTGTTGTTAGACTGGTGTTTTTACTATTTGTTGTTTATCGGTTGTTAATGTTGTTTATGCTGTAGTTGGGTTTGGTGGCTCCTTCTATTTTTGAGCCTTTTCTATTCCTTTTTGGGCTTCTATTGTAAGGGTTTGGCCCCTGGTTTTTGCCAACTTATAATATCAAAAACAGGTATATTTTTTCTTTTTAGTTATGATATGTTTTAGAGTTAAATGCATTGGCAAATTGAACTAATTCTAAGATTCTATAATTAAATGCATTTGCAAATTTAACTAGTTATTTATTTTCCATTTTGTATAAATAGTAAGTTACATAATTTTATTTCCTTCATAGATAAGCAAGGTTGTAACCAACTTGACTTGGGATTTTGACTATTACGAACATTTGTTCTTGACACCAAATGTTTTGACATGATAAGAAACATCTTAACTAGGCCAATGATTGTCCTTGATGGGTTATCATATAGCCTAAACTAGTATACAAAGGTTAACTAGTTTTGATCACATAAATTTTTTAGAGTTTTAGTTAGATGATTTTAGTTTAAGCCCCTAGGTGCATAGGTTCTAACCTAATGAGACTCAAAAGTAAAGACAAAAGATTAGTCCTACTCTAGTAACTTGACTATTTTTGTTGTAGTTTTTTGTGAAAATAGTTATAACTATGTTTGATCCCTTTGCTTTTTGGTTATGATTTGTCTCTATTTTGTTTTTCTTTTGACACATGTTTAATCTAGGTGGCTAGGTTTTAGGTGCTATGAAATTCTATTTTATTTTTAATTGTCTCATGGTTGTTGTAAATTCGTATCCTTTTCCTAGCATGTTCTACTCTATATAAGTAAAAAGGTTTAGGATATCCTTTAGCCAAATACACTTACCCTGCATGGAGAAATTGAAGGTCCTAAAATAGGGTAAATGAGATATGATAGTATTGATGATCCAATGAAGGAAATCTAGCCATGTGGCACAAAGGCATTGTGGAAACTTAAAAACACAAACAATGAGGAAGACCATTGAAAATGCTAGAACAACAAATTTTATTAGTTATAAAGCATAGAGATTATATAATTGAATGAGTACAATACATGTAGAAACTCAACTATACATGCAAACTCGAGGTTATCAAAAGACTAAGGACCCTTAAAGACTAAAGACAAGTAATTTAAGAGCATCCAATCATAGAGGTAGATTCTTGCATGTTTCAAAAATGTTACAAATGTGAGCCCACGTAGGAGATGATAGATTGCACAAAGGCACACAGATGTTGATAGGTGCACAAGAAATGTGCATGAGAAGAAGAAAGAACTGACATGACTTGGGTCATCTGACTTGATGATGGATATTTGAAGCAATGGCCACATAGCTGAAAGAAGTGGTGGTATTTGATGGATGGAATGTTTGTCAAAATTATTTGTATGCATGATAGTGGATCATCTAATCTATATTTATTGCTAGATTTTCTTTGACGAATGATATTTTTTGTCTTTAATACATGTGACTAAACTGGTGGTTTCAAATATTGGCATGGGCTAAATTTATGATATTTTAAAGATTTTTTGTCACAAAAATAAAAATCTTATTGTAAAATTGTATAAGTAGTAAGGTCTTGTACAAAGTCATTAGATCTTTGGAAAAGTAAGGGGAATTCTACATGCATTATTGCAATTTGTAAATACTACAATTATTATAACATAAAGCTTTATTTTTTCCATTGTTCTAAGTTTCTTCCTTTTTGAGGTGTGTGTAGTTTTAATGTTCCTCTAGGCAACATGATTGGTCCCTAACTAAAATCTCCCATAGTGATTGCATCATATGGTATAAATGATCCTATGATTTAACCTACACAGTGTGAGAAGCATTGCCTAGTATTAATGGATGGTTTTAGTTGAAGGAGTCTATCTTTCATGATGTGTGAACTTGGGTACAAGGTAATGTAAACATCTCCCAATGCAAGGATTATTGGTAGAAGGCATGGAGAAGTAGCTATGTCAAAGAGGACACTAAAGAAAATGGAATGGTGAATAGAGAAAGGGTGGTAGACCTAGAGGATGCATTAAGAGACCTCTAGTCAAGAATAAAAGAAACACAATTGATGATGATGCACCTAAAGAATGCATAGATGTGGTTGATGGAAGTCTAGTAGAGCTAATACTATTAAGTACCATCGCCTAGTTTGGTGGCAAACCACACATGATAATTTCTATCTATTTAAGAAGCCTTTGTCTAGAACATATGTTCATCTAGATTGCAAAGATGGAAAAGTGCTTTGAGTATGAGTCTATGGAAGAACTTCATTCAATAAGGTTCATCTACACTAAGCTAAAGGGGCATGTACCACTATACTGGGACTAGACCTAGAAGTCCATAGGAAGTAACAATGGAAGGAGAAGATTTGTGCTTGGAGGAAGATGGTTTCCAATTTGAGGGAAAAATTCCTACCTATGGATTATGAAATGAAAATATGTAGGAAGCTCAAAACCTAAGAAAAAATATATATGCATGTAGGAATACACCAAATAGTTCTACCAATTGGCCATGCATCTATGGCATAATGAGGAATGTATAGATAAAGTCATGTGGTGTGCAAATAGATTATGTATACCCATTCAAGATGAGTTTGACATGCTAACTCCCATATCCATGTAAGAAGTTTACTACTACATATTGATGGTTGAAGGGAAGTTATTATAAAGGCAATAGAATAAGTTTGATGAAGGTGCAAGTTTACATGGGGGTGAGGAAAAAGAACATGTGACAAGAAAGAGGAATTGATGCAAGTGTGTTGAGAGGTGAGCACATTGCAAGACCAAGGAAATGCACCTAGAGAAAATATTCTTCCCTTTGGAGGAAAGGATAAGGGGGGAGATTTTTGTTCAAAACATGTTAAAAATGCAAAAGAAAGGGGCATCATTATTTTAAATGCCCAAGCATGCAATAGGGTAGCACTACGTGCAGTTAAAGATGACTAGCAACCATATTGCTCAAGTAATCTCAAAGAGTAGCATTGTTTGGAGATGCAAAGAGGAGCAAGAGAAAAGAGAAGCACTCATAACATGATGCAAGGTTATTATTGATAGTAGCAATATTGATGTATCCTAGTCTATAGTGGGATGGAGAAATTGGGTCTAAAAGGGCTCAAGCATAAGAGCTCATATAAGGTGTCATGGCTAGTAAAGGGCCATTAGTCATGAATGAGCAATGTAAGGTTAACAAATAAAAAATAACATATATGAAGAGAAGGTCCTATGCAACATCATGCTAATGGATTTTGGCCACATGTTGTTGTGGATACCATGGTAGGATGACTGAGATGTCTAACACAATAGGTACACAAACTATTGCAAGTATGAGTAGTAAGTGTTGTCATTGAATGTCAACACCTAAGGTCAGCATCTAGGGAAATTATTTGGATGAGTTTGAGCAAGTGTTTGAGAAGAACAATGTAGTGTTTTGATTTGCATATCCTATAGATTGAATATCTTTGTCTGTGGTTTGAAAGTTATGTTAAGGGATGTCTGTAATTGCTATGTTTCAAGTTTGAGCCTTTGGTGTGAAGATTTGAGTGAGTTATGTTCAACAGAGTAAAAACTATTTTTCTAAGTATTCAATGGTGACAGGGAGAATGTATTCTGCTCTACATCTCTCTGCATTTAAGTTTTATAATCTGCAGTTTTGAGATTAAGTTCGGAATGATGTTATGTGCCTTCAGTTGAAGCAGTTCATGATTTGGCGCTCCGTAAGTGATATTTCCTTTATGATAGTGGCTGACGGTAATGTTTAAGTGCTCTGGTTTGAAGAATCTTTTGGATAGAATGTTTGGGGGTTGTGCAGAAGTTCTTGATGATTGTAACATGATTGTGGATGTCTCTAGATCATGTTCACATCTTTTGATTGGTCTGCAAAGTGTAATTTAGATCATGGATGAAGCATGTTCCTAAAGGTCCTAGTGTTAACACCAGTTCTGGCTGACTTGGTTGTTTTCACTACTCACAATTATGCTTTGGAGTTTGTGATAGTGTGTTGTTGTGTGGGAGATTGCATTTGAGTCCCAGCTAAGGCATGGTGTGGTCCACATTCATTCTTTTCCTTCACAAATCTATTTAGTTCTAGACCTATTCTAATGTATGTATGCCAACCTTGGAGATTGTTCCAATGGTTGATGATTGTAATGCCGACCTTGATGTACATTCTAAGGTTGATGAATTGTATAAATACATGTAATGAAGTTGTAAATAAGGTATGATGTTGCGATGATGTGAAGAAGATAGAAAAGAAGAAGAATCAGTGCGCTTCAATGGAACTGAACCTTGGTATGGTGTAGATGCTGCTATCTCAATTCCCTAACTTCTAGTAGTGAGCCCTTTTTGGTAGTGAGACTCTTCTCTTGGCAGTGAGCCCCTTCTTTTTACAGTGAGCATTTTGGGCACTGAGCCCTAAGGCAGTGAGCCTCTGGTAGTGAGCCTTGTTGTAAATTTTGATATATCATTTATATTGTGAATTAATCCTCACTGTGGCTTTTCCCACATTGGGTTTTCCACGTAAAAATCTGGTGTCTTATGTGTTGAATGTGTGAATGTGCTTGATTTTCTGATTTAATGCTTTCATGGTTAAATCATAATAACAGTGATTAAGAGGTTGATGTGTTGATGCTTTAAAGAAGTTAAGTTTTGGTTACAACTCATTCACCCCCCCCGTCTCAATTGTCTTGTGCATTTCAACAATTAGTATCAGAGCGAGGGTTCCTTGGAAAAAAGCCTAACAGCTTGAGGTAGACCTGGGATGGTGCACAAGGAGTCTCTGCAGTTTGATGGAATGGACTATGCTCTCTGGAAGGTACTGATGAAAAGTCATCTCATTTCTCTTGGTTATAGCGTTTGGAAGATGGCAGATACAAAGTATACTATTCCTCAAAATGGTCCATCATCTGAAGATGAAGTCAAATAGTATGAGTTAAATGGAAAGACTAGAGACACTCTATTAAATGCTTTATCCAAAACTAAGTTAGTGGAATTTATGGATCTAGAAGCTGCTCATGAGATCTGGGTTAAGTTGAAAAATTTATATGAAGGAGATGATTATGTAAGGACTGCCAAATTGCAAAACTTGAAGGCGAGGTATGAAGCTCTGAAGATGAGTGATGAGAACATAACAATCTACATGCAAAAAGTTGATGAAATTGTCAATGGGGTAAATGCACAAAGATGAGTCCACTTAAGGTGGAAGTTTTAGACTTAGAAAAAAACCTGAAATTGGGTAAACCAAAACGGGATCTCATTATGCTTCGGGAACTCGAGCTAAAAGCGAGATCTTGTTTTTATGAAACAGGATCCCATTTCATAAAATTCAAATTTTTGACCCAATTTTTGCTATGGGTTTTGGGTCAAACAAAAGGCTTGGGAACCCAACCCTTGGCTTTGGACCTGGTTTGACCTGCAAGTTGAAGGTCCTATCAATGTCACAACAAAATAGTGACTTTGGGCATATGTTTGAAGGCTTTTTTAACAGAATTTTTTGATGAAATTAAAACCCATTATAAATGAGATAGTGTAGATTCCAAATATGTATTTTTTTTTACAATTGGATATTTTTTTCTATTTTTCAATTAATTTATGATGAAACAGGTCAATAAACTTGAATTATTAGGGCTTTTTAATATTGTAATAACTTTTTATCAAAATAATTTTTGTAAATTTTTTTTTACGAAAATGTACTTCAGAAAATTCTTTTCAATTTGAAATTTTTTTTCAAAAAATGATAAGTTCAGGTCATCTTATACGTGACGTACACGATGATTTTTTAAAACACCAAAAAATGGCCAATAAAAAATTAACAAAAAAAAAATATTCAATAAAAAATTAAAAAAATATGGAAAACGTGTTTCAGTGAGTTACAAATCTTTTTCCAAAAGGATTTAGAAAAATATGATTATTTAGGTCAAAATATGGATGACGTACACATGCATGGTATAGTAAAAAAAAGTGACTTTTAAACAGTGGTTTTTAGAAGCGCCTATTAAGAATCAATTTGTATCATTTGGGTATTAAAAAAAATTACATATTTGGAAACTAGACTCCGAGTACTATGTTTCATATTTATTGACATTTTTCAAGATTCCACATTTAAGTGCTTCAAATTTTTAGGTCAAATGTGGCAAATTCTGAAAATCAGGAAAAACACTTCCACTTTTTGGCCAAAAAGTGGACTCAACTTCTTGCACACACCTAATGGAATCAAAGGTCTTGGAGGAACTATTGATGCGAATGAGGTTGTGTTGAAGATTCTAAGATCATTGCATAAATCCTATAGTCACAAGGTGTCTACAATTGAAGAACTTATGAGTGTGAACAAGATTACAAAGGATCAGTTTCTTGGAAAGTTCACTGCATTTGAGATGAGAGAGTTCAGTGATGCTCTGCTGAAGACTGAGACTGCTTTTAAAGCCAGTACTTCAAAGAAGACCTCAAGATCTAAGAAATATGTTGTGGAACCAGATGACGACCTTGATGAGATTTAAGCCAACTTTGTGGATAGGATGCAAAGAGGTACCGATAAGTTCAAAGGTAAATTATCATTCAAATGCTTTACTTGTGGTAAGATTAGTCATTATGCCTCCAGGTTTCTGAAGAGAATTGAGAAAGGCAAGAAATTTGAAAGGAGACATAGGATCATAAAGAAATGTTATTATGTTATAGATGATGATGATGATGGTGTAATGGATGATGAGTCTGATGATACTAGTGCAAATGAATGCTTGTTTATTTCTATCAATGAAGAACTTGTATCTACTAATCCTGCTAGTTGTGTGAAGGAAGAAAAACCAGTGGAAGAGAGTGCTTTGTCTGTCTGCCAAGTTCAGAAAGATAAGGATGAATGGATTATTGACAGTGGATGTTCAGATCACATGACTGGTGATAAAAGTAAGTTTGTGAGTTTGGAAAAGTATGATGGAGGACTGGTTAGGTTTGGAGATGATGCAGCTGGTAAGATTTGTGGGAGAGGATCTATTTCTTTTGATGGAAATCACAATATAGATGATGTTCTTTATGTGAAGGGTTTAAAGTATAATCTTTTAAGTGTTGGTCAGATGTGTGACAAAGGGTATGATCTAAGATTCAAGGATAATGGATGCAAGATCATAGAAAGCTCTGGAACAGTGATTGCTACTGATAAGAAGACTAGAGGTAATGTTTATCATTTGAGAGGAACTAATGATTGTTGTTTGTTGGCTCAGACAAATAAGAGTTGGTTGTGGCATAGAAGGATGTGTCATATAAATTTTAACAACTTGGTGAAGATAAGTTCAGTACAAGCTATGAGAGATTTGCCTAAGCTTGTGAAGCCTGCTAATACTATTTGCAAGGAATGTCAATTGGGGAAATAGACAAGGACACGTTTCAAGAGTAAAGAATAATTTTCCATTGGATTGCTTGAACTGGTGCATACAAATTTGTGTGGTCCTACAAGAACAAGAAGTTTGCAAGGAGATAGGTACTTTATGTTGCTTATTGATGATTAATCTAGAATGACTTGGGTCACTTTTCTAAAGGATAAATCAGAAGCCCTAGACAAGTTCAAAGCTTTCAAAGTGATGGTTGAAAATGAGTTAGAATTGAGGATCAAATGCTTAAGGTCTGATAGAGGAGGTGAGTTTACATCAAATGAATTCAATATTTTTTGTGAAGAACATGGGATAAAGAGATAGTTGTCTTCTCCTAGAAATCCTTAGTAGAATGGAGTTGTTGAAAGAAAGAACATTACAGTTCAAGAAGCTACTAGATCAATGATGAAGGAAGCAGACATACTTGAAGTGTATTGGAGAGAAGCTATACATACTGTTGTCTACATACAAAACAGAGTTCAAGTCAAAGGTAATGATACTAAAACTCCTTATGAATTGTGGTATGGAAGAATTCCTACAGTGAAATATTTCAAAGTTTTTGGAAGCAAATGTTATATCAGAAGAGAAGAAGAGTTAGGAAAGTTTGATGCTAGGTGTGATGAAGGAATTTTCCTTGGATACTCTACTAAGAGTAAGGCCTATCGGTGCTACAATAAGAGATTAAGAAAGATCATTGAGAGTGCTAATGTAAAGGTTGATGAAGACAAGAAAATAATATCATATTTGAGTGGCTATGAATTAGATGAACCTATTTCTATAGTAAATGAAGAAAAATTTGAACAAGAAGACAATCAAGCTGAAGAAGAAAAGGCTCCAGAAAGTGCTGTTAAGACTCCCAGGTATGTAAGGATTAATCATTCTGAAGATTAGATTATTGGTGATAAAAGCAAAGGGGTATTGACAAGGAAAAGAGCTGCAGAAGAATAGGTAAACTACTGTTTACTTTCAAAGATTGAACCTAAAACTGTAAGTGAAGCTTGCAAAGATGAGAATTGGGTAAAGGCTATGAAAGAAGAGCTGATGTAGATAGAGAAGAATCAAACTTGGAAATTGGTTCCTAGACCCACTGATAAGAATGTGATTAGAACTAAATGGGTTTTCATAAACAAGTTGAATGAAAATGGAGAAGTAGTAAGGAACAAAGAAAGACTCGTATGCAAAGGATATTCACAAGTTGAAGGCATAAATTTTGAGGAGACTTATGCTCTTGTGGCAAGGATTGAAGCAATAAGAATGTTTTTGGCATTTGTAGCACACAAAGATTTCAAGGTGTACCAGATGGATTTGAAGTATGCATTCTTGAATGGAGAGCTAGAAGAAGAAGTTTACATTGAACAGCTGGAAGGATTTTAGTCATCAGACCAAGGTGACATGGTGTGCAAATTGAAGAAAGCCTTATATGAACTAAAGTAAGCCCCTCCAGCCTAGTATGCAAGGTTGGACAAGTATTTGTTGCAATTAGGGTTCAGTAAAGGTACTACAGATAGGAATCTCTATTTCAAAATTAATGATGATCAAATTCTGAGTGTTGTTGTCTTTGTTGATGATATTATCTTTGGAGGCAATGGAGGTATGTGTAAGAAATTTGCAGAGGAAATGCAAAAGGAGTTTGAGATGTCTATATTTGGTGAAATGAATTTCTTTCTAGGGCTGTAGATTATCTAATTAGAAAAAGGAATTTTTATTTCTCAGTCCAAGTATGTGAAAGAGTTGTTAAAGAAGTTTGGAAAGGAGGATTCTAAGCCAGTATGTGTTTTGTAGTAAAAAGAGGTGGGCTGATTTCAAGGGTTTATGTGGAATCCTCCTTTCACTATAAACATTCCAAGGGCTTATCAACCGAGTTGAATCTCCACTAAGCGAGAGCAATCACCTATCAAGTTGAGTTGCCACTTGGGAAGCTGTGGATTCTTGGATGTGTCAAACGATGTCTCTATCTAATGCTCAAGTGTACTTAAAAACCCTAATTATGCAAATCAGTAAACAAATTATCAAGTTACAACAAATCCTTTCAAACTAAGATAAGAGGCAGAGATATTTAACTCATTATTTTTTGAAGTTCAGAAGGCAGAAAAGTCAGGGACACAGGGACTAGCGCCCAAGTCCAAGGTACCTATTTCTTTGCGGGATCCTAATCTCCTTCTGACACTAATCGGCACTGCAACTTTTGTTTCTAGGAATTCAACTATGGAGGATACAGGGACTAGCGCCTTAGTCGAGGAAAAGCTCCAGTGTCCTGTTTCTTTTTAGATCCTGAATCCTTGATGTTTGTCCCTCCTACCTATAACTCCAATCCATGGAACTCGACACCTGTAACCTACAATCACAAGGAGTGTGGGTGGGGGTTGTGGTGTTTAGAGGCTTGCCTCGGTCAAGCCCCAGAGAGACATTTAAGTCTTCTGAACACCATTGTCAGATGAGTGTGTGTATCCCAGCGGGATAGATGCAAAAATCCAAAGGATAAATGATTGAAAACACAATCGATATCACCTTGTAGTGAAGATATCATGGAAGGAAGATGCTCTTCATGCCATGAGGAGATGGATGTCAAATCTACAAATACAAACACAATAACAACAAAGTACTTGTCTACAACACAATGAATGCCTTGAATTACTTTCACAAAATCACAATACTCATCTAATTTCCATCTAGATTGAAAATGAAACCTAATCATGCTTATATATGCAACTACAAAGATTCCCGCTAAGAATTTAGTAATTCAAACTTTAGATGTTGGCATAAGACCCAAATAACAGTCACTAAACTGACATTTTAAATTAGGGAAGACCCAAAATAGGGCTGGACTAGGGTGCTAGCACCCAAGTCCAACCTGCCATTTTTGCTCAGTGATCATTAAAGTGCAGTCCCCTAGGTCCTATTTGTCACAAGGCGCAAGGGTTTTCTCATTGGGAGTCAGAAATAACATGCAAGATGCTCTAAATGCAAATTAAGCACTGGGAGCTAAACCTTAAGAGGGAAAAGCCCCCAAGGGGACATTTTCTGACATAACATTTAGCCCCCACTTTAATGTATGTATAAACGTAAGGATAATACATGCATTAAAGTACGGTCAACAAACATAGCAGACATGCCAAGCACGGAGAAGACACACCAATCACAATGAAGACAGTAATAGGCACGCAAAACATGGAGAAGACAATTATAGTCATGCAAAACACAGAGAAGACAACATTGAAGACACACAAAACATAGTGAATACAGTGAATGTAGTGATTATTTTCTTTTTCTTTTTCTCATATATGAAATGCAGAATGCAAGTACAAGGAAAGTAAACACACAACCCAAAATGCATGAGGGACTCATCGCCACCAGTCTTTAGACTACACATGGGACAATAGACACACAATAAAAATCTCAAAGTGTAGGAGGTACTCGTCACCACCAGTCTTTAGACTATAGTTGAGAACAAACATGCCATACAAATCCCAAAGAATAGGAAGGACTCATCACCACCGATCTTTAGACTATGCTTGGGAAGAAACACGCCATACACACACACATAGAAGACACGGAGAAAACATGGCATACAAGCGATGGAGTGTACCTGTTTCTAGGTTCATCACCATCTCAGGCACATTACAGGCACACACCGATGATTGGGCTTCACCACAACAATTGCCCAAGACACGCTTAAGGGTTAGGATAGTCTCAGATCCACTCCCTACCTGCTTGGAGGACTTTTTTGAAAATGACAAGATTGTGCACTCTCCTTGATAAATACACCATCCCCACCTTACACGGAGGGCTTAAGATAAAAATGATATGTATGATATCTCACCTCTGTAGAGGGCTTAAGTGAAAAAGGATATGCACGATATCCCACCTCCGTAGAGGGCTTAAGTGATTGCAATAGATTCAAGATTCCCAAACACACGTTGCTAGCATCTACAACAGATAGCTTACCTTATATATGCCCCCACCTTAAGGTGGTTGATGTTGTGTACCAATATCAAGCACGTTAAGGTAGGAAGAAAACACACAAGGGAACATGAGCTCTCATAAAGCCCATGCCCCCCAGAGGTGACATGTACTTTATGATTGTCAAATGTTCCCACAAACCCACAATTCCTTGCAAGAAAAGGTGTTAGCATCCATATAATCATGATAATAAACAATGCATATGATCATTCACATAGAGAACTAAGGAATGCAAGATTCAAGATAGACAAAGTGCATGGAGTAGCAGTATTGTTATGTTTTGTAAGTGCGATAAGACAACATCAAGATCACATGGAGTGATTCTACTAGCCAAGCATCAGATAATATATATCAACCCCATCGTCATGTATGGACTAGGTCCATTTTTTATTACTTGCTAAAGGGACACTAGGTCTGCATCAGTATAATATGTTTTTCATCATCTACTTACTTGTAGGGATACCCAAACTAAGGGTTGTCATCGAGCAAATCATCACCTTCCCAATCTTGGATGCTAGAGGAAAGAGGTGTGTAAGGTACCATAGCCCAACTTTTGTTCTTATCTTCTAATTATTTAGTGTTGAGGTTTTCTATGTTTGTTTCAATGTTAGGTTGAATGTTTTCTTATTGAGCGGAAAATCATTGGGCAAAAGCTTGTCTTCTCCTCCTCCTTTCTTTTGCTTGTCTATTCCTTCTTGTCTTACTACTTATTTATTCAAAGGCATCATCATGTTTTTGATAATATAAGGCGGCTAAACAAGGGGCCGAACCCGTATAAAAAGCAAAAGAGCCACAGAGGCAGCCAACACAAAAGTGCCTCAAAATAGATACATCAAACTCTGTTTTCCCAGCATAAACAACATAAACAACAACTATAGATTAAGATAGTTAATGCGGAGTAGCAGAGTATCATCAATATAGAAGCAAAAACTAAGGAGGAATATTCTGTCCTTACTTAACCATGGATTTAATAAGATCATCCAATTTCGTAGAGTTCTCATTAGTGTCAGCAATAACAGTA
This sequence comes from Cunninghamia lanceolata, assembly GCA_027924645.1. Taxonomy (NCBI): domain Eukaryota; kingdom Viridiplantae; phylum Streptophyta; class Pinopsida; order Cupressales; family Cupressaceae; genus Cunninghamia; species Cunninghamia lanceolata. The sequence continues at coordinate 556,250 of BSBN01001299.1, forward strand.
GCCCCAAGGTTCTGCAGCACAGAAATATTGAGTAAGATAGAACTCCTGAGCACAGTGGAAAGATTCTGTTCTAGCTTCTCAATACGGCCACTCAGAACTGCAATTTCAGACCCAAAGCCAACATCAGTTTCCTTTTCTTCATTAGCTTCTTCCACGAACATCTGTCCCACTTTGCCAGCATTTCTCATAGAATCTTCAGCATCGTCGGCAGTAGCCCCCATCTCTTTATACTCCTACTTACCATTAGCATCCTCAGAGATCTCTTGACCATCCATATCCTTAGCCTCATCACCCTGGGTGGATTTTTCAGAAGCACTCTCAGAATAATCAATAAGTTTGGCCTTGAGAGCAGGTTTGCCAGCAATTCACCCAGACCACCTAACTCCTGAGGAGAAGCCCTCCTTAATATTCTTTGCAGACAGATGAAACTTGCTACCTTGTCCCACGGGGGTCCTACAGGGATTTTTTGGGGTCCCCACAGCAGTCCCCACAGTGCCAGCTTCACCAGCTTGTGTCTTCCTCTTCTTGCACTTCGTACTAACAATAGAGCTCGGGGTATCTATGGGAATCTCCTCAGGAGTAGAAAAAGAAACTTTTTTTGTCTTAGTAGAAGCAGGGGAAGGGCATGGTTTTTCAACAACAGCAGTATCATCAGGGTTTGAAGATATTTCCCCACTATTAGTCTGAATTTCCTTAGAAGGCTGTAGGGCAAGATGGAAGTTGTAAAGACAGAGGATGAGGCCCTAATGAAGGGGGATGGGTTTCTTAGCAGGTTTCTTGGCGAGTTTAGCTCTAACCCTAAGAACAGAATGCTCAAGGGAAGATAAAAGATAAAAAGGAAAGCTAATATGTGCATTGCGGCTAAAGTGATTCAGAAGGGGAAGATGATAGTTATAGAACTTGGTGAAGTGCCCCTCCAGAGTGAAATACTTCATAAGGAGAAAACACACACCATCCCAAGGCTCAGGTAGCTTGGCTCTGTCGAATCCCCCCTGATAGGGAACGAGTGCTTCACCGTCTCCAAGAAAGAGCTTCTGGCTTGAATGGTCTGCAATTTTGGTTTTCCTTTGCAGTTTAATCCCCTGAGTAGACATGCTAATTGCCATAGCAATAACACTTTTAGAAATCTCGAAACTAATTCCCCCCATAGAGACACGCCAGTTTTGCCAAGACCTAGTGAACTGTTCAAATAAGTTTTCATCATACCCATTGAGCCACTCTAAATAGGGACTAATCCCACCCTCTTTACAATAATACCAGACCACCGGGTTATCTTTGAACTCGCAACAAGAAACAGGTTCCATTCGGATTCTATCGCCACCCATGTTGGGCTTACAGAGCAAATCACGAAAACCCCAAATTTCCACAGAGTTCATATGCAGGGTAAAATTAACCCCTTGATCAAGGATAATGATAATGGTAATGAAACAGCACGCATTATCATTAATAAGGAATGCCTTACAAGGATGACGCTTACTCTTCCCATGCTTAATCATAATTTCACTGCATACGCTATAATGAGCAAGTAAGCCGCTTGCCTTACTAGAGGGGCATAATAAGGCGGAAATAACAATAATCAAGAAAGTACAAATAATCCTGTACTTCAAGATGCACATCAGCATCCTCCAATAGAACTGATGAAGTGATCTGTCTTTCCAATAAATCTGACTCATCCTTGACATGTCACTTCCTTTTGAATAAGATCCCTAATGTTAAAAGGGATGTAGTCAATTTGGCGCCAACATCACCAATTTGAATACTATTGACCAAGCTCGGCATAGGCATCTGCAACCCCATTACCCTCTCGATAAGTATGAGAGATGTCCACCCTGGGAATCTTCTGCAGGAGGATCTGAATATCCATAATAATATCTTTCAACTTAATACCAACGGTCGACACATTGTTCACTGCATCAATAACCATTTTGGAGTCCCCCTAAATATTTAGATTTCTAATACCAAGGGAGATAGCCAATTTAATCCCCCGTAGAAGAGCAATTGCTTCAGCATAATTATTGCTTTGATAGCCTAACCTGCCAGCATAGATAGCAACCATCCACCCTTTGTCATCCCTTATAATCCCTCCACCACTAGCTTTGCCATCCGCCTTAGAAGCCCCATCAAAGTTTAGGTTTAGCCAGTTAGGCTTCGAGGGACTCCATCTAGCGTTAAGCCTCTACAACCTTTTGGAACTATTATGAAGAGGAATATGATTTAGGATATTCCAGTTAGCCACAATTTGCTCCTCTTCATGGGTCAGAGGTTTCTTCGCAATACGGATATGGGCATTAGTGACACTTTCCATTAGAGTCTTAACAAAAGAGTGAAGAACCTGAGAGGCATCTCTAGTAGTATCCCTAAAAATTTTGTGATTACATTCTTTCCATAAAGTCCAGCCCAAACAAGGTAGAGTTTGGTTCCATAACTCAATAAGCTAGGGATGAGAAAAAGTAGGATACCAACTGGTAATAACTTCCTTAATATCAGAATTACAGACCCACTGAATGCCAAAATTTCCTAAGATTATGTTCCAGATTTCCCTGGCAAAATCATAGTGTATGAATAGATGAGAAACAGTTTCCTCCTTTACACAGCATAGACAACATCTATTGACCAAAGTAAACCCTCTCTTTGGTAAAAGTTTATGATTTCAAACTTTTCTCCATATCTCCTCTCTATGAACCTCAGGAACCAACAGATGGTAAGTAGACTTGATAGAGAAGCATCCATTCTTATTCGGCCACCAATATTGCTCATCCTCACGAGGGAAGAGAGGGATTCTGATCCCCTGAATCAAGTGTTGAACAACCCGAACTCTAGGAGTGAGATCAGGGCAATGGGCACAACAATCCAATAAGTTTTTCTAGCTTCTATTGCCATTATTATTAGCCATGTAATTGCAAACTTTATCCCCAAAAAACTGAGTAGCAATGCCAGCAATAGCTCCATAATCCCCCTGAGTAATAAGAGCCTTATCTTTTATCCAAATATCATTTCAGAAATTAATAGACATACCATTTCCCAATTTCCATCTAACCCCTTTCTTAAGAAGGCTTCTGGATTTCAGCATTTTATTCCAGATAACAGATCCCTAGGGTAACTCTTCCTGATGGAGAAAGCTAGGCCAATCAATGAAATGAAGATATCTGGCTTGCATGATTTCCCCCCAATCCTTGTGGTTATGAATCAGGTTCCAGTTGATTTTGGAAAGGAGGGCTTTATTCATGTTTTAGATGGATCTAATATTGAGACCACCATGAGATTTAGGAAGACACACTTTTTCCCAATTTACCAAAGACATTCTTTGTTTGTCTTCCACCCCCATCCATAAAAATTTTCTTTGAAGCTGTTCCAATTTGTCAGCAAAAGAACTAGGTATCTTAAAAAGAGACAGGAAGTAAGTAGGTATACCTTGCAGGGAGGCACGAAGAAGCTGTAATTTGCCCGCACTACTAAGTAATTTCCCTTTCCAGGCAATCAATTTCCTCTGAGTTCTTTCCAATATTCCATTCCAGAAACCTTGAGACACCTCTTTGACCATAAGGGGGAGGCCAAGGTAAGTAGCAGGAAGATCAACTTCAGCACAATCTAGGATATTAATGATTTTTTGTCAGAGATCATTAGGAGTATTAAAAAAATACACATTGCTCTTTTGGAAATTTATGCTTTGACCAGAAGCTTGGGCATAGTTATTTAAAATATTCTTCCAACTCCGAGCTTCAATCATAGAAGAGATGCCAAAAAGAATGGTATCATCAACAAACTGCTGCACAGACATAGGGGAAAGGGAGGAAGCAAGTTTGATGCCAAAGAGATCTTTAGAAGAGATATTAGCTTGAATATGTCTCCCAAGGGCTTCCGCCATCATGATAAACAACTAAGGGGAAAGAGGATCCCCTTGGTGGAGTCCTCTCGAAGAAGAGAAAAATTCCCTAGGGACCCCATTAACTAGAACCGAGAATTTAGCAGAAGAAACAACCTTCCAAATGAGAAGAGAGATTTTATCATTGAAACCAAACTTCCTAATGACTTGAAACAAAAAAGTCCAAGAGACCCTATCGTAGGCTTTAGAGATATCTAACTTAAGAGCCATACCAAGGATTTTACTCTTGTTCATGGAATGAATAGTTTCATGAGTGGAGATCACAACATTAAGAATTTGACGGCCCGGGACAAAGACTTTCTGAGATGGGGAAATAATTTTATCTAAAAAGGGTTGAAGTCTCATGACAAGAACTTTAGTGCAAAGCTTATAGACAATATTACATAGGCTAATGGGTCTGAACTCAGAAAGCTGAGTAGGCTTCAACTTTTTAGGAACAAGGACAATAAAAGTATTATTGATCTGCTTTAAGAGTTTACCAGTTCTGAAGAAGTCTCTAATAGTAGCAGTGAGATCAGCCCCCACAATATCCCAATATTCCTAGAAAAAATAGGACGGAAGCCATTAGGGCTCGGAGCTTTGAATGGGCCCATAAAGAATAAAACAGCACGAACCTCCTCCTCAGATATAGGCTTTAACATTTCTAGGTTATCTTCCTCAGTTATCAGACAAGGAATCTTGTTAATGAACTAATTCATACTCCTACCATTCTCAGCAATAACACAGCTTGCTCTCCAATCTCATTATCCTCAGTGATAGTATTGCCATTTTCCAGACACAATTTTGTTATGGAATTAGCCTTCCTATGTTTCATGGCTGAGAGATGAAAAAAGGCCGTATTCCTATCTCCCTCTTTAAGCCACTAAATCCTGGACTTATGTTTCCAATAGACCTCTTCTCTACTCATAAGATTCTTCCAGTCAGAAATTAGATCATATTCTTCCTTAGTAGTGTCTTCTGAATCATCTCCTTGGGCAATCTGCTACTGGATATCTGCTAGTTTTTCGGTAATATTTTTCTTCTGAAGAAACACATTACCAAAACTATATCTATTCCACCCACGAACTTCATGTTTAATGTGTAGGAGCTTTTTAACCAATCTGAACATAGCAGTACCCTGAATAGGAACTTTCCACCATTGAGCCACAAGTTGTCTAAAGTCTCTATGCTTAATCCACATAGCTTCAAAACGGAAAGGGAAAGGGCCCCGTTGGCTCTGATCTTTCCAATTGAGGAAGATAGGGCAGTGATCAGACATGGTTCTAGGAAAAGCCTGCAGATTCATATTATGATGATTATCCCAATTACTAGAAATAAGAAACCTGTCTAATTTTACTTGGATTAGTTGGTCTCCTCTTCTTCTGTTAAACGAGGTAAAATTTTGATTATGCAAATCCACATCAAGCAATCCACAAACATTGACGAATTCCGCAAAATCAAACATGCTATCAGAATAATCAAGGATCCCACTAGATTTCTCAGAAGGATATAAGGGAGTGTTGAAATCACCAGCCAACATCCATCTAGAGTGCGGGGTATTGGTCAGAGAGGTACTCAAATCAGTCCACAATGTTTGCCTCAGAGTTCTAGTATTTGGGGCATAAATATTGATTAAAGACCAATTTAAGGAAGGCAAGGAGAAGTTAATTACTAGAAAATGCTTACTAGAAGCAACAAAAGAACCCTGGAGTTTAGCACTGTTCCACATAGTAACAATCCCACTAGAGGCCCCTATAGCCGGACTAATGTAGAAAGCAGCCTTGGGCCATATGTAATCAGCTATCTTCTTAAAGCTCTCCTCAGTCATCTTGACCTCCACAAGTAACAAAATATCTAACTTATTATCTAAAACATAGTTTTTAACCTCAAACTATTTGGTGGGGCTATTAAAGCCCCTCAAATTCTAGGATAGGATTCTCATTTAGAAGGTTTGAGGGATTGGACCTCCAGTGGTTTCTGCTTACCACTGGCAATTTCCCTGGCAATCTCTCTTTGCCTTGTGTCTCTAAGGGTTGGTCTCCCTTGTTTGGAGTTAGTGCCTACATCCATAGATTGTTTGCCTCTACAGTTCTTTTTCTTAGGGGTAATCTAATCCTCCAGCTCATTACCACTACCACTTGGACCTATTTCAACTGCCAATGAGTGAGCTGATTGGTCCCCTATTTTCATAGCATGAGAAGCTTCCTGGGTTGAATTTAAGGTTGTTACTCCATCAATATCTTCTATTTCTGGAGGTAGAACATGCTGATCATCCCTCAAAACCTTGCCTTCTTCATCATCCCCATCTACAGATTGGGATCGTATTTTACCCTCCTCAATCATATTGGTCTGGTGATCTCTATGATTATCTATATCTAAAGCAGCATTCTGACAATCTTTTTCCATATCCTTCTCAGTATTATCTTTTGGGAAAACATTTTCCTCATTACCCCCCATTCCCTAATTGTCAAGGGTAACATTTTTGGGTGAATGATCCGTAGCCTCATTTTGAGGAGCAACCTCATTATGAGGACCAACCTCCTTCCCCATTTGCTTCGCCTTGCATTGGGTCATTACATGGCCCTTCTTCTTGCATATTTGATAGAAGGTAGTAGCATTTTTGTAGAGAATCAGCTGGGTCCAAATCCCATATTTAGAGTTTAACTCTATGGACATGGGAAGGGTTTGATTAATCTCTACATTAACACAAAACTGGGCATATACACACCTAGATTGAATGCGAGTAGTATGATCTACAGTAACATACTGGCCAAAGGAGTTGCCAATAGCGGTAAATATTTTTTCATCCCAGAATTCCAAGGGAAACCCTGACAATCTTACCCAAACAGGAGCTGACTTGCAGAGGTCCGTGTTAGGGTCAAACCTAGGTTTCCAAGGGCACAAAGCAAGCAAATGAGAACCATAAAGCCATGGTCCTCCAGCAAGAATAGCTATCATATCCTCCCTATTCGTAAATTTAAATAGGAACAGACCTCTTGCCATAGCAATGACTAAAACACTACCTTTGATTCTCCACCGAGAAAGCACCCATTTCCTAACCATCTCAATATTAGGATGGAAGGGGATAAACTTACCAACTAGAGCAAGATCCATGGCCACCACTATTTGTTCAATCAGATCGTCTGGAATATCCAGAGCTGTACCTTCCGCAGAATCCTTTTTGACAGGCAGCCCCGACCTGCTTTTAGGGGAGCCCATATTCTCCCCTATTAATGCTCTCTTCCATCCCTTAGAAGGATCTTCCTCCATCAAGTTCGAGTTCCCAGAGGCACTACCCACGATAGTAGCCTCCATTAACATAGAAAGCAATCAAGTCTAAAACCCTAAAAACCCTAAAAAGCCATGGAAAGTAGAGTGCGCTTAAATCCAAGATTGTTGCAAGATTCTTGGATTGTTAGGCATCATCATGTTTTTCCATAGGGTTTTGCACATTTTTCCATATGGTTTTGTACATTAGAGGAGGAAGCACCATGTTCAAATTTCATTGGTCTCGATGGAATGTTTTGTTGTCTATGAAAGCCTCTTGATCCTTGTAAGGATGTTGGAGGAGGAACCTCAGCATAGATACCATCTCTCAGTGGATGAGGTGAGTTATGAAATATCTCCTTATCCACATCTATCACTCCCATTATATCATCATATCCATAGTAGTCTTGTGTTCATTTTCCTTTTTCTCTAAGGGGATCCTCAAACACTTGTTCATCCCTCATTGTTTGTAAAGGAGGCCTGGCCACTCTAGCTAGTTGTTTTGCTTTGTATCATCTGTTGTTTAGGAATGATTGGTCTCTTTGTGGCTCAAGTTCTATTTTAGGTTGCGGCCAAAGGTAATCAAGGGTGAAATTCTTGTTCTTAGCTAGAGGTTGGTATGTGTTACGACAGATAGTACATATCTCTCCATGCAAAGGGAATTTTAGACATTTATGAATAGTTGAAGGGACGACATTCATAGCCTTAAGCCATGGGTGTCCTAGTTTTACATGAAAAAGGTCAGATAAGGGAATAACATCAAATAACTAATCCACAACTTTCTCATAAACCGAGACTAACAGTTTTACCAATCCAAATGTTTTCATCAAAGATCCATTATGTGTTTTAATTCTCAAATCCGACAGGTCATAATAGTTTTGTGCCACATCATGTTTAAGAAGGAACTCTTCTGTAACCACATTAGTCATGTAATTAGGGTCTATGAGTGTTCCATGCACATGTATTTCCATTATTTTCACTGTAATGTAAATAGGCCCTTCAATATCTACCATTTCTTTATCGTGAGGTGTAAATGTTATTTCAAGTTCAGGGGCTCGTCTTTTGCAATGAGGCCTAGGGAGAAGCCTAGCATTATTTCTGTATTGAGAAGCTATGTGTATGTTTTCAAATGAATACTAAATCAGATTTCAAAAGGTTTTCAAAACTTATGCAAGAGCAAAGGCAAAAGTATGTATGAGAATGACCTAAAAATGCTTAATTTTTTCAAATTTTTTCAATGTAAATCACTAGGAGAAAAGGTGTTGTCAAAATTTTCAAGAGAGACAGAAAATAATATGCCTAATAACAGTCCAATGATGTAGCAATATCTTTCACAACACGCTTTTTATGCAAACCTAGAGTGATGACAAGTCAAAACCTAGTGAAAATGTGCTAAAATATGCATTTTTTTAACAATTTTCCATGCAATGGCCTAGTAAAAGGGGTGTTGTAAGGAAATTGAGTAGGGGAAGTAGATAATAACCCTAGTAACATCCAATTAATGCAGAAAAATCCCTTACAACACACTTGTGATGCAAATCTAGAGAGACGATAAGGCCAAAATCTAGTGAAAATGCAAGGTTTTCAAACCCTAGACATGAAATTTTTGCAAGAAGACCACTATGATGCAACACTACTATTAGGAATCAGTCCTAATAAGTGTTTGAAAATGGTAGTAAAATCTGAAACAAGATTTTGACTACAAACCCTAGCTAATGCAAAACTAGGTTTTTATGAAAAATGCACAATTTCAAGCAATTTTTATCAAATTAAGCACAAAAATGCAATGCAAATGTATTCTAAATGATGAATTTATGTAATTTTAAATCAGATCTAATGAAAATGACAGAAATTGAATGCCAATTACTTCAAATTATGCTAAAATTCAAGCCTAAAATGCCAATTTTTTTAAATTTTTCAAAATTTTCAAATTTTTTATAATTTTTCAAATGCATTAGGATGAATGAATGCAAATCTATCAAACAACACTCAGCAAGGTGCCAAAAAGTCTAAAAACATGGGTTCACCAAAAAAATGTTGTAGTAAAAAGAGGTGGGTTGATTTTAAGGGTTTATGTGGAATCCTCCTTTCACTACAAACATTCCAAGGGCTTATCAACCGAGTTGAATCTCCACTAAGCAAGAACAATCACCTATCAGGTTGAGTTGCCACTTGGGAAGTTGTGGATTCTTGGATGTGTCAAACAATGTCCCTATCTAATGGTCAAGGTTTTAACCCTAATTATGCAAATTAGTAAGCAAATTATCAAATTATAACAAATCCTTTCAGACTGAGATAAGGGGCAAAGATATTTAACTCACTATTTTTCAAAGTTCAAAAGGCAAAAAAGTCAGGGACACGGGGACTAGTGCCCAAGTCCAAGGTACCTATTTCTTTGTGGGATCCTAATCTCCTTCCAACACTAATCTACACTGCAACTTCCATTTATGAGAATTCAACTATGGAGGACACAGGGACTAGTGCCCTAGTCTAGGAAAAGCTTCAGTGTCCTGCTTCTTTTCAGATCTTGAATCCTTGATGTCTGTCCCTCCTTCCTACAACTCCACTCCATGGAACTCGACACCTGTAACTTGCAATCACAAGGATTGTGGGAGGGGGTTGTGGTGTTTAGAGGCTTGCCTCGGTCAAGCCACAGAGAGACATTCAAGTCTTCTGAACACCGTTGTCAGATGAGAGTGCGTATCCTAGTGGGATAGAGGCAAAAATCCAAATGATAAAAGATTGAAAACACAATTGATATCACCTTGTAGTGAAGATCTCATGGAAGGAAGATGCTCTTGATGCCATGAGGAGATGGATGTCAAATCTGCAATAACAAAAAGTGCTACTCTGCAACACAATGAATGCCTTGAATCACTTTCGTAAAATTAGAATGCTCATCTAATTTCCATCTAGTTTGCAAATGAAATGTAATCATGCTTATATATGCAATTACAAAGATTCCTACTAAGAATTTCATAATTCAAACTTTAGATATCAGCATAGGACCCAAATAACAGTCACTAAACTGACATTTGAAATTAGGGCAGACCCAAAATAGGGCCCATTTTTGCTTAGTGATCATTAAAGTGCATCTCCCTAGGTCATATTTGTCACAAGACCCAAGGGTTTTCTCATCGGGAGTTTGAAATAACATGCAAGATGCTCTAAATGCAAATTAAGGACCCAAGAGCTAAACCTTAAGAGGGAAAAACCCCCATGCGGACATTTTCTGACATAACAGTATGTACCCCTATGATAACTGGTTGCAAGCTGAGCAAGAATGATGAATTACCTAAGACTGTTCAGAAAAAGTATAGGTCTATGATTGGAGGACTACTTTATCTAACCTATACCAGACCAAATATAATGCATGCAGTTTGTCTTGTGGCAAGATTTCAAGAAGATCCTAGAGAGCCACATGTGATGGTAGTTAAGAGGATCATGAGATATTTAAAAGGCACTTCAGACTATGGATTGTGGTATCCTAAAGATATTGACTTCACTCTTAGTGCTTATACAGATGCAGATTGAGCTGGAGATGTTGATGACAGAAAAAGTACAAGTGGAGGTGCTTTCTTCTTGGGTAACAAATTGGTTTCATGGTTGAGCAAGAAGTAAGATTCAAGTTCTTTGTCTACTATAGAAACAAAATATATTGTTGCAACATGTTGTACTCAAGTGCTATGGATGAAGCAAACATTGATGGATATAAGAGTTGTGTATGGAGAACTAATTTCAATCTTTTGTGACAATACAATTGCTATAAACATTTCAAAGAATCCAATGATGCACTCAAGAACAAAGCATATATCAATAAGGTATCACTTTCTAAGAGAAAAGGTAATAGAGAATGAAGTAAAGATGGAATATGTGTCTACATAGGATCAGATTGCAGATATTTTCACAAAGCCTCTACCTAAGGATACTTTTGAGTATCTCAGGGAGAAGTTAGGGGTTATTACCCCTCCTGCTCTAAATTAAGATGCATAGGAAGTGCATTAGTCTAGTGGTGCCCAAAGTCTCATCTTTTGATTTGGATTGATATTTTGAAGGCTACCTCTCAGGGGGAGTAGGTAGATGTTACTGATATGAGTTCCTGATAAAGAGTAGTAAGTGTTGTAGTGATGCTGACAGGGGGAGTAGTGCAGTGTTAGTAAGATCTAAATTGAACCTTGATAACTAAAGAGTGTGAGAAGGTCTATCACCCTTTTCCATTAATGTCAAAGGGGGAGAGAAGTTCATGTTAAAAACTCAAGGAGAGAGATTCTGAGAAAGTTGTAACCAAAGAAAGCATAAAGGGGGAGCAAAGAAGCAAAGCAAGTTTGCTTGTCTTGATAGTTTTTCACATCATGTGTTGCCATCAATGACAAAGGGGGATATTGTTGCAAGTATGAGAAGTAAGTGTTGTCATTGATGTCGACACCTAAGGTTAGCATCTAAGGAAATTATTTGGATGAGTTTGAGCAAGTGTCTGAGAAGAATAGTGTAGTGTTTTGCTCTGCATATCTAGTAGATTGAATATCTTTGTTTGCAGTTTGAAAGTTATGTTAAGGGATGTCTGTAGTTGCTATGTTTCAAGTTTAAGCCTCTGGTGTGAACATTTGAGTGAGTTCTGTTCACCTGAGTAAAAACTATTTTTCTGAGTATTTAATGGTGACAGGGAGAATGTATTCTTCTCTGCATCTCTTCGTATTTAAGTTTTATAGTCTGTGGTTCTAAGATTATGTTTGGAATGATGTTATGTACCTTTAGTTGAAGCAGTTCATGATTTGGTGCTCCGCAAGCAATCTTTCCTTTATGTCAGTGGCTGACAGTAATGTTTAACTGCTCCGGTTTGAAGAATCTTCTCGATAGAATGTTTAGGGGTTGTACGAAAGTTCTTGGTGATTGTAACATGCTTGTGGATGTCTCTAGATCGTGTTCCTTGCTTTTGATTGGTCTACAAAGTGTAATTGAGATCGTGGATGAAGCGTGTTCCTAAAGGTATGAGTGTTAACACTAGTTTTGGATGACTTGGTTGTTTTCACTACTCACGATTATGCTTTGGAGTTTGTGATAGCTTGTTGTTGCATGGGAGATTACATTTGAGTCCTAGCTAAGGTGTGGTGTGGTCAGCATTCATTCTTTTCCTTCACAAATTTTTTTAGGTCCAGACCTATTCTAATGTATGTATGTATGCTGGCCTTGGAGATTGTTCCAATGGTTGATGATTGTAATGTCAACCTTGATGTACATTCTAAGGTTGATGAATTGTATAAATACATGTAATGAATTCATAAATAAGGTATGATGTTGTGATGATGTGAAGATAATAGTGTTTGTGTGAAGAAGACAGAAAAGAAGATGAATCAATGTGCTTCAATGGAACTGAATCTTGGCATGGTGTAGATGCTACTATCTTAGTTCACCAACTTTTGGCAGTGAGCCTCTTCTCTTGGTAGTGAGCTCCTTCTTTTTCAGTGAGCCCTAAGGTAGCGAGCCTCCGAGCCTTGTTGTAAATTTTGATATATCATTTATATTGTGAGTTAATCCTCACCATGGTTTTTCCCTCATTGGATTTTCCACATAAAAATATGGTGTCTTATGTGTTGAATGTGTGAATGTACTTGAGTTTCTAATTTCATGATTTCATGGTTAAATCATAATAATAGTGATTAAGTGGTTGATGTGTTAATGCTTTAAAGAAGTTAAGTTTTGGTTACAACTAATTCACTCCCCCCCCTCTCAGTTGTCTTGTGTATTTCAACACAAACACCTACATGTTGTGGAAAGATAAGAAGGATAGGATGGAAACTTTGGAGGATAGAAAAGTAAAGGTAGAGAGGAACTTTAAAGTGCTACTGGTATTGGGAAATCAATTCCTAAAGGAGGTAAGGAAGGAGTGTGTATGTCTTATTCTTATGAGTAACCTTGTACAAGTTGTGATTGCAAGGAAGGTAAAGAAAAAGGGTGAGGAGATGTTGCATGAAGTGAAATAAATTTATGGTGAATACATGGTCATCATGTTGGAAGATGTTCCTTATATGCTACCACTCATGTATAGAATTAACCATTTGATAGACCTAATTTTTAGGTCTAGCCTACTAAAAAAATTATCCATTAGATGACATTGTAGGAGAGTGAGGATGTGTGAAGGCAAGTTGAAGAGTTTTTTGTGAAAGAACCAATCAAGGAGAGTTTAAACCTATACAAAGTACTTGTATTGTTGGTAGTGAAGAAAGATGGAAAATGGAGCATTTGCACTAACTCTAGAGCCATTGATAAGACCAATATCAATTACAAGTTCCATGTCCATCAAATCATCCATGCATAGTAAGGGGAACTTGTACTTGATAGTGGTCTTATTAATGGATTGCCTACACAAATAGAGAAATCACTATGACTGGTGTCTTTATTGTAGGATGAATTATTTTTCAAACGTGTGCAATTGTGCATAATGAAAGGGTTGATGTAAAAACACCTCATCAAGGTGAAGCATAGTGGAGGTCTATCTAGTCACTTAGGTGTTGACAAGAGAGTGGCACAATGAAGTGAAGGTTATTTCTGATCTCTTGTTTGTGGATGCAAAAACATTTATGTAGCAAAGTTGAGTTTGTAAATTGGTAAAGGGGAGAAGCTAGAACACAATGTTATGCCAACTATGGTCAATTCCCAAGAGGCCATGGGAATATTTAAGCATAGATTTTATTCTTGGGTTATCAAGGATATATAGTGGGTTATCAACGATAGATACAATATTTGAGCATGGATTTTATTCATTGTGGTTTATAGATTCTCCTAAATGGTGTACTTCATACCATGTAGATAGACCAATGATGCCATATAGGTCGCATATTTTTTCCTTAAGGATATTGTGAGGTAACTTGGGTTGTTTCTCAAGATTCTGTCAAATTGGGACACATAAATTATGGGGCATCTTGGACACTTTGGAAGAATTTGAACACCTAGATGTAGTTCATTTTAGAAAATCACCCTCAAAATAATAGATAGATAGAGGTACTCAACAATAACCTTAGAATCCTCTTTTAGTATCTAAAACTAAGACATTGAGACTTAGTCTAAACATAGGTGAAATTTTTATGCAACAACTCAATGAACTAGAGCACTAGGAAGAGTCCATTCCAAATAATCTATGGGTGAATTCTAAGGGGAGTCATGAAGCTATGTGATATACTATGTGATCAAAGGAAAAGCATAGAGGTAGAAGATTTCATGGAACACATCCATGATATGCTCAAATAGTTGGAAAGAAGCAACATGCAATATAAGGAGAGTATAGACATAAGGAAGATGCAGGTAGAATTATAGGTGGGAAACTTGGTATTGGCACATCCATGCAAGGAGAGGTTCCCTAAGAGAACACATAACAAGTTAAACTGGAGGAAGATAGTACCATGCAAGATCTTGCACATGTTTGAGATCAATGTGTATGAGATAGAGTTACCAAAAGGAGATATCATATCATGCATATTCAAAGTTGTAGACCTATACCCCTATATATAAGTAAAATTTGATAGTGCAAGTGAAGGTTTAGAAAGACAAGTGGACTAGAGGTATGCACTATTAGAAAGGAAAATGTGTAGTAAGGAGTATAAGGAGTACTTTGTGAACTGGAAGGGATGGGAATTTGAGGATGCAACATGGTTGAGTGTATTGAAATTTTCCAAGTACAACAAGGTAACAATAGAATGAAAAAACAATGTGTGAGTACGGTTCATGATGCATTCCTTTCTAACCAAGGTTTTTTATGTAGGAGCATCCAAGTGTAGAGATAGAATCTTGTAGGTTTTGGAAGTGTTGCATGTAAATATGAGAATCCTTAGGAGATGATAGATTGCATAGAGGAATGTATTCATTAATAGGTGCACATCAAATGTATGAGAACAAGAAAGAACTGACACAACCCGAGCCATCTAAATTGGTGATAGGTAGTTGAAAGAATGATTTATGGAGTGAAGTAGTGGGAGTTGATGATTATACTACATGTTAGAATTATTAGTGTGCATGATGCCATATCATCCAATCAATATTTAATACTAGGTTTTCTTTGATTACAGATAGATTTTTAGTGTCTTGAATGCATGTGGCTAAGTTGGCAATTTTAAATATTGGTGTGGGGTGTATTTATGATAATTTTTTTTCACTAAAATAAAAAATCTCATTATAAAATTCTATAAATAGTATTCTTGTACAAATTTAGGGGTCTTTGCAAAAACAAGGGGAGAGAATATATACATTCTTTTAATATATAAATCCTACCATTATTATAATAGAGAGCATTATTTTCATAATAATTATTCCAAGTTTGTTCCTTTTGAGGTGTGCTTAGTTCCATTGTTTCTCTAGACTACACAGTAGTACCTTCCATAGGTAGAATCTCCATTCATGGCTAGATAACAAAAAAATTGATTATGTGTAATGCCCACTAGTGTACGTGCCTTGTGTGTTATTCAATTTTTGATATTATATTTTATATCAAGTGATTAGATAGTGTGTTATGGGACATGTATGTTATGATATTTTATACCAAACTTTCTAGTGGACCCTTGTACTTCCATCAAGCTATTTTAATTGTGTACCTTGGATACTTATTGTAGACACCTAAATTATACCACCTCCTAACCTCATACCTAACATCACATTAGCATGTATCATTATCATGTTAATTTACCTTTTATATTTACCATAACTAATTAATTAAATAATTCATATTATTTAGGTAATTAGACTAATATTCACCTATATGTTCCAAAATAAATAAATAAATCCATTTTTATCCTATCATATATCTCTCATGATTCATTTCTATTTCTAACTAATGTACAACTAGTTAACTAAAATAAATAAATAAATCCATTAATTAGTCACTCATATCTTATATTATCTTCTTCATGATTTATCCTCATTATTATGCTACCTTTTTAATAAAATCTTATCCTTATCCCTCCATCCACAATAAAAAAATATATAAATTCATCCTCATCCTCTATCAAAAAAATACACAATCAATGAAGAGCATAGGTACACATTACTAGAATCTTGAATAATTTTGTAAGCAACAACATCCAATACATCATTGAGAAAATCTAGTTCAACAAAGAGGGTTTGCATTAGTAAAATTTATCAAGTGTAGTTGTGTTTTAAGCTCTCTTTTGCTCAATTAAGGTTATGGTTTAGTATAGGTTAAATAGACTATTTTCATGATTTATATTTTCTTTGAATCTAGATTTTTATCATATACATTTTGATGACTCTATTGGGGATCTTATCCCTCATCTAATGTTTGTGTTGTAGTATTTTGCATTGCTTGATCTCGTAGGCTTTTCACTCTTTTTGGGAAAGATTTGGGGGTGATCTTTTGTTGGGAGTGTCTTATGGAAACATGGACCTCACCATTGAGTCTAGAAAGCTTGAGAACCCCCATTTTCATATAAAATTTGCCTATTTTTATTGTCAATGCAAAAAAGGGCATCTTTTATTTACAATTTGAGTTGTACGATCACATATGAATAGTGTTTCTAGCAACGAACTATTGAACACCTGGAATACTTAGAGGGAGGGGGGTGAATCAGTATTCTCTGAAGCCACTTAACCATTTAAACATTCATATCACCCACCACATTCAAATTGCAGTAAGAAAGAAAAACATAAATTCAACCATTAAATCATATAACACATGAACACCAGACTTTTACGTGGAAAACCCTAAAAGGGAAAAAATACTGTGAGGATTAGCTCATATATATATATATATGAATATCAAAACTGATTACAATTAGGCTTACTACCAAAAGGACTCACTATCCATAGAGAATACTCACTGCAAGTGGATCACTGCCAAAGGACTCACTGTCCTAAATAGAAAGAGATAGAAGAAAGGGTGGCTCGCTGCCAAATATGAACTGCTAGTAGTGCATCTGACTCATGCTAGAGATATAGTTCCACTAAAGCTCAAAATACTGACTTGACACACTTCATCTTCACCACAAACTTATCTGATTCCTTTTCTCATCAAAACCTACTCAACTATACACACTTACTTCTTTCGTATACCACACCCTCAAATATTACGTATTCACACAAGAAATCAATCTTGTATATATACTGCTTTCAAGTAAACTATCTTATAGGTTAGCATAATGAATGTATCATGTGACTTATTATCCTATCAGTCCAAAACTCAACTCCATATGCTTTGCAGAGAGAACCAAATCATGTAGCACATTCATATAGGTTGGCACAACCTATAATTATTCCCATGACATTATTTCATACATGTCATAGCTCCACACAACCTTAACACCTTAAGGTCATCTTAACTAGTGAAGTAACAATAGCATGAACTAACTGTTAGTTCATTAATCAACGTGTGGACCATCAAAATTCTTACCAATTGAATCATACCCACCTCTGACATCCATAACCTCTTCCTCAAAACCGCATGGCAAGATATTCATGTGGTGGAATGTGGAGCATTCTAATCTGTCACTGGCACTGTCATTACATAGTCCAGTACTCTATCAACCATATCTTTCACTCTGGAGGACTTCAAAACCCAAATCTTTGGATTTAGACTACTTTAGTATGCACTATCATCACCTTACAACTATAGAGGAAAAAACTTTATAGCAGAGAAATGCAGACTGAATACTATGACCCTGTCTTAGGTTTTGGTCAGTAAATGCCAGGGAGATCTTCAACATGTTATACCTAGCTATAGAGCATCACAATGAAGGCATATCATGCTTGGATGTATTCTTCATCATACTACACTTAGTAGCTTCTTCGGGTCAACACTTAGGATATCATACTTAACCAGACCAACACAATTGTACCTGTATACCTTATTGAACCTCTTCAAACCAACACCACTATGTCTTTACCTTTTGTTGCCATCAATGACAACACTACTTACTGCCATACTCATCATTCTCTTCATCGTCATGCTTATGTTGCTAACAATCTTCCCCTTTGTCATTGATGGAAACATAGCCAATACTTCCCCCCCTTTGTCATCAATGACAAAGGAACTACTTGTATATCTACAAGTCAAGAATTCTCCCCCTATCAAATGTATTTGCATATACATGAGACTGAATCCCCCTTACTATTTTATTTCTATACTTCAATATGTACATCAAGATATCAAAAATTAATTTCTTCTATTATTCTGCATATGTACAGGAAATCATAATGTGAAACTTATTGGTTGGTGGGAAAAATATCCTTATATATGTTCTTTAGTTGTGTTACAACAAAGTCCCAGTGTATCTTAGCAAAATTGAGTGTTTGGATTTGCCCATTGATCTGTAAGAGCAAATCTTCTGCTTTCTCAATTGATGCTGGAGCAGCTGTCATCTTTCCAACCTTATCTGCGTCCCTTAATAATCCTATCAGTGCAATCATTTTGAATCTGACTATCTCTCTTAGCTGACTCATCTGATCTTTGATTGATTCTCTTTGACTTTGTAATTTCTTTATGATAGCATCAGTCTTTTCTATTTCAGCCCTTAGATTTCCATTATTATCCTTCAAGGTATCATAAGTTCTAGAGATGTTTATTATTTGTGTTTCTAGGCCATCAATTTTATCTCTTATGTCCTTTGTAGATGTAGGCCACGATAGACAAAATTGATACATCACATTTGCATCACTCAGAGCATTTTGAATACTCTTTACACTCACTTCCAATAAGCTATGTACCTTGGAGCACTTTTATGATAAGTCTATCAGTCTCTTATTGCTTATTTCTTTCATTACTTTCTTTTCAGCTGCCTTCTCTAAGGACTCAAAATGACTATTAATTGACTCTATTAGTTGTTTTATTTGTTGTCCAGGAGCTAGAGAGGCATCCTTCTTAGTATCTGGCAGCATGTTCTCAAAAAATTTCATTACTTCTTCTAGAATCTCATTGCCTTCTACATGTGACTATAGAATCTCCTCTTGAGCTGTGGCTTGAAAGATTGTTCCAAGTTGTAGTTTCTTCAGTGGAGAGATATTGGACAAATTGATTTGTCCATCCAGAGATTGCAATTGAAGCAGTTGTGGTGAGGCAGTATTTTGAATTTGTCTTTGTTGAGCCAAAAATTCTTTGATTAAGTCTATTGGAGAGACTCCAAAGCACTCACCAACATTATTCCTTTTCTTCTCTTCCGAGATGGATATCTTATGAGAACCAGATCTTTTCAGAGGACAATTCTCCTCATGTATCTCTTCTTCCTCATTCCCCGGAGGAACAAAGACATTATCTACAATGTTTTCTATTTGTGTTAATGCAGCCTCACTCTATTCTCCTTTCTCTTCATCTTCTTATCTTCTGGTATCTCCCTCATCTCTTCAATATTCTCTATATTTTTTGGAGGAATGACAACATTATGCTCTTCTACAATTGTGTCTACTGGTGAGATGGCACATTTTGTCCAGTCAACACATCCTAATCTGTACTTGTTGCACCAACATCTTTATTCTTCTCAGGATGGTCACCTTCTTTTTCCCTTTCTTTAGAGGAGGACCATTCTTCAACTGTATTGATTTTTAATTCTTTGAGGACTTCTGTAGTTAACTTCAAAGTGTCCTTTTTTAGCCTCTTTATTTCATCTTTATCATTGGACATTAAAGTATTCAATCTTCTTTTTGTCCTGAACTCTTTGGCTAACCTCTGAATAGCCTTATTCTTTTCTTGTACAGAAATTTTGGGACAAACTTTCTCAAGAGCCTTATTTTTCATCTCACTGTCCTTATTCATGGCTTCATCTCTTCTCTTGATTAGAACATTAGCCAGACTATCATGTAACTTATCAATAATTTCAATTAGGGAAACATTAAATGCATCCATGTACCTGATAATTACAATTTCACTAATTGCCTAGTCCTTTGAAGCTCTTTCATCATACATCTCTGCAACTTCTTTTAGATTATCATATTCTATTATGGCATTAATGGTGGCTTCTAGTTGCAGACATGGAAGGCTTGAAGTCTCTGACTTCTTTGTCTTTTCTCTGATGGCTTCACTATCACTTTTCTTCTTTCTCTTTCCTTTCCCCTTGGAGGACTAGGCTTCTTCACCAGATTTTTATTCTCTTCTCTTGAATATGAAGCCTTCTTTTTCTTTCTTGCCATCTTCTTCACATTCTGTAACTAGATCAATTTTTGCTCTTTTGACATTTGTCTCTTCTTTGGAGACATAAGGCTCTCTTTTATTTTTCTAGACCAACTTGGGTCCTTCTTCTTCTTCCTCCTCAACATCATCATGACTTATGTATTTTTCTCTTATTGTCTTTTGTTTTACCCTTCTTTTCTTGGAAGGCTATTGCATAGAGGCATTGGATGCTTCATTCTCCTTTGTACTTGTTGCAGGCATGACTCTGGAGGATTTTGGAGTAGTAAAAGAGGACCTATAGAGGTCCTAGTTGACCTTCTTATGCTTGGTGACTCTTCAGGAATATCAGATACACCTTTGCTTTTTCTCCACAAGGCTCTTAGTTGACATCATCTTTTCAACCTCAGACCTCTTTTTCTCAACATTTTTCTTTATTTCACTTTCCTTGTATTTTAGTTGTACTTCCATGGATTTCTCTTCATATGTCCCATATATTTCTACTAAGGTATCTTTTGATTTGCTAAGCATTAGGTTTGCAAGACCTACAATGATATCTTCTACTACCTCATACCCCATCTCTGGAATCTAGACTGTTCTAGGTTCCACAGCTTCCATGTAGCATTTATCCTTACTAACCATGAAGATGATATCATCCTTATATTTCTCCACAACCTTCTTAGGGATCATTTCCCTTGCTTGCATCTTCTTTTGGAAATTTTTGAAGAAACCCCAGAGTGCATCATTTTGGGCTTCTAAATTTCTTATCCTCTTCAGATGATCTCTGATCTGAACTACTACTGGAATGTGTCCCAACCATACAATGTTCTATACACTAGGAATTTCTCTAAGGAAGTAAAACAGTAAGCAAATAACTAGAGTACCTAATTTAAAGGGGTACTTTGAGTCCTTGGTCTTTTAGAGGTTCTCCATTAATTGTTGCCTTAGCAAATGACATAAGTCATAGTCTACACCATTTTTAACCATCTCATATGTTGTGTAGATGGCAGTTGCAAAGATTGAGTTTTCTCTGTTGGTGAAGTAAATCTTGTACCCAATCATCATAGATGCATACTTCACAGTAGAGTCTTCAATGTCATTCACTGTTAAGGCTCTTTTATCAAACTTTACACCAATAAGCTTCATTACAACAACATTTTTAATAGATTTGAGTGTTGGAATAGCTCTGGTGGAGCACAACCGTATTACAACCCTAATGGCTTCCTTGCTTATCATATGTGGTAGATCCAACTACATGAATTTATCATGGATACGGCTCAATACATACTTAATCCAATCATCTTCATAACACAAAATAGGGAAATCATTCCAAACATCCAGTTTCTTCTCTATTAGGGCACTATACTCATGTTTTAGGTTGAAATTGCCATCAATTAGCTCATTGACCCAAAGTACTCCCAGTTTGGCATGATTATGCTCTTCCATCTTTGAATGAATATACATACTCACATCCTTTATATGTAAAACACAGTATGGAATATCTAAAAAGGCACCATCTGGGTCTGTTGCCATAGATTTGAAGGGATGTTTCTTAAACTTAGGGCAAGGCCTGTCTACTACTTCTACAACTTGCAAAGTGAACATATTCAAAGTACTATAGAAAAACTTAGGACAAGATAGAAATTTGTAAATACCTTTTGATCACTTTTAGTTAGGGTTTTACTTGCACCACCACTTGATCACTTCAAACACACTGCACTACTTTTAGTTTGCTCTTTTCTTCTTAGAAATTCATTTGCAAATGATCTTTGTTTATGCGAGATAGCTTATAAACCCTTTTTTTTGCAATAACCTAGTTTGCATTTGACAATGCTCTGTTTGATAAAGTTGTGAAAGCTTCTATTGTGATTCACAGTCACCTTCAATTACTCCACAATCTTCCACAATAAGGTATTTTTCACTGGTGTTTTCTTCAATAGGTCAAGAATATCGATCTACATCTCATATCCTTGTGCTGAAGCATTAGCACCATTTTTCTGGTAGGGGATGAAAGATCTCCATTAAAGCTCCCCTTGAGCGAAAGCTCTCAACCTAGTTTCCAGAGGAAGCATCTGTACCAGATACTGGCATAGCCTCATCATTCACTTTATTTTCTTCTTTCTTTTTCTAGAACTTGTCCATTTCTTTCTTTATCTCTACCAGATCTACATTCTTCACTGAATCACTCTTCTCTATCAGATCAACCTTCACATTCTTACTTCTGCAAAACCTAGCAATATGACCTAATTTGTTGCATTCATAACATCTGAGATTTTGAACTAGCTTACTTCCATTCATTCTAGATCTGCATTGATTAGCGTTATGTCCAAATCTGTTGCATGTATAACTATAACCATTGAAAGATGAAACTATCATACCCTTATTGTAACCATTCATCATCTAATTTACGCATTCACTAGCTCTATGACCAATTCTTTGACATGTAAAACATTGACTTGAGAATGATTGAACATTTTAATTTATCCTGCTCCTACATTCCATAGCCTTAAGCCCAAATTTATTGCAAGAGTAACAGTAGCTAGAGTACCTTTGTGCAGCTAGTTGTCTGATAGGTGGCTTCTTGAAGTTTTTCTTCAAGTTTCAGACTTGTCTGTTATTACCTTTCTTGACAGTAGCCTTCTTTTGGCAATTGTTCTTCTTTCCAACATTGTTTGAAGTCTGATTCATCTTTGAACTTTCAGTCTTTTCTAATCCTAATCCTTCTTTGTCCTTAGTGTTGCAAGTATTTGCTAATCGGTGTTGTCATTAATGTCAACAAGCTTGTGTTGTCATTGGTGTCAACTGTGTCTTCTGATGAGGTTGATTGTTGCTTGATTTAGTTGTTTTGTTATAGGTGATTTGGTTGCTTTGTAGAGTTACCGAAGATGTTGAGGATATGCTTCTGTTGTGGAGTTTTCAAGTGCTTTTGAGAAAATTTGATTAATATTGGAAACAGTGTGTTGAAGAAGTCTTATTACTTACATAGTATTGTTCACATTTTTGCTCCGAATTTCTTCTATGTTGGAGATCTGAGTGTGCAGTTTGGATATGTTTTTGAGAAGTGTTTTGAAGATGCTAAATCCAAAATTTGATACTCCAGATCGTTGTGCAGTGAAAGTTATATTCACCAGTTTGAAGACAGTGTCTGACAGTGTTTGCAGTGTGTTTAGGAGAAAGTATTTTGCTCCGCATTTCTTCATAGAATGGTTTTAGGTGTTACGGTTCTGGATATATGGTTATAAGGTTCTTATCTATCCTCTATCCAAAGGGTTTGTGATTTGATGCTCCAGAATGTGACTTCTTGTGTAGCAGAGTTTGACAATGTTATTTGTAGGCAGATTGTGAACTCTCTTCAGGTGAAAGTTGTGATTAAATTTGTTGGATTTCAAGTGAATTCAAGATGTTCATGGATGTTTTTAGATTGTGTTAAAATCTTTGAGTAAGATCAACATGTCATCTTTTGGTTTTGAGGAAACATGTGATTAAAAGGTTCATAGTGTTAACACAGTTTAGTTGACCTGGATGTTTACACTAATTGCAGTTATGCTTTGTTAATTGAGGAAGCATGGAATAATGTGTAAGAGTGGATTTAGGTCCATGCTAAGATGTGGCATGGTCTAAATTCATTCTCTTCCTCCATGGGAATGTTTAGGTCTAGACCTAATTTGAATTTTATAGGTTAAGTGATGTTGTCGACCTTGGAGAATGTTTTCAAGGGTAACGATGGTATAAATAAGTGTCAAGGATTCATGAATGGGTGTGCATAGGAGAGATGATGTGGTGATGCAAATTTGATCAGGGGTAGCAAGAGATTTCATGTCTTAGGCTACTAAATGTAGTGAGCAGAAGGTGTCTACAATTTTTAGTGATGCTACGAAGATGTTGTTGGTGTTGTGATGGATATTGAGCTTTATTGGAACTGAACTCCATGCATAGGTTAGATACAACTATATCAGTTCAAAGCCTGGCAGTGAGCCATTCTTCTCTTCTTTCTTTCTTTCTCAAATGAACAATGAGTCCACCTACAGTGAGCATTCTCTCTGGTAGTGAGCCTTTGTAATTCGGTATTGCTACTACATTATATTATGAGCTAATCCTCACTGTGGTTTTTCCCTTTTAGGTTTTTCCACATAAAAATCTGGTGTTCTCTTGTGCATGGTGTTGATGTGTTTAAGTTTTTGTTATTTGCTTCTCATGTTTAATCATCATAATAGATTAAGGGTTTGAAATTTTTGATACAATTGATTCACCCCCCCTCTCAGTTGTCTTGTGCATTCAACTATTAGTATCGGAGCAAGATTCCTTTGAGGAAAGATTAACAACTTGAGGTAGATCTAGGATGGCACACAAGAAACATATTCCCTTGTTTGATGGATCAGACTATGCTCTCTAGGAGGTAAGGATGTAAACCTTTTTAATTTCTCTTGGTTATGAGATCTGGAGATTTGTTAAGTCTAATTACACTCCACCTGAGAATGAAATAACTACTGATGATAAGATGAAAGCTGTTGAAATAGATGGCAAGGCAAAACATGCTCTTTAAGTGGTCTTACTAATTTTGAGCTGGTGAAAGTTGTGAATTTGAAAAGTGCTAATGCGATTTGGAAAAGGTTGGAAATTGTTTATGAAGGAGATGAGAAGGTTAAACAAGCTAAAATGCAGAATTTGAAGCTCACGTATGAGACCATACATATGTCTGAAGATGAAAACATTACAAGCTACTTATAGAAGGTGGATGAAGTCAATAGCATCAAAGGACTTGGCAGAAGTATAGATGATAAAGAAGTGATATTGAAGGTACTTAGAACTCTCCCAAAAACTTATAGTCATAAGGTTTCTTCTATTGAAGAGTTACAAAATTTGAATTAGTTTACCAAAGATCAATTGTTTGGCACCTTAACTACTTTTGAAATAAGAGAGTTTGGTACAACTATTGGAACTACAAAGGATGAGACTACTTTTAAGGCTGGCAAATCAGAGAAGCATATGGAATTAGATCTAGAAGACCTTGATGAAGTGGAAGCTAGCTTTGTGAGAAGGATGAAAAGGGTACTGGAAAATTTAGTGGCAAGTTGCCTTTCAAATGTTTAAGTTATGAAAAAATAGGTCATTATGCTTCAAGATGTCCAAACAAAACTTTTAGAATTTAGAATAGGGAAAACAGAGGTAAGATTGTTAAGAAAAGTTACTATGTTAGAAAAGATGCAAGTATATCTGATGATGAATCTAATTATGAGGATGATAATGATAATGAATGCTTATTCATATCCCTAAGAGATGAAACTTTTTCTACTAACTCTGGAAAGCTGTGTGAAGGAAAAGGGTGTGGAAGCAAGTACTAACCCTAAAAGCATTGTAATGTCTTCCTTTCATGCTAAGAAAGAAAAAGATGACTGAATCATTGATAGTGGATGCTCAAATAATATGACAAGTGATAAGAGTAAGTTTGTTAAACTTGAAAAATATGATGGTGGAGTAGATAGGTTTGGTGGTGATGAAGCTGCTAAGATTTGTGGAAAAGGTTCAATCCTTTTTGATGGAAAGCATAACACTAATGATGTTCTTTATGTAAAAGGTTTAAAGCATAATCTTTTGAGTGTTGGACAGATGTGTAGCAAGGGTTACAATCTCATGTTTCAGTATGATGGATGTGAGATCAGAAAAAGATCCGAAATAGTAATTGCTACTGGAAAGAGGACAAGTGGAAATTTTTATCATCTCAAAGATGTATTAACAAGAAGTAGAGCTACTGAAGAATAGGTAAATCTATGTTTACTCTCTAAAGTGGAACCTGAAACAGTAGTTGAGGCATGCAAGGATGAGTGTTGGATCAAGGATATGGAAGAAGAACTAATGTAGATTGAGAAGAATCAGACTTGGGAACTTGTCCCAAGACCAAAGAATAAGAATGCGATTGGAACTAAGCGGGTATTCCAGAACAAATTGAATGAGAATGGAGAAATGGTAAGGAACAAGGAAAGACTTGTGTGTAAAGGCTACTCACAAGTGGAAGGAATTGACAATGAGGAAACTTATGCTCTGGTGGAAAGAATAGAGGCTATTAGACTATTTCTAGCTTATGCAGCACATAAAGATTTCAAAGTGTATCAAATGGATGTGAAGTCTACTTTTCTAAATGGTGAGTTGGAAGAGGAAGTATACATAGAACAATCAGATGGATTTCAATCGTCAGACAAACTAGATATGGTATGCAGATTGAAGAAGGCATTGTATGGACTGAAGCAAGCTTCCAGAGCTTAGTATGCAAGGTTAGATAGGTATTTGTTGTAGCAGGGATTCAATAAAGGGTCTGCAGACAATAATTTATACATCAAGGTAAGCAAAGATCAAATCTTGTTTGTTGAGGTCCATATGGATGATATAATCTTTGGTGGAAATGAATGTATGTGTAAGGACTTTGCAAATGAGATGTAAAAAGAATTCAAGATATCAATGTGTAGAGAAATGAACTTCTTCCTTGAGCTGCAAATTAATCAGACAAATAAGGGTATTTTCATTTAACAATTAGAGTATGTCAAGGAGTTGTTGAAGAAGTTTGGAATGGAAGATTCTAAACTAGTTTGTACCCCCATGACAACTAGTTGCAAGCTAAGAAAGAATGATGAATCCCCTAAGGCTGATCAAAGCAAATATAGATCAATGATTGGAGGACTGTTATATCTAACTGTTACCAGACCAGATATCATGCATATAGTTTGTCTTGGGGCAAGATTTCAAGAAGATCCCAGAGAGTCACATGTCATGGTGGTGAAGAGGATATTTAGATATTTGAAGGGCACTCTAGATCATGGTTTGTGGTATCATAAGAACAATGAGTTTACCCTAAGTGCGTACACATATGCAGTTTGGGCCGGATGTGTAGATGATAGGAAAAGTACAATTGGTGGTGCATTCTTTCTTGGAGATAGAATTGTATCTTGTCTAAGCAAGAAGCATGATTCATTGTCATTATCTACTGTAGAGGTAGAGTATATTGTTGTAGCATCATGTTGCACATAGGTGTTATGGATGAGACAAAACTTGAAGGATATCAAAGTTGTGTATTATGAGCCAATTACTATATTTTGTGAAAATACAAGTGCCATTAACATTTCAAAGAATCCAGAGATGCATTCAAGGACAAAGCATATTTCAATTAGGTATCATTTTCTGAAAGAGAAGGTTGCAGAGAATGAAGTGAAGCTTGAGTATCTGCCTACACTGGATTAGGTTGATGACATATTTACTAAGGCTCTTCCTAAGGATACATTTGAGTATCTCCAAGAGAAGTTATGGGTCATTGCCCCTCCTTCTTTGAACTAGATGCATGAGGAGATGCATCAGTCTAGTTTGCTTCAAGATTCATTCTTCTCTGGAATGATGATGGAGGCTACCTCTTAGAGGGAGTAGGTAGTGGATTGTTGTAGACAGGGGGAGTAAGAGTTGATATAGTCTAGTGTGTACTCCTAAGGGGGAGTATTCAGAGTAGTAGTGAATAGTGTAAGTATGTGCAATATCATGAAAAGGGAAAGTTGTGACACCCTTTTTCATTGATGTCAAAGGGGGAGAGAGTTCATGTGAAAAACAAAGGGGGAAAAAGAAAAGAATTAGTGATCAAAGAGAGAGAGAGTAAGATGTGTAAAAGGAAGGGGGAGAGTGAGCAAGTAAAGAAGATTGGTGTAGAGGTGTGTCTTGATGGTTTTTCACATCATGTGTTTCCATCGATGATAAAGCGGGAGATTGTTGCAAGTATGTGCTAATGGGTGTTGTCATTGATGTCAACAAGCTTGTGTCATTGGTGTCAACTGTGTCTTTTGATGAGGTTGATTGTTGCTTGATTAAGTTGTTTTGTTATAGGTGATTTGGTTGCTTTGTAGAGTTGTTGAAGATGTTGAGGATATGCTTCTATTGTGGAGTTTCCAAGTGCTTTTGAGAAAAGTTGATTAATATTGGAAATAATGTGTTGAAGAAGTCTTCTGGCTTACAAAGTATCATTCACATGTTTGCTCCGCATTTCTTCAGTGTTGGAGATCTAAGTATATGGTTTGGATATGTTGTTGAGAAGTGTTTGAAGATGCTAAATCCATAATTTGATACTTCGGATCGCTATGCAGTGAAAGTTATATTCACCAGTTTGAAGACAGTGTTTGCAGTGTGTCTAGGAGAAAGTATTTTGTTCCGCATTTCTTTGTAGAATGGTTTTAGGTGTTGCAGTTCTAGATATATGCTTATAAGGTTCTTATCTATCCTCCATCCAAAGGGTTTATGATTTGATGCTCCGGAATGTGACTTCTTGTGTAGCAGAGTTTGACAATGTTATTTGTAAGAAGACTGTGAACTCTCTGTTAGGGTTAGCTGACAGAAGATATCAATTAAATGCAAATAAAGATTAAACAAAGGAAGGAAAATACATAGAAATAATAACAGTGAGAGACAAGTTTTAACATGGTTCACCCAAACCCAAGCTACATCCACCAATAGAGAGTCCAATATTATTATCCAGTAAATCAAACCGATTACAACGGGCAATCCTTGCAACTCAATACCGCTGCAAAATGCTACAATACATCAACAGAAACCCTAATCTTTAGTTACTTTTATAGAGCTTATGTCAGTTACAAAAATAGGGTTTTTTATGTTAGCCAATAGAAAAATAACTCCCGTCTTAGGGGCGCTGCCCCTTGACCCCGTTAAATAATTTGGGGGGAAACCATGCCAATAAAAGTGGGGTAAATTTAACCTCTGAGTCTGATTAGGCTCCATATAACAACAATCTCCCACTTGGAGATTGATCAGACTCCACACCATATCATCTCCTATTTGAAGACTGATTATAACACCGCTGACCCTGTAGCTCCCACTAGAAATAAGCACCTTGGACTCTATTGTTCTGATTTTTTTTGTTTTCAGTCTTGAAGACCAAACAAAGATGAAGAGGAGCTCAGCTTCTCCCTTGTCACTACCTGTTGGTGCCTACATGAATATTCAGGTTTCAAGCAATTAATTTTGTAGGCACCTACCTGAAAAGCCTAAAAAATTCTAGGTCAAGGTTTTTGTCACCCTGATTTTCTTGAGGGAGGTCATATTTCATATATGACCTAATTTTCAGCCCGGGGGGTGATATTTTGAATATCAGTCATCTTGTGAAGATCACCCTGATATTTTTGCGGGGGGGGGGGGGGGTGATATTCTAAATATCAGGTGATCTTGCGAATATCACCCTTGTCGCCGATATCACCCTATTTTGTCAATATGATGGTGACATCATCAGGGTCCGATGGGGTGCATCATGTGGTCTTCGGCATGATATTATCAGCATATATGATGAGGGTCCCACCAGTCGCTGATGATGACATGAATATGATCAGGATGTTTCATCAGTGAGGTATTTGGTATGAATATGGTGAGGAGGATCTTCTTCCGATGCATCAGCAGGTTGGTCATCAGGGTGATATTTCACATCGGGGTGATGTGAAATATTAGGTGATGTTTCTTATTGGGTGATGTTGTCATCAGGGCGATGTGAAATATCGGGGTGATATTTCATATCAGGGATGTCATGCAGGAGGTTCACCGATGGCGTGGGTCATGATGATGGGGTCTTGGTGGATGGTTCATTGGTCACGCAAGGTAAAATTGCGTGACATCATATGTGCTCATGACCTAGTTTATAAAGTATTGAGGAGGTCACCACGGGGTGAATGTGGGATAATTAGTTCCCACATGATTTGAAAAATTAGGGTCATATTTCTTGGCAGGAAAATTTCTAAGGTGCAATGTCCACTGCATTCCCAAGGCCATGGGCTGGTATGTCATTAATGGCAGATGTTACAGGGTATGGGTGAAGGCATGGACGGCTCATGTACCTAATTGAAGATGTGAATCCCCAGGCGGCATCATAGGGCTCGAGTCCAACCACTCACTGCCTCCTCTCCCACCTGCTGCATTCAATGTTTGAGCGCCATTTCTCATGATGTGCTGTATCTGGCAAATTTTGAATTGCCATGTGATTAATGCTGAGTGCACCTTCCTTGTTGTATATAGTAGGCTGAGTGACTCATTTTATGAGGTTGTTGAAGACCTGGGCATTTTTGTGTGAATAGCAAAAAATAGGGCATCTCCTTGCTGTTTTATCTCATTTTGGAGTTTATGAGTTGCATTATGAATGTACATTGTAGATATCTTCAGTTTCATTGTTGTTCTATATGAAAAATGCTCTTATGCATGTGTTTAACTGCTTGTCTCCATGTGTTGCATGCTTTTCCTTCTTTTGAATCTGGCTGCTAAGGGTTTCTCAGGTTCTAGGGTATGGATTTCTATATCACATGTTTCATCTCTAACTTCCATTCAAGGAGTGGATTAAATTGTTTTAGGTGAAGTATGGAGAGGGTTGTATGTCAGCAGGGATATCTGTAAGTAGAGGCAGCTAAATACCCATTCTTGGGTGATGTTTGTAAGGCAAGCATCAGTTCCAACCCCTTGAAACTTGAATCCAAAATGCAATCCATTCTTTTGTATACGTCTAGTTGACTCCTTGCCCTGAGATAGGCACCGGTCTGCTCCTGGGTTAGTAGTTATGACCCAAAACCCCTTGTCTTGCATCCAAAGCATAAAATCCATCTTTTCATAACCTCCATCTTGTTAGTTTGTAGGAGTAGGATTAGGATCCCTACATACTCTCATCCATAACTAGATAAATATGTCCAAGAATGTTGCCAACCTTGTGATGTATCATGCACATCTTGGTCCACACATGAGAGTATTCTGCATGTTGTTGTCAAGCTAAATCTTTCTGTCATTGGGCTAGTCAATGTTACATCTTTAGCTATAGGGATACCCCCCTTGGTGCAGTAGAACCAGAAGTGAAGTGGAGGCAGCTCACGCAACCTCCTGTATTAGTTGGTTGAATCTACTTGTGCATTGGAACTGGCAAACCCTCTGCTGATTTAGAAGAAAAAACCAACAAAATGGTGACTCCACTAGGGAGTTTGGTTTAAAAGATATATTTGTGGCCCATCCGAGTCACCAACAAAATGGTGACTCTGCTGGGGAGATTAATGTCATATCCATAAAGTATGAGCCTAAAGATTGAAGAATTAAGCCTGGAGGTGCCTTGTTGCAGTAAATTTAAAGTTTTATGTTTGGCTCTGCTGTTGAAGAACCTAGAAAGAAAAGAAATGAATTTTTAGCTTCATGCCATGTGAAGCTCATTCCTCTGCCAAGGAGGTGGCAACTCTATTGAATGAACCTATCAGCAACTACAACATATCCAGGTATTTGTATAAATTGTAAAAAAAAAAAAAGATTCCCTATTTGGTGAAATAGCACTAGTTAGAAGGGAAATGTTGGTGGAACTTGCATGCTTTTGTATTTGCTGAGAACATAGTTTGTATTTTCAAGAGAAGTATGCAATGTTATTGAGAATCATTTAGAGGACTTTAGGCAAGTTGAAACAACAGTTTGTATTTTAAAGGCCTAACGTCATTGTGATTGAAAATCTGAGTTGAGAGGAGGGTTGCAAAAACATAAAAAGATGTATTATCAGCCCATGCACCCTTGTGAGGTGTCAAATGTAATGATGTGTAGTAATCAGTCCCAACCATGTAATAAAAGGAGTTTCAACACTGACAGATATAAGCCCATAAATTTCAATGGCATTGGTGGTTATCCTAATGCTTTTCCACCTAAAATCAGAAAGTATTTGCCCAAATTCAATGGTGTGAAGGATGAATCAGCTGAGAGGCACTTGCAGTAGTTTTTAAATGTGATAGATGACTTTGAGATTGACCATGAAGATGTAGTTATGATATTTTTTGTTCAATCTCTAGATAAAGATGCAAGAGACTGGTTCACCTACCTTCCAGCATGCTCTATCAGCTCTTGGCAAGAATTCAAATCTTGATTTCTAGAACAATATGGTGAAAGAATTTCTGAATATGCTATCATTAGTGATTTTATGTATATCCATATTGAAGAAGATGAGTTGGTCCCAGCCTTTAACCTCAGATTTATGAAGGCATTGAATAGAATACCAGAATGTATGAGACCTAATGATGCATTGTGTCTAGTTGTCTATTTGGGAGCATTTGATAAGAAAATGAGTTATAGATTGAGAGATAAGGAGCCCACCACATTGCATCAGGCACATCAGTTTGCAGTAGACATTGAAAACAATCAGAGGCATGGAATTCAAAAAGGTTATTTCTCTAAAAATTTTTGCTGTCCTGCAGCCCCCAATGTTGATGAAAGATATAATCTAAGTGTTGGAAATAAGTGTCAAAGCACTCACACCCCTGTTGTCCTTGTTTATGCATTAGCTAAAGTTGATGATGACTCTGCCATGAAGGAGGATGTCCTGATTTGCCCAACAAATGAAGTTGACAATAATGATTTTTCAAGTAATATTTATATGCCAGTTCTCAGTAAAGAGCACTCATGTTTAAATGATCCAGTTATGCCTAGTTGTGATCATGTGGATCAACAGTCAATATCAGTTTCATCAGGAAGCATTAGAGGGATGGAAAATGATATAGATAGTTCTACTGTAGAGTACATTGAAGCAACATAAATCTTGTATATGGGGCAATCGGATGATAGTAATGATATCCATGATCAGTTCATGGATTAGGTTTGTTCTTCTTATGACTATGGATTTGTTAATGATGAAAAAGAGTTGAATTCTCATGAAGAAGAAACAAAGACCTTTGAAATGAAAATGAATCCCCTTTATGATGGGTCATTAGATGCATTGAACATTGTGAGTCCTGACCTTCATTGGTGCAGAATTAATCCTCTTTTTGAGGATGATGATGAATATGAAGAAGCTACTGGCATAGGTGTTGCATGAGTTTGTGAAGAGGGGACATATGAGTCAGAATCAGATATCTTCAGCTCTTGTGAAGATAGTATGGATTTACAAACTAGGGATGATGCATGTTCATCATCATTTGGTTCAGACATGTGCAACTATGGGTGTGTGGATCAAGATTTGTTTTCAATGTCAATCAGTGATATAAATGATGTTGGGGGTCTCATATATTCTGAATGTTTTCAATTTCTGGATCAGCTGGATGAGTGCCTAGTAATATACAACAGCCAAATAGACAGTGAAGAGTGCCAAGAGCAATATGATGTGTTGTCTGACGAATATAACATACATATGTTGCTTAATGTTGAAAGATATTCTGGTATGTATGGTTATGTGTCTGATTGTGAGGTACAGAGTGACAGAGAAAATAATGACAGTGGTAAGTTTTCAAAAATGGTGAAGCATGCAATTGATAGGATCAACATATGGGCAGACTATTTTGGTGTTCTCAGTCATGGTTGGGATCATTCAGATTGGAATCAGGCATTTGATAGAAGGAGATTATGGTTTTTAATTTTTGGCTACCCAGGGCTGCCCAAATAATGTTTAAAAGTGTGATCTATGATGCAGGTCAGTGCAGCTTCATGACTCTGTGCCCAATGGACAAGGGACTGGTCTGCATCCCAGAGATCTATGGTTCTCGCCATGCCTGCAAGAGGTATGCGTCCCCAGAGAAAGCCAATGTTGGTGCCTGCATGAATATTTAGATTTCAAGCAATTAATTTTGCAGGCACCTTCTCGAAAAGCCTAAAAAATTCTAGGTCAGGGTTTCTGTCACCCTGATTTTCTTGAGGGAGGTCATATTTCATATATGACTTGATTTTTGGCCCGGGGGGTGATATTTTGAATATCAGTCATCTTGTGAAGATCACCCTGATGCTGCTGCTAGGTTTCAATATCACCCTGATATTTTTGCAGGGGGTGATATTCTAAATATCAGGTGATCTTGTGAATATCACCCTATTTTTTCAATATGATGGTGACATCATCAGGGTCCGGTGGGGTGCATCATGTGGTCTTCGGCATGATATTATCAGTAGATATGATGAGGGTCCCACCAATCACTCATGATGACATGAATATGATCAAGATGTTTCATTGGTGAGGTATTTGGTATGAATATGGTGAGGAGGATCTTCTTTCGATGCATCAGCGGGTTGGTCATCAGGGTGATATTTCACATCGGGGTGATGTGAAATATCAGGTGATGTTTCTTATTGGGTGATGCGGTCATCAGGGTGATGTGAAATATCAGGGATGTCATGCACGAGGTTTGCCAATGGCGCGGGTCATGATGATGGGGTCTTGGCGGATGTTTCATTGGTCACGCAAGGTAAAATTGCACAACATCATATGTGCTCATGACCTAGTTTACAAAGTATTAAGGAGATCACCGCAGGGTGAATGTGGGATAATTAGTTCCCACATGATTTGAAAAATTAGGGTCATATTTCTTGGCGGGAAAATTTCTAAGGTGCAATGTCAACTGCATTCCCAAGGTTGCGGGCTGGGATGCAGAGGCATCCACACTAAAACCTTGACATACAGCATGTATGCCTACAACCCATCATCATCATCATATTTCCCTTAACACTGTCAGCATCATCATCATATCCGGCTATCGGCAGCATCATCACATTCGGCAAGCGCAATCATCCTCCTGACGATCACTGTTCATCTTACCGCCAACCTCTTTCTTCATCATCATGATGTTCAACATCATGTTCATCAGTAGGATATAGAACATCCGGTTCCTCCCATATATCCTGATGACGACAACCTCATGCACCCTTCCTTCGATGCTTACGTCACCCCGATATCCTGATGACGATTATCCTGATGACGATGACGTCACATGCAGCTCCTTCAATATCCTGCTGCCCCGATATCCTGATGATGATTATCCTGATGACGATGACATCACATGCAGTTCCTTCAATATCCTTCTGTCGGCCAAACTTAACATTATCGGCCTGCGATGGTTTTATCAACCTGATCTTCTACCTTATGCCGATACGCTCCTCCTCGGCAACACCTGATGATGATCACCCCAAAACACATTCACCTTATGCAAACGATTGCATCATGCTCATCTCCACTTACTCAGATGACCCCCGAAGTGACCGCAGGATATACACAGAAATATCCTGATGATGCCGTTGCGATGGATTTTCCAACCTTAGCGAATTTCGATCCGCTGAACCTCCTGAGATGACCCGATCTGCTTTCAGGGCAACTTTCCAGACTCTAACTATCAGCACGACCTAGCACGTACCCATGCTAGGGTTCTCAACACCTCTTGATCGCGATCCTACACACCTGCATGCCAACAAACACAAAATGCAGACTAAACCCTAAACTACTGTACATAGCCATTCCACCGATTTGACGAATCAACCAGTGGAATGGATCAGCGAATCCATGAAACCACCAAAACAGCAAATCGATCACACAATGGAATCCAAAACAGAGAATTGACACAACAGGATCTCTTTATTGATTTCAAAAGATGCAAATACAATATTCAGTCTCTCCCTCTGTCTCACTCTCTGTAAAGTCTGATCGATGATCGATGATATGCAATACCAACCAATCCTACTACATAAATAGGATTTCCTGCGAGTACTACCACTTGATTCCCAGTGGCTGGGAGCTTCCAAGTGGCTGGGAGGATCCAACCGGACATACAGCATAACAGTTGTCTGAACAACCTACCTAAAAATAGTAAAGTATGGTCAACATGACCTTATTACATGCATTGGTCTTATAAGACCTTCTTGGAAACATTAACCAGACCTAAAACAAACTAACTGCCTCATGGAGGCCAGCTGTCAGGTAGGTGCTCCTGTACCATACTCCCCAATAGAAAAGAACTCATGTCCCATGAGCTTGTTTACACTTTGCCATGTCAGTGTTCTGACCTGTTCCAGCTTTGTCCTCTGCTGGCTCTTGGCTGCTCCAAGACTTCTGAACTGTAACTTGCCTTCTTGCAAGTAAATCCTCATGCCTGGCAATGTAGGCCCTTCTCACACATACCTTGTGTTTGTCAGGTTGTCTGACCAGAACCTCTGTCTGGACTGCCTCTTGAACTTCTGTAATGTTCAACTCTATCTTTCTTTCAACCTTTATAGGACAAACAATAGTCCCAACTATGACAACATCCTTGTCATTCCTCTCAACTGGTTGCTGTTTGCAAACCTGTTGCTGAACCTGCTGCTGACCTCTGTCAGTCAAAACTGAAGCTTTCTTCAACCTGTTGTCCTTAACAACTCCTTTCCCTGCAGTGTCCTCAACTGCCTTTATGCCTGCTCCTATAGGCATCTGCACAAATTCCTTCTTTCCCACTAAAATGATTTTGGCTGCCCCCTGTGCTGCAGCATCTTCCTGCAATGGCATCAACATAAGAGTCTTCCCATCTTTCTTGATGGTGTAGGTATTAGCATACCCATCATACAGTACCCTCCTATCGAATTGCCATGGTCTACCCAACAGTAGGTGACAACATTCCATGGGCAAAATGTCACACAAAACTCTATCCTGATATGCTCCAATCTGAAAATCCACATATGCCTGTTCATAGACAAAAAGTGATTGACTATCACTCACCCAAGATGCCTTGTAAGGGTGATGGTGTGGAATCCTTTCCAAATTCAGTTTATCCACCATTTCCTGAGATACCATGTTGTTTGTTGAACCAGTATCAATGACAACCTTACATACTTTACCTTTGCTCTTGCATGTGGTCTTGAAAAGAGCTCTTCTTTGCATCATATCCTTTGATGTTTGCAAACTAATTCTCCTAAGCATCAATGCTTCTCCCTCCTCAGGATATCCATAACTGTCAGGAACTCTATCTCCTTGAGAAGTGTTTGAACTCTGCACACTTTGCTCTACTTTCTCTTCTTGCACAAGTTGTACTCTCTTGTCATTCGTTCTATCATTTCTGGATGATGACCCTTTGCTTTCTGGACATTTGAAAAATGGATGACCAAACTCACCACAGGTGTAACACTTTCCTGAAAATGTAGTAGAACCTCTACCACTTCCAAATCTTCCTCTATTACCTTTCCATCCACCTCTGAAATCAGACTGTCCCTGTCCTTTACCAGTGTCTTCTTGACCCTCATTGGTTTGCCTTGTTGTAGGGGCTAATCCTCTTCCCCTCATATTGTTGCCTCTTCCTCTCATGGACTTATCTTGTCCTCTATTCATCTTTTCTTCAATCTTGATTGCCATTTGGTAACAATCCTCCACACTCTTAGGGTTAGCTAAAACTAACTCATCCTGTATGGTCAATCTCAAACCAGCCAAGTACCTAGCCACCTTTTCTACCTCATTCTCATGATGACCAGATCTCATACTCAACTTATAAAACTCCTCAGTATATGCCTTCACATCCATTTCCTTCTGCCTTAAAAATTACAGCTTCTTAAACATCTAAATTTCATAATCCTTAGGCAAGAATTTACCTTTGATCCTTGCTACCATCTTATCCCATGAAGTGATCTTTGACTTTCCTTGTTTCCTTCTCTCGGATTGCACATAATCCCACCATACCAAAGCATGACCTCCTAACTTGGTCTTTGCAATCTTTACCTTCTGATCCTCAGCAACATCTTCACATTCAAAGTGATTATCAAGTGCAGCAATCCAATCCAGTAACTCATCTTCATTCAAACTTCCATTATACTTGGAAACATCAACCTTTACCTTAGGTTTATCACTCTGCACTGCCTTTAACAGTTTTGCAAATCTCTGGTCTTCAGCATCCAGATCTTCAGCTACCTCTTCATACTCTTCAACAGTATCTTCATCTTCTTCGGACTCACTGTCGTCCACTTCCCTCTTTTTGTTCTTTTCCAGGGCTACAAGCCTGGCTTGAAGTGCTTCAGCAAGCTCCTTCATCTTCCTCATCTCTCTGGCATGTTTTTCCTTCATCTCCTGCAATTCCCTTGCAGTGCCAGTACCTTTCGGAGGCATTTTGTCAACCTCTCACTCCTCTACCTCTGTCCTTTTGGTGACAGAATCAACTCTACCTCTGCCATTTAGGTGACAGAATCAGCACACAATAGCCCAGACCTTTTGCTGAGCTCTGATACCACTATGATGCAGAGGCATCCACACTAAAACCTTGACATACAGCATGTATGCCTACAACCCATCATCATCATCATATTTCCCTTAACACTGTCAGCATCATCATCATATCCGGCTATCGGCAGCATCATCACATTCGGCAAGCGCAATCATCCTCCTGACGATCACTATTCATCTTACCGCCAACCTCTTTCTTCATCATCATGATGTTCAACATCATGTTCATCAGTAGGATATAGAACATCCGGTTCCTCCCATATATCCTGATGACGACAACCTCATGCACCCTTCCTTCGATGCTTACGTCACCCCGATATCCTGATGACGATTATCCTGATGACGATGACGTCACATGCAGCTCCTTCAATATCCTGCAGCCCCGATATCCTAATGACGATTATCCTGATGACGATGACGTCACATGCAGTTCCTTCAATATCCTGCTGTCAGCCAAACTTAACATTATCGGCCCGCGATGGTTTTATCAACCCGATCTTCTACCTTATGCCGATACGCTCCTCCTCGGCAACACCTGATGATGATCACCCCAAAACACATTCACCTTATGCAAATGATTGCATCATGCTCATCTCCACTTACTCGGATGACACCCGAAGTGACCGCAGGATATACACAGAAATATCCTGATGATGCCGTTGCGATGGATTTTCCAACCTTAGCGAATTTC
Source organism: Cunninghamia lanceolata (assembly GCA_027924645.1). NCBI lineage: Eukaryota > Viridiplantae > Streptophyta > Pinopsida > Cupressales > Cupressaceae > Cunninghamia > Cunninghamia lanceolata. The sequence goes on from BSBN01001299.1 coordinate 595,131, forward strand.
GATCCGCTGAACCTCCTGAGATGACCCGATCTGCTTTCAGGGTAACTTTCCAAACTCTAACTATCAGCACGACCTAGCACATACCCATGCTAGGGTTCTCAACACCTCTTGATCGCGATCCTACACACCTGCATGCCAACAAACACAAAATGCAGACTAAACCCTAAACTACTGTACATAGCCATTCCACTGATTCGACGAATCAACCGGTGGAATGGATCAGTGAATCCATGAAACCACCAAAACAGCAAATCGATCACACAATGGAATCCAAAACAGAGAATTGACACAACAGGATCTCTTTATTGATTTCAAAAGATGCAAATACAATATTCAGTCTCTCCCTCTGTCTCACTCTCTGCAAAGTCTGATCGATGATCGATAATATGCAATACCAACTGATCCTACTACATAAATAGGATTTCTTGCGAGTACTACCACTCAATTCCCAGCGGCTGGGAGCTTCCAAGTGGCTGGGAGGATCCAACCGGACATACAGCATAACAGCTGTCCTAACAACCTACCTAAAAATAGTAAAGTATGGTCAACATGACCTTATTACATGCATTGGTCTTATAAGACCTTCTTGGAAACATTAACCAGACCTAAAACAAACTAATTGCCTCATGGAGGCCAGCTGTCAGGTAGGTGCTCCTGCACCACCAAGGTTGCGGGCTGGTATGTCATTAATGGCGGATGTTACAGGGTATGGGTGAAGACATGGATGGCTCATGTACCCAATTGAAGATGTGAATCCCTAGGCGGCGGCACAGGGCTCGAGTCCAACCACTCCCTGCCTCCTCTCCCACCTGCTGCATTCAATGTTTGAGTGCCATTTCTCATGATGCGCTATATCTGGTGAATTTTGAATTGCCATGTGATTAATGTTGAGTGCACCTTCCTTATTGTATATAGTAGGCTTAGTGACTCATTTTATGAGGTTGTTGAAGGCCTGGGCATTTTTGTGTGAATAGCGAAAAATAGGGCATCTCCTTGTTGTTTTATCTCATTTTGGAGTTTATGAGTTGCATTATGAATGTACATTGCAGATATCTTTAGTTTCATTGTTGTTCTATATGAAAAATGCTCTTATGCATGTGTTTAACTACTTGTCTCCATGATGTGTTGCTAAGGGTTTCTCAAGTTCTAGGGTATGGATTTTTGTATCACATGCTTCATCTCTAACTTCCATTCAAGGAGTGGATTAAATTGTTTTAGGTGAAGTATGGAGAGGGTTGTATGTCAGTAGGGATATCTGTAAGTAGAGGCAGCTAAATACCCATTCTTGGGTGATGTTTGTAAGGCAAGCATTAGTTCCAATCCCTTGAAACTTGAATCCAAAATGCAATCCATTCTTTTGTATACATCTAGTTGACTCCTTGCCCTGAGATAGGCACCAGTCTACTCCTGGGTTAGTAGTTAAGACCCAAAACCCCTTGTATGCATCCAAAGCATAAAATTCATCTTTTCATAACCTCCATCCTGTTAGTTTGTAGGAGTAGGATTAGGATCCCTGCATACTCTCATCCACAACCAGATAAATATGTCCAAGAATGTTGCCAACCTTATGATGTATCATGCACATCTTGGTCCACACATGAGAGTATTCTACTTGTTGTTGTCAAGATAAATCTTTCTGTCATTGGGCTAGTCAATGTTACATCTTTAGCTATAGGGATAGCCCCCTTGGTGTGGCAGAACTAGAAGTGAAGGGGAGGCAACTCATGCAACCTCTTGTATTAGTTGGTTGAATCTGCCTGTGCATTGGAACTAGCAAACCCTCTGCTGATTTAGAAGAAAAAACCAACACTACCTTCGTAAACATATCTGCTAAATTTTCATCTATATGTATCTTTTCCAGCCTTAACTTCCATCATCTAACACTGACCGAATGAGTCATACCTCAACTATATGTGTTTGGTCTTTGAATGCAAGGTAGAATTCTTTGTAAGATGTATGGCACTCTGGCTGTCCATAAACAAATAATTGTTAGGCTATTGTTTGCCCAATTCTTCCATGAAAGATTGTAGCCATATCATCTCCTTGCTTGCCTCTGTTGTAGCTACATACTCTGCCTCCGTGGTGGATAAAGCAACCACCTTTTGTAACCTGGAGATCCAACTCACCGTTGTCCCACCTACAGTAAAGACATAACATGTAGTACTCCACCTGGGATCAATATCTCCTGCCAAATGTGAGTCTACATAAACTGCTAAATCAATATTAGAGCCCCCAAAACATAAGTGTTTATTGGATGTACCTCTCAAATATTTGAGAATCCATTTTACCGCATTCCAATGCTCCAATATGGGATGACTCATATACCTACTTACGACTCCTACAACATGTGCAATATCCAGTCTCATGCATACCATGGCATACATTAAACTTCCTACAACTGAAGCATATGGTACCTTAGACATGTTTTCTTCCTCCTCTTGTGTCTTAGGACACATCTCCTTAGTCAATTTCAAATGACTAGGCAAAGGTGTGCTGATAGCTTTTCAATTCTCCATATGGAATCTGTACAACACCTTTTCAACATAATCAGCCTGAGATAGAGTCAATTTTATGTTCTTCCTATCTCTACAAATTTTCATACCAAGGATTTGTTTTGTTGCCCCCAAATCCTTCATAGAAAATGAGTGTGCTAACTGTTGTTTTAACTCTCTTATGTGATCCATGTTAGACCCTGCTACAAACATGTCATCAACATATAAACATAAAATAATGTAGCTGTCATTATCCGACCTCTTAAAATAAACACAATGGTCAGAATTACACTGGTTGTAGCCTTGCTTAGCCATAAAACTATCAAATTTCAAATACCATTGACGAGTGCTTGTTTCAAGCCATATAAACTCTTCTTCAATCTACACATCAGTTTCTTCTTACCTTTGACCTCAAATCCCTGTGGTTATTCCATATAGATCTCCTCCTCCAAATCACCATGGAGAAAGGTAGTTTTCACATCTAGTTGTTCCAAATGCAAATCTTCAGTAGCCATAATACTCAAAATAGTACGAATAGAAGTCATCTTGACAACCAGTGAAAAAATCTCATCAAAATCAATACCTTTTTTCTGTGCAAATCCATTTACAACTAACCTAGCTTTAAATCTTTTCTTATCTCCATCTTCCTCTTTTAGTCGATAAACCCTTTTGTTTGGTAAAGCCTTTTTACCTGCAGGCAACTTACATAATTCCCAAGTCTGATTTTTCAGCAAGGAGTCCATTTCTTCTTTCATTGCAATCTCCCACTGAACCTTTGTATCCACCTGCATAGCTTCATCATACCCTTCCGGTTCACCAGCATCTATTAACAAAATAGAATACAAACAGGGAAAAAACCTTTCAGGAGGTCTACTTTGCCTTGTTGATCATCTAACATTCACTAGAGTTTGTGGTATTTCTTGTTGCTATTGTAGAGCATGAGGAACCACTAGAACATCACTATCTAGAGTATCATCTAGCACCACATAATCCTTTTCTTTCTTCTCATGTTGCTACAACTGATCTTTGTACAACACTTTCTCATTGAATACAACATCTCTGCTTCTCACAATTTTTTGATTTTCAAAATCCCAAAGTCTATAACCAAATTCATCAATGCCATATCCAACAAAGGTACACTTTTTTAATTTTACATCTATCTTGGTTCTATTTTCAAAATCTACATATGCAAATGCTTCACATTCGAAGGTTTTGAGAAAAGAATGACTCACCTTCTTACCTGTCCATGCTTCCTCTGGAATACCAGTACCCAAAGGAACTGAAGGACCTCTATTAATTAAATATATAGCAGTGTTGATAGCCTCTGCCCACATGTTTAAAGGTAGCCTAGCATGCAATCTCATGGTCCTTGCACTCTCCATTATTGTCATATTCATGCGTTCAGCCACTCCATGTTCCTGTGGTGTCCCTGGAACCATTTTCTACCTATGAATTCCATTAAAAGAACAATAATCTTCAAATTCTTTGCTGCAATACTCACCACCATTATTAGATCTGAGACATTTTAATCTTTTACCCATCTCATTCTCAACCAAGCTTCTCCATTTCTTAAATGTTTCAAATACATCAGATTTTTACCTAAGGAAATAAATCCAAACCTTCCTAGTTGCATCATCTATTAATGTAACGTAATACTGAGAGCCACCAAGAGAAGATACCTGAGCTAGTCCCCATACATCTGTATGCACAAGCTCCAACTTTTCATCTTTCTTTTGCTTCCCATCCTTGAGAAAACTGACTCTCTTTTGTTTGTCATATACAAAACTTTCACAAAAATCCATATTAATACATTTCAGACCTGGTAAAACTTTCTTAGAATGAAGTACCTTCATACCTTTTTCACTCATATGCCCAAGTTTGTTATGCCACAGTGCTGTCTTAGAACCTGCATCAACTGTTTCAGTGTCTTCCTGTGAACCTGCAGCAACTGTTCATAAACCTATTTATTTTTTCTCTACAATAGCTAAAGTAGAAGGAACAGTATGACCTACACAAAGATATAAGGTGCCTACTTTCACACCTTTTTCTACTATTAAGGCACCTCTTGAAACCTTCCAATTTTTATTAGTAAATGTAACAATGCAACCTTCATCAGCTAGCTGCCCTACTAAAATTAAATTCCTACTCAACCTTGGAACATGCCTTACCTCTTATAGTAGCCAATGATTCCCAATCTACAACTTAATCTTGATTCTTCCCTTTCCAACAATCTGACAGGGTTCGTTATCTCCCAAATAAACCAACCCAAAATCCCCTTGGACATAATCAATAAAATAACTTCTATGGGGCATAGCATGAAATGAGGCCCCTAAATCTAAAACCCATGAATCATCAGCATTATCTAGGGAAAGAATCAAAGCATCATCTTCAGATTTATTACTTACCACATTTGCCTCCTTATTGCCTTCTTGTTTGTCTCCTTCTTTATTCTTCCAAGACCAACAATCTTTCTTCAAATGACCTGGTTTCTCATAGTACCAGCAATCCTTTTGCCCTCTGGTTTGGGACTTCTTGTCCTTTGATTTTCCTCGTGACTTCCCATGACCTCCAGAACCTTTTCCTCTCTCCTTTGATCTACCCTTGCTTTCTACATTCAAAACAGTGCCTGATGTGGACCCTTCTGAGATCTTCCATCACATTTCCTCGCTAAGGATAACACCAACAACATCATCAAAATTCAAAGTATTTGAACCAGAGACAAAGTTACTTACAACCATTACCAAACTATTCTAGCTTTCTGGCAAAGAACACAATATTAAGAGAGCCCTCACCTCTTCATCAAATTTCACTTTCACAGAGGTTAACTGACTGGTAATCGTATTAAACTCATTTAAATGATTTGTCATAGATCCACCTTCAATCATTTTCAGATTAAACAAATGCTTCATGAGAAACACCTTATTTGAGGTTGAGGCTTTTTCATACAATTTAGCCAAAGATTTCCTCATTTCACTTTTTGTCATCGCTTCTATTATATTGAATGCCACCGATGGTGCCAGGCACAACCGAATGGTTCACAGTGCCTTTCTGTCTAGAAGATTCCAATCCTTATCAGTCATTGTTGCCGATTCTTGGCTATTCCTTTCAACGGCCTCCATAAATCCTTCTGATAGAGATAATCCTCCATCTGCATCTTCCATAACTGATAGTTCTGCCCATTAAATTTATCTACCTTCAATTTACCCTTGTCCACCATTGCTCCCACTCAACCGTGAGACCTTCCTGTAGACGATAATCGAGCACAACCCGCTCTAATACCACTTGTTAGGGTTAGCTGACAGAAGATATCAATTAAATGCAAATAAAGATTAAACAAAGGAATGAAAATACAAAGAAATAATAATAGCGAGAGACAAGTTTTAACGTGGTTCACCCAAACCCAGGGTACATCCACCTACAGAGAGTCTAATATTATTATCCAATAAATCAAACCGATTACAACCAGCAATCCTTGCAACTCAATACTGCTGCAAAATGCTACAATACATCAATAGAAACCCTAACCCTTAGCTGCTTTTATCAATCCTTATGTCGGTTACAAAAATAGGGTTTTTTATGTTGGCCAATAGAAAAATAACTCCTGACGCCTTTATAAAATAATAAAAAATCGTTGGAGGTTTTGGGGGTGCTACCCCTCGACCCTGCCCTGTATCGCGATAGGGAGCGCGCGAGGGGCACTACCCTTGGATCCTACAAGGGGTGCTTTTCCTTGACCCCATTAAATACTTTGGGGGGAAACCGCGCCGATAAAAGTGGGGTAAATTTAACCTCCGAGTCTGATTAGGCTCCATATAACAACACTCTCTTCAGGTGAAACCTGTTGTGATTGAATTTGTTGGATTTCAGGTGACTTCAAGATGTTTGTGGATGTTTTTAACTTGTGTTAAAATCTGTGTAAGATTTGCATGTCATCTTTTGGTTTTGAGGAAATGTGTGATTAAAAGGTTCATAGTGTTAACACAGTTTGGCCGACCTGGTTGTTTACACTAAATGCAGTTATGCTTTGTTAATTGAGGAAGCGTGGATTAATGTGTAAGAGTGGATTTAGGTCCACACTAAGATGTGGCATGGTTTGTATTCATTCCCTTCCTCCATGTGAATGTTTAGGTCTAGACCTAATTTGAATTTTATAGGTTAAGTGATGTTGCTGACCTTGGAGAATGTTTTCAAGGGTAATGATGGTATAAATAAGTGTCAAGGATTCATGAATGGGTGTGTGTGCAAGGAGAGATGATGTGGCAATGTGAATTTGATCAAGGGCAGCAAGAGCTTTCATGTGTTAGGCTACTGAATGCAGTGAGCAGAAGGTGTCTACAATTTTTAGTGATGCTACGAAGATGTTGTTGGTATTGTGATGGATATTGAGCTTCATTGGAACTAAACTCCATGCATAGGTTAGATGCAACTATATCAATTCAAAGCCTGGCAGTGATCCATTCTTCTTTTCTTTCTTTCTTTCTCAAGTGAGCAGTGAGTCCACTTGGATAGTGAGTCCACCTGCAGTGAGCATTCTCTCTAGCAGCGAGCCTTTGTAATTCGATATTGCTACTACATTTATTGTGAGCTAATCCTCACCATGGTTTTTCCCTTTTAGGGTTTTTCAAGTAAAAATTTGGTGTTCTCTTGTGCATGGTGTTGATGTGTTTAAGTTCCTATTATTTGTTTCTCATGTTTAATCATCATAATAGATTAAGGATTTCAGTGAACTGATGTGGATATGAATGTGTTTGTGAGGGTTTGAAATTTCTGATACAATTGATTCACCCCCCCTCTCAGTTGTCTTCTACATTCAACACTTATGAGCCTTTTGATTTGCAATCATTTCATCAAGTAGTATGGAGCTCTTCTTGAATTTGTCTACTTGAATTTTTTCCTTTTCAAGTTTTGTCTTTAAGACCACTATTTCTTGTTCAAGCCTTGAGCATTCTTCAAATTTGCCTTTCAGTTTTTCATTTAGGCATTCTTCAATTATTTTTCCTTCCTCAATTTGTATTTTCAAACTGGTGATTGTCTCATTTGATTGATTGATTTGGTCATTTACTTCCTTGTATCTTTCTTCGAATTTCTTATTTTATTCCCTCAACTTTTTGATGCATTCATCTACTTCCTTAACACTCTCTTCCAAATCTCTATTCTTACATTGAACTTTTTCAAGTTCTTTAAGGGATGATTCAAGTTCTCCATTCATGTCAACTATGCAGTCTTCTTCAGTAAATTCAACAGCATGGATTTCTTCTGGAGGAGTAGGATATCTCCTAGTAGCCATGTGTTCACACCTCAAGATCTTCCTCAAGTGGTTAAGATTCTTCCAAGGAACCAAGCTCTGATACCAATTGTTGAACACATAGAATACTAAGAGGGGGGTGAATCAGTATTCTCTGAAGCCACTTAAGCATTTAAACATTCATTCCACACACCACATTTAAATTGCGGTAAGAAAGAAAAACATGAATTCAACCATTAAAGAATATAACACAAGAACACCAGACTTTTATGTGGAAAACCCTAAAAGGGAAAAACCATGGTGAGGATTATTTCACATATATATATATATCAAAACTGATTACAATTAGGCTCACTGCCAAAAGGACTCACTGTCCTGAATAGAAAGAGATAGAAGAAAGGGTGGCTCACTGCCAAATATGAACTGCTAGTAGTGCATCTAACTCATGCTAGAGATACAATTCCACTGAAGCTCAAAATACTGACTTGACATACTTCATCTTCACCACAAACTTATCTGATTCCTTTTCTCATTAAAACCTACTCAACTATACACACTTAATTATTTCGCATACCACACCCTCAAAAATTACGTCTTCACACAAGAAATCAATCTTGTATATATACTGCTTTCAAGTAAACCATCTTATAGGTTGGCATGATGAATGTACTATGTGACTTCTTATCTTATCGGCCCAAAACTCAGCTCCATATGCTTTGCAGAGAGAACCAAAGCAGGTAGCACATTCATATAGGTCAAAACAACCTATAATTACTCCCATGACATTATTTCATACATGTCATAGGTCTGCACAACCTTAACACCTTCAGGTCAGCTTAACTGGTGAAGTAACAATAGTATAAACTAATTGTTAGTTCATTATTCAACATGCAGACCATCAAAATACTTACCAATTGAATCATACACACCTCTAACATCCATAACAATTCCTCAAAACCGCATGGCAAGGTATTCATATGCAGTGGAATACAAAGCATTCCAATCTGTCACTGGCACTATCAATTCACTATCATTACAGAGTCTGGTACTATGTCAACCCTATCTTTCACTTCGGAGGACTTCAAAACATGAATCTTTGGATTTAGACTCCTTTATTATGCACTATCATCACCTTACAACCGTAGAGAAAAACTCTTTATAGCAGAGAAATGCAGACTGAAATACTCTGACCCTGTCTTAGGTCCTGGTTAGTAAATGCCTTAGGGAAACCTTCAACATGTTATACCTAGCTATAGAGAATCACAATGAAGGCATATCATGCTTGGATGTATTCTTCATCATACTACACTTAGTAGCTTCTCTGGATCAACACTTAGGATATCATACTTAACCAGACCAACACAACTATACCTGTATATCTTACTGAACCTCTCCAAACCAACACCCTTATGTCTTTACCTTTTGTTGCCATCAATGACAACACTACTTACTACCATACTAATCATTCTCTTCATCATCATGCTTATGCTGCCAACACGAACAATGTTTCTAGTAGCGAACAATGTTTCTACTAGTGAATAGTGTTTCCAGTGATGAATAGTTTTTCTAGTAATGAACAATACTTCTAGTGATGAATAGTATTTTCCAGCTGTGAATAGTGTTTTCAAGTTGTGAATAGTGTTTATGCCCCTATTTAAGGCCTAAAATAGCACTTTTTTAAAAAATAGTGTAATTTGTTCTCAGTGTATCTATTTTTTGTGCTTTTATAGGCACTAGAAAGCTAGATTGGAGCACTACATTGCGGAGAAGGTAAATCTTGTAAATTTTGGTCTAATTTTTAGGTATAATAGCTTGAACACTCACATATTTTGCATATGGAAGCATAATTTAGTGATTTATTTTTGAAAATGGCTAGAAAATTGTGAAGAACATCATGGTTATCTCTATTTTTCTATGTGAAAATTTTACCTTCTAATTTTTCAAAGATATAAATCTTCATTGCTAATGCATTTCTTGCAGCAAAATCACTTGTCCAAGGCTATCTCCAAAACTACTAACTTGTTTGTGTAGCTAAATTTCTCAAAGACCACATATTTACTCACTAGATTAGTTGTACGCTTTATATGCTTAATGGGAAATGAACATTGTTTGCCATGCCTATGAGAACTCTAAGCATGTATGCTCTCTCCTTACACCAAAAGGTGATTTTGGAGATCAAAAACACTTTCTAGTTCTCTTTTGTGTTAAACCCAAGAGTTCAAGTTGTGAATTCTCTTCCTTTACACTACGAGGTGATCTTGTTATGGAGTAAAATGTTTACCCTTGCCATTTTACACCTAGTTTAGCACTTGGGTGGACCTAAAACAATTAATTCTTAATCCCAATGCATAAAAACTAAAAGATGACTTTAGAATGGGACTAAGCACACTTAATTGAGCACATCTTAGAGTTTAATGGGGCTAAAGGACAAGGGCACCCAGTACCCTAGCCTCTCCTTTAGCTCAAGGCTAAATTAAGGTTATGTCAGCTTTTGACATCTCTAATGTTTATTCATGTCAGCTTATTTGGTTTAATTCCTTGACAATCAATGAGAATGCATATAAAAGGAAGTCTCTCTATTCATTTGAACAACTAATGAATTGAAGCACTCTAGCACTCTAGCACTCTCTCTCTCTCTCATGCTCTCTATTCTTCTCTAAAGATCTCTATGGTGGATTATTGTTGTTGTACTAACTTCTTGAGGTCTTGTGAAGATCTCTCTACTTATTTGGGGCTAAACCAACTTTTGAAGTCAAGTTTTGATGCCACATAAAGCAAGCTAGGGTTTCCATGCTCATGGTGATTCCTTTCCTTCGTGCTTTATTATAACATTCCATTTTACTTCAGATTTGCCTATGCCCTCCTAGGGCACACACTCTTTGATATCTTATGATTGCTATAGTGGAGGTGGAAACACCATTCATGAGGCTTGAATTAGGAAAGATCCTAAATATCACCCAACATTATTCCTTTTTCCATGTGTGTAGGTTGCATTCGGCAGAATCGGATGACAATAGGTGACATGAAGTAGGAAGGTAGACAGGCGAAGACACCTAGATCAGAATATTCTGTAGAACCCTAATTTAGGACCAGGGTGCCTAGTTCCCTTGACCCACTTGTTTATGTGGACAAAACCTTTTGGGATCAGGTTCTCATAGCTTTTTTCAACCCATCCTCACCACAACTTTCTTGGTTTTTGACGGTTTTAGGTTTGTAACTCCTGTTTTCTCTATTTTAGCCCTAGAAACCCTATATTTGGTAACTAGTCATAAGATCTCTCTCCTTGGAAATAAAGGGACCAATAAAGAGACCTCTCATCTCTCCTTTTAGGACTGTAGCTAAGTATTGAGTCTCCTTGACTTGTGTTCTAATGTTTATGTAGAAGAGGGTTTGACCTAGTTTATGGTTTTAAGCTAAGTCCCTTTTTCGACATAATATTTTGGTGAACCCAATTCATCTTACATTTTACAATTTTTTTATTTTTACATCATATTTGAATATTATTGCATTAATTAATCATTTCCTAGTTGCATATTTTACATTTTCACTTCTTCATTATTAAGGTTTTCAAAAATATTGCATTTTTGGAAAACCTAGCTAGTCTTGCACCTAGGGTGTGTTGATTAAACTCTTGTTCCAAATTTTTTTGATGTTAATCAATGGTAAAATTTGATTTAGAATTGTTTTAGCACATCATAATTATCATTTGTGTTTAAATTAAGAAGAAAAAAACATTCTTGCATCACTACATTTTAGATTAGGGAATAAGATCTAGGGTTTGATGGTAAACCCTAGCTAGTCTTATATTTAGTGGTTATATTTGAAATCTTATTTTCAAATCTTTGCTATATTAGATAATTGTTAAATCAGTTTTTAAGTTGTTGTAACTTATCATATTTGTCATATTTGTTTAATTTAGACAGCAAGAACATTCATGCATTCATCTTGTCTTTAAAATCTGAAAGCAATAGCATAAACAAAACTAACTGCATACCTCATTTGACACTTATGCATCTTCATTTAAAATAAAGTTTTATAAATCCCTCTTGTGTTTACTTAGGAAAATCATTTGCACATACTACACATCTTACATTTGAAAGACTTAGTTGTTGTGGTTACCAAGAACATCACATTTTTGAAAAGGCTTTCTTGTCTGGCACTTGTTGGACATTGATTGAAATCTCATTTTAGATCTTGGTGACACTCAAGTCATGTATAAATTTGATTTATTTCTATCAATATTAGAATATTTTACTAAATTCATCTCCATGAATGGTCATGAGAAAGATGATGCTGATATTTCTTCTTCTACTACAACCCATGATAATACCATTGATATCACATCTAAAGCATATGATAGTGACTTAGCTTCACCTACATCACCCTATGCTTTTGATCCCTCTCCCAAAATTATTCCCATTCGTGAGGATATTTCAACGCAAGAGGATGAGATCATTGATACATTTCTAAACACAACTCTACCCTCCCTTCATTCCAATGCTTTCCTTTCAAAAGATGAAGCATTAGTGGATGAAGATCTTTCTCTCATAATGGACCCCCCATGGGTAGATATTGGGCATTCATCTCATCCTCCTAAATCTTATATTTTTCAAAAAGATAACAATGTCAATTCCATCATAATAAATAGACTTATTCCACCTGTTGGCAAGAGACACTACTATGGTATGGACTTGTATGTTGTCATTGATGGAAACAAGGTTCAAAGATCCTATCACCATTATAGGAAGAGATATCTCTGGAAGAACATGTTGGATTTTAGGTCCGGTTGATAGAAATGGCTAAGTACAAAAAGTATTCTTAGTAGAGGACAGTAAGTCGGATAGTATGTCTCTGTAGATGATGATCTGGTAATGCAGTTCAGGTATGATGTTCTTAGTTGTTTGATAGTGTTATGCTTCAAAGGTTAAGTCCTGATCTCCTCTGGAAGTCACCTTGAAGAATTGTCTAAGTCCGGGTAACCAAAGGTATAGCAGGAACAATGAATAGGGTCTAGTGCAGTGGTCCGCATTCCTCCACAAATAAGTATTTTGTTATGTAGTTTTAAGGTGTTGTAAACACTTATATGAAGTGTCTTATTCTAGAGTTAGGAGATCTGAAGTCCACCGGAAGGTTAGCTAAAAGCTGCTAAGTATCAGCATAGTGTTTGACAGAGACAAAGTTTGAGTTCTGATGGTCCACATTTCTTTGCAAGATGATATAATGCCTTGCGGTTCTAAGGGTATGATTGGGAATGTGTAAAGAGTCCTTGATGCATTTTTGGAAGTGTTTTGTGATCCACAGTAGAAGTTGAAAGTCAGCAGATGAACCTGTTAAGCATGCTCTTGAGGAATAGGCCGATTGGTGAGATAAATCATGATGCGGAGAAAGGATAGTGTGTGAAAGATCTATTCAAGTATTTGAATGATTAGAGCCAACATATATGAACATGTTTGGGAAAAGATTTGGGTCTACATGACACATAGTGCATTGGATTGAGTGACAAGGTACATCTTTCTATGTACATGTTTTATTTCTTGGATGCTGACCTGATTATGGATTAAATCATGATGTGAATATATATAAGAGCGATGATTTTTGGTTAAGTGTGTAAGTAGAGAAGTAGTGTGTGTATGGTGCAAGCATGCGAATAGAAGAGCAGAGTTAGAAGAGAAGCAGCGATGAAGACTTGGGATTTAGAATTCAGTTGCTAAATGACTGCACCCTAGCATAGTGGTAGATGCTTAAGCAGTATTCAGTTTTCATGTGCAATATGATTGGAAGCAAGCTTTCATTATCAAGACAGTGAGCTAGCAGTGAGCATCCAATAGGGTTTAACAGCCCTTATTGTAATCTTGCTAGGTTTAGGGTTGAGGCAGTGAGCCTGCTAAATCTAGTTGCACTTCATGGCAGTAACCCAGCATGTTCTAGGCCCGTGGAGTGACCAAGCCTAAACATCATTTTTGTAAAGATTGCAATATATTTATGAGAGCTAATCCTCTCCATGGTTTTTCCCTTCTTGGGTTTGCCACGTAAAATCTTGGTGTTATGTGTCATGCTTTCGTGGATGTTGTTCAGTTGTATATTTTGCTTCTATTGGATTATTCTTTTGAAATTGTTAAAAGTAAAAGTGCAAGAAAAGATTTATAGAACACTGATTCACCCCCCCTCTCAGTGTTCCTGACAATCAACAATTGGTATCAGAGAAAGGTTCCTTGGAAAAGTTTAACAGCTTAACGAAGATCTGGGATAGTATGATCATGGTAGCAAGAAGGTATGGAAATTATGAGAGATACAACCAACTAGAAGCAGCTCTTATGGATCTTGAAAATTCTGAAGTAGAGGTTAGAGATCTGAAAGAAAACTTGCAACAAGCTGATGAATGCATCTTAAAGCTGAAAGAGCAAGTCAAGAAATTCAAAGACAAATACAAAGAATTCAGTGACCAATTGTTATCAGCAAATGAAGCCCTAAATAATTTGAAAGCAGAAGCTATAGAAAGAACAAGAGCAGAAGATTATCTAAATTTGATTGTGAAGAACAGATCAGAAGATTGTGCAAAGCTTGAAAAAGAAATTATAAGTTTAAAAATAGATCTAGAAAAGGCCAAAAGTTTTGAAGAAAAATTCAAGATAAGTACTGCAAAGCTTGATGAAATGATTGCTAGCCACGGGAATGCTAATGACAAACATGGTTTAGGATTTGAGAAAGGAGAAAGTTCAAATTTTGGTCAAATGAGCATTGATTCAAGGGAAAACAAAGGATACCAGTTTAGAAATCAAAGAAGAAGACCTAGAAGACCTCCAGTCAAACAACCAAATGCTCAAAGGTACTCATCTTTAAATGGTTATTGTAATTCATGCAATAAGTTTGGTCATAAGGTCACTCAGTGTAGGAGTATAATAAATCAAAAGATTCCATCATTCTCTGGTCAGTGGTTCAATTGCAAGAAACTTGGTCATAGAACAAATGAATGCAGAAATCACATCACAAAAAGTTTCAATAATGGGAGGAATGAACAATCATTCAAATGTAAATGTTTCATTTGCAATAGAACTGGTCATAAAGATGTTGTATGCCGAAGTAAAGTAAGTCAGAATTCTATTAGATGCAATGCATGCTATAAAATGGGACATAGATAAAATGAATGTAGAAGCTCGGTAAGAACTAACTTTTAAAATACAAGGAACAGTCAACCATTCAATGGAAAGTGTTTTGCATGCAATAGATTTGGACATATGGAAAATCAATGTAGATCAAATTCAATCAATGGAAGGAATCAAAGTCAAAAGAATGTGATGTGCTTTAATTGCAACAAATTGGGACATGTTGCAAAGTTTTGCAGAAGCAGGAATGTGAAGAGAAATCACTATTCTGAAGAAAAGAAAATAGAGGAGAGGAATAATAAGGGAAAAGAAAGAGCTGATCCAACTGAAACTGAGGAAGAAATGGACAAGATCTGGATCGACAAGGAAGTAATTTTAGTTGAGGATAGATCCGCACCAACATTTGATGCGGATATCTTTTTTGAAGAATAAGTTGCGAGCACTGGCTCAGGGGGAGCAGTATTGAAAATCCAAACTCCCCAGCTAGACAATTGATGCTAAAAATTAGCACATAGATTCTTGGTAGAATTTGACAAGACAAATCCTCTGAAAGAAAAATCGGAAGGAAACAAGTGGATACGACACATTTCAGAGAAATCCTAATTAACTATATTTTTTAGTAAAGAGGCTAACAGCTTTTTGGAACAAGCATTAATGACAATTAGGTTAAGTCATGCAGAGGATAAAAGAGAGCTAGTTTGAATTTGAAATCACTTTGCATCTGAAGCTATCAAGTGTTCAAAGAGATTGAAGCCGAGCTTGAGCAACGACAACCAAGATTTGAAGCAGTTGAAGAAATTTGAAGAAAGGACACCCTAACACAAGGTATTTTCGTTAAAACCTCATTTGTAAATCTATTCAATTTCTGAAATGGCAACTCCACAAGTTATTGATATCACTGAACGACCTCAGCCCAAATTTAAGAAACACCCATTCAAAGAAACAGAAGTGGATCTGATGGGTTTGTTTTCAGATATTCCTCATGGAGTTCTGTATGTTGAGGATGTTAGGGCATACATTCATGATGCTCTAGAAGAACATGGGAAGAGCAAACTCACAGACTTATTTCTAGATCATCTATGTGATGGAGGTTATGATCTGAAAAATGAATATAAGGCATTGGAGACAAAGAAATTTAGTCAATACATCGACTTTCTAACTTTCGCAGAGGATGAATGGGTCTGGTATGTGTTAAGCAGGGTTCATGATGAATTCATATGGCTCGAGAGACCTTTCAAGATTACAAAGGATGTTATTAAGGCAATCATTGGATTATGTTCTATCGGATCAGTACCACTTCTGAAAGCTATAAAGAATGATAAAGTAATGGTAGCCATCGGAGCCAAGTTTGACAAAAGAGCATTAACAATCAATGATATTGAAGACTATGCTGTAAGATTTGCATCTATGGTTATTGGTTACAATGTTTACTTCTCAAATCATGAAAATTTAGTATCTGGTACAATAATTTATATAGCTTTTCAGATGATGAAGGAAGATGCAGAGTATGATCTTTATGAACTGCTCTAGTAGCAACTGATTGAAAATTTAAGGAAGACCAAAGATCAGAAATATCTATTCAAATATGGTATGTTGATTCTTTGTTTATTTTTCTACTACATGCAAGAATTACTAGGTATGAAAAATTTGCTCTAGACAAATGATGAGCCTGTAGCAGTTCAAATTAGAAACCATCTGAATAGTATAGGAAGCATTGACACTCAGAAATCGGCCTTGTGGGGCTAATTCAAAAATTTTCAAAGCATGATGCAGTCTAGGGAAAGAATCCCTAAGGCAATTGTTGAGAAATTCAAAGACACTATCTGCTTCATGGTCACTAAGGATTAGTATTTAATGGAGGCCATGGAACCTAGAACTGTATGGGTAATGCCCATAGGTTATGAGGTAGATAAGCACATTTTGGAAAATTATGCCCAGCATCTACTCAACAAACCTAAACATGCCAAGGAAGAGAGGTTTGGAACATATGAGGAGTTATCTGTGAAACTCCATGTTGAACTTAGACAAACCGAATCCACCAGAAAAGTGAGAAAAGAGGTGGAAGAAATTGCTGCAAGGTATGGCATCACTAAAGAGCAACTCAGGGAATCTAGGGAAAATGCAAAGAAAGCTAAGAAAGAAAAGCAAGATAGTGATCAGACTAAGGTTCCAGAAGAGCCTATGAAGAAACCAAGAGGGCCCAAAATAACACAAAAGACTACCAGAAGCTCTGCTACCTCATCTGGTACAACATCATTAAAGAAACCCTCTGACAAAGATCCAAAGAGGAAGAAGATGAAGGGAAAAAGAATGTATGCAAGTATAAGTGAAAAAGATGAAGAAGAAACTGAGTTTGATGAAAACATCAAGAAATTGAAAACTGAGTCCACTAAAACCTCTGAAAAGAAGAAAGCTAGCAAAAGACAGAAGGTAGACGAGTCTCCAACCACATTAACACTCAAGAAGATGTATTAAAGTCTGTCACTGTTGATGGAAATCTGAAACCTATGGCTGAATTCTATGATGATTACAATGATGCTGACAAAAGGATTTTGGAAGAAGCTATCATAGAATATCTGAACATATACAAGAGAGCTCTCATTGAGATCATTGGTGATCTCCCAAATACCTTGGGCAGTATTCTATTAGTTAGAAAGGAAACTAATGTAGCTAAGGATGTTGAGCTCAGAGAACACACTTTGATAAAGTTATGTCCGAATATCGCTTCAGAAGAAAATGCCAAATTCTCCAAAGTACTTAACAATGAGTTCAGATCAAAGAGAAGAATGAATGCATTGATGATAGGAGAAATTGACAAAGTTGTCAAGGAAACAGAGGAGATTATCTTGGAAATATTAAAGAAATACAATATTTCCACCATCTATGCCAATGAGGAAACAAAGGATGATGACACATCTCTACCCCAGACAAGCCAAGATCAAGGACCAGAACAAAGTAATCAAGTCCCTAACATGAACACATTGAACATGTTACATCAAGGAAAAACTAAAATGAATCTACCTCTTAAGCAACAGGTTGAAGATGAAGAGAATAGGGAATAGACAAGGAGTCTTACACTAGAACAAAACACAAATCAACAAGAAAATATGGGCATAGACCCTCTAGAACGAAGTTAAGGAAAATCACTAGAGAGGGCAAGAGACATTGCAGGTGTCTCTACTGATTCTAACAGGCAACAAATTGCAGAAGAGTTTGAACTCCCTCAAGGTCCAATCAATTTGACCTCATTGTAACCTTTTAAAAAGTTCAAACTCATATCTAAGGTTCAGGCAAGGCATAGAAAGAGTTGTTACAATTACATGATCAAGATAACAAACTAATCAATGAAGTATCTAACGTCTTGGAAAAGCTGATGCCATCATTCCAAAGGGATACCTCATTATCCCCTATTGATCATCTCAAGAATCTATTAAACTCTGTAAGTGTACATTTTGAATATTTTGAAAAATCTACAAAAACAAAGGTTAGAAAAGAGTTTAATGAAAATAGATTGACTGAGTTAAAGACTATGATAGCCAAAGACAAAACTCTGTTAGAGAATAGAATTAAGAACATACAAGGTGCCATTGAAGAAGTCGGAAAAATATACAATTTTTTTTTATCTTGGCCAAAGATCACAAAGGAGCTAGAAGATAAAATCAAAGACTTGGAACTCAAACTAGTAAATATCTCTGAGACATATAATCCAGCAGCTGAGTCAATAAGTGCTAAAGAAACACAAGTTGCAAGCATCCATAATGATTTGAACACTCTAACAAAGAAAAGGGGAGAAATCAAAGACAGGTTGTGCCAGCTAAAAGGACTGATAAGTCCGAAAATTGATTCCATGGCCAGTTTGGCAGATGAGGCCTTGAAATCTCAAGCACTAATTGATACACCATCAAATGTCCATAAGGCAGAGAAGCTAGTATTTTTTTATGAATGGCCACATCCATATTCTAGAAAGCATAAAGCATAGATGGAATGGAGAGACATCTCTAATAAAGACTATCTATAATGACATTTTGCCTTTAGTCATAAATTAAGATGAAGATTGTTCTTGTAAATATGTGGCATAGTATATAAAACTGACATTTTGACATATTTTTGGTCCCGATTCACACCCTTTGCCATTGATGTCAAAGGGGGAGAAGAAGATCAGTGAAAAATGGATAATCATCTCAGGGGGAGCAGGAAAATAAAGTGTATATAGTAAGGGGGAGCATTCAAGCATTTTTCACTAAGTGTTACCATCAATGCCAAAGGGGGAGATTGTTGGCAAGAGACACTGCTTCAGTATGAACCAATATGTTGTCATTGATGGAAATAAGGTTTAGAGATCCTATCACCATGATAGGAAGAGATATCTCTGGAAGAACATGTTGGATTTCAGGTCCGGTTGACAAAAAATGGCTAAGTATGAAAAGTATTCTAAGTAGAGGATAGTAAGTCGAATAGTATGTCTCCGTAGATGATGATCTGATAATGTGGTTTAGGTATGATGTTCTTAGTTGTTTGATAGTGTTATGCTTCAAAGGTTAAGTCCTGATCTCCTCTAGAAGTCACCTTGAAGAATTGGCTAAGTCTGGGTAAGCAAAGGTATAGCAGGAACAGTGAACAGGGTCTAGTGCAGTGGTCCGCATTCCTCCACAAATAAGTATTGTGTTATGCAGTTTTAAGGTGTTGTAAAGACTTATATGAAGTGTCTTATTCCAGAGTTAGGAGATTTGAATTCCACTAGAAGGTTAGCTACAAGATGCTAAGTATCGGCATAGTGTTTGATAGAGTTTGACAAAGACAGAGATTGAGTTCTGATGGTTCACATTTCTTTGCAAGATGATATAATGCCTTGTGGTTCTGAGGGTATTATTGGGAATGTGTAAAGCATCCTTGATGCATTTTTGGAAGTGTTTTGTGATCCACAGTAGAAGTTGTAAGTCAGCAGATGAACTTGTTAAGCATGCTCTTGAGGAACAGGCTGACTGGTGAGATAAATCATGATACAGAGAAAGGATAGTGTGTGAAAGATCTATTCAAGTATTTGAATGATTAGAGCTGACATATATGAACGTGTTTGGGAAAATATTTGGGTCCGCGCAACACGTAGTGCATTGGATTGAGCGACAAGGTACATCTTTCTATGTACACGTTTTATTTCTTGGATGCCGACCTGATTATGGATTAAATCATGATGTGGATATATATAAGAGAGATGATTTTTGGTTAAGTGTGTAAGTGATGAAGTAGTGTGTGTGTATGGTGCAAGCATGCAAATAGAAGAGCAGAGTTAGAAGAGAAGTAGCGATGAAGACTTGGGATTCAGAATTCAATTTTCATGTGCAATATGATTGGTAGCAAGCTTTCGTCATCAAGGCAGTGAGCTAGTAGTGAGCATCCAATAGGGTTTAACAACCCTTATTATAATCTTGCTAGGTTTAGGGTTGAGGCAGTGAGCCTGCTAAATCTAGTTGTACTTCATGGTAGTAAGCTAGCATGTTCTAGGCCTATGGAGTGACCAAGCCTGAACATCATTTTTGTAAAGATTTCAATATATTTATGAGAGCTAATCCTCTCCATGGTTTTTCCCTTGTTGGGTTTTTCGCATAAAATCTTGGTGTTATGTGTCATGCTTTTATGGATGTTGTTTAGTTGTATATTTTTCTCCTATTGGATTATTCTTTTGAAATGGTTAAAAGTAAAAGTGTAAGAAAAGATTTATAGAACACTGATTCACCCCCCCTCTTAGTGTTCCTGACAATCAACACCGCCCACTAAGAGGATAGTGAATAAGTGCATTAATATTCAAAATATTCCTAAAATCATTGTGCATGAGGCACCTAATCCACCTCCTTTCTCTAAACTTGTGATTGTAGTTCAAGCTATTCCAAAACTATCTTGACCTCCTGGTTACATTCTCAACTTTGCAAAGTAGATTGCTCAAAGGAATCAAGGTGTTCAAATTGTGTCACAACAACCTCATTATCATGTGGTTGCTCACACACACAACACCTATAATAACAAGAAAAGTAGGAAAGCACCGAGTGTGCCCACTTCTCTTCCACCTTCTCAACCTTTTCTTCCCCCACCTCCTCATCTTCTTCAACATGTTGGTAGAGAATATGATCTTTTCAAATAGCTCCGCACTACTCCGACTAAAATCTCTCTATGGGATTTAATACAAACATCACCTACATACCACATAATGCTCCAAGAGGCTCTACAGAAGGAAGT
Source organism: Cunninghamia lanceolata (assembly GCA_027924645.1). Classification (NCBI taxonomy): domain Eukaryota; kingdom Viridiplantae; phylum Streptophyta; class Pinopsida; order Cupressales; family Cupressaceae; genus Cunninghamia; species Cunninghamia lanceolata. Next base: position 616,202 of record BSBN01001299.1, read on the forward strand.
TGTTCCACCTTCCATCATACTTAATGATGTAGTATCTCTATTTAGTTGTATGCATGCGACAACATCAAATATCTTATTTCAACAATATGAATTACCTCCCATAGAAGTGAAAAACCAATATGATCCTCTAATGATATTCATCATTATTAATAGAATGAGGATAAGACACACTATTCAATTGATGGTGGATCAAGTCTTAATGTCTGTGGCATATACTTGTTACATAAAATCAATGTTGATACGTCTCTCATTAAACCAGATAAACTCAATATTCATGGCTTTGATTATGTTGGTAGACAATAATTAGGTACTATCACCTTAAATGTTAAGGTTGGACCTATGATATTTCCTACCCTTATCCATGTCATGCCTAATTCTCTCTCATACAATATTCTTCTTGGTAGACCATGGATTCATGCCATGGGGGCAGTCCCATCTACCCTTCATCAATCAATAAAGTTTATTTTTGACAACAAACTACATACAATTGAAGCTGATCCAATTCTAGAAAGTTGCTTGCAAACAAAAATGGGACATCAACTTCCTCTTTCAAAGTCTCTTAATAATTTGATTCCTTCTTTAAAAAAATTGACCCACTACCCTCCACTGCTAACAACAGTGATGGTCAGGATAGTGTTGGTCCTTCAATGGATTTTTTAGTGATGATTTGGGTTCATTAGATTTTAAACCCACCTTTATGGGTGAATATAAAGTCTCACCCTCAAACCATAAAACCTCGAAGGTGAATTCAATTTCTTCCACACAATCCTTGCTGCTCCTAAAAAACTTAAACTCAAAAGTAAGGATGATGGAACTTTTGATATTGATTTTACCACTAGTGATGATCTTCTTTCTTCTATAGAAATGGTGGCCATTTGTGATGTATCATCTCAATCTAAAAAGCTCAAATCTAATGGATCATCTTTTTCTAATTCATGTTTTGGAAATGACGAGGTCCCTTTAGATTTCAACCTCCATTTGTTTGTTGAAACAAAGATTGACCCTCCTCACCATGATCAAAAGTTTGATCCTTCCATTTATTCTTCAACATATAATCATACTTCTAAAATTAAAAAAACTATTCATTTGACCTCTCCTCTTCTTGTGGACATGGAGACACATTATGGGCATGGATTCAAAACTCTTTATAAACTTGGATACAATGGAAACATGGGTTAGGATGCAAAGAACAAGGCATTAAGGAACCCATGGAACCAACACCGCACTTGTCTAAAGTATGTGTAGGTTTCTGACCTTCTCCTACATTCTCTCCACCATGTTCACAACAAAAAGGATTTCTTCCTACTCCACCTATATCTTCTATTCTATCTCAACAAGAGAGTATTTTGTCGAGTATACTCAAGGATTGCTTAATCACTCTTCCTCCTCCAACACACAAAAATATTCTACAAGATAATCATTCAATACCTCATTATTGTTCATATCATTGAGCGCTTGGCCATTCTACTAAGGATTGTCAAGCCTTGGGTGACAAAATTCAACAAATTTGAAGACAGTATGGCTCTAGCACTTTTCACCACACTTGATGTAGTCCCTATAGCACCTTTTCCTCCATCCATTTTATAATAAGTAAGTTAGGGGAGGATGATTTATTATAGGCCAACTCTCAAGTGTGGTCCCTCCTCATTTTGTGTTATGATTGTACGTACTATTATCCCCATATTGTGATTTTTTTAATGGTCAGTTCTCCCTTGACACCCTTGTTAGCACAAAGGTACAAGGAGAAAGAACACATCATGTCATTCTTCTATATTTCGTGATGTACAATTTCATTATTCTCCTTGGATGATTTAGCATCATTTAATTATTCAATTGTTGCTTTAATGTGATGTTTCTTCCATCGTCATCATATTTATGTGGCACCTTGTTACAATGCTCAACATCATACCATGACTACATAAGCCATTGTGTATCATGCCTACAAGCATTGTGTTGGTTTCCTCATCTTGGGGGCAACCCCTTGTGGTGATGTAGCTTATGAGAACACATATCATTTGGGCATGTCTTTTAGAAATCTCTCGTGCCTGTTTTATATTTTTTCCTTATTCTAGCTTAAATGAAATTGTTCTCTGAAGGAGTAAGCACTTCTTTAAGGTGGGGGCATATATCATGATATTCACTTTGTTATACACCACGCAGCTAGTCTCATTTGATTATATTTGAAGCATCTTGCCAAAGATACACATTTCTCTTAGAAAGTGCTTGGAGGCAAGATCTTGAGTCTATCTTGCTTTCTGTGGTTTAAGTATTGTATTTTCTAGAGAAGGGTTGTGCCACCAACTTGAGTTTGGTTGGAGTACCTTCAGGTATGGTTGCAATGCCTTCTTATTCTGCAAGACTTCATGTAAATCCTCTTGTAGGAGGTGGATTGTGTATTCCCTTGAGTGGAAACACTTCTCTAGATGTGGATTATTTGTATGATGTGTTGTATCCTCTCATGCTTCTCATTTCTAACTAACCCCCTCTTATCATTCTTTTTATTGCATCTTGAGGAATTATGCATGATGATTGAGACAACCTTTTAGATTGAGGTCTCTTTTGTCATGCTGACTTAGGGTCTTCTACTATTTTCTCTCTCCTTATGGATGTTGTATGATTCATGTATTATCCTTGAGTTCTTCTCATGTATTCCATGTGTGTTTCATGCATATTCTATGTATAAATTGTGTATGGTGTGTATACTTTGTGTATGGTGTCTACACTTTGTATATTGTATGTATACTTCATGTATGGCATATATGCTTTGTGTATTGCATGTATACATTGTGATCACTCAAGTGTTTGCCTTATGTATATATTTTATTGTCTCATGTTTTCCAAGTGCTTCATGTATATAGAAATTATGCCTTGTGTCTTATGTGTATGCAATTCTTCTAGATTCATAGAATCCTAAGCTTAGGGGCTTGTGCAACTTCTGACTTGGTGACATTCTATGAGTTCTATATATGTTTTGATTGAAATATGTCCTCTTTGTTCTTTAGTGTGAGTATGAGCATAAGATCATACCCCCACTAAAGTGGGGGCTAAATGTTATGGAGTAAAATGTTTACCCTTGCCATTTTACACGTAGTTTAGCACCTAGGTGGACCTAAAACAATTAATTTTTAATCTCAATGCATAAAACCCAAAAGATGACTTTAGAATGGGACTAAGAACACTTAATTGAGTACATCCCAAAGTTTATTAGGGCTAAAGGACAAGGACGCCCAGTGCCCTGGTCCGTCCTTTAGCTTGGGGCTAAATTAAGGTTATGTCAACTTTTGACATCTCTAATGTTTATTCATGTCGGCCTCATTTGGTTTAATTCCATGAAAATCAACAAGAATGAATATAAAAGGAAGTTTTTGTATTCATTTGAACAACTAATGAATCAAAGCACTCTAGCACTCTCTCTCTCTCTCATGCTCTCTATTATTCTCTTAAGCTCTCTATGGTGGATTATTGTTGTACTAACTTCTTGCAAGTCTTGTGCAGATCTCTCTACTTCTTTGGGGCTACACCAAATTCTTGAGTGAAGTTATGACACCACATCAAGAAAGCTAGGGTTTCCATGCTCATGATAACCCTTTTCCTTCATGCTTTATTATAGAATTCCATTTTACTTTAGATTTGCCTTTGCCCTCTTAGGGCACACACTCTTTGATATCTTATCATTGCTATAGTGGAGGTGGAAACACTATTCATGGGGATTTACTTAGGTAAGATCCTAAATAGAACCAAACATTCTTCCTTATTTCATGTGTCTAGGTTGCATTCAGTAGAATTAGACGACAACAAGTGACAGGAAGTAGGAAGGCAGATAGGGGAAGACACCCAGATCAGAGTATTTTGTAGAACCCTAATTTAGGACCAGGGTGCCTAGCGCCCTTTACCCACTTGTTTAGGTGGCCAAAACCTCCTAGTATTAGGTTCTCATAGCTCTATTTAGCCCCTCCTTGCCATAACTTTCTAGGTTTTCGACAATTTTAGGTCTGTAACTCCTATTTTTTCTATTTTAGCTCTAGAAATCCTAGATTTGGTAATTAGTCATAAGATCTCTCTCCTTATCAATAAAGGGACAAATCAATAGACCTCTTAGTTATCCTTTGAGGACTTAGCTAAGTATCGAGTCTCCTTGACTTGTTTTCCAATGTTTATGTAGAAGAGGGTTTGACCTAGTTTATGGTTTTAAGCTAAGTCAACTTTTTTGACATAACAAATCTTGGGAATTAGAAACACTTAGAATTCTTTCCTTGTAGTGGGCCTACCTAAGGATTTCATAACCTTAGGGGATGACTTGAACCAAATGTTCTAGTGTGGTATACAAAGGGGGAGAGCAAAATATGTACCTCAAAGGAGTCATCATCATGTCTAGTGTAGCCTTGGCACCTCTTTTCATAAGCAATCAAGGTGAAGTGGTATTGGGTTTTCCCATGAACACATGCTCATAGATGGGCTCTGATTCATGGACTTTGGCCTTACAAACCTAAAATATGTTTGAGGACATCCCCTAGCATCTTGTTTATACTAGACAAGACCTCTTGGTCATACATAGTAATTAGCATCAAGAAATTACTGACTCTATAACCCCTAGAACCAAGTGTGTATGCTGTGTATTTTCTCCCCTCGTCCCATTGAGATATCTTAGGTGATCAAAAGTGATTAGTTTCCTAATCATGGGACTTGCACACCACAACTAGACAAGGCATTTTGGTGGGACCAAGATTATGAACACACCTTCTTGAATAACATAGGATTGTTCATGTGCTTGTCATGTTTTCTTATGTGAAACCCATGAAATCTCCAAAAATCTAAAAATATTTGGAAAAATCTTAAAATTTTAAAAAAAGAATTGAAAAACCTTAAAATCCAAAAAGTCCTCAAAACATCAAAAATCATCCTTAAAAGGTCATCCTTGAAATCGAAGATCCAATCATCCAAACAATTAAAATCCAAGGCCTAATCAAAACAAGCATCATGGGATCCTAATTTGAAAAGTTCATTGAGAAAGCTAAAACCCCATTTATAAATGGTGAGGATGATGATAGCCTTGTAGACCAAGATGAATATCACATCATGGCCATTACAACACATCCAATTTTTTTTATGAATCCTCTAGGCAAAACTATGCTTAAAAACCCTGATAATGATGATGATAGTCTTGTGAATCAAGATGAATAAATTCCAATGATCCCTTTGATGACATAATTTTGAGAAATCTTTCCATAAGCTTCCCTCACCCAACAATGAGAAATCAAGAGCCTCTAGACAATGATCTATCTAGCACTAGCTATCTCATAAATCACAATTACAAATCTATTGATCAACCTTATGGTACCTTTGACAAGGGAAACACCACTCTAGACCAAGGCTCTCATAACCAATCTATATCTCAAATCCCCATCTCATGCGAGTGCCTTGAAGCCTCTACATCCTATGCAAATCCTTAACCCTCAAAACCTTTACAATCCAAGTAATCCCATTAATCTGATCCCAACTCATCATGTAAAACCTACCATCTCCAATCATATCCTCCTTCATATATTGCAACCCTAATGAATTCCCTCCAAGGACTACTATCACCAAATCCTAGACACAAAAGAAAAAGAAAAGTTGTGGAGTCATACAATACAACTAGTCTAATGCCATATTTCTCTAGAAAATCCAAGCATGCTCTCAACAATGCTGTCATCCACCCAACACCTATCAAAATCATCCAAGAGCCTCCTAAAGTCATAATCCTTACAATTCTACCCATGTGGGAAAATAAATGTTGAACTTTCCATAGGACCATCAAATACCAAATCCATAGGTGTCCAAGGCCCCTCATCCATCCATGTGCAAAACTAAAGGAGTATCTCTGCACATTAATCACTAACAATAATACCAAATAGAGAATGACACTCCTCCATCATATCAATGAAGCAAGTCAAGATATGTCAAGATCTTGTTCCAAAGCATTTTCAATAATGTTCCCAATCAAATTAGGATCTAAGAACCCAATCTAATTCCTTTTGTGATCCCATACACTTTCAAAATCAAAGCACCCCCATCCATATAATCCCCCAACCACAATCGTATCACCTTGGTTCAACTATATTTATTTGAGGTGGTCTTCTTGCAACATAATAGAAAATTACAACCACCCCCAATTCTTACCTATCTAAAGAAGGATTCACATCTTTTTTCCAAAGAAACAAGTATCCCATTGCAATTTGCATATGTTAGAGCATGAACTATCAAGGAAAATGATTAGGCCTTTATGCACAATGAATCTTGGAGCCCATACATGTCAAATAAAATCAAGGATTCCATGGCATCAACTACAAATCTCACGAACACTTTAAAATGTTGGTAACACCTCCACAAATCATATGAAAGCTCCTTCTAACATCAAAATAGGCGCCTCTCATCACTCCTACAAATACATTGCTTCCACCAATCATGTCATCAACACTAATCCATTTATAGACACCATTATTTCTATCACCAACCTCGACCATACATCACCTCCAATCTCTAATTAAGATCAACAAAAACACACATCATTGGAATTATTCCAACATAATGAAGCTATAATAAATCCATGGAATTCCAAGATCATGTTTCCCCATGGGAACACACTATCAACTTTGCAAGCAATTTGGATGCACTAGCACCTAAAGTAAAAAGCCTATAAGAATCCTAAGATCACTATGTCTCAAGGCATCAACATGCAATATCAAATCAAAATCAGGTCAAAAATCAAAATGGATCTAAAGGGAAACATAGGCCCACATATCAAAAAGGAAACACAAAAACAATGTGGGTACCAATGCAAAAAGAAGTAATGAATCCAAATGTAGCATCAAAATTTGCATCTCCAAATGCTAATCCCATCCCTAAATCTCAAAATTGACCATCCCAAACATGAAACCCTAAATCCCAAAATCCCCCATCCCAATCCCAAAATCAACAATCTTATAATCCCCCATCTTGATCCCAAAATAAAAAAAAATCATGCATTTCTCCCAATCTGGAATCCCATACACCTAAAGTCCCAAATTCATATCCAAAGCTTCAAAATCCATCATGGTGTGCATAAATATTAGTCCTAGTTCCCCTTGGTCCCATGCCATTTTGTCATGCTTCCTCCATCCCATCCTTCCATAATCACACCTCTTTCATCCAAGCTTTCATATTATCAAACCATCCTTCATTCAACCTACCTTCCATCCCACTTTCCTTGGCATAATCCCCTAATGTTGGAGCTATTATGGTACCATGTTTACATCTTGGAGAAGCCAACTTAGCTATCAATAGATTTTCTTACATGTATAGAAAGCAATGCTAATCAGCATGGCCCGAGCACAACAATTGTTCAAAATGTGATACTATTAACATGATATGGAAACATATTCTTAAGTTCTAAAATACTAAATCCTAATCCATCCATCCATTCCATTCTAGTATCCAATATCCACAAAATCCAAACGCATTCAAAAAATTTAAAAAACCAAAAATATTAAAAAATTATCAAAAAATAAAAAAATCAAAAGATCAAAATAGTAAAGAGAAAAGTTGTCCAATGGTGAAAACAATTCTTGTGGTACCTTGTATAAGTACCATGATGAAACCCATTTGTGGGTGTCATGTGTAAAATCTTCTATCTATGAGCACCCTAAAGTTGGGGGAAAGCCTCACCCATCATATCCTACTCATCTATTATATATGCATATCTATCCCATCATCTCACCAACACATCCTTCCTTCCCTCTCTTGACCTTTGGACACCTCTTTGTATACCTAATCTTTTGCATCAAATCCTACCATATATCGTAACAAGTATTGCAATGCAATATTATGAGTGGCATATCCAAAGTGGAGTGTATTATTCCTATGTGACATAGTCTTTAGAGAACCCATCTTGAACCCTCCATATATTCATGCTCAATTTAATTCAACCGCAAATTTTCATCCACCCAAAATCCTATATCCCAATCCAAAAACTAGAAAAATCCAACATATTAAAAAAATTTTAAAAAATTTTTAAAAATGAAAAAAGTCTAAAGAAAAAATCATTCAATGGTGAAAAACATTCCCATGGTGCCTTGAACAAGTACCATGATGAAAACCCATTCATGGCCATCATGCATAAATCAACTATTTATGAGCACCTTGCACTTGGGAGAAAGCCTTACCCACCCTATCATACCCATCCATTCTATTTTCATATATATCCCATCATCCACAATCCATCCTCCCATCCAATCCTCCATCATTTCATCCTTTTTTCTAGACTTGGTTTTCCCTTTTCATTGATTCCAAGAAAATGGCTATCCCAACATAATGCATCATAATAATCCCACAACAGTTCATTTAATGTAAGCAATCCTAATCCCTGCAAATCTTGCCAAGTAATCCCACAAATTATCTAAAAGCATCCATCAGTTTTGTTCCTATCCTTGCTGCAAAGCTTGATCAACAAAAACCAAATCATCATTGGGATATATCATTTCCAATCCTTGTGTTGTTCTTGGGATATATTTGATGCAGGAGTATCCATGGCATAATGGCAATCCTGTGTCAACCCAAATATGTTTAATTTCCTGTTGCATTTTTGGTGGTGGTTTGAATTTCATATTTTGTCTTGTGAAATTCATTTTGATGTGCATTTGGATGTCATGTCATGTTTTAAAATTAAAATTGCAATTTGGAGTTAATTTGGTGAAAAACAGGATAGAGGAGATAGTAAAGATTGTGCTTTAAAATCACAAAAATCTAGAAAAAAAAAAAATGGGCGTGGGTTTTTTGGAGGCTTCTAATTTCATTTAAAATAGCCAATTCAAGATTCCCAAACTAGTATAAAATAGGGATGGAGAGAGTGGGTGCCCAAGATAAGGAAATCGGATTTTTTCTTTAATGCATAATAGCAAGAAAGCTAAAAATAGCACCACCACAAAGCACGGCAAGGCACAAAGTTTGAATGGCTTATTTTAGTCAATTTATTTGATTAAAATAATTAAAAATTGGCTTTTCTAAATGGGGGCATGGCATTTCTGAGTTGGCATGTTGAATGCATTGAAATGAACATCAAATGAAGGAAAATTACATTTCATGCAACAAGAGTAGAAATACAAAAGGAAATGGTAATTCATTTTGAGAGTTAGTTTTTTCAGGTTGAAGGGGAGACAAAGAGAAGGCATGGCTGACCTCCAAGAGGGTCTTGGAATTGTGTTGTTTCTGATTTGGAGTTGTTTGTATAGCCATTATGATTCTAGAAGAACCAGTTGCAGTTGCATAGTTGTGATTGTGATTTTGCAGGAGTTGGAAGGACAAGTTTTATGAAATTTGGGTTTGTTGTAGAAAACAATTTTATATCTAATTTTTGCAGCTTTGTAAGGGTTTATTACAGCCCCATTGTCCTTTTTGGACTGATGTAATTTTATTTTATAAAATTGGATGAAAGTATGGAAATTTGGTTGCAAGTTACAAACTAGTTTTGCAATTAATTGTGCAAGTATTTTTTCTGTAGTTAAAGTAGTTTTATTTCTACCTGTATGTGTGTGAGATTTCATGTGAGAGTTGTTTATTACAGCCCTCATTTCATTAGTGGTATCAAAGTAGGTTTGATCCTGAGTGTGTAGACAGACCATCGAAGAGAGGTAGTTTACACTAGGACTTGTGAGTTGTGGTATTGTAGAGATGTTTGCTAGAGGAGCCCCACAAGGTAGGGGTAGAGGAAGAGGAAGAGGAGAGAATTTTTTTAGAGATGATTTTAGATCCTTGAGAAGGTAGGTAGAGACTTTACAAGATGATATAAGGAGATGTTTTGCAAGAATAAGAGACCCAGGAAGTGATGATGAGAGAACTGAGAATACTAGTCAAGCTGGAATCCAAAGAATCCAAGGTGCAATAGCAGCAACAATTGCTCATGATCCTTCGGTAATTGTATTATCAAGGATAGGAAAAAGGCCTAAGATGGATGTGCCTACATTTAGTGGAAGTTTGAATCCAGAGGAATTAGTAGATTGGCTTAATGATATGGAGGAATATTTCAAATTTGAAGAGATACAAGATCCTGATAAAGTAAAATTTGCCAAGACAAGGTTGAAGGGACATGCTTCAATATGGTGGAGAGAGGTTCAATTAGAAAGATGAAGAAGAGGAAAAGATAAAATTACCAAATGGGACAAAATGGTGGAGAAAATGAAAAGGCAATTTATTCCTATAGACTATGAATTGGATTTTCTCAAGAGGATGCAAGGCTTGAAGCAAGGAAGCAAGACTGTTAAAGAATACACTGAAGAATTCCATATACTTCTTATCAGGACTAGACATTTCGAGGCAACCAAGGAAAAGGTTGCAATATATATAAATGGGTTGAGACCAAGCATTCAAGAAGAGATGGTACTTGTCAGAGTTGTGACAATGGAGGATGCTTACCAAACAACATTGAAATTAGAAGAGAGGGTGAATAAGAGGTTTGAAAACAAGCAGAAAGGAAGAGGTCGTGGAAGCAAGGTAGGAGGAAGAACTTACAAAATTGAAGACAATCAGAAAAAGAGCTCCAAGAATAAAGAGGGCAGCAATAGAGTAGCAAAATATGAAGGACAAAGTTCAAGAGACCAAAATTTCAGAGGAAGAAGTAGAGGTCATGGTTATGGTGGAGGCCCATTCATAGGCACTTGTTTGAAATATGGAGAAGAAGGGCTCAAGCCTATGATTGCCCACAAAAAGAGGAGAAGCCAAGAAGGAGACAAGAGTACCAAGGAAGAGCAGAAAATGTCAATGAGGAAGAGGCACCTTCCTTAGAATATGAAGATGCAGAAGAGGGAGAGGTCTTGGTGACAAGAAGAGCACTCCTGAATGAAGACAGTGAGCATGTGCAAAGAAAGAAGTTATTCAAAACAAGGTGCAAGTGTGAAGGAAAAGTGTGTAGCATCATAATAGATAGTGGAAGCACAAACAATCTTGTGTCTGATGAAATGGTGAGGAAGTTGAATCTTGAGAAGAGGAAACACCCAAATCCATACCGGATTGCTTGGGTGCAAGATAATCAAAAGTTGTTAGTGAATGGACAATGCAATGTGAAGTTTAAGGTTGGGAATTAGATCATGATGAGATTCTATGTGATATCATCCCTATGGATGCTTGTCACATTTTGCTTGGAAGACCATGGAAATATGATAGAAAGGCCATACATGATGGGTGGGCCAACACCTACATAATTGTAAAAGATGTAGTGAAGCATAAGTTGAAGCCTTTGAAGGAGGAAAATGTTCAAGTTTGTGGTAATGCTAGAGTTTTCTTAGTTGATGTAAGGAGATTTCTTGGTGGTATGAAGCGTGAGAAGGTTTGTTTTTCTCTTATTCCTAAAACTAATAGTAGAGTTGTTGAAGATGTTCCTATGAAAGTTGTAGATTTGTTGCAAGAGTTCCAAGACATTATGTCTAATAATGCACCAGAAGGACTCCCACCAATGAGAAAATCAGTCATCTAATTGATCTGATTCCAGGAGCAAGTTTACCCAACAAGGCAGCCCATAGGATGTCACCAACAAATAGTGAAGAGCTAAACAAACAAACTTAGTAAAGTTGTTGAAGAAGGGATTGATTCAGGAGAGTTTGAGTCCTTGTGCAATGCCTACAGTATTGGCACCTAAGAAGGGAGGAGAGTGGAGAATGTGCACGGAATCTAGAGCTATAAACAAGATCACAATAAAGTACAAATTTCCATTACCTAGAATGGATGACATAATGGATTTGCTTGGGTGGAGCAGAACACTTCACCAAGATTGATTTGAAGAGTGGGTATCACCAGATAAGGATACAAGAAGGGGATGAGTCGAAGACTACATTCAAGATGAAAGAAGGTTTTTATGAGTGGTTGGTCATGCCATTTGGGCTAACCAATGCACCTAGTACTTTTATGAGACTAATGAAAGAAGTTTTGAAAGAGTTTCTTGGAAGGTTTGTGATAGTTTATTTAGATGATATTCTCATTTTTAGTTAGACACTAGAGGAGCATTTGATGCATATTAGGTGTGTGTTTGAAAAGCTTAGAGAAGAGAAATTGCTGATTAACCTTAGTAAATGTAGCTTTGTGAAGAAGGAATTGGTGTATTTGGGTTTTGTGGTGTCAAGTGAAGACATTAAGATGGATCCAAAGAAGGTGAAAGAAATTCTAGAATGGCCTACACCGAGAACAGTAACCGAGGTGAGATCTTTTCATGGTTTAGCCAGTTTCTATAGAAAGTTTATTAGAGGATTTAGTAGCATATGCAGCCTACTAACAGAAACTATGAGAGGTGATAAGAAGGATTTTAGGTGGACTTCAGGGGTAGAAAAAAGTTTTAATGTGTTGAAGGCAAAAGTTATAGAGTAACCTGTCTTAGCACTTCCAGATTTCAACAAGGTTTTTCAAGTAGGCTGTGATGCAAGTGGTAGTGCCATTGGAGCTATTTTGAGTCAAGAAGGTAAACCCATTGCTTATTTTAGTGAGAAGTTAAATGATGCTAAAAAGAAATATTATGTGTATGATCAAGAGTTTTATGCTATTATGCAAGCATTGAAGAAGTGGAGGCACTATCTTTTGCCAAAGGAATTTGTTTTATATGCTGATCATCAAGCTTTACAATATTTGAGAAGCTAAGGTAAGCTAAGTCAAAGGCACATGAAATGGGTTGAGTTTTTACAAAGTTACACTTTTGTTTTGAAGCATAGGAGTGGGAAGTCCAACAGAGTTGCAGATGCTTTGAGTGGGAGGCAGAATTTGTTGGTTGAAATGCAGGTGGAAGTTGTAGGATTTGAGGAGTTGAAGGATTTGTATGAGGAGGATCCAGATTTTGGGGAAGCTTGGAGAGCTTGCAAGAATCCTATTTTAGTAGAGAGAACAAAATGGTTGGATTATCTTATCCAAGATGGCATGTTATTCTAAGGTAGCAAATTATGCATTCCAAGGAGTTCTATGAGATTGAATCTAATCAAGGAGAAGTATAGTGGTGGTCTTGCAAGTCATTTTGGGATGTCTAAGACTATTGCACTTGTAGGTGAGAGGTATTTTTGGCCTCAATTGTAGCGAGATGTGAGGAAATATGTGCAAGGTTGCATGGTTTGTCAAATGGCAAAGGGTGTGAATCAAAACACTAGTTTGTATCAGCCATTATCTGTACCTAAGAGGCCATGGGAGGACATAAGTATGGATTTTGTTCTTGGTTTGCCAAGGACACAAAGAGTGAATGTTTCCATCTTTGTTGTGGTAGATAGATTCTCTAAGATGGCACATTTTATTCCTTGTCATAAGACTAATGATGCTGTGAATGTTGTAGATTTATTTTTCAAGGAAGTTGTGAGACTTCATGGACTTCCAAAGGGCATTGTTTCTAACAGGGATACCAAGTTTGTTGGCTACTTCTGGAGGAATTTGTTGAAGAATCTCAACACTGAATTAAAGTTTTTCTCAGCATACCATCCTCAAACAGATGGACAAACGGAGGTGGTGAATACGAGTTTGGGAAATTTGTTGAGATGCTTGGTTGGAGACAAATTGAAAGGGTGGGATTTGATCCTACCATAGGCTGAGTTTGCCTACAACAACTCGGTCAATAGAAGCACAAGTAAATCACTATTTTAGATTGTTTATGGCAGTAGCCCAAGAGTTGTTTCAAACTTAAATCAGATTGGTAAAGATGTGAAAAAGAGTGTAGATGCAGAGGATTTTGCAGAGCATATGAAAGGCCTATATGATGAGGTGAGAAAACATATCAAAAAAATGAATTTTTCTTATAAAACTAATGCTGATTTGAAGAGGAGACATAAAGAGTTTTAGGTTGGAGATGAAGTGATGGTGCATCTAAGAAAGGAGAGATTTCCAGTGGGTACCTACAACAAGCTCAAAATGAAGAAGTTTGGATCGTGCAAGATTGTGAGAAGACATGATTCCGGTAATGCATATGAGGTAGAATTGCCCAATGAGTTTAATATTTCTCCAATTTTTAACATTTTAGATCTGAACATATTTTATGAAGGTGAAAATGATGAAGTTACAACAATTAGACATGCACAAGCACTCACACCTACTTCAGAAAATGAAAAGATTGAAGCAATTCTTGATAGCAGGGTGAAAAGAAGCACTAGAAGAAAGCAATATATGGAGTATTTGATGAAATGGTTTGGGAGACCTGTGGAGGATTCTTCATGGTTATCTAAGGCTGAGATTACTCATCTTAGATATCCTCTTGAGAAGTGATGAGATCACTTTTCTTCTACCGTGGGTGTCTAATGCAGGAGCATCCATGGGATAGTGGCAATCCTGTGTCAACCAAAATATGTTTAATTTATTGTTGCATTTTTGGTGGTGGTTTGAATTTCATATTTTGTCTTGTGAAATTTATTTTAATGTTCATTTGGATGTCATGTCATGTTTTAAAATTAAAATTGCAATTTGGAGTTAATTTGGTGAAAAGTAGGATAGAGGAGATAGTGGAGATTGTGCTTTAAAATCACAAAAATCCAAAAAAAGCAAAATGGGCGTGGGTTTTTTGGAGGCTTCCAATTTCATTTAAAATAGAAAATTCAAGATTCCCAAACCCCTAAAAAATAGAGAAGGAGAGAGTGGGTGCCTAAGATAAGGAAATCATATTTTTGCTTTAATGCATAAAAGCAAGAAAGCCAAAAATAGCACCACCACAAAGCATGGCACGACACAAATTTTGAATGGCTTATTTTAGTCAATTTATTTGATTAAAATAATTAAAAATTGGTTTTTCCAAAGGGGGGGTGTTGCATTTATGAGTTGGCATGTTGAATGCATTGAAATGAACATCAAATGAAGGAAAATTACATTTCATGCAACAAGAGTAGAAATACAAAAGGAAATGGTAATTCATTTTGAGAGTTAGTTTTTCCAAGTTGAAGGGGAGACAAAGAGGAGGCGTGGCTAACCTCCAAGAGGGTTTTAGAATTGTGTTGTTGCAGATTTGGAGCTATTTGTACAGACATTGTGATACCAGAAGAACCAGTTGCAGTTACATAGTTGTGATTGTGCTTTTGTGGGAGCTGGAAGGACAAGTTTTGTGAAACTTGGGTTTGCTATAGCAAACAATTTTGTATCTAATTTTTGCAGCTTTGTAAGGGTTTATTATAGCCCCATTGTCCTTTTTGGACTGATGTAATTTTATTTTATAAAACTGGATGAAAGTATGGAAATTTGGTTGCAAGTTACAAACCAGTTTTGCAATTAATTGTGCAAGTATTTTTTCTGTAGTTAAAGCAGTTTTATTTCTGCCTATGTGTGTGTGAGATTTCATGTGAGAGCTATTTGTTACAGCCCTCATATCATTAATATTGTTCCCACATCGATAACTATAAGACCTACCTATTTATTTAGATATTTTATTATGCTTTTATGACATTATTTAGTGAGGTATATTCTTTTATTATTATGGTGATACTATTATGAATAGAGTAGGAGACTATGGTGCATGTGGATTTGGACACTTTATTTATGTGGTCAATGTGTGGTTAGGAGTGTTTGAATTATGTGATGTTGTTAATTGGATTATTTGATTTTTAAGTGATTTGGATTATGTTAGATTGGTGAACAATTTTATTTAAAAATGCAAGTAAATGGTGTTGTTAAATTAAATAGATTTTGGCTATATGTGAGATGCTCAATTATGGATAAGTGTATGTTTATTTAAATGTTGCTTTGGTTATATGTTTAAAGATAATCTGATGTTCGAAATTGAGTTTTGCAGGGGGTGGCCAAGGCTTATATGATATAGAGATTTATCAAGAACTATTGATGTGTTAAATCAGTGAAATCCCTAGCCTATTCTGCCTAGAGCAATAATGGCTTAGTCAAATTCTGGTGTGTGTTCTGTGATTTAAATTGTCATAATTTATATTATTATTATTATTCCTTTTAATTTTAAGTGAAATGAATTAATTTTATTCTTTTAAGATTTGTCATGGTTTTGATTTCTGGTGAAGTGTTTTATTTCAAAAAAAGGTGAATATTATTCTTTTTTGATATTTAGTAATTTTAATGTTGATAAATTATCTTTATTGTTGTGATAAGATTTTAATTTTTAATTTTATTTATTTCTTTTAAATTTTATTAAGATTTTTGTTTTATTTTGTTTTTATTGTTTTATGGAAAGATTTATTGTTTTAATGAATTCTTTTTGTTTTGGGGAAAAAAGAAAATTTATTTTAATGGAGTTTTGAAAAAAGAGTTTTAGTTTTTTTTTTCATAAAAATAGATTTGGAAAAAAAGTTTTTGGGAAAATTCTAGAAGTTTGAAGCAGCTATGAAGTTTTGAAGATTTTGGGTTTGGATTTTAGTTTTTCATGATGTTGTGATTTTATACGTAGATTTTTGCCTCTCCTATTTTGGAAGGCAAAAATAGGATATACATCTTGAAAAGAATTTTTATGTATGGTTTCGAATTGTTGAAAAAATGTTTGTTGTTTTATATTGGAGTTGTTTTTGGGTGTGTTTGGGAAATTGTTATTTTGGGGATCCAGAGTGGTGACAAACATCTCTTTGGGGAACACATTCCGTAGTTGGGTTATTCATTTTGAAGGGTTGTGAAAATTCCACATTTGAGTTATTCATTTTGAAGGGTTGTGAACATTCCGTAGTTGGGTTATTCATTTTGAAGGGTTGTGAAATTCTATAGTTGGGTTATTCCTTTTGAAGGGTTGTGAAATTCCATAGTTGGGCCTTCCATGAAAAAGGATGAAGGAAGTTTGTAGTTGGGTTGAGAAGGAGATTGAAGGGTTGTTATGATTGTTCCCCAAGATAGGAGGTTTCTCCCTCTTTCCCTTGATTAAGAATCCATTTCGATTCTTGTATCTTTTGTGAGTTCAACTTGGGATTGAAAAAGTTTGTTGTTGTGTATGTGAAATCCCTATGTTTGCTTAAATTGTGTGATAAAAAGTTCTTGTTAAGTCTCCCAAGATCGGGGTGGGTTGGTATTCTAACCCTATGGTAGGGTGGAGAGTGAGTTGAGCCATCCAATTTGGCTTGTTGTTGTGTAGGAATTCCTGTTGGATCTGATTTGTCAAAGAAGATTTGCATTGAAGATACTTGTGTTCTATTTTCTTATTTGTCAAGAGCTTAGAGCTCTTCCCTTTAGATCTTTTTGGAAAGTTGAGGATTATGGATTATACATCCATTTGTAAATTTTTATATAAGAAGGATCTTTTTTTATATGTATAATTTCTATAATTTCATCTCACTTTATTTTTATTTTATGAATTTAACAAGTTTACTAATTTTTATAAAAACTGGTAAACTATCCCTAGAAAAACTAGTCTATTATTTTTTCATTAACTTTTGTTTTCAAAACTAGGTTATTCTAAAAAATTTAGGACAAGTGCATCATTGAGCTTTCTAAATCATATAAAAAATTAGGGATACCCATATTCTATATTTTGCAATATAAAAGTATTTGTGACTAGATGTAAGTGCTGCTATAAAATTATCTTGATAAAAACCAATCCATTGTATCTTTAACAAATTTAATTTTAGAAATTGGGTTTCTTCAATATTTTTATTGAAGATGCAAAACCTAGTTAACTAAATCCTCACAAGAATTTTGCCATACCCAGATTCTCAATTATGAGAAATGTACGAATTAGTAAATGTCTATCGAGTTGCCATTTTGAAGATTATGATTTTATATGTGATTATATGATTTTTAGAAAACTATATTAAAGGAAATCACTATTTTATTATTATGATATTTCAAATCTCTGTTTTACCTTTCTAACACATTTTAAAAATAGGAAAAATCATGGAGATCAATTTGATTAAATAGAAAAAGAAGACAAGCAATTTTGTGGAAAAGAACAGAAAGAAAGCATAGTAAAGCAAAAATAATTAATAAATAATTAAAAATATAGATAAAACTTGCTTTATTTTTATTTATCATTTTAATTAAATTAATTTTAATTTCCTTGTTTATTTAATTTAATTAATAATAAATTAATTTTATTGTTCATTATATTTTAAATGCTTTAATATTTTTAAAATTAATTATTATTATTTAATTACCATTTAACTTTCTTGAAGAAGAAATGGTTTAATTTAATTAATTTATTAAATCTATATCATTCTTTAGTAAGTAATTGTAAGTTAGTGAACAAATATTTTTTAAAATTGATTTTGTTTTAGGGTGGAAGTAGTACATAATTATGTAATTTACTAAATGTTGAACTATGGTTACATTTAATTATAGTTTTAGTTCAACATATTTAGGGTATATTTTGTTTAAACTGTTATAAGTTAGATTAGTAATATAATTATATAGTTTTTCTTTAGTAAGCCTAAGAGAAAAATATGTATTTGTTCCTACTGCAAATATTATAAAGTTTCATAATAAACTCTTGAAATTTATCTATATTTTTTTATCTAAACCAATTGTTTAGGTTCTTAAAGAAATTTATATAAGATGATTGTATTATATTTATAGAAAATTTATCTTGTTAAATTAACCAATATCAATTGATGTGTTAGACAATTTAATGTCGTTAAAATTATCTATGATATGAATAAATTGGGTATGGGTTGTATTTAAGTTCCTTGCTAATTTAATTACAATCATTTATACATTTATTAACTCTTGGTAGTATTATTATGTTTTTAAAAAAAATTAGTTGCATGTGTGTGTGCCCACTTGTATGTGATTATATGGGTGGGAGTTACAATAACACTGTCATTATCATCATCATCAATCAATCTTTGGTTTTTAGCTTAACCAGATGCAAAAGTCTTTCTTGTCTGTTTTATCATTTTAGCTTGCATTTGTGTATGTTCTTGTAGGATATCATGACAACATCATGGTCTTTCATACAATGGTGCCAAATGTCATCTACTTGCTTGTAACTTTATCTTTTGGGCCAGTCCTTTACGTATAAGGCACATTGTGATCACGGTCCATTATATTATGATACATAATGCGTATGCTATAACCAATACTAGGTTTCTCAAAATAGTTGGCATCTTGTGCAAGATTCATAATATGTACATTAACAATCCCAATCCTTCCCACCCAATCATATCCATTCCATCTAGCTTTTCATCATCATCTCTATCCTTTCATCATTTGCATTCCTAAAAATGAACCAAAAAAATAAAACAATCATTTCATTCTCCATCTTGTATTAGCATCCATGCATCTATCATCCTCTATTCATACATTATTAACATTCATCATTCATCTTTAATTTTCATCTCTCTCTCTCTCTCTCTCTCTCTCTCTCTCTCTCTCTCTCTCTCTCTCTCTCTCTCCATCCTGGACAACCATCTTTTAACCAACTCAATCTATGATCATAAATTCTTTCATCCATCATTAACATCCGAACTTATTTAATGCTATCTTTCATCCATTTTGAGAGCACACCTATGTTCTTCAAACCCACCTATCCTTTCGATGGTGCAACCATAACCAAATCATCCAAAATCAAGGTCGACATTTTAAATCCAAAATCCCTCCAAGCATTGAAGTATGAAAATAAATCATCAATCAATTAAATCCAAACCATATCTTTCATCCATTTTGAGAGCACACCTATGTTTTTCAAACCCACCTATCCTCTCGATGGTGCAACCATAACCAAATCATCCAAAATCAAGGTCGACATTTTGAATCCAAAATCCCTCCAAGCATTGAAGTATGAAAATAAATCATCAATCATAATCCAATCAATCAATCAATCAAATCCAAACCATCAATCTATCCTAAAATCTAAATCTCAATGCTTGGGGCATCTTATCATCAATACCCTTCCTACTAGTGCCTATATCTACTTTCTTTGAAACATTGTTACTTTGCAACACCATTTCAAAGAGGAGCAAAATGTAGACACCTAAGTTATACAACCTCCTAATATCACATTATATTATTTTAATCACATTAAAACATCTTCATTATCATGCTAACTTACCTTTTATTTTACCATCACTAATTAATTAAATAATTCATATTATTTAGTTTATTAGACTAATATTCACCTATTTATTCCAAAAATAAATAAATAAATCTATTATACCTATCATATATCTCTTACAGTTCAATTCTATTTATATTCTAAATGATGTGAAACTAGTTAACTAAAATAGGATGTATGAGGGAATCTAACTTTGAGAGCGTTTAAAAATTTAGGATGTAATTCTATTTTTGATTTGACTTTACGTTGGTGGAAAGGCATCTTATAAAGGATAAAGTTTGGGAGAGGCACTTGCAATATAAGATAAAATCCAATGACGACACGAGCAAACATCTCCCAACCCTATTGTCCATGAGGAACCCACATGCAAAATACCTAACAAATCTAGTTTATATTATATTCAAGTATGAGAGGACTTCCAAGGAAAAGTACGTTATAAATTAGAGAATTAGCTTTGAAAACAGCCGAATGTGAATATTCACTAAATCTTAATTTATATCTACTTTATGTCAATTTCAAAACTTGGTTAAATTAGGCTTGATAAGGAAATCTAGGGATAAGACTTGTCAACAAGAGAGTGTGGATTTCAAAGCATTCACGGGGGCTTAATGAGGAAAGTCTGTATGTGAAAGAATTAAATTAGAGTATCTAAAATGAGATTGGGTTTGAGATTAGGCCATACAAAAGGAAAGTAAAATAGGTAAATAAAAAGTATGATGAAGGAACATACGCAAAGACAATTTAAATAGGATTAAACATATTTAGGCATACAGACTTGTGTTAAAATATTTCCAATAATAAAGAATTTAATAATCAACAATTTAGAGAAACTTAATTAGAAAGGAGAGCCCACAAGGAATAGATTTATAACTATGGTAAATTGGAAATCATAAACATTATATAAAATAGGAGATCTTTAGTTTCTGAGATAAATTAGGGTTTTTAGTACAACATAATTTTTATTTTGACATGAATTTTGTATTATAGATTTACCAAATGTTTTATTTTCTATTTATGTACATAGTTAATTTAAAAAACTACTTTATGTTTATGTATGTGTTTATTATATTTATTATGAAATGCAACTAAGATGATATGTAATGGCTTTTACCCTTTCTTTTAGTGTTCTAGATGTATTCTTAGTTTGTGTGGCTCACAAGTGGAGAGTTATCACTTTTAGAGTGATAGAGATGGAGGACAAAGTCTTAAGTAACATTGCAATAGGAAAGAGAATTATCTTGGTCCACATTAATTATGTTTAAGTGAGAATCAATTATATTTAGCTGTATAAGTCTTGGTCTAAGCTTAGATCAAAGATGGCCAATAGGTCAAATCAAATTTAACTAGAAGATCATATTAGTAGGAATCTACCTAAAGTAATTTTGAATGTTAAAGATGAATTATTTTATGCCACTTTCTTTTGTCTTTTTCTTCACTTTTTATTACTTTGACTCACTAATTCTAGCGACATGCAACCAAGAAGATGCAAGGGATCACCACTAAAGTCTCAACATAGATAAGTGCGCACACTCCATTACCCCAATCCTTGGCTTCACACAACTAGCAAGATATGAGAGTTCACCATTGAAGACCAAGGAAAGTGATTGGAGTGAGGGTGGATCAAATTTTGTAGAGATCATTTCCAATATTCCTAACCCCATGCAACTAAAAAGATGCAAGATCTTTTCACCAAAGATTTGAAATAGGCAAGCACTTTTCTTTTTCTTGGTAATATTTTTTTCATTTAACTGACTATCATTAGACTAACTCTTTGGAACTCTACCCTTGATGAGATTGAGAAAGTTGATAATTTTTCTATAAATATTCTAGATTATATTGTGGGCTTGGACATATGATAAGGGGATTGAGAAATAATAAATGCAAAAACCAAAGCTAATATCCCACTTGAAGTAAGTTTAGAAAAGAATATTGGGAATAATGTGTTTGTGATGCATGAATCTTAGAAGCCATATGGTCTAGAGTTGTGTAAAGAAGGATGGCTACCTATTACTTTTGTTAAGGAAAGGATTGAAAAAGAATAGTTTTTTTTATGACCAAATACACTAAACTACTATGTAATGTAACATAAATATATTTTCCCTTTTTTATTATTATATGTTCTAGAATAAAATGCATCAACAAATTCAACTAATTCTAAGGTTGTAGAATTAAATGCATCTACAAATTTAACTAGTTATTTATTTTCCATTGTGTATAAATAGCAAGTTACATAATTTTACTTCCTTCATTAAGCAAGGTTCTAACCAACTGGACTTGGAATTTTGACTATTACAAACATTTGTTCTCACTACCAATTTTTTGACATGATAGGAAACCTCTTGACTAGGACAATTATTATCCTTGATGGGTTATCCTATAACCTAAAGTAGTATACAAAGGTTAACTAGTTTTGACCACATAAATTTGTAGAGTTTCACTTAGAGGAATTGAGTTTAAGGCTCTTGGTGCATAAGACTTGAAAGTAAAGATAAAAGATTAGTCCTACTCCAGTAACTTGACTATTTTTGTAGTTTTTACAAAAAATGATCCGTTTGCTTTTTGGTTATGATTTGTCTCTATTTTTTTTGATTTTGACACATGTTTAATCTAAGTGGCTAGGGTTTAGGTGTTATGCATTTCTATTTTATTTATCATTGTATCATGGTTGTTGTGAACTATTATCCTTTTCTTAGCATGTTCTACACTTGCCCAATACAATTAGATCTCCTTTAGCCAAATACACTTGCCTTGCATGGAAAAATTGAAGCTCCTAAATAGGGTAAATGAGATATGATAGTATTGAGGATCCAATAAAGGAAATATGATCATGTGGCACAAAGGCATAGTGAAAACTTAAAAACACAAAAAAATGAGGAAGAAAATAGAAAATGGTAGAACAATGCATTTTATTAGATATCAAATATAGAGGTTATAGAATTGAATGAGTATAGTACATGTAGAAACTCAACTATACATACAAACTTAGGGTTGTCAAAAGACTAACGACCCTTAAAGACTGAAGCCAAGTGATGTAAGAGCATCTAAGCATAGAGGTAGATTCTTGCAAGTTAAAAAATGTTACAAATCTAAGCCCACTTAGGAGATGAGAGATTGCACAAAGGCACATAGATGTTGACAGATACACAAGAAATGTGCATGAGAACTATGTATGCTAAAATATGAAATAAAATGAGGAGCAATGCATCACAACAAAGAACCTATTTCATCTCTAATAACACCTAAGATTGAGCAAAGGGTTATAAAAAAAACAATGAAAAAATAGATTTCACCTCTCACCAAAACTAGCCATTATTGTACCAACAATGGTGGTTGTGCTCCAAAGGATTCTTGATGTTGATATTGATTGTTGATTGCTCACTTGGACAACATTGAATTTCATTTCAAAAGCTACTTCTTGCAAACGGCTTGATTGAGGGTTGATTTATAGATTTTTGGATGATAAGATGGAGGGCTAAGATTTGATTAAAATGGATGGCTAGGATTGAATGATACAGATTAGGGCAAGGTTAGAAGCTTCTAGAGAATTCTATAAGGATGAATTATTGAGATTAAGATGGATGGATGGATAGGATTAAATGAGAAGAATAAGGGAAAGAATGAAAGCTTTTAGGGCTTATCCTTATGTGAATGGTTAGGATTAAAAGATGTGGTATGGAAATGGATGAAGGAGATGTAAGATTAGTTTGACTTTTGTGGGAATGTATAGGTTCGATGAATCTAGATGACTTTTAGCTAGTCATGTGATTTCTTGAATTTTCAATTTATTTATTTGGGGATAATAGACAAGAATGAGATTTATTTAAGATAAATGGGGGATTAGAAGAGGATTTAGGATTTATATACTAACTAATCAGATAATTTTTTAAAAAAAATTAATTAATATAAATTGATGTGAAGAAATTAGCTTAATTAAATAAATATAATCTTTATTTAATTAATTTTATGATGGAGGAAATGTTAAAAGGATAATCCTAATTAATTAAAGGGATAATCCATAGTTGTTTTGAAGACTAGTTTACAATTAGAGAAGTGAATTGTTACAACAAATAAAAAATTCTTAATCCTCAAGCAATCATCTTACAAATCTTAATTTTCTAATAGAAAGACAAATCGATTAACAACATCTATTACAATCAAATCAACATTGAAACAAACATTAAATACTATTATTTAATTTATTTTATTTCATACATTTATTTCGATATTATTATAATCCTAGCTTTTTATTCTAAAATATTCGCTCATTATTACTTTGATTATTTATATACCTTAAAAGATTTATAAAGAAATTCATATTATTGTTCCAACAATGAAACTTGACTGTTATGCTTGAATTGGTGTAGGTGCAGGCACCTTTCTTTGTCATTAATGAAAACTTAACTGGTATATTTACAGCAGTATACGACATGACCGTCCATGATAAGCTGTCTAAGAAGATAAGAATTTATATTTTCTAGATATCAAATTCTCAAACAAGCTTTGAACTTTGCAAAGTTTATTAGTATTTATAATATTGGATTGCTCCTCTAACGTCGTAAGTGTTTGTTTTATTAAATATTATAAGATTATGTTTTCTTTCTTTCCACGCTAAATGCATTCTTAAACTGTCAATCTACATCAAATTCGTGGAAGAGATAAACCTTTGATGTTTGCTTCGAGTAATCTTATGTAATTTTCATGTCGAAGAGGATAAAAACACACCTCCAAAGATATGTAGGCTAAAATAATCAAGATAAAAGAGTTGAGTTTAGATGAAGTATTTAAATAGGTGTTTAGTTTTGTGTCTCGAATGAATGTTTTGTTGAAATGTGTGATCTGCTATGTAAAGTGAATTTTTACAATTAGATATATAATAGTGGAGTTTTGACAAGCTACAAAAATGAATTGTGTTTTATCAAGGATTAGATTTATATTGGCAATCTTGATTTGGAAATTTGTAGTTCTGAAGCTTTTTGTGTGACCTTGAACTTGTAATGAGAGTCTTGAACTATGTCTTTTTCCTCTTCAGAAACTTGTTTGTCTATGTGTACTAAGACATGGCGGTGCTTAAAAACATTGGTAGGACTTGCTATCAAGTGTAGGAATATATTTGTCTTGATTGTAATCAAGCACAATATATTAACTAAATGATGTTTAAAGAAGATCAAAGACACACTAAGAAGAATGTAAATGGCTATGTATATATCCTTATGTATGTAGATGTTGAAGTGATGTTGTCTATGATTGAATGATATGCAAATGATTTGATAGATGATGGATCTGATTGCTGGATTTTCTAATCATGAAATGTTTTAATGACCTAGGGCTTCTATCATTTTATACAACACCCTAACATTCAAAATTGTATGTTTTAGCAGATGAGTTGGTGGGTAACAACTAGTTGAAGTCAAATTGTCTTGGGTCCATGATTAAAAAGGATCACTTAGTAGTCTTGACTCCAGAATAGGAACATAAATATTAAGAGTTGGATCTCGATCACTAGGTAGTGGGGATACATTTATCTCAAGTTTTGGACAAATGCTAAGTCTCACAAAAATATGTCATTTGAGCACTAGACTATTGCATTAGGGATAAAGGGTCAAGTAAGCAAAAACATGAGTGGGGAAAAGTGTTAGGGATGCACTTCTCACCTCTACATTTTAGCCCCATTATAACATGGATCTGAACTATCATGTCAAAGTGAATACGAAGCCAATGTGAAAGTAAATGATAAGCACATTTATAAAGGATCTAGATATAGATGATGTTTCACTTGTGCTCTATGTGATAATAGTTTTTCTTTTAACCTACATGCACCAAATTTCATCAGTAAAATCTGATACAAATATTGAAATGAGGATAAAGAAAAACTACATAGCAATGTCAACAATCAATATATAAATGTAAAAGAGGTGTATGAGCCCTGAATGGACTACTATAAGCCAAAAGAGATCTAAAGTCAAAGAGACATAGGTATAGGATCCCTTAATGGACCATGAGCAAAAGAGAAAGTGCAAGATCCTTGAATGGATCACTATAACCATGCTCCCAATGATGAAATATGGTGTATGATGTGGGAGCAGAACTTGTGAAGGCCATAGCTTTTGACATGGGAACCCAATTGAGCTTATTTTTAGAGTGAAGGTCTTGGAGAGCTCCATGACATCATAACCCTCTTATGCCATTTTAGGATCTTTTAGCTATTTTTGGGCCCTAATTCTTGACATTCTAGGGCCTTAAAAGACATGTTAGTGTTTTTTGTTAGAGTAAATTAATATTTACACATTAGCACAAGTTAATTAGGGAGTTAATTACAAAAGAATTTTCCTTTATTAGTTTTCAATCCTATCACATAGGATAAGATTGTTTTATTTACTTTTCCACTTTATCTATTTTTGACAAATGGAAATCTATAACTATGTATTTTTTCCTTTGCGAATAATTTAATGCACATAGAGTATTGGTTGCATATTGGGCCTCTTATTTTTGACTTTTACTTTTTGAAGCAATCCTCTTTCTAGAAGAAATATTACAGATGATTTTTGGGAATCTAACATGGTATCAAAGCTCCAGGTCTATTAGCTTCTTCTTGGATTTGAGAGGGTTTCAACCATGAGGTCATGATCAATGCTTCCTAGTGTGAAACAAACCTCACCATTGCATCCAAAAGGCCCAAAAACCCTTATTTTAGTATAGAATTTATCTAGTTTGGATACCTAATCTTTGGAGGTAAAATTTTCCTTTTCTGGTAGGCCGTGAACAATATTTTCAGGTTGTAAATAGTATTTTCAGGCCATAAATAGTGTTTTCATGTCATGAATATTGGTTTCGTGTCGTGAATACTTTTTCAAGCCATAAACAATATTTCCAAGCCATGAACAGTATTTCTAGGTCATGAATAGTATTTTCAGGCCATGAACAGTGTTTTCAACCTTTTCTCCTCTAAGGCCAACTTTGTGAGGCTCGTTCTCTATCATATGGAGTTAGATTTTAGCAAACAAATAGGCATTGGAAAGGTATTGGTGAGATCTACACAATCATCTATGTAATTTTTTAGTTTTATCCCTAGATATCATTTATTCAGTTTGTTGATTTTATGGATTCTATTTGATATTCTAAATGTTTTGGCTCTTAGAGAATTTATGTTTGCTTTGCTGGGCTTTAGTTATTAGCATTAATATGTATTAAGGATTTTGATCTCTAATTTAATAATTTGAGGAGGTATCATGAATTTTTCTACTCATCCTTCTGTGGTCAATTTGATAAGAGTGATTATGAGTCTTGGAAAAAAGGCATCCTGACACATCTTAGGTGACTAAATCTTTTGCCTTATCTTTATGGGCTCATACCTGAATCAGATATGCCTCGAAAGAAATTTGTTTTTGGTAAAAGTGTTTATCATGTTGTAGGATTAATTTGTTCCAATGTTGATGATGAAACTTTGTGTGCTATTTCAGACCTTGAGTGCCCATACACACTTTGGACCACTATTTGGGAGTTGTATGGAGATCCTCATATGTCTCCTATTCCCAAATGATCCTGCTATAGATTGTCTCATTCCTCTTGATGATGTAGATTTCATACCCTTTGATGATGTTACTTTAGAGGAGCTCAAATATATTGCAAGTCTTGATTGTTCAAATGACATAGATACTTCTCCTTCTCCCTCTACTACTATTGAGATCACATCTTATTCATCATGTGTTACTACATCTGAGTCCATTGTTGCTTCATTCATGGATTCCAATGATTCTCTACATCAGGTCAATCATAGTCTTTCAGATTCACCACATTGGGACTCTTACCTATTAGAAGTTGCATCTTTGTTTGTGGGTGATCCCACAATACTTTGTCCCACATTTTGGCCAAAGTGGGACATTGAAATCAACATATTTAACTAAATATACACTTTTTGACACCTATAGCAACTAAACCGTTAAGAATTCAAAGATGGTGTGAACTAGTGATTTTTGAGATTTTGTGTGTAGATTTTAAATATATATATTTTTAAAAAATTTAAAATAATTTGTGATTTTTTAATAAGTTGTTTTTTTATAGTTAACAACATTTTTAAAATGTGATGTTTATACCATATAGCATAAATTTTTTTTATATAAAAGGTAAAATTCTAAAATTTTAAATATAGATTTGTAACACCAATATCTAGTGTGTGAATAGTTTTTCATAATTTTTTGATGCACAGTTTTTTTTAAATTAATTTTTCAAGTGAGATTAATTATAATTTAAACATAGGTTTATACCATATAGCGTAACTTTTTCTATATGTATCTAAATTCAATTTTTCTTTTGTTGAAACAAGGACATTAGTATCTAGTGCACATATATTTTTCAAAAAAATCACAATTTTACTATTTTTCCATATGTGTAGAACAAAGAACTTGATGTTCAGTGAAAAGCCTATGTTCAGTAAAAAATAGAAAATAAATATAACAATCAAATTAAATATATTCAAAATTATACTTGTTAGAAAGCTCATTTTGAGGGCTACAACCCTGCAAATTATCTTGTCAAGTTTATTCCATTTGGAGGTCCAACGCGAGGTTTGAATTGAAAATTCTAAGGAAAACTTGAGGCAAAGAGTGGAAGAGGCCATCTAGGTACCTTCACACAAAGGTATGTTCACACAAGTACCTTTGCACAAAGGCACCTTCACACAAAGGTGATACCTTTGTTTGAAGAGACCTTTGAACAAAGGTACCTTTGTTCAAAGGTCCTTTTGGCTGTCCAAAAAAATAAAAAAAATCATAATTGTCAACCTTCAAATGAAGGTGACTAAGTAAAAAAATAATAAAAAATGCATAAAAATTGACCTTCAAACGAAGGTTTTTAAGCCAACTATTTTTAAAAAAATTTATGCGAACTACATATAAATAAGAGGTAAAATATGTTTGTAAAATTAAAAATATATGTCCTAATATTCGCATTTTTTTCAGATTATTTACAAGTGAAATATTTGGAAAAAATTGCAAAAAATGTGTTCGCAATTTTGGGAGTTTTTTAAGGATAAAGTATTTGGTGAAGGAATTTTGGATTGATATTTTTCAAAGGAGGAAATGGAAAATAAAAGAACAAGGAAAAATAAGGCTATGCGGCCATATTTAGCAGAAAAAGAACAAAAATTAACTAAAGAAAAGGTGCAAAGATATTTCAAAAAAAAAGAAGGTATGTATTTTTTAATTTGTATAAAAATATTTCAAAAATTTTAGATTTCAAATTTTGTATAGATTCCAAATAAATTATGTACTTGTTAAATTCACTTTCTTTTTCCAAAGGGTTTGTATCTCTTTCCCCTCCTTCCTCAACTCTAGTGTTTCAATATGGTTTCTAATTTTAGATTTAATTAAAAACTAGAATTAGATTCCTACATGTGTTCTACATTCATCTAAATTGTCTAGGTTAAATTCACTAGATTCCCTAGTTTCTCTCTAGGGTTTGAGTATAGTTTCTAATTTTATATTTAATTTTAATACAAATTAGATTCCTACATGTTCTACATTCATCTAAATTTCTAAACCTATGAACCACCACAAAGAGATATCCATGCACATTTTTCTTGTCATAGGTAAATCACCTACAAAATCTATCACTATATTTTCACATGATAGTGTTTGGATAATTTGAAGTGTTTGATATAGTCCTAGTTTCCAATTACTTTCCTTAATAACATGTCACCTCAAGTACAATGTTAAACATAATTAGCATAATCAGGTCTAATTAATGTAGTACTACAAACAAGATATGGTTTAGTGACCCCAAAGTTCCCATCCATCTTAGGGGTACATGCACTATTATAAGACTAATCTCCTCTTTTAGAATGCACAACAAACCCAACTTGAAGAGAAACCCATTCTTCACATGAAAATTAGTCTTATGAACAAATTCATCTTTCTTACCTACTGATATAAGAATCTCCAAAATCCTCTTTATAGACATAATTTACCTCACATATACTTTTATAACTAAGTGGAATTGTTTAAGAAACAATGTCCCCTTGTAACACATGGTGTGCTTTCTCAACCTTATATTGATATTGTAAGCATTGTAATGGTCAATGGTCCATTTGAGAAATGGTCTATTTAAGATGAACAAATAGTGCTTCCAATTTTTCACCTCTTGAACCAAAGCATAAATCTCTTTGTCATAGGTGAAATACCCAATGATAAAACCATGAAACATTTCTAAATTTTACTTACCTTTATTCTCTTTTCATGAATAAATTTTATTGCATGTAACTTGGTGTAGCTTAAATTTAGAAAACACTTAACTATTAAGCTACCCATAAAAAGATCCTTATTTTGATGATGCTTGTAGTCCACTTGGCCAATTCATTTGGCGTCTACTTTTGATGACTCTTGAAGCTGAGAGAAAGCATCAAAGGAAATAAAACATGAAAATGAAACAAAAAAACAATGTTTATACCTTTGAAGATCCCTCACTCCTTGATAAGGTTAAGGAAGTGCACCCAAGCTTCCTAGCTTTACCCAAGGATTTAAATGTGGATTACTCTCACAATTTTCAACATAAATTTTAGCATAATGATGGTATGATGGAAGGATATGAGAGGCTATTTTGGCATAATAATTTTACTCAAGCTTGGATGATGAAAATGGCTTGGAGAGGGTTGTATTTATAGGCAAACTGGAGGGGGATTTTGATCCAACAGTGGGGATTAAAAGTTGAGATCAATAGTGGAGATGATAGGATAGGATGAAGGGTTGAGATCTCATCAACAAGAATGAAGGATTGAGAATAAAAGTGACTTTTAAATTCCAATGGGGAGGGGATTTGCATTAAATTAAGATTATGACAAGTGAGGAATAAAAAATTAGTTTTCTTGGGAGGAGGTGGAATTAAAAATTCCATTTTATGGGTGAATGTGTGAGTCATTTGACACATGGATGTATATAGCAATCACATGTGTGAGCTCATTTCATGAAAAAGAGATCTAACATAAAAGGGAAAGATGATGTGTAAGGGTCATGTGACCCATTTGAATAAAAAAAATCTTTTTATTCAAATGTTGTGGGAATGGGTGTTAATGACGATTTGACCAAGTTAATCAAGGGATTAACTTAAATAATGTGGCTGGACAAAATTAGCAAATGGGCTAATGAAGGATTAACATTAATTAAACAAGGGTGCATTTAACTAATTTAGGACTAGGGGTCATGTAGTTTAGGGTAGCTAATTAAATAATTGATATTTAATCAACTAGGCTAGGTTTAGGTGGTAGAGTAGGGCATATTAATTAAATAATCATGATTTACTTAATTAACAAGGATTAGGCAGATGGACAAATTAACTAAATAAATATTTAACATGTTTATTTAATTAATTGGAATGAAGTTGTAAGGTCTAGTAATAAATTAAATGAATTAATTCATTACTAAGGGTAAATTAGGGGTAAAAGGTTAGGGACGGCTTAGGGTTAATTAATTAAATAATTATGATTTTATTTAATTAATTGGTGAAAGGGTTAGGTTGGTGGTCAATGCAGAAAGATGGTTAAAGGGTCAAGACATTTTTAGGTGTCTACATTTTGCCCCTATTTGATGTGGTGTCATGACCATGTAGGGAAATGGCATTAGGTCAAAGAATTTTACCCTAGCTGACGGAAAGGAGTGTAAATGGATGAGGGATGCTCCCTCGAGAGGTTGGGTGAATTTTTTTTTTTCAAGAGAACTCTCAAAAAGGATGGAATGGTGGTGAAAAATGGATGTGGGATGGAAAACAAGGTTTATAGAAGAAAAAATAGAAGAAAAAGGTTAAGATATGTGGTCTGGGGAGTAGAAAATGTGATTTTAGGGCTGACATGGCAGCTATAGATAGCAAAAGTGGGCCCAATATGCCACATTTGCACACCTAAGCTGATTGGATGAGAGATCATAAAGAGAACATAGTGATAGCGATGGTGCAACATAAGTTCCCACAACATGACCACCGATCGGAGAGGGTACAAGAGTTCCAACAGATGGCAGAGGTTGGACCATGGGTATGTCATCTAACCTTGCTTTGTGATTTTTAGGATTTGGGTTAGGTTTAGGGTCGAAAAAGGGTAGGTCTAAAGGTTTAGTGCTATCAAAAAATTATGTAGTGCTATTGGGAGGTGGTTTAGCACCATCGAGTCATTTAGCAAGCCAAAAGGCTAGGGGTCAAGAAAGGCAGTTTAGAACAATCAATTAGTGGTTTAGTGCTACCAGGTGGTTTAGTACCAAAAATGTTAGTGGTTTTGGTGGTTTAGTGCCAAAAATGTTAGTGGTTTTGGTGGTTTAGCGCCAAATTTGAGGTTTAGCGCTATTGGGTAGATTAGTGCAATCAGTAGGGGATTAGTGCTATTGGTTGCTTTAGCACCAACTTTTAGGGTTTTAGGTGGATTAATGCCATTGGTTAAGGTTTTAGAGTTATCTGGTGGATTAGTGCTATTGGGCTAGGGATTAGTACTATAGGGTAGATTAGTGCTATCAGTTAGTGGATTAGTGCCATTGGCTAATTTAGTACCTTTAGCATAGGGATTAGTGCTATTGGGTGGAATAGTGCTATTGGTTACTATTTTAGCACCTAAGTGTTGTTTTGGAAGAAAAATAGGATTAACTTATGTTGTTGAACGTAGGAGGACCGGATTGAGATTTGGTCGCGGGAGCGATGAGTTACTTCCACCATGGTGCTGCGAGAGAGGTTGACAGATGCTGAGTGGCTTCATTTGCATAGGTTGGGTCTTTGACATATATCGGATATGCCCCGGTTGAGGGTACATAGGGCTATGATGATATCCCTAGTGGAGAGATGGAGGAGTGAGATGTGCACATTCCTCTTACCGACAGGTGAGATCACGATCGTCCTAGAGGACATCTAGAGGATCCTTAGGATCTCGATAGTGGGGGAGTGAGTTATCTATGACACCGCTCCTAGAGTAGTAGCATTGGATCGAGCTTTCATGCCAGGGTGAGTGATATACTCAGGACTGGTAGGAGATGAGATATAGCGCTACTCGTGTGTAGGGAGGAGTTAATGATTATGTATTATATTTATGTGGGTTGGTTGGGTGGATTTTGATGCCTGATCGGCACGCGCGAGACTTTCCAATTAGTTGGGGACAGGTTATAGAGGGGATGGTGACTCAGGAGATAGTATATGCTTGGGGGCCCTGCTTACACAATTATACCACGAGATGCACGATGTGGTATACAGGGATGGAAAGAGTCTTGGTTAATGTGTGACACTACTTCATGTATCAGTGTGAGAGCACATCCATGTGATGAGGCCCATTTATACACATGTTAGGCCATAGTGGGAGCCATGGGTGATGGTGTATGGGGAGGTTTTCCAACATTGACAGCTGGGGAACATGAGGTTCTGGAGGAGACATTTTGATCAAATGGATACCATGATATGGTGACCATACATAGGGGTGGGGCCATGGATAGATGACGATGTACACATGTTGTACACACCAACTATGGTACCTGATTGAGAGGATAGAGCATATCATTGACTGGTACCTTTCTTCTTAGGTGTTGAGATAGTTCATGATTCAGCAGGACCTACCACATGTTACTGTGATTTTTGCATGGTTGAGACAAGATTTGTCAGCATGGCCTCCTATGATGGATGCATAACTAGCATTGTTGGATTGGGGAGCCCTTCAACCAGTGATGTGGGATTGGGGGAGTATGACAATGGATGTAGGGACAACCCCGATGTATGATACGTGGTGGGCACAACATAGGCATGTTGCGGTTGACACTGCAAGATGTAGATCCTGATGAGGAAGAGGAGGCAAAGATCATGGTGGAGGAGGTTGAGGAGGAGGAGGCAAGGGATGGAGCGAGGAGAGATGGGGGAGGTGGTGGAGATGATGGAGGAGATGATGGGATGGATGGTAGAGAAAGAGGAGATGAGGTAGGAGATGGTATTCAGGTTTTGGCAATGGCAATGACAGAGTAGGTGACACAAGTGGCATAGGTGGCAGTGGTGTAGGTACCAGTGAGATAGGTACTAGTAGGATAGGTGGTAGCTGGACCTGTGGGGTCATCAAGTATAGGGCCTTCTAGTACAACCCCTAATCCTATTGTGTTTACTCGATGTCAAGTGTGGCAGTGCTAAGGAGATGAGGAGGAGGATGTAGTGACATTGAGGGCTCAGATTGCAAACTTGGAGGACATGGTAGAGCAGTAGAGATAGGAGCTTTCTTCGGTGACTATTGAGAGGGATAGTGTACAAGCTAAGATGGAGAGACTGTAGGGCCTACTAGATGGGGTGGGTGGAGATGGAGATCCACATATACAGATCCTAGAAGATCAGATCGATCATCTATAGAGCCAGTTTCAGGCTCAGATTGCCCAACTGATTGCAGAGTGAGACACAAAGAGAGTACTGAGATAAGGGGCAAAGATTAGACTGCAGAGAGTCAAGGCCTAGTTTACACAATTGTAGAAGTAGGTGGCTCAACTGTAGGGAGTCATTGTAGGTACTAGCATGGCCCAGATGTGGGTGGATTATATTGCAGTACAGAGGGAGTTAGCTGATCAGATGGCTCAGGTCAAGTATTATTATAGGGCGTATCAGACGGCCATACCTGAGGGTCAGAGGGTACCAAGCTAGATCCAGCATAGATGGTCCAGTGTTTTAGGATCACATAGGTCAGGATGGTCTCAACGTTTGGTTCAACAACCCTCATGACAACAACAACCACCTTAGCAGCAGTAAGCAACTATGGGGCCACCTCCTCCTCAGCCACAAAGATCTCCACCGGGCTCACCTACTAATTCTTCTCAGGGGAGTTTAGCTCTTGGTTCTTGATATTTATCTCTATGTCTTCAAGCTTATGTACTTGGTATACTTTATCCCTCATGGTACATTTTGTATCATGACATTATTTTGATTGAGACATATGTATATGATTTTTGGCGGTGATATATGATGTGTTATGGTTTTTATGAATTTATGATTCTATGTGATGGTTTTATTATGATTATGTGATGATGTGATGGTTATGTCATGTATTATGGATGTATGGATGGACTTGATGGATATTATATGTTTTGTGATGATGTATCCATTTGATGGATGTTGTATGCTTTGTAATGATGGATGCATATGGGTGTTTTATGGTTTTATGGTTTATGGATTATGATGTGAATTATGCATTAATGTGATGTGTTATGATTGAGTATGTGATATGACTAGATTAATGAAATGCAAATGGAAATATATGCTTAGATTAATAAAAATTTATTATGTATGGATAAATGCCAATGGAAATATAAGCTTAGATTAATAAACATATACTATGTATAGATAAATGTAATGCAAATGGAAATGCATGCTTAGATTAATAAACATATATTATGTAATGGTATGGATAATGCAAATGGAAACATATGCTTAGATTAATAAACATATATTATGTAATGGTGTGGATAATGCAAATGGAAATATATGCTTAGATTAATAAACATATATTATGTAATGGTGTGGATAATGCAAATGGAAATATATGCTTAGATTAATAAACATATATTATGTAATGGTGTAATGAAATGATTATGATGAGTTTGTTATGTATCCAGGGTAATGGATGTTGGTCATGATACATTGTGATGCTTAAAACCATGGTGAGGAGGTTGGGGGGGTTGGGAGATGGTTTGGATAGGT
Organism: Cunninghamia lanceolata; assembly: GCA_027924645.1. Lineage (NCBI taxonomy): Eukaryota > Viridiplantae > Streptophyta > Pinopsida > Cupressales > Cupressaceae > Cunninghamia > Cunninghamia lanceolata. Next base: position 651,816 of record BSBN01001299.1, read on the forward strand.
TTGGGAATGGTTAGGAGGGGGTTGGGATAGGTTGGGGATGATGAGTACTCGGTCACTAGACATCATATTGTTAGAGAGACATTGTTGGATGGGTTGGGATTGGATGGGTATGGGATGAGTTTGTTAACTTGGTTAGGGTGTTGTGGGATAGGAGGAATTTGTTAGGATGGGGGGGGATGGAGGGTATTGTTATGTCTTTTTATTCATTGATTCTAAGCCAAGGTGAGATGATTACATGATTTGATGGATGGGAGATGAGGGTAGGCTAAGGATGATGGGTTGGGATGGGATATTGTGTTGATATTTTTGAGAGCAATCCTAGATTTATTATAGCAAAAGGGCATATTTTCACCAAGGTATGAAAGACCAAGGTGATGATAAATATCCATCTTTGCATGGACTAGACTCGCAAACAATAGAATGATCCCATGCATGCCCAAGATAGTCCAATTTTGCCTAGATGAGGGAAGGGGAATCATAGCATAAGTCATTTAGTATGTATAAAAAGTATGATGAACCTTAGATGCAAAAAGGATATGCTAGAACCATCCCTACATTTCACAAGATATGAATACTCGACTTGGAGTAATGAGACCAACCCACAAGCATGGCATACAAAAGAAATGACTATGCCCCATTCTAGGTATATTTCGCCACATACCATGATATAGTGAGATCAAGGTACCTTTGGAATGGGACAAAAGATAAAATCAATAATAAAAAAGACCAATTGACCATACAAACAACCATTGTTTCTCTTGCCAAGATAGGTTTGGATTTGATTGATTCTGTCTATTGTAGGAATGACATATCCGTTAAGGTAGGGGTTGATGGATGATTTTGGATAAATTTGAAAGATGGGTAAAAAGATAGTAGGCCATTCATGTGATTGAAGTTAGTTTGTTGATTGATTATTTTTGTGTGAAGGATGTTGCTTTGGTTAGTATGCTTAGTGAGTGTATCGTGTTTTGATCAAGTGTAAGCTCAGGGAATAGGGACCATCCAAATGGGTTGGATGGGTGTATCATATGTACCTGTGTATTGGATACTTCCTTCATATTCCAGATTGCCTACATACCTTGTATCCACGAGATCAAGGCACATAACGATGCGGGTGGTGATGATACATAGTTCTAATTTGTGGTGATGATGTAGGGATGGTTCAGAATGGGTTGAATGAGTGTGAAAGTTTTAATGATGATATTGGGATGATTTTTTCTGGGAGTTTATATTTTCTAATGTTTTTGGGTTTTTTTTGGGGATATTTTGATTTTTTTAGATTTTCTAAATTTTCTATTTTTTTTGTATTTTGGTGTTTTTGTAATGTTTTTGTGTTTTTCTAGAGTTTTCTGATATATAAGGGGGGCATACAAGGATCCTCTTATCCAAAAATCTGTTGAATGCACAAGACAACTAAGAGGGGGGGTGTGAATCAGTTGTATCAAAAACTTCAAACCCTCACAAACATTTAGATCCTCATTAACCTTTAGACTTGTTATGATGTTTAAGCATGAAAAGCAAATAACAAAAACTGAATCATACCAACACCAAACATAAGACAACACTAGATTTTACATGGAAAACCCAAGAAGGAAAAAACTACGGTGAGGATTAGCTCACAATATAAAGTAGTAGCAATACCAAATTACAAAAGGCTCATTGCCAGAGGGCTCACTGCCCAAAAGAGAGAATGCTCACTGCAGGTGGACTCATCACCCACTGAGAAAGAAAGAAAGAAGAGAAGAGTGGCTCACTACTAGGATTTGAACTGATATAATTGCATCTAACCTATGCATGGAGTTTAGTTCCAATGAAGCTCAATATTCACACAACACAAATAACACCTTCGTAGCAATACTGAAAATAGTAGACACCTTCTGCTCACTGCATCTAGTAGCCTAACACATGAAATCTCTTACTACACTGATCAAATTTTCATCATAAACATCATATCCATCATGCATGCATCCACTCACGAATCCTTGACACTTATTTATACCATCATCAATCTTGAAAACATTCTCCAAGGTCAGCAACACATCTTAACCCATTAAATTCAAATTAGGTTTGGACCAAAATATTCCCGCAGAGGAAAGGAATGAATGCAGACCACATCATGCCTTAGCATGGACCTAAATCCACACATACATGCTTCATCACGCTTTCACAATCACCAAAGCACAACCGCAATTAGTGTAAACAACCAAGTCGACCAAACTTGTGTAAACACCATGAACTTTTAAGACGCACACTTCCTCAACGTCAAACAATGACATGTGAATCACACATCAAGCTTGAACATGATCTAGAAACATCCACAAGAACCTAGAAACCAAAAAATTCCTTTGCAATATCTTTCACTTGAAGAACGTTCACACCAGAGTACTTAACCAACTCTATCATACTCTGTCATCAACTGCAGTTCTTAAGAAATGAACTTGTTGAACACTAGAGCATGAACCACTTGAACTAAAGAAATTTATAGGCCTTATAAGCATGAATCTAGAACCACAAGACTATAAACAAAACTGTGGAGAAATGTGGAGCAAAATAATTTCTCTCAGACACCTCTGCACAACTCAGAAACACTATCCGCACAGTGGTGAACATAATTTTCTCTGCACAATGAACTAGAGCACCAAATCTGGAACATAACATCTCTAACAACCTCTAAACAACATATCCAAACTGTACAATCAGATATTCAATTAGGAATAAATACGGTGCAAAACTTAATCACAACTCTATAAAGCCAGAATACATCTTCAACACACTATTTCCTTTATTAATCAAATTTTCTCAAAACCACTTGAAAACCAAACAACAGAAGAATATTCTCAACATCTTCAACACCTCTACAAAGCAACCAAACCACCTTTATCAATAGCTCATATCCTTATCTCTGCACAACACAAACTACTCATACTCTTGACACAGTTGACACAAATGACAACACCGATTAGCATATACTTGCAACAGAATCTACCTCAGGTGGGTGATGAAGGGATGAGATGGGTGATGCTAAATGTTTGTTATCCCAAGTCATTGGATGGAAATGGTATGGAGTGATATGGATGAAGGCAAAGACTTACTAGATAGGAGAACCAACCACTACACATGGTGCCTGAGATAGATTTTCACCATAGTACTTATCCAAGGTGTCACTGGAGTGATTTTCACCATTGGACAGATTTATTACGCTCAGGTTTTTCTTGATTTTTTTATTTTTTTTGATTTTTTTCCTTTTTTGACTTTTTGTATTTTTGATTGGGATATCCTGATGGGTTAAGAGTAGAAATTTTTTAGGTGCATGATATTCATTGGCTCATCCAGATGTTGTCCCTCAAGTGTTACAAGCTGATAGGCTCTTGACCTATAACTAGTGGTGACAACATAGGGTCCTAAACAATTAGGTTTGAACTTGCCCTTCTTGTGACGCTCTTGTAGATTTCTTTGATTTTCCAGAAGGACTAGATCACCTATCTCAAATTGGTGGGTATTGATATTCTTGTTATAGCTTTTGCATAGACAATTCTAATAAGCTTGTAGGTGGTTAAGAGGGTTGAGGCACTTCTCATCCAATAGTTCTAGCTCATTCAATCATGCAACACGATACTCATCCCTATCAATAAAATTCTGCAGTGAGATTCTAAGAAAGGGGAGCTCAACCTCGGTAGGGAGAATGGCTTTGGAACCAAATACCAAGGAATATGGTATGGCTCTTGTGGGAGTACAGATGCTTGTGTGATAGGCCCAAAGGGTGGGGTTAAGCTGTAGGCGCGAGTCATGGCTAGCTTCATTTACCATCTTTTTGAGAACTCAGAGGATGGTTTTGTTGGAAGCTTCAGCTTGACAATTACCTTGTGGGTAGTATGGAGTAGAGAAATGATGTTAGATGTGGATTTTTTGCAAAGAGTACAGACTTCTTAGTTCTTAAATGGTTTCCTATTATTGGTGGTGACGATGAGAAGGATGTCATAACAACATGTGATGTAGTGGAGAATGAATTTGGCTATTTGGATTCCGATAGTGTAAGTGAGTGGAATGGCTTCTACCCACTTAGTGAAGTATTTGGTAGCGGTGATGATGAATTTATGTCCATTAGATGATGGAGGGTGGATTTTTCCAATGATGTCGAGCCCCCATTGTGAAAAGGGCCATAGAGTCATGATTGGTTGCAATTCTTAAGACAGAGCATGGACGAGATCTCCGTGTTACTGACAGGGCATACATTTCTTAACAAACTGGTTAACATCATTTTCCATGGTCAGCCAATAATATCCTGTTCTTAGAATCTTCTTTGTAAGGGTAGGTCCACTAAAGTATGCCCCACAGATACCTTCATGTACCTCTTTTAAGGTTGTTTTAGCTTCTCAAGAATTGAGACAACTTAGAAGGGTACCATCAAGACTCTTTCAGTATAGTGTGTCACCAATGAGATTGAAACGAGAGGTTTGATGGATGAAGGATATATTGGTTGGATGATAGGCTTGGTGGGATGATGTTGTTGTGAAGATATTGATAAATATCTTGGTACCATGGGGATAGGCGACCAACAATGTCGCACACTAATTCAAATTGTGGCACATCATATGTGGGCATCTGTAGCTCTTCAATAAGGAACTCACACTTTTGACTATTTTTCTACATGTTGACTAGAGAGCCTATAGTAGCCAGAGCATCTACTGTTGTATTATTTAACCTCAGGACCTGCTTAAAGTGGATTTCATGGAAGTATTCTTTGAAGTTGTCCATCATGTGCTTATCTAGGGCAAGAGCTTATCATCTTTTGTCTTGTACTCATTGTTGACCTGTTTAATGACGAGTTGGGAATCACCATAGACCATTAGTTTCTCAATTTTCCATTAGATGGCCATTGGAGTCCGATGATAAGAGCCTCATATTCTGCTATGTCTTTGGTGCATGGAAATGTTATTTTGTAGGACTTTGGTATACAATCTCCTTGAGGGGTCATGAAGAGGATTCATGCCCCTGAGCCTTGATGTGTGTAGGATCCATCAAAATACATCTTCCACTCTGTTGTTGGTGCTATTGCAGGGATTAACTAATCTGGAAACTCTGAAAGGAGTGGAAACTCTATAGGGATTGGTGCATCAACTAGTTGGTTTGCAATGACTTGTCCTTTAATGGCCTTCCTTTCAGTATCTTCTATGTCAAACTTGTTGCAAATATGTGCCTATGATGTGTTGTCATTGATGTCAACATATCTCTTTGTCAGAGATAGTGAAGACAATGTAGTTCAACAAAGTAGATTGCTCAACATTTCCAGTAAGATGAAGATCAAAGTCTATGGATTAAAGGGTTTGTAGAGGATTGTTTGAAGTTGCTCTAGTTAAGATTTGAGAGGTTTGCATGGAGTATTGGTGAAGTTATGGCCATCTGAGTAGAACCAGGTTTTGTAGTTGTTCAGAGGTAACAGAGTGACAGGAATTTGGTCTGGATTACTCTGCATTGGAATATTATAGTCTGTGATTCTAGAGGTATGTTTGGGATGTTGGTGTGTATCCTCAACTCAAGTGGTTCATGGTTTAGAGGTCCACAAGCAATCTTTCTAGTGTGACAGTCATGACAGTTAGTGTTCTTGAGTTCCCATATGAAGATGCAAGTGATTCTGGTGATTTGACATGGTGTGGTTGTTCTTGTTGATTTCATTGTGCTTGTGGAGGTCTCTGGATCATGTGCCTATTGTGTTGGTGGTCTGCATTGAGGATTGAGCTCGTAGTTGAAGATTTCTCCTTGGGTGTTGCTGTTCTTTCTAGTCTTGGTTGATCGGATGCTTGGTGCATGTTGCAGATGATCTAAGAAGTTCTATGAAGGGTGGCATGTTGTTCAAGGAAGATTTGAGTGCCAGCTATGTTTGGCCAATAGTGTAATGGTTCGCATGTAGTCTTGTGATTGTAATTATTTGTAATGCCTATCTTGGAGAATGTTCCAGATAGATGATTTCAAGGCCAACTTTGATGTTCATTCCAAAGTTGATGGCATGTATAAATAAGTATAATGAAGTCATGTAAATGTGTGGATGTGAGCAAAGATGCGGAGGTAGCGAGGAAGTGTTTGGGGGTAGAGCAGAGGTGTTGTGAGCTTCAATGGAATTGAACCTTGGCATGGAGAAGATGTTGTTTCTCAGTTCAACCTTTTAGTGTTAATCATGTGAATGTTTTTGTAGGTAGTGAGCCTCCTTTGAGCAGTGAGCTCTAGGTAGTGTGCCCAAAGGCAAGTGCCTTCCCATTTTCTATTCTTTTAACAGAGAATAAATCTTGTGGGTTAACCCCCAGTATGGTTTTTCCCTTAACAGGGTTTCCACATAAAAATCCTGGTGTTATGTGTGTTGATTGTGTTTCTGCTCATTTGTTATTGATTCATGCTTTCATGGTTATATCATTAATCTGTTAATAAGTGGTAAAGAAGATTAATTAAAGAAAAAGATAAATTTTTGTGACAACTGATTCACCCCCCTCTCATTTTTCTATCCTAATTTCAACAATTGGTATTAGAGCTGGTTCCTCTAAAAGAATCTTGACCACTTGAGGAGATCCAGGATGACGACATACAAGAAGGACAGTCTGAGATTTGATGGAATAAATTACTCTCTTTGGAAGAATCTCATGGAGTGTCATTTGCAATGCATGGGTGATCCTTATTGGTTGATAACTAAGAATGAGTATACTCCTCTGGAGAATGGTCCTTCAACCCTAGATCAAATCAAAGAAGTTGAATACAACATTCAGGCTAAGGAAGCATTATTGAGTGCCCTGACTGATACAAAAATGACAAATGTCTTAGAATTGAAAACTGCTCATGAAATCTGGAAGAAGTTGGAAATTCTGTATGAAGGTGATGCATATGTCAAATGTGCTAAGCTACACAGCTTGAAGGGTAGATACGAAAGTTTGAGGATGAGTGAAGATGAAAACATAACTTCCTACATGCAAAAGGTGATAGAACTTGTGTGCAGTATTAGGTGTGCTGGTGGAAAACTAGAAGAATCAGAGATTGTTGGCAAAGTGCTCAGATCCTTACCTACTTCATACAAGCATAGAGTTACTGCAATTGAAGAGATTAGGACTGTGATAGATGTTACAAAAGATCAATTGGTTGGCAAGCTTTCAGCATTTGAAATGAGTGAGTTTGGTGATTCTCTTCCTAAATCAGAATCTACATTTAAACCTAGTGTTTTCAGAAAGCAAAGATTTGATCCAGATGAAAGTTCTTCAAGAAGACTAACCAGATATGAGAAGGCAAGGAAGGAACTTGAAGAAGATGAATCTGAGCTCGAAGAAATTGAAGCCCTTATTGCCAAAAGATTACCAAGAGGATCTGGTAAGTATGAAGGAAAGTTGCCTTTCAAATGTTTTGCTTGCAATAAGATTGGTCATTTTGGTTCAAGATGTCCAGAGAGGGTTTCAAAGATAAACCCTAATAGACCTAGAGGGTTTAGAAGAAATGCTACTATGTCCAAGAAGCTGCTGATGAAGGAGTCACAGATGATGAATCTGATAAGGGAAGTACCTCTAGAAATGAATGGGTGTTCGTTTCTATCAAAGAAGATCTGGTGCCTACTGAATCTACTAGTTGTGTGAATATGGAAAGTGCCTTGGCTGCTCAAGTTCAAGAAAAGGATGAATGGGTGATTGACAGTGGATGTTCTCATCATATGTCTGGTGATAAAAGTAAGTTTGTAAGTTTGGAAAGATATGAAGGTGGAATTGTGAAGTTTGGAGACAATTCAGTTGGTAGAATCTGAGGTAGAGGATCCATCTCTTTGGTAGAATCTAAGGTAGAGGATCCATCTCTTTTGATGGTAAGAATAACACTAATGATGTTTTGTATGTAGAAGGGTTGAAGCATAATCTTCTTAGTATTGGATAGTTGGTTGACAAAGGGTATGATCTCCGATTCAAGGATGAAAAATGCAAAATTTTGGAAAGCTCCACAACTGAGATTGCATCTAGTTCATAGACTAGAGGTAATATCTTTCATTTAAGTTGTACTGGTAAAAGTTGTTTGATTTCTCAGATTGATCAGAGTTGTTTATGGCATAGGAAAATGTGTCATGTGAACTTTGATAACATTATCAAGATAAGTACTATTTAGGCTGTGAGAGATCTTCCAAAGCTTGTGAAACTTGCTAATAGCATGTGTAAGGAATGTCAGTTGGGCAAACAGAATAGAGCTACACTCAAAAGTAAAGAACAATTTTTAAATGGATTGTTGGAACTTGTGCACACTGATTTGTGTGGTCCTGCCAGAGTTAGAAGTTTGCAAGGAGACATATACTTTATGTTGCTGATTGATGACTACTCCCGGATGATGTGGGTCACTTTATTGAGAGAGAAATCAGAAGCTCTTGACAGATTCAAGGTGTTTAAGGCTAGGATGGAAAATGAGATTGGTGAGAAGATAAAGTGTCTGAGATATGACAGAGGTGGAGAGTTTACCTCTGGTGAGTTTAATGCATTTTGTGAAAAGCATGGAATAAGAAGACAATTATCTGCTCCTAGGACTCCTTAGCAGAATGGAGTTGTGGAAAGGAAGAACTAGACCATTCAAAAGGCTGCTAGAACCATGATGATGGAGGTAAATGTTCTGCATGTTTATTGGAGAGAGGCTGTGAGTACTGCTATCTACACTCTTAACCAGGTGCAGATTAAAGGTAATACTGGTAAAACACCTGATGAATTGTGGTTTGGTCATACTCCTACTATGAAATAATTTAGAATTTAAGGTAGTAAATGATATATCAAGAGAGATGAAGATCTAGGCAAATTTGATGCAAGATGTGATGAAGGAATATTTCTGGGTTATTCTAACCAAAGCAAGGCATACTAGTGCTTTAACAAGAGATTGAAAAGGATTGTTGAAAGTGCTAATGTCAAGGTTGATGAAAACAAGGAGCGGCCTTCCAAGTCTTGTGGATATGGATCAGATGATCAAAATGAAAACCCAAATGAAGGAAAGATTTTGATTGCTTTGGAGAATCCAGTGACTCAAGAGACTAGTGCAAATGTTGAGGAACAAGTTCAAGAATCAGAAGTTCAAGAAAATCCCAAAATTCCCAGGTATGTAAGGTTAAATCATTCTAAAGATTAGACCATAGGAGATAAAAATAAAGGTGTTTAAACTAGAAGAAGAATTACTGAAGAACAAGTGGAGTATTGTTTGATTTCAAAGATTGAACCAAAATCAGTGAATGAAGCTTGTAATGATGAAAGTTGGGTAAAAGAAATGGAAGAAGAATTAATGCAAATTGAAAAGAATCATACTTGGAATCTTGTTCCTAGACCTGAAAACAAAAATGTAATTGGAACTAAATGGGTCTTTCAGAATAAATTGAATGAAGATGGTGAAGTTGTGAGAAATAAAGCAAGATTGGTGTGTAAAGGATATTCTCAGGTAGAGGGAATTGATTTTGAAGAAATTTTTGCTCCGATGGAAAGAATCGAAGTAGTCAGATTATTTATTGCCTTTGCTACTTACAAAGATTTCAAAGTTTACCAGATGGATGTCAAGTTAGCATTCTTGAATGGAGAGTTGGAAGAAGAAGTCTACATTGAGCAACTAGAAGGATTCCAGTTGTCTAATCAAAGAGATATGGTCTGGAAATTAAGGAAAGCATTGTATGGACTTAAACAAGCCCCAAGAGCCTGGTATGCAAGATTAGATAAGTACCTAATAAAGTTAGGTTGTAGCAAAGGCACAACTGATAGTAATCTTTATTTCAAAATTGATCATGAACACATCTTGATTGTTGAGGTATTTGTTAATGATATCATCTTTAGTGGAAATGAGAGCATGTGTAAAAAATTTGTTGGTCAGATGCAAAGTGAATTTGAGATGTCCATGCTTGGTGAAATTAATTTCTTCTTAGGTTTGTAGATCATTCAGTCATATAAGGGCATCTTCATATCTTAGTCTAAGTATGTGAAAGAGTTGTTGAAAAGTTTGGAATGGAGGATTCAAAACTAGTGAGTACTCCTATGATAACCGGATGCAAGTTGAGTAAAGATGATGATTCCCCTAAGGTAGATCAGAAAAGGTATAGATCAATGATTGGAGGATTACTTTATCTAACTCACACCAGACCTGATATTATGAATGCAGTTGGCCTTGTTTCTAGGTTTCAAGCTGATCCTAGAGAATCTCATGTTGTAGTAGTCAAAAGAATTTTTAGATATCTAAAGGGGACATTTGATTATGGCTTATGGTATCCTAAGGATGATGATTTCACTCTTCATGCATATACAGATGTTGATTGGACAGGAGATGTGGATGACAGGAAAAGTACTAGTGGCGGTGCATTTTGCTTGGGAAAGAGATTGGTTTCTTGGTTGAGCAAAAAGTAGGAGGTAATATCTCTGTCTACTGCAGAAGCAGAGTATATGGCAGCAACAAGTAATTGTAATCAAGTTTTGTGGATGAAGCAAATGTTGAAGGATATTAGAATTGTGTTTGAAGAGCCCGTTACAATCTTCTGTGATAATTCAAGTGCAATAAACATCTCAAAGAATCCGTTGTTGCATTCAAAGACAAAGCACATATCCATCGAGTTTCACTTTTTGAGAGAAAAGGTAAATGAGAATGAAGTCAGATTGGAGTTTGTTCCTTCAAAGGATCAAATTGTGGATATCTTCACTAAGCCTCTACCTAAGGACACTTTCGAGTATCTCAGAGTGAAGATAGGGGTTATTACCCCTCCTATTTAGAACTAAGGTGCACTAGTGTGCATCAGTCTAGTGGAACTCATAGTCATATCTTGTGATCTAGATTGATGTTAAGGGGATGCTACTCAGGGGGAGTAGTCAGTATGTTAATTCTGGAGTTTAGAAAAAAAAGGAGGAGAGATGATAGAAAATATGTGCCCTTTGCCATTGATGTCAAAGGGGGAGAGAAGTCATGTGAAAAACTTGGAAGTAAGTAGTTGCTTGTGAAAGGGGGAGCAGTGAAGAACGTAGTTGTAGGTGTGATAAGAGGAAGGGGGAGAAGTTCTTGTCTTGATGGTTGGATCAATTTTTTACATCATATGTCACCATCAATGACAAAGGGAGAGATTATTGCAAATATGTGCCTATAATGTGTTGTCATTGATGTCAACATATCTCTTTGTCAGAGATAGTGAACACAGTATAGTTCAACAAAGTAGATTGCTCAGCATTTCCAGTAAGGCGAGAGGTCCGCATGGAGTATTGGTGAAGTTATGGCCATTTGAGTAGAACCAGGTTTTGCAATTGTTCAGAGGTAATAGAGTGATAGGAATTTGGTCCAGATTACTCCGCATTGGAATATTATGGTTTGTGGTTCTAGAGGTATGTTTGGGATGTTGATGTGTATCCTCAACTCAAGTGGTTCATGGTTTGGAGGTCCGCAAGCAATCTTTCTAGTGTGACAGTCATGAAAGTTAGTGTTCTTGAGTTCCCATATGAAGATGCAAGTGATTCTGGTGATTTGAGGTGGTGTAGTTGTTCTTGTTGATTTCATTGTGCTTGTGGAGGTCTCTGGATCATGTGCCTATTGTGCTAGTGGTTTGCATTGAAGATTGAGCTCGTAGTTGAAGATTTCTCCTTGGGTGTTTCTTTTCTTTCTAGTCTTGGTCGATCGGATGGTTGGTGCATGTTACGGATGATCTAAGAGAAGTTCTATGAAGCATGGTGTGTTGTTCAAGGAAGATTTGAGTCCTAGCTATGTTTGACAGATAGTGTAATGGTTCACATATAATTTTGTGATTGTAATTATTTGTAATGCCTATCTTGGAGAATGTTCTAGATAGATGATTGTAAGGTCAACTTTGATGTTCATTCCAAAGTTGATGGTGTGTATAAATAAGTGTAATGAAGTCGTGTAAATATGTGGATGTGAGAGAAGATGTGGAGGTAGCGAGGAAGTGTTTGGGGGCAAAGCAGAGGTGTTGTGAGCTTCAATGGAACTAAACCTTAGCATGGAGAAGATGTTGTTTCTCAGTTCAACCTTTCAGTGTTAATCATGTGAATGTTTCTGTAGGCAGTGAGCCTCCTTTGAGCAGTGAGCTCTAGGCAGTGCACCCGAAGGCAAGTGCCTTCCCATTTTCTATTCTTTTAACAAAAAATAAATCTTGTGGGTTAACCCCTACCATGGTTTTTCCCTTAACCAGGTTTCCACATAAAAATCTTGGTGTTATGTGTGTTGATTATGTTTTTGCTCATGTGTTATTGATTCATGCTTTCATGGTTATATCATTAATCTGTTAATAAGTGGTAAAGAAGATTAATTGAAACAAAAGATAAAGTTTTGTGACAACTAATTCACCCCCCCTCTAAGTTGTCTGCCCTAATTTCAATAGAACTCACTTAGGATCATGACCCACTTATCCATTCATCTTGTAAGAGTTGCGTGGGACAATAAGTACTTTAGGGGATCAATTTTCTCTATGAGCTTCGTCTTGTGATTGAGCATGTAGTGTCTCAAATTCTGGGATGTGAAGATAACTTCAAGGCATGCTCATTCAATGGGGTATAGTTGAGCTCATACACCACTAAGATACAACTGATGTAATAAATAACTCTTTATTTCCCTTTATCATCATGTTGTGCTAACAAAACCCCTATCATTGTTTCTATCATGGAGATGTAGAATAGTAGGGGTTGTCCTTTCTTTGGTAAAATGAGGACGAGAGGCATAGGGAGATAATATTTCATCTACTCAAAGATCTTTTGATAATTTTCATCCCATATGAATGATACATGTTTTTTGAGGAGATGCTGAAATGGTTGGTACTTGTCACCTAGCTAGGCTATGAAGCATCTTATTGATTGAAGCTTTCCTTGGAGGCTATGAAACTATTTTAGATTCTTATGTGGAGGCATTTCAACTATTGCTTTCACTTTTGCAGGGTTGACTTCTATGCCTTGTCTTGATACAATATAGCCTAAGAGTTTTCTAGAGGTAATTCTGAAGACGCATTGCTTAGCATTAAGCCTCACTTTGTACTATTCTAGCCAGTCAAATATCTTAGCTAGCACATGCAAATGTTCATCCCTTGTTTTGGATTTTCCCAATAGGTCATCAACATAATCTTCCATGGTGGTATGGAAAAGGTCATGGAATATCACGATCATTGCTTTTTGATAAGTGGCTCCTGCGTTCTTGAGGCCAAAGGGCATTATAACCCAACAATATGTTCCCCATTGATATATGAAAGTTGTCTTGTGTTGGTCTTCTTCGACAATCCTCATTTGGTTATAACTAGAAAATCCATCCATTAGTGATAGCATTTTGTTCCCTTTTGTGAGATCAACAATGATGTTGATGTTTGGGAGAGGAAAGTCATCTTTAGGGTATGCTTTGTTGAGGTCCCTAAAGTCAGTGCACATGCAGATGCCTCGGTGACTTTTGTTACAGGAACAATGTTTGACACCCATTCAAGATAGTTGATAGGATGGATGAATCCCACATCTATGAGCTTCTTGAGTTCTACTTTGACGAGTAGTGCCACTTGTGGATTCATTTTCTCAAGTTTTTTGCTTTATTGGTTTTGCATTAGGATGAACGACAGGATGATGGACAACTAGTGTAGAGTCCATTCCCAACATATTAGCATAGGTCCATGCAAAGTCATGACTCCTTTGTTTGAAGAAGGCCAAAAAACTTCTCATTCTACAGATGTAAGGGAAGTGACCTAGAAGGTGATCTTTAGTGACTCCTCCATGCCGAGGTTCATTTCTTGTGATTCCTCTACAAGGATTGGTGACTTCTCTTGATATAGTTTATGAACCTCAGGGGGATCCATTCTCTCATCTCCTAGCACCTAGGAGAGGTTTTCACTAGGTGATACATCATTTATTTTGATTTTTTCTTCATCCAAAAGTGCCATAGCGTGGTTTTCACTAGGGGGTGTTATTTTTTATTTTTATATTTTTGTGACTAAGAGATATGGATGTCTCCATGAAGTATGCAGATGTGTTTAGTTCCATGATGTAGCTGGCTTTATGATCACCAAGGGATAAATGGTCTCTAACCTCCATTAGTTTGACTATTGCTTCATTATTTTGTGCAACATCGAGGACCGGAGGTCCTTGTTGGTCCAAATCAATGAGTTGGGGATATATGAGTAGAAGGTCATTGGATGTTGATAGCATGGTGAGTAGGCTGTAAATGGTGTAGATGGAGGATTCAAATAATTTGGTGAAATTGGTGAAAGAGTCTTGATAATCCTCTTCACTAGTGTTTTCGATTACGGGAAAAGCTCTTGCAACGTCACTTAAGATACATTCAATGTCCATGGGGGTAGGCTCTTGTTTTCCATACCCCAAACCTCATAGGTAGGGATTTATTGTTGCTTGGATAGCTTAAATGATCCCTTTCACATGAAGGCCCATATCACCTTGTCCTTTTATAGCCCATATGTTTGATAATTTGTAGACCCTTGCCATATTGTTCAAAAGGTAGGGTAGGAGTTGTTGGTTCTTCATCTTCATCTTTGTAGAGCCATGATGAAATATGTTCAAGGATATCTTGTTCCATCAATTGTTTTCTTTGAAAGATGGGAGACGGCTTACATGTGATGATCACTGTGGAGACTTCTTTAGGTGTACCAAATGTTTTGGGGGTTGGTAGAAGTTGCCCTACACAAAAGGTGCCATGTATGTCGTACTCTCCACACCCTAGGTCACTTGATTTGATCTTGATTTTTGGAATGGATGATGGTGATAAGGTGGATATGATGTTGGAGGGGTTGATGCAATTGGTGGATGATTTTGGTTGAGAAGTGGTTGGTTTGATGGCATTGTTGTAAGGGCAGAAAGTCTTATCATGTCCTTCCAAGAATGTACAATATTGAAAAGGATGTGGGTCAGTATAGATTGTGACTTCTGTGTTGTTGAGTGGGAACTTGAGGCATTATTGATATGTGGATGGAATGGATTACATGGTGTGGATCCATGGGCAGCTGAGGAGGATATTGTAAGGGAGATCGAGATCAAGCACTTGACATTTGGTCTCCAAAATTTCTATCCAAGTTGAATAGGAAGTTTGATGGTTCCTTCAGATAGGTTCTCAGTGTCATCATATCCCATGATGGTGATGATCTCACTTGAGTCTAGAACCACATCAGAATATCTCAATTGTTTTATTAATTTAAGAGTGCAAAGGTTTAGGCTGGAGCCACCATCTATTAAGACTATTTTTATGGTATTTTTGTGGATTCAAACTTCAATGTGGAGAGCTTCAATATGGGATGTGCTTGTAGAAGGAAGGTTTTCCTTAGAAAAGGTGAGATGATGTAGTGATGAGATGTGTCCCACCATGGCTTGGGGACACGTGTTTCCATCAAGGCTTTGTCAAGGACTTCCTTATGGAGAGGGGATGTGTGAAGCAACTCTAGGATAGAAATTTGAGTGGGGGTCTTCCCAAGGTGGTCAAGAAGGTTGTACTTATTTTTGGATGGGTGGGTAGTGGGTGAGGATGTGGAAGGTTGATCATCAGTGGTTAGGGCTCCTCTAATAGAGATGTAGCTGCGATAGGTGGTAACAACACAATTAGGTGTTTTCTCTCTAATGGTGATGGTACAAATATGTAGTTGGAATATTCTTCTAAACGACCCACGACGGAATCAAAAGAAGAGGGTGGAGGGACAACATTATAGGCTTGGTTAGATGATGAGGATTTACCTTTGTTGTGATCGGGGAGAAGATCCTTGTATGCTCCTAGGTTTTCATTAGGTGATTGTTTGGGTGGTTCATCAATGGTTATATCACCACAATTGACAAGATCTTCAATACAATTCTTTAACCTCATATAATCGAATGTTTTGTGTCGCTTAACATGATGATATTCACAATATGAATTTTTATTAAACCATGAGGGTTTAAATTGGTTATCATTGTATGGTCTAATGGTGGGTAGTTGGATGAGGTTAGTCTTCAAAAGGTTTCTCAAGACATTTTCGATAAGTTCACCTAAAGGGGTAAATCTCTGTTTAGGTGCATTAGTTTGTCTTGGCAGTCCCTTTGGAATGCTAAAATTATTGTTACTTGTTGATGGGTTGGATGATGTAGTAGTTTGTACAATTTGACATTCTTAAAATTGGTGACACCATCGTTAAGGATGTTTTTGTTCTTACCCCAAAAGCAAGGTTTTTCTTATGATTGGTTGTTATTGTTGTTGCTATTAACCTTGTTATTGGTGTTTTTGTTGTCATTTTTGCAATAAATTTTAATAGCTTCCTTGGCTATGAGAGCTATTTTGATTGTGGTTCCTTTATCAGTGACCTCTTCAAAGGTAGATGCACATTGTATTTGGAGGTGGAATCCCATCTCTTGGTTAAGGTTAGTCACAAAGATGGTGACCAATTGTTTTTTAGGGATGGGCCACTGGAGCTTGCTTGCTAAGCCTCTCCACTGTTGCAAAAAGGTAGTGAAGGATTCCCCATTCTATTGTTTGGTGTTACAAAGGTCTGTCATGAACACTTCATGTTCAAAGTTGTAAGAGAAGTGGTTGACAAACTTCTCCGCAAGTTCATGGAAGGTCTTGATACTGGGGGGGAAGATGGACAAACCATTCGATGGCTTGGCCTCCCGAACTTTGGGGAAAGAGTCTCATTAGATAGGTATCATCATATGAGACTTATAAGAAAGCTATGTAGAATTCCCTAAGGTGTTCCCTAGGGTTCCCTTTCCCTTTGTATTTGTTAAATTTAGGTGTCTCTAATTTTTTAGGGAAGGGTGGCATGGGGATGGTTCAATTAAATGGGTATGAGAAAATGTCTTCAAAAGAATATTGTTTTCTTCTGTGCCCATGTTGTATGTACTCAACCTTTTAAATTA
Organism: Cunninghamia lanceolata; assembly: GCA_027924645.1. Classification (NCBI taxonomy): domain Eukaryota; kingdom Viridiplantae; phylum Streptophyta; class Pinopsida; order Cupressales; family Cupressaceae; genus Cunninghamia; species Cunninghamia lanceolata. The sequence goes on from BSBN01001299.1 coordinate 668,633, forward strand.
AGGTTTGTACAATGCTTGATAGGTATTGGGTAGGTGGTGGTTGTGGTATGTTTGATTGTTGCTATTGGAGTAAGTGTTGGAGAAAGTTGGGGATTTGTTGATGTTGGGGTGGGGTTTGGGTTTGATTTTATTGATGTTGTGGGATTTGATTTTGATGTTGTTGGTAAGAGATAAGTTGTTGTAGGATATGTGGTGGAAATTTTTTGTTGTTGATTTTGATTTTGTAAGGTTTGGGTGGAAGATGATATAATGGGTGGTTGTGAAATGGGAGGTTGGGAAATAGGGGGTTGTGTGTATGTGAAATTGGATGAAGGGTTGTTGCATGGATTATTGTTGGATGTATTGTAAGGTGGTTGGGAAAATAATTGTATCATGAAGGCTATGGTGTTAGCGTCGAGTTGAGGTACACTTGTGGAAGCACTTATGTATGTGGTATTGTTGGGGATGTTAAGGGTGATATGGGGGGTAGATGTAGTTATGGTCGATGTTGATGTGGAGGTAGGGATTGATGTGGTTGATGTGGTGGTGTTTGATGATGAAGGTTGAGATGTGTTGGGGACATTGTTTGATGAGGATGGTTGTGACATGGTAGGTTTGTTGGGTATATTAGCACCATTTTGAATCAAGAATTCAAGATACTTATTAGGGTCCAATTTTAGGACTCGATCAGTCCATGGAGTTAGGATCTTGCATAAAATCTATTACTTCTTGATCAACATTGTTAGTTTTGGATGGTGGTTGCATTTTTTAGCCTCCCCAAGGGTTTATCATAGAATTGGCATCAAATGATGTTTGTTGTTAGACTATAGGGACATTGCTTTGATCAGTGTTAGGCATTCTAATTCCTCTATATGAATCCATTTCCTTGTTCTTCCTAGCTTGGGACCTTGTTTGTGGCATATAATGAAAGGTTATGGATTGGTTTGAGTTGGTGGTATGAATGAAGGTTTGACCTTAGAGATTGATTTTCAAAATATTTTGGACCAAATGTGGATGGGTAAGTAGGTGATTTTGGGTGACCTTAGATATTGATTTTTGAGAAATTTTGGACCAAAAGTAAATGGATGATATTATGATATATTTTGAGGATGATTTTTGGGTGGGTGATTAAAGGGTACTTAGGTTAAATTTGGATGAGGATTTTGGAATGGATGATTAGGGTATAATTGGGATAATAAAGATACTTTGGATACTTTGGATTTTGATAAGTGATATGAGGGATACTTTGGATAACTTTGGGTGATGATTGATAAGGATGACCAAATCAAAAGAGGACTAAAAATGAATCTAGATCTTATGGATTTTAAGGATATTTCTCTCTTTACTTAAGGTGGACTAAGACACTTAAGCAAAAACATAATGGGGATTATTTCACTTGGGGTAGACAAGACCTCCAAGAAAAATGGGGAATCTTAGAATTAACTGACTTAGGAGTAGTCTAGGCTCCTAAGCCAATTTATCCCAAGGTTGATAAGGATAATTTATAAAGTAACTTAAGGTAGAAAAATGCTTAAGCTATCTATAAATTAGGGGATGAAGGATGAGATCTAGATTTAGACTTGCACACCTGGATGATTTTGGATATGTTGATTTGATTTGATTTGGCTAAGGTTGATTTTGGATGATGATTGATTTGGTTGGACTAAGGTTTGAATAGTTAGGTGAAGATTGGGATGATTTGAATTAGGGTTGGTCTAAGGTTTGGATGATGTTTGATTTGGATGAAGGGTGACTATGTTTGTTTGGATTAACATGGATGTAATGAGGTCAAAGGTCCAAAAATTGAAATGTTTCTCTAAGGTCCAATAGATAGATGTGGGAGGATGGACTTGGACTAGGGTTTGGATGGGATGAAAAATCTTTTGGATTTGGATGAAATTGAAGTGTAAGGTTTGTGGGGTATAATTGATTTGGAATTGAGATAGATGAATTAAGGTCAAGGGTCTAGGATCAAAGTGATTTTCTCTAAGGTCAAAATGGGATGATAAAATTTGACAAAGGATGGACTTAGGTGAAGGATTTTGGAATTATCTTTTGGGATAATGCCACGTCACAAGGATGATTGAATTCTGCTAGAAAACAAACTATAGGACACTTGGTGATTTTTGGTCACAGGGGAAAATGACACTAAAATTTGGCCCAATAGTGCTAATAGTTGGCCTGATAGCGCTAATAGAATGATTGATAACGTTGAAGGACGGACTGAAGGCACTGAAGTAGGGTATGATAGATGGCACTGGCAGAAGTTCTAATAGTGCTAAACATAGGACTGGTATCACTAAAGGACTATTCAAAGGTTGGACTTGATTGATTTTGATGACAATTTTGGATTTTTTGAATTTTAAAGGTTCTTGGAAAACATTAAATCAAGCAAAAGACACAATGGCTTGACTCAAGGTGGACTTGGCTAATAGGCTTATATAGGCTTCGACAAAAAAGACACACCATTTACATGAACATACTAGAATTAGTCAAGTGGGGGTGTCATACCTTGTAGATCTCACAAAATGGTCATGGGTCAACCTTAACTCAAAAGTGAACCAAGGTTGCCACCCCCATCAATACCTTCATGCCATAGCTTGGATAGATAGGGAAAATAAGGTCATGGACCACCTTACCCCCATTACCTTGGAGACTTTCATCTTGCCCAAAGTAGACCCTATCTCAAGTATAGCAGTACGCTAAGCCATCTTCCCCTCATACTGCAGTGGTGCACCAAAAGGTATGACGAACGAAAGGTCTTAAGCTAGATAATACAAGCTTCTAGGGAGTCATCTTTATACACAAGTTACATGAGGCCCAAAACCATTAACACTATTCTGTTGAAGGGATGTGGAAAGCCACTTCACCTTATTTTCAGAATTACCTAGGGCCCCAAGGTTGTCCCAATGACTACACGAATAGATTGGGGTACAAGTTTCCTTCTCCCCCCTTTAATATACCTTGTCAGTTCACATGGTTGAGGTCATCCCTTGGGGTGATGAAATCCCCAAGTAGGCCTCCTAAGAATAAAATATCCCTTTCTTTTGATCATCCAATATTGCACTAGGTGCGAGGGGAGAGCATATGCAAAAGGATAACCCCTTCGGGATAACACTAAAAAGAAATAAAGGATGTTTAAGAGTAGATTGTTAGTTCTATTGGTCCTAAGTGGATGTATGAGAGTAGACTTCTAACCCTAAGGTGTGAGGGGAGAGCATAAGTCTATAAAGAAACCAAACATGATAAACAATGATTAATTCCCAACTAAACTAATTAGGTGTAATTAAGCTAGTGATAAAAAACAACTTTGGCATGCGATCCTGCACCAAATTAGTTAGTAGTTTGATGTAAATTCCCTAGACAAATGTTCTTGGTACCTATAAAAACTAGTTAGACCCCTATACAAACCTATACTTTTTGTCAAAAAAATGGCACTAAAACATAGACTGATAGTGCTAACAGTTAGACTGATAATACTAAATAGTCTACAGATAGTGCTAAAATAGAGGACAATAGTGCTAATAGTTAGACAAATAGTGTTAATAGATGGAATGATAGTGCTAAAAAAGTAGCGCTAAAATAGAAAACAATAGTGCTAAATGATGAGGAGCCAAATACCCTTAACATACACTTTCCATTGTATGTCTATGCTTTACTTGCCTATCGGCAAGACTATGCACCGTCGGCTGACCAAAATACCATTCCCCTGATCACATATCTCATACCGACTCACTATCGGCAAAACAATCGCCCCAATACAACTGCCTTATACATGCATAGCATGACCTATTAACACCGGTCACCTCTTGCATCCAATACAATGTACTTGCGCAATGTATATGCTCAATATACATTCGAAACATACAACTCGAATATGCATTCGGAATATGCATTCGACCAACACCTTAACCCAATGTATGTTCTCAACATACAACTGGAAGATACATTACCAACATGCTTCACCAAATGTACATTTGACTGTTGACCTCCTTTTTATATAAACCCAATGTACATTTGTGATGTACATTCACAACATGCAATTCAGATATGCATTTGATGGGTTTGACCGAACCGTTGACTTCCTTGTATACCGATCGGAAGCTTCAACTTTCTCTCTCCTTTGTATGCCGATACACTTGTACATTTACAATGTACATCCGCTACATGCAACCACGATAAACATCTGTGAGATACACACGAACATTCAATTGCGAGATACACATGAAATGAACCCCAACATACTTTAGCGATATACACACAGAATGTATATTCGCAATGTATGTTCACTATGTGCAATCTTTGACATACAATGATTCCTGATATGCTTTACAACATACACACTCAACAGACCCTTGCGATACACACACAGTATGTATATCCAACATGTATTTGCGATATACACACAAATTGTATATCTGATGAAATAAAGCAGAATTTCACCGATTTGATCCACTAGAAACCTTGTGATTACACATATCTTTTTCTTCGACGATCTTACAGACCTTTGCACCCTGCCAACCTAGCACATGACAATGCTAGGATCTTTCAATGCATCCCGTACTCGATCCTGCAAACATGAACATGAACAAAATACAAAACAAAATGAAAACACTATACAACCATTCCACCGATTTTGAAGAAATCTAACCGGTGGAATGGGCTAAGAACCCATCTCGGTCTTAGAATAGGAAATTGATTTGCACAGAGAAAACTAGATGAATTTGAATGGCACAAATGCACAAACAGGATTCGTTTATTATGCCTTCCAGAAATGTGAATACACCCAGATGCTCTGTTTACAATTGCACAACTCAACTGAACTAGACTCAACCGATTACAACTCTCTACAACTGATTACATTCGATCTGATCTAGGGTATTTATCTACTCACCCTCAGTAGTACTAAATTGACTCCAAGCGGTTGGGAGATCTAACAACCTCCAATGGCCTAACAACCTCCTAATTGTCTAACAACCCTTGTGATTACAAATCGACAAGTGTCCCTTGGGACTTACAACATAAACCTAGATACAAACTACAATGACATGCATTGGTCAAACAGACCTTATTGGAAACATCGAAATGACATTAGACACAACATAACATTAAATGCCTCATGGAGGCCACTGTGGATTAGGTGCTCCTGCACCACTAAATTAGGGACCAATAGTGCTAAAACAGTAAAAATATTTATACTTATCTATTGCCTATCTAGAAATCAGTGGTTCTATTCTGGGTCCCGATAGCACTAATCTGCAGAAAAATGAGCAACTTACACAAAAATAGAACCATCTTTTGCCCAAAATGATGAAATAAAAGTGTTAGAACCCTGCAAGGTTAGCTAAAAGAGTTTAACAATATATTAGTGCTTAAAAACAAAGCCTACAGGGTTAGATGTGCAAGCCCAAAAATTAAACCTAAGTGCTCTATTCAAAATATGATGGCAAAGTGATAATAGAGCTTCCTAAGACTCATAACCTTGTCAAAAACTAGAGAGCCCCAACCTATAGCTGATGATTAGCACAAAAACTAGAGACAAAATTTTAGCAAGCCTAAAAAAATTTGATCTATTATGCAAAAGTGGCATTGAAATAGTCTCTAATAGCGTTGAACCAAAGCTTGATAGCGCTAAACTAGAGCCCAATAGCACTGAACTAGAGACTGATAGAGTAGAAACAGAGCTTAATAGTGCTAATCTGCAAGCCAATAGCATGACTGCGAGCACTGATAGTGTTCAACCAGACCTTTATGTTAAAAACTTTGAAAAACTCAAACAAAAAGGTTATCTTAGGACCAAGGGGTCCCACCGAGCATGCCAAATGAAGATGAGAGAAAGCATCAAAGGAAATAAAACATGAAATGAAACAAAATAACAATGTTTACACCTTTGAAGATCCCTCACTCCTTGATAAGGTTGAAGAAGTGCATCTAAGCTTCCTAGCTTTACCCAAGGATTTGAATGTGGATTACTCTCACAATTTTAACACAAATTTTAGCATAATGATAGTATGATGGAAGGATATGAGAAGCTATTTTGGCATAATAAGTTTACTCAAGATTGGATGATGAAAATGTCTTGGAGAGGGTTGTATTTATAGGCAAATTGGAGGGAGATTTTGATCCAATGGTGGAGATTAAAAGTTGAGATCTGTTAGTAATAATTTATGTTTGGGGTTTCAAGTCAGGTCTCTTCCCTAAAAATCCAAAAAGTTCTAATATTTTGGCCCCTACAATTATAAAAAATGCAAGAAATTAGTTGTGTGCAGGTCGAAATGGCAGTGGCGGGTCGGGAGTTTCTATCGACCCTTTAAAAAATAAGTTACATGCATTTAGGAATGCATTTTGAGCCACAGTTTCCAGCTTCTAAAATGTTTCTAACAGTGGCTGAGAGGGTCTAATTATGCCAGTGCCGTGTGATTCACCAAGTGTTATTCCCCAGTTTAAATTTGCGCCTTTGTTTTTTCTTCCTGCGGAGCGTACCACGTGTCAACGGTGGAAGCAGCCCCTTTATAAAGTTTCAACTAAGCGCAGAAGGCGCCGTGTGTCAGTTTCTGCCAAAGTTTCTATGTAGTTTCCAAAAGTTTCAAGAGTGTCGCGGAAGGCACCACGTGGAGGCACCCGAGAGACAGACGAAGAGTAACTCAAGAGCCCTGTAGAAAGTGCCAAGAGTCACTCTCCATTAAAGTTTCTAAAAGGTTTCAGCTGAAGTGCAGAAGGTGCCAGGTGTCTCAAATGATAGCTGCAGAGTTTGACAAGTGTCAGCCTCTATGTCTTGTTTCATTTTTACCTTTGACACCAAGTAATGGATGGTGGTGGGTCCCAGTGAAGTGTCTCAAGTGCCATGAATGATGACATGTGTCAGCTTCCATAGAAGTTTCAAAGTGGGGCCTTAAAGTTTCTGGGTAGTGCGAAACCCGCTAGGTGTCGACTTCCACATTAGTTTCAAGAAGACTATTTTGTGTTTCGAGAAGAGTGCAGAGATTGACAAGTGTAAGCACCCGCGTGAGTTTCAGAAAGGGTCTCTAATGTTTCATGAGTGTTGCGGACGGTGCCAAGTGTCAGCATCCGTGAGAGTCCCAAAATGTTTCATGTGTTTCTCAAGTGTAGCGCGGAAGCCGCCACGTATCCTGATGGCCGATGCTGCGGAAGCCGACATGTGTCCTTTTTTGAAAAGCAAATGAAGATGCAGAAAAGCCAGCGATATAAACTTCAAGTGCCTACGTGGCATGATCTGGTTGGCTGGCAACTTTTTAGTATTTTTTGGGGCCGTAGATCTCTGCGATGGGTTTTAGATCGACGGCCATATTTTGAACCTATAGCGACGGGCTTCTCCTGAGTATCTGCGACTATTTTTGGGTAGGAAAACTCTTGAGGTTTGCTACGGCTACATTTCTAGGGGCTGCGGGTTGGCAAAACTTTAATGGCACATTATGCAGGAAGGCATGGGTCGAGTTGATGGGTCAACTACCAGATTTAAGAGAAAATCTTCAGGTGGCGGCCCAGATCCCGATCTCACCTGCTCTGTCCTCTATTTCTTGCTGCAACATTTACTGTTTTGAGTGCCATTTCTCATGCATTGCATCTGGCAAATTTTTGATGTGCCATGTAATTAATTCGTTGAGTACACAGTTTTGCTATAAAAGGCAGACTGTGTCACTCATTTTAGGTTTTTGAAGACTTGGGCTTTTTTTTTGTGTAAATAATGAAGAACAGGGCATGAACTTGGTTGTTCCATTCCATTTTGGAGTTTATGTGTTGTAGCATGAGTGTATTTTGCACATATTTTCAGTTTCAGTGTTGATTTATATGAAAAATGCTTATTGCATGTGTCTATCTGCTTGTCTCCATTTGGTACATGTCATCCTTCTTTTGAATCTGGTTGCTAAGGGTTTCATAGATTCTAGGGTATAGATATCTATATTGCATGCTTGACCTGTAACTTCCATTCAAGGAGTGGATTAAACTATTTAGGTCAATGTATGGAGAAGGTTGCATGTCAGCAGGGATATCTGTAAGTAGAGGCAGTTAGATACCCTTTCTTGGGTGATGTTTGTAAGGCAAGCATCAATCCAGCCCCCTGAAACTTGAGTGAAAGTTGCAAACCATCTGTTGTATATGTCTAGTTGACTCCTTGCCTAATGGATAGATACCAGTCTGTTTCTGGGTCAGTAGTTATGAGCCAAAACCCCTTGTCTTGCATCTAGGACATTATGTCCACCTATCTCATCACTTCCACCTATTAGTTGTAGGAGTAGGATTAGGAACCCCCTGTATACTCTCATACCCAACTAGACACATATGTCCAAGAATGTTGCCAACCATGTGATCTATCATGCAGATCTTGGTCCATACATGAGAGTATTCTGCCTGTTGTTGTCAAGTTAGATCTTTCTATCTTTGAGCTAGTCAATGTTACATCTTGAGTTATAGGGATACCCCCCTTGGTGTGACAGAACCAGAAGTGAAGGGGAGGTAGCTCATGCAACCTCCTGTATTAGCTGGCTGAATCTGCCTGTGCATTAGAAGTGGCAAACCCTAATGCTGATTCAGAAGAAAAACCAACAAGATCAATGGTGGAGGTGAGAGGATAGGATGAAGGGTTGAGATCTCATCAACAAGATTGAAGGGTTGAGAATAAAAGTGAATTTTAAATTCACGTGGGGAGGGGATTTGCATTAAATGAAGATTATGACAAGTGAGGAATAAAAAATTAGTTTTCTTAGGAGGAGGTGGAATTAAAAATTCCATTTTATGGGTGAATGTGTGAGCCATGTGACACATGGATGCATTTAGCAATCACATGTGTGAGATTATTTCATGAAAAAGGGCTCAATTACATAAAAAGGGAAAGATGATGTGTGAGGGTCATGTGACCCATTTGAATAAAAAATCTCTATTTATTCAAATGGTGTAGGAATGGGTGTTAATGATGATTTGAATAAGTTAATCAAGGGATTAAAATAATTAATGTGGCTGGCCAAAATTAGTGAATGGGGTAATGAAGGATTAAAATTAATTAAACAAGGGTTTATTTAATTAATTTAGGTCTAGCGGTCATGTAGGCTAGCGTAGCTAATTAAATTATTGATATTTAATCAACTAGGCTAGGTTTAGGTGGTAGAGTAGGGAAGATTAATTAAATAATCATGATTTACGTAATTAATCAAGATTAGGGAGATCTACAAATTAACTAAATAAATATTTAACATATTTATTTAATTAATTGGAATGAAGTTGTAAGGTCTAGTAAAAAATTATATGAATTAATTCATTACTAAGGGTAAATTAGGGGTAAATGGCTAAGGGTAAATGGATAGGGACAACTTAGGGTTAATTAATTAAATAATTATGATTTTATTTAATTAATTGGTGAAAGGGTTAGGTTGGTAGTGTAAGGATGCAGAAAGATGGTTAAAGGGTCGAGACATTTTAAGGTGTCTATAACTCTATTTGAACCAATCCATTCCAAGCAACATTAATGTTAAGACTAACCATTGAACTTCTCAAATCTTCCCAAAGCTTAATTGTTTGCAAATTTTGTAATGATTTTTAAGGTTCTCTAGATGTTTGTAAGAATGTTTTTGTGGTGGTGGAGGAGGTTATCTCTAAGGAAGGTATTGGAGGTAGTGACAACACTGTTGATGAGGAGTGTACCATGACTAAAAGTAAACCCTAGGTGCCATCGACTAGGAGGTCGACGAGGCTTGCTCCTAAGCCTAGTCCTGTTCCCCAAAAGAAGGTGGTCACTGAGATGGAAGAGGATGCTGCAGACCTGGAGGGGGTTGGTATTTTTTATGACAAAAACAACAAAGTGGATACTATGGTGGCTGAGACTGAACAAATGGGTGGGGAAATTTTTGTCAACAAGGAGAACAAAAATGATAAAGTGGAGGTCAAAGTGGATTACGACCCTAGTAATTTTTCTAAGTTTAATGTCCAAGGGTTTGACTCTGTGAGATTAGAGAAAGTGGTGAAGGAAGCTAGCAAGAAGAAAAGGGGGCAAGTTTTCCATCAAAGACAAGGAGATAGTAACCCTCACTACTAGGCTCACCGAGCTAGAGAGGAAGTTCAAGATTCTGGTCAAGTTCTCTGTGAAAGTCATGCACCGGTCGGCCACCACTCTTGCAGTCCTCCAAGATGTCAAGATTCTCATCCAGAGTATGAAGGATAAAGAACTCAAGGAGTACCAAGATCTCTACCAGTTCCTAGTTGAAGATTGGGACTAGTTGTTCAATTAGCCGTTGGGGGCTTTTTCCTATGCTTTTAGTTTTGGTCTATTGTTATTCTACTATCAGTCTACTGTGTCTTGGTCTGGGTTTTCTTTTTGGCTATTTCTTGTTGGTTGGGTCTGTTTCTCTCTCTTGGTTCTTTGATGGTACTTTGGTGCACCTTTTTGGCTGATGTGTAATGGGATCGACACCCTTTTTTGCCACTTACTTTATTAAAAACATAGTTCTATAATTTAATCCTAGAGATCACATACACTTTTTAGATTCCATTATGCACTTGTGAAAATGATGTTAGAATTTTACATGTTTAATTTTATAGTGATTTGAGAGTAAATGGAAAAACAATGCTATACATCTTTAAGTGTATATTTAATATTATATAATATAGATAATGATAAAATATTAAAATGTGAAAACGTACATAGTTTTTTGAAAATAAATTTATATATCCATCCCTTAAATATATTGTAAAATTTTCTCTTTTATATGATATGTGTAGGGTCTCAAAATACAAAAATTGGAGTAGAAGTGAAGCCTAATTTAGATACTAGAGCAGAGGAGGCCCAACCACACATTGTTGATGTTAGGTAGGAGGCCCAACCACACATAGTTGATGTCAGGGAGGAGGCCCAACCAAACTTTGATGTTGGAGAGTGGTCGAGATCACTTCCTTCTACAAATATGCATATGAATCTAATTAAAGAGGTTAAGAAAATAATTTCTTATAGAAATATAGATGATTTACATGAAATGGATATAGAGAAATTATAATTTTATGTTGAACAACCTGCTCATGTTACTAAGAGGTTGTTGAATAGAACTTCAAAGTAAATACTTGAGAAGCATTTCAAACATTGTGATACACTTGGTCAAGCCCAACTATTATCAAGTATACTTCTTCATGATGAGTTAAAGGAGCCATTAAAATTGTTGGGTGTAGATTTTACAAAAAAGAGGAAAAGACACCTAGAAAAAGATATTGTTCAAAATGTTGCAAAAGGTTTGAGTTTCATTAAAAAATTCTTGATCAGTTGATAAGAGAATTTCAATAAGAGTGATGTTGACATCTATTGTAAGTCCACAAATAACAAGAAAATGTTAGATCTCTTCACTTTCAAGTGAAATTGACGTAAGTAGAAAGACACTAACAAGATGTGAAAAGGAGAAAGGTTTTGGATGATAGTACTACAGAAGGCAATTAGACATGGGTGTGTAGGGATCCTTGTTGTGACAAGATTGAAGATGGTGTTTTGAAGTTAATCTCAAATTTTTGGCATGATCATACTCATCCTTCATCAAATAGTAGAGATGTTCTCAAACACAAGATTAGGCCAAATGATTATGAACTACATACAAAACATTGGTTAGATGTAACACAACATGAGTGCATGTTACATTTTGTGATGCAAATCCTCATATAAATATTGGGAAAACAATGTTTGATTTATGTTAAGGCCATGGTATGTGAAGGCAAACAAAGTTTTTGAAACTTGTTGTTGTCGTTGCCATAGTGAATTTGATCTTTACTATCAGGTGTTTTGAAAGATCAAAGAAAAAGTGATGGTATTGAAAATGCACCTCCTCAATGGTTAAGTTAGTTCATAGCATCCATTTTATGTGATAAATCTGATGATGGTGTAGATGGTTCATTGAAATTCATAAAAGGATTGTGTGAAACATGTCAAAATTTGGCTAAAATGTCTTTGAGAAATGAAGATATTGACATGATAAAGAAGGTAAATTGCAAGAGTTACAAGTACATAAAGTTTGAAAATGCACCTCCTAAATGGTTAAGTCAGTTCATAGCATCCATCTTATGTGATAAATCTGATGATGATGTAGATGGTCCAATGAAATTCATAAAAAGGATTGTGTGAAACATGTCAAAATTTGGCTAAAATGTCTTTGAGAAATGAAGATATGGACATGATAAAGATGGTAAATTGCAAGAGTTACAAATACATAAAGTTTGAAATAAAATTTGGGAAAGAATCCACAAGGTTAGATTATGTAAAAGAGGAATTACCTATTGGAACATAATTTATGGAAAATTTTCATAAATTTTTACAACCATACATACATCATGCATTTTTTTCTTAGAAGTGGAAAGAAAAATATTTTTAGTTTTTGAGAGATACTTTCCCACTTGGAATAGTTTTATTAGTAGTGAACTTTGAAAAATAGTATTCTATTACCCATCAAAAGGAGATTCAAACACAGTATTATTATTCAGAGTAGGTCACTATTATGGTACATGTGTTTTATTGACATGCACAATTAGATTTTGATGGTGTTGAGAGTACATATCTACATTGAGTCATTAAAAAAGAATATCACTTTTATATTAGCAATGATAAAGAGCATGACACATTTTGTACAACATTGCTTTAAGAAGTTTTTTAAGGATTTGACAAGAAGGGGTGTCAAAATTGAAAGACATTTTGTATGGTCAGATGGGTGTGCGCCAAAATTTAAATCACCCAAGCCATTTTATGCACTTTGTAGATATCATAAACATGACAATATACCACATGTTTTGAGTTTATTGGAGAGTGGGCATGGAAAGGGTGAACATGATGGTACAGGAGCTTGCATCAAACATGCTCTAAGAAAACATCAAATGAATTATGAGGGAGATCATATAAATGATGCACATGATGTTGTTGAATGGTGTAAGAAACACTTCACATGTGAGGTCGACACATCTTAAGGGAGGACCCCACGTCCAAATAGAGTGTTCTAGGAAATATCAGGTATATGTATTGTTTGAAAAAAAAATTCCTTGTTTATATTTACTTCAAAATTTATTTATTTTATTTGATTGTGATTATATATTTACAATTTCAACAAAATTATTTAATCAAGTAAATCATATTTGATGTATATATAAAATTTTTAGGTGTGGATGGAAGAACAATGCATGGATGCAAGAGGGTAGAGAACAAGATCTTTGCATTGTGTGATGAGTACAGATGGCCACACATGGATGTTGTGCACTAGGGATTACTCTTGTTTTTATTATGATTGCATGTTGGGAGATTGTGAGAATTGCAAGAACCAACAATGTGGATATGTTAGTGAATAAAATTTGGTGCCACTAGATGTTATTGACTCATATGATGAAAATGAAGACCAAAGCTTTGAAGACATTCCTTTGATTTCAAATGATTATGACCACATTTCAGGATTGATTAAAAAAGGGACACACACACTCACATTGTGCAACTTGTAGTTCAATTTTTTAATTTTTTATATGTTGATAAAATTTAATTTTAATTTCGCTCTTAAATATTAGAATTCATGACAGGAACTTCTATTTTTTTTACATTTCATTATGGTGCATGGGATGTTTTTGTAGCCACAACAGAGGTTGGAAACATAGAAGGTGTTAGTTAATATTTATTATGTTGCACAAAAAAGAGGAAGAGGTTAACAAAACCAAAAACAAATGATGAAATGATGTTTTAGGTATGTCTTAGGTCTAAACTATAATAAGGTATAAAATCTAGGTGTAGATTAGATATGTCTTAGGTCTAGACTAGAATAAGGTATAAAATCTAGGTGTCTTAGGTCTACTACGTCTACTAGAAAATATAACTATGTCAAGTAGATATGTCTTAGGTCTAGACAAGAATAAGGTATAAAATCTAGGTTTGTTAGGTGTCTTAGGTCTTAGGCACAAGGCCACATGAGATTCCACCTTCACGTGGTTGGCCTTTTTAGTACAAAATAAATATTTCTTGAAGCTAAGGGAAGCTCTTATTTTGTATCTAGAATTTATAAAACCCTAGTAAAGCTTCTTGGTGCTCATGTGAGTTTGGTATCATTATAAATTTATAGAACTTAACTTTTTAATTCACTATATTTAGAAAGTTGTATGTGAGTTTAATTATCATTCAGGTCTCAAACTTAACAAGCCTCTTCTATGTAGTTCATTTAAATTCAAATAAGATGAACTTGTATCTTTAATCTTTGGTATATATTCTAAAATCAACATTTATACATGAACAAATAAAAAATTCATTATTTATTTACCTTGTTGAATTAGTTCATTATTATTTTTTCTTTCCAATGTAATGATTGCTTAAGAAAAATGTAGGTTGACAACATGTGTATTTCAACCTCCACATATTCAATTCATGATTTGAGTGTAATAGTTTTTGTTCTAGTAGTGGTGGAATCCAAATTGTCTAGAGGTCTAATTTTATTTTTGAATAAAAAATATTCCAAGTTTTATTTATATTTGTTATATATTGTGTTTGTATGCTACTTATGTGGGCCTAAGTTATTCTATTTCATCATTTATCTACTATTCTTGTCCTTTATCTCTATTTGAATGGTGTATCATTATAGAGTTATAAAGTTTATTTTAAACTTTGAATTTGAGATATGTAACAACTTAATAGAATATATAGCTGACATCTAACATGTGCAAGTTGAAATACACATTGTGTATTTCAACCCACAATTTTCTTCATATCAAAAATCATATATATATCAAAACTTTTTGGTATATAATATGAAATCAATTGTCTTTCTATTCAAGTTATCACATCCATCTTTTAATGGTTGATTGATTTATATTGAAAAATGTCATATACATAAGCTTGAGGATAATATTGATAGTGATTAATAAGTAAATGACACGATTGAGATAAGCATAATTTTTTTAAGTTAATGTTTTATTATTGAAACTTGTATTACATGTATTAATACAAACATGTGTAAATATCAAATAGGTCCATTGTAAATATCAAGAAACATTTATATGAAAACTTTATTAAATATCTCAAACATAAATTTGTCCATGTCAAATATAAAGATATTTATGTCCATATGAAACATAATAATGTCCATACATGTTGAAAACATATAAACATAAATGTTCATACATGTCAAATATAAACATAAACATGTCCATACATAGATGCATAAATGTCCATACATGTCAAATATATAAACATAAATGTCCATACATGCCAAATATAAACATAAACATATAAATGTCCATATCTCAAATATAATCATAAACACAAATTTCCATGTCATTTGATTACATTTCTTTGTCCTATACTGATGGAATTATTTTTGTCAAGTACCACATGTTATTTTTCCTCCCATAATATAAACATAAACATATAAATGTCCATATCTCAAATATAATCATAAACACAGATTTCCATGTCATTTGATTTCATTTCTTTGTCCTATACTGATGGAATTATTTTTGTCAAGTACCATATGTTATTTTTCCTCCCATATTCTCTTCACACTATGAGTTATCTATTGATAACTGAGAGGGGGGGTGAATCCGTTATCCTAATTATTTCTGCTTTCTGAACTTACTTAATAATCAATGCAACATTAATTCAAATAAACAATCATAACCATGAAATGGAAATTCACATGACACAAAATTTTTGACGTGGAAACCCTGTTAAGGGAAAAAACCACGGGGTGCTTAACCCAAGATTGTATTCTCTGTTAGAAGAATGGAAATACAAAATGGCACTTGCCAATTAGGGCTCACTGCCTGAGCACACTGCTCGCAAGAGGCACACTGCCTAAAAGAGACACACTGTCTACAATTTATAAAGAGTGTAATACAATACTTGAACTGATAAGGAGCATCAACATATGCTGGAGTTCAGTTCTGGTTAGGCTTAGTAAACTGATTTGCTGCACTTCATCTTTCCTCTTCTTTTGTGCTGCTCTCCTTTCACATACTGGATCTTCCTTTCTTCTTTTATTCAGCTCTACTACTTTTCTTCGCACATTCCCTTACACCACAACACTATTCACAACTAAATCCATCTTATATTTATATATACGCAAAAGTGATTTCATCACCTTTCTAGTCGGCACCCAGAATAGTCAATATTTTCCACAAACTCTGATCTGTCGGCTGAATCTTTGCATACCAAGTAATGCAGATCAAGGCTATACTTGTAGAAGTCATCAATCATGTCGGCCAATCATAAATTATGCCTTAATAACCTTTACCATCATCAGTAACACATCTGGAATAATGTCTAATGTTCTGCCAGTCAGTTCTTCCTCTGTCCACACTGCCAATCAGGAACCCGATACTCAAGTATTCATATCTTTTTCTTCATCTACCACCGGAGGCTAAATCCTTGGAATCTATCACTCAAGGTAGTCTTCTTGACTTCCCCAAATTCACACTTCACCAAGATACTTCCTCTGAGAGATCTGGACCTGACTGTCGGACCTTGCCACATGCTCTGTTCTTGTTTACCTGACCACAACATTCTTCACTCTGACTTCCAATAGAGACACACCATGTCCTGCGGATGTGTGGGATGAACTTTGTTGCCATCAATGACAACATTCATGAATCCATATGGTGTCTCTTGCCAACAATCTCCCCCTTTGGCATTGATGGCAACACTTAGTGAAAAATGACTAAATGTTTACACTATGCCCCCCCTTGGCTGATGCTCTATTTTTTATATACATTTTTCAGAGCTCCCCCTTAGTTGGATTCCTCATTTTTCACTGCTCTTCACTCCCCCTTTGACATCAATGGCAAAGGGTGGGAACCGCGGATCAAAATTTCAAAAATTTAACTATACTTAGCCGCATATAACATACTCACATAAACTGAAGAATGTCTGCAAAAGTTGTTTTCAATTGAATGAATTTTGTAGCCCAACTTTGCTTCATTCTGTCCAAAATTGATATATGACTACTCAACAGGAATGCAAACGCATCTGCCCTTTGTAGATCTGTTGGATCATTGATCTGAGCTGTGATTTGACCTTCTTTTATGGCCTCATGCATGGCCTCTAACTTAGGAACAATTATCCCTCTGAGCTCACTCAACCTACTGATTCTATTTTTCTTCTCTTTTTCAAGCTTCTTAACTTCATTTAAAACTACAATCATTTGACATTCTTGATTTATTATTGATGTAGTAAGTGGATCAAAATTTTGAGAAAGTTTTATCAGTTTATCCTCCTGTTCTTTCATTTTCTTCTCAATCTCCACTGTTGTTTTGGACCAGGATATATAAAATTTGTATACATCACCTGCATCCTTAAGGGCATTTTCCAAACTTTTTATCCCAATACCCATAACTCTTCTGTCATTTGATATTAACCCTTACAGCTCTAAGAATCTCTTATCCAAAAATTCTTTCTAGACCTTTTCCTCAGCTGATTTCTCTAAAGACTCAAAATGAGTGCTGACTGAATCAATAAGAGCATTAAGATTTCCTGATGAGGAGGCTGAGTGATCCTTTTGAAAAGATGGCATGATCTTTTCTAAAATGCCGGATGCAACTTCTATTAGCTCACAATCTTTGATGTGAGACTTCAAGAATTTTTCTTTTGCCTTTGCATTGGCAAATGAAGCTATCTTCATTGTTTGAACCGAGGAGAGAGAGTCAAAGTTTAATGGACCTTGAAGTAACTCCGGTTCATCAATCTCCAACATTTCTTTTGTCAAAAAGTCCTTAACAGTTTCTGCAGTGTCTCTTGCCGGAGACAGAGATTTCTTCTCTTCTACACTATCACTTCTGTTCTTCTCAGCTTGACTTTCTTCTCTTTCTTTTGCTTCTTTTTCTTTCTCCTCTATTCTTTTTTCTCCTTTAGATCCGGAGACTGTAGGGGAAACCGGAGGAGAGATATTTTCTCATGAGCCACCTCTTCTGGAGTAGAGGATTCTGAGCCCTTGTCTTTACCTTCACCGAAGTCCTCTATGATGGGAATGTTGAACTTTTTAAAAGCATTTTGGAGGATCTCTTCAGTCTCTCTTGCCACTTTGTCAGTTTCACCAAGCATGAGCTGATTCATCCTGGCTTTGCTCCGGAACTCATCCTTGCAATCTTTGAAGATCATATTCATTTGTTGTGGAGTGATTGAAGGAAAGAGCTGAATGGTGACCTGTTCCTGGATCTCAAGATCTTTTTCTCAAGCATTGTTCTTCCTCATTTCAAGCCTTTTCTCTAAGCTTTTGGGAATTAGAGAGATAATTTCAATAAAAGCTTTATTGTAAGTGTTCAAAAACTTAACTATGGCTTCCTCCAGAATCTTTTTATCTGCTTCATTATATGCATCATAGAATTCTGTTAAGGGTTGCAAGTTCCCATCCATAGTGATTACTTTCACTACAACATCTAAGGATAGAGTGGGTTTTTCAACAAATTCTGCTTCCTTCTCTTCTTCTTCTTGACCGATAGAGTGTTCACTAGATGATTTCTTCTTCTTCTTGAGTTTCTTTATCTCCTCATCTGATTCAGTTTCTTCATCATCCTTTAGGCTAACATAGGACCTTGTTGCCTTTTTCTTTGTTCTCTTTTCTCTTTTTCTGAATGCCTGGACTTCCAGTTTTGATGTTCTTGAGCTTTTGGCTGTGATAGGTGCTGATCTCTTTGATGATCTTGTCCGGGTGGAAGATTCTACCGGACCACTTTCCTTACTTCCCTTTTCTGCCTCTTTCTCCTCTTTCTTTGCCCTTTCCACCTTTTCTTTGTTGGCATCAAGAGCCTCCTTTGAGATGCCTAAGCCTTTGGCAATTTCTTCAACTTCTTTTCTCACTTTCCTCTTTATTTCCAATTGTCTGAGTTCCACATGAACTTTTACACTTAGCTCTTCAAAAGTTCCAAACCTTTCTACCTTTGGATCCTTTGGCTGACTTAGCATGTGTTGAACATGCAGCTCCACAATTTGTTCATCAACTTCATACCCCATAGGCATGATCCATATAGTTCTTGGTTCTACTGCCTCCATTAGGCACTGATCAGTCTCTACCATGAAGCATACTGTGTCTTTGTATTTTTCAACAAGAGACTGATGAATTCTCTCTCTTGCTTGCATCATGTTCTAAAAATTCTTGAAATATCCCCACAGGGCTATATTTCTTGCTTTAGCATCCCCAAGCCCATGTAAATAGTCTTTGATTTGGATGGCAACCGGTCTGTCATTCTACCATACCCAGCCATTAGATCCGGGAAGCTCATTCATGTAATAAAAGAATAGGCAGAGTATCTAGCCCCATATTTGAAGGAGTTCTTCTTATCCTTCTTAATCTTTTGCAGATTTTCCAAAAGTTAGCTTAAAAGAAGTTCACATAGATCATAGTCAACATTTTCTTTTAGCATTTGATAGGTTGTGTAAACTGCAGTTCTCGGTACTGAATTTTCCCTACTGGAGTGATAAATCTTGTAACTAATTATCATGGATGCAAATTTGAAATCTGGTTCAGTAATGTCTTCAATTGTCATAGCTCTCTTGTCAAATTTGGATCCCGTTGCATCACTTACTATCTGATTCTTCACAGATTTGAGAACAGGTATTCCACCGGATGAGTGTAGACCAATTACTGCCCTAATTGCATCTTTGGTGATCTTAAATGGTCTATTCAACCATAAGAAATTGTCATGCACTCTACTCAACACATACCGAACCCATTCATCTTCTTCAAAATAGGGGAAATGAATGCACTATGCAAAATGCTTATCCCGGATGACTTTATACTGAGGTTTGATCTCAAAAGAATCATCCATTAACTGCTTGTGATAGATATCCATTAATTTGGACTCTCCAAATTCTTCAATGTTTGCGTGAATGTAAACCCTAATATCTTCTGTATGCAGGACACCATGCAGAACACTGGAAAAAGTACCTAGGGGATCTACTTCCAAGGATTTGTATGGATGTTTCTTGAATTTGGGGTGAGGCCTATCAAAGATTTTCACAATATTTGGAGTACCCATCATTCAAGGATTTATAGAGAGATATTTGATAAAGGAGAATACCTTTTATGCCTTTCAGTTTCACGGAGTTAGCCAGATCAATTTTTGGATGAATTGACTTTTGTAAATGATCTTGGATGAGCTTGAGGGATTTTGTTGTAGAGCCTCTCTTTTCATTTCTTCTTGAATGTAGAATGAGAAAATGCTTAATGAGAAAACCCGTATATTGCTCTGCAAACCCTAATGTCAGGTTGCAATAAATGCTCGACCTAAGTTGTTCCGGTTGCTCTATTTTCTTTACTCTGAAATATGTATCTTTCTGGTTCACAGTGATATACTTAGAGTTGTCCTCGGTGATTTCCTATAGGCTTTCTTACCTTCCTTAATCATTTGATTTATCCGTAGATCAAGATGTCTAAATTTTAGAATCACACCAGACCAAACTTGTGAAGAACCTATTTAACCGGAAGACTGTTTTACCGGATCAATTCTGGAAAGATTAGACTCTTCAAATCTTTTGCAGATGTCTCAAATATTCACCATACCTTATTTAGATGTTTCTCTAGGAACCCTTTGATCCGCAGCTTCCTATGTGCCAATTTCAGGCACAAATTGACTGGCTGGGGGAATTGGCTTATCTTTTGTTGCTCCCCTTGAACCAGAGCTCACCTTTTAGTTTCCAGAAGGAATATCAGCACTAGAGTCTGGTGCAGATCCATTTCCAACATTCTCTGTACTTCTCTTTACCTAAATCTTGTTCATTTCACTTTTAACGTCATCCGCATTCACCTGTGTTTTTCCTTTGTCTTGATTCTGATTATGATATACCGGACCTCTTTTGTCCTGATTCTTGTTTCTACAGAATTTTGCAATATGACCAAATCTATTGCAAATTTGGCAAACAACATTTCTATGCATATTTGATTGATATCCTCTTGATCTGCATTGATTAGCCATATGACCTATTCTATTGCATGCAAAGCATCTACCATTGAATGATTTGTTCATTTGCATATTTCTGCATTCATGAGATTTGTAACCATACCTTTTGTAATTAAAACACTGTCTGGAGAAGGATGTATTAGTTTGATTCATTCTCTTTCTGTATTGATTAGCTTTATGACCAAAGTTATTGCAGTTGTGGCAGTATCCATTGAAGGATGGATATCTTTGAGCATTAGGATGCCTTACCTGAGGTCTTCTAGACCTGTTCCTTGGATTTTCTGATCCAAAATTCTTCTGACCAGATCCAGAGCTTTCTCCTTTCTCATATCCCAAACCACACTTGTCATCTACCCTCTTTTGACTTTCAAGACTTCAAGTTGAGCAGAACTTATCTTGAATTTCTCTTTATAGTCATTGGCTGTTTGAAGATCCCTTTTGAGAGAGATAATTTGATCCTTAAGTTTTTCTTCATTATCTTTAGAATCTTCAAGATCAGATTCAAGATGTCTAATAATTCTATCCATCTTGTGGCAATCTTCTAATTTCTCCTTGAGAGATTGTCTTAGATTATCTTCAGTTTTTCTTTTCTCTTCAACCTCTTGGGTAAACTTCATAACTCCTAATTCCATTTCATGTCTTACCATAATGATTTCTTTTGATAACTTTTCACATAACTTGGTTTTCTCCTTCAGATCTTCATTTGTGTCATTGGCTTCACCTTGACTTGCCAATTGCTGAAGTAGCTCCTTTCTCTTTTTCATAGAGAGACTTAATTTGTCTTTTAGTTCTCTCATGAAATCATCAGCCTGTTTGAGTCTTTCCTTTAATTCATTGACTTCAGAGTTTGATTGCTCAAGATCATCAAGGGTAGTCTTGAGTTGCTCCCTTAAACCATATACATCCATTTGAATTCCCAAATCTTCCTAAAGCTGTTAGACTCTGTTAGCAGGAACTTAGCTCTGATACCAATTGTTAATAACTGAGAGGGGGGGTGAATTAGTTATCCTAATTATTTCTACTTTCTGAACTTACTTAATAATCAATGCAACATTAATTCAAATAAGAAATCATAACCATGAAATGGAAATACACATGACACAATATTTTTGATGTGGAAACCCTGTTAAGGGAAAAAACCATGGGGTGATTAACCCAAGATTGTATTTTCTGTTAGAAGAATGGAAATAAAAAATGGCACTTGCCAATTAGGGCTCACTGCCTGAGCACACTGCTCACAAGAGGCACACTATCTACAAGAGACACACTGTCTACAATTTATAAAGAGTGTAATACAATACTTGAACTGATAAGGAGCATCAACATATGCTGGAGTTCAGTTCTGGTTAGGCTCAGTAAACTGATCTGCTACACTTCATCTTTCCTCTTCTTTTGTGCTGCTCTCCTTTCACATACTGGATCTTCCTTTCTGCTTTTATTCGACTCTACTGCTTTTCTTCGCACATTCCCTTACAACACTAATCACAACTAAATCCATCTTATATATATATGCAAAAGTGATTTCATCACCTTTCTAGTCGACACCCGGAATAGTCAATATTTTCCACAAACTCTGATCTGTCGGCTGAATCCTTGCATACCAAGTAATGCAGATCAAGGATATACTTGTAGAAGTCATCAATCATGTCAGCCAATCATAACTTATGCCTTAATAACCTTTACCATCATCAGTAACACATCCGAAATAATGTCTAATGTTCTGCCAGTCAGTTCTTCCTTTGTCCACACTGCCAATCAGGAACCCGATACTCAAGTATTCATATCTTTTTCTTCATCTACCACCGAAGGCTAAATCCTTGGAATCTATCACTCAAGGTAGTCCTCTTGACTTCCTCAAATCTGCACTTCACCAAGATACTTCCTTTGAGAGATCCGGACTTAACTGTCAGACCTCGCCACATGCTCTGCTCTTGTTTACTGGACCACAACATTCTTCACTCTGACTTCCAGTAGAGACACACCATGTCCTGCGGATGTGTGGGATAAGCTTTGTTGCCATCAATGAAAACATTCATGAATCCATATAGTGTCTCTTGCCAACATTATCCCATTACAAGCAAGAAGTTATCCCATAATATGAAATGACACTTTGAATAAGTACAACCCATGACCATGTTAGGAATTGCATGCAGGAGATATCAATTAAATGCAAATAAAGATAAATAGAGGAATGAAAACACAAAAATAATAATAGTAAGAGACAAGTTTTAATGTGGTTCACCAAAACTCAGGCTACATCCACCAACAGAGAGTCTAATATTATTATCCAGTAAATCAAACTGATTACAACCAGTAATCCTTGCAACTTAATAGCATTGCAAATGCTACAATATAATATCAATGGAAAATCTAACCCTTAGCCGCTTTTATCAAGCTTTATGTCAGTTACAAAATAGGGTTTTTTTTATGTCAGCCAATAGAAAAAATAACTCCCGATGTCTTGGGGTTGCTGCCCCCAAACCCTCATTAAATAATTTGGGGGGAAACCGCACTGATAAAAGTGGGAAAAATTTAACCTTTGAGTCTGATTAGGCTCCATATAACAACAATCTCCCACTTGGAGATTGATCAGACTCCACAACATATCATCTCCCACTTGGAGACTAATCATAAAACCACTAACCCTGTAGCTTCCACTAGAAATAAACACCCTAGACCTTGTTATTCTAATTTTATTATTTTCAGTCTTGAAGACCAACCGAAGCTGAAGAGGAGCTCAACTTCTCCCTTGTCACTGCCTTTGTAAACATATCTGCTAGATTTTCATCTATATGTATATTTTTCTAGCCTTAACTGTCCATCATCCAACACTGGTCGAATGAAGTGATACCTCAATTGTATGTGTTTGGTCTTTGAATGCAAGGCAAAATTCTTTGCAAGATGTATGGCATTCTAGCTATCTATAAACAAATAACTATTAGCCTATCGTTTGCCTAATTCTTCCCTAAAAGATTGCAGCCATATCATCTCCTTGTTGGCCTCTATTGTAGCTACATACTCCACCTCCGTGGTGGATAAAGCAACCACCTTTTGCAACAATGAGATCCAACTCACTTTTGTCCCACCTACAGTAAAGACATAACATGTAGTACTCCACCTGGTATTAATATCTCCTGCCAAATTTGAGTCTACATAACCTACTAAATCAGTATTAGAGCCCCCAAAACATAAATGTTTATTGGATGTACCTCTCAAATATCTGAGAATCCATTTTATTGCATTCCAATGCTCCAATCCGATATTACTCATATACCTACTTATGACTCCTACAACATGTACAATATATAGTCTCATGCATACCACGGTGTACATTAAGCTTCCTAGAGCTGAAGCATATGGTACCTTTGACATTTTATCTTCCTCCTCTTGTGTCTTTGGACACATCTCCTTAGTCAATTTCAGATGACTAGTCAAAGGTGTGCTGACAGCTTTTGCATTCTCCATATGGAATCTCTGCAACACCTTTTCAACATAATTAGCCTGAGATAGAGTCAATTTCCTATTCTTCCTATCTCTACAAATTTTCATACCAAGGATTTGTTTTGCTTCCCCCAAATCCTTCATAGCAAATGATTGTGCTAACTATTATTTTAACTCTCTTATGTGATCCATGTTAGACCCTGCTACAAGCATGTCATCAACATATAAACATAAAATAATGTAGCTGTCATTATCCAACCTCTTAAAATAAACACAATGGTCAAAATTACACTGGTTGTAGCCTTGCTTAGCCATAAAACTATCAAATTTTAAATACCATTGCCGAGGTGCTTGTTTCAGGCCATATAAACTCTTCTTCAATATGCACACTAGTTTCTCCTTACCTTTGACCTCAAATCCTTAGGGTTGTTCCATATATATCCCCTCCTCCAAACCACCATGTAGAAAGATAGTTTTCACATCTAGCTGTTCCAAATGTAAATCTTCAGTAGACACAATACTTAAAACAGTATGAATAGAAGTCATTTTAACAACCGGAGAAAAAATCTCATCAAAATCAATACCTTTTTTCTGTGTAAATCCTTTTACAACTAACCTGGCTTTAAATCTTCTCTTACCTCCATCTTCCTCTTTTAGCCTATAAACCCATTTGTTTGGTAAAGCCTTTTTACCTGTAGGCAACTTACATAATTCCCAAGTCTAATTTTTCAGCAAGGAGTCCATTTCTTCTTTCATTGCAAGCTCCCACTGAACCTTTGTATCCACCTACATAGCTTCATCATACCCTTTCGGTTCACCAGCATCTGTTAACAAAATAGAATACAAAGAGGGAGAAAACCTTTCACGAGGTCTACTTAGCCTTGTTGACCGTCTAACATTGACTGGAGTTTGTGGTATTTCTTGTTTCTGTTACAGAGCATGAGGAACCACTGGAACATCATTATCTGGAGTATCATCCAGCACCACATAATCCTTTTCTCTCTTCTCATGCTACTGTAACTGATCTTTGTACAACACCTTCTCATTGAATACAACATCCCTACTTCTCACAATTTTCAAAATTTTAACATCCCAAAGCCTATAACCAAATTCATCAATGCTATATCCAATGAAGATACACTTTTTTTATTTTGCATCTAGCTTGGTTCTATTTTTAGAATCTACATGTGCAAATGCTTCACATCTGAAAGTTTTGAGAAAAGAATAACTCACCTTCTTACCTGTCCATGCTTCCTCTAGAATACCACAGCCCAAAGGAACTGAAAGACCTTTATTAATTAAATATGCAGCAGTATTGATAGCCTCTACTAACATGTTTAAAGGCAGCCCAACATGCAATCTTATGCTCCTTGCACTCTCCATTATTGTCCTATTCATGTGCTCGGCCACTCCATTTTCTTGTGGAGTCCCTGGAACCATTTTCTGCCTACGAATTCCATTAAATGAACAATAATCCTCAAATTCTTTTCTGTAATACTCACCACCATTATCAGATCTGAGACATTTTAATCTTTTACCCATCTCATTCTCAACCAAGCTTCTCCATTTCTTAAATGTTTCAAATACATCAGATTTTTGCCTAAGGAAATAAATCCAAACCTTCCTAGTTGCATCATCTATGAATGTAACATAATACCAAGAGCCACTAAGAGAAGATACTTGAGCCGGTCCCCATACATCTGTATGCACAAGCTCTAACTTTTCATCTTTCTTTTGCTTCCTATACTTGAGAAAACTACCTCTCTTTTGTTTGCCATACACACAACTTTCACAGAAATCCATATTAGTACATTTTAGACCTAGTAAAACTTTCTTAGAATGAAGTACCTTCATACATTTTTCACTTATATGCCCAAGTCTGTTATGCCACAATGTTGTCTCAGAACCTACAACAACTATTTTAGTCTCTTCCTACGAACCCATAGCAACTGTTCCTGAACCTGTTTGATTCTTCTCTGCAACAACTAAAGTAGAAAGAACAATATGACTTGTACAAACATATAAGGTGCCTACTTTCACACCTTTTGCTACTATTAAGGCACCTCTTGAAACCTTCCACATTTTATCACTGAAAGTAACTATGTGACCTTCATCAGCTAGCTACTCTACTGAAATTAAATTCCTACTCAGCCTTGGAATGTGTCTTACCTCTTGTAGTAGCCAATGATTCCCATTCTACAACTTAATCTTGATTCTTCCCTTTCCAACAATCTGACAAGGTTCGTTATCTCCCAAATAAACTAGCCCAAAATCCCCTTGGATATAATCAAGAAAATAACTTCTATGGGGCGTAGCATGAAATGAGGCCCCTGAATCTAAAACCCATGAATCATCAGCATTATCTAGGGAAAGAATCAAAGCATCAACTTCAGATTTATTACGTACCACATTTGTCTCCTTATTGCCTTCTTATTTGTCTCCTTTATTCTTCTAGGACTAACAATCTTTCTTCAGATGACCTAGTTTCCCATAGTACCAGCAATCCTTCTATCCTATGGATTGGGACCTCTTATCCTTTAATTTTCCTCCTGACTTCCCATGACCTCCAAAACCTTTTCGTCTCTCCTTTGATCTACCCCTTCTTTCTACATTCAAAACACTACTTGATGTGGACCCTCCTGAGCTTTTTCATTGCATTTCCTCGCTAAGGATAACACCAACAATATCATCAAATTTCAAAGTATTTGAACCAGAGACAGAGTTACTTACAACCATTACCAAGCTATTCTAGCTTTATGGCAAAGAACATAAAACCAAGAGAGCCCTCACCTCTTCATCAAATTTCACTTTTACAGAAGTTAACTGACTGGTAATCATATTAAACTCATTTAAATGATCTATCACAGATCCACCTTCAATCATTTTCAGATTAAACAAATGCTTCATGGGAAATACCTTATTTGAGGCTGAGGGTTTTTCATACAATTTAGCCAAATATTTCATCAGTTCATCTGTTGTCTTTGCTTCTGTTATATTTAATTCCACAAATGGTGCTAGGCACAACCGAATGGTTCCTAGTGCCTTTCTGTCCAGAAGATTCCAATCCTCATCAGTCATTACTGCCATTTTCTTAGCTATTCCTTCCAACAGCCTCCATGAATCCTTCTGATAGAGATAATCCTCCATCTACATCTTCCATAACTGATAGTTCTACCCATTGAATTTATCTACCTTCAATTTACCCTCATCCTCCGTTGCTCCCACTTAACCATGAGACTCCCACTCAACCGTGAGACCTTCCTACATATGATAATCAAACACAACCCGCTCTGATACCACTTGTTAGGAATTGCATGCAGAAGATATCAATTAAATGCAAATAAAGATTAAACAGAGGAATGAAAATACACAGAAATAATAACAGCAAGAGACAAGTTTTATTTCCTCTTATTTCCTGATGATGGATCACGAAGTGTGATCCAAAACATTGATACAAAAAAAGCAACACATTTTTTCTAGAAAATTACAATTTGAGAAAGAGACAAGTTTTAACATGGTTCACCCAAACTCGGGCCACATCCACCAATAGAGAGTCCAATATTATTATCCAGTAAATCAAACTGATTACAACCATCAATCCTTGCAACTCAATACCGCTGTAAATGCTACAATACAATATCAATGAAAACCCTAGTCCTTAGCCACTTTTATCAAGCCTTATGTTGGTTACAAAATAGGGTTTTTTTATGTCAACCAATAGAAAAAATAAATCCTGATGTCTTGGGAGCACTGCCCCCAAACCCCCGTTAAATAATTTGGGGGGAAACTACGTTGGTAAAAGTGGGGAAAATTTAACCTCTACGTCTGATTAGGCTCCATATAACAATAGACTAAGCATCACCCAATGTGCCATATAAATATAGAAGAATCTCAGTAGAAGACCAAAAAAAGAAGTAGACAAACAAAAAGAGATAGAAAAAGAGATTGTAAGGGACTGTGAAGAGATATTAGGAAAAGATTACTTTGACATTAAGTTGTAGAGAGATGAAGGAAGGGAGAATAAAACCCTATAATAGAAAATAAATCAGAAACCAAAAGGAAAAGTTAACCTTACCACAAACAAGAAAATAAAAAAGAAATAGAGATGAACTCACCAATTAAGTTACCAGTATTTGGAAAGGATACAACTAAGGCAGTAGAACAAATATTTGTTCTAGAATCAATATGGTAATGGAAGAACATAACAAGAGACCAAATAAAATTATTTAATTTTGTAGGAACACCAAGAAATGATGCTTTAAATTGGTATAGAAAAACCTATCCACATCATGACAAAGAATGGGATGTCGTCTTAAGACAACAATTATTGGATAACTTTAAATCTTTGGAGGTACCAACAAAGGGGTAAGAAAAATGAGAGATCTAGTATAGAGAAAAGATGAATCAATAAAGGATTTTGACAATAGATTTAAAGAAGATCTAGAAAATTAGAGGAACCATTAATAGAGAAACAAAGAATTGAATGGTTTGTTTCAGGAATAGATCATGAAATAAAGAATACACTAGATGGTAAAACATTTACCACTTACTCAAAGACGGTAACCTTAGCCTTCTACATTGAGAATCGGACATGGAGAAGAGAAGAACCTTAGCCTACAACATTGAGAATTAGACATGGAGAAGGGCAAAACAAGACAAGGAAAAAAAAATAAGAAACTCAAGCTAAAGTTAGAACATATAAGACTAAAACAAGAAATACTATCAAAACAAAATAACAACACACAAAGGCCAAATATATGGTTCACTTATTGTACAAGATAAGGTCACCTAATAAATGAATGCCCTAAGATAGGAGGAGAAAGGAAGGCTATCACACTAAGGGTAGACTCAAGGACAACACCAAAAAAAATCAATTAGTCTTTTGTGGCCTTTGCAGGGAATGGGATGACCACAAAATAGAGGAATATCCATCACAATGTTTTAGATGGAGAGAAAAGAATGATGATCATGAACCTTGGTGCAACACCCATCGTAATAATAGAACACTTGATCAAGAGAAGGCATATGTGAAGGGATTGGCTGAGAAAGCCCCCTATAATAAAATCATGGGTATAAAGCTCCTAGTTGGAGAAACCAAAGAAATGTAAAGACCTTACAAGATGCTTATTCTTATAATTACAATACTGAGGAAAGATTCTAGTACAATAGTTATAGAGGAGGAAGAGGCTGAGGTACAGGAAGGAGAAAAAGAGATGATGCAAACTATTATAAATGTGGCAAACAAGGTCATTTTACAAACAAATGCTAGTCTGATAAGAAAAGGCAATGTGCATTATGCGGCACTGTAGAACATGATATCTTCAATTGTGACAAGGCTCACCAATATTTTGAGAATGCGCCATCATAGTCAAAGAGTGATAAACTCCAAGAATTTGGTACACTAGAAGGGTCAAGGTTCATGAGGAGAATACCCAAGGAGGCACTGCAAGCTACCAAAAGGTGCCATAAAGAAGGAAAGTATGAATCAGATACTTTTGATGCTAACACCTTAGAAGATGAATATTTGGAGAAGAAAATGAAATCCAAAGATAACAATCTATCAAAACACAAAAATGAAAACAAAGCTACAATGGTAACCTAATAAGGAATAGATACTGCAATTAAGTATACCACCTCCATTGAAGATGAAATCGAGGAAGAGGAAGAAGATGATTTTTTCCTGAATAAAGACGAACATGAAAGAATAGTAGAGAAATCTAGAAAAACAATAGGGAAAGAAAAATAGAAAGAAAAACAATAGGATAAATTCTTTCAAAACAAGAAGTAGTAGCACTAAAACAACTTACTCAACTCACACAATGTAACATAACCTTCTAGAAAAACTCAAATAATTTTGTAAATATTGGAATAAACATCACAATTAAACACCACAAATAAGAAAAATGAGCAAAGTAGAGAGAACATGGAAAACTAGGCCCATAATGATCACATCACATATCAATCACAAAAGACTTAAACAAGTTATCATATATTTAGGAGTTGATGTCAATATGATTCCAAAAAGGGTTTGGAAGCAGTTATGGAAACTGAAACTAGAAGAAACACCTTATAACATAAGTTTTGTAGATGAATCAGCAATAGGAACCCTAGGAACATGGAAAAGGGTTGAAGTAAATAGAATGTTGGTGAAACAAATGGTAGATTACGAAGTCATAGAAATGAAGGAACCATTTGATTCCTTTAATGCACTACTAGGCCTTCACTAGTTTGTAAATTCCAATGGGATAGTAGATTCTAGAAAGGAAAAAAATTCCGTTGTAGATGATACTAGAGTAGTACACATCCCTTTAGGTATGGATGATGATGAGGCATACATAGAAGAAGTTAATCTGGAAGACCACAGTGATGAGGACTCCAAAATCCTCTACTCCATTTCTAGGCTACCTAAAATAGAAACAACAGATGAACCCAATTCAAAAGGGGAGATAGAAATTGAGAGTGATAACTATAGTATAGATAGTGAGGAAGTACTAAATGCCTAGTTATAGGAAGAACCGGAACTTAACACCCAAAAAGTTACAAAGTTTCAGAAAGTATTTATGATCAAAATCATTAAGGGAACCCTGCCACATTTTACCACATTGGAAAGAAATATACTGCAAACTACATGCGACATGCTAGAGGATGACATAGAACATAAATCTAAGAGATTACACCATATTAACCATATTTCATGTGGCATATCACATATAAAACTACCCAAATATTCAAGGGTAGGGGACCTACAAACTTAGCAAAAATGGAAAGGAACTTTGAAAGGGAAGACTTAAGGCTAGAAGCCCTACAACATACACATGTATGTAACACTGCAAGCTGGTAGAATACTCATAAGAATAATTTCACACTAGTCAATGTTTAGGATCCTAATTAAAACCAGATACTTATCAAAGGAAGGAGAATATACCATAATTCCCAAATATAATAGTGAAATCCCTTTGCAAGAACACTTAGATGTATGTATAATGGATTGGAATGGTAGAAATGAATATGATACATAAATTAACATATAAATGTTCTATTTGACCCTAACACCAGTCACACAGACATGGTACATAAACTAGGAATGTGGAACTGAAACCAAAGACTGGTATAAACTACAAAAAGACTTCTGACATACCTTTACACTTTATAGTATAGATAAGCATATTCATGCCACACTTATTAAAATGAAGGGAATAATATTCAAATCCAATGAGGAAAGTGAAATATAAATACCACAACAAACTCTTCCACAACCTAAGATAGATGCGATTTGAAAACTTATAGTGGATGGATACAAAAACTAACTGCACTGAAAGAAGATGTTACAAAACTCAACAAGAAGAGGATGAGAATAAAAATAACTTAGAAATAGAAGTCCAACAAGGTGAAAGAGATATAGAAATAGGAATTGAACCAAAAGAAAAGTATTACAATCAACCTCTCAAACTTAGAGAAGAAAACATCGCTACAAAGGGTGACCCTAAATTGGCTAAAATAGGATATTACTAGTGTAGAAACTTAAATTTATCTTCACAGTCATCCTATTATTCTTCTTCTATTAATTAAATGGATATTATTATCTATTTAATTAATCCATTTAATACTTTCCTATTTTTCACTTAAATCATTAAAATATTATAGTCATCCATTTACATAATTAGTTATCCATAAAGCATCTACCAATTTCATACATACCCCATTTACATAATCACTAAAATACCCATGCATTTATCTTTATCCATTTCATATTTCATTAAATCATATATAAATTCATTTAATTACATAATATTTCCTCTATTGCACATTTAATTCATAAAATCCACTTTCTCCATAAATTCCTAAAACTCCACTATACCACAAACTCTCCCATTTATTTATTTCATTAATTGCATAGACAGTATGGGACATTTGTCCCATTTCTTTATTTCTCTCATTAATTTCTCATTTCTCCCATAATCTAGATTTATCCTATGAGGACGTCTATATAAAGCCCTCTTTCTTCTCACCATGGAGATAGAGGAAATTGATCACACAGAGCTTTTCATCCATTCATCATAGTTTCTTGTTGCATTTGTGCTTATGAAAATCTAAGAGCATCAAATGTGAAATCCAAGATCTTGGTGATAGGAAAACAATGGAGTTAATTTTCATTTTGAATGCTTATGTTTGGTTTTTCATAGTTTAGTATTATATTTCTACATAGGTATTGAATTAGGAGAAACTTCATTGATGTGATGTTGGAAACATTGTGATTCTATTTTGTGGTTTCATTAGTTTTTCATTTTTAGCATCTACATAATGGTGAACCTGACGTGAAAGTCTCTACATTATTCATTTGTGTGGATTGCATGTTTTATGGCAGATTTTGGGTTAATCAGGATCTCCTGTAGGTGTTCCATATTTCCCTAGTTTTTGTGGATGACATTCTGTATTGCAGGTTTATTGTTCTGGATCACAAGTTTTTAGGGTTTGTGGTGTGTATTGTGTTGTAGGGTAAATGGAAGAAATTTTGTTATTCATAGGTTGTAAAAACCATAATACTGTTGTAGTCGATGTCCTAAGGAAACCCTGATCACTCAAGCCTCAGTCGAAAGCCACCACAAACTTAAATCTTTTTGATATTAACCTAATTTTTTCTTTGGTTGCATGGCTATTCTATTTTAGGATTTACAGAGTATGTTGTTTGAGAAAATATGTTTGCAAGTTTAAAAATAAGCAATCCCTTATTCAACTGTCACTGCCAAGAAACCCTACACAGTTGCCTTTCATTTTAGAGTTGCCACCTGAAGACTACAGTCGCTCCACCCTTTCTTTAGGCTACCATCCCCTGTGACCTTAGGTCGACTCCTTTGTATTTGTCACATCTTTCTATCCCTCGCTTACTGCTATAGGAGTTGCACATGTGATAACATGTCAATTTTTAGATGTGAAGAGGTATTGATTATAGTGAGTCCAATTGCTATGAGCCCTTGAAGACCACATTGCTGCCCTAACCTTCACCCTCAAACGATGACCTTGCCATCCTTGCCATAGATGACTTCCTTACCCGCTAGTTGGAATACAAGGTAGTTGATGGTAGCCTCAGCCATTAACAAAATCCTAACACTATTTACATAAACCTTAACCGCTTGTGTTTTAAATCACCACCAAGGATCTCTATTACATCTGAGTCAAAAACATACCGCTCTCTATATGCACCACCACCGTTTAGTCACCACTCTGTTGAAATCTTGCCACCATCCTTTAGAACTCTGACCATCACTAGATTGAAAACCTGTGGCATCTTATCTCCATGCTCCCGGTCGTCGAAGTGTCCATAGTTTCCATTTACCTCTATCACTATCCACTATTGCTTGGGTCGACTAACTGAAACCCTAGCATCCACCTTTAGGCTTACAACCACCCTTTCAAAAAGCCAATCAAAATCCTCAAAACCAAAGTCAAAGTCCATGGAAGCTCTGTTAGGGTTTAGCTTTAGCTTTAGTTTTAGGTCTTTTTAAATTAGAACTAACTTTTAGCCTTTACTTTTAATTTAGATTTCTAAATTGACTTAATGTTAACTATAAATTTAGTTTAGTTTTAATTTCTCTCTTAGTTTTTTTTTAATGCTCCTGGTAAACTTTTTAACATGACCGGTGATGCTAGTGCGACATGCCCTTCGGCTCCACGGTAACTCTTTTGCCCGGAGCTATGAACTAATGAGGCCACAACACGGGGAACCTCATCCCCTAGTAAGAACACTTCAAACCTGTGAGCTCGTTGGCCCAGCGAAGGCGTAAAGCCTATGATCTCGTTGGCCCAGCGAGGGTTTGAACTCTGGTGGCCGTCACTACAACTGAATGACTTAACCACCAAACCATGCCCTTAATGACATTTCCCTCTTAGTTTTTGTAGACACCCAAATTTGTCCCAACTTTGTCCATGTCTAGCAACACCTTGTCAAAAACATTATCCTAGACATCTTGTAGCATTTTGTCCTAATTTCCCTAATCCATTAAGCCAATTAATTAAATAAATTTTATTTATTTAATTTATTTCACATGAATAATCCCATTTATCTTATCCTCATCCCAATTAATTAAATAAATTTTAGTTATTTAATTAATTTCCACATCACATCCTATTCATTTATCCAATTAATTAAATAAATTTTATTTATTTAGTTAATATCCAACTCATATCACAACTAATTCAGATATTTTATTTGAATTAAACACTCATCTTTTATCACATTCCAACACTTGTCCAGTCAATCATGTGTTGTAATACAACTTTCATCCTTCACATCCACAACTAATGGGACCTAATTTTAGTACTTATCTACACAAGCACACCTAAGCCTTATCCTCCTTTGCCACATGTCAATTGACTACAATTTCTTGATGTGCAAGGAAACCTAACTTAATCCTATCCATCCATTTCATCTAAAGCCCTAATTGATCCTAGTCATCCATTTGAATCAAGCCAATCCTATAAAGCAAGCCTCTTTTGAGCCATTGGAGACATTAGAGAAGACATTAGAGAAGAGATTAGAGGATGGAGGATTCTTCTTCATGCAACCTCACTCTGCTGAATCTTCATCTCAAGCCATCATCCATCTAGCTTGCATCCTTATCAACGTTATGCTGCGGAATTGAGCAACCAACACAACAAAGTGATCAATCAATCAAGCTCATCTTGCATCTTCGAGGTATTGAATTATTTGGGTTTAGGTTATGCATTTCAATTGTTTGATCATTTCCATTTATAAATCCAAATTTTTCAATATACATTCTGGCACGCTCGGTGGGACTCACTTCACTTGATCTTTTTTGCAAGTTTTTGTAGTAAAAATTTGCATTCATATAACCCCCATTGTTGAGTTTTGCAGGTTTAATTAACTTTTTGTTGCAGATCTGCTACTTTTTGGACAAAACCCTAGGTTTTAAAGATTTCATCATATCTTCCAAACAGCTGTGAATTTTTCTACAAGATTTTAGTAGAATTTTGTCCATGATATAAGGAAGCTACAACAGAAAAATTTTGGGTTTATTGTGATTTTTGCGGGATTTATCACGTTTTTATGTTTTTTCATAAAATCACAATTCTAGGTACAAATCAGTGAATTTTTCAGAAATTTTACATTTCTGGAGAGCTCTCGTAATTTTAATGGGGGTCTTTATTTTGCAGATTTAATTTAGAGGTCATGTACAATGCAAAAAAGTTAGATCTTTGCGGACTATACTGTTTTCAGAAATCCACATTTCTGGGCGCAAATTAGGGAATTTTTCTAATTTCTTTACATTTTTGGAAAGCTCTCTGAAAATTAATAGGGGTCTCTTCTTTGATTTTTTAATTTTTGAATACTAAATGTATCAAAATAATCAAATCTAATTTGGCTATGCATATAAAATTACAATTTTCCTTGCCTGATGAGCCTATTTTCTATGCCTGCATTATAATATCATTTTTTTTTGTAGGTGATCATAAGGAGCTGGAGCAACATTGACATTAACATCTACATCAAATTGGATAGCAAATTAACTAGGTGCAATCATTTCATTTCTCATCTTCTAATCATTGTTTGCAAACACATTTAGATTTTGGGCATAAAATGAACAATTGTTTGCAAATTCACATCAAAAAAATTGGGCTAAAACAAACCATTGTCTTTCATCACATTTAGATTTGGGCTTTAAAACAAACAAGTGCTTGCATTGTCTTCCACACATTGAATTTCTAAGGTTAATGAACCCCATGCGAGTGTGACCAAATAATTGTGTATGCTCTCTCCTCACGTCCCAACACGAACTTGGAGATCAAAAACATTTACTTGTGTTGCTTTTGTTTAGCCTTAGAGAGGCCTACCTTGGTATCCACCCCAAGGGAATGACCTCAAGCGGTACTTTCATCCGATCCGCTATAAAAATCAGAGGATAAGGCGAAAGCCAAGTCTAACCGGTATTAGTGCTCACCATACAGTGCTAACTCAAAAGGAGGTGTACCTTTGTGTATATTAAAACTCCTAGTAGGGTTAGTTAAAGTCTTAAGTGGCTTGCTGGATGCTCGTGGGGTGCCAGTCCCCTGGATTTTCACTAGAGCCTCCTTGTGATAGTGGCCTTGCCTTACTAGGACTTGTTGAGTGTCTTCACGTGCTTGCTTAACCATCATCACATTCTTCCAAACTAACAACTTGCTTATGTGTCTTGTGTGAATGATTCATGTGTGTATATGCATAATCATTTGTTTGAATATTGCCACATCAAGCTCTAAACACCAAAAACACATAAAGACAAGTCATCCTACACATTCTTTGAACAACATCTAAATCTAATCACTTTCATCCAAACAATCCACATCATCATTGAATCATAAACAAGCACTTACTAAAAGGACTTAAGACAAACACTTGGTGACAACATGTTTACACTAGAAGACCCAAAAATCAAATTCTAAAGATTCCTCCAAAATATTTATCAAGGATCACAACCCCTCAACCAAGATGCCATTCAAATATTACAATTCTTCATCCAAGAAGCTCAACCCCAGGCAAGCCAATCACCTCAACTGCAACACTCCATAGCCCAAGTCCAACACCTTTTAGCCACTAGTCAAGCCCAACAAGTACAACAAACCTTGGCCACTCCATACCAACCTAATCCACCATCTAGTCACATGTCATATCCATCCACTTCCTATCAACTTAATCTACCTATCCACCAAGTCAATGCCACATCAACATATGAACATCCACCTCAAGCTTATCCAATCCCTCATGCTAACATTCCAATGCACTACCAAGCCCATCCACAAAGCAATCAAGTGATATTACAAGAACAACATCCAAGTCCAAATGGCCTTTTGTATATAAATCAAGTGAGCACAAGTGAACCTTGGCAACAAGATCAAATGCCCTCAACTTTGGGTCCACCTCAAGATATTTTGTCTACATATCCTACCATTACACCTAGCTACCAAGATTATCAATGGCCTCCACAACAAGCACAAATGAGCCCAAATCCACCTTTACAACAAGAAGCACATCCAAGTCCAAGTAGTCCCTTGTACATAAATCAAACAAGCCCAAGGTATCCTATGCAAGATCTAATAACCTTTGACAAGGGAGATACCAATCTAGAGTGGCTTCCATCATCCAATCACATGCCAACACATGAGCCAACAAGTCCTATCCCAATACCACCATGTGATCCCATTCCTAGTCCATTAATTCCTCCACCTTCCAAATCACCAAGCCCTCCATTACCTTCATCGCCATGTCATTCTAATCCTTCACCAAAGGATGCGGCTGAGATAGTTTTACAAAGAATGCTTGAAGCAAAACTCATTGAACTTCCCGAAGTAAAACCATGTGAAGCAAGTCCATATGATGAACATGATTATTGTGCATACCATAGGACCAAAGGCCATAATACAAATCAATGCCCAATATTTGTCTCAATTGTTTACAAGGTGTACCTACCTACAATAAGAAATCATGCCACATCATCCCAATCCCATGTGTCACACCCATCTAATCCACATCCTAATCCATCAAACTCCATTATCCTTCCATCTAATCAAAATTCTAGTACTATGCTTACAACATCATTCTCTATTATAGCTCATCCATTATATTGCCCATCTACACATACCCTTGCGAAGGATGTGATCCATTGGCTACTAGCTAGGAATAAACTACCTCCATGTCAAACACCCATTCATGATCCTACCAATGAACTTCCAAAGGTCATGTCCAATCCTATAATCTCATCATATGGTTCACATATCCTTGAGCCTATCCAAGAGTCCTCAATTAACATTCTTAGCCCTTCAAGCCCATCATGTGACCTACAAGCCATCAATCCTATTCAAGAGCCTCCTATTATTAACCCAAGTCAAGAGTCATCATGTTCTCATGTTCTTGACCAAAATCCTATCCAAGAGCCTTCCACTTCCCTTCAAGAAACCCAAGAGGTATGTCAAAGGTTTAATCCTAAGCATGTGGAAATATTAAGCCCTAGTCCAACTCAAGATCAAATCACTTTTATGCAACCCATCCGTAACATGTATCTTTTTCATGATCAAGATGATAGCCATAATGATGAATCCATCCATGAGCCACTTGATCCTATCCATCTCTCAACAACCATTCATGAGCAAGCTATCCAAATACAACCCATCCATAACATTTACCTTCTTTATGATCAAGATGATACCTATAAAGAAGCTATCCATGAGCACCTTGATC
Organism: Cunninghamia lanceolata; assembly: GCA_027924645.1. Taxonomy (NCBI): domain Eukaryota; kingdom Viridiplantae; phylum Streptophyta; class Pinopsida; order Cupressales; family Cupressaceae; genus Cunninghamia; species Cunninghamia lanceolata. The sequence continues at coordinate 707,175 of BSBN01001299.1, forward strand.
CTATCCATAATCCTATAATCCATGAGCAAGATATCCACATTTCTCCTAGTCATCCACCATCTAGCCCTATCCATAATGAGAAAACATCCACTTGTCATGATAAGACACTTATCCCCAATAACTTGGATCTTAGTGAACACAATGCTAATCAAGATCCTAATGATCCTCCTTCCACATCCACCATCGATCCCATTTCAAATCCATCATGTCCTATTGGTCTTACCACCCTTATACATGAGTTTTCTTCCTTAGGACAACAACAACCTTTATCCACTTCACCTTCTCCATCCAATAAAGAGCTCAAGTCTAGTTTCCAAACCACAGCTAGTCCTATAGTCAATCACATACTCCAAAACATAAACTACCAAGGAAAAGGTCTAGGCCTTTATGAACAAGGTATTTTGGAGTCAAACCATGTCAAGATTCCTCCATGCTCATATGGTGTTGGATACACACTCCAAGGTAAACAAGGCCAAGATGTTGGTAATCCCTTCATGCATCCTAAGTCTACCACTTTCCATCGCAAACCCCATCATCTACTCAAAACATATGTTGCCATTCCAACTCCATCATCCTATAAATGTCAAAAGCATGTGACCGTACATCTTCCACCATCCACTTTGCCTCCACTTTTACCAACTCCAAATATCCCTCCATCCACCTTGCCACCATTGCTTCCAACACCTAACATACCTATCATTCATAAGTATCCTTACATCCCTAATCATGACCAACAAAAGTACACAACGTCTAAGCATAAAGCTTCCAATAATTCCATCCACTCCACCCACCCCATGGGATTCCAAAATAAACATTTGGATGCCTTTATCTATAAAGCCAAAAATCCAACTAAAACTCCTAAGGACCCTCATGCCTTAGGCATCAATGTGAAAAGTCTCTAAATCATCCATCTTCTAAGCAAAGTACCTTCAAAAAGCTATCCAAGCCCATACCTCCAAAAGCAAAGCCCAAAAGCAAAATGGTTTGGGTTCCTAAGCAAATAGTTAGCAAAGCAAATGAGGCATCCTCATCTACATCTCAAGAATCCCAATCACCTATCTCCATCCAAAACTTCCATTCCCTTCAAAAATCCCACAAGCAAAGCAAATGCACTAAAAATACTAAATCTATGTGGGTCCCCAAATCACTTCATCAACCATCTCCTAAGAAAACAACCCCATTGCTTCCTACACCACCATCTCATCAAAAGCTTCAATGTTTATCATGGTGTGTGCAACCGTTGGTCATGGTTTCCTTCCATTCCAAAACATTCCCACATGCCTCCATCTCCCCATCCTTCATCCATTATCCTACATATCTCCTCAATCACCTTCCTATGGTCCATGAATTTCCATAAGTCCTACATAATCCACATCCTAATCCACTATCCCCATCCATCTATCCTTGCATGAACCTTTCATAATCCATTTCATCATCCACTATCTACCTAATCCATCTCCCATCCACGCAATTCCTTATCAACATCTATGAGCATAACAACATGGTCTATGCGATGGCATCCATATCCAATGGGACTAACAACATCCATCGAACTAGCCACTTGAGTCCCTCCTATCCATTACCATGGTGAAAACCTGGCAAACAAGCGCCATGTGTAATTGTCATGCTATCCCATAAAAAAAAAGTCAAAAAAAAAGTAAAGAGAAATCCCTTCATCCAACGGTGAAAACCTAGTAAACAGGTGCCTTAGATAAGTACCATGATGAAAACCTGGCAAACAGGCGTCATGTGTAGGTTGATCTTCTATGTCACTTACACTTGGGGGCACATTATCTCATCCAACCTATCCATTTCCCAACTATCTATCCCATTATATCATACCAACATATCTTATCCTATCTTACCATCCTACCATCCTTAGCCATTACATAAATATGCCTATCATGTTGAGTCTCTTCATCCATCCTTCCACCTTTTGATCTTGATGAAGATATAGGGGCAAAATGTTGAAACATGTTTGGATATTTCTTGACATACCTTCTTTCCAAACTAAGTCCTATCCATTGACCATTTATCCATCCCATTTAAACCAATTCATCATGTCATCCTATCATCATAAGCGCCATGTAAAATCTAATCATGTCATCCCTTGGTCATGAACTTTGTCATGTAAAAATCCTAAGCATTACCACCTAGAATGGGGCAAGTTCTTCTTATGCAACATAGCCTTTGGAGATCACATCCTAGCTACCTTATGATCCATCCACTATGGTGTATCCTTATCATGAGCTTTCCATCTTATAGCTTATCCCCATCTATTTATCATGAGCTTTCCACTATAGCCTACCTATCCGTTTATCATGGGGCATGCATCCATCCCTTATATGGCCTATCCCTTTATCCATCCATATGTCATGAGCCTTCCATCCCTTGCACCTAGACTTGGTTTTCCCTTGTCATTGGTATCAAGCACAAAGGCTACCCAAATTGTAAATCCATTGGCATTTTCCAAAACATTTCAAAAATCCAAACAAATCAAAATATTTGAGAAATCTCAAACAAATCAAAATATGTCAAAAAAATCCAAAAAATTAAATATCCAATGACAAAATCCAAGCAATAAGATAAAACCAATCATCATCCAAAACAATCCACTCCATCAACATTCAATCAAAATCAAATCCTCATCATCATCAATTCTTCTTATCAATAACATTCATTCATCCATTTCAATCAATCCATTTCCAACCATATCAATCAAATCAATCTAAGCAATGATCTTAAATCCAAGTCACACTAATCCATATCAAGCAAGCCAATCAATCAAGGAACATTATCCAATCAAATCAACAGGTTTTGATCCTAATCTTGTCACGAACCAAATCAAACAATCATCAATCATTATCAATGGGATATATCGTTCCCACAACATCCTTATGTTGATCTAGGGATATAGCTTTCCCCGCAATGACAACACTATCTATCATCATCAATCAAACAATCAATCATTAGTTTATGACTTGACAAGGGAAATAACTTATTTGTTTTACATCCTTTGAGCACACTGAGAACACTTGCTCCTACTTAGATTGAGTGGACACTCTAAACATCACAGCATCACTATCATCATTCAAAACAATCCAATCATCAAAACAATCAACCCAGCAACAACAAACATCACAACCAAAGCACATCAAGCCAACTATCAAAACAAATCCTATTAATCATCAGCATCAACACCAAAGCACATCAAGCTAGCCATCAAAATAAATCCAATCACTTTAGCAAATTAAAAGCAACTCAATCCACCACAAATCATCCATCCTTCATCAAATCAATCTAATCAACATTTCATCATCTTCCAACCATTTCAAACAAAGATCCAAATGCAATCCAATCCTTAATCCATACCAATCAAGCCAAATTATCTAAATGCAATCAATGGTCTTGATCCTAGCCTTGTTGTAAGCCAAATCAATCAGCCAACTAGCCAACTAACTTAGCAAACAACCTTGTGTTGATCTAGGGATATAGCTTTCCCCACAATGACAACACTCTCAACTATCATCAACAACAGAACTTAATCATTGGTTTACAGCTTGACAGGGGCAATACCTTGTTTGTTTTTGAATCATTTGTGCATGCTTGCTTCCTTGCTTGTGTGTGTTATCATTTTATCTTGCATTTGCATCATATCCTTATCATTCCAGCTAATATTCATATCTTGTGTATGTTGGAATAGCTTTTTGCACCATCCTTTGCATCTAAGGTCATGTCATACCTTTTGTGCATTAGGACTTCAATGCTCTAAGTTTTCTTCCTCATACGTTAGACAAGGTTGTATTACACTGGGGCATAAGACACATCATCACCCTGGTCCTTATACCTTGGCGCATAACGTCTAGTGCTATATCAAACATCATGGTTGCTCACATTCATTGCAGCATAATGTATCTTCATTTCTTCTATCTATCCCCTTATCTTTCTTTTACAGCCAAGCCATTTCTTTTCGAGAGCCTACCCATGTTTGTCCAACCCGCATATCCTCTCGAGGGGGCATCCTCATCCTATCATTTCATTATCCTATATTTCCTTCATCCTATCCATTTTCCTCTATCCATACCTTAACTTCTTTAAAATGATGTTACTCGACACAAAGCTCATCATCTCGAACATCATCTCAAAGACAAACTTCTGCTAAAATCTTGTAGAAAAATTCATAGCCATTTGGAAGATATGATGAAATCTTTAAAACCTAAGGTTTTGTCCAAAAAGTACCAGATCTGCAACAAAAAGTTAATTAAACCTGCAAAACTCAACAATGGGGATTAGATGAATGCAAATTTTTATTACAAAAACCTGCAAAAAAGATCAAGCGAAGTGAGTCCCACCGGGCGTGCCAGAATGTAGTTAGGGTAAAATTGCAAATCAGGGCAAATGAATAAACGACAATGATAAAAACCCTAGCAATGCACAATGAAGCACAAGACAACATGAAAATCAAAATAACAAATGTAAATGCAAACTGATCTCCATGCTATGCTTGATTTATCTCCATTGCTCTTCTCCATCTCACATGAGCATGCAAGATTTTGAAGGATTATTGTTGGAAGAATGTTGGGTGCTCACTTCTGTAGCATAACGTTGATAAGGATGCAAAGGCTCTAATGATATTTCAATAGCATGTGGATACTTGAGGATCAATGCATGCTAATGGCTTATGAGGGGGTTGAAGATGATGGATTTCTCTTTACTTTTTTGATTTTTTTTTTTGTATTTTTATTTTTTGCTTTTAGATGTGTTGACAATTACACATGGTGCCTGTTTGCCAGGTTTTCACCATGGTAATGGATAGGAGGGACTCAAGTGTCTAGTGCTATGAGTGTTGATAGTGTCCCATTAGAGATGAATTTCATTACATGGACCATGTCAAGTGTGCTCATAGATGTTGATAAGGGATTGTGTGGATGGGAGATAGATTAGGTAGATAATGGATTATAATGGATTATGAAAGGTTCATGCAAGGATAGATGGATGGGGGATAGTGGATTATGATGTGGATTATATCGGACTTATGCAAAAGCATGGACCATAGGGATAGCATGGGGGAGATATGTAGGATAATGGATGGAAGATGGGGAGATGTAGTTATGTGGAGGTGCTGCGGAGTGGAAGGGAACCATAACCAACGGTTGCACACACCGTGATAAACATTGAAGCTTTTGATGAGATGGTGGTGTAGGAAGCAATGGGGTTGTTTTCTTAGGAGATGGTTGATGAAGTGATTTAGGAACCCACATAAGTTTAGTATTTTTAAAGCTTTTGTTTTGCTTATGGGATTTTTGAAGGGAATGGAAGTTTTGGGTGGAAGTAGGCTTTTGGATGGATATAGGTGGTTGGGATTCTTGAGATGTGGATAAGGATGCCTCATTTGACTTGCTAGATATTTGCTTAGGAACCCAAACCATTTTGCTTTTGGGATTTGCATTTGAAGGTATGGGCTTGGATAGCTTTGTGAGTGTACTTTGCTTAGAAGATGGATAATTTAGAGACTTTTCACATTGATGCCCTAAGGCATGATGGTCCTTAGGAGTTTGAGTTGGATTCTTAACTTTATAAGTAAAGGCATCCAAATGTTTATTTTGGAATCCCATGGGGTGGGTGGAGTGGATGGAATGATTGGAAGCTTTATGCTTAAACGATGTGTGCTTTTATTGGCTAGGATTAGGGATGTAAGGATACTTATGAATGATAGGTATGTTAGGTGTTGGAAGCAATGGTGGCAAGGTGGATGGAGGGATATTTGGAGTTGGTAAAAGTGGAGCTAAAGTGGATGGCGGAAGGTGTATGGTCACATGCTTTTGATATTTATAGGATGATAGAGGTGGAATGGAAACATATGTTTTGGGAACATGATGTGGTTTGTGATGGAAAGTGGCGAGCTTAGGAGAGATGGAGGAATTACAAACATCTTTAGATTGTTTACCTTGGGGTGTATATCCAAGGCCATATGAGCATGGAGGAACTTTGACATGGTTTGACTCCAAAATACCTTGTTCATAAAGGACTAGACCTTTGCCTTTGTAGTTCATGTTTTGGAGGATGTGATTGACTATGGGACTAGATATGTTTAGGGAACTAGACTTGAGTTGCTTATTGGATGGAGAAGATGAAGTGGATAGAGGTTGTTGTTGTCCTAAGGAAGAACATGCATGGATGAAGGTGGTAAGACCAATAAGACATGATGGTGGATTTGAAGTGGAATCGATGGTGGATGTGGAAGGAGGATCATTAGGATCTTGATCAGCATTATGTTCACTAAGATCCAAGTTATTTGTTTGATCTTTTATGCTTACTTGGGGGACAAGTGTCTCATCATGACAAGTGGATATTTGCTCATTATGGATAGGGCTAGATGGCAAATGATTAGGAGAAATCTGAATATCTTGCTCATGGATAGATATAGGATTATGGATAGGATCAAGGTGCTCATAGATAGCTTCTTCATAGGTATCATCTTGATCATAAAGAAGGTAAATGTTATGGATGGGTTGAATGGAAGTGTTTTGATCTTGAGTTGGACTAGGGCTTGATGTTTCCACATGCTTAGGATTAAAACTTTGACATACCTCTTGGGTTGCTTGAATGGAATTGGAAGGCTCTTGGATAGGCTCTTGGTCAACAACATAAGAACATGATGACTCTTGACTTGGATTAATGATAGGAGACTCTTGAATAGGCTTGATGGCATGAAGGGCTAAGAATGTTAATTGAGGGCTCTTAGATAGGCTCAAGGATAGGTGAACCACATGATGAGATTATGACCTTTGGAAGTTCATTGGTAGGCTCATAAATGGGTGTTTGACATGGGGGTAGTTTATTCCTAGCTAGTAGCCAATGGATCACATCCTTCACAAGGGTATGAGTTGATGGGCAATATAATGGATGAGCAATAATAGCAGATGATGTTGCAGGCTTAGGACTAGGATTAGGCTGAGGGCTAATTGGATTGGACAGATTAGGATTTGGACTAGATGGGGGTGACACATGGGATTGGGATGATGTGGCATGATTTCTTATTGTAGGTAGGTACACCTTGTAAACAATTGAGACAAATATTGGGCATTGATTTGTATTATGGCCTTTGGTCCTATGGTATGCACAATAATCATGTTCATCATATGGACTTTCTTCACATGGGTTGATGGGGGGAAGTTCAATGAGTTTTGCTTCAAGCATTCTTTGTAAAACTATCTCAGCTGCATCCTTTGGTGAAGGATTAGAATGACATGGTGATGAAGGTAATGAAGGGCTTGATGGTTTGGAAGGTTGATGGATCAATGGACTAGGGGTAGGATCACATGGTGGTGTTGGGATAGGATTAGTTGGCTCATGTGTTGGCATGTGATTGGATGGTGAGGGCCACTCATAGGATGAATTAGCTAGGTTGGTATCTCCCTTGTCAAAGGTAATTAGATCTTGTATAGGATAACTTGGACTCATTTGGTTTATGTACAAGGGACCACTTGGACTTGTATATGCTTCTTGCAAAGGTGGACTTGGGCTCATTTGTGCTTGTTGTGGAGGCCATTGATAGTCTTGGAAGCTAGGTGTAATGGTAGGATATGTAGACAAAATATCTTGAGGTGGACCCGAAGATGCGGGCATTTGATCTTGTTGGCAAGGTTGACTTGTGCTCACTTGATTTATATACAAAAGGCCATTTGGACTTGAATGTTGTTCTTGTGATATCACTTGATTGCCTTGTGGATGGGCTTGGTAGTGCATTGGCATGGTGGCATGAGGGATTGGATAAGCTTGAGGTGGATATTCATAGGCTGATGTGGCATTAACTTGGTGGATAGGTGGATTAATTTGATAGGAAGTGGATGGATATGACATGTGACTAGATGGATTAGGTTGATAGGAAGTGGATGGATATGACATGTGGCTATGAGGTGGATTAGGTTGGTAGTGAATGGCTAAGGATTGTTGTGCTTGTCGAGCTTGACTAGTGGCTAAAAGGTGTTGGACTTGGGCTACGAAGTGTTGCTGTTGAGGTGATTGGCTTGTGTGGGGTTGAGCTCCTTGGATGAAGAATTGTAATATTTCAATGGCGTCTTGGTCTAGGGGTTGTGATCCTTGATAAAGATTTTGGAGGAATCTTTAGAATTTGATTTCTGGGTCTTCTGTTGTAAACATGTTGTCACTTAAGTGTTTGTCTTAAGTCCTTTTAGCAAGTGCTTGTTTAGGGATTTGGATGATGATGTGGCTTGTTTGGATGACTTAGCTATGAAGGGTTGGAGGATAACTAGGCTATGTTTGGGATGAAAGTGATTGGGTTTGAATGTTATTGGAAGAATGTGTAGGATGGCTTGTCTTTATGTGTTTGAGTGTTTATAGCTTGATGTGGCAATATTCAAACAAATGATTATGCATATACACACATGAATCACTCACACAAGACACATAAGCAAGTTTTAGTTTGGAAGAATGTGATGATGGTTAAGCAAGCACGTGAAGACAATTCAACAAGTCCTAGTTAAGGCAAGGCCACTATCACAAAGAGGTTCTAATGAAAATCCAGGGGACCGGCACCCCACGAGCATCCAGCAAGCCACTTAAGACTTTAACTAACCCTACTAGGAGTTTTAATATACACAAAGGTACACCTCCTTTCGAGTTAGCACTATATGGTGAGCGCTAATACCAGTTAGACTTGGCTTTCACCTTATCCTCTGATTTTTATAGCGGACCAGATGAAAGTACCGCTTGAGGTCGTTCCCTTAGGGTGGATACCAAGGTAGGCCTCTCTAAGGCTAAACAAAAGCAACACAAGTAAATGTTTTTGATCTCCAAGTTTGTGTTGGGACGCGAGGAGAGAGCATACACATTTACTTGGTCACACTCGCATGGGGTTCATTAACCTTAGAAATTCAATGTGTGGAAGACAATACAAAGACTTGTTTGTTTTAAAGCCCAAATCTAAATGTGATAAAATACAATGGTTTGTTTTAGCCCAATTTTTTATGGGAATTTGCAAACAATTGTTCATTTTATGCCCAAAATCCAAATGTGTTTGCAAACAATGATTAGAAGATGAGAAATGAAATGATTGCACCTGGTTAATTCGCTATCCAAATTGCTGTAGACATTGATGTCAATGTTTCTCTAGCTCCTTATGATCACCTACAACATAAAAAAAATGATATTATAATGCAGGCATAAAAAAAAATAGGCTTATTAGGCAAGAAAAATTATAATTTTAGATGCATAGCTGAATTAGATTTGATTATTTCGATACATTTTTTGTTTGAAAATTAAAAAATCAAAGAAGAGACCCTTATTAATTTTTAGAGAGCTTTCTGAAAATGTAAAGAAATTAGAAAAATTCCATGATTTGCACCTAGAAAAGCAGATTTATGAAAATGGTATAGTTAGCAAAGATCTAATTTTTTCACACTGTAAACGAGCTCTAAATTAAATCTGTAAAACATAGTCCCTAATTAGAATTTTGAGAGCTTTCCAAAAATATAAAAATTTCTGAAAAATTCACTGATTTGTGCCTAAAATTACGATTTTATGAAAAAACATAAAAACATGATAAATCTCGCAAAATTCGTGAGAAACTCAAAATTTTTCTGTTGGAGCTTTCTTATATCATGGACAAACTTCTGCTAAAATCTTGTAGAAAAATTCATAGCTGTTTGGAAGATATGATGAAATCTTTAAAACCAAGGGTTTTGTCCAAAAAGTAGCAGATCTGCAACAAAAAGTTAATTAAACCTACAAAACTCAACGATGAGGGTTATATGAATGCAAATTTTTACTACAAAAACATGCAAAAAAGATCAAGTGAAGTGAGTCCCACCGGGCGTGCCAAAATGTATATCAAAAAAATTGGATTTATAAATGGAAATGATCAAACAATGAAATGCATAACCTGAACCCAAATAATTCAATACCTCGAAGATGCAAGATGAGCTTGATTGATTGTTTGCATTGTTGTGTTGGTTGCTCGATTCCGCAGCATAACGTTGATAAGGATGCAAGCTAGATGGATTGAAAGAGGATGGATGATGGCTTAAGATAAAGATTCAGCAGAGTGAGGTTGCATGAAGAAGAATCCTCCATGCTCTAATCTCTTCTCTAATGTCCTCTCTAATGTCTCAAATGGCTCAAAAGAGGCTTGCTTTATAGGATTGGCTTGATTCAAATGGATGACTAGGATTAATTAGGGCTTTAGATGAAATGGATGGATATGATTAAGTTAGGTTTCCTTGCACATCAAGAAATTGTAGTCAATTGACATGTGGCAAAGGAGGATAAAGCTTAGGTGTGCTTGTGTAGATAAATACTAAAATTAGGTTCCATTAGTTGTGGATGTGAAGGATGAAAGTTGTATTACAACACATGATTGACTGGACAAGTGTTGGAATGTGATAAAAGATGAGTGTTTAATTCAAATAAAATATTTGAATTAGTTGTGATATGAGTTGGATATTAATTAAATAAATAAAATTTATTTAATTAATTGGATAAATGAATAGGATGTGATGTGGAAATTAATTAAATAAATAAAATTTATTTAATTAATTGGGATGAGGATAAGATAAATGGGATTATGCATTTGAAATTAATTAAATAAATAAAATTTATTTAATTAATTGGCTAAGTAGGATAAGGATGGGATTGAATGGGATTTAATTAAATAAATAATATTTATTTAATTAATTGGCTTAATGGATTAGGGAAATTAGGACAAAATGCTACAAGATGCCTAGGATAATGTTTTTGACAAGGTGTTGTTAGACATGGACAAAGTTGGGATAAATTTGGGTGTCTACAGTTTTAATTAGATAGTTTTAGTTAGATATTTTTAATTAGTTTTAAATGGATAGTCTTAAATTAGAATTAATTAGTTTTAATTAGTTTTAATTAGAATGTTCTTAGTTTAATTATTTTTTTTTTTAGAATTTAGAGTTTGTTAGTTAATTTAGATTAATCATTTAGTTTTTTTTTTTAATTTTGATAGTTAGGTTTAGATTAGATTTTGCATGTTAATTATCTTTGCTAGTTAGATTAATGTTATTTTTCTTTTTAGCTTATTTTTATTTTTATTTTGTGGCTAATCCATGATGACTTGGCTTTGTGCAGGATCACATGCCAAAGATTTAAAATTGAAACTTGATGTTTGTTTGTTGAAGACTAGAAATTCAAACTACTAATGGTAGTTTTTGTAGGGCTTTCATTGAATATATTTTTCAAATGTCTATTTGCACATAGCTTAACTAGGGGGTTAATTAATCATTGTTTGTTGTGCTTGTAAAGATGGTAGGTGTATGCTCTCGCCTTGTGCAAACTCAGTGATCAGAAGCCAGACCCATCACCTTCATATTTTTAATCCCTTAGAGGGCCTGCCTCCCGCTTTGTGAGAGGGAATGACCCAAGCGGTACTTTTGTTTCGGTCTGCTATATAAATAGTTGTGTTTGTGATGAAAGGCATCAATCACTTGGTGTCATTGTTCTATATTGATGAAAGTCTCCCTCAGTATCCATGGGATGCATAAAAACCCTTTTTAAGGGCTGGGAGGCCTCTTAAATGAGCAAACTGCCACATGTATAGACACTAGATTATCCTAAAACACTAAATAGAAACCATTTTTTGTAGAGGCCAAAAACCTTTTTTGCTTGCTGGCGCAGGAGGTTAGACCTTAGAAGCCACCCTATACATACTATTCAAAGTAGAGATAGAAAATCCCTTGGTTCATAAGATCTCTAGATCTTCGAGGTAAGAGATTTGCTATGCTCGTGTCGTGTAAGGGGGAGCCAGTGTAACCAATATCTCTAGCTGTCTGCTTTGTCCTAGTATATGAAGAAATACAAGTAGGGACTTAGCAAGTAGTATCCAAGTAGGAACTTAGCAAGTGTCTTCAAATTTGTTGAGGCCTGTGAAAATTTGGGGCTAGTCTAGGACCCCATTCAGATTTTTACTCTGATTGTATGTTAGAGTCATCCAAAACATTTTGTCTGTCGTGTTTTGTGTGTGTGTTCAAAAAAAACATTGATCTATCTCATACAAACACCACACCTCGAATCTACAACATTTCAAACCTTACAAACGTCAAAAACTTCCTCAAAGGGTCAAAACAACACAAATGTCTACATGATCTCTTGAAAAACCAAAATCCCTAAGTGAAGATCCACTTTTTGATTTTTCAAACATAGACATTGTAGTTCAAGGTCTATCAAAAAATGCATCTTGAAGAACTACCACAACCAAAACATATTGTTGAGTAATTTCTATCTACACCCTTTAATGAACAAACTAGACTTACATGTCCAAATCGAATCTAGCATTTAAATTCTCTTTGAGGAATTGTTCTTCAGTTTTGATCCTTTGGTCCTTGCATATCTAGATCATTCCACCTGGTCCTTGCATCTCCTAGTCCTTGCATATCCATCAAAAGTCAAACAAATCTTTTAATTTGCATTTAGGTTACTCTCCTTAGGTCTTGAATCAAACATTGGCTATTAATCACCCATATCACTTGAGGTTGATCATCCTTGAGTTAGGGAATATACCATAATCTTTGATTAGGGAAATCTTCTTGGAGTTCATCATCTCCTATTCTAGCATACCCTCTCTTGATCACTTGTCCTTATGTCTATCTATCATAGCACAGGTAAAGCCTTGCATCACAATTATCTTTAGACCTAGGCTTGCCTTGAGTTCTTGCATTTTTATCAAGCTTGTCATCTATAGGGTCATACCTTTCCATTCCCATATCTTATCTTAGAGTCATATCAGTTTGCATTGCATCCTAATCTTAAGTCTCATATATTGTCTAGTCCTAAGTTAAAGATCAGAACAATCACCTATGTCCCCTAAATCTAGAATAAGAATGTTTCAAGAGGAGAGAAACCCTTGGGGAAATGACTTTGATGGGGAAGATCACATTAGTGTTACAACTAGTGAAACAAATGAAACTAATAACGAAGAAGTAACCCAATCTGATATAGAACACACACTTCATGATCATAGATTCACTAAACTACTTACAGAGGTGGTCAAACATAATCTGTAACAATATTTCTAGACCCTTGCTGATGAAGAAATCAAACTGCCTCTGGAATTTGACATATCACTACTCACGATGAATGATAAACATGAATCTTGTGGATCTAAGAATACCAAAAAAAACAATGATGATAGAATCAAAGATCATAGACCCTTTTATTTACAACTTGGTTACAAGAGATCTTCAAAGACGTCTAAACCAACACCTACAAATAATTTTTTTGGGACGAACTTAGAACATTGAGATAGGAAGTGGATACCCTCAAGAACAATAAAACATCATCTCACAAGTTTTCCATTGAAGATATATGTCCTTATCCTTTCGATCTGAGCATACCAATGCCACCTTTTCCTAGTCACTGGGACATACTAAGACTTGATAAATATAGGGGAAAAGGAGACCCTAAAGATCACTTAAGAGAATTTTGCGTTGCTACCTTGGAATTTGCAGTTGATGAGACATATCTTATGAGATTATTCCCTCGCAGTTTAGGAGGAGAAGCTATGCAATGGTTTTCACGATTACCCCCGACCATCAAATCTTTTCAAGAACTGGTTGATAAATTTGTCTCAAATTATAGTTACAACTGTGAACTTGAAGTGACCATGTCGAACCTTTTTAACACCAAGAAAAAACAAGGAGAATCTTTTGTGTCATTTTTACATAGATGGATACATTTAACAAAATGAGTACGTTATAACATTCCAGATAAATAATTGGTTGACCTCTTTTGTCAAAATTTGAACAAGGAAATTGGAAAGGAACTTCACCTCAAATGCTTGGATTCCTTTGATGAAGTCATAGAAATGGGATTTTGAATTGAACAAACTTTCATCGATGATGGAACTATTAAACTTAATAATGACAAAGATAAAAAAATTGGGCTCATGCAACAAGACACCTTTTTGGATTAAGAACAATAATGTGGTTAATGATGGAGTTGTTGATGCAAAAATGACTAAAACATCATCACCTATCTACCACCTTAAAGGTTCATCCTTAGACAAAGGAAAAGAAAAACAAAGAAGCTTCCCTAAATGAAATTTTACACCATTAGGATAATCGCTTGAATCAACATTAAAAGAACTCCTTCAAAGTGGTGTTATAACACTACCTGAGATGAGATAATATAATCTAGAAATCAAACCCCCATGGTGGAATGATGATCACCTTTGCAACTATCATAGAAACAAAGGACATAAGACTAATAGTTGCAATAAACTTAAACATGTGATACAAGACCTTATTGATGATGGTAAGATAATAGTTGATGGTCACACTCCTTCTGGTAACTCTGATTGCGAGATGTTCAAAGATCCTTTCCCTAAGAATGACAAGGATAAGGGAAAGGCCCTCAAATCTAGTGATGGTGTAAACTATACTGGTGCAAAGTATGACTATGTCATAAATAACATCAGTGAAGTTGATAATCATGTGAACACTTTCATTATAAAAGGCAAAGAACCTGATTGCAATGTTACTATTGTTGCAAGTATGTGCCTAATCGGTGTTGTCATTGATGTCAACATATCTTTGTTGTCATTGGTGTCAACTATCTCCTATTATATTACTTGTTTAGAAGCTTTGTATGTTGAGGATATTGAGAAAATTGGCCACTCCAGAAGATACAAGTGAGTTATAGTGAAGTGTAGCATAGACAGTGAGTTGTATGTTGAAGAACAGTCCAGTAGATTGCTCCACATTTCTTGTTGGTTGAATATCTTGGTCTGTGGATTGGAAGTTATTTAAAGGAATGCCTAAAGATTCTAAATCCTGAGTTTGAACCTTCAGTATGAAGAATTAAGAGAGTTACATTCACCAAAGTAAAACCTACTTTCTCTGATTATTCTCTAGTGATAGGGAGAAAGTATTTTGCACTGCATTCCTTCATAATAAAGTATTTTAATCTACAATTCTAGAGGGAAGTATGGGATAATGATAAGTGCCTACAAATATAGTGGTTCATGTTTTGGTGGTCCACAAGCTATGATGAAGGGGGTAAATCATAAAATACACAACAACATAAATAGAACACAGAAAATAGAATATTTATTTATTGATCTGGGCAACTCATTACATTACAGAAGCTCAATTACAATCAGAGGAATCAATCCTCCACAAGCTGCAACACACTACAGCTACACATCACCAGGCTTTCGAATCTTCTACCTTCTGTAACCCCAAATCAGCTAGGGTTTCTATTTTCCTGCCTATTATTGACTCCGCACTTGCCCCCTTAACTCTACTACCACCCAGGTTCCCAAAATAGTCATAAATAGCACTTTTTGGCAGCCTCCAGCTAAATTTCAAAATTTGCAACTCCCTCCAAAAGTAGGTCAACTTCTGGGAAGCATAAATTTTGATTCGGGTGTCCGATTGACAAACTGTTTTAAGCGCCGAAAGCTCACGATGTGAACTATCACGCTGAAAATCCATAAATAGATTTCTGTCAACTTTTAGGATGTTATGGGATGTTTTAGTGCCTCATATCTGTAAGGAAAGTAGAGGTGTGAAATACAGCTTCCCTAATGTCAATTCAAAGGGGATAGTGCAGATAGGTAACATTTAATTCAAATACACAAATGAACACACCAGAAAAATAGAATAAACATGCAAGATAATAGAGAATCAACACTAGATATACGTGGGAAAACCCTTTCGGGTAAAAAACCCACCACCACAAGAGAGACAATCTTTATTTACAGTAAGCTTAAAAGGATTACAATAAAGATCCCAGCCTTCTTGCTCAGGTATCGATTCTCAAATCATACACACAGTTCACTTCCACTGTACATTTACAAAATGAACAATATGATCAAATCTCTTCATCAACCTACAACAACATCACCAGATCTGTATATATATACAGTCTTCAAGAGCAAAAAACCATTTTTAACTTTTTCCCTAACTGTTCGTTTCAACTGACCCAGCGTCGCTGTCTTCCAACTGTCGCATAACTACCGTCTAACTATTCACATTCAAGAGGACTCATTAGTCCCACATTCACCAGGTCAAGTTTAACATCCAAGTTTATATACCTGAACACACTGTAAGACTATCATCGACAATTTTGTTGCTGATGATGCCAGTCTAAGCTTCATCGGGATAGCCCAAACCATCGTAGATCACTTCACCATTTATACCGATGGTTCCTTATCCCACTGACGCCAATGCTTCGCCAACCTTTCATCGAAGTGACAGTTAACATCGGAAGGACTTCAAAAACTCAGACCGACAAAGCTTCTCACGCCAACGCCAATAACCCTTCTTCGTAGTGACAGTTAACATCAGAGGGACTTCTCAAAGCTGGGCTGATAGTAGTTCTCACGCTAATACATTGATCTCTGATGCCAACTCCCATCGGACTAACCCAAACTATTGGAGTGACTACCACAAGCTTTGCCGATGCCCAACCTCATGCCGATAGACATATCTTATTGGTATGACACATCGATTGGAGAAGATAGAGAATGTCAACCTGATGGCTATGAACAAAACCAATGAAAAGAATGAATGAGGTTACAAATAGTAATTTGAGACATTAGATCTCTTCAATCTCCCACTTGTCAAAGAGATTACTGCTACCTCTTAATCTTCATTCGATTACTGAGAATTATGGGCCCGAAGACCCATTTCATCTGAACACCATTTGAACTTCGCCATGCTCACTAGTTTAGTCAAGGCATTTGCAACATTTTCCAAAGTATCAACCTTTTCCAGCTTTACCTTTTTGTCTTCCACCATATCATGAATAAAGTGATATTAGACATCGATATGTTTTGTCCTAGTGTGAAAAGTAGGATTTTTCACCAGACAGATAGCACTTTGACTATCACAATGAATTTGTATCTTCCCTACATCAAAACCAACATCAGAACACAACCTCTTCAACCAAACGGCTTCTTGGCATGCACGAGTAGCTGCCATGTACTTTGCCTCTGCTGTGGAAAAAGCGACTACAACCTGCCGCTTACTCATCCAACTGATAGCACCACCATTTAGCGTGAATACATATCCACTGGTGGATCTTCTACTATCAATGTCCTCAATATATCCCTAAATGCTGATAGATCTCTGAGACCCAACTGAGTTTCCATGATAGCAAATAGCATAGTCAGAAGTTCCCTTCAAATACCGCATAACTCTCTTTATAGCATCCCAATGTGATTTGCCTGGATTTGCCATAAATCGGCTCAAAACTCCCACTGCTTGGGCAATGTCTGGTCTGGTACAGACCATTGCATACATTAAACTGCCAATAGCAATTGCATAAGGCACTTTTTCCATGTCGTCAATTTCATTTGAAGATTTTGGACAATCTTCAACATATAGTTTCGTTCCCTACACAACTGGAACAACTAACTATTTGCAATTAGACATATTAAATTTATTAAGAACATTGGTAATATACTTGCTCTGGATGAGCCAAAGCTTTCTCTTAGATCTATCCCTTTTGATTTCCATTCCCAGAATGTACTTCATTGCCCCCAGATTCTTCATTTCAAATTTCAAGGACAACTGAGATTTTAAATCTGAGATCATCCCCTTACCATTGCCAATGAATAACATGTCATCCACATACAGTGCAATTATAAGAACCCGATCACCACCAGTTTTATAATAGACACAATGATCAAATTTAGATCTCACATATCCCAAAGATAAAACATACGTATCAAATTTTTGATACCACATTCTGAGAAATTGCTTCAAACCACAAAGAGACTTTTTAAGTTTACATACCAAATGTTCTTTACCTTTTACCACAAAATGCTCTGGCTGGGACATATAAATTTCTTCTTAAAGGTCCCCATGAAGAAATGTTGTCATCACATCCATCTGCTCAATTTCAAAGTCATACGCTGCTGCAAGTGACAATAGAAACCTAATGGATGTCATCTTAGCTATAGGAGAAAAGATTTCTCCATAATCTATACCTTCCTTTTGAGAATACCCCTTAGTAACTAGTCTTGCCTTGTACTTTTCAATACTACCATCTGGACCATATTTCTTTTTAAATACCCATTTACAATCCACAGGTTTTCTACCTTTAGGCAAGGGCACTAGATCCCAGGTTCCATTTTTCTCCAACGATGACATTTTGTTATTCATGGCTTCCAACCAAGACTCTAAATCAGGTAAACTAATAGCTTCTTTCATAGTCCTAGGTTCATTAGTATCAGTAAGCAAAGCATAGGCATAACTTGAATCAAGTACTGAAAATCCATACCTATTTGGTTGTCTTCTTTCATGTGTAGACCACCTCAATGGCCGAGGTGCAGGTTCAGGTTCTTGCTCTGGATCTGAATCTTCAGAGCTACTCGAACTCACTTCTGAATCATCTACATTTGGTGCTCGTTGTTCCTCTTTTATAGGGGTTAGAGGAATATTAACAACACTCTTTTCTTTCTTTTCTTCTATCTTCTCCGACTGAGGATCAATAACTAAAGGTTTCAGCTCTCTAAAAATTACATTCCTGTTGTAAATTACTTTTTTAGTTTCAAGATTCCAAAGCTTGTACCCTTTAACACTGACTCCATAGCCAATAAAGATACATTTGACTGCCTTGTAATCTAGCTTAGATGTCTTTACCTCAGGAATATGATCATATGCCTCACAACCAAAGACACAAAGATGTCTAAGAGAGGGCTTCTTTCCAAACCATACTTCCATAGGCATCTTATCAACCAATGCTGAAGTAGGAGAACGATTTAGCAAGTAACAAGCTGTAGCAACTGCCTCAGCCTAGAACCTTTATTTAAGACTAGTATAACTTAACATACTTCTTGCTTTCTCTATCAATGATCGATTCAACCTTTCAGTAACTCCATTTTGCTGTGGAGTATAAGGTGTATTCTTATGCCTTTTTATTCCATGATCAAGACAAAATTTATCAAAATCTACATTGCAGTATTCACCACCGTTATCTGTTCTCAAACATTTTATTTTTCTACCAGTCTGATTTTCCACAAGATTTTTAAAATCTTTAAACCGACTAAACACTTCTAATTTATTTTTCAAAAAATATATAAATGCCCTCCTTGAATATTAGACAGAGAAGGAACATCAACTGGACCAAAAACATCAGAATGTACATAGTCCAGAACACCAGAAGATTTATGAGAACTAGAGTAAAATGAAACACGGTTCTATTTTCCATATATACAATGTTCACAAAAATCAAACTCTAGATTACAATCAATCAGCCCATCTACCAGGTTTTTGTTTTTCAAAGTTTTTAAACCTTTTTCACCTATGTGACCAAGTCTATGATGCCAGAGCATTGTTTTCTCTACAGGAAGTTTAACTTCCATAGAGTTTGAATCATGTGTTACAATAGTAGCTTTTTTAGATTTTACAGAGACATTATTACAACACATTGGTTTAGCATCTAACCTATACAAAGTTTCAATGCGTTCACCCTTTGCTAATATAATAGAACCTCTAGTCATCTTACAACCACCATTCACAAAAGTAACTTGCACTCCAACATCATTAATCTTACTAATAGAAAGTAAATTTTGATCTAGACCTGGTATGTGTAATACTCCATTCATTCCCTTTATTCTACCATCTGGGAACTAGATTCTGACTCTTCCTCGACCAACAATTTCTAGTGTCGAATCACTTGCTAGGAACACCTTCCCACCAGCATATGATTCATACTTAGTGAACCATTCTCTGTGAGATGTCATATGAAAAGACGCTCCTGAATCCACCATCCATACATCTTCAGATGCAGGCGATGCCAAGGCAACAATGAAGGCATCAGCATCACTCTGAGAAGAATCGGTGTCAGAGAAGTTCTTCTTCTTCTTTTTCTCCTCTTTGCAGTCTTTTCTGATGTGTCCTTTTTGCCCACAATTCTAGTACTTCACCTTGGACTTTTTGCCAGGAGATTTCGATCTCCCCTCTGATTTGGACTTAGACTTCTTGTCCTTCTTCTTGTCTCTTTCCTTTGATCTACCTCGAATGGACAGGGCCTCTTTGGCCATCTCAAAAGATTTCCCCCACATCTCTTCAGCTAATAGCGAGGCAACAACTGCTTCAGTTGTAAACGTAGTTGTTGTACTTCCAATAGCCATCACTAGGTGATCCCATGAGTCAGGTAAGGAACACAATAGAAGCATACATCAGTCCTCCTCTTCTATTTTTACATCTACAGATGTCAACTATGCAACAATCATATTAAATGAGTTCAAATGGTCTGCTATAGATGCTCCTTCATCCATCTTTAGAGAGTACAACTTGTTTCTGAGGAAAGGTTTATTCACCAAGGACTTGCCCTGATAAATATCTCCCAACTTCTTCCAAAAAGCGTTTGCAGTCTTCTTCTCATGGACATTAAATAGAACAGAATCTGCTAAACTTAATCTTATCAGTCCTCTAGCTTTTCTATCTGCCAGGTCCCAATCTTCTTGCTTCATGCCTGAAGGTTGAACCCCAGACACAGCAACCCAAAGATCTCTGTCGACCAGCAAATCTTCAATACAGCTTCCCTAATGTCAATTCAAAGGGGATAGTGCAGACAGGTAACATTTGATTCAAATACACAGATGAACACACCAGAAAAATAGAATAAACATGCAAGATAACAGAGAATCAACACCAAATATACGTGGGAAAACCCTTTCAGGTAAAAAACCCACCACCATAAGAGAGACAATCTTTATTTACAGTAAGCTTAAAAGGATTACAATAAAGATCCCAGCCTTCTTGCTCATGTATCAATTCTCAAATCATACACACAGTTCACTTCCACTATACATTTAAAAAATGAACAATATGATTGAATCTCTTCATCAACCTACAACGGCATCACTAGATCTGTATATATATATAGTCTTCAAGAGTAAAAAACTATTTTTAACTTCTGCCCTAACTATCCATTTCAACTGACCCAGCATCGCTGTCTTCCAACCATCGCATAACTATCATCTGACTATTCACATTCAAGAGGACTCATTAGTCCCACATTCACCAGGTCGAGTTTAACATCCAGGTTTATATACCCGAACACATTGTAAGACTATCGTCGGCAATTTTGTTACCAACGATGCCAGTCTAAGCTTCATCAGGATAGCCCAAACCATTGGAGATCACTTCACCATTTATACTGATGGTTCCTTCTCCCACCGATGCCAATGCTTTGCCAACCTTTCATCAGAGTGACAGTTAACATCGGAAGGACTTCAAAAACTCAGACCGACAAAGCTTCTCACGCTGACACTAATTACCCTTCATCGTAGTGATAGTTAACATCAAAGGGACTTCTCATTGCTAGGCTGATAGTAGTTATCATGCTGATACATTGATCTCTGATGCCAACTCCCATCGGAGTAACCCAAATTGTCGGAGTGACTACCACAAGCTTTGTCAACGCCCAACCTCATGCCGATAGACATATCTTATTGGTATGATACATCGATCGGAGAAGATAGAGAATGTCAACCTGATAGAGCATGTCAACCTAATGGCTATGAAAAAAACCAAAGAAAAGAATGAATGAGGTTACAAATAGTAATTTGAGACATTAGATCTCTTCAATATCTCATTTCAAAAAAATTTAGGGGCTTTTTAGAAAACAAAAACTTTAATATCTTTCAGCTCACAAATGATCTTTGCCTAATTCCTTTGCCAAAGGTATTATATTTCTATTATGTAACTTTCTGTAAGTTTTCACTTCAATCTATGCCCAAATGTAAACTTTCCTAAAATGGTAGGTACACTTTCCAAAATAGGCAGGTTGCTATTTTAGCAGTTTTGGAAAAACTAAAAGTCCTACATCATTATTCTGGATATTATGGAACCAGAAACACTAATTATGGAAATAAATAAAAACAACTATAATGATTTTGAATTAACTTCTTTTTGGGTGATGCAAGATTGCCCTTACACCACTGGATGCTCCTGCATTAGACACCCAGGGTAATTTGAGAAGTGACCCTGTCACATCTCAAATGTTTTTGTGAGGAAAACCCAAATGGTCAACCTCTACCTTAGACAACCAAGAAGAATCTTCAACAGGCCTTCCTTTCCATTTTACTAGATATTCTTCATATTGCTTATTCTGAGTACTTCTTCCCACACGGTTATCCAAGATCTCTTCTAGCTCCTCCATTGAAGTAGATGCCGGAATACTCCACTATGCTTCTGTTGGTCCATCCTCTATTCCACCTTCATGATATTATGATAAATCAGCAATGTTGAAAACATGGGAAATATTGATCCCACTCGGCAGCTCTACCTCATATGCATTTCCTGAATCATGCTTCTTCAGGATTCTGCATGGTCCAAATTTCTTCATTTTCAACTTATTGTTTATTCCAATTGGGAACCTTTCTTTCTCAAGTGAACATCTCTTACTTGGAACTCCTTATACCTCCTCTTTTGATCTACCTTAGCCTTGTACTGAATATTCATCTTATTAATGTGCTTTCTCAATTCTTCATGCAAATTCTTCAGATGTTCTGCAAAGTCTTCAGCTTCAGCACTTGTCTTTTCTCCTTTGTCTAGCTTCCTCAACTCAAAAGCATTTCTCAGGATATTGCCATATACAATCTGGAATGGTGATTTACCAGAACTCCTATTGACATAATTGTTTTAAGCAAATTCTGCCTTTGGTAAAATCAAATCCCATCCCTTGGGCTTATCTCCTACCAAGCATCGTAGCAGGTTACCCAAACTTCTATTCACCACTTCGGTCTGTCCATCAGTTTGTGGATGATGTGTAGAACTGAACTTCAAATCTATCTTCAACTTCTTCCACAATGTCCTCTAGAAATAACCAACAAACTTGGTATCTCGATCTGAAACTATGCTCTTTGGTAGACTATGTAATCTCACCACCTCCTTGAAAAATAATTCTGTAATATGAACAACATCATTAGTCTTCTTGCAAGGAATAAAATGTGTCATCTTCAAGAATCTGTCCACCACCACAAAAATAGAATCATGTCCTCTCTGTGTCCTTGGTAAACCAAGAACAAAATCCATATTGATATCATCCCATGGCTTCTCTGGTAGAAGTAATAGCTGATATAGCCCTATATTCTAACTTGTCCCTTTTGCCATCTGACACACTCTGTAACTCTGAACAAATTTCCTCACATCCTATTGCAACTGTGGCCAATAATAATTTTCACCAACAATGGCAATGGTCTTATCTTGACCAAAGTGTCTAGCTAATCCCCCACTAGGCTTCTCCTTAATCAGGTTCTCTCTCATGGAACTCCTCGGAATGTACAATTGGCTTCCTCTAAACAACATGCCATCTTGGATTATGAAATCCAACCATTTTGTCCTGTTCAAAGTAACAGGTTCCAAACAAGTTTTCCAGGGCTCTACAAAATTTGGATCTTTAAGATACAAACTCTTGAGCTCATCGAACCCAGCAACCTCTATCTTCATTTATGTCAACAAATTTTGCCTTATGCTCAAGGCATCTGCAACTCTGTTGGACTTCCCACTCCTGTGCTTCAAAACAAAAGTATAGCTCTGCAAAAACTCGACCCATTTTAAGTGCCTTTGGTTCAACTTTCCTTGACTATTAAGATACTATAAAGCCTGATGATCAGTATATAAAACAAACTCTTTTGGCAACAAATAATGTCTCCATTTCTTCAAAGTCTGAACTATTGTATAAAACTCCTGATCATAAACAAAATACTTTTTGTTGGCATCATTAAGCTTCTCACTAAAATAGGTAATGGGCTTACCTTCTTGACTCAAAACAGCTCCTATACCACTACCACTAGCATCACAATCTACCTGAAATACCTTATTGAAATCTGGAAGTGCCAAAACAGGTTGTTCTACGACTTTCTACTTCAATGTATCAAATCTCTTGTTTGCTCCTTTAGTCCATCTAAACTCTTTTCTATCCCCTCTCATTGTCTCAGTTAGGGGTGCACAAATGCTACTAAAATTCTTGATAAACTTTTTGTAAAAACTTGCCAAACCATGAAAAGATCTTACCTCAGAAGCACTCCTCGGCGTAGGCCATTCAATGATAGCCCTCACCTTCTCTGGGTCCATCTTAAGACCTTCCTCTGAGACAACAAATCCTAGGTATACCAACTCCTTCTTTACAAAACTACATTTCTTTAGATTAATCAACAACTTCTCCTCTCTCAGCTTTTCTAAAACTCTTCTGATATGCATCAGATGCTCATCCCAAGTCTTACTGAAAATTAAAATATCATCTAAATAAACAATAACAAAACTTCCCAAAAACTCAGTACCTTGTTCATGAGCCGCATGAATGTGCTCGGTGCATTGGTTAGCCCAAATGGCATGACTAACCACTCATACAAACCTTCCTTTGTCTTGAAGGCTATCTTCCACTCATCTCCTTCTCTGTTATGGATCTGGTGATACCCACTCTTCAGGTCAATCTTCGTGAAGTACTTGGCTCCACTCAAACAGTCCATTATGTCATCCATTCTAGGTATGAAAATCTGTACTTGATTGTGATCTTATTGATAGCTTGAGAGTCTGTACACATTCTCCACTCTCCATCTTTCTTTGGTGCTAGTACTGTAGGTACCGTACATAGACTTAGTCTCTCTCTTATCAATCCCTTCCTCAACAACTCCTGAACTTGTCTATTCAACTCTTCACTCTCTACTAGAGTCATTCTATGGGCTGCCTTATTCGGCAAACTGGATCTTGGTATCAAATCCATTTGATCACTTATCTTCCTCACTGGTGGTAAACCTTCTAGTACATTATCAGAGATAATGTCCTGAAATTCTTCTAACATATCTGAAACTTCTGATGGTACATCTTCACACTTCTCTTGACTAGTCTTAAGAATCAATGCAAAACAATGACGCTCATGCTTCATACCTTCCAAAAATTTCCTGCCATCTACCAAGCAAATTCTGGCAGTACTACATACCTTTTCTTCCATCTCCTTCAAGGGCTTCAACTTATGACGAAATCCATCCTTTGTTAAGGAATATGTGTTTGCATGGCCATCATGGATAGTGCTCCTATCATACTACCACGGCCTCCCCAACAGCATATGACATGCGTCCATTGGTATGATATCACACATCACCTCATCATGGTAGTCTCCAATCTTGAACTTCACTAAACACTGCTCATTGACCAAAGCTCTATGGTCCTTCTACAACCATGCAATCTGATATGGATGTGAATGCTTTATTCTTGTCAACTTCAACTTGTCAACCATCTCCTTTGAAACAAGATTGTCTATACTTCCACTGTCAATAATAATGTCACAACACTTACCTTCACATTTACACCTTGTGTGGAATAAACTCTTCCTCTGATTGGGTTCTTTCTCCTCATTCAACAAAGTTCTTCTGACAACTAGGGTTTCTCCCCTTTCAACATCTTTAGAACACCCAGATTGCGCATCTTCATCTACATGTGCAACTCATGCATTACCTTCAAGTCTTCTGTTTGTCCTTCCTTGATGTTGTAGACACTCGTATGCTCGATGTCCTTCTTCTCCACATTGGAAATAGGTTCCTCTGAAACCTCCTCTTTCGAATCCTTGCCCAGGTCTACCTCTTCCTCTTCCTCTTTTCTCACCATTGTTCTGGTCACGACGGCAGTAGGCATTATCTCCTCTCTGATTTTAACTAGTGCTGGCTTCTTCACTTTTTTTTGAATCTTCATTTCACTCCCCATAGGGTCTTCTACTAGTCCTTTCACCTTGACCTCTTCCCCTTTGCTTATTATCAAATCTTTTATTCAGCTTCTCTTCCACCTTTAGGGAAAACTGGTATGCATCTTCTATGGTGGTCATTCTGACCAGGCTTAGCTCCTCTTGAATACTCGACCTCAACCCATTAATGTAACGGGCTACATTCTCCTTGTTGGGCTCTACATGACCTGTCCTGATAGTAATTTTATAAAACTCTTCTATATACTCCTTAACAGACTTGTTACCTTGCTTCAGTCCTTGAAGCTTCTTCAGCAACTCCATCTCATAGTCCACAGGAATGAATTGATTCTTTAGTTTCTCCACCATCTAATCCCATCTGGTGATCTCTCCTCTTCCTCTTCTATTCCTCTCTAATTGGACCTCCTTCCACCAAATACTAGCGTGGCCCTTCAACTTTGTTTTTGCAAACTTGACCCGATCTGGGTCCTCCACATCTTCATACTCAAAATATTCCTCCATGTCATTGATCCAATCAATACGCTGTTCTAGATTCAAATCTCCAGAATATGTAGAAAATTTGATCCTGGGCCTCTTTTTGATCTTCGAAATAGCCCTCAACAACCTAACTTCTGTAGGATCACCTGCAGTTTCTTGTTCTTCCTCAGATAGCTCTTCTTCAACTTCATCTTCACTTTCTTCTCTTGTTCTCGGATCAAACCCTCTTCGCAGCTCCTCTTGCAATGCATCGATTTTCCTTTGTAGGGCTCTAAAACCCTCTTTTGCCAAAGCATTCCTCCCAACACAATTTCTTTGTGGATGCATCTTGATCTCCATAGCAAACCCACAACCTCAGGTCCTGGCACAAACTACTTCACGGTCAGTGATCTGTCTACACACTCAGGAACCCTTGATGAAGGGGGTAAATCACAAAACACACAACAATAGAAATAGAACATACAAAATAGAATATTTTTTTATTGATTTGGGCAACTCATTACATTACAAAAGCTCAATTACAATAAGAGGAATCAATCCTCCATAGGCTGCAACACACTACAGCTACACATCACTAGACTCTGGAATCTTCTGCCTTCTGTAACCCCAAATCAGCTAGGGTTTTTGTTTTCCCACCTATTCTTGACTCCACACTTGCTCCCTTAACTCTACTACCACCTAGGGTTCTCAAAATGGTCATAAATAGCACTTTTTGGTGGCCTCCAGCTAGATTT
Organism: Cunninghamia lanceolata; assembly: GCA_027924645.1. NCBI lineage: Eukaryota > Viridiplantae > Streptophyta > Pinopsida > Cupressales > Cupressaceae > Cunninghamia > Cunninghamia lanceolata. The sequence goes on from BSBN01001299.1 coordinate 734,087, forward strand.
CAAAATTTGCAACTCCCTCCAAAAGTAGGTCAACTTCCGGGAAGCATAACTTTTGATCCGGGTGTCCGATTGACGAACCGTTTTAAGTGCTGGAAAGTTTGAGATGTAAAATATCATGCTGGAAATTTGGAAATAGATTTCTATAAACTTTTTAGGACATTCTGGGATGTTTTAGTGCCTTATATCTCATTTTAGAAATTTTTAGGGGCTTTTCAGAAAATAAAAACTTTAATATCTTTTAGCTCACAAATGACCTTTGCCTAATTCCTTCGCCAAAGGTCTTATATTTCTGTTATGTAACTTTCTATAAGTTTTTGCTTCAATCCGTGCCCAAATGCAAATTTTCCTAAAATGGTAGGTACACTTTCCAAAAGAGGCAGGTTGCTATTTTTATCAGTTTTGGAAAAACTGAAAGTCCTACATCATTATTTTAGATATTATGGAACCAGAAATAGTAATTATGGAAAGAAATGAAAACAACTACAATGATTTTGAATTAATTTCTTTTTGGGTAATGCAAGATTGCCCTTACACCACTGGATGATCATGCATCAAACTATCTTTCTTTTATGTCAGTCAAAGACAGTTAAGTTTATGTGTTCCAGTGAGAATATTCCTATAGCTAAAGTGATTAAGGTTTGTGCGGTTGCTTCTGATGATTAGAGCATGCTTGTGGATGTCTCCTATTCATGTTCCTATCTTGACATTGGTCCGCATTAAGGAATTGAGATCTTGTTTGAAGATTGTTCCCAGATAGTGTAACGTGTAACCAGTCTTAGCCGACTTGGTTAATTCCAGTTATTGCGGAGATTCCTTGAAGATTGTGGAAGCGTGTTGTGGCATGGAAGATCATGTTTGAGTCCCAGTTAAGGTGTGGCATGATCCGCATACATCTATGCTTCATTTCCTTTGCATAATGTTGTAATAGGTCAGGACCTATTTTGTAAATGTTTGTAATGCCAACCTTGGAGACTATTCCAATGGTTGACGATTGTAATGCCAACCTTGATGATCATCCCAAGGTTGGTGAAGTGTATAAATACTTGTAATTGAGTCATGGAAAAGGTGTCCTTGAGCAAGAATGTGAAAGTAAGGAAAAGGGGTGAGGAGATAAGGTAGAGCAGGGTAAAGTAGAGCAGAGGAACGATTGTACTTCAATGTTTTAATCTTAGATATAAAGAAGATGGTGATTGTGGCAGTGAGCCACCAGTAGGGTTTAATAGCCCTTAGGGTTTACCAACCCTTATTGTAATCTTTCTAGGTTTAGGGTTGAGGCAGTGAGCCTGCTAGACCTAGTTGTACTTCATGGAAATGAGCCAGTATGTTCTGGGCCTATGGAGTGACCAAGCCTAAACATCATTCTTGAAAGATTGCAATATATTTTGAGAGCTAATCCTCTCCATGGTTTTTCCCCACCTTGGGGTTTTCCATGTAAAAATTTGGTGTCTCTTGTGTATAATGTTGTATCTGTGTTTAAGTTTCTGATTTCATGCATTCATTGTTATATCATAATAATTGTGGATAAGTGATTAATGTGTAAATGAAGAAGTGTTTAAGTTTTTGTGACAACTGATTCAACTAACCCCCTCTTAGTTGTCTGGCGCATTTCAACAATTGGTATCAGAGTAAGGTTCCTCTGAAGAAAGTCTAACAGCTTGAGGAAGATCCAAAAATGTCTTATAAGAAGGAAGCACCACATTTTGACGGGATGAACTATGCTCTTTGGAAGGCATGAATGAGAAGTCATCTTCTTTGTCTTGGTTACAAAGTATGGAAAGCTATAGAAACAAAATACACCTTGCCTCAGAAAGGTTTGATGACTGAAGACAAAATTAAGGAATATGAAGTGGATGTCAAAGCAAAAGATGCTCTATTAAGTTCATTGAATGAAACCGTACTGACAAAAGTGGTGGATCTTGAAACTGCAAATGAGGTATGGGAAAAGCTAAAAAATTTGTATGAGGGAGATGATTCTGTGAAAGAGGCCAAGCTACAAATTCTAAAGGTGAAATATGAAAGTTTGAAGATGAATGAAGATGAAAACATATTAGCCTTTATGCAAAAAGTTGATGAACTTGTCACTGGAATAAAAGGTATGGGGGAAATCTCAGTGATAAGGAAGTTGTAATAAAAATTCTCAGATCACTGCTAAAGACCTATAGTCACAAGGTAGCTACAAATTGAGGAATTTATGCAAGTAAAAGATGCTGACAGAGATCAGTTGCTTGGTAAACTTACTACCTTTGAGATGAGAGTTTGGTGATGCCCTGCCAAAAGTAGAGACTGCCTTCAAAGCCAATACTTCTGGGAAAACCTCCAGATCATAAAAGTACAAGGTAGAATCAAATGATGAGTTTGATGAAATTGAAGCCAACTTTGTGGATAGACTGCAAAGAGGATCTAGTAAGTTTAAAGGTAAATTACCTTTCAAATTTTTTTCCTCTGGTAAAGTAGGCCACTTTGCTTCCAGATGTCCTGAAAGAATTAAAAGAAATAGGAAAAGATATGAGAACAGGCTTATGATCCAAAAGAAATGTTATTATGTTGAAGATTTTGATGATGATGGAGTATTAGATAATGGTGAACTAGATAATACTAATACTTCTAATAATGAATGCTTGTTTATTTCTATTAAAGAAGAACCTGTGTCTACTAATCCTGCTAGCTGTATGAAGAAAGAAAAACCAGTGGAAAGTGCTTTGGCTGCTCAGGTTGTTGAAGACAAAGATGAATGGGTTATTGATAGTGGCTGCTCTCACCACATTACTAGTGAAAATAGTAAGTTTGTGAGTATGGAAAGATATGATGGTGGACTGGTTAGTTTGGAGATGATACAGCTGGTAAGATTTGTGGAAAAGGATCTATTTCTTTTGATGGCAAGCATAATACTGAAGATGTCTTGTATGTGAAAGGATTAAATCACAATCTTTTGAGTGTGGGTCAAATGTGTGACAAAGGGTATGACCTAAGCTTCAAGGACAATAGATGCAAGATCAGGGAAAGCTCTGAAACAATCATTGCAACTGGTAAGAAGACTAGAAGTGATATCTACCACTTGAAAGGAACTGATAATTATTGTTTGTTGGCTTAGACTGATGAAAGCTAGCTAAGGCATAGAAGGTTGTGTCATATCAATTTTAACAACATTATGAAGATAAGTACTGCACAGGCTGTTAGAGATTTACCCAAGCTTGTGAAGCCTACTAATCCTATTTGCAAGGAGTGTCAATTTGGGAAACAAACAAGAACAAGTTTCAAAAACAAGGACCAATCAGTTGATGGATTACTGGAACTAGTGCATGCAGACTTGTGTGGACCTACCAGAGTAAGAATTTTTCAAGGAGATAGGTATTTTATGTTGATTATTGATGATTATTCTAGAATGACTTGGGTTACCTTTTTGAAGGAAAAATTAGAAGCTTTGGATAAGTTCAAAGAATTTAAGGCAATGGTTGAAAATGAGATGGATTTGAAGATCAAATGTTTAAGGTTTGATAGAGGAGGAGAGTTCACATCAAATGAGTTTAATTTCTTTTGTGAAGAACATGGGATAAAGAGATAATTATCTAAACCTAGAACTCCACAACAAAATGGAGTCATTGAAAGAAAGAACAAAATAGTTCAAGAAGCTGCTAGAACCATGATGAAGGAAGCTGATCTTCCAAAAGTATATTGGAGAGAGGCAATTCACACTATTGTATATATCCTAAATAGAGTCTAAGTCAAAGGTAACAGTTCTAAGACTCCTTATGAATTGTGGTAAGGTAAAATTCCTACTGTGAAATATCTCAAAGTTTTTTGTAGCAAATGCTATATCAAAAGAGAAGAAGATCTAGGAAAATTTGATGCTAGGTGTGATGAAGGAATCTTCCTTGGTTATTCAACTAAGAGCAAGGCCTACCGGTGTTATAATAAGAGGCTAAACAAGATCATTGAAAGTGCAAATGTCAAAGTCGATGAAAGCAAGGAAAGGTCTCCAGATTCAAGTGGATATGAATCAGATAAGCCAGATGTTTTAGAAGTGGTACAGCATGAAAACAACTCAAATGAAGAGAATCAAGCTCCAGAAAGTGCTGCCAAGACACCAAGATATGTAAAACTTAATCATTCTGAAGATCAAATCATAGGAAATAAAAGTAAAGGAATCCTGACTAGAAGAAGAGCTGCAGAAGAACAAATAAATTTCTATTTGACTTCCAATATTGAACCTAAGATTGTGAATGAACCTTGCAATGATGAGAATTGGGTAAAAGCTATGAAAGAAGAATTGATGCAGATAGAGAAGAATCAGACCTAGGATCTTGTTCCCAGACCAGCAGACAAAAATGCAATTGGTACCAAGTGGGTTTTCAGAAATAAGATGAATGAGAATGGTGAAGTAGTAAGAAACAAAGCAAGGTTGGCATGCAAAGCATACTCTCAAGTTGAAGGAATAGATTTTGAGGAATCATTTGCACCAGTGGCAAGGATTGAAGCTATAAGAATGTTTCTGGCATTTGCAACCTACAAAGTTTTTAAAGTATATTAGCTGGATGTAAAATTTGCATTCTTGAATGGAGAGTTGGAAGAAGAAGTCTATATTGAACAACCAGAGGGATTCCAGTCATTAGATTAGGGTGACATGGTATGCAGATTGAAGAAGGCTTTGTATGGATTAAACAAGCCCCTGGGGCATGGTATGCTTGGTTGGATAGGTATCTGATATAGACAGGATTCAATAAAGGTACTCCAGACAGTAATCTCTACTTCAATATCAATGATGAACAAATCCTAATTGTAGCAATCTTTGTTGATGACATTATCTTTGGAGGTAATGAAGGTAGGTGCACAATGTTTGCTAGAGAAATGTAAAGTGAATTTGAAATGTCCATGTTTGGTGAGATGAATTTCTTTTTGGGTCTACAAATAAATCAATTAGATAAAGGTATCTTCATTTCTCAATCTAAGTATGTGAAAGAGTTACTAAAGAATTTTGAGATGGAAGACTCTAAACCGGTAAATACTCCCATGATAATCAGCTGTAAGTTAAGAAAAAATGATGATTCACCTATGGCAGATCATAAAAGGTATAGATCTATGATTGGAGGACTACTCTATCTAACCCAAACTAGACTTGACATAATGCATGTAGTTTGTCTTGTGGCAAGATTTCAAGCAGAGCCCAAGGAGTCACATATGATGGCAATTAAGAGAATTCTGAGATACTTGAAAGGCACAATAGATTATGGTTTGTGGTATCCAAAAGATAATGATTTCACTCTCAGTGCATACACTAATGCAGATTGGGCCGGAGATATGGATGACATGAAAAGTACAATTGGAGGTGCATTCTTTTTGGGAAAAAGGTTGGTATCTTGGTTGAGCAAGAAACAAGATTCAATATCCCTCTCTACTGCAGAAGTAGAATACATTGCAGCAACATGTAGTTGCACTCAAGTATTATGGATGAAGCATACTTTGAAGGACATCAGAGTTATGAATGAAGATCCAATTGCAATCTTTTGTGACAATACAAGTGCCATAAACATATCAAAGAATCCAATAATGCATTCAAGGACAAAGCACATATCCATAAGATACCACTTTCTAAGAGAAAAGGTGACAGAGAATGAAGTCAAGTTGGAGTATGTATCTACAAAAGATTAGATTGTAGACATTTTCACCAAACCTCTGCCTAAGGATACTTTTGAGTATCTATGAGAAAAGTTAGGGGTTATTACCCCTCCCGCTCTAAACTAAGATGCACAAAAGTGCATCAGTTTGGTGGTGCTTTCTTTAGTTCCAGATTGATGCTTTTAGGGCTACTTCTTAGGGTGAGTAGTCAGTGAGTTTAGAAGAGAAATTGAATCAGAAAAGAAGAGTGCAAGTATGTGCCCTTTTCCATTGATGTCAAAGGGGGAGATAAGTCATGTGAAAAAATCAGAAAGAAAGAGTGCATATGTGTAAAAAGATAGAGGGAGAATCTTGGTTAGAAAGAAAGAGTGCAGATGTGTAAAGAGATAGGGGGAGAATCCTGTCTTGATGGCTCTTGCAGTTTTTCACATCATATGTTGCCATCAATGATAAAGGGGGAGATTGTTGCAAGTATGTGCCTAATCGGTGTTGTCATTGATGTCAACATATCTTTGTTGTCATTGGTGTCAACTATGTCCTATTCTATTACTTGTTTAGAAGCTTTGTATGTTGAGGATATTGAGAAAATTGGCCCCTCCGAAAGATACAAGTTAGTTATAGTGAAGTGCAATATAGACAATGAGTTGTATGCTAAAGAACAATCCGGTAGATTGCTTCACATTTCTTGTTGGTTGAATATCTTGGTTTGCAGATTGGAAGTTATTTAAAGGAATGCTTGAAGATTCTAAATCCTGAGTTTGAACCTCCGGTGTGAAGAATTAAGAGAGTTGCATTCACCAGAGTAAAACCTCCTTTCTTTGATTATTCTCTAGTGACAGGGAGAAAGTATTTTGCTCTGCATTCCTCCACAATAAAGTATTTTGCTCTATGGTTCTAGAGGGAAGTCTGGGATAATCATAAGTACCTACAAATGTAGTGGTTCATGTTTTGGTGGTCTACAAGTAATCTTTCTTTTATGTCAATAGAAGACAGTGAAGTTCATGTGTTTCGGTGTGAAGATTCCTATAGCTAAAGTAGTTAAGGTTCATGCGGTTGCTCTTGATGATGATAACATGCTTGTGGATGTCTCCTATTCATGTTCCTATCTTGACATTGGTCCGCATTAAGGAATTGAAATATTGTTTGAAGATTGTTCCTAGATAGTGTAACATGTAACCAGTCTTAGCCGACTTGGTTAATTCTATTTATTGCGGAGATTCCTTGAAGATTGTGGAAGCATGTTGTGGCATGGAAGATTGTGTTTGAGTCCCAACTAAGGCATGGCATGATCCGCATACATCTTTACTTCATTTCCTTTGCCTAATGTTGTAATAGGTCAGGACCTATTTTGTAAATGTTTGTAATGTCGACCTTGGAGACTATTCCAATGGTTGATGATTGTAATGCCAACTTTGATGATCATCCCAAGGTTAATGAAGTGTAGAAATACTTGTAATTGAGTCATGGAAAAGGTGTCCTTGAGTGAGAATGTGAATGTAAGGAAAAGGGACGAGGAGATAAGGCAAAGTAGGGCAAAGCAGAGTAGAGGAACGATTGTACTTCAATGTTCTAATCTCATATATAAAGAAGATGGTGATTGTGGTAGTGAGCCTGGTAGTGAGCCACTAGTAGGGTTTAACATGCCTCATGGTTTAATATCCCTTATTGTAATCTTTCTAGGTTTACGATTGAGGCAATGAGCCTGCTAGACCTAGCTGTACTTCATGGCAGTGACCCAGTAGGTTCTGGGCCCGTGGAATGACCAAGCCTGAACATCATTCTTCAAAGATTGTAATATATTTTGAGAGCTAATCCTCTCTGTGGTTTTTCCCCACCTTGGGGTTTTCCACGTAAAAATTTGGTGTCTCTTGTGTATAATGTTGCATCTGTGTTTAAGTTTCTAATTTCATGCATTCATTGTTATATCATAATAATTGTGGATAAGTGATTAATGTGTAAATGAAGAAGTGTTTAAGTTTTTGTGACAACTAATTCATCGCCCCCTCTCAGTTGTCCAGAGCATTTCAACAACTACCCGTAAAGGCACAATTTCCCTTAGAGGTCCTAATTCAAAACCTGCTACACCAGCTTCGTGATACAACCTCATAGAGCATTTAAGTAAAATGCCCGCACAAATTTCCATACTTGAGTTTCTATGCCTATCTCCTGAGCATAAAGATATCCTAGATAAAGCATTTGTTACTACTATAGTGCCTACATACTTACATGTAGATCAATTCCAAGCTATGGTGGGACACATGACTTCTCCTCACACTCTCACTTTTACTGAGAATGATGATTCGTCCATCTGACAACCACATAATGCACCTTTACACATTGAAGTCCTTGTCCATAAAGTCAAGATCAAGTTAGTTCTGATAGATGGAGCAGGTCTTAATATTTGTACTCAAAAATTGATCACAACATTAGGGTTCTCTAAAAGTGTAGTTGATCCAAAGAAAAAGATTATCATAAAGGCATATGATGAAGAGGAGTGCTCAGCTAAAGGATCAGTTACTTTACCAATGAAGGTTGGACCTGTGGTAAAGGATGTGGTTTGCCAAGTCCTTGATCTCCCTTTGACCTATAAAATCCTCTTGGAAAGACCATGGATTCATGCAATGCAAGCAGTACCTTCTACATACCATCAGTGCATTAAATTCCCACACAATGGTGTTGAAATCAAAATACCAGGAGATCCAAACCCTTTCATGTATCACAATAATCTAAGCCCTAAAATTGAAATCACAATCCCTAGTAATCGTGAAGTGCTTCCTTCTCAAGCATATGTTGATCCTAAGTCCTTAAAGATGTCCACCTCAAGATCCAATGAGGTTGAGATCAAAATACAAGTGAAATAACAAGTAGGAGAATATACCCTGAACTGTGCTCTTTGCATTGGAAGGATACCTTTATCTCCCCACACCTATGGCAAGCCATAGATGACTAAGACCACATCAGACATTGATACTATATTGGTTTATAAATCAACTACTTTAAAAAAATGGGAAGCCCTTTATGATGAAGTGGAAGAAGCTGATCTCCTGAGATGGCTGTACGAAGATGAGAATGCAGAAAAAGAACAAACTAAGATAATATACCTGTTGAGAAGTACGACAAAGGATTAGATATTGTAAAAAGAATGGGATATGATGGTAAAAGTCCTCTAGGTTTACAAAATCAAGGTATCGTGGAACCAATACAACTTACTTGTATGCAAAAAGTCCCTGGTATAGGATATGACACGCAGAAAGATAAGACCTTGAGTATTGTGTGTACTTCGAGTAAGGAAGTAGAGTCCTCTAATGCTATATACATTGATGAGGAAAGTGTCATCGATGACTTCATTAACATTTATGACTATGATAGTGTATGTACCCTTGAACCCGATCATAGCATTTGTACCCCTAAATTCATTAAAATCTTGACTCAAATCCTAACACTTTACCCTTGGTTTGCCCCCAACTCATTAATTGGGATCAGAAGGGACCGCCACAACTGGATGCATTTCAAAATGATGAGGCAATCATAAAATTTTTGGGAGTACAAGAAGACATACCTCTTGGGGATCATAAAGTAAATTTCATCATAGAACTCAACAGTGTGGCTAACTTTGGAGAAGGTGCGAAGCCTTTCAGTCACAAAATTATTGAAAATATAAATAGGTCTTCTAGTGAAAACTGCTCTGTGGCACTATTAGACCTAGAAAAAGTAAAAATAAAGGATGTATCCAAGTGTGAAAACCTCTCTAAGGCGTCTGAGGATGGAAGGCTTGATACACTTCCCCTAGCACAATATCATGAAAAATCATCTATGTTGGTGGAAAAGACAATACCAACAAATCTAGGTACAGAAGAAAAACCAAGGATAATTCATCTAGCATAGTCATTAACACGTGAAGAGAGAATAGAGCATTTACAGTTTTACAAGGAAAGACAAGTCAACTTTGTGTGGTCCTATGCAGACATGCTAGGACTTGATCTAGATTTAGTAATGCATCACTTGTCTTTGCTATCGGGGGCAAAACTTGTTAAGCAAAAGTTGACCAAAATGCACCCGCATATTTCTCTATTGGTAAAATCTGAGTTACAAAAGTTGCTAGATGTGGGATTCACAAGACCTGTTGACTATGTTGAGTGGATTTCAAACTTAGTACACTAGTTTCAAAACCTGATGGGAGTATCCGTGTTTGCACAGATTTCAAAGATTTAAATAAAGCTTGTCCTAAAGATGACTTCCCACTTCCAAATATTGACATGATAGTGGATTTGACAGTAGGGCATGAAATGTTATCTCTCATGGACAGTTTCTCAGGCTACAATCAGATTAAAATTGCTCCTAAAGATCAAATTAAGACATCATTCACTTGTCCTTGGGGAACCTTCTGTTGGAATGTTATGCCCTTTGGGTTGAAGAATGTTGGAGCTACATATCAGTGTGTAATGACCACTATCTTTCATGACATAATGCATACATATTTAGAAGACTATGTAGATGATTTGTTGGGAAAATCCTACACCAAAGCTAGACATCTAGAGATCATGGACAAAATTTTCACAAGATTAGAACAATACAAGGTCCGGTTGAATCCAAAGAAATGTGTCTTCGGGGTAACCTCTGGGAAACTCCTTGGATACATTATCTCATCTAAAGGAATTGAAGTTGATCCTGTAAAAGTAAAAGCTATACTTGAAATGCCTCCACCTAAGAATATTAGTCAATTGCGACCATTGCAAGGAAAACTTTAGTCTATCTGCCATTTTATAGCGTAACTGGCAGATAAATGTCAACCCTTTCAGCACGTATTACGCAAGAATGTTCCATTCAGATGGGATGACAAGTGTGAACAAGATTTTAAGAAAATTAAAGAATATCTGATAACACCACTAGTATTAGTGCCTACTACATATGACAAGCCTTTACTTCTTTATATATCCATAACCACCACAGCACTGGGGGCACTTTTGGTGCAACATGATTCTAAAGGGAGGGAACATGCAATATATTACATCAGTTGTACTCTAGTGGGATATGAGCTCAATTACAGTTCTATCAAAAGAGCATGCCTTGTCATAGTTTTTGCCTCACAAAAGCTACGACATTACATGCTTACACACCAGATGAAGCTCATTGCAAAAAATGATCCTCTTAAGTACCTCCTATATACACCTAAAATTGGCATGACTCTACTTAAATAAATATTTTAAATATTTATTTCATCATTCACATTCTTCTATCAATAAATAAATAAGTTTATTTATTTATCTAATTCATCTCCTCTCATTTAACTAAATAAATTACATTTTATTTAATTAATTAAATTCATTTTCATCAAACTTCATTCTTCTAAATAATTAAATAATTTTAATTATTTAATTAAAATCTTTTATTCTTCCAAATTTAAATAAACTGCAATTTTATTTAAATAAAATCAAAAATCTCCACAAAATAAAATATATTTTTATATTTTATTTATTCCTCTCAATTATCTACAAAATAATTAAATAAATTTTTTTATTTAATTATGCTTTCTTATCTTCAAAAAATCATTCTTATCTTCTAAAAATACTTTCCTCTTGTCATACAAAAGCAAAATCAGTTTTAAAACATCTTTAAAGCAAACGTTCTCTTAAATTAGAAAAATAAATTCTAAATTAAGAAAATCAAATCTCATCCTCATCAAGAAAGGAGTTAACTCAACAAAGCTGCTTTTCGAATGACACATGTCTTTCTTCCATTTGTTGCACGTTCCTCAACAATCCTCCTCCATTGATCTTCCCTTTTCTTCTCAACCATTGATCTTCTTCTACACAACTCTATAAATACAACCTTCTCCTTCTTCATTCAAAATATCCATAGCTTGAGCGAATTTATGCTACAAAAATACAAGCGTGCCTTTGGCACTTCATAGCACTTCATGTTCATCCTCTCATATTTGTGTTTAAAACTCATTTTCAAATACAAACAAGTATCCTACCCATTCTACTCTTGTCATCTTCAACAAGCAAGGGAGCACACGCTTATGAGGGCTTCACATTTATCAAGATCAAGAGCTGATAGGCAAACTATGGAAGACGCAAGGTAAAGGTGTAAGTATCATTGTTTGTTATTTTATTCTCCTTTTTATATTCAGATTTCATAGATGTATTGGGTTTATTATTCTTTATAGATTAATCCATTTTCCCCTTCACATTTTGGCATCCACCGTGGGGCCCTTGCCCCTCTAACTAATCAAAAACTAAGTTTTTCCAAGCGATAGGTCCGTACAGGTGATGAATAGGGTTCTGACAGAGGCATCTGGTGCATCTGACCTCCGCAACGACGCATTTGCTTCCTGCTCTACCGCATCCAAAACTTTGGTGCATCTAACCTCCTAGACGACGCATATACCTTTGGCTTCGACACATACGGTGTTTCGGTGCATCTGACCTCCGCAACGGTGCATCCAACTCCTGTTTCGGTGCCTGTGTTCTAGTTACGCATATACCCTATCTTTCGGCGCATTTACTCTGTAAAATGCCGCATCTGTCAATATTGCACATATGCCTCTTGTTTTGGTGCATTTACCTTCTATCTTTGCGCATACGTAAAATGCCACATGCAACCTCTGTTTCTGCACATTTAGATTGCAGGGCGGTACATTTGATTTTACTTTCTATTTTTAGGTTTTTTTATTTTTATTTTGGGTGTTTGAGCTAACAGCCACTTTTGTAGGGTTAGTGGCTGGATTAGATCATTTAGATACTTTGCCTAGTTCACTTAGACTAATCAAGGGAAAAGTAACCAAGTGCATCACATACAACTTCCACATAGCTCATAACTAGGAAGAAAGTAATTGGACCCATTTGCTATCTTTGCATTGTTGATTATTTTCCTAGTTAGATCACTACTATCTTTACAAATGGGAAAATGAACATTGCTATGTCTTAATCACTTCCAAGTTAACAATCGTGTGGGTGCACAAGTAGAGTAGCCCATTTAGTTTTTCTAATTTTAACTAGGTTGGATTAACCATTGTATTATGTGCTTGCAAATGACAATAGGCTTATGCCCTCCCCTTAACTAGGTGACCAAAGTGCCAGACTTGTCATTCTATTTGTTAAACCTTTAAGGGGGCCTGCCCTTGGATGCACGCTTGTCCAAGTGGGAATGACCCTAAGTGGTAACAGGCTAAAGCCAAGCCCTACCAAGCCACTTAAAATAAATTGTGCTTGAGGTGAAAACCTCCTACACTGAGTGTTGCTATGTTACACCAATGGCCAACCTCCCCCAAAACCCTTTGAGGCTGGGAGACTCCATAATGGAGAGTAGTGCCGCTGCATGTGTAACCACTCGAACGGTTGCCCTAACTAAGAACCAATTGTTTATCAAGCCAAAATCCCCTATTTGTTGATGCAAAGGGTGAAGCTCTTGAAGCGGCCTCGATTCATGTGACTCTTAGTAGAGGTAGCAGGGACAATCCTAAGGTTTGGTGGGGGTACGAGCCTAAGGAAACCTAGATCTGGTATGCATGAGAAGTGAGTTCCGTGGAGGGGAGCCAATGCTACCAGATCCTGAGGCTACATGCTTTGAGTATGCACAGCTAGAGGATTCAACAAATACTGTCCTATCCAGCTTAGGCTGTACATGTTTTTGAGTCAAAACGGTCCAAAAATACAAAAATTAATAATAATAACAAAAGATAAAAATCATGAAAACTTCTATGTGTTTGCTGTGTCTTCGCCATAATTGAACATTAGAATTCTCAAAAACACCAAGTTTCAAACCAAAAAAATAGGAAAATCTTGAAAAATGTTCCAAAATTCTACAAATTCAAATCAAAAGCTAGAATTGTGCATTTGTCACGACCTGTAGTGCATTTGATCTGACTTTCAGCACATTTAAACTCTATTGTGATGCATTTGAAGCATCACCAGTGTTGCGCATTTGATCTGACTTATAGCACATTTGCACTCTGTTTTGGTGCATTTGTTTTTGCACATCCAAACTAGTAAGCTTTTCCAGTCTTATGTCAATGGCAAACTAGTTAGAATATATTAGTCAAAAACTCCAATACCTGCAATTGCAAATAAGCTTAGATCCCTCACCCCAAAATTGTATAGCAATTTCTCAACAAGTCCAAGTCTTACAACAAGAAATGGCAATCTTGGAAGCTGAATGTGCTAGTACCAGCTATGCCTCACCCCAAAATTGTATATCCTTTTCCCATACTCATGACAAGGCAAGCACCACCTCAAGTCAGAAATCATATACCACCCCGTCTACTAGTCCTCCTTTGCCACCTTCTAAGACACATATTCCAAAACATACCGGTTCTACACCAACACCAACATCTAGTTCCTCAAACTCTAAATGGATGACCAAAAAAGAATCAGATGAGTGGTGGGAAAGAGTTTTGCCAAATTTATACAACCAGAGAAAAGCTAGGGAGAAAGCTAAATCCCCTCATTCACCTATCCATACACCTACCAATGATGTGATCCAAGGGCTACTAGCAGAGAGTCAGCCATGTCCCCAAATTCTAGTCCTTGACCTTAACAAAGATTCTTCCAATCCCATGTCAAATCCTACAACACCTTCATGTCATCTGCAAACCCTTAAGCTTATCGAAGAACATCCTACCATGAACCAAAGTCAAAGTCCATTGAACATCCATGTTGTCAACCAAGAATCTATCCAAGAGCTATCCACTTCCATTCAAGAAGACCAAGAGCTATGTCAAGAGCACACCTTAGAGCATGTGGAAACATCCACCCTTTGTCTAAATCAAGATCAAAACACCCCCATCCAATTTCAAACCATTCATAACCTTTATCTCTTCCATGATCAAGATAATACCTATGAAGAAGCTATCCATGAGCAACTTGATCCTATACATGGGAAAGAGATCCAATTCCAACCCGTTCATAATCTATACCTTCCTATGATCTAGATACTACCTTTTATGAAGAAGATGTCCATGAACAACTTGATCCCATACCCCTTCATGAGCAAGAAACCTCCATTACTTCTATCCCTCTTACATCTAATCCCATCCATGATCCAACAACTTCTGCTTCCTCTAATGAGACACTTGCCTCCCAAGTGCACATGAATGATCAACCCAATAACTTAGATCCTAAAGAGCATAATGATGATCAAGATCCAAATGATCCTTCACCATCCATCACTGACCAAGCTACAAATCCGTCATCTTATATCCTTGGGCTTACTACCTTCATCCATGAATGTTCTTCCTTAGAACACCAACAACCATTATCCGCTATCTCGCCTTCCTCATCCAATAAGGAACTTGCTACTAGTGCACCTATACATAATCCCATGGTCCACCGCATACTCTAGAATATGAACTATCAAGGTAAAGGCTTAGGCCTTCATGAACAAGGTATTTTGGAACCTATCCATGTCAATGTTCCTCCACCTTCATACAGCCTTGGATACATACACCAAGGTGAGCAATCTCAAGATGTTGGTACTTCCTCCACTCCTCCTAAGTCTACTACTTTCCATCGCAAACCCTATCATATCCCCAAAACATATGTCGCCATTCCACCTCCATCATCCTACATTTGTCAAAAGCATGTGACCATACACCTTCCACCATCCAATCTACCTCCGCTACTTCCAACTCCTAATAGCCTTCCGTGCATCCTACCTCCACTTCTTCCAACACCTTATCCATCCATCTATAAATCCTCTAAATATCCCAATCGTGGCCAACAAATGCACATGTTGTCTAAACAACGTGCTTCTACCAACCTCACTTCTACCATCCCCAGAGGATTCAAAAGCACAAATCTGGATGCCCCTACCTATAAAGTCAAAAATCCTAAGCATCCTCATGACCTAGGATACAAAAGCTAAGAATTAAAGAATTATCCATATCAAAAGTTGTATACACCCATACACCTCAATGCCAAACTGAAAAAGGTGTGGGTCCCCAAGCAACAACTAATTACCTCTTAAGCTACACAAAAGCTGCATACACCCAATCCCATACCTTCACAAGAGAAGTCTAAAAGAAAAATGGTTTGGGTACATAAGCAAAAAGCCCTCAAGTCAAATGAGGCATCCACCTCTCGCGAATCCCAACCATCCATTTTCTCCTCTGTTATCCACAAATATCCAATCTTTTCATCCCACAAGACAAGCAAAAATTAGAAAAATACTAAGTCTATGTGGGTCCCTAAAGGCCTATATCATTCATCTACCAAGCAAAAGTCTTCATTGCTTCCCACACCACCTGCCTATCATAAGCTTCAATGTTTATCACAGTATGTGCAATCATTGGTCATGGTTCCCTTCCATTCCACAACACTTCCATACAAGTCCATCTCCCCTCCCTTCCACTACTATCCTACATGTATTCCTCATCCTATGGTCCATGCTTTTGCATAAACTTTCCTTCCATCCTTGCATAAGTCCTTCTATATTCTGCATCATCATCCACTATCTACCTACTTCGTCTCACTTTCATGCAATCCCCTACCAACATCTATGAGCACACTTGACATGGTCCATGCGATGACATCTTTCTAGCGGGACTATCACCTTTCTAGGAACTAGATACCATAGTCCCTCTCTTCCATATTCCACCTTCTCCAAATATTCAAAAAAAAGAAAAAAGAAAAGAAAAAATGAAAAAAGTAAAGAAAAATCCCTTCATCCAACGGTGAAAATCTGGCAAACAGATGCCTTGGATAAGTACCATGATGAAAACCTGGCAAACAGGCGTCATGTGTAAGTTGATCTCCTACGTCACCTACACTTGGGGGCACCTTGTCTCATAAGCATATCACTTTTCTCCTACCAATTTCCTTTCATAGCATTTCCTATCCTATTCCTCTATCCATTACACACCTATACTGTCTAGTCTGTCCATCCTAATCTTCCATTCCTTTATTTTTCTTGATCTTGACAAATATTGGGGGCACAATGTTGACAAATGTTTTAGATGTCTCTTGACATACCTTATCCCTCCAAAACCATGCAAATCCTTCATTATCCTCTCATCGTCCTTTGTCATAAGCTTCGAGTTATTCCTATGCAACATAGTCCTTGGAGATCATATCCTTAATTCCTCCTATCCACTATTGCCTATCCCCATACATACCCATTTCATTCCTTATCACCCATGCATCTACCTATCCATGGTGTTTCCTTGTCATCAGTATCATCCGCTCCATATCTGATCCATGTCTATTCCATATCATGTCTCATCCAATCCATATCTCAGTATCATAGGGTTCACCTCGAACTACGTTGCCTTTGTGTCATCACGTAGGCAAAGCCATTATCAATGTGCCCCCGAGGCTCCACTTTCCCATCCAGCCCATGTCTAGTCCTTCTACCAATCTAAGTTCATCCCATTTTCTAGATCTTTCCATCGCCTAGGTCTTAGGTCCGTCAGGGTTTACCCCGAACTACGTTGCCTCTGTGTTGTCACGTAGGCAAGGCCATTTAGCAATGGACCCCCAAGGCACTAGGTTAGTCTCTTAGGGTCTGTTTCTCTAGGTCTGTTGACATCCCGCCCATAATAAGTCAATCCTTGTCTAAACTGGGGGCAACTCCTCAACCTAGTTACAGATTTGGATTCTTAAATGCCACTATTCTAAGAGGATACCAATAAGGATTGTGATACCTTTCTCTAGACAAACAAGAGCAGCAAAGCAAGCTACCCAAAAACAAAGATCTTGAAGCAAAACATCAACCTATCTTAAACAGAGCAGAGCACCATGTCAAAACCCTCAAACTGATTCTGTATCAATTATGGCAAAAGACACATCTAATGCAAAGAAGTTTTGTCAACAAGTTAACTTATAAGGTCTTGAATTTTTGTCATTATGTTTCCCTATGCTACTCAAGGATGCCTAAAGCTAGAGATGCTATGATGGGGACATAATTGTTTTCATTGTCTGCTACTTGTGGATTAAACTTTAGTAATGTGACGACTTTTGTCTAACAACATGATCAACAAAAGATCATCAAGGACTCTGAGGTCTAAACATGAAAAGGGGCAATCCTTGTTTGTTAAAATGTAAGAACTACTCAGGTCATCTAGATTCAAGTTTGACTAGATGCTTGTATCAACTTGCTATATCAAAATCCATGTAAGGAATGCTCAGGTCATCTCGGTTTAATTATACCTCGATGCTTGTACTTCCTTCCAACATTTCAAAAAGTGAAAAATACCAAAAAGAGCCCAATGATGAAAGCAAAGTACTTACAATATCAAGATGACACGTATCCATATCCATATCCATAATGTATCCAATTGCATTTCATATCCATATCCATATCCCATGCCGAATATCAATGTTTCTAAAAGCTTGTGATTTCTTCTGTCAAGTCATTTCTTCTATTGATCAAATTTCTAGCTATCTTCATATCTCTCGTCAATAGTTCTAGTTGTCAACCTGGGCAGCGATCCAAATGGAAGTCTATCCTTAATCCATACCAATCAAGTCAAGTCAATCTTGTTAAATGATCTAATCACAATCAGTGGTCTTGATCCTAATCTTGTCGTAAACCATATCAATTAGTCATAACTATCCTTCATGTTGCCCTAGGGATATATCGTTCCCTGCCATGACAACACTGTCGTATATTGTTATCATATCAAATGTCTTAGACAAGATGTTGCATTGTCGAAACCAGACCTGAAGTCTTATACGACATGTTTCATTCCTGAAACCAGACATCATCGATCTATATCATTGGTTTACCACTTGACCGGGGCAATACCTTGCTTGTTCTTGTATCATTTGTGCATGCTGGCTTACTTGCTTGCATGTGTCATCATTTTATCTTGCATCACATATCATTCACCTCTTTCTTCTACATCTAACCATTTCTTCTCCTGTCAACCTTCTTCATCATGAGATTGTCCGTCTCACGCCTTTTGCTGTCTCCCTGTCCAATCTCACGAGGGGGCATCCTGTTGTTAAACTTGTACCAAGGGCAAACTGGGGCAGGTATCACTGTCAAAAATTCTTTTTCTTTGAAACAATGTGATAAAACACATTGCATCAAAGAGAGGCAAAATGTATACACCTAAAATTAGCATGACTCTACTTAAATAAATATTTTAAATATTTATTTCATCATTCACATTCTTCTATCAATAAATAAATAAATTTATTTATTTATCTGATTCATCTCCTCTCATTTAATTAAATAAATTACATTTTATTTAATTAATTAAATTCATTTTCATCAAACTTCATTCTTCTAAATAATTAAATAATTTTAATTATTTAATTAAAATCTTTTATTCTTCCAAATTTAAATAAAATGTAATTTTATTTAAATAAAATAAAAAATCTCCACAAAATAAAATATATTTCTATATTTTATTTATTCCTCTCAATTATCTACAAAATAATTAAATAAATCAGTTTATTTAATTATGCTTTCTTATCTTCAAAAAATACTTTCCTCTTGTCATACAAAAGCAAAATTCGTTTTAAAACATCTTTACAGAAAATGTTCTCTTAAATTAGAAAAATAAATTCTAAATTAAGAAAATCAAATCTCATCCTCATCAAGAGAGGAGTTAACTCAACAAAGCTACTTTTCGAATGACACATGTATTTCTTCCATTTTTTGCACATTCCTCAACAATCCTCCTCCATTGATCTTCCCTTTTCTTCTCAACCATTGATCTTCTTCTACACAACTCTATAAATACAACATTCTCCTTCTTCATTCAAAATATCCATAGCTTGAGTGAACTTATGCTACAAAAATACAAGCGCGCCTTTGGCACTTCATAGCACTTCATGTTCATCCTCTCATATTTGTGTTTGAAACTCATTTTCAAATACAAACAAGTATCCTACCCATTCTACTCTTGTCATCTTCAACAAGCAAGGGAGCACACGCTTCTGAGGGCTTCACATTTATCAAGATCAAGAGCTGATAGGCGAACTATGGAAGATGCAAGGTAAAGGTGTAAGTATCATTGTTTGTTATTTTATTCTCCTTTTTATCTTCAGATTTCATAGATGTATTGGGTTTATTATTCTTTATAGATTAATCTGTTTTCCCCTTCACACCTCCTAAACAAAGAAGCACTCATAGGACAATTGGCTAAATGGGTTATGATTCTTAGTGAGTTCGATATTGAGTACATGGAATGAAAGGCAATCAAAGGACAAGTTATAGTAGATCAACTTGTTGATGCTCTTGTGACAGATGACCATCCTCTTATTATAGAGTTTCCTAATGAATCAATCTTCAACTTAGAATCTAAACATCTTTGGACTTTACATTTTGATGGCTTCTTCACACAAAGTGGTTCTGGCACTGGCATTCTCTTTGTCACACCACAAGGGGATTATATACCTAAAGCTTATAAGATATAGTTTCCATGTACCAACAATATTGCAAAATATGAGGCATTACTTTCTGGGCTCCGTATGGCTATGCAATGGAAAATCCTAGAGTTGGGTGTCCTTGGTGACTCTCAGCTAGTAATCAGACAATTAATGATGACTATAAAACAAAAGATGAAAAATTAATGCCTTACAAAAGAATGGTGGATGATTTCAAGGCCTATTTCACATTAATTTATTTTGAGCAGATCCCCTGAGATAGCAACAGAGCTGCTGATGCAGTGGAAACAATTGGTTCACTTGTGGAAATGCCAAGCAATGCCACCTACTATGAGTTCTTGGTAGAGCCTCTTTTGGAACTTGAGCTTACAATGTAACACAATCTGAAATGATTTGTCTTATTGTTGGTCCTAATTCTCAATGGTATGGGAATATTTACACCTATCTCCATGATAACATCTTGCCATCAGAGCTATCCAATAAATCTCGTAAAACCTTTATCTGTCAAGCCTCCCATTATGTAATCTTAGCTATTACCCTATACCGCTGAGGTCTTGATGGTACTTTACTCCGATGTCTTGAGCATGATGAGGTCAATACTGCTTTATGAGAAATACATGAAGGTATATGTGGGGCACATTCTAGCGGTCCTACCTTAGCCAAGAAACTCTTGCGTATGGGTTATTATTGCCCTACAATGGAAAAGGATGCTTATCAGTTTGTTAAAAAATGCAAGCAGTGTCAAAAACATGCAGACTTGATACATGCTCCTGCACAAGAATTGTAGCCACTTGCTACACCATGGCCATTTTATCAGTGGGGACTCGATCTCGTGGGCAAGATCCATCCACCTTCATCCAATGGTCATAAGTTCATTCTTGTTGCCACAGATTACTTCATGAAATAGATTGAAGTTGTTCCCCTCACCCACATCACTAGAAAATAAATAGCCACTTTCATACTGAACTATATCATCTGTCGTTATGGTGATCCTTTATCGATTATCACAGATAATGGTCATCCGTTTAAAAATCAAGATGTCAGTGAACTCTGTGAGAAATTCCATATACAACATCATTTTTCTACACCTTACTATCCTCATGGTAACGGCCAGGTTGAGGCCTCTAACAAGACCATTCTCAAAATTCTTAAAAAGATGGTCAATGAAGCTGGTTGAGATTGGCATGTTCAACTGAATCCTTCCTTATGGGCTTACTGCACAAGTTTCCGCACTCCCACAGGTGCTACCCCATATGCCCTTGTCTATGGCTCTGAAGCCATCTTGCGCATCGAGGTCAAGTTGTCTTCTTTGCAAGTCTCCTTGTGCAATCAAATCAGTGATGAAGACTACCGAATTTCTCATTTTCAAGAATTAGAACTGTTGGATGAATGAAGACAAATTGCTTTCAATCATCTCAGAGCATACCAACAGTGGATGTGCCAAAGTTATAACAATAAATTGAAACCACACATATTTGAGATTGGGGATCTTGTCCTTCATGAAAATCCTCACAATCAACAAGATAGAGATAAGAAGGGTAAATTTGAGCCTAACTAGTTGGGTCCATACATTATCACTGTTGTGTATGGATAAGGGGCATACCAATTATCTACTCCAAAAGGTGAATTGCTTAGTGATCCCATCAACAATATGCATATTTACAGGTTTTATACCTGAGCACTTTAGAGAGTACACTCTTTTTAAAAGGTCCTCAAAAAATACAAAAAAAATGGAAAAAGGTCCTAAAAAAATACAAAAAAATGGAAAAAGGTCCTAAAAAAATTCAAAAAAATGGAAAAAGGTCCTGAATAAATACAAAAAAATGGAAAAAGGTCCTTAAAAAAAAATTGTTCAATGGTGAAAACCATTTTGGTGGCGTCTTGAGCAAGTACCATGGTGAAAATTGAGAAATCGATGCCATGTGTAGAGGATTTGCTCCTCTTGCCTCTAGAGCTTCGCTTGATCTTTCCATCTCATTTATTCTCCACTTCATAATGATCTTTTCACACTTACCATGGCTTGTGAATTGTTTCGCATTTCCCTCACTTGCTCGCTTCTCCACGTGTACTATGTTGGTCCTATCCCTCACTGGGGCATTTCCTCAACCTTAGCTATGGGTTGGGATATTTAGCATCTCGCGGTCAGACAAAACTATCGTCACTGTCTATCTGCTCACTCACAATTCATCTCATTCCATCAAATATTCCAAAAATCCAAAAAAAAAAATCAAATATTCTAAAAATCTAAAAAAAATCAAATATTCCAAAAATCCAAAAAAAATAAAATATCCCAGACACCCAAAAAAATCAAAACATCTCAAAAAGTCCAAAAAAATCAAATATTCCAAAAATCCAAAGAAAAATCAAATATTCCAAAAATCCAAAAATAAAAATCAAATATTCCAAAAATCCAAAAAAAATCAAATATCCCAAAAACCCAAAAAAATCAAAACATCTCAAAAAATCCAAAAAAATCAAATATTCCAAAAATCCAAAAAAATCAAATATTCCAAAAAAACAAAAAAATAAATAAATAATCAAAAAACTTCAAAAAATAGTGATACTTTTAGATCGCCACACAACTCTGAACTTTAATAAAATCAAAACACGCCAAATCAACAATCAAGCAGACATTACAACATACCTATCAAGCCATCTTTTAAATCTAACCAAACACATCAACTATGACAAGAATCAGTTCTACATTGAAGCATAATGCATGTTTGTTTGTCAATCTTTGATTGATTAATGATTTTCTCTTTGGTGGCATGTCTTTTAGCTTCTCGAGGATGTCTTGGACTAGAGAGGCGAGGATGTGGCATGTTCACTTGTTTGCTATCTGTGGATTGTTCCTTATTCATAGGATGACTCATCTTAGGACATGATTGTCTAAAATCATCGAGGACCTATGAGTCTAATGTGGACGAGAGCATTCCTTGTCTGATAGTGTCTTCCATGCAGTAAGTATTCAGGTCATCTAAGGTCCTTATACTTAGATGCTTATACTTTATTGCTAAATAAAAATGCAAATAGTATTCAGGTCGTCTAGACATTCATGTTATCTAGATGCTTATACTAATTTGCGACATAATAAGCCCAATGATGATAAAGCACTATGTAATGCACAAGAATTTTCATCACCTTCATTTTCTTCATATTTCATTTCATCCGTCATTTCTTCCATCATCCATTTCTTGAACATCCTTTCATTTTTCTTCATGCTCCTTATCTCAAAGATCAATTAAATACTTTATCCAACTGATACCTGTCTTCTACTCCAAATATCAAATCAATCAACTTGCTTTTAGCATGGGACTCCAATGCTCCCTAATCACTAAATCTATTAATCAATCATTATTTTGCGCTATCATCAATCTCAATCAACTTAATCAACTTATCAACTTGGCTATACTGAGCATTTCCATCAATTTTCAATTACGCTCATTAGTTGTGCATTTTCATCAAATGTACATCTTTTCTTATCAGTTGTGCATTTTCATCAAATGTGCATCTCCACTTAATCTCTCGTGCAATATCAATAATTAAATCTTCTCCCTATGATCTATTGAGAGATTCATCTTATCACAGCTTGTTCGATCAATCTCTCGAGGGGGCATATCATCCTTATCATCATCCTTACCAGGATATCCCTGGGGCACGTATCAGTTAATCAATTCCTTTTTCTTTGAAACAACGCGACAGTCTGCATTGCCTCAAAGAGGGGCAAAATGTAGACACTTAAATTTATCCTCACAGTCATCCTATTATTCTTCAATTAATTAAATGGATATTATTATCTATTTAATTAATTCATTTAATACTTTCCTATTTTTCACTTAAATCATTAAAATAATATAGTCATTTATCCATTCGCATAATTAGTTATTCATAAAGCATCTACCCATTTCATACATACCCCATTTACATAATCATTAAAATACCCATGCATTTATCGTTATCCATTTCATATTTCATTAAATCATATATAAATTCATTTAGTTACATAGTATTTCCTCTATTGCATATTTAATTCATAAAATCCACTTTCTCCATAAATTCCTAAAACTCCACTATACCACAAACTCTCCCATTTATTTCATTCATTAATTGCATGGACAGTATGGGACATTTGTCCCATTTCTCCATTTCACTCATTAATTCCTCATTTCTCCCATAATCTAGATTTATCCTGTGAGGACATCTATATAAAGCCCTATTTCTTTTCACCATGGAGATAGAGGAAATTGATCACATAGAGCTTTTCATCCGTTCATCATAGCTTCTTGTTGCATTTGTGCTTATGAAAATATGAGAGCATCAAATGTGAAATCCAAGATCTTGGTGATAGGAAAACAATGGAGTTAATTTTCATTTTGAATGTTTATGTTTGGTTTTTCATAGTTTAGTATTATATTTTTGCATAGGTATTCAATTAGGAGAAACTTCATTGATGTGATGTTGGAAATATTGTGATTTTGTTTGTGGTTTCATTAGTTTTTCATTTTTAACATCTACAACCAGGATGAATGAGTTGTGGTGGAAATAGTTGAAATACTGACAAAATTTGAAGATCTATTTCCAAGAAAATTTACTAACTTAAAGGGAATAAAAGAGGAAGGAGTGATGAAAATACAATTGAAAGAAGGGGCCAAACCACAAAAGAAGATGCCAGGTATAGATTAAACCATAACATGAAGAAAAAGGTCAAGGTGGAACTAGACAAAATGATTGCAACATGAATAATTAAACCAATAGAGAATGTTGAAATGGTGGTGCCAAATAAGAAAATAGGGGAAGTAAGGATATGCATTGATTTTAGAGAACTCAACAAAGCTTGTATACATGATTCATTTCCTACTCCCTTTATCGAAGAGATATTGGAGTTAGTAGCAGGTAGGGAGATATACTCATTCATAGATGGATTCTCTTGATACCATCAGGTAAAAATTAAGGAAGAAGACCAACCTAAAACCAATTTTGTATCTGAGTGGGGCTCCTTTATGTATACAATAATACCATTTGGTCTCATAAATGCTCCAGTAGTATTCAATAGGATTATGGTAAACACTTTCAAAGATTTCATTCATGACTTCTTAGAAGTATATTTGGATGATTTGATAGTTTATGGATTGGTCAAAGACCGTGTGTAAACACTAAGAATGATGCTCAACAGATATAGGAGTCTTCAAATATCTTTAAACATAAATAAATGCATGTTTGTGGTACCTTACTTGGACACATTATATGTAAAGAAGGACTAATGGTAGACCCATTAAAAGTTACACTAATAATGACACTCCCACCTCCCAAAACAACACCAGAGGTAAAAAATTTCATGGCATACAGGCTGCCACCACAAATTCATAAGAGGATATGTGGCAATTGTAGTACCCTTAAAAGAGTTACTAAAGAAGAAATCTAGAAAAGATATTGACTGGACTGAACAATGTCAAACTTCTTTTGATTCATTGGAAAAAAAATTGCAGAGGAACCAATACTAATTTATTCCCATATTGGACAATACCCTTTCATGTACATGTTGATACATCTGGAATTGCTATAGGGGCAGTGTTAGCACAACCTAAAAGAAATAAGGACCACTCTAAAGCCTTCACCAATAGGAAATTATATAAGGCAAAAAGAAACTATACAACTACAGAAAGGGAAGTCTTAGAAGTGGTGTATGTTGTATAGAAGATTGGGCACTACCTACTATCAACACCATTTAATTTCTTTACTAACCATGAGCCTCTAAAATACTTGTTAAATAGACCCATCATTCAAGGAAGGATATGCAATGGTTACTCCTATTCCAAGAAGAATATCTTCCTGGCACAAACCTATTCAAGGTGATTTTGACACTAGAGAAACTGCGTGATATAGCCATTTTACTTTCTACAAGAAGATATCCATCAAACATGACACCATAAGATAAAGAAACCTTAAAGTGGAAAGCACTACCATACACATTGGTCGAATGGGAATTACGAGTTAGGAAGAGATGATATTATAAGAATTCTTTATAAGCATGAAAGAGAGGAAATACTTAGAGAAGCTCATGAAGGAATATCAGGAGGCCACAATTCTAGAGAGGTAACCACAAAGAAAGTCAAATTGGTAGGATTATGGTGCCACCCACACTACATAGAGATGCTAAACAATATGTCAAAAACTATGATATACGCTTGTGCATAGGGAAACTAGCCACAAGAGATGAAATGCCTCTTAAACTAGTATTAGCCAAAATACCATTCAATAAATGGGCAAGAGATTTTATTGGCCCAATAGACCCCCCAAATTTAAGCATTCTAAAGTGAAATTCATAATCATAGGGGTAGAATACCTGACTAAGTGGGAAGAGGAAAAACCTACTAAGGACTAAACCACAAAAACTGCCACTTGATTCTTATATGAAAATATAATAACTAGGTTTGGATGTCTATTTAG
Organism: Cunninghamia lanceolata; assembly: GCA_027924645.1. Classification (NCBI taxonomy): domain Eukaryota; kingdom Viridiplantae; phylum Streptophyta; class Pinopsida; order Cupressales; family Cupressaceae; genus Cunninghamia; species Cunninghamia lanceolata. The sequence goes on from BSBN01001299.1 coordinate 760,483, forward strand.
CATAACAAGTGACTAGGGCAAGGAATTTTTGAATGAGATGATTGCAAAGCTATTGCAAAGTTTTATGATTACAAATAGCAGGAGCTCCCCATATCATCCACATGAAAATGGGGCTAGTGAAGCCCTAAATAAAATTATTGGCAAAGCATTAACCAAAATGTGTAGTAGAAATAGGATGGATTGTGATATAAATATACTTGCAGTACTCTGGGCCTACCACACAACCTATAAGAGGACAACAAAGTATACACCATTCAAACTAGTATATGGAATGGATGCAACTTTATCTCTTAGCTTCATAATACCTAGTTTACATACCACAGTAACATTGTGGTTGGATAATGAAGAATCATTATCCCATAGAATCGAGGAGCTTGAGAAATTAGATGAGGACAAACTTACCATGGTATGCAATCAAAATCTAGAAAATAAAAGATAGAAAGCCTGGCATGATAGAAGCTTGCGGTTAAAGACATTAAAAGAGGGGGACATATTCCTACTATATGACAATAAATTCAATAAACAAGGAAAACTTAAAGTAAAATGGCTTGGACCCTATTACATACATGAAATTGCAGAATCAAGAGCAATAAGGTTAAGAAAAATGGATGGAAAAACAAAGACAAGGTATAGAAATGAAGCTCTCTTAAAACATTACCATACACCAGTGGAGTAAAACCCCACAAAAATTCATAATTTGTAACATATGTATCAATATTGTAACATAAGACAATCAAAATTCCATTATAAAAATAAAGCCATAGAAAAGTTAATGGCTATAAGAACCCAAGAAAATCTTTAATGGCGATATGCATTAAATACACGTCATAATCACCAACTATATATGATTGAGTTTTAGAAACACTTCACCACTTTTAAATTCTACATTCATCATGAGCTGATCATACCCTACAAAGAAAAAAGTAAACCCTAATGTATCAATTGTGAAAAATAGTTGCTCCCATATTAGTAGATATCACTGAGACCTAAGTATAAAACGTTACCTATACAGAGCTATGGAGGTAGACCCAGATGGTGCATTTTCAGGGGTTCTAGTGGAAGTAATATACACAAGGACATCTAGAAGTACATCTACATGCCATTATCTAAGATTTACCATACAAAATTTAAATCTCTTTGCCAAACACTCCTGCAACTGGACCAAAGAAACTACTTACCACAATATCAAGAGATAGGGAAGAAACATTTAGATGTATGAAAAGATTTCCTAGATTTCTATAAAGAGCATGGCTAGGCATAGATAGTTTTAAGAAGAATACATGATGAGTTTATCTATCTAGATAAACCATATAGAATCACCAAGCAACCTAGATCCAAGCAGTGACATGATTAAGTGTGGTAGGGGAGGTGCCCTTAAAGAAAGGCATAAAAAATGACAAAGTAACTGAACTAACTTAAGCCACATATGATTGAAGGAATTTGAATGTTAAAGAAATTATAAACCCAACAGTGCAATATGCAATAGTGGGGATAGCATATGAGATTTACTATGCAAACCGTGGAGATTCTGCAACTAGCATGACAATTCACACTGCATACCAGATGATAGTAGAAGGAAAGAATTTGGATCTCTATGAGGTGCTTTGAGATAAATTAATGGAGAATTTTTAGAAAACAAATAACTATAACTAAAATTTATGGTACGATACATTCATCATATGCCTTGTATTTTATTTTCTAAATGAGTTCCCTAATTTTCCTGTGAAAGCATGGCAAACACACCTGTCAGTAGTGGCACAAATAAATTACCATGTCCACCAATTCAAGGATAAACCCACATACACTATCGCATACTAGGGATTATTCAAGGCCCTCCAACAAGAGATGCAAGCTACGGAAAGGATACCCTATGAAATAGTAAAAAAATATATCGACACTATCACATTCTTGGTGGATAAGGACTAAACATATATGGAGGTGGTAGAACACAAGACATCTTGGATACCAAAACTTCATTATGAAATAACAAAGGAGGAAGCACAAACAAATGCTAAAGATCTAATCAACAAGCCTAAAGATACAAATGCAAAGATATTTGGGACTTACAGGGAGTTTATGGATAGACAACAAAATAAAGATACAGAGGAGAATGTCAAAAAGAATAAAGAAAAATTACACAAAAATGGGGTTTTACATCAAAGAAAGTACCACAACCTAGCTCCTCCACACCACAACCTAGCACTATGGTACCAAAAGCTAGCACAATGTCAACTACACATCAAGAGATCTAGTAGGCTACACTCTGAAACTCCAAGATCTCAGACTACTGCAAAACCAACTACATATTCACAAGCACAATCAGTATCTACTTCCCAACCAATGCAAAAAGACCAAGAGGTATAGGAAATATCAAAAATATTGACACAAATGAGTGGAGAGAGAAAGGGGAAACAACCATCTTGGAAGAAGCAACAAGAAAAAAGGAAGATAATAGCAACCTCTGGAATTGAGGAAGAAGAGAAGGACATATAATAGCCCCTAAAAAAGAAAACTACTAGAAGTACTATGCAAAGTACAATACAGATAGGCAAAGAAAAAATAAGTACAGAAGAACCCCTAATAGATGTAAATAACCTCACCAATGCCATTATCCATCATGGTATCTTTCAACAAGCAGCATATATGTATACCCAGGTGGGTCTATAAAATCAAGAAGTGATAGCCAACGCTATGATAAGGTATATTTAGAGGTCCGACAAGACCCTAGAATAGATAATAGATAGCTTTCTAGAAGAGCTTGCGGATGCTATAGGGAAGAAAAGAGAAAGAACACTAGAGCTGGAAGAACAAATGAGAAAAGAGGCTCTAGAAAAGATAGATTTAGATCTATCTGTGGAGAAGAAAGATAAATTGGCATAAATGCAAGCCAAATAAATGAGAACAAAATAGAGAATAGATAATCTCGTGGAGAAAACTGAGAAGGATAAAGAACAAATAGAAAAAGAAATAAAGCTCAACACTAAGAGAGCTTATGACACAATAAGAGAGGAGGAGATAAATGAACGAGAACAAGAAACTCCATCTGCACCAAGTCCTCCACATATTAAGCAAGGAGAAGGATCAAAGCAATAGTAGTAATCATCTCCAACAAGGGAGTCATCATCAACTACATCCCTAATAAAGTCAATCAGGGACTTCTTGGCACAACAAAAGAAGATACAACCTATCCTCACACAACAATTTATCCAACTACCATTTTGGGGGTCATAGGTGAAGTAATTAGGGATCTCTCCTATTCATAAACTTTAATTAGGAGATATTACATGCCACTGCAAGGGAGGATATATTATGATAGCATGTGGATATTAGGGTGCTACCACAATAGTGTGTCCCACTTGTGGGACATCCTAATTTTGATCTGAAATCACATAATTTAAAAAAAAATGATTTAAGCTTTGAGGGGTTCCATCTAAAGAGGTGTAATTGAAGGGGGTTAGATAAATCCCCAATAGATTAAACCCCCTTGGAAATAACCCCCTAGTCTTAAATCAAACCCTCAATGGGGTCTCCTCCACACCTATCAAAATGCTAACAAAAAAACAATTATGCTTCATCTTTTGGGGGATCAAATGAAGTCATTTAGAAATTCTATTTTATAAATATGGAGTCCTTAGTATAAGATTTCTAAAAGGTGTGATTTTGAGTATATTTAATTTGATTATTATATTTATTTTCTATTTTCTAGTGAACATAGGTTTTTCATCGAACATCAAGGTCTCTATTCCACACACATGAAAAAATTAAAAAATAGAGAAAAAAATTCTGAAAAATATCTACACACTAGGTATTGATGTCCTTGTTTCAATAAAAAAATAAGTTAGTTTGGATACATAAAAAAAATTATTTTGTATGGTATAAACCTATGTCTGAATTATAATTAATCTCACTTCAAAAATTAATTAAAAAATATGCAACAAGAAATTATGAAAAAATATCTGTGCACTAGATATTGGTATTACAATATGTTTAAAAGTTAATAATTTTATCCTTTCTATAAAAAAATGTTATGCTATATGGTATAAAAGTCACTTTTTCAAAATATTGTTAACTATTATAAAAATAAGTTATTAAAAGTTACGTTAAAAAATTCACAAATTATTTCTTAATTCTTTTTAGAAATACATTTAGAATCTACACACAAAATGTCAAAAATCACTAGTTCACACCATCTTCAAATTCTTAATGGATTAGTTCCTATAGGTGTCAAAAAGTGAAATTTTGGTTTAAAATGTTGATTTCAATGTCCCACTTTTGCCAAAAAGTGGAACACAATATTGTGGGCTGACCTAATACAAGGCAGTTGTAGGAAGCCATAACAACAATACAAAATCAGCTATGAAATGCAAGAAGAGATACAATGATTCCACTACCACAACAACTCAAGCAACTGGTGGATAGTTTACAAGTGGAGATGAAATACGAATAGGTAACAGTAAGGCAACAAGTCACTACAGAGATGACCAAAAATAGAATGGACGATGCTAGGAAAAAGTGTGTCATAGCCAACACACAACTGGAGAATCACATAAGCACTTTGCAGCAAACCATAAATGATTTAGGCATCCTGTATCAGTTCTGCTTATAATGGCCAACAACAACAAAGAGAATTAAGGACCAAATTGATCAATTAGAGGCCCAAATAGTACAAGTGGCGAGCAACTATGACCTAATGAAAGATATGGATGGGTTAGTTAGGGTACAAGTAGAGGCCATTAACACACAGGTCCAACAAATGCAAGATAAGAGAGAATAGATAAATGGGAAAATCAAGTAGCTAAGGGAAGTAATAAGCTTGCATCTAGCCCACTTGACTGGAATATTGGGGGAAGAAAAGAAAAATACACAACAAATATGTATGATTCCTACCAGTTTTGTGAAGGTCGAGACAACACATATTCAGACTCAGGGTCACATTTAGATATGACAATAGGCCAAAAGTTAGTGAGACACTACCCTAGTGTAGCTAAAGATTATATACAAGAACATCCTTCCTAGTAACTAACTCCACATGTCATGAGGACAAGAAATACTTTCAAAAAGGTGGATGATGTTGGCAGGAACATGGCATAGAGCAAAAGCTACCGCAAGTCATCACAAAGGGAGTATAGAGCATAAGATCGACATGGCTAATAAAGTTTAGGATGTTTTGTAAGGGACATGTCCCTATAGCACCATATTGTATTTAAAGATATGTAAGAGAGTAAGCATAATAAAGTAGATGTAAGGAATTTACAATATATAGAGTAGAGAATTAAACCTGCCTTTTGTATCTATTATTGAGTGTGAATATATATATAAAGATTATAAACTAATGATTAAGTGTCTATCGACATGTTTGGAAGGTTACATGTGATTAGATCCTACCACATAATGTTGTTTCCTACCACAATTATTTATCATTCTATCACTGTATCTTCTGGGGTATAAATAAACTACATAAGAGTGTTATAGGCTCAGGTCTCTAGACTATGTCCTAATTTCTCTTGCCAACACCTTCTACATAGCCAATAAAAATAAATTTTGTGGACTTCATGTCTAGCTTATTCCTATCCTCTTTGGGAATATAAGCATAAGCATTAGAACCAAAAATACAAAGAAATGAGTAATCAACAGGTTTACCTATCCATACTTCTTCAGAAGTTTTATGATCTATAGCTATAGTGGGTGATCTATTAATCAAGAAACATGTAGAAATAAACTCACCCCAAAATATCTACTCCAATCCAGTAGTGCTTAGCATACATCTAGCTCTCTTCATAATTGTACGGTTCATCCTTTCAATAACACCATTTTGTTGTGGTGTTCAAGGAACTGTTAACTGCCTTGCAATACCATGCTCATTGCAAAACTAATTAAACTCACCTAAAGAAAATTCCCATATATTATCTATTCTAAGACACTTTATTGTCTTTCCTTTCTGATTCTCTACTAGAGCTTTAAACTTCTTAAAATAAGGAAATAGATTAAATTTCTTCTTCAACAGATAAATTCACACCTTACAAGAAAAATCATCTATAAATGAAACAAAATATGATGAACCCGCAATTGATGTAACAGGTACTTGCCAAGTATCTGAATGAATTAAATCTAGAACTTCATTACTTTTGGTAGAGCAACTAGAAAAACACAACCTATTATGTTTTCTAAATAAATAATTCTCACAAAAATATAGATCTCTAGATTTAGCACCTAGGAGAATATTTCTATCTAGCAATAGTACCTTGAGACCACACTCACTCATGTGGCCTATTCATTGATGCCAAGTAGATAATAAATCCATTTCTACATATGATACCACTATAGCTTCTCTATTACAAGTTTCTCCAACCTGCCTATAAAGATTGATAACTACTAGTAGAATTTGGGCAAATAAATGACTACATGACTAAAAATTTTAGTCACAGGACTAAAACTTTTAGTCATTCTACTATTTTTTTGCAACACAGCTATAAATGACTAATTTGATTGTCGAGTAAAAAACACAACTAAATATTTAGTCATATTTCTAAATAATTAGTCATATGACTAAATATGTCTTCAAAGAACACTTTTGAAAAAAAAAATATTGTTAAAATTTTAAGCGCTAAAAGCAAGCATGTTTTTTTGAAAGGGAAAATCAAAAGGAAAATAGAAAAGGCTTAGGTGCCAAAGTGATGGTTTCAATTTTGTCTTCATTACACTTGCATGCTAAGGAGTTTTAGGGTTATGGCACATTGTGTTTGAAGGAGTCTTCCATGGAAGCAGCAACAGAGGAGTCTTCACTACCAAGCTAATAATCTCACATATTTAGCAGATTCATTCACTTGAGCTCTCTCTAAGTGGTTAACAGATTCTTTTTTATCATAACATTAATCTCTGTTTTGGCTATACACTCTCATCACTGCATAGAGAAAGATCAGTTTTATGGCAACTACAAGTTTTTGGGTCTGAATCTTTTTATCTTGTTGAGAGGGTGATTATTTATTGATAAAAAAAAGTGTAAAATGACTGATTATGTTGCTAAAAACCATGTTGTACTGGAAATTGAGAAAGGAAACAATAGGGCTTAGGTGATGGTAGGGAGGACTAAGTCTACTTAGTAAGGCATTGTGGAAGGAGAAAACTGATACAAAAGACATTAATGTTTCAGCCAGTCTAACATGGCAAGATTCAAGTGTAACAGCATATGTTGGTAGTGGTGAAACTCAAATTGTTCTTCAGGGTTTAATGGCATACACAGAGTCTTGTACCCTAATGGCTCTCATGGGGCCTTCTAGGTTGGGAAAATCTACTCTTCTAGATGCCCTTGCAGGTAAAACCAATTGGGTCTGTATAACCGATCAATTCAATCACTTGATTGGAAAATTGTGGATGTCCAGAGGTCTCATTTTCTTGCAAGTTTTATTTATATTTATTATTGTGTTCATATGAGATTTATGTGCCTAGGTCATGTTATTTCATCATATATCTACCATCCCTATATTTCATCTCTATTTGTACCATTCATCATTACAGTTATAAAGATTTGAAAAGATTTTTAAGAAAACTGTATAGTAATTTTGTAGACATTTGATTTTTTCATTATTAAATAGGTATTGGTAGTCAATAAAAATACAAGATATGTTCAACATTTGACATTGGGTTTGTTTTTGATATAAAAAGGTAGAAAAACAAGGGGCTAAACCCTTACAAACCAACCCAAAAAAGGAACAACAAAGGCTCACGAACAAAAGGAGCCACTAACAGTAATTATAGCAATGACAACTGATAGCCAGTAAAAAGTAAGTAGTAGCAATCTGATAGCAGAAAGAAACAGAAAGCAAAGAAACAAAGCTAGGAAGAAACATCCTCCCAGCCTTTGGACAGGAATTCATAAATTTTATCAAACTCTTTAGTCTTCTCCTCATCTATGCCATGTACAAGGGTATCCTGCACCTATAAAAGAGTCAAATTAACCATAGCCGAGTGGCAAAGCATACTTCTTATGAAGCGTCTGACGGAAAGAAACTTATGCTCAAGGGATTTCACCCAGTTTCTAAGAGTAAACATTTCATATTCCTGATTGGCACCTTCCTCTTCAGCATCTTCCTCAGCCTTCTCAACTGTCATCCCCTCCCCATCTTGAGTATGATCTCCAGGCACATAATCCCCACCATCAGAGTCCTTAGCTTGCATATCCTTTTCCTCTGCCCCTTCAGTCTCCTCTAAGATCTCCTGCACTTCAATGCCTTCACCTTTAGATAGCTCATCCTCCTAAGTAGACTTATCTGAGTCACTTTCAAAGTATTCAATCAATTTAGCCTGAGGGGTTGGTTTGCTAGTAATTCTTCTAGATCTTCTAACACCTGAAGTGTTACCCTCAATCTTATCTTTAGCCATTTTAGTTTTAGCCTTTTTTGGTGGTCCCTCACTATCACTTTTTTTATTCTTATGGGCCCCCATATCCCCCCCCCCCAAGTCAGTGATCTCCACAAAAGGCTCCACTTCCTTAAGTTTTCATTTCTTCAATTTCACACTACCTTTAGAAGTAGGAGTATGAAGGTCCTTTGCAGTAGTCTCTTCCAGGAATTCAAAAAAGGAAACCCCTTTTAGTTTTTGGGTGGTAGGGGTAGAATCACTGGGTTTCTCATAAGTGAAAGGGTTATTCCCATAGATTTTAGCAATGGTGGGTGGTTGAATGGGTTCTGGTAGGGACAAGGTGAGATGGAGTTTATAAAAGCAATGGATGAGGTCTTGGTGAAGGGGGATAGGCTGCTTAGAGGGATTCATAGCATACTTAGCCTTCACATGGTGGATAGAGTGTTCCAACAAAGATAACAGATAGAAAGGAAAGCTAATAAGAACATTTCTCCTAAAGTGATTAAGAAGGGGAAGGTGGTAGTTTTAAAACCTGGTATAGTGACCTTCCAATGTGAAATACTTCATCAGCAGGTAAAACATTGTTGAAAACAAGGCAAATAACTTAGAGGGGGGGGTGAATCAGTTATCTCAAAATTTCCTTAACTTTATTTTCTTTTTGTTATCTTAACATTTAGTGTTGTATCAAAATAGGAAAGCATATGTAATCATAAGAACATAAATAAAATCACCACACATAACACAAGGAATTTTTACGTGGAAACCTTGTTAAGGGCAAAACCACAGGGTGACTAACCCAAGATTGTATTCTCTGTTAAAAGAATAAAGGAGTACAAAATGACACTTGCCAATTAGGGCTCACTGCCCGAACACACTGCTCATAAGAGGCACACTGCCTACAAGAGACTCACTGTCTATAGAACTTACAAAATATAATCAAGTGTTTGAACTGATGAGAGGCATCTACAAATACAAGAGTTCAGTTCTGGTTTAGGCACAAAACTAATCTGATGCACTTCATTCTTCCTTTGTTCAATGTTGCTATTCAGTCACATATCAGACTTGAATTATTTTTCCCACACGTATCCCTGCTTTACTTCGTACCTTATTCCTTTTCACCTTCACCACACACACCTACATACTAGAATCCATCTGGTATATATATATATCTGCATCAAGGATTTTATCAACTTTCTAGTCGGCAATAAGAACATTCAAGATATTTGCAAGTTATTGATCTATCGGCTAAATCCATGCTTGATTTGTGATGCACATCAAAAGATTAGGAATAGAAGTCATTAATCATGTCGGCCAACAATGTATAATCCCACAAATTACTTGATCAAGACCTTTTACACATCTAGATTCAAGTCTGATAGTCTGGCGGTCAATTCTTCATCTGTCTGCTCTATCTGATTGGAACCCAACACTCAAATGCTCATATCTTTTTCATGATTTATCATCGGAGGCTAAATCTCTAGAATACAGTAGTCATGATACCCTTCTTGACTTGTCCAAGTCCACAACTTACTGAGTTACACCATCTGAGAGATCCGAACCAGATTGTTGGACCTTGTTACATACTCTGTTCTTGTTCATCAGACCAAAACAATCTTCAATCTAACTTCTGGTATAGGCATACTATGTACTGTGGATGTGTGAGATAGACTTTGTTGCCATCAATGACAACACTTATGAATCCACACAATGTCTCTTGCCAATAATCTCCCCCTTTGGCATTGATGGCAACACTTAGTGAAAAATGGCTAAGTGTCGCAGTAACTCCACCTTGGCTGATGCTCTGTCTTTTGCACTATTTTACCGGAGCTCCCCCTTAGCTAGATTCCACATTTTTCACTACTCCTCAGCCCCCCTTTGACATCAATGGAAAAGGGTGGAATCCGCATACCAAAATTTTGCAAAAATTGTCCTATACACGGCCGCATAAATATATATAAATCATATGTTATACTTACATATACTTAAGTATATCCGCAAAAGTAGTCTTCAACTGTACAAACTCTATGGCCCAGCTCTACTTCATCCTATCCAAAATGGAGATGTGATCACTCAACAAAAATGCATATGGTTCTACCCTTCTTAAATCTGTTGGATCATTGGTCCGGGCTATGGTCTGAGCATCTGTCAAGGCCTCATGCATTGCCTCTAGCTTAGGGATAATTATCCCTCTAAGTTCACCCATTCTGTTCATTATGTTCTTCTTTTCTTTGTCCAGCCTCTTTATTTCATGTATGATAACAATAGCCTGGCATTCTTGATTCATTAGAGAGGAGGAAAGAGGGTCAAAATTCTGAACTAGGCTTGACAGTTTTTCTTCTTGTTCTTTTACTTTCTCCTCAATATCTTGTCACTTTAGGCCAAGTCAGACAAAATTTGAATAGGTCCCCTCCATCTTTGAGAGAATTTTCAAGGCTCTTTATTCCAATATCTAGAGTCCTCCTATCATTTGCAATAAGTCCTTGTACCTTAGTGAATCTTTTTCCCAGAAACACCTTTCAGACCTTTGCTTCTGCTGATTTCTCTAGAGATTCAAAATGAGTGTTAACATAATTTACTAAGTTTTTCAAATTACCAGATGGTGAGGCCGAAGGATCCTTTTGATAGGATGGCATGATCTTCTCCAGCATCCTAGATGCAATCTCCAATAGTTCACAGTCCTCCATGTGAGATTTCAAGAGTTTTTCTTTTTCTTTGGCTTGAGTAAAGGATGTTATTTTCATTGTCTAAACCGGGGAGAGAGAGTCAAAATTTAGTGGTCCTTGAAATAGCTCAGGTTTATCCAGCTCCATCATTTCTTTGTTTAAGAAGTTCTTCACTGGCTCTATAGGGTCTCTTGCTAGAGATTGAGACTTCTTTGAAATATCAGAGGAGTCATCATTAGTCTTTTCTACTTGTTCTTCTTCTTTTCCCTTAACCTCTTCTTCTTGAATCTTCTTCTCCACTCTTCTACCTTCTCCTTCAGTTTCAGAGTCTGGAATATCTACAGTGGGATCTGGAGGAGAGATGTCACTTGTGTTTATTGCTTCATGAACTTCCTCTTCCGAAACAGAAGAATCCAAGTCCTCAGACTTCTCTTCATCTATTTTTTTAATCCTTCTACATCCTTGTCAGAAAGTTCTTCATTGATTACATTTAATCCTTCAACATCCATGGTAGAAGGTTCTTCATCTGTTTCCTCTATAATAGGAAGATTGAATCTCTTCAAGGCATTCTGGAGGATATCTTTTATTTCATTTTCTACTTGGTCAGTTTCTCCAAGCATGAGTTTATTCATTCTTGCCTTACTCTGGAACTCATCCTTACAATCGTTGAAAATCATGTCCATTTGTTTTGCAGTGATGGAAGGATAAAGCTGAATCATTATTTGCTCCCAGATTTCTAAGTCTTTAACCATTGCATTCTCTTTTCTCAGCTCAAGTACCTTTTCTAGGCTCTTAGGAATTAATGATATAATTTCAATGAAGGCTTTATTGTAGATGTTCAAGTACCTGATAGTAGTCTCTTCTAGAATTCTCTTGTCAGCATCACTGTATGCATCATAGAACTCAGTCACCGGCTACAAGTTCCCATCCACAGTAACTGCCTTGATGATGTCATCAATAGAAAGAGTGGGCTTTTCAACAAACTCTCCTGCCTTCTCTCCCTCACTTCTGCTAGTAGAGAACTTTCTGAATGTTCTCTTCTTCTTCATTTTCTTGATTTCCTCATCTGATTCTATTTCTTCATCATCCTTATGGCTTGTATATGTTCTTGAGGCTTTGGTCTTCATTCTCTTTTCACTTTTCCCAGATGTCTTGACTTCTAATTTGGTAGCCTTTGAGCTTTTAGGAGTGACAGATGTAGAGCTCTTGGAAGATCTAGTCTGGGAGGAGGCTTGCACTGGAATGTTTCCTTTCTTTGCTTCTTGTCTCTCTTTCTCTGCCTTCTCCATTTTCTCTCTATTTGCATCTACTACCTCTTTTGATAAGCCAAATCTTTTAGCAATTTCTTCAACTTCCCTTCTTACCTTCCTCTTCATCTTCAACTGTCTTAACTCAACATGTATTTTTACACTTAGCTCTTGAAAGGTGCCAAACCTTTCTACTTCAATGTCCTTAGACTAGCTCAGTAGGTGTTGAATATGCAGCTCCAAGATTTTTTCATCGACTTCATATCCCATAGGCATTATCCATACAGTTCTTGGCTCAACTACCTCCATTAGACATTGATCAGTGTCAACCATAAAGCAAACCGTGTCCTTGTATTTCTCAACTATGGATTGAGGTATTCTCTCTGGCTTGCATCATGCTTTGGAAGTTCTTAATGTAACCCCAGAGGGCTGTGTTTTGGGCTTGAGCATCACCAAGTCCATACATGTAATCTCTGATCTGAATTGCAACTGGTTTATCATTTTGCTAAACCCAACCACTTGATCCAGGTAGCTCATTCATATAATAGAAGAATAGACATAGTATTAGACAACCATATTTAAAGGAATTCTCCTTATCCTTTTTTATCTTCTGCAAGTTTTCTATTAGTTGATTTAGAAGAAGCTCACACAAGTCATAATCTACATCTTCCCTCAACATCTGATACGTTGCATAGATTACTGTGCCAAACACAAAATTCTCCCTACTCGAATGATAGATTTTGTAGCTGATTATCATTGAGGCAAACTTGTCATCTGGATCTGTGATGTCATCTATGGTCATTGCTCTTTTGTCAAATTTAGATCTGGTGGTTTTAGTTACTATTTGGTTCTTCATAGATTTAAGTGCAAGTAACCCACCAGACGAATGCAGTCCAGTCACTGCCCTAATGGCATCTTTAGTTATTTTGAAGGGCCTCATTAGCCACATGAAATTATCATGCATCCTGCTTAGAACATACCAGACCCAATCATCTTCTGCAAAACATGGAAAATATATGCAATGTCCTAAGTGTTTGTCCCGAAGGGCCTTGAATTCAGGTTTGAGTTCAAAATTCTCATCTATTAACTATTTTTGATAAATGTCCATCAATTTTGAGTCTCCAAATTCTTTAATGTTGGCATGGATATAAACCCTAACATCTTCTACATGTAAAACTCCATGCAGAATGCTAGAAAATGCACCCAAAGGATCAACTTCTAGAGATTTGTAAGGGTGTTTCTTGAATTTAGGTCGTGGCCTATCAGAGATATTGACAAGCATTAGAGTAGCCATTTTGCAAGAGATTCAGAGAGAGATTTTTAGAATGGAAGTACCTTTTAATGCTTTAGGGTTTGAAGCAGGAGCAGGAACAAATCACTGGTTGAATTCATTTTTCAATTGATCTTGAGTGAATTGTAGAGTTTTCTTTGCAGAGCTCTTCTTTTCTTCTTCGTGAGTGCAAGTGTGTAAATAATGAGTGAAAGGATCCTTTTATCCTTGTGCAAACCCTAATTTCCTTTTGTGCACAACTTAAGTTGTCCGATTGCCCTGTTTTGAGAGAGATCTTCTTGAATCACTACATAAAACATAAGATCATTGTTAGTGAGGATTAACAACGTATCTTATTTTCTTCAATCATGCCATGGGTCCACAGATCAAGGTGTTTCAATTCTAAATCATACCGGATCTGTCTAAGAAATTCTTCTTTACCGGATAGCTGTCAGAACCAAATTAACTTGAGTGGTTGTAAATCTTACAAAACTCCATGCGGATCTTTCACATTTTGACTGAAGGTTATTTGGAGGTTTTTCAGAGAACCTTTTAATCCGCAGTGTTAGATGTTTACTCAATGTGCCGAATTTAGGCATTAGCTGACTGGCTGGGGGAAATTGTTTTTCTCTATGACTCCCCTTGAGCCAGAGCTCACCTTTTTAGTTTCCAGAAGGAATATCAGCACCGGATTTCAGTGCGGATCCATCCCCAATATTTTTTATACTCTTCTGTACCCAAATCTTGCTCATCTCCTTTTGAACTTCATCCGCATTCACTTTACCTTTGCCCTTATCTTGTTTCTGATCATGTTCCACCAGACGTTTTCTATCCTAATTTTTGCTTCTACAAAATTTGGCAATATGACCGGATCTATTACAATTGTAACATACAACATTTCTTTGTTTATTTGATTGATATCCTCTTGATCTGCATTGATTAGCCATAGGTCCCATTCTATTGCATGCAAAGCATCTACCATTGAATGAATTATTTATTTGCATATTTCTGCATTCATGAGATTTGTGGCCATACCTTTTGCAATTAAAAAATTGTCTAGAGAAGGATGGATTATACTGATTCATTCTCCTCCTACATTGAGTTGCTCTATGACCGAGATTGTTTCAATTGAAGTAGTATCCATTGAAGGATGGATATCTTTGGGCATTTGGTTGCCTTACTGAAGGTCTTCTAGGCTTGTTTCTTTGATTTCCTGATCCAAAGTTCTTCTAACCAGATCCAGAGCTTTCACCTTTCTCATATCCCAAGCCACACTTATCATCTACCCTCTTTTGGCTTTCAAGAAGAACTTCAAGTTGGGCTGAGCTTATCTTGAATTTCTCTTTGTATTCATTTGTTGTTGGAAGATCTTGTTTAAGAGTGTCTATCTGATTCTCAAGTTGTTCTTCATTATCTTTAGCTTCTTCAAGATCAGATTCAAGATGCCTGATTATTCTATCCATTTTGTGGCAGTCCTCTATTTTCTCCTTGAGGGATTGTTTTAGATTATCTTCAATCTTTCTTTTTTCTTCAATTTCTTGGGTGAATCTCGTAACCCCTGATTCTATTTCATGCCTTACCATAATGACTTCTTTTGACAGCTTCTCACAAAACTTATTTTTCTCATTCAGATCTTCATTAGTATCATTGACTTCACTCTGATTGGCTAATTTTTGAAGTAGTTCCTTTCTCTTTTTCATAGAAATACTAATTTTTTCTTTTAGCTCATTTATGAATTCATCATCTTGTTTGAGTCTTTCTCTCAAATTATTGACTTCAGAATGGGATTGTTCAAGATCATCTAGGGCAGACTGAAGTTGTTCCTTCATACCATATGCATCCATTGAGATTCCCAGATCTTCCTCAAGATGTTAGGATTTGTTTAGAGGAACCTTGCTCTGAGACCAATTGTTGAAAACAAGGCAGATAATTGAGAGGGGGGGTGAATCAGTTATCTCAAAATTTCCTTAACTTTCTTTTCTTTTTGTTATCTTAACATTTAGTGTTGTATCAAAATAGGAAAGCATATGTAATCATAAGAACAGAAATAAAATCAACACACATAACACAAGGATTTTTTACGTGGAAACCCTATTAAGGGAAAAACCACAGGGTGACTAACCCAAGATTGTATTCTCTGTTAATAGAATAAAGGAGTACAAAATGGCACTTGCCAATTAGGGCTTACTGCCCGAGCACACTGCTCACAAGAGGCACACTACGTACAAGAGACTCACTATCTACAAAACTTACAGAAGATAATCAAGTGTTTGAACTAATGAGAGGCATCTACAAATGCAAGAGTTCAGTTCTGGTTTAGGCACAATAAACTGATCTGATGCACTTCATTCTTCCTTTGTTCAATGTTGTTCAGTCACATACCAAACTTGAATTGATGTTCCCACACTTATCCTTGCTTTACTTCCAACCTTATTCCTTTTCACCTTCACCACACACACCTACATACTGGAATCCATCTGGTATATATATATATATATCTGCACCAAGGATATTATCAACTTTCTAGTTGGCAACAAGAACATTCAAGATATTTGCAAATTATTGATCTGTCAGCTAAATCCATGCTTGATTTGTGATGTGCATCAAAATCTTAGGCATAGAAGTCATTAATCATGTCGGCCAACAATGTATAATCCCACAAATTGCTTGATTAAGACCTTTTACACATCGGGATTCAAGTTTGATACTTTGCCAGTCAATTCTTCCTCTGTCTGCTCTGTCTGATTGGAACCCAACACTCAGATGCTCATATCTTTTTCATGATTTATCACTAGAGGCTAAATATATGGAATACAGTAGTCATGATGCCCTTCTTGACTTGTCTAAGTCCACAACTTACTGAGTTACACCATCTAAGAGATCTGGACCTGATTGTCAGACCTTGTTACATACTCTGTTCTTGTTCACCAGACCAAAACAATCTTCAATCTGACTTCCAGTATAGGCATACTATGTACTGCAGATGTCTGAGATAGACTTTGTTGCCATCAATGACAACACTTATGAAGCCACATAGTGTCTCTTGCCAACAAACATAACATCCCATGGCTCCAGTAACTTGGCACGATCAAACCCTCCTTGATATGGAACCAGCTCCTCCCCCTCGCCTAGAAATAAATGCTAATTTTGGTGGTCCATAACCCTACCCTTCCTCTTCAATTTCATGCCTTTAGTGGAAAGACCAGTAGCCATTGCAATGACCTAAAAAACCTTGAACCCAATCTTTCCAATTTGGACTCTGTAGTTATTCCACGAAAGGGCACACTACACAGAAAGATTTTCGTCATGGCCATTAAGGCATTCCAGGAAATGGATAATGCCTCCTTCCTTATAATAATGTCACACTAAGGCATTATCCCTAAATTCACTGCAAGTGATGGGTTTAGTTCAGATTCTATTTCCCCCATGATCAAATTTCCTTCACATAGTAGAAGAGAACTGAACTTCCTAATTTGACAGTCACAATGGCTTTCTCTTTCTTCAAAGTGCCTCTTTTGAGAATTATCTTTGTTGGCCTTGGGAATAATAATAGTGAAATTAATGATGAAATTAAGAGGCATCCTTAAGTTATCATTACTTGGATATGTCGCCACATTCCCCACTCTCTGTGTGTCCTTTCCATGCTTCAAAATCCTCCATTTAAAACTCGTGTCAACATCAATCGGCCACCTCATCTTACCACAGGAGATCAACAGTGCCAAAATGGCATATGAAAAAAGGGTACATTGTATCATCATTAATGTGTCCTTAATCAGCCACCTCAACTTGCCACAAGAGATCAGTAGTGCCAAGTTGGCATCCTCAATAAGGGTGTGTTGAATCATCATTAAAAAGTCCTTTTTTTTTGAATTAACTCCCCGATAGCCCAGGGGATATTATGGCATTGGCGCCAACACCACCAATTTTCAAACTGCTGACCATGGTTGGCAAGGGCATCAGCGACTCCATTTCCCTCCCTAAAAATATTGGAGAAATCAACCATAGGGATACTCTGAATAAGGGTTTGGATATCAGTGATGATGTCCTTAAGAGGCCACCCACACATAGAAACCTTGGTAACGACATCAATTATGAGTTTTGAATCTCCCTCTATATGCAAATTCTAAATACCCAAGGTGATCGCCATTTTAACACCCCATAAAAGAGTTGAGGCCTCAGCAAAATTATTACTTTGGAGACCTAATCCCCCTGCATATGCAGCAACAAGCTCCCCTCTGTCATTCCTGATAACCCCACCACAACTAGCCTTACCATTAGATTTTGAAGCCCCATCAAAATTTAATTTGAGCCAACTAGACTTAGGGGGGGTCCACCTAGTATTTAACCTCTGAAGTTGCTTTGAGTTATCAAAGGCAAGGATTTGATTAAGTATCCCCCAAGTAGCAGCCATACTTTCCTCATGCTAGATGAGAGGTTTTTCAGCAGTCTTAACATGAGAATTGGTCACACTTTCAATAAGGATCTTAGAGAGAGAATAGTAGACTTGAGAATGATCTTTGGCAGCCTCCCTAAAAATTCTATTATTCCTTTCCTTCCACAGAGTCCTGCCAATAAAGGGAAGGGTTTGGTTCCAAAGCTCCACTAACCAGGGTTGAGAGAAAGGAGGGATCCAGTTCACAATGACTTCCCTAATATCCTTATTACAAGCCCATTGCAGACCAAAGTTCAAAAGCACTCTACTCCAAATTTCTCTGGCAAAGTCACAATGCAGAATCAGATGACGGATAGTTTCCTCTTCCTTGAGGCACATGACACATCTATTGACCAGATAAAAACCTCTTCTTTGGAGATTGTCTTGGGTTAAAATTCTATTATGGACCACTGCCCACCAGAAAAAAATAACTTTTGAGATAAGTTTATAGTTCTAGACTTTCCTCTAAAGCTCATCTCTGTGGTCTTCCTTAATTAGTAGATGGTAAGTAGATTTGACTGAGAAGAGACCTTTTCTATTAGCAGTCCAAAGTAACTCATCTGGTCTTGGAAAAAGGGGGATCCGTGTTCCCAAAAGCATCTGTTGAATAGCATTCATTCGAAGGAGAAGATCAGGTCGATTGTTACAACACTCAAGTAGGTTTTTCCATTGTCTAATTGCATATCCTTGTTGGATATAATGACAAATTTTAGTACCAAAAAACTATTTAGCAATAACAACAATTGCCTCATTTCCCTCTTGAGTGGAAAGAGTTTTGTCAGCCAACCAAGGATCCTCCCAAAAGTTTATGAGGGTGCCATCCCCAAGTTTCCACTTTAACCCCTTCTTGATTAAGCTCCTGGATTTGATCATTTTATTCCAAGTCACTGACCCTTGTGGGAGACCCTCTTGATGAAGGAAGTCATAGTTGGCAAAACCCTGTAGATATTTAGCTTTCATAATTCCCCCAGTCTTTATTGTTGCTGAGAAGATTCTAATTGATTTTAGATAAAAGGGCTTTGTTCCTATTTTGAATATTTCTAATATTCAAACCACCATGAGTTTTAGGGAGGCAGACCTTTTCCCATTTGACTAGGGCCATTCTCTTCTTTTCTTCCACTCCTGTCCACAAGAAAGTTCTTTAGATTTGCTCCAGTTTGTCAGCAAGATACTTAGGCATTTTAGAAAGAGAGAGAAAGTAAGTGGGAATACCTTGAAGGGAGGCCTGAAGAGTTTTGTCAGCCAACCAAGGATCCTCCCAAAAGTTTATGAGGGTGCCATCCCCAAGTTTCCACTTTAACCCCTTCTTGATTAAGCTCCTGGATTTGATCATTTTATTCCAAGTCACTGACCCTTGTGGGAGACCCTCTTGATGAAGGAAGTCATAGTTGGCAAAACCCTGTAGATATTTAGCTTTCATAATTCCCCCAATCTTTATTGTTGCTGAGAAGATTCTAATTGATTTTAGATAAAAGGGCTTTGTTCCTATTTTGAATATTTCTAATATTCAGACCACCATGAGTTTTAGGGAGGCAGACCTTTTCCCATTTGACTAGGGCCATTCTCTTCTTTTCTTCCACTCCTGTCCACAAGAAAGTTCTTTAGATTTGCTCCAGTTTGTCAGCAAGATACTTAGGCGTTTTAGAAAGAGAGAGAAAGTAAGTGGGAATACCTTGAAGGGAGGCCTGAAGAAGTTGCAATTTTCCAGCACTACTCAGGAGCTTTCCTTTCCAGCCCACCAATTTCTTTTGGGTTCTTTCTAAGATACTGTTCCAAAAACCCTGAGTTACTTCCTTGACAGTTAAAGGGAGACCAAGGTAGATTGAAGGTAAATCCATAGCAGCACAACCAAGGATATTAATAATTTTCCTTTGAAGGTCCCCTAGAGTATTGAAGAAAAAGACATTGCTCTTTTGGAAGTTGATGTGTTGACCAGAAGCCTTGGCATAGTCATTGAGGAGTTTTTCCAGCTTCTGGCTTCCAAAACTGAGGAGATGCCAAAGAGGATGGTGTCATCCAAAAACTATTGTATAGACATTGGAGGGGGAGTAGAGGCTCATTTTATCCCAACTATTTCCCTAGAATTGATCTTAGAATGAACAGACCTCCCAAGAGCTTCATCCATCATGATAAAGAGGTAGGGGGATAGAGGATCCCCCTGCCTAATGCCTCTTGTGGGAGAGAAGAAACCTCTTGGAACCCCATTGACAAGAACTGAGAACTTAGCAGTGGTGACTACTTCTTGGATAAGGAGGGACAATTTTTCATTGAAGCCAAACTTTTGAATAACTTTAAATAAGAACTGCCAAGAGACTTTATCATAAGCTTTGGATATATCAAGCTTAAGAACCATACCTTGGATCTTGCTTTTCTCCATAGAGTGGACAGTTTCATGGGTGGCAATAACAACATCCAATATCTATCTTCTAGGAATAAAGCCTTTTTGAGAATTGGAAATGATTTTATCCAAAAGGGGTTGCAATATGTAGACAAGTAACTTGGTGCATATCTTGTACACAGTGTTGCACAGACTAATAGGTCTAAAATCAGCAAGCGACTCAGGGTTGGGTTTCTTAGGGACCATAACAATAAAAGTATTGTTAAACTATTTTAGGAGTTTCCCCATTTTGAAGAAATCTCTGACAACAGTTGTAACATCATATTCGACAATGTCCCAAAACTCTTGGAAGAATATTGGAGGGAAACCATTAGGGACTGGGGCTTTAAAGGGGCCGATAGAGAATAAAACTCCCCAGACGTCTTCCTCAGAAATAGGTTTTAAAATGTCAGCATTATCTTCCTCAGAAATCAGAGTAGGAATATTATTAAGGAGCTGATCCATAACTGGCCTATTATCAACATTGTCAGCTTGTTCCGACAACAAGTCTTAAAAGAAACTAACCACCTGATTATCAATCTCCTTATCATCAATGATCTCACTACCATCTTCCATACACAGTTTAGAGATAGTATTGGACTTTCTGTGTTTCATAGGTGAAAGGTGGAAAAAAGCAGTATTACGATCTCCTTCCTTGAGCCACTGGACTCTGGACTTATGTTTCCAATAGAGGTCCTCTCTATTCATAAGATTCTTCCAATCCATGATTAATTTGTTTTCTCTTTAAGCAGTGTCCTTAGGAGAATCCCCTTGAGCTATTCTAGTTTGAATATCAACCAATTTTCTAGAAATGATCTTCTAGGAAAACACATTCCCAAAACTATATTTATTCCACCCTCGGACCTCTCTCTTAATGTGTAAGAATTTCTTAGCTAGTCTAAACATAGGAGTGCCCTAGACATGGAGCTGCCACCACCTGGAGAGAAGACTTCTAAAATCCTGGTGTTTGATCCACATCACTTCAAATCTGAAAGGGAAGGGTCCCTTATTTTGCTGTTCAACCCAATTTAGAAGAATAGGATTATGATTAGAGATGGTCCTCGGGAGGGCAAAAAGTTTAAGGGTGAGAGTGTTATCCTAGTTGTTGGAGATAAGGAACCTATCCAGCTTAACTTGGATCATTTGATCTCCTCTTCTTTTGTTGGTCCAGGTATAGTTCTGACTCAGCAACTCTATATCCAAGAGCCCAAAAATATTGATAAATTCAGCTAAATCAAGCAAAGGATGCCCCCAGTCTTCTCAGAGGGGTATAAAGGGGTGTTGAAATCTCCCGCTAGCATCTAATGGGAATCAGGAGTAGAGGAGAGGTGAACAGATAGATCCATCCATAGAGTTTTCCTCAACACCCTAGTGTTTGGGGCATATATATTAACCAAGGTCCAATTGAAGGAAGGCAAAGAAAAATTAATTATAAGACAATGTTTATTAAGGAAGGTCAGCATACCTCCAACCTTGGCTTTATTCCACATTGTGACAATCCCCCCTGATGCACCAATAGCAGGACTAATACAGTAGGCATCATTAGGCTAGATCCTATCAGCTATCATTTTAAAGCTTTCCTCTGACATTTTAACTTCCTGGAGTAAGAGAATATCAATTTTGTCATCAAGAATACAGTTCTTGACTTCATACTATTTTGAAGGGCTGTTAAGGCCTCTCATATTCCATGACAAAATCCTCATTTAAATAGTTTTTAGTAGTGAATCTCCAGTGTCTTATGTTTGCCATTGGCTATCTCCCTAGTTGCCTCCCTTTGCCTTATTTCCCTTAATGATGGCCTTCCTGATTTGGGGTCTACTCCCACATCAACAGAATTCTTCTTATGATCCCTCTTCTTTGGAGTAATCCACTCTTCTTGGTCACTATGAGTTTCACTGGGCCCTACTCTAGGAGAAAGTGGAGTTGGACCTAAGTTTAGTCTTAGAGATAACTGAGAGTTTATCCCTTCCTTAATAGATTCTTCATTGCGGGTACCATTAGACCTTGCTCCAGGGGGGAGAGGAGCTAAACACTGTCTTGGAGAGGGTTGAGAGTTTGTCCCTCCTTGAACAAGATCAAACTCTAGAACTTGAAAGATGTCCTAAGAGGGTACAACATCTGAAACATTACCTTGTACCTCAAGGTTTTCACATGAAGCTTGCAACTGCTCCTCCTGATGGGTCTCATTAGATCTGTTGTGAATCTCACCATCTTCCAAGATTAGCAAGAGACTCTCTTTTTAAAAGTGCTGGAGATCTTGTTCCCCATTGCCCTCTGTCACCTGGAGTTCAACATGATTTACCAACTTCTTATCCATAGATTGTTCTGAGGAACTGGAATCACTTTTCTTTGTGGGTTCCTCAGCTTTCTTGTGCTTTCAGTGGGAAATTAGATGACCCTTCTTCTTGCAAAGTTGACAAAAGGTGGTAGCATTTTCATAAAGTATTGGCTGCATCCAGACCCCATACTTAGAGTTTAGCTCAATGGATGTAGGTAGAGCTTTGTGGACTTCCACATTAACACAAAATCTAGCATAGACAAATCAAGATTTTGCCCGAGAGGTATTATCCAAGGTAACAAACTAGCCAAAGTAATTAGCAATAGAAGAAAAAATAGTTTCATCCTAGTATTCTAATGGAAAACCTGGAAGTCTAACCCAGACTAGGGCAGATCGGTTCAAATCAGAACTGGGATCAAACCCTGGCCGCCAACTACATAGTGAGAGTGAGTGTGTGCCATAGAGCCATGACCCACTTGCTAAAATAGCTATCATGTTCTCTTTCCTGGTAAAATGAAATAAAAAAAGCCCTCGTGCCATAGCATTTACAACTACACTGCCCTTAATATGCCAATGGTTGGAAACCCATTTCTAGACCATTTCAATATTAGGTCGAAGAGAAAAGAACTTATCCACAAGAGTGAAATCCATGGAGGCAATTTTCTCCACCAGGTCATCTGGTACCACGAGGGTTGTCCCTTCAGAAGTTTTCTTTTGCACTGGGACAACAGAATGACCATTAAGAATAAGGTCCTCATGTCCTGGTAGAACATTTTTCTAGTTCATGGGACTGTCAGTGCTTGACATGGGCAGGGGCCCAGAGGTACTGCCTGAGGCAGTAGCCTCCATCCCCATGTGACATAGAGATGCCTAGTCAAATAAAAAACCCTAGGATAACATGCAGAGCAGATGTAGAGAACTTTTGAAAGTGACATTGGGTTTGTTGAAGAGGCCTTGTAATGAACTTTTAAGCAAATGCAACTGATACTTATGTTCTATAGCAAAAACTACACTAAGTTTCCTTTCTTACAGAATAACCTTGGCTTAAATCTCATAGTAAAATAAATCAAAGTTGAAGAAACCCTCAAACTAAAGATTTAAACTTAATTATTACATAATCAATTCAAAGAAAATTTATCATTTTCTCTTCTCTTGCTCTTTCTCTTGATGATGGATCATGGAGTGTGATTCGTAACGTTGAGGAAAAAACTTGCACATAGTTAAATCCTGAAACACTAAACTACAATTACAAAATAGCACAGAGAGAGAGAGAGAATCATATTCTCCTTTCATTTGATATAGCCTTAAAAAAATTGATTTGATTTTAATTTAAAAAAATTATACACAACCATATGACTATCAAATTAAAATCCATGCATGGCTGATGCATAGTGGTGCACATGTTCACATGGATGTACATGCATGTTGGTGTGATTGTGGTTGCTTGTGCATGTTCGTGTCCTACATGTCACACATAATTGCATGCAGATACAAATGCATGTGCATAGATACACATTTCAAGTCCTCTAGTGTATAGATACATGGGCTA
This sequence comes from Cunninghamia lanceolata, assembly GCA_027924645.1. Classification (NCBI taxonomy): domain Eukaryota; kingdom Viridiplantae; phylum Streptophyta; class Pinopsida; order Cupressales; family Cupressaceae; genus Cunninghamia; species Cunninghamia lanceolata. The sequence goes on from BSBN01001299.1 coordinate 784,657, forward strand.
AATTTGATGTCTACCATATTTACACATTTTTTCCTTGAAACACAATATTTTTTTATGAAAGACTGTATCACATATATGGGGAAAATTTTGGCAGACTCTAAAACATTCTAGAGTATTATATATGTATATATATCTAGTGTATGTTGTTTCCTTCTTTAACCATGTTATTCCTTAGCATTTGAAGGGCAAATTTGAATGGATAACCTTACAAGGGATAAAAGTGCATGCCCTGCATTGTTGTAGCACTTGATTTGACATGTTTGGTGTGTGAACTGACTCCCACCCATCAACCATCAGCCACTTGCTACTTCTGATCACCACAACCTTCCCATTAACTTATGCACAAATTCTTTCCTGAATGATTTCAAATTGTGATTAATTTTCCATCACCACAACCTTGATAAAATCTTATGCACAAAATTCAATATAGAAGAATTTATGTACAAATTCTCTCAGGAATGATTTGAAATTTTGATATTTTTTGTAGCTTATATCGTGTGGATGAAATTTGAAGTTCCTTGTAGTTTCCTATTGCGTCATGATATAGGGTAGGTGTGGCTCTGCTAACTCCCTCATATCCATTCAGATTCATGTTCATTGATCATTGATAAATGTTTTGTTGAAACATCTCTACAAAATAAATGTCTGGTGCAATGTGCTTTTTCTTCTAAAGGGTTTTTTCTCTGCAAGGATTGAATGCTTCATTTGAATTGTGCTTTGAATGACTTTTTGGAAGGAAGCTTTTGTTTGGACACTGTCAAATTGAGCCTAACACCCTTATCATTTTGTCGTATTTTGTAGGTTACTTAACCTTATGAAGTGAATTGGCATAGGTACCTTATCTTATGATGAAAATTATTCTAGCTTTTGTATCGAATTGCTCACTTAGTGGGTTTAGCCATACACTATTGTTGTATTTTGTAGGTTCCTTCAACTTCTGAAGAAAATTGTTATAGGTATATTTATCTTTTTAAGAAAATTGGTCCAGCAATTGCATTGGCATACATCTTGATTTTTTGTTAAATTAATTGTTGTATTATAGAGTATGTATGCTTGTGTACATTGGACTATTGGAGTGAATGGCCCTACTTTTCATGATGTCTGCAGTTGCATTCCACATCTTTAGTTCCAGCATTGTTGTTACTATAACTATGGAGTTTGCTTTTAGCACATGTGAAGGGAAATGCAAGGTCTATCCTATGTATATTACCTTGTTTTAGATTTAAGCTCTCTATGATCAGTTTTGGGTATGTCTATAGACCATTTTCTCAAGGATAGGATTGCATGCATTGATATGCTATCCGAGTTAACTAGATGGGTTTTACACTCTTCTAAACTTGATCTAACAAAATTCCTCTATCTATTACTTTTTGAGGGATGTCCATACCTTGTTCTAATGCTCCCATTTTGGTGCAGGTAGGAAGGATGCTGGCAAAGGTTGTGGAATTTGGCTTTACACCAACCAATTGCAGTATCTTTAAAATTTCTAAAGCCTTTTCAACAAATCCATTTTGTGCATATCCTGCAATCATTCCATTCCATGAGATGATATTTCTTTGAGGCATTTTATCAAACAGTTCTTGTGCCTTGTCTATGCTTCCACATTTTGCATTCATGTCTACCAGAGCATTTCCAACTATAATATCTGAAAAAAATCCCCCTTCCATTATGTTTTGATGGATGTCCATACCCTATTCCAAAGATGCCATTTTGACACAGGTAGGGAGGATGTTGGCAAAGGTTGTGGAATTTGGCTTTACACCAGCTAATTGCATTTGCTTTAAAATTTCTAAATCCTTTTCAACAAATCCATTTTGTACATATCCTATAATCATTGCATTCCAAGAGATGGCATCTCTTTGAGCCATTCCATCAAACAGTTCACATGCCTTATCTATACTTCCAGATTTTGCATACATGTCTACCAGAGCATTTCCAACTATAATATCTGACAAAAATCCCCCTTCCATTATGTTATGATGGATGTCCATAACCTGTTCCAAAGCTCCCATTTTGGCACAGGCAGGGAGGATGCTAGCAAAGGTTGTCAAATTTGGATTTACACCTGCTAATTGCATTTGCTTGAAAGTTTCTGAAGCCTTTTAAAAAAATCCATTTTGTGCATATTCTGCAGTCATTGCATTCCATGAGATGGCATCTCTTTGAGGCATTCTGCCAAACAGTTTGCATGCCTTGTCAATGCTTCCACATTTTGCATACATGTCTACCAGGGTAGTTGCAACTACAACAAATGACAAAATTCCTCTATCCTTCATGCTTTGATGGATGTCCATACCTTATTCCAAAGCTCCCATTTTGACACAGGTAGGGAGGATACTGGTAAAGGTTGTGGAATTTGGCTTTACACCAGCCAATTGCATTTGCTTTAAAATTTCTAAAGCCTTTTCAACAAATTCATTTTGTGCATATCCTGCAATCATTGCAGTCCATGAGACCACATTTCTTTGAGGCATTCTATCAAGCAATTCACGTGCCTTGTCTATGCTTCCACATTTTGCATACATGTCTAACATGACAGTTGCAACTACAACATCTGACAAAATTCCTCTATCCTTTATGTTTTGATGGATGTCCATACCCTATTCCAAAGCTCCCATTTTGACACCGGCAGGGAGGATGCTGGCAAGGTTGTGGAATTTGGCTTTACACCAGCCAATTGCATTTGCTTTAAAATTTCTAAAACCTTTTCAATAAATCCATTTTGTGCATATCCTGCAATCATTGCAGTCCATGAGACCATATTTCTTTGAGGCATTATATCAAACAGTTCACGTGCCTTGTCTATGCTTACACATTTTGCATACATTTCTAACATGGCAGTTGCAACTACAACATCTGACAAAATTACTCTATCATTTATGTTTTGATGGATGTCCATATCGTATTCCAAAGCTCCCATTTTGACACAGGTAGGGAGGATGTTGGCAAATGTTGTGGAATTTGGCTTTACACCAGCCAATTGCATTTGCTTTAAAATTTCTAAAGCCTTTTCAACAAATCCATTTTGTGCATATCATGCAATCATTGCAATCCATGAGACCACATTTCTTTGAGGCATTCTGTCAAACAGTTCACGTGCCTTGTCTATGCTTCCACATTTTGCATACATGTCTAGCAGGATAGTTGCAACTACAACATCTGACAAAATTCCTCTATCCTTTATGTTTTGATGGATGTCCATACCCTATTCCAAAGCTCCCATTTTGACACAAGCAGGGAGGATGCTAGCAAAGGTTGTGGAATTTCAATTTAGACCAACCAATTGCATTTGCTTGAAAGTTTCTAAAGCCTTTTCAACAAATCCATTTTGTGCATATCCCGCAACCATTGCATTCCATGAGATGACATCTCTTTGAGGCATTCTACCAAACAATTCACATGCCTTGTCAATGCTTCCACATTTTGCATACATGTCTACCAGGGCAGTTGCAACTACAACAAATGATAAAATTCATCTATCCTTCAAGCTTTGATGGATGTCCATACCATGTTCCAAACCCTCCCATTTTGGCACAGGTAGGGAGTATGCTGGCAAAGGTTGTCAAAATTGGATTTACACCTGCTAATTGCATTTGCTTGAAAGTTTCTAAATCCTTTTCAACAAATCCATTTTTTGCATATCCCACAACCATTGCATTCCATGAGATGGCATCTCTTTGAGGCATTCTGCCAAATAGTTCACATGCCTTGTCAATGCTTCCACATTTTGCATATGGTTGTATATACCAAAGACCATGAGAGATGCAGTCTAGGCTCTTCCTGCATCACCGTGGGAGTTATCAAGAGTCAGTGCGAGAGTGCAGGAAGCTTCTTGCACTCTCGCACTGACTCTTGATAACTCCCACGGTGATGCGGGAAGAGCCTATCCATACGTATCCTGCAATCATTGTAGTCCATGAGACCACATTTTTTTGAGGCATTCTATCAAACAATTCATGTGCCTTGTCCATGGTCCACATTTTGCATACATGTATACCAGGGCAGTTTCAAGATTTATTATAATTAGTGGAAATTTATCATATTGAACCATATACAAGACTTTCTTTCAGAGTTCTATTATCCTTCTCATGATAAAGGTTGGCAAGTTAAAGCATAAATGACTATTAAATATTTTTGCTCACAGCTTGGAATAGTTACATCTATCTTGTAAATCCATCTTCTTGAATATTTAGAGATAAGGTATTCTCCAAAATATTGGATAATTCTTTGCATTATTAATTTTTCTTTGCATATATGCCATCATTTCCTCTTTGAGTTGTGATTATGGCACCATATAAACCCTCGTAAGCTTCTAACTTTGGATAAAGTATTCTAGATTACTTTGAATGATTATATAGTCTTTGCATTCTTCTATTCCAAATGTTTTATATCTGGATTTGTTACAGTACAAATTCACATATTATTGTGTCCTTTCTTTTTAGTGTTTATATAAAATTTGTTTGTTCACTTTATGTACTGGTACTTCTTATGTATAGATTCGAGATGAAGACCCTTCTAGCACATTATAAAGGTTGTGTAGAGTTTATTGAGGGCACACCTTTGAATGAATTTGATCTTGATCATGTTAGTGCTATAATGGCTTCATTTGTATTCTTAATGGCCGATCAACAGGCTGTGGTGAGATTCTGGATTTTCTATCTATCCAGTTAATATGGTTTTTCTTTCTTTTGTGTTTACTATTCACAAGTATATATTGAAAGGACATACTATCACTAAGAATAAAAACTCTGATTTGTGGTATTACTATCTTTTTTAGATTCCAAGTGGGTTGTCTTGCCTTAAGTTGATGCTTCCACCCCTAAGCTATATGTTTATATATTCAACGTAAATTCCTCTATCCTTCATGCTTTGATGGATGTCCATAACTTGTTCCAAAGTTCCCATTTTGGCATAAGTAAGGAGGATTTTGGCAAAGGTTGTGGAATCTAGCTTTACAACTGCCAATTGTATTTGCTTGAAATTTTCTAAAGTCTTCTCAAAAAGTTCAATCTGTGCATATCCTGTAATCATTGTAGTTCATGAGACCACATTTCTTTGAGGCATTTTGTCAAACAATTCGCGTGCTTTGTCTGTGTTTCCACATTTTGCATACTTGTCTACCAGGGTAGTTGCAACTACAACATCTAACAAGATTCCTCTATCCTTCATGCTTTGATGGATGTCCATACCCTGTTCCAAAGATCCCATTTTGGCACAGGCAAGGAGGATGTTGGCAAAGGTTGGGGAGTCTAGCTTTACACCTGCCAATTGCATTCGCTTGAAATTTTCTAAAGTCTTCTCAAAAAGTTCAATTTGCACATATCCTGCAATCATTGTAGTCCATGAGACCACATTTCTTTGAGGCATTTTGTCAAACAGTTCACACGCTTTATCTATGTTTCCACATTTTGCATTCATGTCTACCAGGGCAGTTGCAACTACAACATTGACAAAATTCCTCTATCCTTCATCTTTGATGGATATCCATACCCTGTTCCAAAGCACCCATTTTGGCACAGGTAGGGAAGATGCTAGCAAAGGTTGTGGAGTCTAGCTTTACACCTACCAATTGCATTTGCTTGAAAGTTTCTAAAGTCTTCTCAAAAAGTTCAATTTGTGCATATCCTGCAATCATTGCAGTCCATGAGACCACATTTCTTTGAGGCATTTTGTCAAATAGTTCAGTGCTTTGTCTGTGTTTCCACAATTTGCTCTTCTTGTCAGAGAAGACATTCATGTTGGAATAGATTTGAGTGTTAAAGTCCTTACTACTGGATATTGGCCAACCTACAAGTCCCCTTATATCAATCTTCCTATTGAGCTGGTAAAACTTATTTGTTACTTGTTTGTAATTTCTTTTATCAAAAAATACATCTAGTCTTAGTTGTTTATTCTTACCTTTTTGATGCAAGCTAAATGTATAGATATATATAAACAATTCTATTCTAGGGAAAATAAGCATCACAAACTTACATGGATATGTTCTCTTGGGACCTGCACCATGAAAGGTAGTTTTGATGGCAACACAATAGAAATGGTATTATTGACTTACCAGGTGACTAGTTTTTGAATATCAATTGCCATATGTGAGAAATTTATTATTTGCAAGCCTACTTAGAGTCTCTGTCAGAAGTAAACAAAGTTGGATTCCCAAACATTTATTTGAAATTGAGATGCACTTCTGAAAAATATGATTCTACTTTCTGTGCAATATTAATTGACTCTGAATCTATTATGGAATCAACTATAGGCCGATTTATTAATGTTGTTCAATGAAGCTTAAAAACTTATTTTTGATGACATCAAATCTCAACTGAATTTGGAAGATGATGATGTAAATAGAGTGTTACATTCAATTATATTTTCCAAGCACAAAGTTCTTCTTAAGGAACCAGACTAAGAAAAAATAGAACATACAGTGCATGACAGAGTAAGCACAGTTCATAGTGAGTAAAATAGGGCATGGACAGTGGGTAAGACATCTATGGAATCTCAACATGCACAATCTTAGTGGGTAAGACAACATTTTCTTTTTGAATTGCAACACCTTGATCCTAGACTATCATAGTGACTTCTGGAACATAAAAGGCTAAGTGTTTTTGAGATCTTGAGTGGCATAAAAGGATAAGTATTTCAAGGTGAGAGTATAGACCAGACTTGTGTTGAGAAGTCCAGCAAGGTAGAGAGTAGGAGCTTTGATGATAGTCCACAACGGTTCTTGAAAAGACAAAGGATCAAAGGCAAAGGGTGAAGCTACCATGATAGTGTCAAGTGAAATAACCATCAAAGTATACTCAAAAAATTAGTTTCTTGCTCATTCTTTGAGCTATGGATTGTAACCATGAAGGTTTTTTAGCTAAGAGAAAGCATTGTAACTTATTTTCAAATCTATATGTTGTTTGTAAGCATTTTTATCAATAAAACAAGTTTTTTTTACCTTCTCAAAGCTGTTTCATTGTGCAAGCTTCAAAATGATGAAATATACTACTAATTGATGTCAATTAATAATTAAATTAACTAAATATACTACCAATTGATAGAAATCAGTGACCAAGTGAATAAATATGACTAAATATATGACCAGTGTTAAATCAATGAATAAAAATGACTAAATATACTACCACATCGATCAAAATGATGATTAAAATTAATGACTAAATATACTACTAATGAACATAAATCAGTGAATAAAAATGACTAAATAAGTGACCAGTTAACAACAATCAATGACTAAATTAACGACTAAATATATCAGTGAATAAAAAATGACTAAATCAATGACTAAATATACTACCAAATCAATCAATCAAAACAACCAATAAATGACTAAAAATGGTTTAGTCATCAATTTGGTCATGTTATAAATGATTGGCAATAAACTACTAATAGTCACGTGACCATGTTTGGTCATTTATAAGCAGTTTTTAGTAGTTTTTTTAGTAATATATTACTCTTTTTGTACTAGTGAACCTTTTCTCCCTTTAGCACTGCCGATGCTCCCTTTGTTACCTTGAGACAACTATTTTCACCACTAAATCAATAACCTTGCTCATTAAATACTCCAAGTGACAGAAGATTTTACTTTAATTTGGGTACCTATCTAACATGTTGAAGAGTCCTTACTATCCCATCAGACATCTTGATTTTGATCTTTTCTTCATCAATAGCTTCACACGGGTTGTCATTTCCCATGTAAACCATACCTCCATCACATGAATGGTAAGAAGTAAACCAGTCCTTCTGAGGAGTCATGTGGAAAGAGGCACCAAAATCAATTATCCAAACATGATGAAATGAACCTCTTAGATTAGCAGACAAAACCTCTCCATCTTCCAATGGTTATTCAGCTTCTATTGTATTTTACTCTAATGGTTGTGAGCTAGGGTTTTCTTTGTTTGATTTTGATGACATGTAGTCCTTTTTGACATGCTCTATTTTTCAACAGTTCCAACATTTGTCTCTTTTCCACCCCTTGGATTTTGACCTAGCTTGTCCATGCTTAGCTTTCTCTCAAGTTCTAGATTTCTCCCCGTTGGAATAAGGGCATCATTCGAAGAAGTCCCTTGAGATGTCTTCCACCTTGAATCTTTAGAAATTGTTGTGGCCACCACATCTTCAAAGAAAAGTTTCCCCTTTGGTGCTAAGTTACTACGCACCACAATTAGTTGATCCAAAGTTTCAAGCAAATCTTAGCACAATAATATATTTTCTTTATCCTCTTCTTGAATTTTCACCTCCACTGAAGCCAACTTGCTAATTAGTGTGTTGACATTGTTGAGATGATTTTTGACTAAAGAATTGTCATGCATCCTCAAATTATACAACTACAACCATAACAAAAAAAAAATTGCCAATGACTTAGTCTCATACATCTTTTCGAGCTTAGTCCAAAAGTCATGTGTTTTTTTCTCCTCTACAACAAATTGAATAAAATTGAATCAGCCAGAGTTAATTGAATTGTAGCTCTAGCCATGTTAACCTTTTCATCTCATTCCTCTTTCTTCATGGTTTCAAGTTTTGACGTTGTCCCTTTGAGAAGCAAGGTGCATCCATCCTTCACCAATAAGGCTTGAACCTTTAGTTTCCACAAAGAAAAATTGGAACCATCAAAATTTTGAACCTCAAATCTGGTAATCATGCCTCCTATCATTGCTTTTCACAAAGATAGAAACCTACAAAACAATTTTTGCACAAATCGTGTGCTCTAATACTAAATGTTAGAAAAATATGCAATGTAGAATTGAAATAATAGTGAAATAGAAATAAACGCACAAAAAGACCACAAATTTATGTGGCATATGACTAGACTACCATCGAGTAGACTACCATGGTACTTGTTGTCGACTACTCATTATTGCTGAATAACAAAAACTGACTTCACATACCAACGTTTTTCCCATTTGATATAATTATATAGATTCAATCCATTAGTAATATTCTTAATTCTTCTCAATCTACAAGATATGTTATTGCAAGAAAATGTTTAGCAAACAAAACACTATACATGTGTAAGAGATAAAGGCTTACTAGAATGACAGATCTACATGTCTCCATCAAATCTGTGTGATCCACAAAAGTAAGGCATATAAAGTAGTTGAAAGAATTCTTGGAGTCTTAATAAATTTGAGAGAGATAAACGATTATATAAAGTTTACATCATGTTTAAAAGCTACCGTAATGAAGGAGGCATAGGAGATGAGTACTAACACAACTATCACCACCCATTTAATTGATTGATGTTCTATTTTTGTATAGGTTGTGTTGCAAATATGCAAGTTTAGGGGGGGAGGTATAAGTATGGAGTGTGTAGCTTTGTGTGCATGGAAGGCATGCAAGTGGGGTGATCGAAGGAGAAATATGCAAGGGAATCTTGCAGGTGGAAAGTGGAAGATGAAAGGGTAGGCTACTAAGAACATGAAGCATCCAAAAATCATAGGTAGATCGAAGAGAAAATCTTTTACAAATTTATTTAATTTTGATCATCTAAAAAATCACAATTTTTACTCTATCACTCGTATTATCACGAGGTTATATCATTTAATTCTATCAAATCTAAATTGAAACAAGTACCATCATAGGGAAGAACTTGAATATGAAGCATCCACTCTAGAAACCACAAAAGATTGGAGGGCGTTGCAGTTAAACCCAATTTAAGGGGTTATCACCACTAAATTTAATATCTACTCTTCGCCCAATACAATAAAAAATTGCTATCTAAATGATAGGAGAAAATTTGGGTATGCTATTCAAAGTTTGGGAGATTAGATTAAATATTTAGTTGGAGTTTTGAGCAGTAATAGCTATAGAAATTTGATCTGGGAACTAGGAAGTCGAGTTGACTACCAAAATTAATCCAACTAAATATATTATTTGGTATAATATACATTTAAGTTGGAAATGATGGTCTCCACCATTCAACAATCACTTCAAATTGAGCTTGGGAATGGAAATGGGAATCCAAGCCAATAGTTGTTACATTATGAAGCTAGATTAATTAAGTTTGAGATGAGAACCTCCACTATTCAAAAATCACTTTAATAAAGAACTTAAAGTTGTGGTGAAGTCCTTATCAATAACATGTTTGTGATTAATAGACCTATCACTTCACACTTCAATATATGACCAAATGGGGAAGGCCAAGGATTTAATATGGGAGAGGTAAATAAGGTTATAATAGTTAAATAAAAACTTAAAAGCATCCTATTTATGGGTATTTTAAGCTAGTATATGTTTATGCTATTTGTGAATGTATCATAGCCATGGTTGAGTTAAAAGAAGAGATCTTGAGATAAAATTTGAATAGAGATGAATGTTATGGATGTTGCTATAGTTGACTTGATCTTAAGCCTCAAGGGCCTCCAAGCCTTAGAAGCTTTCGATAAAGAAGGCCTTCAATTGTCCCATGGAAGAAGCTTTATATTGATTGCCTATAGTAAAGATCATTTCTTGACTATATTCTAGACACCATCTACTAATGAAAATGTGGGCTCTTGCATAAGGAGGAAAACATATCAATTTAAAGTGTGTCCTATTATTTCATTTGTAAAATCTTTAGTAAGTTGCCATTTTTAACACCCCAATAAGGCAACATCTATCCAAAATTCTAATCTATTTATTAATTAATTAAAATTTAAAATCATAAAATAATTAATTGAAATTCAAAATAATTATTATTATTTTGAATTTTAATTAATTAATAAATATGATTAAATGTGCATCCAAATTTTGAATTTTAATTAATTAATAAACATGGTCAAATATGCATCCAAAATGTTGGATAGACAATACACTCCAATAATATAGCTTTGTTCTTTGTCTACTCAATTAATTTGTTATAACTTGTGCATATTGAAAAATTAAATCTTAAGTTATTTCATTTGCCTTCAATATCTTCAATCTTAATATGAATATTTCTGAATATAAGGGTAGTGTGAGCATCCAACTTGCAAACAACACAAGCACCACTAAGATAGAGAAGATTTTTTTGTTGTGGGAGGAACTGGGTACTTTGCTTTTTCAATTGGGTATGTTGTTTTTACTCTCCCTAATGTAGATATTATTCATCATGGCACCTCCAAGCCTCTCTATTAGGTCAAGTTGCACCTATGCTATAGAGATGGGGAATAGTACTTTTATGATTGTATTGCTTGTTGTGTATTATAATGTTAGTAGCTTCTAGAATCATACCATTGGCCTTGCTAACTTCAGCAATTCTTAAAATCATGATATGTCCAACAACTTATATCAGTCGTTAAATCATAAATAAAAAATAGATATACCAGAAAAAATAATTATAGGCTTGAACTACTAAATGCCTTCTAGTCACATTATGTATGATATAATATTAGTGTTTGTTGACATTGATATGAGAACTTATGCTTGAATCCCATCTACAAGAATGCTACATACATAAGTCTCAGTAGCTTGAGCACTTACAACAACCTATGTCTTAGAGGTTATAAGCATGCATGCAGTCCACATTCATGTAACTTGTTTTTTTAGACTGCAGGAATCGGGTAGCCCCCCTATAAATTGCAGTGCACCTAGTAAACTTTTTTCATGTGACCGATGATGCTGGCATGACACACCCTCTGGTACCATGGGGACGGAGGGAGACTGGATCTCATGACCTCGTGCCTACCATAGGAAGCTCTTGCCAATCAAGCTAGGCCCCCCGGCCACCACATTCATGTAACTTAAAACAAAGTTAGATCTGTAATTAATTGAAAGATTCATTAAATAAATTATACTTGAGGAGGATATTTTTATTTCATTCTCTACTAATATGATCATAACTGCCACCAAGAGAATTTTCAATAAGGAACACTATCTTGTTTACAAGGGATAGTTTAAGAGTTTGTCAAAATAGAGAAAACATCTTCTGTCTAACATACATCATAGTATCATGCACATAGCTACATAATAGGAAGACAGTCTAACATAGTTTTGATTTCTATTCACTAAATTATAGAAGAAACTAAAAAAACACCATTGTTGTTGATAATGTACCTCACATTCTCCAACTTAAGAGTGCCAAAATAGTCTTCTTTCTAGTGATTTTAGTTTGCATAACTTAAATTTCCAAATGAGCTACAACATCCATCATTTAGGAATCTAAATGAATTGCAATGGGAAGGGCCACCTTTTGGCATTTGCGATGTAGGTTACAATGGATCATAGGACCCATCCACAAGTTATCCATCTATTAAATTTGCATTCCTATTATAGCATGAACCACTTATTTAATAAAAAATCTCTACACACAGCCACTATTGTCCATAGAGTTCTAGTACTGTATGATATCATTGCAAGAACAATGTAAATCCAAACCAAAGAAGCTCTTGAAATTTGGTATAAAATGTTGGGAATTAAGTTGTCTCAACCTTGGTAATTCCTTGTATTATTTTTATTGTATTTATTTATTCATTGCCTATGATGTAAATTAATTGTAAATTTCATATTGTCATTTTGTGGGATGTGGCACGATGATGTGTCATCCTACATGAAAGATGACAACTTGTAATTTTGTCCTCACATGAGGACATAGGCCTCCCACTTTGTGGTAGGAATATTTTGTCATGTGTCAGCATCTTGGATGTTGTGTAAGGGAATATTGACTGTAATGGTCATGACAGATTCTTATGATGAAGTTATGACATGTAAGAGTCAGAAATAGGAGATTCTATGACAAGTGAAGACATGTGTCGAAGAGCATCTTGAAAAAGGCATCTTTGGGTGCCCCAAGGTGGACTATGACATGTTGTAAGAGAATATGCTATTTATAGCCTATGTATGACAGATTCTCTTACAACTGTAAGTTGTAACTGCTATGACAGATTCTATGAAGGTCGTAAGAGTCGTAAGAGCATCTGTCATAGCCCATTTTGGAAATAGGTGACCTATTTGGGATAGGGTCTATGGACAAGTGTCAGAAGCATCTTACAATGTTGACCAAGTGTCCATAGGCATGGGTTTTGGGCCATGAGGCCAAGTTGGACGCCCATTCCAAGATAGAGGCAATTTTGCCTTGTATTTTCTATATAAACAGGTGCTTGGAGGAGAAGATGTATTACAGGTTTTATAGGTATTGTTATGCTATTAGATCATCTCCATATATAAGTGTTGAAGACTCCTATAAGAGCATTGGTTCTGATTTATATTGTAACCTCTTTGTTTATGTAATATAGTTGAGCAGTGTTTTGGAGTGGGGTTTTTCACCTGTAAGGGTTTTCCCCACGTATATCTTGTGTCTCTCTTCTTCTATCATTCTTTCTTCCTTATGTGTTTGTTGCAATATCTCATGTTAATGGTTTAATGTTGCTATAATAGTTAGGATAAATTTGAATTTGCACTCTCCTCCCCTCATTAGATTAGTGTAGGAAGCGATTTCCGCACACCTAGCTTCCTTTCAATTGGTATCAGAACCTGGCTAGTTTTGGTCTTAGCTATTGGGTAGGGGTTTTTGGAGCTAATTTTAGGTTAAGTGGGAGTCTTGTACAGAGTATTCTGTATCTTATTGTAGCAAGGAGATGGAAACCACATCCAGAAGGAAGGAGGTTGAGAAATTCAATGGCACTAATTTTGAGTTGTGGAAACTCAAGATGGGGGACCTACTTGTTGATCATGACCTATGGGAAACTATATCTAGTGTGAAACCTACAACAATGTCACAAGCTGATTGGGACCTCAAAGATCAGAAGGCTAAGGGTCTCATAAGGCTTTGTTTAGCTGACTCTATTCTATTGAACACCCATGAGGAGAAGACAACGAAGGATCTTTGGAAGAAGTTGGGTGATGTTTACCATGTCAAGTCCTTGGTAAATAAACTCTTCTTGAAAAAGAAGTTGTTCACTCTAAAGATGGAAGATGGAGGATCTGTTGCAAATCACATGAATGCTTTCAACATGATCGTTGCACAATTGACATCTGTGGGTGTGAAAATGGAGGAGGAGGATCGTTGCATGACCCTGTTTTGTTCTTTGTCAGATTCGTGGGATCACCTTGTCATGGCTATCGAAAGCACCACTACCACCTTCAAGATGGAAGATGTGGTGTCCTCACTGTTATCTGAAGAAATGCGGAGGAAGACCCAGCCAATGAGGCTCTTGCAGTTCGTGGAAGACCCAAGGAGAAAGGGAAGAAGAAAGACAAGGAAGCTGAGAAGGGCAGATCCAAATCCCATGGGAGATCCAAATCTCCTAGAAAGTCCAAGGCTCTCTATTGGAATTGTGACAAGTCTGGGCATTTTTGAAAAGAATGCAAAGAGGAGAAGAAAAAGAAGAAGAAAGCTCCTGATTTAGATTCTGACAAAGATGAGGGTGATGCCTTCATTGCATCCCTGGCCACCCATGCATCTGATGATGTGTGGTTGATTGATTCTGGTGCATCATTCCACATGACCTCGCATCGAGACTGGTTTACTAAGTATGAAGAGTTTGATGGTGGAAGGGTATACCTTGGTGATGACTCTCATCTAAAGATTGTTGGTCATGGAAGAGTCTTAATCTGATTCCCTAATGGACAAGTGAAGGGGATCACTGGATTTATGCACATTCCAGGCCTTGCACAGAACTTGCTTTCTATAATTATGTTAAATGATGCAGGTGTGTAGGTTGTCTTTTTGAAGGATGGATGCAAGATGACAAGAGGATCTATGGTGCTTGTGAAGGGTACTCGGAGGGGTACTCTATTTCAGCTAGAGGCATGCACTTCACAGTGCAATAGTTCTTCTAACTCAAGGAAACGAGCTGTTGTCATTTCATCCCCACCATCTGAACATGCAGTGAAGAAATCTGTTGTAACCGGTTCTGATGGTTGTGCACATGCCATGGAAGCCAAGCTTCCTACTGAAAAGACTATGTTATGGCATTTGAGATATGGCCACATTGGTGAGAAGGGTCTGTGTACCTTGAAAAATAAAAACCTCATTGAGGGTTTAAATGATTGTAATCTTGAGTTTGACTTTTGCGAACATTGCATTTATGGAAAACAAAACCATGTTTAGTTTTACTCTAGTTCTCACAAGTCTTCTGGTGTATTGGATCTAATTCATTCTGATGTGTTTGGTCCTATGAATGTTCCTTCGATTTCAAAATCTATATATTTTGTATCTTTCATAGATGATTACAATAGGACATGGGTTTATTTTATCAGAAGTAAGATTGAAGTCTTTAGTTGGTTTAAGGAGTTTAAAGCCTTTGCTAAAAATTAGACTTGTCAAAAGATTAAGTGTTTAAGAACTGACAATGGTTGTGAGTTTTGTTTGGCAGAGTTTAATAAGTTCTACAAAGAGCAAGGGATTGAAATGCATAAGACAACTCCATATACGCTGCAGAAAAATGGAGTTACAGATAGGATGAAAAGGACACTGATGGAGAAAGCTAGGAGTATGCTTAGTAGAGCAAGCCTCAAATAAAAGTTTTGGGCTGAAGCTGTTGCCACTGCTTGCTATTTGGTAAACAAATCTCCTACATTAGTTCTTGTTGGAAAAACACCTATGGAGGTGTGGTTTGGTAAGAAGCCTTCAGTAAGGCATCTTGATTTTTTTGGTTGTGAGGCATACACACATGTGCCTAGGGAGAAACGATCTAAGTTGGAGAACAAGGCTATTAAATGTATTTTCATTGGCTATGGTGTCGGTGTGAAATGATACAAGCTTTGGGATTCCGTGACTGAAAAAGTGTTGTATAGAAGAAGTGTTATCTTCAGAGAGCTAACACCTTCTTCCATTTTTCTATAGACAAAATCGTCAGAAAAGAAAGAAGATGTGGTTCAGTTTCTTTCTACCCCTGAGAAGACTGAACTAATAGACCCTGTGAGGCCTAATGATGAGAAGAGCTCTAGTAGCTCTAGAAGCAAAGAAGAAGAAGCAGAACCTCAACCTCAACTATTGAAGAGGTCTACACAAACAAGAAAGAAACTTGATAGGTTTGGTTATTCATTACTTGATTCTAGTTGTGCTTTTGCTTTACTTTCTAACACTGATGAGCCTAGAACTATGAAAGAGGCTATGGGCATGAAAGATGCAGGTTCCTGGAAGGAGGCCGTGGAAGATGAAATGGCTTCTTTGGAAAAGAACAAAACATGGGACTTGGTGCCTTTGCCTGATGGACGGAAACCCGTTGGTTGCAAATGGGTGTTCAAGAATAAATTTAGTGTAGATGGCAGTGTTGAAAAGTACAAGGCTAGATTGGTTGCAAAGGGGTACTCACAAGTGGAGGGAATTGATTATGGTGAAATTTTCTCTCTCATTCCAAAGCTGACATCCATTAGATTTCTGTTATCTCTTGCAGCTGCTTATGATTTAGAGATAGAACAAATGGATGTGAAGACAACTTTCCTTCATGGTGATTTGGAGGAAGAAATCTACATGTCGCAGCCAGAGCATTACATAGAGAAAGGTAAAGAAAATTTGGTTTGCAAGCTTAAAAAGTCTTTATATGGTTTGAAGTAGTTTCCTAGGATGTGGTACTTGAAGTTTGATGCCTTTGTGTTGTCAATTGGTTATTTGAGATCAAAATCAGATCATTGTGTGTATTACAAGTTTGACAATGATCACATTCTCATTATTGCATTGTATGTTGACGATATGCTATTGATTGGGAATGGTAAGAATATGATTTCTAATTTGAAGTCTTAGTTGTCAGCACATTTTGAGATGAAAAATCTTGGGGCAACCAGGTACATTCTGGGAATGGAGATCAGAAGAGACAGAGCAAACAAAAAATGTTGGTTAAGCCAGAGTAAGTATGTGAGGACCATGTTGGACAGGTTCAGCATGGCAGATTGTAGACCAGTGAGTGTTCCTGTTTCATTGGGAACAAAGTTATCTATTAGTGATTGTCCAAAATCTCCTAGTGAGGTGGAGGACATGAGCAGAGTACCTTATGCTAGTGATGTTGGCAGTTTGATGTATGCTATGATCTGCACAAGACCAAACATTGCCCAAGCAGTGGGAGTCCTTAGTCAGTTTATGGCTAATCTTGGACGAGTACTTTGGGATGCAGTTAAGAGAGTGTCATGATATTTGAAGGGTACTTCTGAGTATTCCATATGCTATCACGGTAATGCTACAGGACCTTCGCATTCAGTTTGTATTTGTGGATTTGTGGATTCTGATTCGGCAAGTGACATTGATAGTAGGAGATCCACCAATGCATGTGTTCATAATGTTTGGTGGTGCAATTAGTTGGATGAGTAAGCAACAACCTGTGGTTGCTTTGTCCACTACAGAAGCTGAGTATATGGCTGCAACTCATGCTTGTAAGGAAGCCTTTTGGGTTAATTGATTATGTTCAGATATCGGTGTTGATGCAAGTCAAATTATGATCAGTTGTGATAGTCAGAGTGCAATTTGCCTTGCAAAGAATCTAACTTTCTATGCCAGAACAAAGCATATTGATGTATAGTTTCACTTCGTGTGAGACATGGTAGAGGATGGGAAGGTAAATTTGGAGAAGGTAGATACTTTGAAGAATGTTACAGACGCATTGACGAAGCCAGTGAGCACAGATAAGTTTAGATGGTGTTTGGAGTCTATGGGCCTCTCGGCCTATAGCAGTTAAATCATGTTATTCTATTGGCTCTTACAAGGTGTTCGACAAGTGGGAGAATGTTGGGAATTAAGGTGTCTCAACCTTGGTAATTCCTTGTATTATTTTCATTGTATTTATTTATTCATTACTTATGATGTAAATTAATTGTAAATTTCATATTGTCATTTTGTGGGATGTGGCATAGTGATGTGTCATCCTACATGGAAGATGACAAATTGTAATTTTGTCCTCACATGAGGAGATAAGCGTCCCACTTTGTGGTAGGAATATTTTACCATGCATCAGCATCTTGGATGTTGTGTAAGCCTGGAATATTAACCATAACAGTCATGACAGATTCCTATGACGAAGTTATGACATGTAAGAGTCAGAAATAGGAGATTCTATGACAGGTGAAGACATGTGTCAAAGAGCATCTTTGAAAAAGGCATCTTTGGGTGCCCCAAGGTGGACTATGACATGTTGTAAGAGAATATGCTATTTATAGCCTGTGTATGACAGATTCTCTTACAACTGTAAGTTGTAATTGCTATGACAAATTATATATTATGTCGTAAGAGTCGTAAGAGCATCTGTCATAACCCATTTTGGAAATAGGGGACCTCTTTGGGATAGGGTATATGGACAAGTGTCAGAAGCATCTTACAATGTTGACCAAGTGTCCATAGGCATGGGTTTTGGGCCATGAGGCCAAGTTGGACGCCCATTCCAAGATAGACACAATTTTTCCTTGTATTTTCTGTATAAACAAGTGCTTGGAGGAGAAGATGTATTACATGTTTTATAGGTACTGTTATGCTACCGAATCATCTCCAGATATGAGTGTTAAAGACTCCTGCAAGAGCAGTGTGTATGATTTGTATTGTAACCTCTTTGTTTACGTAATACAGTTGAGCAGTGTTTTGGAGTGTGGGGTTTTGCACCCGTAAGGGTTTTCCCCACTTATATCTTGTGTCTCTCTTCTTCTATCATTCTTTCTTCCTTATGTGTTTGCTGCAATATCTCATGTTAATGGTTTAATGTTGCTGTAATAGTTAGGATAAATTTAAATTTGCACTCTCCTCCCCTCATTAGATTAGTGTAGGAAGCGATTTCTACACACCTAGCTTCCTTTCATAAAAGATACAATTGAAGCCACCCAAAGCAAATTATAAGCCAATGACAATTTGAACAATATGGATAATATTGTTTAGGAGTTGTAGACTCCAAGTAACAACACCATGTATCCCTTAGAAAACCTAGATGCATGTACAATAATGAGTCATTTAAACAAGTTTTAAAATGATTTCAAAAGGAAGCCAAGATTATTTAACATAAATTGTTAGAATTTTCTATTTAACCTAGAAAAATCTAGTATCAATGTAGATTACATACTTTTCAAATTTTAAAATTTACTCTCTATAGTAGATATAGTAGATATGACGTGTTCAAGAGTTGGAGAGCATGAGGCCAAAATGTGGATTCTCTATTGTCATAGTTCATTAAATTCTATGCACATGTTAGGTATGGCCACCATTGGCTGTGTTGCAGAAAGTAAAGAAAGAAATACAAATCCAAAGCCTATCTCCTCATCTCTCTATTTCTATATCTAAATCCTCTTTATCAGTATATCCTTATCTTTGTATATATGCATACAGATCTCTCTAAATACATATCTCTCTATATCCTATTTATTAATATGCTTCTATATATTTTAACGCAAATCAATCCATATACAATTCATGTAACCATGCGTCTCTATTCCATTTGCAAATTTGACCGTATATATCACCATGTTTATATCTTTCATTTTTTAACCCTCTAACCATACTCATATCTATCTCTCTATCTTCTATCACTATGCCTATCCTCATTTCTATACCCCCTTTTTAAAATTATTTATCCTTTATTATTGTGGTAAAATTAATCTTTATTTATTCATTTCTTTTAGTCATGCACATGTCTCTTCATCCTTATCTCTATATAGCTAGACACCTAAATATTAAACAATGTATGTCTACGTGCTCTTATTTTATATTTAAAGAAATTGTTATAATTGATGGACTTTGAAGAACAACAATTTTTTTTGGAATGCATGATGATTTATGCAAATAAATTAAGCATAAGGAATAAGAATACATGAATAGGTAGTTTTTTTATAATATAATTAATGACTTAATTAATAAGGAAATTGGGAAGAAACTATTTTATTGGTAAAAAGGTAAATGGAAATTGATAAATTTAATTGGAAAAATTCAATGATTCAATGTGAAAAATTGGGAAACAACTATTTCACATAATATTAGGTAAAATTGTAATCATAATTGGAATATTTTGTGGGCACTTTCTCATCAATTTTAGACACTTCTAAAGTGGAAATCTAGAGACAAAATTCTTCTAAAATTGAATCCTTTCTTAATCTATTGAAATGTTTGGAATTTTTTTAACTCAATAAATAAAACAATAATAAAAGAAGAAAAGCATAAACCAATACCATTCAAAACAAGAAGGAAAGGATAATATCATTTAATATGTTGAATGGAAAGGTTAAGTCAATGTGTAGGAACCAAAAAAAAAAAAACAAGAAAAAAGCTCATTCCAGGCTTGTTTGACAGAAGCAAAATAAGTTTAAGTATCGCATTCCAAATAAAATTGAAGTTGTTTCAAAAGGTTCCTTCAATTAATTATAAGCAAATATGTAATATAATCATATTTCAAATTTGTAGAGAATATTATATGCATTTCAAAGTTGCATTTCAAAATTATAAATTAAATAGCACCTTGGTACATTTGTTTCTCATCATTATTAATATAATCTAAAAAATAAAAGTAAACCTACAAAAAATAATATTTTATACCCAAAAAAATATTAATTTAATACATCCTATTTTAAACATTACTTTCTATACAAAAATTGATAAATAAAATTAATGTATCTTCTATATACTCTCTAACATAATAGTTTACATATAATTTTCTATTAACATAACCATTGCACCTCCTTTTAATAGGAGTGCGAGTTTTATCGATCAGATGTTATTTAGGTCCAACTGTAAGGTTTGAATATAATTAGAAATCAGGCACTGCATGACTATGCCTCAAATTGCAAACGAGAATTCTTACTACCACCATGACTTTGCTGTTATGTGTGCTAAATCAAACTCAAACGGTCAAATAATCACGAAACATAGGGAACATTAGATTTTCACATAACATTAATGATGCAAGTTTATTTTTAAGAAATACGTTTATTCAGAGAATAAGAGGATTGGATAAGAATAACAAGATGGTGGTGAGAAAAATCCCTCCCTAAATAAGAAGGGGAGGAGAGATGATGTGTGGACTATACTGATTTCTAAGATATATCGTCCATACTCAGCCCTGAGAGCTTTGAATCCAGATTCTGAAGTCTCCATCCAGACTGTGAGAGGCGAGATATAATAAAAAATAAAATACAATGCCCACAAAAAAACTATATTTTCACAATAAAATAAAATGCCCACGAAACTTTGGGTATTAGTGTGGTTTCTGAGCACCATTCCTCTTTTTTTTTGGTTTTTAGGAGAATGATATTTCGTCTTCAAATGCACAGATTCTACAACATTGCAAAGAATCGTATTTATTTAAAAATTAGGATCTTTGCCTTCTATTGCCCCATCTATACTGAGGATAAGAAGGTTCTTTACAACAGTGGGTAATGGCACGAATAAGAGGGCCACCACCCTGGTCATATGAACACCCTTGCATTTGCAGTCAGCTGAGGGAGCTCTTATATGGAAAGAGAAATTCATTGTATCAAAAACTGAAATGCAATAATACCAACACATGTCAACAAGAGCACATAATATAAACCCTGAAAGGATACCATGATCCATATTCAACTGGCTGTTCTTAAATATCATCCACTTCAACAGTCAAAGGTTAATTTTGGCCAATAAAAATAGGACAAATATTTACCACTTTTTGTTGTGAATGAGGTGTAAAATTGCTATTGGTTGTTTGACCATTGAAGTGGATGATATTTAAGTAGAGTGTAATTGAAGTGGATGATATTTAAGTAGAGTGTATTCAACTATATCCATATGGTACTCTAAAACAAACTTGTAACAATACTTTTGACATCTACCTATGAACTGCATAAAGGAGATAAGGATATGAAGGCAGAATCAAGCTAGTTGCATCAACAGGCTTACCAGATGATAAGCTTCTTACACAAGTACATGAATGACATCATCTACAAATAGACCTTAATCCTTTAGACATATGAGTGATAATCAACCTTTGATTTGCGGAAAATGGTCTCTTGAGGATCAGTTTCATGTTGAGTCCAAAATTTTCATGTTGCGCTAATGCTGAAAAAATGATATTACATTGGACTAGAGACTTTGGGCAGCATTCTTTGTTGTTACTACACTATGTTATCATTTATGTTTACAATTCATACGAGTTCACCTTCTCCACATTTTTAGGTAGTAGTGTTATAATATCATGTTTGTAATTATATATATTAGTCATTTTTCTGTCGATCATAAACAGTCCGCATGTTGTTGTGCTTACTATTTACTGAACTTTCTACTTGTTGAAACGTTGACTTTTCTGACTACTAGTTGAATCGACAACCTTTGACATTTTTGATCCTCCTGTTTGTCGATTAAACTTTAACAAACCGACCAGTCGGCAGGATTTCAACCGCTGGGATGTTTTACAATGCAGGGCTATTTAAGCTTTACTTGATTTTTATGTGTTTACTTTTTAAGATTTTTATGGAAAATATTTTTTGATTATGGGTAAATTCTTTCGATGAGAGTTATGAACAAGAAAAAGGGATTTTCAAAGGGGCCAACCCTCTTACAAAGAGCAAGAATGAATTAACACTCAAACATCAACAAAAAATGGAAGCAAAGAACATATAACATAAAGACAACAATACAATAGCAAACCATTAAGGGGTAAAAGGGGTTAATTGCATGCATGTACAAACAAGATCAAAACCCTCTTCCACAATAACATTCAAGGACAAGATTGAGCTAAATCACAACCAAGAAGAAGGTGGACTCAGCTATAGATCTTGTGCTCCTGTTTGCTATGGAAAGATCTATAATTTAAACAAGTCTTTTATCAAACCCTAGGTCAAATATGCATAAAACCCTAGTTCTATGATGATCGGAGCATAACTTTCAAACCGTGATAGATACAGACAATCCAAAAGAAACACTGGGATCAGTGAACAGAGGAGAACCTAATTTTGGAAGAAGAGTTATCAGAGGAAAAATGTGGTGGGTGTCCAAGTCCTAAAGTGATAATCTATTGGAGGTCCAAACTGAGAAAATGTTGTAACTATTGCTCATATGCCATATCCAAAGCTTAAAATCCCATAGGACATAGGTGGCAACCACCCAAGCCTTTTCTGAGGAATATTTCAAAACTTATTTCAAATCCCGAAACCTTGATTCCTGTACAATCTTTCTATAGCTTCACTTTCCTCAAAACTTATACCTGTAACCTGCACACAAGATGACGATAGGGGTTTGGGGGTTGTGGTGTTTAGGGACTTGCTTCAGTTAAATCTTAGGATAGCATTCAAGCTTCCCAACACCATTGTTAGAAAGAGTGTGCCCTTGCAGGGTAGAGGCTAAAGATAATCCAAATGATGAAATTATTCAAATTACAATGATGTCACCTTGGAGGTGAAATCCTTAGGAGGATGAAGATTCTTCAACTCCTAAGGAGATGGATGATGATTCTAAATTTGCAACAACACACACAATATAAACACAATGAAAGACTTGAATGCTCTTTGCTCGAATATCATAAGTTCACAATATCCATCTAGGTTACAAATGAAATAAAAAACTCACTTATTTATGCTTTCCCACTAACATTTGTGAAATTAAATTAGGAAAGCCGACAAAGAGGAACATTTTTAAAGGTCCTAGGCTTACTTAATATTAATTTACCCTGACCAATCATGGAGGACTTGGGCAGTTGGCGCCCAAGTCCAAGAGCCCAATTTGAGTCCGAAATAAGCTTAATGAATGGCCCAAGGTCCCAAATTCATATGGGTGTTAGGCTATTTTCTTCGGGATGATCAATTATAATGTATAATGAGATAAAATAGGACCTAGGAGCTAAACTAGGAGGTAAAAAGGCATCTGTCCACTTTTTACTCCATAACATTTAGTCCCCACTTTATTGTATGTATGATCTTATGATCCATACATGCATTAAAATACAGTCAAAGCACATCAAATACATCAAACACAAGAGTGAAGACACACCCTAAGTTTGAAGGACTATTTCTAGCCCCCAAGCTTAGGAAAACATAAGAAAACACTTGAGAGTCACATAAGACAAAGTGAATATGGTAAGGAAGAACACAATACATGGAGAAGACAGTGAAAGCACACAAAACACAGAGAAGACATGAATACAATCACACAATACACAAAGAAGACATGAAGAGAAGACATGATTTGAACAATTATGCATATATATAGAATTCTAACTATAAAACACATAGCATGGGGGCTCATCGCCACATGCCTTTAGACCATGCACAAGCATGCAAGAAATGCAAGGAAGACACATAAAACACACGGAATACATGAGCTCCATATAGTATGTCATCGACAGACTATACATATTATACATGACAAGCATGGGCAATCTGAGGAGCACATCACTACTCCACTATATAAAACATGCCAAACACACCTGACAGTTGAGCTACGCTACCACAACTGCCAAAGACATGCTTAAGGGTGAATGACTCAAGATCCAACCCTGCCTCATGATGAGGACTTTGTTTAAAATGATGCGCACTAGCTCAAGAGATACACCATCCCACCTTTCGTAGAAGGGATTTCAAAATGCAACCCCACCCGCATCATGGAGATACCTTATAGTGAAAAGGAAGCATGTGCTCAAAGTATACGCCCCACCCGCATCACAAAGATGCCTTATAGTGAAAAGGAGGTATACATAATAGATCAATGTACACAAACACACTTTGTCAATGTAAAAAATAATCAAGCAATTACCATGATATATGCCCCCACCTTAAAGTGGTTGATCCCGCTTTTTGATATCAAGCATGTTAAGGTAAAGTGAAAACACGCAAGGGAACAAGAGATTTTGCAAAGCCCATGCCCCAAAAGTGACATGTGCCATGATCACTGAATGTTCCCACAAATACATCGATTATCATTTGCTAACATAATCAACAACATATAAGCTTTGGTTAGAAAATCTTACTCTAAGATAGCAACCAAATCAATTCATGAAAGCTATATAGAACAAATCACATAATAGACCAAGGCTACACTTGCGGGTTCGGGGCCGAGTATAGCCATGAGGTTATACTGTAGGTATCTCAAAAACTGAGTGTAGCTACAAGGTGAGATACAAAATAATCCAAAGTGCATAGAAGTAGATTTAGAGTATTGCAAAGGTTTGTTACAACATATTTCACAATACGAATCACAACACAGAGTGATTCTACTAGTCAAGCATCATTAATATATATCAACCCCATATTCATATATGGACTGGGTCCATTTTTGCTTTCTTGTTGTAGGGATGCACGGTCCTTATCAGTATTTGTTTGTTTTCATCATCCACTGATTACTAGAGCCACAGAAGAATAGAAACACTAAAATGAGAGGGGAGACAAAAGTGGCTTGGGTTTACAATGTGGGAAGATGCACCCAAGACATCCTCCACAATGTTATGCCCCCAAGGCACAACACATAACAATAAAATAGAGGAGAGGAAAGTAGTAGAATAGAGAAACAAATAGAAGAATGGTCATAATAGAGGTAGTCCCATTGTATCCTTGACCTGGCAAGAGTATCAAGGGTCATCCAAGGAGACCTAAACAACATTTAACACAACATGGGGGAACACAACACAATGCTAACAACATATATATCTAGGAGGAGGCCACCCTTGAGAGCAACTAGAATAGGTACTATAGTGAGTGTGGCTAAATGAGGGAGAAATACTTGTTTCAATGGGCTATTTCGTGGCAAACAATCTATGTATATCATCCCAGGATATATCATATTTAGTCTTGGCCTTGTTGATATTGTATTAACATTAAGAGTAGGACAATGATAGGCTTTGGTGGGCTTCAAAGGATGATATCCAATACTAGTTGAAGAGTTATGTGCAACAACTTCTAAAGGGACCATGATTCCTTGTTGTTTTACACTACAACCATTGTCTGCATAGTCGCAATTTTTGTAAAGGATTTTAAATCCATGACCATAGAGAGATTCCATCTCTTTAGAGGATGGTGGAGCCTCATAGGTTTCATATTCGGTAGTGTAAGAGTGTTGTCTTTATTATTGACTAAAAAAATTTAGGTTCTTTAGGTGTTTTCATAGATTGTTTAGATGATATCGACATAACTTTTGATGTTTCGACATTATCAATTGAGTTTATATTCCCCTATGAAGGTAGGAGTAAATCTAATGAACCCCAATCATCACCAAAAAGTGCATTCAATGTTGAATCTTGGACAACATTATCTGTGGCAAAATGTATTGATGAATCAACTTTTAAGTTATTTAAGGTCTTATGATAAATATGACTTGTTATTGTATTTCAATTTGTAAACAACTTTCTGATTCCAAATTGGCTTCGATGGTGTGAAGTTTATTTTTGTAAATAAACTTTATTGATCAATGAAGGGAATATGGAATTGTCCCTATAGTATGAGTCCACGGTCTTCCAAGAATCATATTATATGAAAGAGCACCGAGCATGACATGAAAAAGAGTATATAATGTCGTGCGGGTCTAGCCTTTACAGGTAAAGTTATAGTACCTAAGGATGGTCTACCAACATTATCAAAGCCACAAATTTTAAGCTTATTTGGTTTGATTAAATTTGTATCCACATTGATTTTGTGTAACAAATCAACACCGCAAACATTAAGAGCTAATCCATTATCAACCATAGCTCACTTTATCAACTTTTTGTTTATAGTAACAAATATTATAAGAGGATCATATTGTTTCTAAACTTTGATAGAGGGTAACTCATGTTGTTGAAATAGAATATCCATTTTTATCGCATGCATACTATCTAACAAAGCTGCTACATCATTAGGCTTAACAACAGGTGGTACAATCACCTTTCATAAATCTTCCTGGAGCATCCTGTGGTATGTAGGTGATGTTTGTATGAGTTAACAGAGAGAGATCTTAGCTGAAGTAGCATGAAGTTGCTCAACAAGATCATAATATTGACCACCTTTTTGAGTGAGATGAGGTGGTTGAGGAAGCATAGGTTGAGAAGTTGGTAAAGTGATCAGAATGTTCGACTATTGTTTACTTTGCTTATTAGTTCATGTATTATATGTGTGAGCAACCACATTGTGATAGGGTTGTTGTGACACATGTTGATAAACTTGATTGCTTTGAGTAATTTGTTTTGCAATTTAATTAAGAATGTAACCTGGGGGTCTAGGTGGTGTTGGAGCACCTTGAACTGTAATCACCGGTTTGAAGTGAGGAGGCACATTGGGTGCCCCATGCACAATAAGTTTAGGAACATTAGTACACTTATCCATTATCCCCTTAGTAGGTTGAATAAGTCTATTAGTGATCATTGAATTAACATTAGTTTTACTTTGTTTAAGCTCAACATCCATCCCTAAAGGATTTAATATGAGAGACTTTTCTTTATCCATCAATACTTTATCTTTTGAAGGGAGAGCATTGGAATGAAGAGAGGTAGGGTTATTTCAGCCTCATATGTCTTAGAGATGATATCCATGATATCATCATCAAATGTAGTAGAAGTAGAAGAAGAACCATCACCATCATCTTTCTCATGATAACTCATGGAGATGAATTTGGTAAGGTCTTCTAATACTGAAGGATATGCATTCATGAGAGTTATGAAGATATTAAAATTAGATACATAATCAAGGATTTCAAATGAAGAGCATTTAAAGATATCCTTATCATACATGGATTGTATATGAGTTAAAACATAAGGATGCATATTGACGAATTTGTAAAAAATTTCATAATCTTTAATATATGCATGTAAAGATACCAATGAGGAACAATTAGAAGGCTCCATAATGAAGTGTCTTTCATTTATTGAATGCCACCAATATGAGAAACTTTTGTACACACAACACTAGAGTTTGAGGAAACGGGGTTTTTGAAGCTTTTATAAAGATAAAAAATAAACTAGCGTCACTACAAACCAAGTGAATTTAATGCTAAAAGTGCTGCAAAAAAGGTGATATTGATAATTTTTTTGATTTATTGCAAAATATGTGAAAAACATGCTTATTCTCTTATGTTGAAATACACATTGTGTAATTGCAAAAGTATGATAATTATGCACTTTTTCCAAAATTATGCAAAATTTTTGAATGAATATGCAAAGAAATCAGTAGAAGATCTGATATGAAAATTTGGTGAAGGCATAAAAATCTAAAATAAGATTTTGACTACAAACTCTAGCTTTGCAAATGACTAGGTTATAGAAAAAGATGCAAGGTTTCAACAAAACCCTAAAAAATGAGATATGCAAATGCAAGATATGATATAATGAAATTATTTATTGCTGTAATTTGTTTCAGATCTGATGAATAAATCATAATTTCAAAATGCTTCAATGATATGCAATGAAATAATGCAAAACTATGCCTTTATTGCAAGCCTAGAATGCTTTTTTTAAATCTTTTTCAAATTTATGGAAAATTTTTCAATGTAGAATGATAAATATGATATAAATTTATCCAAGATCTGATTTCAACACTCAGCAAGATGCAAATGCTCGATGCTATGAGTTCACCAAAATGTTGAGGGGTAAAAGGGGTTGAATGCGTGCATGTACAAACAAGATCAAAACCCTCTTCCACAATAACATTCAAGGACAAGATTGAGCTAAATCACAACCAAGAAGAAGGTGGACTCAGCTACAAATCTCATGCTCCTATTTTCTATGGAAATATATGATTTAAACAAGTCTTTTATCAAACCCTAGGTGAAATATGCATAAAACCCTAGTTCTATAATGATCGGAGCATAACTTTCAAACTGTGATAGATACAAACAATCTGAAAGAAACACTGAGATCAGTGAACACATGAGAACCTAATTCTAGAAGCAAAGGTGTCAAAGGATGAATTTGGTGGGCTCCCATGTCCTGAAGTGAGAATCTTTCAGAGGTCCAAACTAAGAAAATGTTGTAACTATTGCTCAGATGTCAGATCCAAATCCTAAAAGCCCAAAGGACTTGGATGGTTCTAGAACTTCTTTTGGATCCTAAAACCTTGATTCCTACACAATCTTCTTGTAGCTTCGCTTTCCCCAACACCTGTACTTGCAACCTACACACAAGATTACAAGAGAGGGGTTTGGGGGTTGTGGTGTTTAGGGACTTGCCTTAGTCAAATCCTAGGATAGCATTCATGCTTCCCAACACCATTATTAGAGAGAGCATACCCTTACAGGGAAATGACTAAAGATAATCCAAATGATGAAAGGATGCAAATAGCAATGATGTCACCTTGGAGGTGAAATCCTTAGGAGGATGAAGATTCTTCAACTCATAAGGAGATGGATGATGATTCCAAATCTATAACAACACACACAATACAAACACAAATATGCAACAATAACACAATGAATGCCTTGAATGCTCTTTTCTCCAATATCATAAGTTCACAATATCCATCTAGGTTACAAATGAAATCCAAAACTCACTTATATATGCTTTCCTGCTAACATTTGTGAAATTAAATAACAAAAGTTGACAAAGAGGAACATTTTTAAAGGTCCTAGGCCGACTTAACATTAATTTACCCTGACCAATCATGGAGGACTTGGACAGTTAGTGCCCAAGTCTAGGGGCCCAATTTGAGTCTGGGATAAGCTTAATGAAGGGACCAAGGTCCCAAATTCATATGGGTGTCATGCTATTTTCTTTGAGATGATCAATTATAATGGATAGTGAGATAAAATAGGACGTAGGAGCTAAACTAGGAGGTAAAAAGGCATGTGTCCACTTTTTACTCCATAACACAAACTGGTAGCACCTAATTAGTAGGGGAAAGGATAAACAAACATGAGTAACTACCCAAAAACAATATCACATCCATCAAATCATGGTAGCTTGAAGTCAAAACGCTTCAAAGAGTATTGACACCTAACAACATCCTTATCATTTTAACTCAATGGATTTTTTTCTTTCTAATGGAATTCTCATTTTTATGTGTGAAGTTTGAATTTGAAAGGGGTAAAGGACCCTGGAATGCTTCATGGCCTAATTAATCTTCATATTTTCCTTATTAGAGGCCAATCTAGTGGGCAAATGTTGTTAATCGAAAGAGAGGCACAAACCTTCATAAAGGTGAGTAGGGAATTCAATCAGATCCCTTTTGATCAAACACTTCTGCTATATTTTTTGGGAAAGGGTTTGTTTGAAGGGGGTTCAATTAGATGTTGATTGGACCTCTTTTTAATATTGGAAAACATGAACACATTATTAGGCTCCCACTGTTTTATGCCATTAAGAATATGATTATTATGAATCTCATCAACAAAATAGGGGAAGTCTTCTAACATAGACAGGTTCAAACAAGTTCTAGGAAAGATTAAAAATTAACATGTTCAACCAATATATACCTCGAACATGTAGCACACTCTTTAAATGATAAAAGTATTTGTTGTCTTTAAAAAAGGGGTTTGATGCAATAATTTGTCAGAGCAACTTATGATCCTTGAGGTATGCATGAATAGCTCAGCCAAGGGCAAGCACTCATTCCAATCCATGGTTTAAAACATAATAATACAACACAAGGGATGTGAAGAGTGACAATGAATTAAGATAAAAAAAAAATAGAGCATTTTTTTTTTAAATAACAAAATTTAGATAATATAGATCTAAAAGTAAGATATAACAAAATACCTAACCCTAAAGGTTAGGTGTGGAAGTTATGGGTTCACCAAAAAAAATGACCCTTCAACTATTTAAAGGTGTTAAAAAGCAAATCAATTAAACATAAACACAAATAACACCCTAGATAAGGGGTTGAGTTTGATTAATCAACTAAAGAAGCTAATAAAGATTGAAGTTAAATATGACCTAAAATGAAAATAATATGGATTAGGGTGGTGTACCTTGAAAATGATATAATGTAAAATTTGACTAATGTCACACTATGATAGAGATCTAAAATTGAAAATCTAGAACTAGGTTTAAGTTTAGAGAATAGATATGACCAAAATAAAAGATTATGAGTGCCTAGGATGCAATTGTAGTAGAGATCCTATCTTCGATTCTATTCAATCTTGTCCCAAGTTGAATTTGGCCTTCAATAGTTGCAATACTTGTTTTTGTGGTGATGTTTGAGGTTTAAGTAAAACAAAATTCATGCTAAAGAGCACCATAGGGATTTCTATGTAAGGGTTGAAGTTCAAGACTTATTTGTCCCTTAGTTAAATGCCAAGACTAAAGCAATAGTAGAAATAAGAGATAGTGTGTAATTGGATATTGATGTAGATAGAGAGGTTGATGTGTTAGACCTAGAAGCAACAAACATGCAAATATATCAATTTCTCTGGAGAAAAAGATCTCTATGTGTTGTTAAAATTATATAAGAATGTTTACATTAAATACAAGAACTAGACATGTAAAATGACAATGACAAAGAACTATTATGTCTAGGAATGTGGGGCTTAGAATGTAAATAATTTGAACTTTAGAAAAGTAGGACTAGATCACATGCCATGATCTTATCCAAAGTACATTCTAGAAAATATATTGAGGTTGTTCGAAATAGAATGCTAAGGTGTAAGAGTGTTAAACTAGATTTGTATATGATTCATTTGAATATTGCTTTTATACATATATCATATTTCACTAATGTATTGTTTGACTCCTTTGGTTTTGAGTAAGGTTTCTCCTTGGTGAGAAAGAGTATCATGGGGTAGGATACTATCACATCAACATAGTGTGAAAGATAGAAATTTTAGCCATAGGCATATAGGTAGACCATCAAAGAAACAGAGCTGAAATAGCTAAACACTGTCAAGAGTAACGAAGTTGAAATAGGTATAAAAACTCCATAAACTGCCAGAAAAGTATAAAGAGATCCCTGATGCAGTAAGTCATTGTGAACAACAAACATTTCAGGTAAGTATTCCTCAAAGATAAATCACAATATAAAATATTAACAAGTCACATTCCAGGCGAGCAGCTTTGCCATGTTCAAATATTATAATAAAACCCTGCCTCGAACACCTCATAAAACTCCCCTGTGGCAGCCAGTGAAGCAAAGCTCATATAGTTGAGTTGTTTTGGTCTCTTCTTTTAAAACTCACATCCACAGTTTTCTTATAAATCTGTCAAGAAGTAGCTGAATTGGAGCAGCAATAAGCCATCCTCAGAAGCACATACTGAAGCTCAATGCAGCACTACTGAACAACACCAATACCCTGTACCGGATGAAACCTGTCTGCAGAAGCTATTGGCAATGTACACCAGCAGATAAAAGCCTATAAATGATGACTGTAAACCCCAACCATAAAGGTTGTAGCAGAATATCTCCAGAAGGGCTGAGATAACAGACAGAACAAGAAGCCATTCTTATTTGTATATCACATTAAGGGACATTCTTATTTGTATATTCGTATATACAAATATTTGTATATCACATTAAGGGAACATTCTTATTTAATCGAGAGATATGCATAAATATGATTGCTTTAAGATGGATATGGAAATATTTGCACATGAAAGAAATGATATAAATAGATGTTATATGAAGATATGGGAATTAATAGATGGAAAGATTTTTTTGATATGGATGCATAGAGGAAAGGAGATTTTTAGATATTAATAGGTTAGAATTGTAGGAAAGGAGTAGGGAGTAAAAAAAATCTAGTATTTTGGGCTTAGCCTAGTTATATGTATAAGTAGAAATTTTATCTTGTCTAATATTCTCTATAAGGATGTTTTTATGAAGCTAACTATATGTTTAAAATGAGTTTGTTGTTAATGGTTTTTCCATTATTTTATGGTGGTAATTTACTATCATCTATCATTTCTAACAAAATCCTTTATCTTAATTTTTTAAATATATTACCACAACTCAATTCTTATGTAAAACAAAAATTATGGGGCATGGAACTTCAATAAACAAATAGCACAATAGAATCATTTAACACCTCATTAAAGGTCAACAACAATTATTGATGGGCATATTCTTATGCACACATGAAAAAAAGAATAGGCCTAAAATTCATTTGCACACCTTTGATCAAAACATGTTAGGGCTTGAAAATTTTATCATAAATGAAGAGAACTACACTACTTGTAGGTAGATCTAGACAACCCAGCCATACCTCTAGTGAACCTCATGGTTTGACTTTCTCTCACATCTTACACCTTCTCAAGAACTCTTCCACCCACAAGAGTGCCTTTCTTGAGGATATAGGTCTAGGTTACTTAGCTCAACCCACTTCAACATTTCACATCAATAATGTTAACCATGACCTTCACCCACCTAGATTCCATTGTAAGGACATTACTTTCATAGTTGATTTTAGAAAATTATCTTTAAACACTAACATAGTTAGATGAGGTGCCCCCATGTTTTACCTGGAGGTCCAAGTTTATAATGACTACATTAAGCATGTTATGATCAACAACAAGGTTGTAGTTAATAGAGTCTATATTTCCCTCATCCAAAGGATGGGCTATGATTAATCTTATATTACTCACACTAATGATACCATCGAAGGTTGTGATAACTATAAAACTTCTACCATTGGAAATATTAACCTTTCTATCACTGTTGCTTCCAAAACCCTACCTATTAAATTATTTATCATATACAAAGAAGCTAGTTATAACATGGTTCTAGGATGGCCTTGACCCCATAGATTAAAGGCTATCCACTCTCCTCTATTTTAGGAGGTCACTTTTCTCCACCAAGTGGTGAAGTTTGCATCATCAAGGATGATCAAAATCCTTTCATTCTTTATAAATTTGAGTAGACTAGGAGGAACATTGAGTCTACCCATACCCATGAGACTTCCACAATTCAATCTAGAGTCAATGTCATTTAACCCAAGTTAATTAATAGGAAGCCTTGCCTAAATTTAATCTTAAAGATAAAATAAAAAAGAACATGAGACTCCTCAAGAAGGTCCCAACATAATTTCTATGGTTTCATCCAGCACCACCACTATTAATATTATTAAGTTTCTAGAAGAGGATAAATCTATTTTTCCTTTTGATACTCATTCAATAGGAACCTATGCACCTGCAAGCCTTACTTCTATTTACATCCAAGATACCCAAGATATTTGTATAGTTGGGACTAGCATCTAGAGACCCCCCCCATCAAGTTTCTAGCCATCTTATTACTATTATCATCACCTTAGATTAGTAAGAAGAGGATCATAATTAATTGAATATCTCTAATTAGGAGGTTGTTTCATAGCCTTTTGCCTAGGTGGCTTATCCTCTGCCTAGTTTGTTGGACCCATGAATCTTTAACAAATGATTTGTTTGACACACACTTTTTTTGTGTTTGCAAGCTAGAGATAAAAATGAACATGGGAATTTTATTCTAGCTACAAATAATAGTTAATTTGATTAGAATTTCATGATAGCTTCCTTTACTTTTTAGAATTTGTCTTAAAAAGTCTCAAACACTATTCTTGCTTTACATTATCCTAGATAATGTGGTTTCCTATTCTAAACATCTTGAGCATACCATGATTTTCCCATAGCTTGGTGTTGATAAAATTATTGATTTTGGTTCATGCTCACTCTACTCCTAGTTCCTTAATTAGGAAGTTAGGTCTACAACATTTGTAAGGATCTAGCTATCACATCTCCTATTTTTGTCTTAATAAGAGTTGATCTAAATATCCTAGCCTACTATGAGTGCCAAAGGAAAGAATGCATCATTTCTTACCATCCTAGTCACAACATACCTACATATATGGTGTTCATTGTTAGGAAAGGTGTCTCAACCTTGCAACTACAAAAGGTTACTATTATTCCCAATTTTAGTCTTTTCAAATACCCTTTATCTTGAAGAATGGTTTATAACTTTCAAAATTTCAAAAGGGGCTAAAAATGACAATGCTTACTATTTTTAGTAACTCTACATTTGAGCTCAGATGGACTCAAATTTTTTCAAAAGGTGTGGAACTGTCAAGTAAACATCTCAGGTGAGTTTTGACTCAAGATAATACCTAGATTGCAAGATATTAACGTTTGCATTTTTTGAAACTCTTGAAAAAAAATTTGAACTCAGATTTGAGGTAGTTAAAGGTCTCTAAATGCCCTAAAAGTTGTCATAACTAGTGAAGCTAGCTATAGCTTGATAGATCTCTTCACGAGCTTTTCGACGCATCAAACGATTCGTCAATCGAACACCTGGATCAAAAGTTATGACCTCCAGAAGTTGGACCTCCTATTTTGGGAAATGTGAAAACATGTTGGACACTTAAAAGAACTGTAAAGAGGAGAGTTAGACATGTCAGTGTGTGATTTGGCACATCACAAGGCAGCTTTGATTGGAGATAATTTGGGCACCACTTTTGGGTGGTTTTTTGGCTCATGGTTTTGTAATTACCATTGACGCTTTACTGTATATATATATCAGGAGCTTGAGATAGAGGTTGTGTGTAAGAATCTTATAGATGTTGAGTTACCTCCGGATCTCTGGTTGGTTATACTCCTGTGAAAACTCTCTCTGCAAGTATTTTGTAATTTTCTTGATTCTTGAATAATATATTGGGCGGCTTTGGAGTGTGGGTTTTTTTACTTGAAAGGGTTTTCCCCACATATATCTTGTGTTGTGAGAATTGTACTTGTTTTTGATGCGTTGTTACTTTTTTGTTATTGTGCATCTCATAATCTATAATTGTAAAAGATAAAAATTATCATAAATCTTTCCTCAGTAGATCAGTGTAGGAAGCATTTTCGCATACCTTGCTTCCTTTTAGTTGGTATCAAAGCCTGATCACCTTTGGGTTTTTTGACCTGATCTTCATTTGAGCAAGAGCTTATGCAGATGATTTTTGGTGTAGGAGCACCTAACACCAGGGGGCCTCCGTGAGGCATTTAAGTTTATGCTTGTTTAGAAAATCATGTTTGCATTGTAATAAGGTCTATTTGACCAATGCATTTTCATTTCAGTTTGTTTCTAGGTTCATTTTGTAAATCCCAAGTGACTTAGGGGACATTTGTCAAATTGTAACCGCATAATGCCAAAAATAGGTAGTTGGGCAGTTGGAGGTTATTTAAAACGGTTGTCTCTCAGCTGCTTGGACTGGTCTCCCAGCCGCTTGGAGTCAGTTTGGTACTACTCTGGGCGAGTTTATAAACCCAGGCAATTGAACAAAGTCAGATAGATGATATTGTAATCAGACCGAGAGGAAGAATTGAATGTAATCGAGCATTGTTAAGGAGAAATAAAGACTATTCTGTGTTGTCAATCTATTTTCCGTTCTCTGTAAATACAAAATTGCATAGCTATAGATCTATTTTCCTTTCTGTGTTTTCCCGTTGTTGCATTATGTCGATGTGAAGCATTCCACTAATAAGATTTCTATCGAAATCAGTGGAATGGCTTCATTGTACAATTATCTGCTTTCATTTTCTATTTTGTTTTCCTGTTTGGCGACGTAGAGGACCAAATTTGGTTGTGCACAGTAGATCGCCTAGCATCTCCATGTGCTAGGGTTTGGATTGGAGGAGTTGGAGTTGATTTGGTGAGACAGAGGCCATCGATGAGGCATTTCTCACTTAGACTGACGCAGATAGTCTGGCCAAAGGGAGGATCGAGCTGCTGAACAGAAGTCACAGCTTAAGGATTAGATCTGAGTGATCAGATTATCGACGGTTCTGGAGAAAGTCTGATCGATAGGGAAGGATACGCCGAAGGTAGATGCCATCGGGTAGAGAAGCGACATTGGCAGAAGAGTTGGAAGCATACAGCGAAGACAAGAGTCTCACTGAATGTAGATTGCGAATGCATATTGCAAAAGCATGTTGGGAATGTATGTGGAGGATGTATCTTTTGTCAGATACAAATGGTGACCAGTCGTAA
This sequence comes from Cunninghamia lanceolata, assembly GCA_027924645.1. Lineage (NCBI taxonomy): Eukaryota > Viridiplantae > Streptophyta > Pinopsida > Cupressales > Cupressaceae > Cunninghamia > Cunninghamia lanceolata. The sequence goes on from BSBN01001299.1 coordinate 821,296, forward strand.
TGGTGAATCAGAGTATTGCCACCGGTATCAGCAAGTCACACCAAGCATATACTAAGTTGGTGTATCGGCACATTGGCCAAGGTTCATAAGTGTTCGCCGATGGTATTGTTCATGCCGATAGTCAGGGATGTCAGACCTCACGTCAGAGTGACTATAACGGTCGGTGCGATAGGTTGCAAGGTGGCTGATGGTAGCTGTCTTACTGACTGAGGCTCCCCATCATATTGGTATCAGAGCTAGCGAAAGGTCTAGGTAGTTGTGTATTTGATTTCTGTCACTGAGAAGGCAGATGAATCCGATTCCTGTTGTGTGTGGGTAGACGATGATGAGGTCTGTCAAGACCATTCACCAATAGAGATCTGGCTGGAAGAGGGTGTAGAGTAAGGCCACTGCGAGAGAGAGTGGATGCATCTCCAGGATCTGCTGTTGGACGAGAGGAATGGGTCTGTGAAGTAGCATGTAGGATGGACAGCTGATTGAGCATTGTGTTGTAGTCAAATTGAGGATTTGCAGGAGTGTTGGCATTTGGGTATTGTCTGTGAATGTTTATGTCAGAAAAAGAAAGCGAAGGAGAGGCTAGCGATATGCCTCCAAAGGGGATGACCACCGAAGTGGTCAAGAAATTTCAAGAGATGGAAGAGATGATCAAAACTGGAGTCAAGGAAGCACTCCAAGCAGAATTGAAGGCAATGAAGATAGGCAAAAGGATGGAGGAAGACTTAGATGAAGAAGAAGACAAAGAGGAAACATAAGAGGAACAAGAAGGGGCAAAGATACTGGCTGAACAAAATCAATTCCTGGAAGCTTTTAAGGCTATTGGCAAGGACTCTTCAGAGGCTTGAATAGATGTTCCCATGATTAGTGGAAAGATGAATGCTGATGAAGTCATAGAGTGGATTGAGGCTCTAAACAACTACTTCGAATAAAGGAAGTTCCTGAAAGTAAGAGGGTTAAGTTTGTAAAAACTAAACTCAAACGTGTTGCCCTTACATGGTGGAATTACACCCAAGGAGAGAGGGTAAAGAATGGGAAAAGTATGGTCTCTTCATGGAGCAGAATGCTGGAGAAGATCAAGTCTCAGTTCCTTCCATTTGACTACGAGGTGCAGATTTACAGGTAGATGCAGAACCTTAAACAAAAAGATATGGATGTGGCTACTTACACCGAGGAGTTTCACAAATACACTCTTCGTTGTGGGTACATGGAGGATGAAAAAGCCAAGGTGGCAAGGTATCTAAATGGTCTGAGGATCAATATTCAAGATGAGATAAGTTTATTTACCCCTAAAACTGTGGAAAAATGCTTTCAAGTAGCATTAAGAGCTGAAGAGAAGCTGAAGAGGAAAGGTGAACAACAAAGTAAAGGAAGAGGTGACAGAAATTTTAGAGGCAGTTTTGGAGGAAGAAGTCCTAACCAGAGCCTAGTGGTCAGTCTAGCCAAGAAGAGAAAGTTGGAGACTCAAGTAGCAGAGGAGGCTATCGAGAAAGAAGGCCAAATGACAGAGGTGGGACAAATGGATCAGACAGAGGATCCAAGTTCTCCAACATGAGATGTTATAACTACAATCAGATAGGACATCAGGCTTATAAGTGTCTAGAGAAGGCCTCAACTTCTCATGGCAATGAGAGAAGAACCACATTGACTCAAGAAGATGCAGGGAGTGTGACATCTCCTAAAGTGAATTTACAATCAGAAGTGGGAGAAAGTTTGATGATCAAGAGGACGTTGCTCAAAGAACCAGTGAAGACTACACCATCACAAAGGAGAGCACTTTTCAGGATCAATTGCAAAAGCAAAGGTAAAATATGCAAGGTAGTCATAGATTCCGGTTCAACAAATAATATGGTGTCTAGGGAAATGGTGGATAAATTGAACATAGAAAGGATTCCTCATCAAACTCCTTACAGAGCATCTTGGCTAAGTGATAGTCAATCACTTTTGGTAGATGAGCAGGCATATGTTGATTTTTAGATTGGAGAATATCAGGAGAAAATTTTATGTGACATTTTGCCCATGGAATGTTGTCACCTACTTTTAGGTAGGCCATGGAAATTTGATAGGCAAGCATTGTATGATGGATATGCTTACACATACACCATCAAGAAGGATGGAAAGACTTTTGTGATGACACCATTGCAAGAGGATGCTGAAGCAAAGAAGGCAACCAAGGTAATTTTGGTGGGTAAGAAAGAGTTTGTGAAGATGCATGAAGAAAAGACAAGGAAAGTTGAGGATACCTCAAGGAGTGGGGTTACCAAAGATCACAGTTTGAAGGTGATTTTAGTTTTGAATGATGGAGATTAGATGGTAATGTCTAAAATGGATCAGAAGAAGGTCACAGAGCAGGTCTGCAAGCAGCCACAAGTTGATTGGAAAGAAAGAGATGCTATCATAGTAGGGACCATTGTTTGTCCTCTAGAGCCAACAAGAGTTGCAAGGCAAACATATCCTACCATAGCAGCAGTACAAGAAGCATCAAACAACATTTTGAATGCAGATGTTTAGGCAGAGATGATAGTAAGGAAGAATGGTGAACAAAGTCTAGGTTTGGTTGCAAGCACTCACTCATGGCAAGGTGTGAGTAGAGCCTACAATGCTAGGCATGAGTTTTTGATTCCATGGAAGCAAGTCGCAATCTAGATATCATGGGGAAGACATGATGCAGTGAAGGATGATGGTGGTGCAAGACACAGACTCAACTCATGGGACATGAGTTCTTTTCTAGGTGGGGTGTATGGTGCAGGAGCACCTAACACCAGGTGGCCTCCATGAGACATTTGAGTTTATGTTTATTTAGAAAATCATGTTTGTGTTGTAATAAGGTCTATTTGACCAATGCATTTTCATTTCAGTTTGTTTCTAGGTTCATTTTGTAAATCCCAAGTGACTTAGGGGACATTTGTCAAATTGTAACCGTATAATGCCAAAAATAGGCAGTTGGGTAGTTGGAGGCTATTTAAAACAGTTGTCTCCCAGCTGCTTGGAGTTAGTTTGGTACTACTCTGGTGAGTTATAAACCCAGGGAATTGAACAAAGTCAAATAGATGATATTGTAATCAGATTGAGAGGAGAAATTGAATGTAATCAAGCATTGTTATGGAGAAATAAAGACTATTCTGTGTCATCAATCTATTTTTCATTCTCTATAAATACAAAATTGCATAGCTGTAGATCTCTTTTCCTTTCTGTGTTTTTCTATTGTTGCATTATGTTGATGTGAAGCATTCCACTGATAAGATTTCTGTTGAAATCAGTGGAATGGCTTCATTGTACAGTTATCTGCTTTCATTTTCTATTTTGTTTTCCTATTCGGTGGCGCAGAGGACCAAATTTGGTTGTGCACAGTAGATTGCCTAACATCTCCATGTGCTAGGGTTTGGATTGGAGGAGTTGGAGTTGTTTCGGTGAGACAAAGGCCATCGACGAAGCATTTCTCGCTCAGACTGATGTGGATAGTCTGGCCGAAGGGAGGATCAAGCTGCTGAACAGAAGTCACGGCTTGAGGATCAGATCCGAGTGATCAGATTATCGACAGTTCTGGAGAAAGTCTGACCGATAGGGAAGGATATGCCGAAGGTAGACGCCATTGGGCAGAGGAGCAACATCAGTAGAAGATTTGGAAGCATACAACAAAGACAAGAGTCTCACCAAATGTAGATTGTGAATGCATATCACAAAAGCATGTTGGGAATGTATGTGGAGGATGTATCTTTCGTCAGATACAAATGGTGACTGGTCGTAACGGTGAATCAGAGTATTGCCACCGGTATCAGCAAGTCACACCAAGCATATGCTAACTTGGTGTATCGGCACATCAACCAAGGTTCATAGGTGTTCGCCAATGGTATTGTTCATGCTAATAGTCAGGGATGTCAGACCTCACGTCAGAGTGACTATAACGGTCGGTGCGACAGGTTGCAAGGTGGCCGACGGTAGTTGTCTTACCGACTGAGGCTCCCCATCAATTTTGAACTCTTTGTTGCAGGAAAGAGATGGTGAGCACATCTGGGAGGTTTGATATAGAGAAGTTCAATGGAGGTAACTTTGAGTTGTGTAAACTCAAGATGGAGGACTTATTGGTGGATAGAGATCTATGGCTCACAGTATCTGAAACCATGCCATTAGGCATGAAACAAGAAGTTTGGGATCTGATGGATTAGAAGGCTAAGGGTCTGATAAGACTCTGTTTGGCTAATTTAGTGCTCCTGAATATCCATGAAGAGAAGACTAAAAAATATCTTTGGAAGAAGCTTGGAGATGTTTATCAGGCTAAATCCCTGGTGAACAAGTTATTCCTATGAAATAAATTGTATTCTCTGAGGATGCAAGATGGAGGATATGGCATCGATCACATGAATACACTTAATATGCTTGTTGCCCAGTTGACCTCTGTTGGTGTGAAGATGGAGGAGGAGGATTGATGTATGACATTACTATGTTCCTTATTAGATTTGTGGGGTCACCTTGTTATGGCCACTGGGAGTACCACTACCACCTTCAAGATCTAGATGAAGTGGTTTCTTCATTTTTGTCTAAAGAGATGCGGAGAAAGTCTTCCGAATTGATTAAGGAGGATCTTGTGATTCGTGGTGGATCTAAAGAGAAGGGAAAGAAAAAGGAAGATCCAAATCCCATGGGAGATCTAAGTCTCTTAGAAAGTCTAAGGCTCTGTGTTGGAACTATGGAAAACCTGGTCACTTCTGCAAGGATTGCAAGGAGGAAAAGAAGAAAAAGAAGAACTATGATTCAAATTTTGAGAAGTCCTCTAAGGATGATAGAGAAGCATTTTTGCTGCCTTGGCAATGCATGCATCAAAAGATGTGTGGCTTATTAACTCTGGTGCAACTTTTCACATGACCTCTTGTCGGGACTGGTTTTTGAAGTGTGAAGAATATGATGGTGGGAAGGTGTACTTGGGTGATGACCCTCACTTAAAGATTGTTGGTCATGGAAGAGTCTTCATTCAATTCCTTGATGGACAAGTGAAGGGGAACAATGGTGCTCTCAATATCCCTAGTTTGGTATGGAACCTACTAACTATAAGTAAGTTGAATGAGGTGGGTGTGCAAGTTGTTTTCTCAAATGGAGGATGCAAGATGACTAGAGGAATTATGGTGCTAGCTAAGGGTGTTTAGGTTGGCACTTTGTTTTAGCTTGATGCATGCACTGTTCAGTGCAATAGTGCCTGAAGATGGAAAAGCTTCAAAGCATAAAACAGAAAAAGAAAAGCAAACACAAATGATTTTACTTTCCAAGATGCCCTTGAAGTCCTCCACTCCTTGATAAGGTTGAGGAAGTGCACCCAACTCCCTAGCTTTACCCAAACTAAATATTGAATATGTGGATATGCTCTCAATTGTAACACAATTTGGCATGGATTAGCTAAGAGGCTATGAGGAATGATTTTTGCATGGTAAGATTACTCAAACTTAGATGATCAAAATGACTTGTGGAGGGTCTTATTTATAGGCAATTTTTGAGGGATTTTGATCCAAGGGCTAGGATTGAAAGTTGAGATCAATGGATGAGATGAAATGAAGAGATCAAGGGATAAGATCTCATCAACAAAAATGGAGGGCTAGGAATAAAAATGAATTTTAAATTCATTTTTGGGGAAGGCTTTGCATTTAATGTGATGAGGACTTGTGAGGAAATAATATATTATTTCCTTGGGAGGATGTGGAATTAAAAATTTTATTTTATGGGAGGATGTGTGTCACATGTGACACATGGGCAAGTGTGGCACACACATGTGTGAGTTCAATTTTGGAGAAGAGTTTAGCATGGAAATAGAAAGGTTAGGTGGAAGGGTCATGTGACCCATTTGAATTAACCAAGTTAATCAAGGGGATTTATTTAATTAATATGGCTGGAGGAAATTAGTGGATGGGCTAATTAAGGCTTGGAGATAATTAAATAATAATTAATTTAATTAATTTAGTTCTAGGGGTCATGTAGGCTAGGGTAGCTAATTAAATAATAGCTATTTAATCAACTAGGCTAGGTGTAGGCTGATTAGTAAGGTAGATTAATTAAATAAGTATGATTTATATAATTAATCAGGTTTAGGAAAGTGGACAAATTAACTAAATAAATATTTAACATATTTATTTAATTAATTAGGATGATGTTGGTAAGATATAGTGCTGAATTAATTAAATTAATTTAGGACTAAGGGTAAATTGGTGAAGGATAGCTAAGGATGGATGATTAGGGATGATATAGGTTAATTAATTAAATAATTATGAATTTATTTAATTAATCGAACGAAAGGGGAAATTAGCGATATGGATGATGCAGAAATATGGTTGAAGGGTTAAGACATTTTAGGTGTCTACATTTGCCCCTCTTTGACATGGCATTGTGACCTAGTAGGGAAATGACATCAGGTCAAAGAATTTTTCCCCAGATGACGAGAAGGAGTGAAAATGGATGAGGGATGCCTCCTTGAGAGTTCAAGTGATAAAATTAATTTTTTCAGGTGAACTATCGAAAAGGAGGGAGTAGTGGGGAGAAATAAGTGCAGGATAGAAAATAGGGTTGATAGGAGAAAAAATGGATGAAAAGGCTAAGATTTGTGTCTTAGGGAGAAAAATAGTGAATGAGGGATGACATGGCAGCTATATATAGAAAGTGTGGGCCCAATATGCCACATTTGCATAATCTAAGCTTATTGGACGAGAGAAGAGGAGAGGGAGACATGGCACAACCGACATTCCCATGACTTGTGCATCAATCTGAGAGGGTGTGAGTATATGGATGTATGGCAGAGGCTGAGCCATATGTATGTTAGCTATACCTCACTTTGTGATTTTGGGTTTTGGGCTAGGTTAGTGAGTTGGGAAATGGGTAGTTAGGTAGATTAGCACTATCATGCAACCACATAGCACTATAGGGTTGTAGTTTAGCACCATAGGAAAAAGGGCAAATCCGGATGGTTAGCGCCATCCACCAAGGGTTTAGTGTTATCCTCTGGTTTAGCACCACACATTTAGGGGGTTTGTTGGTTTAGCACTATCTGTGAGCACTTTAGTGCTATCATCTTGATTAGCACAATATGGATGGGGATTAGTGCTATTGTCTTGTTTAGCGCTAGGGAAATTAGGGCTTTCTATGTCAAATGGTAGATTAGTGCCATTAGGCCAGGAATGAATGCTATTCTCTTGTTTAGTGCAATATGGTCTAGAATTAGTGCTATCCTTTGGTTTAGTGCTATAGAGTTCTAGATTAGCGCCAAAGCATTGTTTTGGGAAAATGAGTTGATTTAGGTAATTTTTTGAATGCAGATTCTAGGTAGGATATTGTAGTCGTGAGAGTGACGTGTTCCATTGGTGATGGCATTATTTACTCCTACAAATTTAGCTCGACTTGGGAGGATAGGGCTGCAGACTATTTTGGAGATGCCTCGATTATGGGTGCATCGAGCCATGATGACGACCCTAGTGGAGAGGTGGAGGAGCAAGACATGCTCCTTTTTACTTCCCACAGGTGAGATTACCATCACCCTAGAGGATGTATGGAGGATCCTTAGGATCCCCATATGGGGAGAGAGAGTGATCTATGATGTAGGCTCTCGAGTGGCAACTTTGGATAGAGCATTTGCGTCATCCCATTTAGTGTGCACTAGGGATCGACGGGAGATGAGATATGGATGGACTCAGGTGGATGGAGCTGGGTGGTTCACACTATATGTCTACGGGTTGATTGGAGGCATACTGATGATGGATCAGTGGTCACAAGATTTTTTGGTTGGCTAGGGGAGAGTGATCGAGGCGATGATCACTCAGGAGATAGTGTTTGGATGGGTGATGTGCTTGCTAGCCCAACTATACCATGAGATACATCTGGTTGTATATCATTTGGATGTGAGTTTGGGAGTAGGGGTGACACTACTCCATGTGTGGGCATGGGAGCACATCCACATCATGGAGCCTAAGTGTGCTTATGCGAGGTGATAGTTCAAGGCATATGTGTTTTTGTACTGGACACCTATCTAGTATACACATATGGGGTAGTTGAGATACTGGCGATGACAGCTAGATGATATGGATACGGTCATCTAGTGATTGTACATAGGTTTGATGTGGTTAGATGATCATATACACATGCCCTATATGTTCTAGCCTCAATATATGATGGGGTGAGGAGATCATACCATTGAGAGGTATATTCCGTCGTGTGTTATGTGACAGTTTGGGATGAGGCAAGACTTGCCTCAGGTGATGGGCATATATGCACAGGGACAAGTAGATGTGCTAACTTGGCCCACACAAGTGCAACCATAGGTGGCTTTGTTGGATTGGGTGGCACTGTAGCCAATGCAGTGGGACTGGGGCAGCCAGATAGTGGATGCGGGGACAACCCCTGCCTATGACATGTGGTGGCAGCAGGTGAGGCCTGTATGACTTAGTAGGCCAGATGTAGATCCCCAAGAGGAGGAGGAGCTATGAGAGGAGTACATGATGGAGGAGGTGGAGGTAGAGGAGGAGGGCCCAGACAAGATAGGCGACAGGAGGACAGGGACGTCTGGGGTAGGAACTTGTTAGACAGGCACCTGTAGGACAGGTGCTAACTGTACAAGCACATGTGGGGCAATAGGCACCGGTTGGATAGGCTCCAACAGTGGAACAAATACCAGATGTGCAGGTATAGGTGGGGCAGGTTCTAGCTGCTTAGGCACCTTCCGAGCAGGCACCAGTGGATGTAGGACGGGTGGGCTTTTCAGGTGCCAGGACATCAAGTGCAGGGACGTCAAGTGCAAGGACATTAGGTATAGGCCTTCATCCCATTCCATCTACTAGTCATTGACGAGTATGACTGAGAGGAGATGAGGAGGATATGGCGATGTTGTGGGCCCAGGTGGCGAGCCTGGAGGAGGTGGTAGCGAGGCAACAACATGATTTGTCCTTAATTATAATAGAGAGAGAGAGAGAGACAATGCTCTTGTACAGTTTCAGACATTATAGGGGGTACAAGCCCTATTGGATGGGGTGAGTGGTGGAGATGGAGACCCATAGATTCAGATGTTATAGGCCTAGATAGGTAATCTCTAGGGTTAGATGTAGGCACAACTAGCATAGATCACAGGGGAGAGGGATACTAAGACTATGCTGAGACAAGGCGTGGAGGTTAGAGTTCAGAGAGCTAAGGCCAAAGCATAGCAGACTGAGGCCCAGGTATCCCAGTTGTAGCAGAAGGTCACACAAATACAGGGTGTCATAGTTGGCACCAATATGGCATAGATGTGGGGTGACTATTCAGTGGCGCAACAACAACTACTGTAGATGCAACAGCAGTTAGCAGACCAAAGATCTAAGGCCGAGTATTACTACGGGGCCTACTACATAGTGGTTCCTGAGGGACAGATGGTGCCTAGCTATAGCTAGCACAACCAATCTAGGATGTCAAGTTCACATCAATCAGGCCATTCTTAGAGATCTGTACAACCACCGCCTCAGCAGCAATAGCCACCACAACATGCACCTATGGGGCCACCTCCTTGTCGTCGACCTGATTCTCATATGGACTCTACTAGGGTTTCCTCAGCCCATGGTTCTTGATTATATTTGTATGCCTTCAGGATTTATATTTTGATATACTTTAGCCTTCAGGGCATATTTGTATCATGACATTTGATTTTGAGCTATATATATAATGATTTTGGCGGTGATCTATGATGATGTATTATGCATTTATGATTATGGTTTTATGATGTATGATTTATGGATTATATGATGTATGGATGCATTAATGTTTATATGATAATTATTCATGATTTGATATGATGATTATGGATGGATGTTATGCATAGATGTATGGGTGTTATATAATCCATGTTTTATGGTTTCATGATGGATTATGATATGGATTATGATGTGGATTATTATGTGGATTGTGATGTATTCATGGTAAATGGATTAATGAGATGCTTAGATTATTATATATTATGGAAATAGATAAATGCAATGTGATGGAATATATGTTTAGATAAATAAACATATATTATGGAAATGGATGAATGCAATGTAATGGAATATATGCTTAGATTAATAAACATATATTATGGATAAATGATATGAAATGGAAATGGTTAATGTAATGGTATAGTGATGATGTGATGTACTGCAAATGATGTTATGGATGTTTGTCATGATACATTGTGATACTTAGAACAATGGGAGATGGGGTTGGGAGGTTTGGGGGATGGTTAGAATAGGTTTAGGGATGGTTAGGATAGGTTTAGGGATGGTTAGGATAGGTTAGGATAGATTTAGGGATGGTGAGTACTAAGTCACTAAATGCCACATTGTTAGAGGGGCTAAATGTTGAGTTAGTTTTGATGGGATTGGTTGTGGGATGGGAGGGTAGGAATTTATTGGATTGGTTAGGGTGGATGGGATTGAATGATTAGGGGACGGGATTAGTTAGGTCTATTAAATGCAAATCCAATTTGATGATTTTTGGGGATGAGGGGAGATTAGGGATGATGGGTGTGATGGGATATTGTGTTAATATTTTTTAGAGCAATCCTAGATTTATTATAGCAAAAGGGGATATTTTCACCAAGGTATGAAAGACCAAGGTGATGATACATATCCATCTTTACATGGACTAGACCCGCAAACAATAGGATGATCCCATGCATGCCCAAGGTAGTACAATCTTGTCTAGGAAATGAGAGAAGGGGACTCATAGCATAAGGCCTTAGTACACAAAAGGTTTGGGTAACCTTAGATGCAAAAGGAAAACAATATGTTATAACCGACCCTACATTTCACAAGATATGAATACTAGACTTGGAGTAATGAAACCAACCCACAAGCACAACATATGAAAAATAATGACCATGCCCCATTCTAGGTGTTTTCTACCATCGACCATGATATAGTGAGATCAAGGTAGCTTTGGAGCGATCCTTGGAATGAGACAAAAGATAAAAGTCAATAATCAAAAAGACCAATGAACCATACAAACAACCATTGTATCTCTTTCCAAGATAAGTGTTAATTTGATAGGATGATGGATTTTGCCTATTGTAGGAATGATATATCTATAAGGCAAGAATTAGTTGGATGATGTTGGATAAGAATTGAAAGATGGGAAAAAAAGATAGTAGGCTATGTGTCATGATTGTAGTTGGTTTGTTGATTGATGATTTTTGCATGAGATATGATGCTTTTAGGAGTATGCTTAGCAAGTGTATTGCTCTTGGGTTTAGGATAAGCTCAGGGAATAGGGACCATCTAAATAGGTTGGATGGGTGTACATGCATATTGGATACTTCCTTTGTATTCCAGACAGCCTACATACCCTATATCCATGGGATCAAGGCACATCAAGATGCGGGTGATGATGAATATGTAGTTCTAATTTGTAGTGATGATGTAGGGATGGTTCAGGATAGGTTAGATGATGGTTTTGTTGATGAGTTGGATGATGGAATTATGGTGCGTTGGATGATTGTTTTTGGGATTTTTTGGATTTTCAAATGGTTTTGGATTTTGTGGTTTTCTATTTTTTTTGGATTTTGGTAATTTTATGATGATTTTTTGGTTTTTTTCAAATTTTATGCTATACAAGGAGGGTATACCAGAATCCACTAACTTAGGAATCTGCCCTAGGTGGGTGATGAAGGGATGGGATGGTTGATGTTGAATGTTTGTTATTCCAAGCCATGAGATGGAGAGGATATAGAGTGATATGGAGTGATGTGATGGATGTGAGGACTTATTAGATGGTAGGACCAGCTGCTACACATGGTGCATAAGACAAGTTTTCACCATGGTGCTTATCCAAGGCATCACTGCAGTGATTTTCACCATTGGATGGCTTTATTGCACATGGGTTTTTCTTGATTTTTTAATTTTTTGCTTTTTTGCTTTTTATGTATTTTTTGACTTGGGATACTCAATGGCTTAGGCATAGAACTTTTTTAGGTGCATGATGTTCATAGGCTCATCCAGAGGTTACCTCTTAGGTGTTGCAAGTTGATAAGCTCTTGATCCATGGCTAGCTATGATGACATATGGTCCCAACTAATTAGGTTTGAATTTTCCCTTCTTGTGATGCTCTTGTAGGTTCCTCTAATTTTCCATAAGGACAAGGTCACCTATTTCAAATTGGTGGTTCTTGATCTTCTTGTTGTAGCTTCTACGTAGGCAGTTTTAATAGGCTTGGAGGTGATTAAGAGCATTCAGGCACTTCTCACTAGAAGTTCTATCTCATTTGGGCGTGCAACTCGATACTCCTCCTCAGTAATGATATTCTGTAGTGAAATTCTGAGAGAGGAAAGCTCGACCTCGATTGGCAAGATGGCTTTGGAACCAAATACTAGAGAGCATGGAGTGGCTCCTATGGGGGTACGGATGCTCGTGTGGTAGGCCCAGAGGGCGAGATTGAGTTGGAGGTGCCAGTCACGACCAACTTCATTAATCATCTTCTTTAGGATGCGTAAGATGGTTTTATTGGAAGCTTCAGCTTGACCATTACCTTGAGAGTAATATGGTGTGGAAAAGTGATATTGGATGTGGATTTTTTCACAAATAGTGTGAACTTCTTGGTTTTTGAATGGTTTCCCGTGGTCAGTGATGGCATATGATGTAATGGAGGATAAACTTGGTGATTTGGATTCCAGTGGTGTAAGTGAGTGGAATGGCTTCTACCCACTTAGTGAAATATTTAGTGGTGGTAATAATGAACTTATGTCGATTAGATGATAGTGGGTGGATTTTTCCTACAAGGTTAAGCCCCCATTGTGAAAAGGGCCAAGGGGTCGTAATCAACTATAGTTCTTGTGATGGTGCATGGATAAGATCACTATGTTGCTAACATGGAAGGCATTTCTTCACAAACTAATGGGTGTCCTGTTCCATAGTGGGCCAGTAGTATCATGTCCTTAGAATCTTCTTCGCTAGAATAGGTCCACTAGAATGTGCCCCACAAATACCTTCGTGTACCTCTTGTAAGGCCACTTTGGCTTCCCTAGAATTGAGGCATCGTAAAAGAGTACAGGGTAAAAGTACAAAGTTGTGTCACACTTTTAGCCAACTTATCAACACAAGTGAATTTAAGTATTTCTAACTAAAAATCAATTTTGGTCAAACATATGATCTTGTAAGATTCATTCTAGCTAAGTTAGATATGTCCACAACTTTTCCAACTAAAATTGTTGGATAAATGCATATATAGCACCACAATGAGGCCAATTTACCAAAAAAATAAAATTATTTGAAAAACTTGTTACTTCAACAACTTCTACTCATGTAAATAACATTTTAAAAAAATATATAAAAATACCCTTTTGTAGATCTATAAGTTTAGTTTATATATATATATATATATATATATATATATATATATATATATATATATATATTAATAGTTTAATTATTATTTATATTTTTCTTTTTATTTTTACTAAAAGTAGGTTATCAGCACAAAACATTAGGTTGATTACCATGTCAAGCAAAAATAGTAAAACTTATTAAAAAAAATTGAAAAAATATGATGCACTAGATAAAAGAATCTATATCTAGATGGTATAATTTTTTTTCTATTTTAGATAAATAGTTAATATGAAAGTTGATGTCGAATGGAAACAAATACGTTTTAATACACATGCATTTTAATATTTATTTCACTAGTACAAAAAGAGCAATATATTACTAAACAAACTACTAAAAACTACTTATAAATGACTAAACATGGTCACCTGACCATTAATAGTTTATTGCCAATCATTTATAATACAACTAAAATTGATGACTAAACCATTTTTAGTCATTTATTGGTTTTTTTGATTGATTGATTTGGTAGTATATTTAGTAGTTGATTTAGTCATTGATTGTTGTAATCTGGTCACTTATTTAGTCATTTTTTTTCACTAATATATTTAGTCATTAATTTAGTCATTGATTGTTGCTAACTGGTCACTTATTTAGTCATTTTTAGTCACTAATTTTTGTCCATTGGTAGTGTATTAAGTCATTAATTTTAATCATCATTTTGATCAATTTGGTAGTATATTTAGTCATTTTTATTCACTGATTTAACACTGGTCATATATTTAGTCATATTTATTCACTGTTCATTGATTTCTGTCAATTGGTAGTATATTTAGTCAATTTAATTATTAATTGACGTCAATTAGTAGTATATTTAGTCATTTTGAAGCTTGCATTTAGTCATTAGTATATTTAGTAGTATATTTTGAAGCTTGCACAATGAAACAACTTTGAGAAGGTAAAAACAACTTGTTTTATTGATAAAAAATGCTTACAAACAACATACAGATATGAAAATAAATTACAATGCTTTCTCTTTGCTAAAAAACCTTCATGTTTACAATACATAGCTCAAAAAATGAGCAAGAAACTAATTTTTTGAGTATCACTGAGCATAGAAGCACAAAGACATTCATAGATGTCTTCACAAATCCATGACTGTCCCATGAAGCCCACTGTCGGCCTAGTTCAAGATTACACTATCATCTCTGTAGAGATCCTGTCTCATGCACCCAACTTGCTCTAGTTCATAAGCTGCCACTGTGAATTGTTACCTGTAGCAATAAACTGTCCTTATCTCTGATGATTATGCCTCTGATGACTGTCATCTTTGCTAGGATGCCTCAATTGTCATGGACTGTTATTCAACAATATTGCCTTATGACTAGGCTATGCATTGTCCTAATCAAACTTGTAGCTTCTTGAAATTCATTGTCCAATCACTTGTCAACCTACTGTCATGCATTTTCCCTTTATAAAATAAAATGCCTCATGACTGCCACTACCTAGCTCATTATTCTAGCATGCTTTCACTTGTACTCTGCCTCCCATCAACGTAGAACACTGCCCCTCTATTGAATGCCTTGACTACCTTTGACATCACTGTACCTTTTCCAAATTCCTTGAAAATAGTTCATCACTACTATTGTTACCTAGCTATGCACTCTATGTCATCTACCAGACTGTTACAAGTTCACACAGTCCATCATTGGTCCTGTCACTTATCACATCACTATCATGAATAACTGTCATATCATATCATCACCTCTAATATAGAAATCAACATCCCATTATGATACTGCTATTGCAAAATATATGTCTTGGCAGATAGCTCATGATAACCCTCAACCTTGTTGCTGCTCACTTGTACAAACTCTATGGTACTATCCTGGGTGTGCATGCATCTAACATGAAGAGTCTTGACTATCATGAGATTTGGCACTGTCAAATGCACACTAGAAGGCTGTCTCCTTACCCCTTTAAATGCCTCTTGAGACACTAACAATATTGTAACCTTTGCATAGTTCTTCTCATTGACTCTAAGATTATCTTTTAATGTTTGCATGAACACTGCCTTTTACATGAATCTCTGCCCATTAACTGTTACTTGTAGGTTTTCTTCATGCATAGCTGGAAGCTCTTTCATAGACTGTCCTTTCAAACAACAAAGAGAGGACATGCAAAGAAAAAATATAGTTTCAGTACTTGATCAATGATTTTTTAAAGTTTTCCCAGTTGGACCATAATGAAAAGTCTATAGAACATTATCAATAAAAAACTAACAACCTTTGCCAACGTGTGTAAAGATAGACTCCATAACCCTTGCCAGCATCCTTCCTACCTGTGCCAAAATGGGAACATTGGAACACGATATGGACCTCTATCAAAGCATAATGAAATGGGGATTTTTGTCCAATACTATAGTTGGAAATACTTTGGCAGACATGTAAGCAAAATGTGGGAGCATAGAAAAAACTCGTGAATTGTTTGACATAATGCCTCAAAGAGATGTAATCTCATGGAATGCAATAATTTTAGGATATTCACAAAATGGATTTGTTGAAAGGGCTTTCAAAACTTTCAAGCAAATGCAATTGGTAGTTCTAAAGCCAAATTCTACAACCTTTGCTAGTATCCTCCTAGCTTGTGACAAAATGGGAGCTTTGCAATAGGGTATAGAAATCCATGAAAGCATAAAGGATAGAGAAATTTTGTCAGATGTTGTAGTGGCAACTACCCTGGTAGACATGTATGCAAAATGTGGAAACATAGACAAAGCACATGAACTATTTGACAAAATGCCTCAAAGAAATGTGGTCTCATGGATTGCAATGATTGCAAAATATGCACAAATTGAAATTTCTAAGAAGACTTTAGAAACTTTCAAGCAAATGCAATTTGCAGGTGTAAAGCTAGACTCCATAACCTTTACCAACATCCTCCCTGCCTGTGCCAAAGTGGGAGCTTTGGAACAGGGTATGGACATCCATCAAAGCATGAAGGATAGAGGAATTTTGTCAGATGTTGTAGTTGTAACAACCCTGGTAGACTTGTATGCAAAATGTGGAACCATGGACAAGGCACATGAATTGTTTGATAGAATGCCTCAAAAAAAATGTGGTCTCATGGACTGCATAGAGAGAGCTTAGAAAGAGCCTCCTGATCAACTATAATATAAAGGAGGAAAGAAGAATGAAGAGAGGTGTAAGTAATGTAGCCAAACCTGCTAAGAAATTTAGGGAAGACATCTATTGGGTATTTCATTTGGCATGATTTCTGCCTCACCTACTTATCTCTATGCAATCTAGGCTCCCTCGCAGCCCTACAAGGACTAGGGCATGAGGGTGCAGGATGGCGGGCTCTCCCCACATCACCGCAGAGGAACTTTGGTGTGTGCATGGGGATGCGGGAAGAGCAAAAATGTGGTCTCATGGACTACATAGAGAGAGCTTAGAGAGAGCTCATATGATTGAGAAGGTGGCATGAAACTTTCATGGTATGTACAATGATTTGAATGGTAGTGTGTTCATATTGTTAGCCTCCTGATCAACTGCAATATAAAGGAGGAAAGAAGAATGAAGAGAGGTGTAAGTAATGCAGCCGTGTAGGATAAACCTACTTAGAAATTCAGGGAAGACATTTGTTGGGTGTCTCATTTGGCGTGATTGTTGCCTCACCTACTTATCTCTATGCAGTATAGGCTCCCTCGTAGCCCTGCAAGGACTAGGGCATGAGGGTACGGGATGGCGGGCTCTCCCCGCATCCCTGCAAAGGGACTTTTGTGTGTGTGTGAGGATGCGGGAAGAGCAAAAATGTGGTCTCATGGACTGCATAGAGAGAGCTCATATGATTGAGAAGGTGGCATGAAACTTTCATGGTATGTATAATGATTTGAATGGTAGTGTGTTCATATTGTTAGCCTCCTGATCAACTGCAATAGAAAGGAGGAAAGAAGAATGAAGAGAGGTGTAAGTAATGTAGCCGTGTAGGATGAACCTACTTAAAATTCTAGGGAAGACATCTATTGGGTATTTCATTTGGCGTGATTGCTGCCACACCTACTTTTCTCTATGTAGTCTAGGCTCCCCCGCAGCCTTACAAGGAGCCATGGCATAAGGGTGCAGGATGACAAGCTCTCCCCGCATCCCTATGAAGGAACTTTTACGTGTATACGGGGATGCAGGGAGAGTAATTATTGATTGATATACACAAAATGGTTTTTTTGGAAAGACTTTACAAACTTTCAAGCAAATGCAATTGGTAGGTGTAAAGCCAAATTCCACAACCTTTGCTAGCATCCTTCCTGCCTATGCCAAAATGGGAGCATTGGAACAAGGCATGGACATCCATCAAAAAGTAATGGATAGAGGAATTTTGTCAGATGTTGTAGTTTTAACTGCCCTGGTAGACATGTATGCAAAATGTGGAAGCATTGACAAGGCATGCGAACTGTTTAGTAGAATGCCTTAAAGAGATGTCATCTCATGCAATGCAATGATTGCGGGATATGCACAAAATGGATTTTTTGAAAAGGCTTTAGAAAATTTCAAGAAAATGCAATTAGTAGGTGTAAAGACAAATTCGACAACCTTTGCCAGCATCCTCCCTGCCTATGCCAAAATGGAGCTTGGAACAGGGTATGGACATCCATCATAACATAATGGAAGGGTGATTTTTGTCAGATATTGTAGTTGGAAATGCTCTTGTAGACATGTATGCAAAATATGGAAGTATAGATAAGGCACATGAACTATTTAATGGAATGGCTCAAAGAGATGTCATCTCTTGGAATGCAATGATTGTAGGATATGCACAAAATAAATTTTTTGAAAAGGATTTAGAAACTTTCAAGAAAATGCAATTAGCATGTGTAAATCCAAATTTGACAACCTTTTCCAGTATCCTGCCTATGATATCATGGATACCCGCTCTCCCGCAAGCACTTCAAGTCATGCTTGTAGTGATGTAGGGCTTTCTCGCATCATTGCAGGCATGACTTTAAGTGCTTGCGGGAGAGCGAGTGATACAGTGGTATCTAATTCCTAAGATAAATGAAGAAGCAAGACAAATTTTTGTAATATATTTGTACAAAGCCATATTTTTGGGAAAGCCGTGCATCATCGCAGGCATGAGTTGAAGTGCTTGCGGGAGAGCAGGTATCCATGATATCACATTTCTTTGAGGCATTTTTTGAAACAATTCGCTTGTCTTGTCTATGCTTCCACATTTTCATGTATGTCTAGCAGGGAACTTGTAACTACAACATATGACAAAAAAACAAGGATCGCTGAGTCTGATACACTTACTTGGGACTATGCATTCTTAGTGTATCTTATTCTTGTGGCTATGAGGTGGAAGTTTTAACTATCCAAGTGATGGGTTCAGAATTTTCACAATCACGATATGGTGGTCATTGTGAGAGGACTGTCATAGTACAGTAAAATGCCAAGCAAAGATGATGAAAGAACAGTGACCAATTTGATTAAGGCAGTGACTTCACAAATGTTGAAGGGACAATCCTAGTATCTTTGTTTTGAAGGTCAGTGATTTCAACATTGGAAGACAGTGCTGCAGATTCTTCCATGCCATCAACTTCAGGAAACAACATAATTGGTTGGAGGAGCTTCTCATTTTACACAATGCAGTTCGCCAAGCTCATTAGAAACTGTACATAAATATAAAAATTTGAAATATGAACCTAAGAATGAATGCATATGAGATTATTCTTTACCTCCAAGTGGGACCCTTAGTCTTCAAGACATTATCAATACAGTGGTATATTTTCAAGGGCAATGCTTTCAACCTACAGGGACCTTGCATTCTGACATGAATGGAGGAAGTTGTCTAGCAGTCTAGGTTGGTGATCTTCAAGAGTTTTGTGTCAACAATGATTTCAATAAGCTATGTTTCATATGCCTTATATGGTTGTTAAATGCTAAGGCATGAATGGAAATTTATTCAAGTGCTATTCAAGGCCATTGAATTCAAAGATCTATCCTCGAAGTCATTTGCATATGATGATTGAGAACACAGTGAGTAAGAAGTAAAAGAGCACTGGATCATAGCACTGTAAAATGGTCATGAGTTTTGCAATGAACTTCACTGTTCTTTTGATCACAAAGGAGATCAAGATAATAACCAACATACTGATGTGCACAGAGAATGTTCATGGAGGAGTACAAACTTCCTTACAAAGTAATTACCATAGTAGAGTTTGAGGTGAATTGCACCTACTATTTTATGTTGATATGGATATGTTCTAACCTATAGTTAATTGTTGTAGCATAACAGATAGGCTAAATAGTTGTTCATATACCATTGTTTCTAATTCAAAATTGTTATACCTTATTCTAGGAGCAAATCACAGGGGGAGTCTATACATAAGACACCATTGTTTCAAATTCAAAATTGATGGCTCTTTCACAACTGTTTGCTTCATTTATTTGATCTAAGACAACCTGTTGTATAGAAGATGCTCTCAAAATCACAATACAATCCTTTATTCTAGGAAGAATGTTTAGAATCTTCCCATCATAACAATGAACAAAAGCATCAGTCATTAACCTAAACTTTGCAAGAGTTTCATCAAATTCTACTTTTACACTCTCTTTTCCATTCTAAATTTTATTCCCAATTTCATTCATGAAGAACTTCCTCAGCCTGTAGATCCTAATGTCAGCCATAACTATACCATGTGTCGAGGATAGCTTCAAGTTTTTACCCAAGAAGCAATTGACAAAATTTGGCCTTACCAAATACAATGTGTTGAAAAGCTCTTTGAAGTTATTCTGGAAAAGAGTTCCTAAGAGTATAATGTGCAGTTTTGAATTAACCTTTTTTGCAAGAATTCCATTGTATCTGGTAAGGACACATTTTTTCAATTGTTGTTTTTTGTCAAAATTTGGCCTTACCAGATACAATGGAATTCATGCAAAAAGGTTAATTCAAAACTATGCATTATACTGTCAGGAACTCTTTTCTAGAATAACTTCAAATAGCTTTTCAACATATTGTATCTGGTAAGGCCAAAATTTATCAATTGCTGCTTGGGTAAAAATTTGAAGCTATCCTCAACACCTGGTAAACTTATGGCTAACAGCAGGATCTACAGCCTGAGGAAGTTCTTCATGGATGAAATTGGGAATAAAATTTAGAATGGAAAAGTAGAATTTTTTATGAAACTCTTGCAAAGTTCAGGTTAATGACTGATGCTTTTGTTCATTGTTATGATGGGAAGATTCTGAACAGTCTTCCCAGAATAAAGGATTTTACTATGATTTTGAGAGCATCTTCTATACAACAGGCTATCTTAGTTCAAATAAATGAAGCAAACAATTGTGAAAGAGCCAGGAATTTTGAATTTGAAACAATGGTGTCTTATGTATAGACTCCCCCTGTAATTTGCTCCTAGAATAAGATATAACAATTTTGAATTAGAAATAATGGTATATGAACAACTATTTAGCCTATCTATTATGCTACAACAATTAATTATAGGTTAGAACATATCCATATCAACATAAAATAGCAGGTGCAATTCACCTCAAACTCTATTGTGGTAATTACTTTGTAAGGAAGTTTGCACTCCATGAACATTCTCTATGCACATAGCCAAATATTTAAAGTTCTTAACCAAAGATCCAAAAATGAGTATCTTGTCATTGCAGGACTCCTACTTTTGCTCTGAGTATGACAGTACCTGAGCTTCTGGTGTTTCTAGATAAAACCTATAGTGGAAAAGTGTAGTCTCCATCTAAAGGAACCATCTTCGGAGCTCTTCCCTAAAATGAGGGTTGAAAACATTAGAAGAAAAGCAATACCATAATTCTAAAGTAACAATTTGTATCAAGACAAATGTCAGAAAGTGATGTAGGAGCATCCAATGGTGTAAGGGCAATCTTGCATCACTCAAAAAAAAAGATGTGTTTCAACATTGTTGATGTTCTTTACATTTCTTTTCAAAATTTGTGGTTCTGGTTCCATAATCGCTTGAATAATGATGTAGAACTTTTAATTTTTCCAGAATGCTATTTAAAAATAACAACCTGCTATTTTTAGAAAGTTTGCATGTGGGCACAGATTGAAGTGAAAATTTATAGGAAGCTTCATAACTGAAAAATAAGACCTTTGGCAAAGGAATCACGCAAAGATCATTTGTAAACTAAAAGATATTAAAGTTTCTGTTTCCTAAAAAATGCCTGAAAATTATTCAAACTTAGGTTTGAGGCACTAAACGGCCCCGTACGGGCCCGAAAATGGCTGGAACTAACTGAGTTGGTTCTTAGTGCATAGAGCACTCTGCGAGCTTTCCAATGCATAAAATAGTTTGTCAATCGGACACCCAGATCAAAAGTTATGGCTCCTGGAAGTTGACCTATTTTTGGAGGGAGATGTAAATTTCAAAACTAGGTTGTTGGCTGCCAAAAAAAGGCTATTAATAACCATTCTTGGGAACCTTGGGCAATAGTAGAGTTAAGGGGGGAAGCTTAGAGTCAAGAATAGGTGAGAAAATAGAAACCCTAGCTGATTCAGGGTTACATAAGGTAGATGATTCCAAAGTCTTGCGAGAGGAAGCTGTAATGTGTTGCAACATGTGGAGGGTTGATTCCTCTAATTGTATTTGAGCTTCTGTAATGTAATAAGTTGTCCAAATCAATAAAAGAAAGTTCTATTTTCTGTGTGCAATTTTTTTTGTTGTGTGTTTTATGATTTACCCCCTTCATCAAGTGGTATCAGAGCAAGGGTTCCTGAGTGTGTAGACAGATCACCGACCATGGGGCAATTTGCACTAGGACTTGAGGTTGTGGATTTTCTGTGGAGATAAAGATGCCTCCACGAAGAAATCGTAATGGGAGGAATGCTTTGACAGAAGAGGGTTTTAGAGCCCTGCAAAGGCAAATCGATGCATTGCAAGAGGAGCTGCGTAGAGGGTTTGATCCGAGAACAAGAGAAGAAAGCAAAGATGAAGTTGAAGAAGAGCTATCTGAGGAAGAACAAGAAGCTGTAGGAGATCCTACAGAAGTTACATTGTTAAGGGCTATTTCTAAGATTGGAAAGAGGCCTAGAATCAAAGTTTCTACATATTCTGGAGATTTGAATCTAGAATAGCTTATTGATTGGATCAATGACATGGAGGAATATTTTGAGTATGAAGATGTGGAAAACCCAGATTGGGTCAAGTTTGCAAAAATAAAATTGAAGGGCCATGCCAGTATTTGGTGGAAGGAGGTCTAGTTAGAGAGGAATAGAAGAGGAAAAGGAAAGATCACTAGATGAGATCAGATGGTGGAGAAACTAAAGAAGCAGTTCATTCTTGTGGACTATGAGATGGAGTTATTGAAGAAGCTGCAAGGATTGAAGCAAGGAAACAAGTCTATTAGGGAGTATATGGAAGAGTTTTATAAGATTACTAGTGAACCAGTCATGCAGAGGCTAATAAGGAGAAGGTAGCCCATTACATTAATGGGTTGAGACCAAGTATTCAAGAGGAGCTGAGCTAGGTCAGAACAACCACCATAGAAGATGCATACCAATTTTTCCTGAAGGTGGAAGAGAAGCTGAATAAAAGATTTGACAGCAAGCAAAGGGGAAGAGGTCAAGGCAGAAGGACTAGTGGAAGACCCTATAGGGGCCAAAATGAAGATTCAAAGAAAAGTGAAGAAGATGGCACCAGTCGAAATCAGAGAGGAGATAATACCTACCGCCCTCATGACCAGAACAATGGAGAACAAAGAGGAAGAGGAAGAGGCTGACTTGGGCAAGAACCTAGAAGAGGAGGTTTCAGAGGAATCTGTTTTTAATGTGGAGAAGAATGGCATCGAGCATACGAGTGTCCACAACATCAAGGAAGGACAAATAGAAGACCTGAAGGCAATGCATGAGTTGCACATGTAGATGAAGATGTGCAGTCTGAGCATTCTAAAGATGCTGAAAGGGGAGAAACCCTAGTTGTCAGAAGAACTTTGTTGAATGAGGAGAAAGAACCCAATCAGAGGAAGAGTCTATTCCGCACTAGGTGCAAATGTGAAGGTAAGTGTTGCAAAATTATTATCGACAGTGGAAGCACTGACAATCTTGTTTCAGAGGAGATGGTTGATAAGTTGAAGTTGACAAGAAGAAAACATCCACATCCATATCAGATTGCATGGTTACAGAAGGACCATAGAGCTTTGGTCAATGAGCAGTGTTTAGTAAGTTCAATATTGGGGACTACCATGATGAGGTGCTGTGTGATATCATACCGATGGATGCATGTCATATGCTATTGGGGAGGCCGTGGTAGTATGATAGGAGTGTTGTCCATGATGGTCATGCAAACACATATTCCCTAACAAAGGATGGAGTTCGTCATAAGTTGAAGCCCTTGAAGGAGGTGGAAGAAAAGGTATGTAGTATTGCCAGAATTTGCTTGGTAGATGGTAGAAATTTTTTGGAAGATATGAACCATGAGCGTCATTGCTTTGCATTAATTCCTAAGATCAGTCAAGAGAAATGTGAAGATGTACCTGTTGGCAAGAGACACTATATGGACTCATGAATGTTGTCATTGATGGCAACAAAGGATAACCCACACATCCGTAGGACATGATGAGTCTCTACCGGAAGGCAGATTGCACAGTGTTGTGATCCGGTAAGCAAGAATAGAGCATGTGGTGAGCTCCGACAGTCAGGTCCGGATCTCTCAGAGGAAGTATCTTGGTGAAGTACGGATTTGGGGAAGTCAAGAGGACTACCTTGACTAATATATTCCAAGGATTTAGCCTCTGGTGATAGATGAAGAAAAAGATATGAATACTTCAGTGTCGGGTTCCTGATTGGCAGTGTGGACAGAGGAAGAACTGACTGGCAGAACATCAAACATTACTCCGGATGTGTTACTGATGATGGTAAAGATTCTTAAGGCATAAGTTATGATTGGCTGACATGATTGATGACTTCTACAAGTATATCCTTGATCCACATTACTTGGTAACCAAGGATTCAGCTGACAGATCAGAGTTCTTGGAAAATATTGACTATTCTGGATGCCGACTAGAAAGGTGATGAAATCACTTGTGCGGATATATATACAAGATGGATTTAGTTGTGAGAGGTGTCGTGGTTTTTGGTGAAGTGAGAATAAAAGCAGTAGAGCAGAGTGAAAGTAGTAAGGCAGGTCCAACATGTGAAAGGACAACAGCACTAAGGAAGAGAAAGGATGAAGTGCAGCAGATCAGTGTACTGAGTTTAACCGGAACTGAACTCCAGCATATGTAGATGCTCCTTATTAGTTCAAGTATTGTATTACGCTCTTTATAAATTGTAGACAGTGAGTCTCTTGTAGGCAGTGGGCCTCTTGTAAGCAGTGTGCTCAGGCAGTGAGCCCTAATTGGCAAGTGCCATTTTGTAATTCTATTCTTCTAATAGAGAATACAATCTTGGGTTAATCACCCCGTGGTTTTCTCCCCTAACAGGGTTTCCATGTCAAAAATATTGTGTCATGTGTATTTCCATTTAATGGTTATGTTTGCTTGTTTGAATTGATACTGCACTAATTATTAAGAAAGTTTAGAAAGATGAAAGAATTAAGATAACTGATTCACCCCCCCTCTTAGTTATCAACAATTGGTATCAGAGCCAAGTACCTCCTAACAAAGCCTAACAGCTTGAGGAAGATCTGGGAATTCAAATGGATGTATATGGTATAAGGGAGCAACTCAAGACTGCCCTTGATGATCTTGAGCAGTCAAACTCTGAAGTCAATGAATTAAAGGAAAGACTCAAACAGGCTGATGATTTCATAAAAGAACTAAAAGACAAATTGAGTCTCTCTATGAAAAAGAGAAAGGAGCTACTTCAACAACTGGCAAGTCAAGGTGAAGCCAATGATACAAATGGAGATCTGAAGGAGAAAACTAAGTTATGTGAAAAGTTATCAAAAGAAATCATTATGGTAAGACATGAAATGGAATTAGGAGTTATGAAGTTTACCCAAGAGGTTGAAGAGAAAAGAAAAATTGAAGATGATCTAAGACAATCTCTCAAGGAGAAATCAGAAGATTGCCACAAGATGGATAGAATTATCAGACATCTTGAATTTGATCTTGAAGATGCTAAAGATAAGGAAGAAAAACTTGAGGATCGAATTGTCTCTCTTAAAAGGGATCTTCAAACAACAAATGAATATAAAGAGAAATTCAAGATAAGCTCTACTCAACTTAAAGTTCTTCTTGAAAGTCAAAAGAGAGTAGATGACAAGTGTGGCCTGGGGTATGAAAAAGGTGAAAGCTCTGGATCTGGTCAGAAGAATTTTGGATTAGAAAATCCAAGGAACAGGCCTAAAAGACCTCCGGTAAGGCAGCCTAATGCTCAAAGATATCCATCCTTCAATGGATACTGCCACAACTGCAATAACTTTGGTCATAAAGCTAATCAATGCAGAAAGAGAATGAATTAGACTAATACATCCTTCTTTGGATAGTGTTTCAACTGCAAAAGGTATGGTCACAAATCTCATGAATGCAGAAATATGCAAATAAATAATTCATTCAATGGTAGATGCTTTGCATGCAATAGAATGGGTCATATGGCTAATCAATGCAGATCAAGAGGATATCAATCAAATACACAAAGAAATGTTGTTTGCCAAATTTGCAATAGATCCGGTCATATTGCAAAATTCTGTAGAAGCAAGAATCAGGACAAAAGAGGTCCGGTACATCGTAATCAGAATCAAGATAAGGGAAAACAAAAAGTGAATGCGGATGAAGTTCAAAATGAGATGAACAAGATTTGGGTGAAGAAAAGTATAGAGAATGTAGGGGATGGATCCGCACTAGACTCTGGTGTTGATATTCCTTCCAGAAATTAAAAAGTGAGCTTTAGCTCAAGGGGAGACACAAAGAAAACCTTGTTCCCCCAGCCAGTCAATTGGTGCCAGAACTGGCACAAGAAGAGTTACGGATTAAAGGGTTCAAAAGAGAAACATCCAAATAAACTATGGTTAAGATTTGGAAGATCCGCAAGATGTTTAAGATCAAGATTGATATGGTTCTTCAAGTCATTCGAATAAGGCAAACCAGAATAACTTAGGTCGAGCATTTATTGCAACTTGGTTTTAGGGTTTGCAGAACAATATAAGGGTTCTTATTAAACATTTGCTCATTCTGCATTCAAGAAGAAGAAAAGAGTGCTCTGCAACAAATTTCCTCAAGCCCATCAAAGATTATTTGCAGAAGTCAATTCTTCTAGAAATCGATCCAGCTCACTCCGTGAAACCTAAAGGTGCAAAAGGTATTTTCCATTCTCAAATATCTCTCTGCAAATCTTTTGAAAAGATGTCTACTCTGAATATTGTGAAGATCACTGATAGGCCTCACCCCAAATTAAAGAAACATCCCTATAAATCCTTGGATGTAGATCACCTAGGAGCATTTTCTAGTATTCCGCATGGTGTGTTGCATACAGAAGATATTAGGGTTTACATACACATGAATATTGAAGAGTTCGGGGAATTCAAACTAAGAGATATCTATCATAAACAATTGATAGATGATGCTTTTGAACTTAAACCTCAATATAAGGGCATCCAGTAGAAACATTTTGATCAGTTCATTCATTTCCCCTGCTTTGAAGAAGATGAATGGGTCTGGTATGTATTGAGTAGGATGCATGATAACTTCCTATGGCTGAACAGACCTTGCAAAATCACTAAGGAGGCAATTAGGGCAGTAACCAGCTTATACTCCTCCGGAGGGATACTTGTCCTCAAATCTGTCAAAAACCAAACTGTAACTGAGGCCACCAGATCAAAATTTGATAAGAGGGCAATGACCATTGAAGATATCATGGACCTAGATATCAAGTTTGCATCTATGATAATAGGGTATAAGATATATCATTCCAGTAGGGAGAATTCAGTGTCCAGAACTACAGTGTATACTGCCTATGAGATGTTGAGAAAGAATGCAGAGTATGATCCCTGTGAACTTCTTCTAAGTCAATTGATGGAGAACATACAAAAGATCAAAAAGGACAAGAAGAACTCCTTTAAATATGGTGGACTGATATTGTGTTTATTTTTCTACTTCATGAATGAGCTGCCCAGATCCAATGGATGGGCATGGCAAAATAACAAACCGGTAGCAATTCAAATCAGAGATTACTTGCATGAACTTGGGGATGCCAAGGCAAGGAATACAACTCTGTGGGGGTACTTTAAGAACTTCCAAAATACTATGCAAATCAGAGAAAGAATCCCAAAATCATTGGTTGAAAAATATAAAGATACAGTGTGCTTCATGGTAGACACTGATCAATGCCTAATGGAGGCAGTAGAGCCAAGGACAGTCTAGATCATGCCTGTGAGGTATGAAGTTGATGAACAAATTGTGGAGCTGCATGTTCAACACATGCTAAGTTAGCCAAAGGATCCAAAGGCAAAATGGTTTGGGACCTTTGAAGAGCTAAGTGTAAAAGTTCATGTGGAACTCAGACAATCAAAAATAAAGAAGAAAGTGAGAAAAGAAGTTGAAAAAGTTGCCAAAGGCTTAGGCATCTCAAAGGAGGCACTTGATGCCAATAGGGAAAAGATGGAAAAGGTTGAGGAAGAGAAGAAATAGGCAAAAAAGGGAAGTAAGGAAAGTGCTCCAGTAGAGTCTTCCACCCAGACAAGATCATCAAATAGATCCGTACCTGCCACTGCTAAAAGCTCAAGGACATCAAAACTGAAAGCAAAATCATTCGGCAGAGGAGAGAAAAGAACTAAAAAAAAGGCCACAAGGTCTTATGTCAGTTAGAAGGATGATGAAGAAACTGAATCGGATGAGGAGATAAAGAAAATGAAGAAGGAGAAGAAGAAAACATCTGGTGAACCCTCTACCGGTCAAGGTGAAGAAGAAAAGGTAGAAGAAATTGTAGAAAAGCCCACTCTGTCTTTAGCTGATGTCATCAAATCTGTCACTGTGGATGGAAACCTTCAGCCAATGGCTGAATTCTATGATGATTACAATGAAGCAGACCAAAAGATCTTGCAAGAAGCAGCAGTTAAGTATTTGAACATATATAACAAGGCTTTTATTGAAATTATATCTCTTATTCCCAAAAGCCTAGAAAAAGAGTTAGAAATAAGAAAGAATACTGCCATGGCAAAAGATCTTGAGATCTGGGAACAGATAGCCATTCAGCTATATCCTTCAATTGATTCAAAGCAAATGAACATGATCTTCAAGGATTGCAATGATGAATTTCGAAGCAAAGCCAGAATGAATCAGCTCATGCTTGGTGAGACTGACAAGATAGCCAAGGAAACATAAGAGATCCTCAGGAATGCATTCAAAAGATTCAATCTTCTTGTTATAGAGGACTTGGGCATTGATCCTTCGACCACAGGTGTTGAAAAGGAATCCACTGAGGAAATGACAGAAGAACTAATGGATGCTGGTGAAGATAAGGGCTTGGAATTCTCTGCTCCGGAAGAGGTGGCCCATGAAAAAACAAACATCACTCCTTCGGTTTCCCCTGTTGACTCCGGATCCAAAGGAGAAGAAAGAATACAGGAGAAAGAAATAGAGGTGAAGGAAAAAGAAGATGATAGTACCAAGGTTGTAGAAGGAGAAAAAGCTCCAAGAGATAGTTCTAAGACTACAGAAGAGAAGAATAATCTGTCTCCGGCAAGAGACATTGCAGAAACTGTCAAAAAGTTCTTAGACAAAGAGACAATGGAAATTGATGAACCATAACTTCTACAAGGGCCATTTAATTTTGACTCTCTTTCTCTGGTACAAACAATGAAGATAGCTTCATTTGCTAATGCAAAAGCCAAAGAAAAACTCCTGAAGTCTCACATGGAAGACTGTGAGCTTATAGCAGCCACATCTGGAGTGTTAGAAAAGATCATGCCATCTTTTCAAAAGGATCCCTTAGCCTCCTTATCTGGTAATCTCAAATCTCTAGTCAATAGTGTTAGTGTTGCAAGGTGTGACCCTTGGTCTTCTTGTTCAGCACTATGCTGCGGTGGTTTGTGACAAGGGCTTAACCACCTCACATGCTTGTTAAGTCAAGTGGTTGTATCAGGTATTAATAGGTTGATCTTTTGGTGCAACGGCAACTAACAGTTAGCACACATTTTGATTCCCTAGAGAAGTCAGCAGAAGATAAGGTCTAGAAGAAATTCATGGCAAAAAGATTATCAGAGGTACAAGGGTTAATAGCTAATGATAGGAGAAATATGAATATTGGGATAAAGAGCTTGGAAAATGCTCTTAAGGATGGAGGATATGTATACAAATTTTGTATATCCTAGACCACAGTAACATCAGATATTGAGAAGAAAGTAAAAGAACAGGAGAACAAACTAACAAATCTATCAAAGAATTTTGATCCTCTCTCATCTTCCATAATAAATCAAGAATGTCAGACTATTGCAGTCTTGAATGAAATCAAGAAGCTGGAGAAGGAAAAGAAAAATAGAATAAGTAGGTTGGGTGCACTTAGAGGGATAATTATCCCTAAGTTAGAGGCCATGCATGAGGCCATAAAAGAAGCCCAGATCACAGCCCGGACCAGTGATCCGACAAATCTAAAAAGGGCAGATGCATTTGCATTCCTGTTAAGCAGTCATATATCAATTTTGGACAGAATGGAGCAAAGTTGGGCAATAGAATTCATCCAATTGAAGACAACTTTTGCAGACATTCTTTAGTATATGTGAGTATGTTATATGTGGCTAAGTATAGTTAAAATTTTAGAAAATTTTGATGTGCGGTTCCCACCCTTTGCCATTGATGTCAAAGGGGGAGTGAGGAGCAGTGAAAA
This sequence comes from Cunninghamia lanceolata, assembly GCA_027924645.1. Classification (NCBI taxonomy): domain Eukaryota; kingdom Viridiplantae; phylum Streptophyta; class Pinopsida; order Cupressales; family Cupressaceae; genus Cunninghamia; species Cunninghamia lanceolata. The sequence continues at coordinate 851,373 of BSBN01001299.1, forward strand.
ATGAGGAATCCAACTAAGGGGGAGCTCCAAAAAATATATATAAAAATAGAGCATCAGCTAAGGGGGAGCATAGTGTAAACTCTTAGTCATTTTTCACTGAGTGTTGCCATCAATGCCAAAGGGGGAGATTGTTGGCAAGAGACACTATATGGACTCATGAATGTTGTCATTGATGGCAACAAAGGATAACCCACACATCTGTAGGACATGATGAGTCTCTACCGGAAGGCAGATTGCACAGTGTTGTGATCCGGTAAGCAAGAACAAAGCATGTGGCGAGGTCCGACAGTCAGGTCTGGATCTCTCAGAGGAACTATCTTGGTGAAGTGCAGATTTGGGGAAGTCAAGAGGACTACCCTGACTGATATATTCCAAGGATTTAGTCTCCGGTGATAGATGAAGAAAAAGATATGAATACTTAAGTGTTGGGTTCCTGATTGGTAGTGTGGATAGAGGAAGAACTGACTGGCAGAACATCAGACATTACTCTGGATGTGTTACTGATGATGGTAAATATTCTTAAGGCATAAGTTATGATTGGCTGACATGATTGATGACTTCTACAAGTATATCCTTTATCTGCATTACTTGGTAAGCAATAATTCAGCTGACAGATCAGAGTTCGTGGAAAATATTGACTATTCTGGATGCCGACTAGAAAGGTGATGAAATCACTTGTGCGGATGTATATACAAGATGGATTTAGTTGTGAGAGGTGTTGTGGTTTTTGGTGAAGTACAAATAAAAGCAGTAGAGTAGAGTGAAAGCAGTAAGGCAGGTCCAGCATGTGAAAGGACAACAACACTAAGGAAGAGAAAGGATGAAGTGCAGCAGATCAGTGTACTAAGTTTAACCGGAACAGAACTCCGGCATATGTAGATGCTCCTTATCAGTTCAAGTATTGTATTACACTCTTTATAAATTGTAGACAGTGAGTCTCTTGTAGGCAGTGGGCTTCTTGTGAGCAGTGTGCTCGGGCAGTGAACCCTAATTGGCAAGTGCCATTTTGTAATTCTATTCTTCTAACAGAGAATACAATCTTGGGTTAATCACCCTGTGGTTTTCTCCCCTAACAGGGTTTCCACATCAAAAATATTGTGTCATGTGTATTTCCATTTAATGGTTATGTTTGCTTGTTTGAATTGATGCTGTACTAATTATTAAGAAAGTGCAGAAAGTTGAAATAATTAAGATAACTGATTCACCCCCCCCCCCTCAGTTATCTACAGTACCAACAAAAGTTTCAGATATGTTGGAAGAATTTCAGGACATTGTTTCTGATAATGTACCAGAAGGTTTACCACCAGTGAGGAAGATAAGTCATCAAATGGAATTGATACTAGGAGCCAGTTTGCCGAATAAGGCAACCCACAGAATGATCCATGTAGAGAGTGAAGAGCTAAATAGACAAGTTCAAGAGCTGTTAAGGAAGGGGTTGATAAGAGAGAGCCTAATTCTATGTACAGTACCTGCAGTACTAGCATTGAAGAAAGATGGAGAGTGGAGAATGTGTACAGATTCTCAAGCCATCAACAAAACCATGATCAAGTACAAATTTCTCTTACCCAGAATGGATGACATAATGGATTGTTTGAGTGGAGCCAAGTACTTCACGAAGATTGATCTAAAGAGTGGGTATCACTAGATCTAAATTAGAGAAGGAGATGAATGGAAGATAGCCTTCAAGACAAAGGAGGGTTTGTATGAGTGGTTAGTCATGCCATTTGGGCTAACCAATACACCGAGCACATTCATGCAACTCATGAACGAGGTACTGAAAGAATTTTTGGGAAGTTTTGTTATTATCTATTTAGATGATATTTTGATTTTCAATAAAACTTGGGATGAGCATCTGATGCATATCAAAAGAGTTTTAGAGAAGCTGAGGGAGGAGAAGTTGCTAATTAATTTGAATAAATATAGTTTTGCAAAGGAGTTGGTATACCTGGGATTTGTTCTCTTAGAGGAAGGTCTTAAGATGGACCCAAAAAAAGTAAGGGCTATCATTGAATGGCCTACACCAAGGAGTGCCACAGAGGTACAATCTTTTCATGGTTTGACAAGTTTTTATAGAAAGTTTATAAAAAATTTTAGTAGTATTTGTGCACCCCTAACTGAGACAATGAGAGGGGATAAAAAAGAGTTTAGATGGATTAAAGGACCAGACAAAAGTTTTGACACATTGAAGCAGAAAGTTATAGAGCAACCTATTTTGGCACTTCTAGATTTTAATAAGGTATTTCAGGGAGATTGTGATGCTAGTGGTAGTGTTATAGGAGCTATTTTGAGTCAAGAAGGTAAGCCCATTGCCTATTTTAGTGAGAAGCTTAATGATGCCAAGAAAAAGTATTCTATTTATGATCAGGAATTTTATGCAATAGTTTAGGCTTTGAAGAAATGGAGACATTATTTGTTACCAAAAGAGTTTGTTTTATATACTGATCATCAGGCTTTGCAATATCTTAATAGTCAAGGGAAGTTGAACCAAAGGCACTTAAAATGGGTTGAGTTTTTGTAGAGCTATACTTTTGTTTTGAAGCACAGGAGTGGGAAGTCCAACAGAGTTGCAGATGCCTTGAGCAGAAGGCAAAATTTGTTGACAGAAATGAAGATAGAGGTTGTTGGGTTTGATGAGCTCAAAAGTTTGTATCCTGAAGATCCAGATTTTGCAGAGGCTTGGAAAGCTTGTCTGGAACCTGTTACTTTGGATAGGACAAAATGGTTGGATTTCATAATCCAAGATGGCATGTTGTTTAAAGGAAGCCAGTTGTACATTCTGAGGAGTTGCATGAGAGAGAACCTGATTAAGGAGAAGCATAGTGGAGGATTGGCTGGACACTTTGGTCAAGATAAGACCATTGCTATTATTGTTGGTGAAAATTATTATTGGCCACAGTTGTAGTAGGATGTGAGGAAATTTGTGCAGAGTTGCAGAGTATGTCAGATGGCGAAAGGAGCAAGTCAGAATACAGGTCTATTTCAACCACTACCTGTACCAAAGAAGCCATGGGATGATATTAGTATGGATTTTGTTCTTGGTTTACCAAGGACACAGAGGACATAATTCCATTTTTGTGGTGGTGGACAGATTCTCAAAGATGGCACATTTTATTCCTTGCAAGAAGACTAATGATGTTGTTCATATTGCTGAATTATTTTTCAAGGAGGTAGTCAGATTACATGGTCTACCGAAGAGCATAGTTTCAGATTGAGATACCAAATTTGTTGGTTATTTCTAGAGGACATTGTGGAAGAAGTTGAAGATAGATTTGAAGTTTAGTTCTGCACACCATCTACATATTGATGGACAGATTGAAGTGGTGAATAGGAGTTTGGGTAACCTACTATGATGCTTAGTAGGAGATAAGCCCAAGGGATGGGATTTGATTTTACCATAGGCTGAATTTGCTTACAACAATTTTATCAATAGGAGTACTGGTAAATCACCATTCCAGATTGTACATGGCAATAGCCCAAGAAATGCTTCTGAGTTAAGAAAGCTGGACAAAGGAGAAAAGACAAGTGCTGAAGCTAAAGACTTTGCAGAACATCTGAAGAATTTGCATGAAGAGGTGAGAAAGCACATTAATAAGATGACTATTAAGTACAAGGCTAAGGCAGATTAGAAGAGGAGATATAAGGAATTCCATGTAGGAGATGAAGTCATGGTTCACTTGAGAAAAGAAAGATTCCCAATTGGAACATACAATAAGCTGAAAATGAAGAAATTTGGACCATGCAGAATTTTGAAGAAACATGATTTAGGAAATGCATATGAGGTAGAGCTGTCGAGTGGGATTCTCCTATTTTCAACATTGTTGATTTATCAGAATATCATGAAGGTGGAACAAAGGATGGACCAATAGAAGAACAGTGGAGTATTTCGGCATCTACTTCAATAGAGGAGATATAAGAGATCTTGGATAGCCATGTGGGAAGAAGTACTTGAAATAGGCAATATGAAGAATATCTAGTGAAATGGAAAGGAAGGCATGTTGAAGATTCTTCTTGGTTGTCTAAGGCAGAGGTTGACCGTTTGGGTTTTCCTCACACAAACACTTGAGACGTGACAGGGTCACTTCTCAAATTACCCTAGGTGTCTGATGCAGGAGCATCTAGTGGTGTAAGGGAAATCTTGCATCACCCAAAAAAAAGACGTGTTTGAAAATTGTTGATGTTCTTTCCATTTCTTTTCAAAATTTGTGGTCCTGGTTCCATAATCACTTGAATAATGATGTAGAACTTTTAGTTTTTCCAAACTGCTAAAAATGACAACCTTCTATTTTTAGAAAATTTGCATTTGGGCATAGATTGATGTGAAAATTTACAGGAAGCTTCATAACTGAAAATAAGACCTTTGGCGAAGGAATCACACAAAGATCATTTGCAAGGTAAAAGATATTAAAGTTTCCGTTTCCTGAAAAATACCTGAAAATTAATCAAACTTAGGTTTGAGGCACTAAATGGCCCCATACGGTCTCGAAAATGGCCAAAACCAGCAGAGTTGGTTCTTAGTGTATAGAGTACTCCGTGAGCTTTCCGACGCATAAAACAGTTTGTCAATCAGACACCTAAATCAAAAGTTATGGCTCCCAGAAGTTGACCTATTTTTGGAGGGAGATGTAAATTTCAAAATTAGGTTGTTGGCCGCCAAAAAAAGGCTATTAATAACCATTTTGGGAACCCTGGGCATTAGTAGAGTTAAGGGGGGAAGCGTAGAGTCATGAATAGGTGGGAAAATAGAAACCCTAGCTAATTTGGGGTTATAGAAGGCAGATGATTCCAGAGTCTTGCGAGAGGAAGCTGTAATGTGTTGCAGCATGTGGAGGGTTGATTCCTCTGATTATATTTGAGCTTCTGTAATGTAATAAGTTGTCCAAATCAATAAAAGAAAGTTCTATTTTCTGTGTGCAATTTCTATTGTTGTGTGTTTTATGATTTACCCCTTCATCAGAAAGTATAATTAAAAAGACAAATCCTTATAATTGGACCTCAAATTGGACCAAGAAGATTTATGATTTTATCTTTAGAATGTAGGAACTTTCTCTATCGGAGCTTCACGCACGACCTCATATTGATCTCAAATTGGACCAGCAGATTTATGATTTTATTTTTAGAATGTAGGAACTTTCTCTATTTGATATTCACGACCTCAAATTGGATCCAAAATTGGACTAGCAGATTTATGATTTTCTCTATCCACTGATGTTTGTATTCCTATACTCAGGTTCTGCTTCTGAGCAAAAACACCTGGAAGCGTTTCAGACTGACTCAAGGTACTCTCCAACTTGGTTATGTTACTGATAGCAATCCAAGTTTTCCTGAACTATCCATACTTGAATGTTGCATCACAATCTATTCTTCCTACACATAAAAATGCCACATATTAACCCCTTCTAAATAAAACATTTGATCATCACAAAACCATAATTAATAAATTATTTCAATTTTAGAATGAATCCAATGTGATTTACTATCAAAACAAAAGCTATATAAATCATAAAAAATCCATGAAGCCTCCTAAATGTATCTTAAAGAAAGTTTACAGAATGGGTTTCAGCATAAGAAGCTTTCTACTACAGCTCTCAATGAATGTATTATAAGCAGAAAACAAAATTATTCACACTCGAAGTAATGCAGTCAAACATTTATTCCAAAAGCATGTTAGCAGGAGTTAACTAAAAACAAAATGATTTTTTGCTTGGTTTCTTTTATCAATATGCCATGTGGAAATAGAATAATCACTAAGAAACCCTAACAATAAAAAATGAAGTAAAGGTTCAAGAAAGGAAATTCCAATGTACTATTGTGTAATGGTGACAAAGGCACTTATATGAGCATGACCTGCATACATACAAATCCCTGCCATTGAATTGCCATCCATCCAAAGAGAAAATAAGCAATGTAAGGATTTGACCAATATAAGTACAAAGGGTTATGCTGTAACAGTAATGGAATCACCATAAGAGCATAACCGAGGAACAAATTCTTGTGACTGTAATTATGTGATCCATAACTCTATTGGTCATGTGGCACAGTTGTGCTATAACAAATATAGGATGCATTCATGTGTGACCCAAGTTTAATGTGGCTATGTTGTGATAGAAATGGAGGCACTCATGTGAACACAATTCATTTACAAATTAATCACTGTCATCACAATTAGGTGTCAATCATCATTGGGTGCATTCAAGTTGACTCAAGTTTAATAGGTTACAATGTAATGATAGCATGATCCAAGAGCGATTACCTCTTGCTGCAATAAAGAGCCTATAAGTCTGGTTGATATGCAGAGTGGTTGTGTTATATCAATTATGTAGTGCATTCAAGCACAACCCATGTTTAATGGGCTATTCTAGAGAGTGATCAAGATTTTCTAAACCTTATGAATGTTACTTAAAAGTGTACAGCTTAAACTATAGACCAAGTTTGTTACATACTTGAATGCAATCTTGGGTTACCACAAACTATAATAATGTGATCTGCTAATAACCATTATGGGAAGTATTAAAGCAAGACCCATGCTATATAGGATACATTTCTCTAATCAGGTTTACATACCTTAATGATCAAACACAAGCTTCCCACACACTCTAGGATACAATCCAAGATCATACCACACCATGTCAAGACATTTAATTTTCTGACCCAAGATTTAAGGTTGTTTTTTAATACCAACAAAAGCATTGGTAAGAGCATGACTAGGGTACAAACCCTACACCTATGTAGAAACATAAACCATAACTCTAGCGGATTAGTGAGGTTGTAATACCAGAAAGATTGAGACATTGTAGCCAATAACAAAATCTTGCAATCTAAAAATTATAGCCAATAACAAGCACACTATGTAGCTCAGTGACATTTGTAAATGCAATCTATGGTAAGAAGAATGACAGTCACTTGAGGTGTGACAGTCAAAAAGAGGCTGAGCAGTGACAAGATAATAAATCTCAAACCTTGCATAGTAAAGTGGAGATTTTAACAGTGAGTTTCCTTACCCCCTTGCTGACCTTAAGGGTTTTTCAAATGCTATTGATAGTGTTAGACAAGGCAAATGCAATCAAGGAATGACTGTCCAAATGAAGTAATAGTGGTAATCATAGGTTCACTATTTCTTCTTAGCCATTGTATAATGGAGTTAGTGGATTGCATGTTTGAGCAATGTTTTGAGACTCATCAAAGATGGGAGAATAGTGAATAATACCTTGTGAACTGTGAAGCAGTGACAATAAGGTTGAAGGATTTTAAGACCCACAATACCATGAAACAATGAGTCCCCTGTAGTAAGTAAGTAGGTAGTCTATAGAGCATGGTTTGATTTTATAGAAGGATGCTCATGAAAGGAATCTTCAAGTGACAGTGAGTGAGTTGTTTGAGATTGCAGTTGAGGGTGCAATATCTAGTCTTAAAGGTAGTTAGCAAAGCAGTAAATATGCAAGAAAATCAAAACCTACACAGCAAACAATTCACAATGTTATCTTGCATAATGCCTTTAGTTTGAAGATAAAAATCTCATTGTATCTTGATGAAAGTAGTGACCTTAATGGTCAATCACTGGCAACCATGATTTTAAAACATGCTATTGTGCTTATGGACGTAGCGTTTTAAACAAGGCAGTGAGTGGTGGTTTGGAATAATGGTAGGTATGAAGGACTTTCTATATATGCATACCATGCAGTCTAGCTTAAGACAACATTCTTAGAAGAGATTAAAGGTGGATTATGGAACTCAAGGGTTACCATGATAAAGATTAAAGCAAAGACTGACATCTATTTAAAAGCCACTGTCATGAAGATATTAAAGATGTCACATGCAAAACCCTAGCAGCTGGAGTAATGAATACAGTGCCAAAGAGGACAATGAGCTAGGGTAGATTTAGGAGATCTCCACATTATCTAATCACAGGCAAATACATCATTTATTTATTTTTTTAAATTAAAAGAAATCATTCTAAACCCTATATAGCATGCATTGATACTTCAAAAGCATCTGAATTAGGAATTTGAGATTATGCAAATATATGTCAATTAAATACCTGGATTACAAATAGTAGAACGAACAATGTAACCCTTGTTGATAAAAGCAGGAATGAGATAAATAGCAATGAATCTTATGCCTCTTGTCTTGCACATCTCCTTACCATTCTTTGTCATTCTTTACTGAAACACTTCTCCATTTTGGCAGGCTACGCCTGGAAATAAGGTTTGGACAAACGTTTTAGAGAATGTTTATTAAAATGAAAACTCCATTTTGGCAGGCTACGCTTGAAAATACAATTTCGATGAAAGTTTCTGAGTATGTTTATTAAAGTTTTAGAGTATTTTAGCGGGCTATTGATTTTTTATTCCTTAAATGATTTATTCAAATGGATCGTGATAAATAAATAACAAACTATTTAGTCATTTTTATTTGTGTGACTAAATAATTTTTTAGTCAACGACCAAATTAGTCATTTATTTACTCATTTATAGCTGAGTTGCAAAAAATTAGTAGAATTTAGTCATTTTTAGTTGTTGTGACTAAAAGTTTTAGTCACTTAGTCATTTATTTGCCAAAATTCTACTAGTGTTTAAAAATATATGTTTATCAAAATTGGAATAAAATATATCCATGCACTAAAGTTTCAAGTTATAAATACACAAAAAAATTGAAGAAATAAAAAATTACTAAATAAAGATTGACATCTCTGTTGAAATTAGGGCAGACAACTCAGAGGGGGGGTGAATCAGTTGTCACAAAAACTTTTATCCTTTTCTGTAATTAAACTTCTTTACCCCTTAATAATAGATGAATGATATAACCATGAAAGCATGAATCAATAATATATGACCAAAAACAAAATCAGCACACATAACACCAAGATTTTTATGTGGAAACTTGGTTAAGGGAAAAACCACGGTGGGGGTTAACCCATAAGATTTATTATCTGTTAAAAGAATAGAAAATGGGAAAGGCACATGCTTTCATGATGCACTACCTAGAGGTCACTGCTCAAGGAGGCTCACTGCCTATAGAAATATTTATAAGTTTATCACAGAAAGATTGAATTGGAAAACATCTTCTTCATGCTAAGGTCAGTCCCATGGATGCGCATAACACTTCTGCTCTGCCCTCAAATACTTCTTTTCTATCGCCTCATCCTTTACTGCTCTTCCTCTTCTCTTCTCTGCTCTTCTTCCTTTCTTATGATTTTATCATTTTTGCACAAGGATGCATTTCTACAACTCAACCACACATATTTATAAGCTTCATCAACCTTGGAATAAACATCAAGGTCGGCATTACAAACATTTGAATTAATATGAATCACTATGTTGTCGGCCAAACATGGTTAGGATCCAAATATTCCTCAAACAACACTCTATGCTTCATATAACTTCTCTTAGATCATCCGCAACATGCACAAAGCATTTGGTCAACCAAGACTGGAGAGAACAACAACATCCAAAGAGAAATCTTCAATCATGAGCTCAAACCTCAATGCGGACCACTAAAAAAGTAGGAACATGATCCAGAGACCACCACAAGCACAATGAAATCAACAGGAATAACGGCACCACCTCAGATCACCAGAAACACTTGCACCTTTATTCGAGAACTCAAGAACACCAACTGTCATGACTATCATACTAGAAGGATTACTTGCGGACCTCCAAACCATGAACCACTTGAGTTGAGGATACACATTGATATCCCAAACACTCCTCTAGATCTGTAGATCAATCCAGACCAAATTCCTGTCACTCTGTCACCTCTGAACACCTGCAAAACCTGGTTCTACTCAGATGGCCATAACTTCCCAAACTCTTCATGCGGATCCCTCAAATCTTAGCTAGAGCAACTTTAGACAATCCTTTACAACATCCTTTGGTCCACAGACTCTGATCTTCATCTCACTAGAAATGCATAGTAATCTACTTCACTGAACTACACTGTCTTCACTGTCTCTTACAGAGAGATATGTAACTTGTTTCTTTCAGAGAGGCTAATTTTCTCAATATCCTCAACATACAAGTCTTCTAGAATGAGATACAATTGACACCAATGACATCAAGAATATGTTGACATCAATGACAACACTGATTAGGCACATATTTGTAACAATGTCCCCCTTTGTCATTGATGGCAACATATGATCTGAAAAACTGTTTCAGCCATCAAGACAAGAACTTCTCCCCCTTCCTCTTATCACATATGCAACCACTTTCTTCACTGCTGCCCCTTTCACCAGCAACTGCTTGCTTCCAAGTTTTTCACATGACTTCTCTCCCCCTTTGACATCAATGGAAAAGGGCACATAGTTGCAATCATCTCTTCCTCTTTTTGTTTCTTAATCCAGAATCAGCATACTGACTACTCCTCCTGAGTAGCAACTCCTTAACACCAATCCAAATCACAAGATATGACTGTGAATTCCACCAGACTGATGCACCTTAGTGTACCTTAGTTTTGAAAAGGAGGGGTAATAACCCCTAGCATCACTTTGAGATACTCAAAAGTATCCTTGGGTAGAGGCTTAGTGAAGATATCTACAATCTGATCCTTTGAAGAGACAAACTCCAATCTAACTTCAATCTCATTTACCTTCTCTCTCAAAAAGTGAAACATGATGGATATATGCTTTGTCTTTGAATTCAACACCAAATTCTTTGAAATGTTTATTGCACTTGAATTATCACAGAAGATTGTAATAGGTTCTTCAAACACAACTCTAATATCCTTCAACATTTGCTTCATCCACAAAACTTGAGTACAATTACTTGCTGCTGCTATGTAGTCTACCTTTGCAGTAGACAGAGATATTGCCTCCTACTTTTTGCTCAACCAAGAAACCAATCTCTTTCCCAAGAAAAATGCACCTCCACTAGTATTCTTCTTGTCATCTACATCTCCTACCCAATCAGCATCTGTATATGCATGAAGAGTGAAATCATCACCCTTAGGATACCATAAGCCATAGTCAGATGTTCCCTTCAGATATCTAAAAATTCTTTTAACTACTACAACATGAGATTATCTAGGATCAGCTTGAAATCTAGCAACAAGGTCAACTGCATTCATAATATCCGGTCTGGTATGACTCAGATAAAGCAGTCCTCCAATCATTGATCTATGCCTCTTTTGATCTGCCTTAGGGGAATCATCATATTTACTCAACTTGCATTCGGTTACCATATGAGTACTCACTAGTTTTGAATCCTCCATTCCAAACTTTTTCAACAACTCTTTCATGTACTTAGATTGAGATATGAAGATGCCCTTTTCTGATTGAATGATTTGCAGACCTAAGAAGAAATTCATTTCACCAAACATGGACATCTCAAACTCACTTTACATCTGATTAGCAAAACTTTTACACATGCTCTCATTTCCACCAAAGATGATATCATCAACAAATACCTCAATAATCAAGATGTGTTCATAATAAATTTTGAAATAAAGATTATTGTCAGTAGTGTCTTTGCTAAAGCCTAACTTTAGCAGATACTTATCTAATCTTGCATACCAAGATCTTGGGGCTTGTTTGAGTCCATACAATGCTTTATTCAATCTGCAAACCTTATCTTCTTGATCAGACAACTGGAATTCTTCTGGTTGCTCAATATAGACCTCTTCTTCCAATTCTCCTTTTAGGAATGCTGACTTTACATCCATCTGGTAAACTTTGAAATCTTTGTAAGCAACAAAGGCAAGAAATAATCTAACTACTTCAATTCTTACCACCAGAGAAAAAGTTTTTTCAAAATCAATTCCCTCTATGTGAGAATATCCTTTGCACAACAATCTTGCTTTATTTCTCACAACTTCACCATCTTCATTCAATTTATTCCAGAAGACCCTTTGGTTCCAATTACATTTTTGTCTTCAGGTCTAGGAACAAGATCCCAAGTATGATTCTTTTCAATTTGCATTAATTCTTCTTCCATTGCTTTTACCCAACTTTCATCATTACAAGCTTCATTCACTAATTTTAGTTCAATCTTTGAAATTAGACAATACTCCTTGTTCTTTAGCAATTTTTCTTCTAGTTTAAACACCTTTATTTTTATCTCCTATGATCTAATTTTTAGAATGATTCAATCTTACATACCTGGGAGTTTTGGGATTTTCTTCAACTTCTAATTCTTGAGCTTGTTCCTCAACATCTGCATTAACTTATTGAGTCACTGGATTCTCTAGAGTAAACTGAGATTTCTTTCCTTCATTTGGACTTTCATTTTGATCATCTGATTCATATCCACAAAACCTTGAAAGTCTCTTGTTGCTTTCATCAACCTTGACATTAACACTTTCAACAATCTTTTTCAGTCTCTTGTTAAAGCACCAGTATGCCTTGCTTTGATTAGAGTAACCCAGAAACATTCCTTCATAACATCTTGCATCAAACTTGCCTAGATCTTCATCTCTTTTGATATAGCATTTACTACAAAAAACTCTAAAATATTTCACAGAGAGAGCATTACCAAACCACAGTTCATAAGGTGTTTTACCAGAATTACCTTTGATCTGCACTTGGTTGAGAGTGTAGACAACAGTACTTACAACCTCTCTCCAATAGACATGTGGAACATTTGCTTCCATCATCATGGTTCTAGTAGCCTCTTGAATAGTCTGGTTCTTCCTTTCCACAACTCCATTCAGTCGAGGAGTCCTAGGAGAAGACAATTGCCTTCTTATTCCATGCTTTTCACAAAATGCATTGAACTCACTAGAGGTAAACTCTCAACCTCTGTTAGATCTCAAACATTTTATCTTCACACCAATCTCATTCTCCACCCTAGCCTTAAACACTTTAAATTTGTCAAGAGCCTCTATTTTCTCTCTCAAGAAAGTGACCCACATCATTCGGGAGTGATCATCAATCAGCAACATGAAGTATCTGTCTCCTTGCAAACTCCTAACCCTAGTAGGACCACACAATCATGTGTGCACAAGTTCCAACAATCCTTGAAGATTGTTCTTTACTCTTGAATGTAGTTCTGCTCTATTTGCCCAACTGACATTCCTTACACATGCTATTGGTAGGTTTCACAAGCTTTGGAAGATCTCTTACAGCCTAAGTAGCACTTATCTTGACAATGTTGTCAAAGTTTACATGACACATTCTCCTATGCCATAGTCAACTCTGATCAATCAAACAACTTTTACCAGTACCACTTAAATGAAAGATGTTACCTCTAGTCTGTGTACCGGATGCAATCTCAGTTCCGAAGCTTTCCAAAATTTAGCATTTTCCATCCTTGAATCAAAGATCATATCCCTTGTCAACCAACTGTCCAACACTGAGAAGATTATGCTTCAACCCTTCTACATACAAAACATTATTAGTGTTATTCTTACCATCAAAAGAGATAGATCCTCTACCATGGATTCTACTAGCTGAATTGTCTCCAAACTTCACAATTCCACCTTCATACCTTTCCATACTTACAAAATTACTCTTATCACCTATCATATGATGAGAGCATCCACTATCAATTACCCATTCATCCTTTTCTTCAACCTAAGCAGCTAAGGCTATTTCCACATTCACATAGCTAGTAGATTCAATAGGCACTAGATCTTCTTCTTTGATGGCAATGAAGACCCATTCATTTCCCGAGGTACTTCCCTTATCAGATTCATCATTAGTGACTCCTTGATCAGTAGCTTCTTGGACATAGTAGCATTTCTTCTAAACCCTCAGTCTATTAGGGTTTGGCTTTGAAACCCTCTCTGGACATCTTGAAGCAAAATGACCAATCTTATTGCAAGCAAAACATTTGAAGGGCAATTTTCCTTCATACTTACCGGATCCTCTTGGTAATCTTTTGGCAAAAAGAGCTTCAAGTTCTTCAAACTTTGATTCAACTTCTTCAAGATCCTTCCTTGCCTTCTCAAATCTAGTTAGTCTTCTTGAAGAGATTTCACCTGGATCAAATCTTTGCTTTCCAAAAACACTGGCCTTAAATGCAGATTCATATTTAGGAAGAGAATCACCAAACTCACTCATTTCAAATGCTGAAAGCTCGCCAACAAACTGATCCCTTGTACGAGTTGTCACAGTTCTGACCTCCTCAATAGAAGAAACTCTATGCTTGTATGAAGAAGGTAAAGATCTGAGCACCTTGCCAACTATTTTTGATTCTTCTAATGTTCCACTAGCACACCTGATACTGCACAAAAGTTCATTCACCTTCTGCATGTAGGAAGTGATGTTTTCATCTTCACTCATCCTCAAATTTTCATATCTACCTTTCAGGCTTTGCAACTTAGCACCATTGACATATTCATCACCTTCATACAGAGTTTCCAACTTCTTCTAGAGTTCATGAGCAATTTTCAATTCTAGACATTTGTCATTTATGTATCAGTCAGGGCACTCATCAAAGCTTCTTTATCTTGAATGTTGTTTTTAGCATCTTTGAGTTGATCTAGAGTTGAGGGACCTTTCTCTGGAGGTTTATACTCATCCTTTGTTATTAACCAGTAAGCATCACCCATGCATTGCAAGTGGTACTCCATGTGACTCTTCCAAAGAGAGTAATTTGTTCCATCAAATCTTGGAATATCCTTCTTGTAAGTCAACATTCTATATCTCCTCAAGCGGTCAAGCTTCTTTTAGAGGAACCAGCTCTGATTCCAATTGTTGAAATTAGGGTAGACAACTAAGAGGGGGGTGAATCAGTTGTCACAAAAACTTTTATCCTTTGCTGTAATTAAACTTCTTTACTACTTAATAATAGATGAATGATATAACCATGAAAGCATGAATCAACAATACATGACCAGAAACAAAATCAGCACACATAACACTGGTATTTTTACGTGGAAACCTGGTTAAGGGAAAAACCACGGTGGGGTTAACCCACAAGATTTATTCTCTATTAAAAGAATAGAAAATGGGGAAGGCACATGCCTTCAGGGCACACTGCCTAGAGCTCACTGCTCAAAGAGGTTCACTGCCTACATAAATATTTATAAGTTTATCACAGAAAGATTGAACTAGAAAGCAACATCTTCTTCATGCTAAGGTCAGTCCCATTGATGTGCATGACACTTCCGCTCTACCCTCAAACACTTTTTCTCTATCTCCTCATCCTTTACTTCTCTTCCTCTTCTGCTCTTCCTCTTCTCTTCTATGCTCTTCTTCCTTTCTTATGATTTTATCATTTTCGCACAAGGATGCATTTCCACAACTCAACCACACATATTTATAAGCTTCATCAACCTTGGAATAAACATCATGGTCAGCATTACAAACATTTGAATTAATGCAAACACTATGTTGTTGGCCAAACATGGCTGGGATCAAAATCTTCCTCAAACAACACTCCATGCTTCATATAAGTTCTCTTAGATCATCCGCAACATGCACAAAGCATCCGGTCGGCCAAGACTGGAGAGAACAACAACATCCACATAGAAATATTTAATCATGAGCTCAAACCTCAATGCAGACCACCAACATAGTAGGAACATGATCCAAAGACCACCACAAGCACAATAAAATCAACAGGAACAATGGCACCACCTCAGATCACCAAAAACACTTGCACCTTTATCCAGGAACTCAAGAACACCAACTGTCATGACTGTCATACTAGAAGGATTGCTTGCAGACCTCCAAAACACAAACCACTTGAGTTGAGGATACATGCTAATATCCCAAACACTCCTCTAGATCTGCAAATCATAATATTTCTTGATGCGGATCAATCCGGACCAAATTACTATCACTTTGTCACCTCTGAACACCTGCAAAACCCAATTCTACTCAGATGGCCATAACTTCCCAAATTCTTCATGCGGATCCCTCAAATCTTAGCTGGAGCAACTTTAGACAATCCTTTATAACACCCTTTTGTCCACAGACTCTGATCTTCATCTCACTAGAAATGCAGAGCAATCTACTTCACTGAACTACACTGTCTTCACTATCTCTTACAGAGAGATATGTAACTTACTTGTTTCTTCCGAAGAGGCTAATTTTCTCAATATCCTCAACATACAAGTCTACTATAATGGGATACATTTGACACCAATGACAACAAGAATATGTTGACATCAATGACAACACTAATTAGGCATATATTTGCAACAATCTCATGTAACTTCACTTTTCAACATTTTATCAACAACTAAATTATAGTGTCAATTTATTAAAAACTATATTCAAATATTCAAATATTTTTTTAATTTTTTCAAAAAAATACAAACATAAAATATACTAAAATATAAATATTTTATTAGTTTACATCATTTCAAAATTTAAAACATATATATCACTTTTTAGTGATTCAAGTTTAAAAGTTGGATCAGTGTTGGCCATTTCCTTTATAAAAGTGTGACACAGCTTTGTACTTTTACCCACCATCAAGACATTTTCGGTAAAGGGTATCACCTATGATGGTGAAGCGGGAGGCTCGATGGATGAAAGTGCGGCATTGTGCAAATGTTAGGTTGGATGGAATGATGTTGTCATGGAAGTACATGTAGGTCTCTTGGTACCATGGAGATATGGGACCAACAATATCGCACACTAACTCATATTGTGGGACATCGTAGGCCGGTGTCGGGAGCTCTTCAATCAGGAACTCAAATTTCTTACTATCCTTTTTCATATCAACCACTGATCCTATAGTAGCCATGACATCTATTGCTTTATTTTTCAAACTTGGTACTTGTTCAAAATAGATTTCATGAAAGTAGTCCTTGAAATTATCAACCATTCTTTTATACGGCAGGAGCTTGTCATCTTTTGTTTTGTATTCATTATTGACTTGTCTGATAACTAGCTAGGAATCACCATAAATTGTGAGATTTTCAATTTTCCATTGGATGGCCATGTGAAGTCCTGTGATGAGGGCCTCACATTCTACTACATTGTTTGTACATGGAAATGTTATATCTTGTAGGATTTTGGAAGTGTCTCCTTGAGGGGTAACAAACAAGATGCCTGCTTTTGAGCCATGATGTGTGTAGGATCCATCAAAATACATTTTCCATGTATATGTTATTGGTGCTACTGTGAGTATGGACTCATTCAGGAATTCTGAAAGTAATGGTTGTTCTGTTGGGATAGGTGCATCAACTAACTGATCAGCAATTACTTGTCCTTTGTTGGCATTTATTTCTGTGTACTCAATGTCAAACTCACTTATGATCATAACCCACTTAGACATTCATCTAGTGAGAGCTGCTCTAGTCAATAGATATTTTAGCGGATCAATTTTGGCAATGAGCTTTGTCTTATGATTGAGCATGTAATATATTAGCTTTTGTGAGGTAAAGACAACTACGAGGCATGCTCGTTCAATAGGAGTATAATTCAGCTCATAGGTCACCAAAGTGCAACTAATGTAGTATATGGCTCTCTCTTTTCCTTTTTCATCATGTTGTTCTAGCAAGGCCCCTATTTCTGTTTTTTTTGTTGAGATGTATAGAAGGAGGAGTTGTCCTTGCTTTCATGGAATAAGGATGGCTGGCGTAGCAAGATATTCTTTTAGCTATTCAAAGGCTTTCTAACACTTGTCATCCCATCCAAATGTTGTATCTTTTTGAAGAAGATGCTGGAAAGGTTGACACTTATCTACAAGTTGTGCTATGAAGTGGTGGATAGATTGAAGCTTCCCTTGAAGGCTACGGAGTTGTTTGATTGTTTTAGGTGGAGGCATGTCCACTATAGCCTTAACCTTAGTGAGGTCAACTTCAATTCCTCTTCTTGATACAATGTACCCTAGGAGTTTTCTGGAAGTGACCCCAAAGGCACATTTCTTAGGGTTTAGCCACACCTTGTATTACTCTAATTTGTCAAAGATTTTTGCCAACACATTCAAATGATCTTCTCTAGTCTTGGATTTTCCTAGCAAATCATCTACATGATATTCCATTATCTTATGGAAAAGGTCATGGAAGATAACTGTTATGGCTCTCTGATATGTGGCTCCTGCGTTTTTTAACCCAAAGGGCATCGCAACCTAGCAGTAGGTTCCCCATGGACATATGAAGGTTGTTTTATGTTGGTCTTCTTTGGCTATCCCAATTTGGTTGTATCTAGAAAACCCTTCCATTAGTGATAGCATTTCATGCCCTGCCATGAGATCAACAATGATATCTATGTTGGGGAGCGGAAAGTCATCCTTAGGGCATTGCCTTATTGAGATCTCTGAAATTAGTGCACACACAAATGCCCCCAATGACTTTGGCTATCGGTACAATATTCAACACCCATTCAGGATAGTCGATAGGTTTAATGAATCCAACATCTAGGAGCTTTTTGAGCTTAGCTTTGATGAGGAGTGCAACTTGGGGATTCATTTTCCTTAGCTTTTGTTTTAGCTTAGTTTTGCTTCAAGATGTACAGTGAGATGGTGCACTACCAATGCGAGGTCCAACCCTGACATATCAACAGATGTCCATGTGAAGTTATGACTCCTTTGTTTAAAGAAGGCCAAGAAGGCCTCTTGTTCTACTTCTATAAGGGATTCTTCTCAAAATGTGATCTTGGATGCTTCTTCTGTTCCAAGGCTCATTTCATGTGACGCTTCTACCAGGATTGACGACCTTTCTTGATACAATTTAGGAACTTCGGGGAGGTTTTCACTAGGGGATACATCTTTTTTTTAATTTTTTCATCATCCAAAAGTGCCACAAAGTGGTTTTCACTAGGCGATGTTATTTTTATGTTTGTACTTTTGCGACGAATGTATTGATTTCCATTATGTATCCAACTCTATGATCTCCAAGGGGCATATGGTCTCTAACCCCTAAGAATTCTGCAATAGCTTTGTTATTTTGTGCGATATCAAGGATGGAAGGCCCTTGTTGGTTCCAATCTATGAGTTGGGGGTAGAGGAGATGGAGATCGGTGGATGTGGATGACATGGTTGATAGGGTGTAAATTGTGCATATGGATGATTCAAAAAGTTCAGAGAAATCAGAAAATGAGTCTTGATGGTCCTCTTCATTGACTTTATCTATCATAGGGAAAGACCTAGCATCCTTACTCAAGATATACTCAAGTTCGGTGGGGGGAAGACTCTTTTTTTCCGTATCCTAGCCTGTGGAGATAGGGATTCCTTGTTGCTTGAATAGGCTCAATAACTCCTTGTTCATGAAGGCCTATACCGCCTTGTCCTTTGTAGCCCATGTACTTGACAATCTCGAGACCTTTTCCATAGATCTCGGTTGGGAGTATAGGAGCTTCTTGTTGATCATCTTCATCCTTATATATCCATGAGGATATGTCTTCAAGGACATCTTGTTCCATGATGTGCTTGCACTCAAAGATTGGAGATGGCTTGCATTTCATGATAATCATGGATACTTCATTGTCCTTAGGAGCACCAAATACCTTTGGGGATGGTGGGAGTAAGCCTACGTAAAATGTGCCATGTAGATCATACTGTCCACATCCCATGTCACTTATCTTGATCTTGACCTTGGGAGGGGTAGATGTTTACGATGTGGATGTGATGTTTGTAGGATCGATGTATGAGATGGAAGGTTTTGGATTGGTGTTAGGGGTGGATGCTTTAGTGGCATTGTTGTATGTGTAGAAAGTTCAATTATGTCCTTCCAAAAAGCTGCAATATTGGAAAAGATGAGGATCGGCATAGATTGTAACCTTTGTGCCACTATATGGAAATTTTAGGCATTGATGAAAAGTGGATGGAATGGCTTGCATGACATTGATCCATGGTTGACTAAGGAGAATGTTGTATGGGAGGTCAAGGTCAAGAACTTGACATTTGGTTTCTAAAATCTTTTGTCCCACTTGGATGGGAAGTCTAATGGTGCCCTCAGACAATCTTTCAGTATCATCGTATCATTTGATGGTTATACACTCACTAGAGTCCACAACTTGATGCAGGAGCATCCGAGTGGATTGACAATACTCATCAACCAAAAAGATTTGCTTTACTTTTCTTGTTGTTTGTTTTGCTGCAGGAGTTGCTTCAAGAGTTAATTGATCAATTTCTAGAGAATTTCCTAAATATTTTGGCCAAGTAATGAATTGGTCTTGAAGAAGGCCCAAATGGGTATCTACATCTCAAATTTGGTGAATATCTGATAAAAATTGAAGAAGTTATGCCTCAACGAAGTTTTTGTCTATCACCGGATCTGCATATCCTGTGACCTTCATTTTACCCACTGGCACTAAAAAGTCTCTACACTAGATGTATCCAGTGATGCCTCATTTTCCTGTCAGGCACTCTTAGACACTTTGTGCTAAAATCATCCTTCACTAGATCTGCGCTAAAATTGGGCTCTACCGGACATGTCTGTTGAACCCCAAATCCTCTGCATATCCTGTGAACTCCATTTCACCTGCTAAGTTGTTTTGGCCTGCTTTGTGCAAATTCCTCTCGGCACCAGATATATCCTGTGAATCCTTAGATCCCCACCTATCTGGTCAAGTCACTTTTTCTCACTTTGTTTCATTGAGGTGGCTAGCACTAAAATACCCGCACACCAAACATATCTGGTGATGATCATTTTCCCCGCATATCTAGTGATGATCATTTCTCCCGCTTTGCTACCTTGTGCTAAATTTACCAGACATAGGACAATATGCTATGATGCCCAAATCTTCCGCCTGTCTAGTGAGGGTTGAATCTCCCACCTATCTGGTCATGGCCCAAAAGCTCGCATCCAGTGACACTCCAAATCCACGCAAATGGCACAGAAGACATCAAAGTTAGTTTTAAACATGTGAACGATTATCCCAAGGATGAATGAGGAATTGACACATGTCATGAGTAGGTGAAAAGGTCAGTGGCCGCCTCAGGAATCTATAAATAAGTAGATTTTGTACTATGGAAGGTAGATTCTCTCGGGTGAGAGATCCTCATTGGTCGACATCGGTAGTTCATTTTTGGAGCTACAGAGAATTCTTCAGATTGCAAGATCTATGTGGTTTGATCTTAAAATTTTGTAAGGCTGAGGCCAATGCAAATGTAATGCCAATTGGGCTCTTGTTGGAATCCTTCTCTTGCATATGAATAAAGAATCATTTGTTTTGTTGTTTTGTGTTAAACATTTTTGCTGCTTGATCTGGTAGCTTGACAAAGCCCATGGATCTTGATTTACATCACAACCACATCAAAGTATCCCAAGTGTTTTAATAATTTTAGAGTGAAAAGGTTTAGGTCGGAACCACCATCTATTAAGACTCTTTTTATATGTGGATTAGGACTTTGATGTGAAGGGCTTCATTATGTGAGGCATTGGACGTGGGAAGGTCTTTCTTGGAGAAGGTGAGATGGTGAGGTGAGGAGTTATCATGTCCCACCATGGCTTGGAATTGATCAACATTCAAGTTGGCAGGGACTTGAGTTTCTATCAAGGCTCTGTCGAGGATGTCCTTGTGGAGGGGGATGTACGAAGTAAATCAAGAATGGAAATTTGAGCAGGGGTTTTTCCAAGGTGATCAAGCAGGTTATACTTGTTAGTGGATGGAGGATTAGTGGGTGCAGATGTAGTGACTTGATCATTGGTAGGGGCTCCTCGAATGGATATGCGGCCGTGACAAGTGGTAATGGCACAATTGGGTGTCTTGGCTCTAATGGTGATGGTGTTGATATGATTGGAAGAATCTTCTATTTGACCTACAACAAAGTCAAAAGAAGAGGGTGGTGGTACTATGTTGTAGGATTGATTTGAAGAAGAGGCTTTTCTCTTGTTATGATCTGGAAGTAGATCCTTGTATGCTCCTAAGTTGGCATTAGGTGATTACTTTGGAGGTTCGTCAATGGTTATATCGCCTCTATCTACAAGATCATGGATGCAATGTTTCAACCTCATACTGTTAGATGTCTTATGCCCTTTCACATGATGGTATTCACAATTGGCATTTTCATCAAACCAAGAGGGTTTAAATTAGTTATTGTCATAGGGGCAGATGGGTGGCAATGTGATTAAGTCCACCTTGACGAGATTTCTCAAAACATCCTCAATAGGTTCACCCAAGGGTGTGAATCTCCTCTTGGGTGCATTGTTTTGTTTGGGTGGTCCCTTGGGAATATTTACATTGTTGCTTGTGGATGGGTTTGATGGTGTGGTGCTTTGGATATTATGGGCACTCTTAATGTTGGTGACACCATTATTAATAGTGTTTTTTGTTTTTCCCCAAAAGTGGGGTTTTTCGTGGGATGGATTGTTGTTGTTGGTGTTGGGGTTGCTAGTGTTGTTGCCATTGATCTTATTGTTGTTTTTGTTGTTCTTGGTGTTGTTGTTGTAGATTTTGATAGGCTTCTTAGCAATAAGGGATCTCTTGATGGTTGTTCCTTTGTCTATAATGTCTTCAAAGGTTGACAAACATTGGATTTGTAAGTGGAAGCCCATTTCTTGGTTCAAATTTGTCACAAACATGGTGATCAATTGTTTATTGAGAATAGGCCAAGGGAGTTTGCTTGCTAGGCTTCTCCACCTTTGTAAAAAGGCAGCCAGGGATTCCCCATTCTTTTGTTTGGTGTTGCAAAGGTTCGTCATACATATCTCATGTTTAAAGTTATAGGAGAAATGATTAACAAATTTCTCTGTGAGCAATCTCATGAAATGTTTTCATGCCGGGGGGAAGGTGAGCAAACCATTCAGTAGCTTGACCACCTAGGCTCTAGGAAAGAGTCTCATCAAAAACATGTCATTGTATGAGACCTCTAGGAAAGCAATGTAAAACTCCCTAAGGTGTTCCCTAGGGTCCCCTTTCCCTTTGTACTTGTCAAATTTTTGTGTGAAGAAATTTTAAGGGAAGGATGGCATGGGGATGGTTCTATCAAATGGGTATGGGAAAATATCTTCAAAGGAATATTGTTTTCTTTTGTGCCCATGTTGCATATTGTCAACATTTTGGATCAAGGTTTGTACAATGCTAGATAAATCTTGGGTTGGTGGAGGTTGGGGTATGTGTGATTGTTGTCGATGCATTAATTGTTGGAGGAAATGGGGGATTTGTTGATGTTGAGTGGGTTCTAGTTTTGGTTTTGTTGGGCTTGGTGTTGTTGATAGATAAGGAGTTGTATGATCTGTGGTGGGATTTGTTGTTGGTTGGGATTTTGTAAGGTTTGAATGGATGACGGTACAATGGGTGGTTGAGAAATGGGAGGTTGGGAGATGGGGGGTTGGATGTATGTGAAGTTAGATGAGGGATTGTTGCATCGATTAGTGTTGGACGTGCTGAAAGGGGGTTGGGAGAATAATTGCGTCATGAATGCTATAGTGTTGGCATAAAATTGGGGTACACTTGTGGAAGCACTTTTGTACGTGGTGTTGTTGGGAATGTTGAGGGTGATTTGGGGAGTGGACATAGTTATAGTTGATGTTGATGCGGAAATAAGGATTGATATGGTAGATGTGGAGGTAGGATTTGACATGGTGGTGTTTGAAGTTTGGTATGTGTTTGGGATAGTGTAAGATGAGGATGGTTGTGAGGAGGTGGGTATGGTGGCACCATTTTGAATTAGGAATTCAAGATATCTATTTGGGTTCAACTTTAGGACTCTATCTAGTATTTCCATGGATTTGACATCTTGCATAAAGTCTAGGACATCTTTATCCACATTATTGATGTTTTTTTTTTTTTTTTTTTTAACCCAGGGGTATCCCCGCGACCCAGCCCAGCGGCCCAGCAGCCCGTATCTTGGGTACCTGAGGCAAGCTGGGGTGAGACTAATCCTCTGGAGGGGTACACAACAGCCCGCCAACCCGTACCACCTAGAAAACCCGGGAGGGAGTCGAACCCATGAGCTTGAGGAGAAAACTCAAGTCACAAGCCAACTCCACTACTCATGCGGGCACATTATTGATGTTGGTTGGAGGGCCTTGTGATTGGATTCCAAAAGGATTTATCATAGCGTTGGCATCAAGGGATGATTGTTGTTGGATTATAGGGACATTATTTTGGTCGGTGTTAGGCATCCCAAAATTGATTCTAAAGGGTTCTATCTCCTTGTTTTTCCTAGCTTGGGACCTTGTCAAGGGCATGCAATGGATTGGGTATGAATTGATTTGGTGTTGGAAAGCAGGTAAGGGTTATGACCTTAGAAAATTGGTTTCAAAATATTGAAACCAAGGATGAAAAGATAAGTGGATGAGTGATGATGGATAACATATAGATAGGTTTGAATTGGTGATGTGAATGTGGGTGAAGGCTTGACCTTAGAGAATGGAGTCTCAAAGTATTGGACCCAAGGATGGGGTATGGATAGACTTGATTTGCTAATGTTAAGGTGGATGAAGGTTTGACCTTAGAAAATGGATTTCAAAATATTATATCCAAGGATAAATGGATGGATGGATAGATGATTGTATGATAGGATATGAGGATGATTTTTGGATGAGTGACCTTAAAGGTTGGATTTCAAAGTATTTTTGGACTGAAGGCAAACCTAGTGAATGGATGATTAAAAGGTAAATGGGTTTGGGGGTGATCTTATGATAAGATTTGAGGATGATTTTTGGATGGATGATTAAAAAGGGTACTGAGGAAACATTTGGGGATAATGATTTTGAAATGGATGATTAAAGTATACTTAGGACAAATTTGGATGAAAATTGACCAAGGATACCTTAGGTGATTTGGAAAGTGACTTTGGATAGGATTGGATGATTAAGGATGTTGGAAAAATTTGATGATGTTTTTAAAGGATGATCAAATCAAAGCAGAGCTCAAATAAATCTAGATCTTTGGATTGTAGAAAGGATGTTCTCTTCTTACCTAAGGTAGACTAATGACCTTAAGAAAAAATAGAAAAGGATTATTTTACTTGAGGGTAGACTAATGACCTCCAAGCAAAATGGGATACCTTAAAGTTTATCAACTTTGGAGTTGTCTAGGCTCCTAATTCAATTTATCTAAGGGTTGATAAAAGGATAATTTATAAAAGAACTTAGGGTAGACAAAGTCTTAAGCTCCCTATAAATTAGAGGATGATGAGATCTAGACTTAATTTTTGCACAAACTTGATTTGAAGGGTATTTTGGATGTTTTGATTTTGGATTTTGGATGTTGATGATTTGATGTTGTTGATAGGTTTGGAGAGATTTGATTTTGGATGTTTATGTTGGATTTTGGATAAGGTTGAAATGGTTTGGATAATATGGATTTGATATTTGGAATGGGGTTGACAAGGTTTGGATAATGTTGGTTGATATTTGGGATGAAGTTGATTGGACTTAGACTAAGGTTGGGATGATTTTGATTTGGGTGGATTTGGGATGAAATGTTTGGGTAATGGTTAACTTGGGGGAAATGGATGGAATTCAAAGGTCCAAAATGAAAATCAAGATTTTTTCCTAAGGTCAAGTAGATAATGGAGAATAATGGACTTGGATTAGGGTTTTGGATGAGGTGAAAAGACTTTTTTGGGTTGGGATGTGAATGAAGTGAAACGTTGGGGATAATAATTGATTGATGAATGAAGTATGGTCAAAGATTCAATATCAAAATGATGTTTCTCTAAGGTCAAATGGGATGATGTAAATTTAGATGGATTTGGATAAAGGTTGAATTAGGTTGGATATTGGAATATGGACAAAGGTTGGACACAATAATTAATTTGGATTGGAGATAGGTGGACTAAGGTCAGGGGTCCAAGACAAAAATGATTTTTCTCCAAGGTCAAATGGATAAATGAAAAATGTAATTGGACAAAGGATGGATTGGGTTGATGATGGAAATGTGGACAAAGGTTGGACTCAAATGGATGTTTTTTTATTTTTGGCAATTTTGACAAGGTTTCCAGATCCCCAGGTCAAATGAGGCTTAGGAACTCAGGAACAAATCAAAGGATGTGTTTTGGATATGGTCTACAAATAGCACTATTACAAAGTAATATGGTGCTTAAACATAGATGAATGGCATTGACACTGACAAAAATAGTGCTGATTGGTGGGAAAATGATGCTAAAAAAATGGCATTAATAGACGAATTGATAGTGCTAAATAAAGAGCATATAGCACCATTTGACAGATAGTTTTGGAACTTTGATTGGATTTTTGGTCAAACTTGGTTTTTGGGGATTCTTGGCTCAAATTTTGGATTTCAAAGGCTCAAATTTTGGATTTCAAAGGTTCAAATGTTGGACTTGGATAATGTCAAAGGTTTCTTGGCAAACACAAAAATCAAACAAGAGAACACAATGGATTTTTGACTCAATGTGGACTTTGGATAAATTGGCTTATACGAGTTTCAACAAGAAAACACACCAAGCACATGAACATCCTAAAAATTAGTCAAGTAGAAGTGTCATACCTTGTAGATCTCATGAAGTGGCTGTGGGTCAATCTCAACTCAAAGTGAACCAAGATTCCCACCCCCACTAATAACTTTGGTGCTATAACTTGGATAGATAGGGAATGCAAGGTCATGGACCACCTTAAACCCCTTACCAATGAGACTTTCATCTTGCCCAAGGTAATGCCTATCTTAAGTATAACGATATGATGAGCATCTTCCCCCCTCTACAGTAGTGCACTACAAAGTATGATGGTCGAAAGGTCTTAAGCTAAGATATTATAGGATTCTAGGGAGTTCTTCATACACAAGGTATATGAGGCCTAAGACCATGAACACTAGTCCATTGAAGGGATGCGGTAAGCCACTTCACCTTGTGTCTGGAATCACCCAGGGCCCCAAGGCTATCCCAATGACAACATAACTAGATTGGGGTA
The DNA here is from genome assembly GCA_027924645.1 of Cunninghamia lanceolata. Taxonomy (NCBI): domain Eukaryota; kingdom Viridiplantae; phylum Streptophyta; class Pinopsida; order Cupressales; family Cupressaceae; genus Cunninghamia; species Cunninghamia lanceolata. Next base: position 878,028 of record BSBN01001299.1, read on the forward strand.
CAAGTTTCCTTCTCCCCCCTTTGATATACCCCGCTGGTACACATGGTTGAGGTCATCCCTTGGGATGATGAAATCCCCAAGCAGGCCTCTTAAGAAGAAATTACCCCTTGTGTTTGATCACCCAAGATCGCACTAGGTGTGAGGGGAGTGCATATGCAATAAAGGTAACCCCTTTAGGAATAACACTTAAAAGTGATAAAATGTTTGAGAGTAGACTTTTGATCCCCAAGATCACACTAAGGTGTGAGGGGAGAGCATACATCTACTAAAAAACCAAACAAGGCAAACAATGTTAATTCCCTCTAAGCTAATTTAGTGCAACTACTCTAGTATAGAAAACAAAAGACTTTGACAAGTGAAAACCTGCACCAAAATATTAGTAGTTTGCTAAAATAGCCTTGGAAAAATGTTTGTAGTACTTGCACAAACTTCTTATATCCCTGCACAGACTTCGAGATCCTGTCAGAAAATAATGCTAAAAAAAATAAAATAGTGCTACAACAGACTCAAATAGCACTAAAATAGATCTAAATGGTGCTACAAAATAGAAAAATAACACTAAATAGTGAATAAATAGCACTAAAACAGTCAGTTTCTATTTAAAGTAGATGCAGACAACAAAACATCAGATTAAAGTCATGCTAAACAATAGACAAATCATGTTGAAACAAAACATAGCAATGAATTACAGACTAATAGCACTAAAGTATGGTCAAATGGCACTAAAGGAAATTTTACCTATCTACCTATTTGCCAGCGAACTGTATGGCACTGTTCTGGGAAAGGATAGCGCTGAATCGCAAAATCTAAGGACCTGCACACACACAGAGGACAAACTTGCACCAAAATGATGAGACAAAGAATAGAAACAACCTACAAGGTTAGTCCAAGGTGAACAAAATAGTTTGTTAGCCAAAAAACTAGTTAGTTTGCTCCTAAATAGTGAAAACAATTTAACCCAAGCTTAGTGTTTTCAAAGTATTTCAAAAACAATTGGGCATAGTAACCCCTTAGAGATGAGAGACTCTGTTAAAAATAGAGAGCAAACTTTTACCACAGATAGTGAAAAGCATAAAAACCAAACTAAAATTTTTTAACCAAGTAAAATCTGTAATAGAATAGCACTAAGATATGAGAAGATAGCACTATTTCAGAGGTAAATAGCACTGAAATAGGATCAAATGGAGCTTAACGACGGAGGTATAGCATGAATGCAGGAGGATATAGTGCTACTCCAACCTGTTCAGAAAGAACCTTCACAAAAACACTCAAAAATAAGCTAGATTGGACTAGGGGGTCCCACTGGGCATACCAAATAAAGATAGAAAAAGATTCAAAGCATAAAACATAAAAAAGAAAGGCAAACAAAAATGATTTTACCTTCCAAGATGCCCTTGAAGTCCTCCACTCCTTGATAAGGTTGAGGAAGTGCACCCAACTCCCTATCTTTACCCAAACTAAATATTGAATATGTGGAGATGCTCTCAATTGTAACACAATTTTGGCATGGATTAGCTAAGAGGCTATGAGGAATGATTTTGACATGGTAAGATTACTCAAACTTGGATGATCAAAATGGCTTGTGGAGGGTCTTATTTATAGGCAATTTTGGAGGGATTTTGATCCAAGGGCTAGGATTGAAAGTTGAGATCAATGGATGAGATGAAATGAGGAGATCAAGGGCTAAGATCTCATCAACAAAAGTGGAGGGCTAGGAATAAAAATGAATTTTAAATTCATTTTTGGAGAAGGCTTTGCATTTAAATTGATGAGGACTTGTGAGGAAATAAAATATTATTTCCTTGGGAGGATGTGGAATTAAAAATTTTATTTTATGGGAGGATATGTGTCACATGTGACACATGGAAAATTTTGGCACTCACATGTGTGAGTTCAATTTTGGAGAAGCGCTTAGCATGGATATAGTAAGGTGAGGTGGAAGGATCATGTGACCCATTTGAATTAATTTTTTTTTATTCAAATGGTGTGGGAGAAGGTGTTAATGAAGGTTTGACCAAGTTAATCAAGGGGATTAACTTAATTAATGTGGCTGGAGGAAATTAGTGGATGGGCTAATAAAGGTTTAGAATTAATTAAATAATGATGTATTTAATTAATTTAGGTCTAGGGGTCATGTAGTCTAGGGTAGCTAATTAAATAATAGCTATTTAATCAACTAGGGTAGGTGTAGGCTGATTAGTAGGGTAGATTAATTAAATAAGTATGATTTATCTAACTAATCAAGTTTAGATAAGTGGACAAATTAACTAAATAAATATGGAACATATTTATTTAATTAATTAGGATGATGTTGGTAAGGTATAGTGCTGAATTAATTAAATTAATTTAGGACTAAGGGTGAATTGGTGAAGGATGGCTAAGGATGGATGATTAGGGATGATGTAGGTTAATTAATTAAATAATTATGAATTTATTTAATTAATTGCATGAAAGGGGAAATTAGTGATATGGATGATGTAGAAATATGGTTGAAGGGTTAAGACATTTTTAGGTGTCTATAGTGCCTCTGTTTCAAAGAAGATAACTTAAGAGACTTCATCCTTACCATTCACTATAACAAAACAGGCAATTAGCGCCTAAAATAGTGCCAGAATTTAGTGCATTTGAGTTCATGAATTGGACACTTATGCTGGCACAAAACTTGGTGCCAAAGTGCATGTTCTCTTTGGGCTATTTTTTTGCACCAGATTTTATGTCAGATTTAACATCAGATTTTGCACCAGAAAAGTAGAGCAAGCAATAGCACCTCCTTTAGCACCTGGAATAGCATTGGGAATAGCATCAGGAAGCATGACCAATTTAATGTCAGAAATAGCACCTAAATTAGCACCCAATTTGTTTTCCAATTTTGCTTCCATGTCTGCTCCCATTTTTGCTTCTATTTTTGCTCCTAGTCATGCTTGCTGTTTTGCTTTTAGTATGGCATCGAAAATAGCTTATTTTTTGGCTTCCTAATTGATGCCAAGTTTTACTTCCATTATGACGTCCTTTGTTGCCCAGTTTGGCTTCTGATTTTGCTTCTAGTTTTGCTTCTTATGTTGCTTCTAGGTTTGCTTCTAGTTTTGCTTCTAGGTTTGCTTCCAGTTTTGCTTCCAATTTTGCTTCCATTTTTACTTCTAGTTTTGCTTCCAATTTTGCTTTTGGTTTTGCTTCCATATTTTCTTCCAATTTTGCTTCCGATATAATCGTTGCAAGTATGGGCCTAACTGGTGTTGTCATTGATGTCAACATACTCCTGTTGCATTAATGAAAAAGATTAGATGAGCTGAGTGTTGAGGGTATTGAGAAAATTAGTCTTAATCAAGAATAGAGAAGAACAGTGTAGTAAGGTAAAGATCCAAGATAAGATGACTATCAGAGGATGCGGTTCAAAGGGTTTGTAGATATGAGTCTTCAGATGATCCAGTAAAGATTTTAGAGGTCTGCATAAAGATCTGAAGGAGTTGTGGCCACTCAAGTAAAACTGGTTCCGACAGGTATTTAGAGGTGACAGATTGTCACAGATAGGTCTGGTGAGATCCGGAAATGCATTATCCTACTCTGTGGATTTGAGGGAGTGTTGAGGAAGTTGTTGTGAAGTGTCAACTCGATTGGTTCGTGGTTTGAAGGTCCACAAGTATCTATTCCTTTGCGACAGTGATGAAAGACTATGTTCTTGAGGTTTCAGATGAAGGAGAGAAGGATTTCAGTAAGAAGATGAAGTGCAGATGTTCTTGGTGATTTAGGCAATCTTGTGGAGGTCTTTGGATCATGTCCAATTTGTGTTGATGGTTTGCATTGGAGTTGGAGCTCACAATTGAAGAATGACTCCCGGATGATGGTGTTCTTCCTGAGACTGGCCTACCGGATGAGTTACACGTCTTGCAGATGTTCTTGTGGATGTTTACCGACTTAGATGATTATTCTTAAGTTGATGCCTTGTATAAATAAGGGATTGTGAAGTCATTCCAAAGGGGGTCTAGTGGTGATGTGAGTGTGGTAGCGAGGAAGAGAGCGAAAGGCAGAGTAGAAGTTTTGGGCTTAAATGGAATTGATTCAAGCATGGTAAAGATGCTATTATCCAGTTCATGTATGTGATACTTATCATTCTATAGACAGTGAGTCTATTGTAGGCACTGAGCGTCTTGTGAGCAGTGTGTTCAGGTAGTGAGCCCTAATTGGCATGTGCCATTTTGTTCTTTCTATTCTTCTAACAGAGAATACAATCTTGGGTTAATCACCCTGTAGTTTTTCCCTTAACTGGGTTTTCCACGTCAAAATCTTGGTGTCTTATGTGTTGATGTGTTTCTGCTCTTGATTTAATATATTATGTCTTCATGATTGATTTATTGATATACTGCTAATCACAAGAAGAATTTAAGTGTGTAACTGGAAAGAAAGTTTTGACAACTGATTCACCCCCCCCTCTCAGTTATCTGTCCTAATTGTAACAATTGGTATCAGAGCCAAGTTCCTCTAAAAAGGAGCTTAATCGCTTGAGGAGATCTAGGATGTCATCCTACAAGAAAGATAGTCCGAAGTTTGAAGGAACCAATTTTAATCTCTCGAAAAGTCGCATGAAATGTCACTTATAATGTATGGGGATGCAGTACTGGAACATGGCTTCAACAAAGTATACTCTTCCATAGGGTGGTCTGAAAGCCCCAAATGAAATCACAGATGCTGAAAACAATCTGTAGACTATAGAAGCTCTTCTAAGCACATTATCTGATTCAGAGCTTTCAAATGTTGTTGACCTACCAACGGCTTTTGAGATTTGGGAAAAACTGGAACTTTTGCATGAAGGAGACAAGTATGTTAAATGTGTAAGGCTGCAAAGTCTAAAAGGAAAATTTGAAAATTTGAAGATGAGAGAAGATGAAAATATCACTACTTTTATGCCAAGAGTAAATGAGCTTGTTTGTTGAATTAGAAATGTTGGTGGAGTCTTGGATGAAGATGAAATTGTTGGCAAAATTCTCAGATCCCTTCCTGCTTCTTATAAAATCAAGTTTGTTGCCATTGAAGAATTCAGAGCCCATACAGCTATCACAAGAGATCAATTGGCTAGTAAATTGGCTGCATTTGAAATGACTAAGTTTGGAGATGACCCCCCCAAGATTGAATCTGCATTCAAAGCTAGTGCCTCTGTAAAAGGAAAACAAAGGTTTGATCCAAGAGAGAACTCTTCAAGGAAACTATCATGGTATGAAAAAGCAAAAAAAGACTTGGAAGAAGAAGAAACTAAAACTTCTCAACTTGAAGCCCTTATTGCAAAAAGACTACCAAGAGGATCTAGTAAGTATGAAGGGAAATTGCCTTTTAAGTGTTTTAACTGCAATAAGATTGGTCATTTTGCCTCAAAGTGTCTGGAAAGATTTTCAAGGCCAAATCCTAACAGATCAAGGTTCGAAAAGAATTGTTACTATGTTCATGAAGAGGATGATAATGAAGGAGTAACAGATGATGAATTAAAGACAGGAAACAAATCCGGAAGTGATTGGGTGTTTATTGCCATCAAGGAAGAAGATCCATTGCCCTCTGAATCTGTCAATCATAAAGTTGTAGAAAGAGCTTTGGCTGCCCAAGTTGAAGAAAAGGATGATTGGGTCATTGATAGTGGATGCTCTCACCATATGATAGGTGACAAAAATAAGTTCTTAGATTTGGAAAGGTATGAAGGAAACAAATAAGTTCTTAGATTTGGAAAGGTATACTGGTAGAATCAGAGGTAGAAGAACTATTTCTTTTGATGGAATGAACAAAACTGGTAATGTACTATATGTTGAAGGATTGAAGCACAATCTTCTTAGTGTTGGACAGTTGGTGGACAAAGGCTATGATCTCTAATTCAAGAATGGAAAATGCAAGATCTTTGAAAGCTTCAGAACAGAGATTGCATCCTTTACTCAGATAAAAGGTAATATCTTCCATCTAGTTGATACTGGCAAAAGTTGTCCATTTATGCAACTTGATCAGAGTTGGCTATGGCATAGGAGGATGTATCATGTGAATTTTGATAATATCATCAAGATAAGCAACACTCAGGCTATAAGAGATCTTCCAAAATTGGTCAAACCTACAAATAGTTTGTGTAAAGAATGTCAGTTGGGGAAACAAAGCAGAGTCTCATTTAAAAGCAAAGAACATTCTTCTACCAGAATATTGGACTTAGTTCATACTGATCTATGTGGTTCAGCAAGAATTAGGAGTGTGCAAGGTGATAGATACCTCATGTTACTAATTGATGACTACTCCTAGATGATGTGGGTAACTTTTCTGAAATAGAAATCAGAAGCTTTTGAGAAATTCAAAATATTCAAGGCTATGGTAGAGAATGAAACCGGATTAAAATTAAAGTGTCTAAGGTCTGATAGAGGTGGAGAATTCACATCCGGTGAGTTCATAGAATTCTGTGAGAAACATGGAATAAAGAGGCAGTTGTCTACTCCTAGGACTCCACAGTAGAATGGAGTAGTGGAGAGAAAGAACTAGACCATCTAGGACAATGATGATGGAAGCAAATGTCCCTCAGATCTATTGGCGAGAAGTTGTCAGCACTGCAGTCTACACCCTAAATCAAGTTCAAATCAGAAGCAATACCGGTAAGACTCCTTATGAACTTTGGTTTGGCATCACTCGTACTGTGAGGTATTTCAGAGTTTTTGGTAGCAAATGTTACATCAAAAGAGATGAAGATTTAGGCAAGTTTGATGCTAGAAGTGATGAAGGAATATTCCTGGGTTACTCTACTCAAAGGAAAGCATACCGGTGTTATAAAAGAGATTGAGAAAGATTATAGAAAGTACAAATGTGAAGGTTGATGAAGAAATTGAAAAACCCTCAAGGTTTTATGAATATGATGAAGATGATTAGAATGGTGTTCTAATTCAAGGAGTCCAAGCCCCTTCTGCAACTCAGATTCAAACTGATCCGGTAAATCAGGAAGAAGAGATGAGTTTCAATGAGCCTGATCAAGAATCAAAAGTGCAAGAAACTCCCAAAGTTCCCAAGTATGTAAGACTGAACCACTCTGAAGATCAAATCATAGGTGATAAAAGCAAAGGTGTACAAACAAGAAGGAGAATTGCTCAAGATTCAGATGAGTATTGTCTGATTTCAAAGATTGAACCTAAGACAGTAAATGAAGCTTGCAATGATGAAAACTAGACTAAAGCAATGGAGGAAGAGCTAGTGCAAATTGAGAAAAATCACACTTGGGATCTTGTTCCCAGACCTAGAAACAAGAATGTGATTGGAACAAAATGGGTCTTCTAGAACAAACTGAATGAAGTTGGTGAAGTAATCAGAAATAAAGCCAAATTAGTCTACAAGGGTTACTCTCAAATAGAAGGAGTTGATTTTGAAGAGACTTTTGCTCCGGTGGTAAGAATTGAAGCAGTCAGATTATTTCTTGCTTTTGCTACCTTCAAGGACTTCAAAGTGTATCAGATGGATGTCAAGTCTACCTTCCTGAATGGTGACTTGGAAGAAGTATACATTGAGCAACCAGATGGATTTCAATTGTTTGATCATGGTGATATGGTCTACAAATTGAAGAAAGCCCTGTATGGTCTAAAGCAAGCCCCAAGAGCCTAGTATGAAAGATTGGATATGCATCTTTTGAAGATTGGTTTCAACAAAGGTACTGCTGACAGTAATTTATATTTCAAAATTGATCATGAAAACATCTTGATTGTTGAAGTGTTTCTTGATGATATCATTTTTGGAGGAAGAGATAGCATGTGTAAAACTTTTGCAAATCAAATGAAAAGTGAATTTGAGATGTCCATGCTTGGGGAAATGAATTTCTTCTTGGGTCTACAAATCACTCAAACAAATAAAAGAATCTTCATTTCTCAGACCAAATATGTAAAAGAATTGTTGAGGAAATTTGGGATGGAAGACTCAAAACCAATGAATACTCCCATGGCAACTGGATGTAAATTGGGCAAAGATGACGACTCTCCTAAGACTGATCAGAAAAAGTATAGGTCAATGATTGGAGGATTGTTGTATCTCACTCAGACCAGACCTGCCATTATGAATGCTGTGGGTCTTGTTGCTAGATTTCCAGCTAATCCTAGAGAATCTGATGTCATGGCAATCAAGAGGATTTTTAGATATCTAAAAGGAACAGTTGAGTATGGATTGTGGTATCCCAGAGATCACAATTTCTTTCTTCATGCATAAACAGATGCGGATTGGGTAGGAGATGTGGATGACCAGAAGAATACTAGTGGTGGAGCATTCTTTTTGGGGAAGAGATTGGTTTCTTGGCTGAGTAAGAAACAAGAGGCAATATCTCTATCCACTACAGAAGCAAAATATATTGCAGCAGTAGGAAGTTGCACTCAAGTTTTGTGGATGAAGCAAATACTAAGAGACATAAGAGTGGAGTATGAGGAGCCTATCACAATTTTCTGTGATAATTCAAGTGCAATAAATATATCTAAGAACCCGGTGTTGCATTCAAAGACTAAGCATATATCTATCAAGTTTCACTTTTTGAGAGAGCAAGTGAACAAGAATGAAGTTAGATTGGAGTTTGTGCCTTCCAAGGATTAGATTGCAGACATCTTTACTAAACCTCTACCTAAGGACTCTTTTGAGTATCTCAGGGAGAAGTTAGGGGTTATTGCCCCTTTGGTGATGAACTAAGGTGCACTGGAGTGCATCAGTCTGGTAGATATCACAGTCATATCTTGTGGTCCGGATTGATGATAGGGAGCTGCCACTCAAGGGGAGCAGCTGGTATGATTCTAAAGAGTTGAAGTTGCAAGTATGATCCCTTTGCCATTGATGTCAAAGGGGGAGAGAAGACGTGAAAAACAAGTGGTTGATGATCAAAGGTGGAGTAGTAAAGGAAGAGAAGACATGTGAATGGTTGTTGCTGATAGGGGGAGTTGTGACAGTAAAGAAAAGTTTCTGTCTTGATGGTTAAAATAGTTTTTCACATCTTATGTTGCCATCAATGACAAAGGGGGAGATTGTTGCAAGTATGGGCCTAACCAGTGTTGTCAGTGATGTCAACATACTCCTGTTGCATTAATGAAAAAGATTGGATGAGCTGAGTGCTAAGCGTATTGAGAAAATTGGTCTTAATCAGGAACAAAGAAGAATAGTGAAGACCGTAAGGTAAATATCAAAGATAAGATGACTATCAGAGGATGCGGTTCAAAGGGTTTGTAGATATGAGTCTTGAGATGATCCAGTAAAGATTTTAGAGGTCTACATGAAGATCTGAAGGAGTTGTGGCCACTCAAGTAAAACCAGTTCTGACAGGTGTTTAGAGGTGACAGAGTGTCACAGATAGGTCCGGTGAGATCTGAAAATGCATTATCCTACTCTATGGATTTGAGGGAGTGTTGAGGAAGTTGTTGTGAAGTGTCAACTCGATTGGTTCATGGTTTAAAGGTCTGCAAGTATCTATTCCTTTGTGACAATGATGGTAGACTGTGTTCTTGAGGTTTTAGATGAAGGAGAGAAGGATTTCAGTAAGAAGATGAAGTGTGGATGTTCTTGGTGATTCAGGCAATCTTGTGGAGGTCTTTGGATCGTGTCCAGTTCATGTTGATGGTCTGCATTAGAAATAGAGATCGCAATTGAAGAATGACTCCTGGATGATGGTATTCTTCCTGAGACTGGCCGACCAGATGAGTTACACATCTTGTGGATGTTCTTGTGAATGTTTGCTGACTTAGATGATTATTCCTAAGTCGATGCCCTGTATAAATAAGGGATTGTGAAGTCATTCCAAAGGGGGTCTGGTGGAGATGTGAGTGTGGTAGCGAGGAAGAGAGTGAAAGGTAGAGTAGAAGTTTTGGGCTTAAATGGAACTGATTCAAGCATGGTAAAGATGTTATTCTCCAGTTCATGTATGTGATACTTATCATTCTATAGACAGTGAGTCTATTGTAGGCAGTGAGCCTCTTGTGAGCAGTGTGTTCAAGCAGTGAGCCCTAATCGGCATGTGCCATTTTGTTCTTTCTATTCTTCTAACAGAGAATACAATCTTGGGTTAATCACCCTGTGGTTTTTCCCTTAACCAAGTTTTCCACGTCAAAATCTTGGTGTCTTATGTGTTGATGTGTTTCTGCTCTTGATTTAATGCATTATGTCTTCATGATTGATTTATTGATATACTGCTAATCACAAGAAGAATTTAAGTGTGTAATTGGAAAGAAAGTTTTGACAACTGATTCACCCCCCCTCTTAGTTGTTTGTCCTAATTGTAACAATAACGTCACTTGGTGCATCTAGCTTTGCTTCCATTTTTGTATCTTTGTTCCAAAAAAGGTGAGTGGGCCAATCTTGCATTCTAACCGCCCCATCTTTCACCTTATAGCCTATTGGAATTAGTTCAGACAACTGAGAGGAGGGGGGTGAATCAGTTGTCCCACAAATTTAATCTTTTCTACTTTTTAATCTTCTTTAGCAACTTTCAATCTGATAAGCATTAAAGCATGAATCAAAAACACAAGAGCAGAAATAATTTGAACACACATAACACCAGAATTTTTAAGTGGAAACCCAGTTAAGGGAAAACCATGGTGGGGGTTAGCCCAAAAGATTCATACCCTATTAAAAGTACTTAGAAAAAGAGAAGGCACATACCTTCAGGTTCACTGCCTAGAGCTCACTACTCAAGAGAGGCTCACTATCTATAGAATTTTGATACAAGAAGAATTAACTGATAAATAGCATCTACTTCATGCCTAGTTCAGTTCCTTTGAAATCTCACAAAACTTCTACTCTGCTCCAAATACTTCTTCTCAAGTTCTTCATCTAAACATCTCTTGTTCTTCAGCTTCTCCTATGCTCTGCTCTACCTTTGATCCTTTCTTTAATTTTATTATTTTTGCACAAGGATGATTTTCCACAACTCATCAACAAGTATTTATATGCTTCATCAACCTTGGAATGAACATCAAGGTCGACACTACAAACAACTAACTTAATGCGAATCACTAATCTATCAGCCAAACATAACTGGGACTCAAATCTTCCTTGATCAACATGCCACGCTTCATAGAATTGCTTTTAGATCATCTATAACATGCTTGAATCATCTAGTCAGCCAAGACTGGGAAGAACAACAACATCAAGAAGGAAATCTTCTTTAATAAGCTCAAACTTCAATGCAGACCTCCACCATAGTAGTCACACAATCTAGAGACCTCCACAAGCATATTAAATTCAACAAAAACATCTGCACTCCTCCAAATCATCAGAATCACTTGCATCTTCCTCCGGAACCTCAAGAACACTGTCTGTCATAACTGTCACATTAGAAAGATTGCTTGTGGATCTCCAAACCATGAACCACTTGAATGGATGATACACACTGACTTCCCAAACATGCCTCTAGATCTGTAGATAATCATTTGACATATCTAGAACAATCTGGAACTCTTTCCTATCATTTGTCTCTTCTGAACACTGTAAAACTGGTTCTACTCAGATGGCCATAGCTTCTTCAAATCTTCATGCAAACCCTTCAAAACTTAACTAGAGCTTCTTCAAACAATCCACTACTTAGCCATATGGTCCGCATACATTGATCCTCATTAATTTTCTTAATATCCTCAACAATCCAATCTTCTATATAGGCAGCAAAATAGGATACAGTTGACACAAATGGCAACAAGGATATGCTGACATCAATGACAACACCGCTTAGGCACATATTTGCAACAATCTCCCCCTTTATCATTGATGGCAACATATGATGTGAAAAACTGATTTGACCATCAATACAAGACCTTCTCCCCCTTTCTCTTATCATTTCTGTAATTACTTTCTTCACTACTCCCCCTTCCATTGGCAACTAGTTTTTCACAAGAACTTCTCTCCCCCTTTGACATCAATGGTAAAGGGCACATATTTGCAATCTTTTCTCCCTTTATGTTTCAGACTGATCTCAAAAATTTCATATTGACTACTCCCCCTGAGTAGTATCTCCTTAACATCAATTCGGATCACAAGATATGACTATGAATTCCACCAGACTGATGCACCTTAGTGCATCTTAGTTCTGATCAGGAGAGGTAATAATCCCTAAATTCTCTCTGAGATACTCAAAAGTATCCTTGGGAAGAGGCTTAGTGAAAATATCCATAATCTGATCCTTTGAAGACACAAACTCCAACTTGACTTCATTCTCATTTACCTTCTCTCCCAAGAAATGAAACTTGATGGATATATGCTTTGTCTTTGAATGCAACACCGGATTCTTTGAGATACTTATTGCACTTGAATTATCACAGAAGATTGTGACAGGCTCCTCAAACACAATTCTGATGTCCTTCAACATTTGCTTCATCCACAGAACTTGAGTACAATTGTTCACTGCTGCTATATACTCTGCCTCTGCTGTAGATAGGGAAATTGTCTCCTTCTTTTTGCTCAACCAAGAAACCAATCTACTTCCCAAGAAGAATGCACCACCACTAGTGCTTTTTTTGTTATCTACATCTCCTGCCCAATCAACATTTGTATATGCATGAAGAGTGAAGTCATTATCCTTTGGATACCATAATCCACAATTAATTGTCCCTTTGAGATATCTAAAAATTCTCTTGACTGCTACAACATGGGATTCTTTAGGATCAGCTTGGAAGCTAGCGACAAGCCCAACTGCATTCATGATATCAAGTCTAGTCTGAGTCAGATAGAGTAGTCCTCCAATCATTGATCTATACCTTTTCTGATTTGCCTTAGGGGAGTCATCATCTTTACTCAACTTACATCTGGTTACCATAGGCATACCTACTAGCTTTGAATCTTCCATTCCAAACTTCTTCAACACTTCTTTCACATACTTAGACTGAGATATTAAGATACCTTTATCTGACTGATTGATTTGCAGACCTAAGAAGAAGTTCATTTCACCATACATGGACATCTCAAATTCACTTTGCATCTGATCAACAAATGTTTTGCACATACTCTCATTTACACCAAAAATGATATCATCAACAAATACCTCAACAATCAAAATATTCTCATGATCAATCTTGAAGTAGAGATTACTGTCAGTAGTGCCTTTGTTGTAACCTAGCTTTAGTAAATACTTATCTAATCTTGCATAACAGGCTCTTGGGGCTTGTTTGAGTCCATACAATGCTTTCCTTAATCTGCAGATCATGTCTCCCTAATTAGACAACTGAAATTCTTCCAGTTGCTCAATGTAGACTTCTTCTAACTCTCCATTTAGAAATGCTAACTTGACATCCATCTGATAGACTTTGAAATCTTTATAAGTAGTAAAAGAAAGAAACAATCTGACTGCCTCTATTCTTTCCATCGGAGCAAAAGTTTCTTCAAAATCAATTCCTTCCACTTGAGAATATCCTTTGCATAGCAACCTTGCTTTATTTCTTACAACTTCACCATCTTCATTTAGCTTGTTCCAAAGACCCATCTAGTTCCAATCACATTTTTGTCCTCAGGTCTAGAAACAAGATCCCAAGCGCGATTCTTTTCAATTTTCATTAATTCTTCTTCCATTGCCTTTACCCAATTTTCATCTTTTTAGGCTTCACTTACTATTTTTGGTTCAATCTTTGAGATTAGACAAATCTCTTCTTGATCTTCAGCAATTCTTCTTCTAGTTCAAACACCTTTATTTCTATCTCCTATGATTTGATCTTCAGGATGATTGATACTTACATACCTGAGAGTTTTGGGAATTGCTTGAGCTTCTGTTTCTTGATCTTGTTCGTCAACTTCTGCACTATCCTCTTGAATTACTAGATTTTTTGGATCAATCTGGATCTGAATCTAAGTTTGCACTTGCCTTTCTTGACTTGGATTTTAATCTTGATCATCTGAATCATATCCACAAGACCTGGAATGTCCTTTGTTCTCATCAACTCTAACATTAGCACTTTCAACAATCTTTTTCAACCTCTTGTTAAAGCACCGGTATGCTTTGCTTTGAGTAGAGTAACCCAAAAAAATTCATTCATCACTTCTTGCTTCAAAATTGCCTAGATCCTCATCTCTTTTGATATAGCATTTGCTACCAAAAACTCTAAAGTATCTTACAGTAGGAGGATGGCCAAACCATAGTTCATAAGGTGTCTTACTAGAATTACCTTTGATCTGCACCCGATTAAGAGTGTAGACAATAGTACTTACAACTTCTCTCCAATAGACTTGAGGAACATTTGCTTCCAACATCATGGTCCTGACAACTTCTTGAACTGTTCGGTTCTTTCTTTCCACAAATCCATTTTGTTGAGGAGTCCTAGGAGCAGATAACTATCTTTTTATTCCATGCTTTACATAGAATGAATCAAACTCACCAGAGGTAAATTCTCCACCTTTGTTGGATCTCAGACATTTTATCTTAACACCAATCTCATTTTCCACCATACCCTTGAATACCTTGAATTTATCAAGAGCTTCTAATTTTTCTTTTAAGAAGGTTACCCACATCATCCAGGAGTAATCATCAATCAACAACATAAAATATATGTCTCCTTGCACACTCCTAATTCTAGCAGGACAACATAGATCAGTATGCACAAGTTCCAACCGTTCACTTGAAAATTGTTCTTTACTTTTGAATGAAATTTTGTTCTGTTTACCCAATTGACATTCTCTATACATGTTATCAGGTTTCACATGTTTTGGAAGATCTCTTATAGCCTGAGTAGAACTTATCTTGACAATGTTATCAAAATTTAAATGACACATCCTCCTATGCCATAACCAACTTTGATTGGACTGAGCAATCAAATAACTTTTGCTAGAACTACTTAAATGAAAGATGTTACCTCTAGTTTGAGTACCAGATGCAATTCCAATTCTGGAGCTTTCCAAGATTCTAAATTTTCCATCCTTGAATTAGAGATCATAACCCTTGTCAACCAACTATCCAACACTGAGAAGATTATGCTTCAGTCCTTCCACATACATTGGTGTTATTCTTACCATCAAAAGAGATGGATCTTCTGCCACAGATTCTACCAGCTGAGTTGTCTCCAAATTTTACAAACCCACCTTAATATTTTTCAAAGCTTACAAACTTACTTTTATCGCCAGCCATATGATGAGAACATCCACTATTGATCACCCATTCATCCTTTTCAACAACCTACGCAGCCAAGGCACTTTCCATAGTTGCATAGCTACATATTCAATAGACACTGGGTCTTCTTCCTTGATAGCAATGAACACCCAATCACCTTTAGTGGAACCTCCATGATCAGATTCATCATTTGTGACTCCTTCTTCTCCAGCTTCTTGGACATACTAACATTTTTTATGACCTTTATATTGGTTAGGGTTTGGTTTTGAAAACCTCTCTGGACATCTTGAGGCAAAATGACCAATCTTATTACAAGCAAAACATTTGAGTGGCAACTTTCCTTCATACTTACCGGATCCTCTTGGCATTCTTTTGGTAATAAGAGCTTCAATATCCTTCCTTGTCTTCACAAATCTATTTGATCTTGTAATGTTGAAAAATGTCCCCTTGGAGGCTTTTCCCTCTTAAGTTTTAGCTCTCGGGTCTTTTGCATGCATTTAGGACATCTTAGTTCATAATTTGGCATCATGATGGAATGAGCCCTAGGTAACATGACAAATGGGACCTAGGAGGACCCCTTGAGCTGTACCCTTCCCAAAATAGGGGGGAGGACTTGGGCACCCGCGCCCTAGTCCTACCCTATTTTGGGGCAGCCCTAATTTCTGGGTGTCAGTTTATGACCATTATTTGGGTTCTTTGCCGACACGGTAAGTTTGAATTACGAAAATCTTGGTGGGAGTGTTTGTAGTTGCATAAATAAGTATGTTTAGGCATTCATTTGTAAACTAGATGATAATTGTGATGTTCAAGTGTTCTCAAGGTGATTTAAGGCTTTCATTGTGTTGCAAGAGCAGACTTGTGTGGTTTGTGTGTTTGTATTTACAGATTTGAGCATCAATTTCCTTATGGAATGAAGAGCATCTTCCTCCCATGAGAGTTTCACTACAAGGCGACATTATATTGTGTTTTCATCATCATTTCCTTTGGTTTTTGCCTCTGCCTCACAAGGGCACACACTCTCTATCTGACAACAGTGTTTGAAGACTTAAGTGTCCTCCGGGGCTTGACTGAGGCAAGCCTCTAAACACCACAACCCCCTCCCAAAGTCTTGTGATTACAGGTTACAGGTGTCACATTTGGGAAAAGTGAAGTTGTACGAAGGGTTAGTAGACATCAAAGATTCTAGATCTGAAGAGAAGCAGGACACCAGAGAATTTCTAGGACTTGGGTGCTCGCTCTAGTGTTCTCCATAGTTGAATTTCTAGAAACATGAGTTATAGTGCTGATCAGTGTCGAAAGGAGGTCAATATCCCGCAAACTGGTACCTTGGACTTGGGCACCTGCTTCAGTGTCCCCGACTGTTCCACCTCAAAACCCCCAAAATAGGTACTCTGTGATTTGCTATTTTACTTCCGTCTGCAAGAGCTTTTTCTGTTATTCATCGATTTATTACCGTATTTGCATAATTAGGGTTTTAATGGTCAATTAAGCATAGAGAAGATAAATTGATAATTAAATTCCCTAATCCATGCTTCCCTACATCTCACAGTGATCTAGGGTATGATAGTGAATTGCCACTCGACCCTAGATCCTTGAATGTATAGGGTGAAAGGAGGATTCAAACATCTAAACACTAAAATATTAATAAATCCCAATTTTACTCTAAACATTTTGGTGAACCCATATTTTTGGACTTAAATTGCAACTTTCTGAGTGTGTGTCTTCATATTTGGATTTCATTCATTCATTCATATAGTCTTTCATTTTATTGCATTAAGAAAAATTCATAAAAATTGAAATTTTTTGAAAAATTCAAAAAAATTGCATTGTTTGACTTATTAAATTGCATCAATCCTTTCTAAATTTATTAATTCATGATTTTTGCCTTAGATCCGATATAAACTATAGAAAATTACAAAAAATCAATTATTTGCATTGCAGTTTCATCATTAATTTGCTAGGCTTTTGTAGAAATTTTGACAATTTTCATATAACCTAGTAATTCCAAAATCTAGGGTTAGTAGGTAAAATATTCTTTCAAATTGTTCTACTAATTTTAGAGGCTCATTAAAATTTTCATTTGGGTGTAGTCTTGCATTTTAGTGTAAATTTGCATTTATATTTAAAATATTTGCATTTTTGCATAGAAAATTTCAACAAAAACTAGCAATTTTCATGCATTTTCATGGGCATTTTGCATATTAAGGCTTGGAAATCATTTTTAGATCTTAGATTGATTAATTTCCATCATAAATTAGACTTCAAAACGTTCACATAGCATTTTGTCCCAAGATCGCAAACCTAGGGCTTCAAAAGGGCTTCAAAAACAATGATTTTCACTAAATTTGGCCTTATTGACTCTATAAACTTGCACCATAGGCATGTTGTGAAAAATATTTTTGAATTAATTGGCTATTATTAGGGTAATAATTTTCTTCCCCTCATAAAAATCTTCACAACACCCTTTTAACGGGCTCTTGTATTGAAAATTTGGTGAAAAACTACACATTTTGACTATTTTTGCCCTAGGGTTTGACCTAGTTTACACTCCAAATGTGTTGTGATCAATTTTATGGTTTGAAGTGACTAATATCTTTGATATTATTTGGTGTACCTCCTAAAATTCCTGTCAACACCTCTTTTGCTAGGTCTTGGAATTGAAAAACTATGAAAAGTAGCCTATTTTTGCTATATTTTCATTAGGGTTTTACCTTAATTGGCACTAAAAGCGTGTTGTGTTGGGAATTTTGAAACTAAGTGGCTGTTATTACTGATATTATTTTCTTCCCATCACCATTTTCCTCACAACACCCTTTGTTATGCTCTTTTGCATTGAATTTTGGTGAAAAATACCTATTTTGACATATTTTCACTATATTTTGACTTTGCATTATCTTGGATTTGCATCAAGAGTGTGTTGAGAAGGATATTATTTTTGTTTTGGACTGATATCAGACATATAATTTTCTTTCCTTGATCAAAATCCTTACACCATCCTTTGTTTCATTCATTTGCATTGGAAGAAGTACAAAAAATCAAGCATTTTAGGTCATTTTTGGCATATAGTTTTGCACTTGTCTTTTGCATAAATTTGGAAAGCTTCTAAAATCTGATTTCACATTCATTTGAAAACATATATCATGGATACTTCTTTGGAAGCTTTATTTGCATACATCATAGACATTGATCATTTCTCTAAATT
This sequence comes from Cunninghamia lanceolata, assembly GCA_027924645.1. Taxonomy (NCBI): domain Eukaryota; kingdom Viridiplantae; phylum Streptophyta; class Pinopsida; order Cupressales; family Cupressaceae; genus Cunninghamia; species Cunninghamia lanceolata. Next base: position 896,270 of record BSBN01001299.1, read on the forward strand.
CATTGATAAACATCCTCAAGTTCTGGAACAAATAACATACATACATGATGTTGATCTCTCTACGTGCTCCACATATGAAATCCTTTGTTATATATCTGATTTTGATAGCTTCACAAATCTCATTGGAATATATCATTTGATATTAGATGATCTCACTAAATTCATGATCAATAGTATATATACTAGTGATGACCTCAAAATGTTAGATGAAGGCTTAGATGACTTTATGTAAAATTCCCCTATAGAACCTATTGCTAAAACATGTGATGATAAATTCAGTTTACATTATGATCCCTCTCCCAACTTTGTTCCTCCTCATGAGGACACTTTGATGCAAGAGGATGATTTCATTGACACATCTCTTAACAAAACACTACCAAACCTTCATTCTAATGCTCACTCTGGCCAAGATGAAGCATTAGAAAATGAAGAGCCATCACCACTTTGCCATTCCAATGCTCTCCCTGGCCAAGAGGAAGCATTAGTGAATGAAGAACTCCCTTCAACAAAGAACACTCCAAGGGTAGATGATCAGCTTTCATTTGACAACAATACAATCACTATCATAATGCATGAAACCTCTATGGATCATCCTAACAACCTTGTTCCTTTAGTTGATTGTTCACACACCTTGGATATCACTAAGGAAGAGAAGACCCTTAATCTCCCTCCTTTGATCAAACATTCAAGACATTTGGACATCACTAAGGATTTAAAAACATCAATTATCTCTTTGAACATCACTAAAGATACAAACATTGATAATTGTCCTTACAACACCTTACCTTCCCCACATTCTGATGCTCTTTTCTCAAAAGATGTAGCACTAGTGGATGAGGAAAGGTTTCCTACATTAAAACTCTCTTGGATAGACACTAAAATCACTCAAATCAAATTCCTTCTTCCATCTCTAAAGAGCATAATGCATACAACTCAACAAGAAAACATCTCACCAAACATTGAATCAAACCAAGATCTTAAGAATGAACAATCTAAAGATAAGGACATGAATTGGGCTATGGTACCTTATGTTTGACTTTCCTCTAAAATTTAGGAGTGGGAGGATGACGATGATTTACTTGATGATGAGACTTAGCAACAAGATCCTACAGGTAAGTGTTTCTAACCCTTTATCTCTCTCATGATGTGCTTCCCCGTTGATGTGTTATGTGTTGTTTAGGCCTCCTGGGATGACCCTTGATTCTCTTGTAAGGTTTGGGATACTAGGAGACTACCTCTGTTGTGACCTTCTTCTATTTGTATCATCATTCTTCTATATTGCCTCTCTCTCATATTTCATTGTTGTGTGTTGTGTCTTATGGAAATAGCATTGCGGTTGGTGACTTGGGGGCACCCTCCTACGTGATTGTCCCTAAGACACTTGTTTCTCCTCTCTTATTTATTGTTTCCCTTCCTCTAGTGTTTCCATCTAGCGGGCGGATGATGACAAACATTAATACTAATGCAGACCTAGTGTCCCTTTTGAGAGAAATAAAAAAAATGGACTTAGTTCCTAATATGATGATGGGGTTGTATATCTTATCTGATTCTTGGCTAGTGGAAGAACTCGTGCTTTCTACGTAGTGAATTTAATGATGTTTCTATCACATTTACAAACCTTAACAATACTGTTGCTCTATGCACCTTTGTTTGTCTTTGAATCTGGCCTTCGCAGTACTTGATTCAGAGAGCTTTGTGATATAGCCCTATGGTTGTCCTTGAACTTGATTTGTTGTATAACCTTGGCTCTTTGTGTGGTTAATCATATGCATCGATGTTGTTGTTTATCATGATCTTGTAGACACTAACATGTTTCTTGCAGGGATGTGTTTGTGGGAACATTTGGCAATCTGAAGTACATGTCACCTCTGGGGGGCATGGGCTTTGTGAAATTTGGTGTTCCCTTGTGTGTTTTATTCCTACCTTAATGTGCTTGATATCGATAATTGATATCAACCACCTTAAGGTGGGGGCATAAATAAGGTAAGCTGTCTGTTATAGATGTTAGAAATGTGTTTGACCTCAAATGCAAAGATTTGCGAGATGAGTGCATCATGCATCCTGAGCTTGTTTGCAATCAATCAATCAATCATGTAAGCCATCTACGGAGGTAGGATATCATGTATATCCTTTTTATCTTAAGCCCTATATGGAGGTAGGGATGGTATAATTATCGGAGCAGATTGCATCATCCTGTCATTTTCAAAAGTCCTCTGTGGAGGTGGGGAGTGGTTTTGTGACTAACTCAACCCTTAAGCGTGTCTTCGGTGATTGTTGTGGTGAAGCCCAATCATCGACATGTGCCTGTAATGTGCCTAAGATGGTGTTGGACCTAGAAATAGGCACACTCCATCACTTGTCTGCCATGTTTTCTCCATGTCTTCAAGTGTGTGTGTTTTGGCATGCTTGTTTTTTTTGGCATGTTTGTTGCCCCATATGCAGTATAAAGACCACCGCCTTAGGGTTGTGCTTCCTACGTTTTGGGAGGTTTTGCATGTCTTGCATGTGTGTTGCCCCATATATACAAAGACCTACGTGATGAGTGCATCATCTATTATGGGAGGTTTGTTTACTTTCCAGTACTTGCATCTACATTTCATATATATGAAAGAAAAAGAAAAGAAAAGAATCATGCCCGTCTTCTATGCATTAATGTGTCTTCTATGCATTGACTATCTACTTCGTGTTCTGCATGATTCTAACTATCTTTTGTTGCAAGTATGGGCCTAATCGGTGTTTTCATTGATGTCAACATACTCCTATTGCATTAATGATAAGGATTGGATGAGCTGTGTGCTGAGGATATTAAGAAAATTAGTCTCAATCAGGAACAGTGAAGAACAGTGATGACAATAAGGTAAAAGTCCAAGATAGGTTGAGGATTAGAGGATGCGGTTTAAAGGGTTTGTAGATATGTGTCTCAAGGTGGTCTAGTAGAGATTTCAGAGGTCCAAATGAAGATATGAAGAAGTTGTGGTCGCTCAAGTAAAACCAGTTTTGGTGGGTGTTTAGAGGTGACAGAGTGTTACAAAAAGGTCCAGTGAGATCTAGAAATGCATTATCCTGTTCTGGGGATTTGAGGGAGTGTTGAGGACGTCTTTGTGGAATTTCAACTGGATTGGTTCATAGTTTGAAGGTCCGCAAGCATCTATTCTTTTGTGACAGTGATGACAGACTGTGTTCTTGAGGTTCCGGATGAAGGAGAGAAGGATTTCAGTAAGCAGGTGAAGTGTGGATGTTCTTGGTAATTCAGGCAAGCTTGTGGTGGTCTTTGAATTGTGTCCAATTTGTGTTGGTGGTCCGCATTGGAGTTGGAGCTCACAATTAAAGAATAACTTCCAGATGATGGTGTTCTTTCTGTGATTGGCCGACCGGATGAGTTACACATCATGCAGATGTTCTTGTGGACGTTTGCTGACTTAGATGATCTTTCCTTGGTTGATGTCTTGTATAAATAAGGGATTGCGAAGTCATTTCAAAGTTGTCTTGTGGAGATGAGAGAGTGGTAGCAAAGAGGAGAGTGAAAGGCAGAGCAGAAGTATTGAGCTTCAATGGAACTGATTCAAGCATGATGAAGATGCTATTTTCCAGGTCAAGTATGTGATACTTATTCTTTTGTAGACAATGTGTCTCTTGTAGGTAGTGAGCCTCTTGTGAGCAGTGTGCTCGAGTAGTGAGCCCTAATTGGCATGTGCCATTTTGTTCTTTCTATTCTTCTAACAGAGAATACAATCTTGGGTTAATCACCCTATGGTTTTTCCCTTAACCAAGTTTTCCACGTCAAAATCTTGGTGTCTTATGCATTGATGTGTTTCTTCTTTCTGATTTAAGTACATTATGGTTCAAGATTAATATATTGCTAATCACTAAGAGGATTTAAGTGTGTAATTGAGAGAAAGTTTTGGACAACTGATTCACCCCCCCTCTCAGTTGTGTTCCCTAAGTCTAACAATTGGTATCAGAGCTAAGTTCCTCTAAAAAAGCTTAACCGCTTGAGGAGATCCAGGATGTCGTCTTACAAGAAGGATAGTCTGAAGTTTGATGGAACCAATTTTAATCTCTGGAAAGGTTGCATGAAATGTCACTTGAGATGTATGGGAATGGCATACTAGACCATGGTTACAACACAGTATGTACCTCAACAGGGTGGTCTGAAAACCCAAAATGAAATCACAGACGCTGAAAATAATCTGCAGACTATAGAGGCTCTTCTAAGCGCATTATCTGATTCAGAGCTCTCAAATGTTATTGACCTACCAACTACTTTTGAGATTTGGCAAAAACTGGAACTTCTGCATGAAGGAGATAAGTATGTCAAAAGTGTAAGGTTACAAAGTCTGAAAGGAAAATTCAAAAATCTAAAGATGAGAGAAGATGAAAACATCACTACTTTTATACCAAGAGTAAATGAGCTTGTTTGTGGAATTAGAAATGCTGGTGGAGTCTTGGATTAAGATAAGATTGTTGGCAAAATTCTTAGATCCCTTCCTACTTCTTACAAAATCAAGGCTGCTGCCATTGAAGAATTCAGAGCCCATACAACTATCACAAGAGATCAATTGGCTAGAAAATTGGCTGCATTTGAAATGACAGAGTTTGGAGATGACCCCCCCAAGATTGAATCTGCATTCAAAGCCAGTGCCTGTGTCAAAGGTAAGCAAAGGTTTGATCCGGGAGAGAATTCATCAAGGAAGTTGTCATGGTATGAAAGAGCAAGAAAAGATCTGGAAGAAGAAGAAGCAGAAACTGCTCAACTTGAAGCCCTTATTTCAAAGAGGCTACCAAGAGGATCTGGTAAGTATGAAGGAAAACTACCTTTCAAGTGTTTTAACTACAATAAGATTGGTCATTTTGCCTCAAGGTGTCTGGAAAGGTTTTCAAGGCGAAATCCTAACAAGCCAAGGTTCCAAAAGAACTGTTATTATGTACATGAAGATGATGATAATGAAGGAGTAATAGATTATGAATCAGAGATAGGAAACAAATCTAGAAATGAATGGGTGTTCATTGTCATCAAGGAAGAAGATCCAATGTCCTCTGTATCTGTCAATCATAAGACTCTGGAAAGAGCTCTAGCTACCCAAGTTGAAGAAAAGGATGATTGGGTCATTGATAGTGGTTGCTCTCACCATATGACAAGTGACAAAAATAAGTTCATAGATTTGGAAAGGTATGAAGGAGGAGTGGTAAAGTTTGGTGATAATTCTGCTGGTAGAATCAGAGGTAGAGGAACTATTGCTCTTGATGGAAGGAACAAAACTGGTAATGTAGTGTATGTTGAAGGTTTGAAGCACAATCTTCTCAGTGTTGGACAGTTGGTGGACAAAGGCTATGATCTCCAGTTCAAGAATGGAAAATACAAGATCTTTGAAAGTTCTAGAACAAAGATTGCATTCGGTACTCAAACTAAAGGTAATGTCTTTCACTTGGTTGGTACTAGTAAAAGCTGCTTATTTGTTCAAATTGATCAGAGTTGGTTGTGGCATAGGAGGATGTGTCATGTGAATTTTGATAATATCATCAAGATAAGCAATACTCAGGCTGTAAGTGATCTTCCAAAATTGGTGAAACCTTCTAACAGCTTGTGCAAAGAATGTCAGTTGGGTAAGCTGAGCAGAGTCACATTCAAAAGTAAGGAACTGTCTTCGACTGGATTATTGGACTTAGTTCATACTGATCTTTGTGGTCTGACAAGAATCAGGAGTATTCAAGGTGATAGATACTTCATGCTACTAATTGATGACTATTCCCAGATGATGTGGGTAACCTTTCTAAAAGAGAAATTAGAAGCTCTTGAGAAATTCAAAATATTCAAGGCTATGGTAGAGAATGAAACTAGATTAAAATTGAAGTGTCTGAGGTCTGATAGAGGTGGAGAATTCACATTCGGTGAGTTCATAGAGTTTTGTGAGAAACATGGAATCAAGAGTCAGTTGTCTGCTCCTAGGACCCCACAACAGAATGGAGTAGTTGAGAGAAAGAACTGGACCATCCAAGAAGCATCTAGGACAATGATGATGGAAGCAAATGTTCCTCAGATCTATTGGAGAGAAGCCGTCAGCACTGCAGTCTATACTCTCAATTGAGTTCAAATCAGAAACAATATCGGTAAGACTCCTTATGAACTTTGGTTTGGCATCACTCCTACTGTGAGGTATTTTAGAGTCTTTGGTAGCAAATGTTACATCAAAAGAGATGAAGATCTAAGAAAGTTTGATGCTAGAAGTGATGAAGGAATATTCTTGGGTTACTCTACTCAAAGCAAAGCATACCGATCTTATAACAAGAGATTGAGAAAGATGATAGAAAGTAAAAATGTAAAGGTTGATGAAGGAATTGAAAAACCCTCAAGATTCTATGAATATGATGAAGATGATCAGAATGGTGTTCTGACTCAAGGAGCCCAAGCCTCTTTTGAGATTCAGATCCAGATTGATCTGGTAAATCAGGAAGAAGAGATAAGTTTGAATGAGCCTGATCAAGAAGTAGAAATACAAGTAACTCCCAAAGTGCCTAGGTATGTAAGACTGAATCTGAAGATCAAATCATAGGTGATAAAAGTAAAGGTGTACAAACAAGAAGGAAAATTACTCAAAACTCAAATGAGTATTGTCTGATTTCAAAATTTGAACCTAAGATGGTGAATGAAGTTTGCAATGATGAAAACTAGACTAAAGCAATGGAGGAAGAGTTGATGCAAATTGAGAAAAATCACACTTGGGATCTTGTTCCCAGACCTAGAAACAAAAATGTGATTGGAACCAAATGGTTCTTCCAGAACAAACTGAATGAAGTTGGTGAAGTAATAAAAAATAAAGCCAGATTGGTTTGCAAGGGTTACTCTCAAATAGAAGGAGTTGATTTTGAAGAAACTTTTGCTCCGGTGGCAAGAATTGAAGCATTCAGATTATTTCTTGCTTTTGCTGCTTTCAAGGATTTCAAGGTGTATCAGATGGATGTCAAGTCTGCTTTCCTGAATGGTGACTTGGAAGAAGAAGTATACATTGAGCAACCGGATGGATTTCAATTGTCTGATCATGATGATATGGTCTGCAAGTTGAAGAAAGCACTGTATGGACTAAAGCAAGCCCCAAGAGCCTAGTATGAAAGATTGGATAAGCATCTTTTGAAGATTGGTTTCAACAAAGGTATTGTTGACAGTAATTTGTATTTCAAAATTGATCATGAAAATAACCTGATTGTTGAAGTGTTTGTTGATGATATCATTTTTGGAGGAAGAGATAGTTTGTGCAAAACTTTTACAAATCAAATGAAAAGTGATTTTGAGATGTCCATGCTTGGTGAAATGAATTTCTTCTTGGGTCTACAAATCACTCAAACAAAGAAAGGAATCTTCATTTCTCAGACCAAATATGTGAAAGAATTGTTGAATAAATTTGGGATGGAAGATTCAAAGCCAATGAATACTCCCATGGTAACTGGATGTAAGTTAAGCAAAGATGATGACTCTCCTAAGGCAGATCAGACAAAGTATAGGTCAATGATTGGAGGACTATTGTATCTCACTCAAACTAGACCAGACATTATGCAGGCTGTTGGTCTTGTTGCTAGATTCCAGGCTGATCCTAGAGAATCTCATGTCATGGCAATCAAGAGGATTTTTAGATATCTAAAAGGGATAGTTGAGTATGGTCTGTGGTATCCTAGAGATCATGATTTCTCTCTTCATGCATATACAGATGCTGATTGGGCAGGAGATGTGGATGACCGAAAGAGTACCAGTGGTGGAGCATTCTTTTTAGGGAAGAGATTAGTTTTGTGGCTTAGCAAGAAACAAGAGGCAATATCTCTGTCTACAACTAAAGTAGAATATATTGCAGCAGCAGGTAGTTGTACTCAAGTTTTGTGGATGAAGCAGATGCTAAGAGATATCAAAGTGGAGTATGAGGAACCTATCACAATCTTCTATGATAATTCAAGTGCAATAAATATATCTAAGAATTCGGTGTTGCATTCAAAGACTAAACACTTATCCATCAAGTTTCACTTTTTGAGAGAGAAAGTGAACAAGAATGAAGTTAGATTGGAGTTTGTACCTTCCAAGGACCAGATTGCAGACATCTTTACTAAACCTCGACCTAAGGACTCTTTTGAGTATCTCAGGGAGAAGTTAGGGGTTGTTGCCCCTCAAGTGATGAGCTAAGGTGCACTGATGTGCATCAGTCCAGTGGATATCATAGTCACATCTTATGGTCTGGATTGATGATCAGGAGCTGCTACTCAGGGGGAGCAACAGATATGATTCTGAAGCGGTGGATTTGCAAGTATGTGCCCTTTTCTATTGATGTCAAAGGGCGAGAGAAGACATGTGAAAAACAAGTGGTTTCTAATCAAAGGGGGAGCAATAAAGGGAGAGAAGACATGTGAATGGGTGTTGCTGATAGGGGGAGTTGTGTCAATGAGGAGAAGTTCATGTCTTGATGATTAAAATAGTTTTTCACATCATATGTTGCCATCAATGACAAAGGGGGAGATTGTTGCAAGTATGGGCCTAACCAGTGTTGTCATTGATGTCAACATACTCTTGTTGCATTAATTATAAGGATTGGATGAGCTGTGTGCTGAGGATATTGAGAAAATTAATCTCAATCAGGAACAGTGAAGAATATTGATGACAATAAGGTAAAAGTCCAAGATAGGTTGAGGATCAGAAGATGCAGTTTAAAGGGTTTGTAGATATGTGTCTCAAGGTAGTCCAGTAGAGATTTCAGAGGTCCGCATGAAGATATGAAGAAGTTGTGGTCGCTCAAGTAAAACCGGTTCCGGTGGGTGTTCAAAGGTGACAGAGTGTTATAGAAAGGTCCGGTGAGATCCGGAAATGCATTGTCCTGTTCTGTGGATTTGAGGGAGTGTTTAGGACATCTTTGTGGAATGTCAACTTGATTGGTTCATAGTTTAAAGGTTTGCAAGAATCTATTCTTTTGTGACAGTGATGACAGACTGTGTTCTTGAGGTTTCGGATGAAGGAGAGAAGGATTTCAGTAAGTAGATGAAGTGTGGATGTTCTTGGTAATTCAAGCAAGCTTGTGGTGGTCTTTGAATCATGTCCAATTTGTGTTGGTGGTCCACATTGGAGTTGGAGCTCTCAATTGAAGAATAACTTCTGGATGATGGTGTTCTTTCTGTGATTGGCCGACTGGATGAGTTACACATCCTACAGATGTTCTTGTGGACGTTTTCTGACTTAGATGATCTTTCCTTGGTTGATGTCTTGTATAAATAAGGGATTGTAAAGTCATTTCAAAGTTGTCTTGTGGCGATGAGAGAGTGGTAGCAAGGAGGAGAGTGAAAGGCAGAGTAGAAGTATTGAGCTTCAATGGAACTGATTCAAGCATGATGAAGATGCTATTTTCTAGTTCAAGTATGTGATACTTATTCTTTTGTAGACAGTGTGTCTCTTGTAGGCAGTGAGCCTCTTGTGAGCAGTGTGCTCAGGCAGTGAGCCCTAATTAGCATGTGCCATTTTGTTCTTTCTATTCTTCTAACAGAGAATACAATCTTAGGTTAATCACCCCATGGTTTTTTCCTTAACTGGGTTTTCCATGTCAAAATCTTGGTGTCTTATGTATTGATGTGTTTCTACTTTTTAATTTAAGTACATTATGTTTCATTATTAACATACTGCTAATCACTAAGAAGATTTAAGTGTGTAATTGAGAGAAAGTTTTGGACAACTAATTCACCCCCCCTCTCAGTTGTGTGCCCTAAGTCTAACATCTTCTCCATGTTTTGCATGCCTATTACTATTTTCTATGTGATTGGAGTGTCTTCTATGTGCTTGATGTGTTCGCTGTGTTTGTGACCTTACTTTAATGCATGTATTGGCCTCATGTTTATACATACGTTAAAGTGGGGGCTAAATGTAACATCAAAAAATGTCCCCTTGGGGGCTTTTCCCTCTTAAGGTTTAGCTCCCGGGTCTTACATGCATTTAGGGCATCTTAGTTCATAATTTGGCATCCTGATGGAATGAGCCCTAGGTAACATGACAGATGGGACCTAGGAGGACCCCTTGAACTGTACCCTACCCAAAATAGGGGGGAGGACTTGGGCGCTCGCGCCCTAGTCCTACCCTATTTTGGGGCAGCCCAATTTCTGGGTGTTATTTTATGACCATTATTTGGGTCCTTTACCGATACGGTAAGTTTGAATTATGAAAAATCTTGGCGGGAGTGTTTGTAGTTGCATATATAAGCATGTTTAGGCATTCATTTGTAAACTAGATGGCAATTGTGATGTTCAAGTGTTCTCAAGGTGATTCAAGGCTTTCATTGTGTTGCAAGAGCATACTTGTGTGGTTTGTGTGTTTGTATTTGCATATTTGAGCATCAATTTCCTTATGGAATGAAGAGTATCTTCCTCCCATTAGAGCTTCACTACAAGGTGACATTATATTGTGTTTTCATCATCATTACCTTTAGTTTTTGCCTCTGCCTCACAAGGGCACACACTCTCTATCTCACAACGGTGTTCAGAGACTTAAGTGTCGTCTAGGGCTTGATTGAGGCAAGCCTCTAAACACCACAACCCCCTCCCAAAGTCTTGTGATTGCAAGTTACAATTGTTGCATTTCAAAAAAGTAAAGTTGCAGGAAGGGTTAGCAGACATCAAAGATTCTAGATCCGAAGAGAAGCAGGACACTGAAGCATTTCTAGGACTTGGGCGCTCGCTCTAGTGTCCTCCGTAGCTGAATTTCTAGAAACAGAAGTTACAGTACTGATCAATGTCGGAAGGAGGTCAGGATCCCGCAATGAAACTGGTGCCTTGGACTTGGGCACCTGCTCCAGTGTCCCTGACTGTTTTGCCTCAGAACCCCAAAAATAGGTACTCTATGATTTACTATTTTACTTCAGTCTGCAAGAGCTTTTCTGTTATTCGTCAGTTTATTGCTGTATTTGCATAATTAGGGTTTTAATGGTCAATTGAGCATAAGAGAAGAGAAATTGATAATTAAATTCCCTAATCCAAGCTTCCCTACATCTCACAGTGATCTATGGTATGATAGTGAATTGCCACTCAACCCTAGATCCTTGAATGTATAGGGTGAAAGGAGGATTCAAACATCTAAACACTAAATTATTAATAAATCCCAATTTTACTCTAAACAGATCTTTCTGAAAAACTTTCACCCGGATCATATCTTTGCTTTCCATACACACTGGCCCTAAATGCAGATTCAGACTTAGGGAGAGAATCACCAAACTTACTCATTTCAAATGCTGAAAGCTTACCAACTAACTGATCCCTTGTGATAGTTGTTACTCTCCTTATTTCTTCAATGGCTACAGCTTTATGCTTGTATGTTGCAGGTAAGGATCTGAGCACTTTGGCAACAATCTCTGATTCTTCCAATACTCCACCTATATTTCTAATACCAGTCACAAGTTCATTTACTTTCTGCATGTAGGAAGTAATGTTTTCATCTTCACTCATTACCAATCTTTCATATTTACCCTTCAAGCTTTGTAGCTTGGCACATTTAACATATTTGTCACCTTCATATAGATTTTCCAACTTATTCCAGATTTCATGAGCAGTTTTCAAATCCAGGATATTTGCCAATTCGGTATAAGTCAGGGCACTCAACAATGCTTCTTTGGCTCAAATATTGTGTTCGGCATCTCTGAGTTTGTCTATAGTTGAAGGTCCATTCTTCAGAATCTTATACTCATTCTTGGTTATCAACCAAAAGACATCACCCATACATTCCAGATGACACTGCATGTGTACTTTCTAGAGGGAGTAATTCGTTCCATCAAATCTCAGACTTTCCTTCTTGTAAGACAACATCTTGGATCTCCTCAAGCGGTCAAGCTTCTTTTAGAGGAACTTGGCTCTAATACCAATTGTTGGAATTAGTTCAAATAACTGATAGGGGGGGTGAATCAGTTATCCCAAAAAGTTAATCATTTCTAATTTTTAATCTTCTTTAACAACTTTCAATTAGATAAGCATTAAAGCATGAATAAAAAACACGAGTAGAAATAAATTGAACACACATAACACCAAATTTTTTACGTGGAAACCCGGTTAAGGGAAAACCACGGTGGGGCTTAGCCCACAAGATTCATACCCTATTAAAAGTACTTAGAAAAAGAGAAGGCACATGCCTTTGGGCTCACTGCCCAAAGCTCACTGCTCAAGAGAGGCTCACTGCCTACAGAATTTTGATACAGGAAGAATTAACTGATAAATAACATCTACTTCATGCCTGGTTTAGTTCCTTTGAAAGCTCACAAAACTTCTGCTTTGCTCCAAATACTTCTTCTCAAGTTCTTCATCTAAACATCTCTTGTTCTTTAGCTTCTCCTCTGCTCTGCTCTACCTTTGATCCTTTCTTTGATTTTATTATTTTCACACAAGGATGATTTTCCACAACTCATCAACAAGTATTTATACACTTCATCAACCTTGGAATGAACATCAAGGTCGGCACTACAAACAACTAACTTAATTGGAATCAATAATTTGTCAACCAAACATAGTTGGGACTCAAATCTTCCTTGATCAACATGCCATGATTCATAGAATTGCTTTTAGATCATTCACAACATGCTTGAATCATCCGGTCGGCCAAGACTGGGAAGAACAACAACATCAAGAAGGAAATCTTCTTTGACAAGTGCAAACTTCAATGCGAACCTCCACCATAGTAGTCACAAGATCCAGAGACCTCCACAAGCATATTGAATTCAAGAAAAACATTCGCACTGCTCCAAATCATTAGAATCACTTACATCTTCCTCCGGAACCTCAAGAACACTGTCTGTCATGATTGTCACATTAGAAAGATTGCTTGTGGATCTCCAAACCATGAACCACTTGAATGGATGATACACACTAACTTCCCAAACATGCCTCTAGATCCGTAGATCATCATTTGACATATCCGGAACAATCTGGACCTCTTTCCTGTCATTGTGTCTCTTCTGAACACTATAAAACTGGTTCTACTCAGATGGCCATAGCTTCTTCAAATCTTCATACGAACCCTTCAAAAATTAACTGGAGCTTCTTCAGACAATCTACTACTTAGCCATATGGTTTGCATACATTGATCCTCATTAATTTTCTCAATATCCTCAACATTCTAGTCTTCTATATAGGCAGAAAAATAGGATACAGTTGACACAAATGGAAACAAGGATATGTTGACATCAATGATAACACCACTTAGGCACATATTTGCAACATAGCCTAGCTTAACCTGATACTCCCTTGTTTTTGAGCAGTTCCATCTTATTCTATCCTCTTTTCAAGACAAGCTCATAGACCTGTTTGACAGAATACTCTAACTCATTGATCTGCACTCCATCCACCTGAAGACCCCTAAAGCATTTGAAATATTTTATAGGATAACATTTATAAAGAATTTTTAGGGAAATGGACATCCATACAAATTAACAACATCATTATACTTATTAAATCTCCATCAAAATAAAATCTACAATAATATTCAGTATATATAAAATAACACGATAATTATTATAACACGATCATCATCTATAATTAAAAAAAGTGAGTCAAATATCTATAATTTAATTGAATTTGACAACATCCATCTTGATCAGTAAATTAAAATCATCATATGTAATAAATATCCATCCAAAATCATCGACCACTTTCAATATATATAAATTGACAAGTCAATACTGATAAGATCATCATCATATATAACTAAAACAAGTGAAATTCAAATATGCCAGTAGATCAATAACACGTCAAAATGATACATGTCCAACAGTCGACATAAGTCAAAATGATACATGTCCAACAGTCAAAATAAGTCAAAATGATACATGTACAAATGATATAAGTAAAAATGATAAATTATGTAACTCAAAATGATACAAGTCAAGATGATACATGTCCAAATGATATAAGTCAAAATGATACATGTTAAAATGATACAACTCAATAATATGGTACTGTAAGCCATGAAAATGATACATCTGATAGTAACCATGAAAAGAGGCATCATAATGATCTATCAGCAATGATCCATCATGTAGTCTATATGATCATGAATGTCACTAGCTACTACCAGCAACTGCCTCATCATCATCATCACCATCATAATCATCATCGTCATCAACCTCGGTCTCTTCTGTATCTACGTCATCATCATTCTCTACCATGTGATCTATACCAGAACCAACATATTCTAGATCTATATCATGAGGATCATCTTGATCGTCTAGAAGACCTATGTTCTGCAAAAAAAACATTTAAAATAAAAAGTTATTATTTATTTCATGCAATAATTTATTTTTCTGTTATATATCTAATATTACAACATATGAAACGAAACCATAATCATATTACATCATATCAAAGTGTACATACCATAATAAATTTTAAAAAAGTTACAGCTAATATGTCATTCCAATGATGTAAAACATGCAACAATTCCAATAAATGTTAGTAAAGATCATAAAAAAATTTGTTATACAATTTAACTATCAAATGTAAATTCTACTACATAACCTTAAGTGCCAACCCTCTACATTTTGTGCTATATATGAATATGTTTGCCTCGAAGATCCTTTGAGAGTTAACTGGTCTATATATCTTCTTCTCCTATATCTTAGAGGAGGAACATATTGAACATGATGAAAGGCTAGAGTCCATCCTGACTCTAACTCAAATACAAATGAACCCTCTCTTCTACTGACTGCTCCTTCTGTGTGGATCCCACACCTCACCAAGCATCTAGTAGCTATTGAGCTAGGTGGTTGAAATAGATCACACTCCCCTGCCATATTGCATGTGGCACCACTGTCTAGATACCACCCATCTCGAGAAATATCCTCTTAAGCATAATGACCAAATTTAACCTTTGTAAGGTAAAAGGCAACGTCTTCACCAGCAAGCATCTGAATCCTCTTAAGCTTCTCCTTCAGAACCATGATTCTCCTCTCATGCTTGGCTTGAAATAGTGAAGCCAGGGATATTAGTTATACTTAGTTATACTCATTAAATTACTACAAAAAAAAACTTTTACTGCTATTTAATACCACTCCCACTGATCTTAATTTTTACACCCCTTTCAATACCACATTTCTGAGTAAGGACTATTGTCAAACATTTCACATGTCATCTTTGTTTGCTGATTTTAGTTGGCTGTAGGTGTTGGTCTGAGTTTAAAGTCTTAAACAATGTCTTTTGAGGTGTTAATTCACCCAAGCATTCACCACAATCATAGGACTGTTATCCCCAGATGTAGGTGTTTGTCAGCAAATTGTGCCAAAAACTTACCCTCCCCTCCTCATGGCAACTGGTGACCACAATCCCAAGACAACTGGTACACAACATGGCAGCAGGCCAAGGTACATGGGCACCTGGCTCGCTAGTCCGTCTAACTTCAATTTTTAATGCCCCTCACTTCTACGTGGGCTGTTGTTTCCCCCCTCTAGCATTGGTGGTGATGGAGAGTAAATGTGCCTTCAAACAACACGCTTTGATGACTTATGCATTGGATTTGAGCCTCCCCTTTTCAATGGATCGAGGCTTAGCATGGGGACAATGAATACTCTTCCAGATTCGAGTGGAGCTGGTGACGAGAGCTGCCAATTTGGTGTAGGTTACATTTTGTGGCATTCTAGAGCCTATCATGGCACCTCGTCTATGACAAAGAGTGGTTCACGATAGTGTGGGGTGAGGAGGAAACAATTATCAGTCTTGGGAATTCTATGGGGATTACAACCCAAGCATCCCCATGCACATTCGTGAGGAGATTGACAACTGTGAGGCTGCTTATTTGGCAATGCAATAGTAATCTGTAGATCCCCCCAGGGTGGTCAGCCCATATTGGACACTCAAAAACATTCTGGGATGGATCCTCTTGGCTTAGCAGCAACAAGAATCTTGGGCTACTTCTTCAGCCCATGTTCTCCATTTTGCTCTTGAGCAGGCTAGGGTGCACCTGAACACCTTGGAAGATGAATTGGATGCTCACCAACTCATTCTACCAAAGGCTTCACTGGTAGACTCCCACCCGTCTCCGGCACCAGTTCAGGCCAAGGGACAAGAGTACCTTCATCCTGCCACTCAGAGCAGTGAGCTGAATGAGGAGTGGACGTAGGGGAAGAGTGTGGAATTAGAATTGGAGTGCAAGGAGGAACATGCTTGCATCATCACCTTCAGGCCTCTGCCTAAATTTGGGAGCAATCCAGCCCTGGTTCCTCCAGGATTTCCCAGCTATAAGCCAACAGTCTAGTTTTTCTCTGTCAGGGTTTTTTAGTCTTTTTTGTTTCAGAATCTTATATTTCATGTCTTGCAGTCATTCTTGGAATCATGTACACTGGTTTCCTTGTGAAGGATAATAGTTTAAAACTAAACCATCTTTTTTTGGTTGTGTCAAGCTGAGAATCCTGAATTTGACATACATGCCTCCCTAACTAGTCTCTGGTTTGACTCTTTTTTGTGCCAGCCTGACCAAAAAGGTCTAGTTCTATAATCTATGTACATATTTCCTTTTTTAGCAATAGAATTATGAACTTCACAAAAAAAAATCATAGGACTGTTATCTAATTCACTTTGCATGCAAATAACAATAAGGGGCAGCAACAATATAACTTTATATATTCAGAAAATCCCTTGTTATTTATAGCAGATTTTAATACACATAAGAAATAAGAAGAATGGCACCTGGGGATTCGATTAGAGCTAGCTCTCCTTTCCTTGCACCCAGATGAAATATTTAGCTCCCTTCTTGACTATTATTTGACTGTATTTAGTACCCAAAAGCTTCACGACCCCTCCAGATAGATCAGGCAGCACCCAGCACTAAGATAACTGGCCCCACGCTGTCCCTAAGCATCAATTTCATGCCTAGCAAGGAGTAATCTCTTGTGACATGGAAAATTACCAAGGTAAATACTTCCAAATGCACCTAGTAATGGCAATATAAGTCCCACACACTAGCAAACAATGACAGCTAATCATTCTATGGATAAAAAGTGCCTAGATTTAAGTAGTGTAGGCCCATGCTCTATTACTTGAGGATTAAAGTTGCCCAGCACTAAGATCGAGAGCTGCTATGGCCCTTTGCTGCTCCAAATGGAATGAAATGCACTCAACCAAGGAGAATAAGTTCCCACATACTTAGATAATGAAGGAAATGCACCCAGGTTTAAAGGGAACTCACCCAGCAAAATAGATATGGTTCCCATACTTCCAAAATAGAATTTTTCATGCCCACGATGAAGGGAATAGCAGCCATCTTGTCCACAAGATAACAGAGATGAGAGAGGCATCCTCTATTGCTCAAGAAATCTCCCTCTAATCTTCACAACTTCCTCTAATATCAACCAATAGTCTATTGTCTTGAAAACATTGAATCTAATGGAAACATCTAAATGATCTTCCACTACTGACCAGCTAGGGTGGATCTTGCACCACCAAAACTAGTGAATAATGCAAGGGTTTCTTCCAAACCTTAGCCTCTCCAAGATCAAGAGCTCTCCAAGTAATTTTCAAAAAGTGATTAGAGTAGAATGAGGAGAGAACTCCTCTTTTTCCCTTTTTATATTTCCCTCGCCACTTTTGGCCCTTTTTGCCTTTTATTTTAATGAAGTCACTTTTTCCTAAGTTCTTAACCTCATTGGAGCTCTATTTCCAACATGAAGCCATCCAAAGTGACAATATATTTAGGACAACAGTGTGATCTAGTGTTGGAGTGGACTATATAGAGCCAAAGATTCACACATACCAACAATCGATAGTTTGACATTGTGATGGAATGGGCAAACCTAGTAAGGCTGAAGCAAACCTTTCTTTCTATACCTAAATCAACCCTTACTTATAGTGACTTGGCAATATATTTGGAGGCTAGACTATGGAGCTTGTTAGTGCACAAAATGTAGGGAATTTTTGAACTTTTGAAGCTAGGGTTCATCACACCTTAGCTCCTTAATTCCTTTTATAGATGATTGAGATTTGGTGGCTGGTGTGGTTTCTTTGGAATAAATACCTATGTTATGGTGTCTTACTAAGTATGCATGAGAAAAAGTAAAAGAGTTTGTGGTATTTTCAGCAGCATATACCTGTCAGGACATAATCAACCTGAGGACTGTCAAGGGCATATCTATGACCTAATTTTGAATGAATCTGAGTATGGAAGTAGAATGGCATCTCCAACACCATTAAGAATGAGAATTATGGGCACAACTCTAGTCTCTTGTAGAAAATCTAGATTTCATGTACATCCAAGATACTAAGCAACCATGATCAATATTAGTTCTAAAAATGGAATGCCTCAGGCACAATAGATCCTTCTCTACAAATTGCTAATATTAAAGAGCTTAGATTGTTTGCAAAAAAACTAGATGCTTTTGAGCCAACAGAAGATACCATTTTTGAATGCTTGGGTTCCCTACATGAGACTTCAAATCCAAACAATGCCATGATTATAGATGTGACATAGATGTGAAGAATTTAATTGCAAGAAGCTTGGGCTACTTCTTCGACCTAGCAAGAAGTGTCTAGTAATCAGAGGTGTAGATATTTAAGAGAAGAGCTATCCATATGCCAAAAGACCTTGCAAATCAAATTATCAATACTATGAATGCTACTTCTAGGGTAGGTTTGCAAGCATTGGGGATAAATGACAAGTCAGCTATTATATTGGATGCCTGGACACTTATTGGAAAGCATCAGATAATGGAAAGTGTGCAAAATAAGGTAGATGAACTTCTAAAGAAAGTGATAGGTTTCAAGGCTCGATTCACTAATCTGTTTAAGAAAGGTTTTCCATCATTTTGGGATGATCGTCAGTATTTGATTCCTCAAAATTAATATTTGGAATTACTAGCCAAATGCAGAAGTGAAGACTCCAAATTTGAAGATCTTAGCAAATCACTAAAGGGGCAGTCTACAGTAGATAAGTTGAAAGATGACTTTGATCTCTTAACTGAGTTCAAATTATTAGTGCACTACTTGCCTCTATTTTCATATGCTCAATATAATGACCTGGAGTTTTCAACTAG
Organism: Cunninghamia lanceolata; assembly: GCA_027924645.1. Classification (NCBI taxonomy): domain Eukaryota; kingdom Viridiplantae; phylum Streptophyta; class Pinopsida; order Cupressales; family Cupressaceae; genus Cunninghamia; species Cunninghamia lanceolata. The sequence goes on from BSBN01001299.1 coordinate 915,280, forward strand.
TGAAATGATAGCTTATAATTTCCCAAGTACTTCTCGATGGGCCAGCATTATTTAATATGAAACGAAGATTTGCCTACCTTCTAGAAGATAAGCAGCAGGCCTTATTCCATGCAACTGCCTACCAATTTCTAAGCAAGGGTCCAAATATCTTGTAGCAGCTCCAAAAACAAACCAAAATCTTTGCAACAGTTTTATATATTTTTGTTTGATTTTAATTAGAGCATAGAGTTAGTTTGATGAGCTAATAATGGCTCAAAGTTTGTAATTATCTATATAAACTATGTAAATTCAAAGACAAGGGGTTCTATACTGTTTTGTTACACTTGGACTCTGTTATTTAGAAGGTGTATTTGATAGCTATATATAATTTGATATAGAAGTGTTGAAAGGCCTATGTTTTTATCTCAATGAATTCCTGGAGTTTCCAGTATCAGTTCATTCCCTCTCATGTTTGTGCTTCCATCTTACATCCCCAATTTTTGTCTTGCTATACTTTTACTTTTTACTCGGACATAAGTAAATTAGTTGTGATGTTTAGAAGAATGACAAGGAAAAACATAGATTTTATTGAATGTCATTTATTGAAATCATAGAAATGATTATGTTATTATCGATTTAATATTTGTATTGTGAGATTTGATTTATTAGTTTAATTAATTGAATAATGATGCATTGATCACATATTGTTTGATGTCAAGTGAAATAGGATTTCAGGTTATCAGATGACTCTCGAGAAAAGAGAGTGAGAGAGAGTATCTTTCTAGGAGAGAGATATAGACCTTAGGTTACGAGTGATTTATTTGCCAAACTGAGTTATAAGTGTATAATGATAATGTGAACCAATGTGTTGTAAGAGGTAAGCTTTGTCTTGCCAGTTTACTTTTGAATCTAATCGATAAGTAGTCGATATTGTTTCCAAAACTTGCTAAGTTGTATTAAGTCATCTTAGTCATTAATAATGTTAGCGACGTCATTTGAGTTTGATTTATAACTATTTACGTTTAACGTAAATATTACGATGTTATTGTTGTAAAATGATTGTCTTATTATTAAGATATTTGACTCATTATAAATGATTCTTAACATTAAGATGATATAGTCAAGTTAGGAATACGTGAATTATGTTGACGGATTATGATGGGGAGACAAGCTCAACCCAATCACAATATCTGTAACCCATGATTTAATAATATCTTTTTATTGAATAAACTATATCTATCTAATGTAATAGGCAATGTTATGAGAATTATAATTGATGTAATCAATATAAATAGATGCCTTAGCATCAAATGAGGATAATACCTCGTATTGAGTCAATGGTAAAATGTTTGAGTAAGACGAAGGCTTATTTATAGGAAAGTCTTCAATAGTGTTAGTGGTTGATCAAACCACTCATTGTGCAACATTTAAGATTAGTTATGTTTAGTTGATGTGTCGGCCACATCTTAGAAGGAGGACTATGGTTTTAACCGCCACAACCAATGAGTCTTGGAGCGATAATCTCCCATCGACATGTGGGATTTATGCTTAAATATTGGTCTTCAGTTTTGATTTAACCGTGATAGACTGTTAAGATTTGATTAAGTTAGTAACCGAATGTAGAGGAGGCATGGAATGAGGCAATTCTATAGGAGTCATGCCTCCCTCATTATGACTAATGATTTGAATGATTCGTGGTGGTTTTATATTAAGGAGGTTTAGAACTTGTAGAACACACGAGAGGAAATAGAAGGAGATGCAGAATAGAAGATAGTAGCTATGATAGTAGGGGGATACACAGTCTAGTGGTGTCGACTTTGTGATTATTTGCACATCTCAGCCAGCTTAAGATAGTATACTACCAAGTATTGCTTAGTTACATGTATTGTTTAACCATGAGGAAATCGATTAGTAATCTAAAACTATATATTGTAGTATTATAGGTGATTGTATGAGTTCAATGGTAGGAATTTACCTTCTAAATTTATGATGTGATAGTCGATAACTATTATATATCAACTTAGAAGTACAAATAACATTTCAAGTAAGCTATTTTGAATTATTTTCTTGTAGTCATTAAAGACAACGAATGCTACTTGGTCATGCCAGTAAGGTTACTGTTATAATAGACTGAGTTGACCTTTTACTTAGTGTTTTTAAACTATTGATCATACCCAATTAAGGAGTGAAAGATAAATGAATATCTTAGCAGGAGAAAGGCATAAGTTGTTATTAGCTTATATATATATATATATATATATATATATATATATATATATATATATATATATATATATATATATATATATATATATATATATATATATATATATATATATATATATATATATATATATATATATATATATATATATATATATATATATATATATATATAGTCTTCTTATTGAATTAAATTTGAAGAAAGTCAATACAGAGTTTGAGAGTAACCATATGATAGACTCTTGAATGGGTGAACCATGTTTCCTTACTTTCAATTTGAGCTGTATAGTAATGAGGTTATAAGGATTTAACATTATGTTATGTATAGGTTATATATTGATACATAGCAGATAATGTTATTTAACCAAGAGCACTAGATTCATAAGAATTATTAGTAAACTATTGTATCATATCAATGGAAGAAACTTAGAGAATTTAGTGAAGATGGAATAAGGTTATTATGAGTATTCCATTTAATACCAATAATATTATTTATTAATGAAAGATCTAATTCAATGGAGTAGGGTAAGTATTCCTGTGAATGACCTTGTAGGGATATTTATACTAGGATATGTTTTTTTTATAAACATTATCAAAGTTATTTTATGTTCCTTTGTATAGGAGACAATACTTATTTGAGAACTATAGTATTCTTAACCTTGGTTAAGTTAATCAAGGGTTATTTGCGAATCCAAAACTTCTAGATATAAGATATGGTTATATTGTTATATCATATTAACAAGGAATATTAGGGTGACCCTAGAGTCGACTACCAATCAATTTAATGGTTATGTCATATAGACTTACTCAAGTCAAAAGGTATTATTATTGTGACTTTTAGATTAAACTATTGCATGAAAAGGGTTGGTAAGAGATTTAAACTGTGTGAATAAGACAGTATCCAAGTCAAGTAGGGGTGGCTGAACACAACGACTATCTTCTTTATGAACAATATTGATATTAAAAACTTTGGCCAAAGTAATGCATTTGTTTTCTGCATGCATTGTTGGTTCACTGTATTAAAATTGCTCATCCTATCAGAAATCATACTTAGCTAGAGGGTATCTAGGGTTGTATGGTTGATAGAGTTGAGTAGAATACAACACTATGTACTTAGAAAGGCAAATTACCACTAGTCACCTAAGGTCTATATTCCTCATGAAGGGTAGGGCCACTTCCTATGTGAAAGATGTGTGGGAGACCGCCGGTCTATGGTTGGACGTAAATCAATGGAAAGATGCTCTCTCTTTAAGCAGGAAACATGCTAGGACTTGTGATAAACATGTCAAATATTCAGATGCAGTATTTATTCTGAATTTGTATATGCAATGGTTTTACATTTGTAAACATTGTAAATGAAAAGACAATATGCGTATATTGTATTTTGAAAAAAAGAGAAAAATCTTGTAAATGTAGTACTTGATTATTGATTGAATAAAAGAAAATTTTTCTTTATCTCATTTTTTTACCTTGTTGAGTTACTTTATGGTAAATTTTTGGTTTTTACTATGTTATTAGAACATGGATGTTACATTCCAGTTGCTATATTCTATTCTAAATGTTGATGTATACAGTGAATGTGATTTACTATTTTTATGAATAATAGAATCATTACAAGATCCATGGTGATATATTGTGATGTCTATTTTCTTAAGACATTGACATATTATGTATAAGTTTCTACTGCAAATTATATGAGATTAGTTCATGGAGCACTTGGTCTCCATTGGCTCACACATGTTTGTTCATCACTTTTTGACATAGATCGACCTTCTCATCACCACACGTGGGACTTGATTTGGCATTGGCACATGTGTTGAGGCATGATAGAGATGACATAGCACCCTTGCACACATGTTGAGGCATCATGGAGGTTGTTTATTGGTTCATGCATAGATTATTTGGTCTACTGGACCCACATGAGATACTTTATTACTTTTCTATGTGGAGTAGCCCTTCATCTTCCACAAGTGTGGGGTTGATCTAGCATTTGGGCACACATGTTCATGCATGAGAGGAGTATTTTATGGTTTTTTGGTGCTTGGAGTCTAGTGCCACCCCCTCTCTCTATAGGACTTAGGTTTGACTTTTACACCAAACACTCTCTCTATAAGACCTATGTGTTGCTTCAAGGCCCTATGCCACATCACCCATGGGTCCTAGAAGTGGATGTTACAAGAAAAGTGCCTAGTTTTCAACCGTGAAACATAGCCTAAACCTTAAGAGTAGGAGTTAGACAATTAACTTCTAGGAACAGTAAATGGTACCCTTCCATCAGCCTCAAGGGTTCAGTAAAAAACATAGTGGCCCTAGTTAGCAGGTTGTATGGGGAGAAGGATGCTTCTCATTTTCAAGAATCCTAACTCTCATTGCTACGTATGTTACTTAAAGAAGGACCAATTTTAAACTAGGTAGATGTTTTGTCACTCACTTTGTGTAATGAAATGATGAGAGTCAAGTCTCCTCCAGTGGACAGAAAGTCAAAATTCTATACAACCTCTTACTTGTGTTATATTATTTGTGTAGCTAATAAATTCTTTGGGGATGAATTGGACATGGAGCATCCCATGTCCTTTTGTCCATGTTTATTGCTAGGACCGATGGGAGCACAAATATTCATCCAAATATGAGCACATCTGTGACCGATTCTTTGCTACCTTGCATGAGATAATATTTGAGAAAAGGTTCCCTAGGTTGTCTGAAGACATGATCAAAATCTTGGAGAACCTAAAAGATTACTCCCTATATGAGTTGTTAACATATAGGAAGATCTATGGCACTGCAAAGGCACCCCATACTTTTCCCAAGCATGTACTTGACATGTTGATCAAGAAGTTGCATGTCATACTATACTCTTGAGATTTAATGAATCCATGGAAGCAATGGTAATGGATGCAGATGATATGGATCTAGTGGCTAGGGCTATGACTAGGGTCGCCACAACACAAGTAAATGAATCAAACATCCTTAAAATGACATGAGAAATGGAAGGGCATAAGAAGGAAATTGAGCACTTGAAACATCAAGTGGAATACTACAAGGCTGTAAGGTGTGACATAGGTGATTTCATGGAATATGCATTAGAAATCCATGATGACTTGACCTTGGTGCAAAAGGAGTTCTACAAGGATATGTTAGATCTATAGGATGCCTACCAAGATGCATCAAAACAATCTTACATGTTAAAAGAATGGCAGCATCATGAGGAAGGATGGCAAAGATGCATGTGGATCACTTAGTAGAATGGTAACATGAATTCAAGGAAGTACTCCTTGAGATATCATGTTTGAGAGAAAAGAAGATAAATCAAATCAACATGGGACTAAGTTACTCAAATGATACAACTCATAACTTAAATGAGGACACTTAAGAGATATTAAAGGACCATGGTCATTAATTAAAAGAAGCAATGAAAATAAGGCATGAATGTCACCCACTGCCCTTTAAGGCAAGCAATATTTTTTTCCCTCAACATGAAATAAAGGGACAATTGAGTGGGATCTAGTGCCAACAAAGAAGCACTTTAGAACTCATCCTATGCATCAATAAACAAATCAACACAAGAAATGTAAATTGACATATTAACACAACAATATCCAACTAAGTTATTGAAAGTTAACTATTGATACCTCATTCTCCATCCAGATTACAAAATCAATCCACTTTTTGCTTTGTAACATTTCCTTTTCAAATTGCGTTGGATGCTGATCATATTTCTCCTCCTGTAAAAACATGGCACATGGACTAGTTAAACTAATTAATATGCAATCATTTACATTTTCCTAGGAAATAAAAAAAATATCATTTAACATATTAAATATACTTACAAATGTACAGATCAAGGCCTGTAAACCTTTCTGGCCACTGTGATGCATGGTACGAAGTTTGTCAAGCCTAGCCTTGGAGGCCTTGTCTTGAAACATATACTAATTCAATTTAACTATGCACAAATACGATTTAAAATTTGTTTAATAAATTTGATATAATCTTATGAGCAAATGCAAATACCTATGTACTCTCCTCACTGGACTTCCTCCGTGCGGACTTCTCATATGCTTTTACAAGCTCTTTCCATACTTTCACACTTACATCAATTGGCCTTTTTTTGAGCCTTAGCTCAGGAGGGAGTTTTTTTTATCTTTTTTGTTTGGTTGCACCGAAATCTCTTGCAGTTTTGAGACATTCATAGCTTTATCTTCTTTACAGACCAACCTATGCCAAATTTAGTCTCCATGTCATGGATAACTACTTTTTGAAGGTGCATGGGTAGCTTTGAGAATGGCAAATGTAGATGGTCTTTGAACCATTGAAGGCATGATTCCTTCAACCTATTCACAAATGTTTTTCTAGCATCTGTCATTTAGACTTCCCCTAAAACCACATCGTATTCTTTCTTGGTATCATAGCTACCAATGCAAGATGCAAAACATGGCATGGTGGAAGAAGTCTGTGTCCTAGGAGTGGCTAGGACATTTGAAGTCTTTGCTCCTTGTTCCACATTCTTAGAGTTTATTGTTATTGATTTCCTCCTAGATCTTTTGCATGATCCAGGACTGGTTGGGGAATCAATTGATTCTGTTTGACACGGTTGGTTTGGTTGCAATGTTTCAGGGGCTTTACTAGATTATTTTCCTATGTATCTGGAAAGCATTGTCAAGTCCACACCATCCAATTTGTTCACTACCTCTACCCCCAATATGGAAGCCAATGCCTCTTTATCTTTGTCAGTCTCATGTCCCTATATATATACATATATAAAATAAATTTCTTCTTTAAAATTTAGAAATAAAAAACTAAAAACTAAAAATCAAAGAAACAATGGAAACATTTACAAATCTATAAATTGACAATGAATTACCTCATTGTGGCCAGAGTCTGCTCCCTTTGCTCCCTTCCCTCTATTGCTTGACATTTTGAGGTGGCCTAGGGCAAATTATTTCCATCCAGTCTGTGGAGGCAAACAAAGTACACACTACCAGGTATGAAAGTTTTGTTTTGTGGTATGAAAGCAAGCCACCAATCAAAGAAATTAAAAGAAATGGGCGATTAATGAGAAAGTTTTACCTTGAATGACTCTCTTTCTAGATTTAAATGCCTATGAGATATCTCCTGAGAGTTCAAACCCTATGATGGAATGAATAATGCAAAAATAAGACCACCAAATAACCCAAATCAACTGAAGCCTGACCATTATCTACCAGGTGGCATCCCTTTTGTACAAATCTATTAGTAAAAATTCTATCTAAATATCTTTATATGGATAAAAATTGAACCAAAAGGCAAAACATACCTAGTTTTCATGTTTAAAGTGAAATCAGGGGTTTGATTTCTATCCATCTATCCTCTACTCTGTATCTGGCAACAAAATAAAACTGGGTGACCAAATAATGCAAACACAGGTGAGAATAATCATCTACATTATTTTTTTGTTGTGTGGTATGTTTTAACGCAGGCAAGGATTTTTAATTTTCTATTTTTGATTCATTAGTCAACGCTATAGTCGTCGAGTTAACGCCGACTTTAGTGCCAACTTTCAGCCCTAAATGTAATCTCTTTGGGGTGCCAAAGGTGGCGTAAAGTGTGCCTAATTTAGCACCTAGCTGTGCCAAACCAAAATTTTCGTCATGCAAACATTTGGAATTGAGGTAAATGTTTAAGTAGTAAGGGTTTTATAACATTAGAATCTAGTGTGACAACAACATACCACTAACTAGCTTGGAAAAAAATGGATACATCCTAGAAACTTTACATAATAAAAACATAATTTGATGGAACTTAAAAAAAGTTGTATTGTGTTTTAGTAACTTGAAAACCAAACTGTTTTACCTATCAAACAAATAAATTTAGATCTCATGCCTTCTCTTGGTTAATGAAGATATACATGCTAGATAAATCAATCAAGATGTCAAAGGTTTTAGCTAGTGGCTAGACTTCCATGCAATACTAATTATGAAAACATAACATATTAGGCTACAAATATGATTTCCATACAACATAAAGTAGGTCATGCTATGTATCAATCTTTCATTAAAGTTGTAGTAAATTGTTAAGTCTTATATGGGTTTCAAGCCATTTGTAAATATTTTTTGGCTTTTATTTGATGAGGGGATTTCTACAGATCCAAGCCAACTACTTTCACCACGCCCTCTATGGAGGATAAACACCAATCATGAAAAATAAAAAATCAAGAATTAAAGTTTTGGATCTTATCTAAGATAAATATTCTCACACTATCCAATGTAAAGTAGGTTTCAATCAAGAATAAGGAATCCAATCTCTAGTTTTCAAAGAGAAAATATCTATGGTTTTAATGAATTTGTGGAAGAAGTGTAAGGTAGAGAACCAACTAAAATTATTAGTAATAGGTTTTCTTTCATCTAGGATAACAAGGGACCATGGAAGGGATGTTCAGTTAAAATTATTAATAATAGGTTTTATTTATAGTCAGCTTGTAAATAAATGTCTTTTTAATGTGAATTTGTAGTCATCTTGTAATCATAAGATTTGAGCTCTAGTTGTCAAGATACTGTGTGTAAACTTTTTGTGAAGAGCAAAATGTTGCAATGTCCTATTTTGTTTTTCATAGTGAGTCTTAATGAAAAGCGAGCATATTAACAAGATAATTTCAACAATATTCTCTTGGTGCACGGCTGTTATGTGACTATTGTCATTGTTGTGTATTACAAGATCTAGAGGAGGCCATGGAGAGAGGACGTGGATGGCATAGAACTACTAAATCACAGAGAGGAAAGTGGGTGAAAATAGATATGACAACGGAATCTACAGATACAATAGAGGTAAGAAGAGAAAGCAACCTCAACCAAAGGAGGAAGGTGCTTATGAATTCACAAATACTACAACATAAAGGAGACAAAGTCATTTTTTTGTCCATGAGGCCTCTGAGGTCAAACTTATTGGTTGAAAATGCACAAGAATGGTGATTAAATGTGATTCTATGATCAAGGGAAAAGTTTGAAAATTAGGATGGACAAAACATGATATCAATATGTCAAATATATGACTAAAGTGAGGTTTTGTGTTGGATAGCATATTCATTGAAATGATATAATTGGTGTACTAAACATTATTTACTATGTTGTGTATTATAGGGGCTAGACAAGGCCATGGCAATAGATCATGTCATATCAAATGAGTACACAACGAATGAAGCAGGACATCAAGTACTCAAATTTTGACTTAGGAAAAAATGATCTGATGGCATTTTGTGATACCTCCATCTTTTTTCACAGTATTATTGAAATTTATAATGTATTATCCAATCTTGACATAAATTAATGCATGTTGTTAATTATTTTAGATGGAGATTGGAGCAAATGCAGAGCTTGAGCGTTCAACTAGCAAAAGAACAAGATATGTACATGGAGGCGGACCTAAAACTGTTAAATCACATAGAGGACAGTGGGTGGAAGAGGATATGACAATGGATCCTGCAGACACAACAAATGATTTCACTAAACAAGAGGTTGGTTAGGACTATAGTACATGGGATGAATACTTTGAGAAAATTGTTGTTTGTGGATGTTTTGTATGTCGCGGAAAGAAACAATTCAAACAAGTGATTGTACAAAGACATTACATATATGATGAGCTTCCAGTCGGTAGTATGCCTCCTACAATCGATTCAAATCCAATAGGAATTGTGGTAAGGAATTTTCCAATTTGATATAAATAACATGTATAGTTCATTTAAACATTGTTTTATATTATTTAAATAGATAATTTTTTTCTTAATGGATACTTGCAGGATAAAGTTATTGGTTTAAAGTTTCATGGATCACTGACTTCTAGCCTAGAGGGCAATGATCATTTATTAGATGATACATCTAACAAAAATATGTGCCAATATACCAGCTCGGAAGATGAGGAATTGATGAAAACAAGTAACAGAACAAGAACCAGTTTAAAGATGCATAATTTCCTTAAAGACAAGGGGAAGATGGACTACATGCCCTATGAGAATGAATGTGATGGAGATGATGACTTGCCCCTGAGTTTGAGATCAATTTACAAAGATACATTTGATCGTCGACTATATTGCGCTTGGCCTAGTGATCAACAACTACCTAGAGTGTACGAGGCGTTTCAATTTTGGGGATACAACTACATGATACGACCCTCCAATATTCATGGAGTGAATCTAGGACTCTTTATTGTCCAAAATGTACATGTGGGATCTAAACATAGAAACAATTCAGAACATACCACTAGGAGATTAATGCCATATTATGGTCCATCATATTACAATGGTGAATGGAGAAGGCTAGCAGAATATAAGCCTAGCATGTCAGCATATGGTTTAAATTCGAATATGTATACACATCATCTCCAATTGGAAAGTGGAAAAGAAATGAATAGAGGTCATCTTATGTATATAGATGTACATGCATACACACACAAAAAGATTGTAGGATTTATAAATAGTAGTAAGGGAAGGGACCCTACTGTAAGAATGAATTGTCAATTTGTTGAGGTTATAAATGATAAAGACGGAGATATGGAAAGAGAGGTTGATAGATTGATAATGGTTGAGGTTATTATAGACCTTACCATTGGGGATGAGTTACTGATTGATTACCCCTTCTTAAAATGCACTCCTGCGCAAAAGAAAAGGGAAGAACAAGGTCTCCCTAAGGATGTTCTTAAGGGCAGAAAACCAAAGAATAATAAATGAGTGTGGACTGATGTTTTATAAACTATGTTGTCAAAATTATGTTTTATTTAAATTATTGTATAAAAAAGGTAGTCTATAAAATAATGTTCCATTATTCAATTGATGTATATATGTTCATACAATTTATATTTTTATTTTTTAAGCCATATTTGATTATATTTCTTTGAAATTGATACATTTATGATTTATCCAATTGTTGCCAAACATTAAATAATGCTTGCATTTGTTGATAGGTAGAAGATGTTGATGAAACACATACTAATACCTAAGATCCAACTGGGTTATTAATATTTGGACGAAATGATCCAAACCATCATGTAAACAATACCAGGGTGAAAAGAGAAACATTAAAGAGAATACTACCAACTGAGAAATTTGAAGAGCTGATGAGATCCGCATACACTGATGACATGCCACCTAGCCTTAATGATGATGATCATGATAGTGAAAATGCAGTGCATGAAGAAGGATTGAATGAAATGCCTATAGGTTTCTTTGGGGATGGAAACAATGATGACAATAATGATCATATGGTTGATAGTAACGATGATAGCAAGGGTAATTACCACCAACGTAATGTTGATGATAACAACCTAAAAGACTCCATCAAGCAAGCAACAAAGACACTCATGTTCAAATCAGGTGCAAGTAGAACCTCAAAACTGGCATGCACATTAATATTATTAGAAATCAAGTCACTATTTGGTTGCTTAGACAAAGGATTCACTACCCTACTGAAGTGAGTTGAAATCTATTTCTTACTTTGCATTGTCAATTGGTGTACATAATTCGTAAGCATTCATCAACTTTGTTTATATTTCTTTAAGGGGATTTTAAAACCATATATTGTATATAAACAGTCCTAGTATAGATTGACATATCAAACATGTTCATCATAAGTCAAACATTCAATTGATTTAATCTCTGGCAATCTTACAGGGCACTAAAAACTAAAATATTCCCTAAAGAGAATGTGTTTCCATCAACTTGCAGAGAGGCACGTCTGTTGTTGGTTGAGTTCGGGATTGAATATAAGCAAATTCATTCATGTAAAAATGATTGCATTTTATACAGAGATGAATATCAAAACAAAGCAAAATGCACTGTATGCAAAGAGAAGAGATATCATACAGATGTACAAGGTCCTACAATTCCAAAGAAGGTTTTACATCACATGCCAATTATACCTAGACTTTAATGAATGTTTCGTTGCAAGTCACTTGCACAATTGAAGGACTAGCATGCAAAGAATAGGAGTAAAGATGGATTCATGCAAATTCTGGCCGACTCCAAAGCAATGAAACACATAGAGGAAAAATGGCCAAGAAAATTCAAAGATGAACCCCGTAGTATCAGGTTTGGTCTTGCAATTGATAGAGTGTGCCCATTCTCTTTCCTGAGCTCAAATTATAGTGTTTGGCTAGTTAGATTGATAGTATACAATATTCCCCCATGTATATGTGTTAGAAATGAGCACCTTATGATGACTCTCATTGTTCTAGGAAAACATCAAGTTAAAAACATGGATGTTTATCTTGTGCCTTTTATTGATGAGACGCAACTGCTATGGAAAGGCATAAGAATGTATGACATATCACGTCCTCCATCAAATAGGTCCTTCATGTTGTATGGTTTGCTATGTTGGACTATTCATGATTTCCCAGGACTTGGTGTTTGTTCTGGTAAGATAAAATATTTACACATTTACACTCATAATTTATTTTCATCCCAACTTTCATACTTAGTTTTATACTATTTTTTTGATGTTAGTAACATTAATTATTGAATTGTAGGGCTTCAAACAAAGGGGATATTTGCATGTCCAAGATGTGCAGAACAATTTCAAGGGCGATATTCTAAAGATCTACATAAATTTATTTACGCAAACAATAGGGTTTTTCTACCACTAGATCATAAGTTTAGAAATCGCCTGAAGAATCAATTTGATGGAAAAGTTGAAAATAGAGGCTCTCCCATGATTATGGGTCTAGGTGATTGTCTTAAGAAGTATGAAGATGTTGAATTGAAAGCTTGGGAGGATTTTTTTGATTGGGGTGATTCAATTGAAGAACTAGAACAAGTTGTAGTTAATATGCCAGAAGGAATGAAAAGAAAATCCATATTTTATGAGCTCCCTTATTGGAAGGATCTATTAATATCTCACCTATTAGATCCTATGCACATCTTAAAAAATGTCCTAGATTCTATATTTCGACATATATCAGGCAAAGAGAAGGACACCTTGTCTTCGAGGAGAGATATTGCTCTTTTGCGTACCAAAATTGATAGAAAACATTTGTGGCCAAACAAGGAAAATGAAACATATGCAGAAGCTCCATGAATTTTGAAAAAAAAAAGAGCTAGACCAACTAAAAAATGTCATCCGTTCAATAAGGACACCTACTAGCTATGGGTCATCATTGGCTAAAGTTTTTACAGTTGATGGAAATATCATAGGATTTAAAACACATGATTTTCATAATTTTATGAAGGTATTATATATCATCATTTAACATTTACTGGTAACATTGATTAAGTACTAAATATATTTTGATATTTTGTTGTGTGAGAAAAAAATACTAATGACCTTTTCATAAATGTGTTTGATAGCATATTATGCCATTGGCAATTAGGGGGGACTCCTATCTTATAGTTGACTTAAGGAATGCCATAAGTTGATTGTCAACATTTACAAGGTATGTGGTTATATGAAATGTTCATGTGTGAGAGACATAGAGATATTATATTGCATTTTAATTTTTGACTGAAGTTTCATACTAATTTACTATTCTTATATTAGGTGGGTGACCTCCAAGGAAATCCACGAATGTGAAGTGCCAAAATGGAAGAAGGAAATTGAAGAAATTGTATGTGTATTTGAGAAGGGCCTCCCTACAAGTTTCATGGACCTACAAGTCCATTTACTTATACACCTAGTCGATGACATTGATTTGGCGGGTGTTGTATCAACGAGGTGGATGTTTTTCTTTGAGAGGTATATGAAAACTCTAAAAAGATATGTCTGACAAAAGGCACATCCACAGGGTTGCATGGCTGAAGGGTATGTATCAAGAATTAAGCATTTTTCTTCCTGTGTGAATTCCTTGGTAATGATTTTGAAGATGGGCCATGCTTCTGGGATGAAGAATGAACATCAGATATTATTGATGGAGAAAAACCATAATCTAATGGTGTTCAAGTAGAAATTAGTAAGTACATTCATGATTAGTGTGGTTGTTTTTCTTGCAATCATTAATTTACTCTGTAATTTATTTGTCAAATTAATAGCATGACATTTGGATTTTGAAATAAACATGTTAACATGTAATAGGTGTAGATGAAAGTGCTATACTTGACAAGTTCATTCTGTACCACATGGACTTTATGAACAAATGGATTGATCTGTGTGATAAAAAGAGAGAGAAGAAGTGTTAGAAGCAAGGAGACAGTTTAAGAGATCAAACCTAAGGACTACTCCACTTCCCACTGATCTACTTGGGGAATGGGGCAAATATTGCACACTAGAATGGGTTACTGAACAAATTCAAAATCAAATAGAAGATGCAGGTATAGATTCAAACATAACAAAAGATGAAATCAACATGTCTAGAGGATGTGAAAGAAAGGTACAATTGGAATTTTACAAAATGTTGTTTCCTTATAGTTTTGACACTATTAACTATTTTAATATTCGTCATTATATTTGTTTTCACTGAAATAAATGGTCTTTCACAAGCGAGAAAATATCTAGCAATGTGGGCATATGGTTGACATTATCGTGTAGAAAGTGTAGATGTAAAGAGATGATCCTTCGATTGTGGTATCATGGTTGACTTCAAGAAATCCAGTTGATCAAGCTCAAAAGATAAGAATATAATTGAAGGGAATCTACAATATCTTGGAAAAATACAAGAAATTATTGAGTTGGATTACTGCTCTTTTAAATGTTGTATTTTTAAGTGTAGATGGTATGAAGCATTTGAGAGGACACGAAGACATGATACCCATAGTAGATTGTTTTCTATAGATTCCTCATGGTTCCTACTAGAGGATAAGGAGCCTTATGTTCTACCAATTCATTGTGAGTAGGTATTTCTTTAACTTAAACAAGAAGCAGTAGTGATCACTAATCTATTAATTCATAGTTTATTGTGAATATATACATGTGTTTATTAATCAATAAAATTGTTATAACATATGTCTAATATATGTATGTTGTTCATGTGTAGGTATTTTTCTATGAAGATATTTTGGACCCGAAATGGATATTTGTCATACATTATGATCCAAGATTAAGGCATGTATTTGACACTGCATTAGTTGATACTGAGCAAAACAATGATGACCAACAAAATGAGAGAGAGGGATTAGAGAACATCAAAGAAATTGACATCCATGATGATGTTGAAGATGGTTATGTTCAGGCACAAGAAGA
Source organism: Cunninghamia lanceolata (assembly GCA_027924645.1). Classification (NCBI taxonomy): domain Eukaryota; kingdom Viridiplantae; phylum Streptophyta; class Pinopsida; order Cupressales; family Cupressaceae; genus Cunninghamia; species Cunninghamia lanceolata. Next base: position 930,609 of record BSBN01001299.1, read on the forward strand.
GAACAATCAAGAGTTAGATGATGTTATGGAAGACAACAATATGGATGGTATAGAAAATGATGATCCAAATACATCTGGTAACAATATAGATGGTCTATAGTCAAATTTCAATGCTAATGAAGATGATGCAGGTCAAGATGAAGATGATGATAATATTAAATACTTGAAAGAACATATGAACATTGACAATGATACACTAGATGACATTGTAGTAGACAATAATGTTAATGACCAAGACTTCTAAAATTTTAGAATTGTTTGCAATCCATGTTTAAAAAAGGATGATTCTTATGGCCTAAATTTTGAAATGCTTCAGTAATATTATTTGTGTCGATACAAATTACCTATTGCAATATCCTTAAATTGTTCAATCTTTGGTGTGAATTATTGGCATAAAAAATTAGGATTACTTGGATGCTTCTTCCATTCATTTTGTATCAACATATTTTTGTGAAGACACAAAATTTAATAAAATATTAATGCACGTAACTCATAATTATTTAAATAAGAAACTTTGTTAACTTTATTATTTTTAAATAGTTTCCATTTTTATGTTGAACATGATTTTGAACATGTAACTGGAAACATCCACAGTAAATGCTTTACTATATTAGCATATTCATTCACATAAGCACAGTATTGAGGCTCAATAACTAATATTCATTCAAATATAAGAAGAAATAAGTATGGAAAACATAAGAAAAATACAGAATGATAACACAATCATGGAGAATCTCTGATAATAAGATGTTCTATTTCATTCATAATCTCAAAAGTTACACCAGTAGAGTTTTGGTACACCCTTTCATTCATACCTTTATTATTATTTATCAAAGTTTATATAGAGATTACATAATATCAACCATAATCCCTAAGCCATTAACCATTAAACTACTTGTTAGGTCATAAAAACGCAGGTCATTAATCCTAAGAGGTTGCCAAGCTCTCTTAATGTTTTTGGCTAACGACACGGGGTAAATATGGCTACAACCCCCTTCACTTTAGGCTCTTCCAGACCTAGGTGGGTATACCTTAATGATTAGTGTAGACTTGATTGACCTTCACAGTGGAAAACGGGTGTGAAGTAGATGTAAGGTTTGATGATTACTCCTAAAGTTTGAAGTTTGAGAATATAAATTTGATGTTGCGAAATGACTATGACCAGTGCTTTACTTATTGGGAAAAGAGTCCAGAGTTAATGATATATAGATCTCTATATTGACTTAACTCAAATTGTTAAGCACTTGTGTAAATCTGTATCTTGTACAGTGGTGAAAGAATGTTGAGATGCATGGTTCTTCTTATAAAATCCCAATGATATTTGTCTAAATTGCTATGACCAAGAGAAACGGTTTTAATTCTTTCAGGAAGGAAACCAACTAAGATGACTTGTTCAAAGGATTTTAACACTTGGGTAGAGACCAATAAACATAGACTACTTAGCAGGACTTAAATAAACTTCCCACAGAAACCAATCACACAGATCATACAGAAACAACAAATGTGTACTAACAAATAAACTATATCCTTGATATATTAATTTAAACAACTTGGAAAACCATTTTGGAGACAACCATGCAGCCCATAAATATTAAATTCAACACAACAATTGAACATCAATTTCCTGATCCACCAAATAACTCAGATTCTTCTTATTAATTCAGAAGTTCATAGTGGTTTGAAAACATAGATATAAATAGATTCTTCAAGTAATGCTTTATATTGCATATATGTCTATAAAATAGATGAGATGTCTCCCTTAAAATGGCCTTGGTATCCTATTTTATAGGATGCGAACAAACCTCAAGTCCAAAACATTGTGTCATTTCATAATTGCATCCTTTTAACTAATGGGTAATTAGGAAACATAAAAATAAAAAGAAGCATATGCAGTGATAAAGTTCTGGCTCCATTAATCATCGTAGAGTGATCCGTGACCCATAGGTCTGGCAAGATCATCCTCATCTCCATGCTACAGATTTATATACCTGCATTGCCTGTTGTATGACAAAATTGTACTGCAACCACTTCCTTAAACTACCCTAGATATGAACAAATTTACCCTGCCAATATGATCGATGTAATTTTGATCAGCGCAGGTATCTGTTGACATTAGATTATTCATAATTAACTCTAGAGAGAATATCTTTCCTAAGCATGTATAAGTATTTCCTATCATCCTTTCTTCATTATTTATATTCTCAAGAAGTGGTGGCAATAGTGCATTCAATTCATCTTTCCAAATGTCCTTATCTTGGAAACTCCCATTAGTATTGAAAAAAATTGGAAATGCCATGTCACGATGTTGGTTGAAGTCATTCAGATCTTCTGTCAGTATACCATAAAATTTTTCATGTTCACTGATCAAGTCTTCATATTCCCTGATCATTTGTTCTTCAACATTAGATTTAGCCTTCAAATTTTCCTTTGTTTCTAGCATCCTAAGGTGTAGCCTTTTGTGTTCTTGATACATCTAATGTGTTCTCTTATGCAGATCCCAAACTTTATCACTATTTTCCATCATTTTGTCAAATTCTCTTTTGAACTAATTTAGAAGCCATATTGTATTTAACTATTTTCAATATAGTTTCCAAATGTTCACTTCTCTTTTGAAATTTCTCTGTTTTGAGCTTCCAATAATTGGCATCTGCTTTGGCTTCTATAACCCTCTAGTCAGCTTCTAGGTATGGTGAATAACTACTAGATGAAGGCAATTTATCTTTGTAGGTGGCAATCTCTTGTCTCAATATGGCATTTTCTTTCTTATATGTATCATTATCTTTGATCAATTTCTCAATTTGTGCTTTCATGAACCTTGCAACATTAACATTTAAGTCAGCAGTTTCCATGGGATCAGTGTCCTCAATCCTTTGTATCAAAAGATGACCAAATGCTTTATTTGGATCGTCAATGATAGGAGGTCTCTTATTGGGAGGATACAATGCCCATATCAGCAATGTTCTCTTCTAAGGGTTATAGCCTGATCCTCTTCTAATGTCATCCAATGCTTCCATGCTGAGTTTCAACCTTTTGTCCTAACTCCTATTAAAAGTGTCAAATACAATGGCTGAGGCCATATCCCATCTAGGAATCAACAACACACCTGCTTCTTGTAATAGTGTCCTTCCCCTTTTTGGAGTCATTATTTCTAGTTCTTTGTCAATTTCCTTCTGAAGGTCCGGTAAAACTTCATCTTGTATTTCAGGAGTGATATCTTTCATTTTTTCTCTGGCTTGCTTACCCTTGTACTCATACAAGAAATCTTTAAATTCATGGGTCTTAATGAAATCATCATCTGAGATAAATTTACTATTGGCCAGATGCCTTATGTCTCCTAATAAATCATCTGGTTCTTCTATGGTGACAACTTCCCTGTCTTCAGGAGGTTCATACCCCTTGATGGTTGGGTCATAGCTCTACATTCCTTCCTTAGATTCTTCCTCTCCTTCTGTAGTGCTTGTGTCTGCAGAGAAACTTATGTTTGGTGTGGGCTGAGGCGATAGATAACCAAGCGGAATTTCATATTCATCTTGTGCTTCTTTAAGTTGTTTTCCTTTTTTGTCAAACACATAGGGGGAACATTCATGATCAATTTTGATGCATGTGTAATCATCAAATCTAACCTTTCAGAAAGATCATCAATATTTTGAAAAGCTCTAGTGTAAGTGGGGTTTTTGGCTACCCTCCAAGCCTTTGTTAACATTGCTTTATGGTATAAACTTCTCCTTTCCACTGTTGTGTTTTCATCACAATTCCTAATTAGATCCTCATCAACAAACAGGACATGATGATATCCCTTGAATTTTTGTTTTGCCTTCACATTATTTATAAAATGTTCGAGATCAAAATTCTCTCTAGCATGTCCAAAAGGTAATTTGAATTGTTCTAATTTCTTGTCAATCAATTGATAACCTTTCTCAGAAAGAATTGTGAAATCCCCAAAGCACAGAGTTCTAGGCATGAATGACTGCTTGTTGTGATTCTGAAGGTGCATGAAATCTGAGTAAGCCAATTGCTTGACAATTTCTAAGTATGCAATCCTATCTGGGCATGTTTTTGGCAGCAAGAAGGGTGGTCCTTCATATCCGAACACTCTTATCATGATGCAATCACTAAAAACATACCAATCACCCCGATTATGATTGAACTTCCCTTCCTCATATTTATCTTTTGGCCTTAGAAATTTCTGTATTTCTATTGATAAATTGTGATTGCAGGGACGACCTAGCCATTTGTACACAGGTTTCACAAAAAACTCAAAGTATAAATAATGGGACTTATCACATCTCCTATCCCAGATAGTAGTCTACATTTGCATAGGTTTTATATCTCCATTCTTGTCCAAGTCTCTCACCTTTAGACTTTTATCTCACAAGCACTTATTTTGTTCTTCATACAATACCATATGCATAAACAGGGAATAATGTCTGAACTTATTCCCTCCATTCTTCAGAGATATTATATCATGTTGTAGGTTATTTGCTAGATATTCAACATAATCAAAATATCATGCATCATGACTATATATCTGCAGTTAAAACCATGGGTGCAATTTCCATGAACATAGAGGCTTCTACACCCAATATTTGGCAAACAACGTAATATGTGTTTTTGAAAGTCTTCAAATAGTTCAATCAAATAGGGCAGGTCTTCAACCCCCAAAAACACCCTGAGTTTGTTGTTTTCATCACGTGGTCTGTGCAGGGGTAATTTCCATCTTTTGTAATTGTTGCTCATATTTTGGTACTCAGTCAGTAAATCCTTGATTCTAAATTTCTTATCTAAGTTGAAGTCTAATTGAAACACTCTTGCAATATAATCTCTAGTAATGGGAAAGAAACTTGTCCCGTCATCAAATTCAATCAAGCAAGTCTTAGGGTTGTATTTTTCTGTTAAGAGCTTTAACAATTGGACATTCACGAACACATTTGGTACTACTAGTTTACCCAAATTTAGTCTCCAAGGGTTGGAAACAGGCCTTTGTCTGTGCATCTTTCTATAATGATAAATAAAAAAAATCATATCCTCGGACTGGTGTCCATATGTCCCCTATCTTCTTGTATAAATCATCTAATTTTTCTGCATGCAGGTTTAATTGAGTATTTCTTTTGGATTTTTGTCCTGACCCAGGGCATTGATCTAACAAATCTTGGTTCAACTACCTATCTCCCGTTTTTTGCCTTTTACTCTTAGGGTTTTGAATTGTTTCTTCCATACTCTACTATTATGCAAGGATCTCAACTCTGTGAATTATGAAAGTGAAATAAAACCAGTCAGAATTACTTACTTGATCAATCGTTCTAGTTCTGAATTACTATCCCGTTGCGCTCTACGATCACTCTTTGCAATAACCTCAAGACTTGTATTCAATAAACTTATATCTGGTGCTATTAATGGCATCTCACTTGTATTTTCACATCATTGAAGAGACATTTAATTTTTGAATAGAGGTTGTTGGATCGCCATCATTATGTCTTGTCACTCTATTCTTGGGATAATGTGTTTTGCGATCTCATTGATTTCATTCTTATGCTTGTTCAAGACTTCGGTGTGACCCCAAATGGAGTCACATCGATAACTTAAGTCTCTTCAAAATAGAAGTCTCATTGATATTCCATCATCCCTCTGATGTTTATAGTTTTTATTTCATTACCTTTTTGAAGAGACTAAAAAACCATTCTCTTTGATATAGTAGAGTCATTTCAAAAATCTATTAATACCTTTTATATTGTCCTTTTATCGGTGAGACTCCTTTTATTGGTGGGACTCTAAACCATATCACTCCAACATCCTGAACTCCCTTTACAAATTATTTTCGATATTTTTCATTTGATTGGCGTGACACATTTTGGTGTCACATTAATGCCTTGTCTATTTGATGCGTTTGGCATATCGATAAGACTGCTGAGTGACTATCACCGATATCCCTTGTCTCTTTGATTTCTTAATTTTTTTTATTGGTGTGACTTCTTTTAAAACTATATATTGTTAAATCAAGATCTCATCCTTTTATGCCTTCGGGCCATCGAAGAGACTGGATATTGAGTCTTCCTGACATAGTATCATCTTACCGATATTTATTATGATCTTGAAAGCATAGTGATCTTTTAATATTTCATGGTGAAGGTGAAGGAATTTAGGGTAAACAATAGAATAGTGGTGTTTTTCAAATTATGTGAAATAACTTATTAAGACTTATGGCAGGAAATGGCAAAATTTTAGGGTTTTAAAATTTTGATCCAACACTACCTAACCCCTAATCCCTTAACCCTTAATCCCTGCTAGATTAGAACAATTAGGCACTAAATTAGGCGCTAATTTAGTCACTAAAGTAGGCTCTAAAGTAGGTGCTAAATTAGGCACTAATGTAGGTGCTAATTTGGGCACTAATTTAGGCGCTAATTTGTGCCTAATTTAGCACCTACTTGTTCTGATCGACGCAAAAAATGCAAAAAATAGCGCCATCCTGATAAATAGCCCTGACTTTTTCAAAAAATTGGAGAAAAATACATTAAAATAGTGGGTGGAAGCAAAAAATGGAGCAAAAAAGGGAGCTAATCACAGGGATTTGTTGTAGTGATTGGACCTAGCAGTGAAGAGGACTGTTGCATCTACTTCCGATGGTCATTATTTCGAGGTACCTAAGGGTGCTCATTCTATGAAGATGAAACTTTTGGCTGAGAAGAAAATGTTATGGCACCAAAGGCTTGGTCACATTGGTGAAAAGGGTTTGAGGACCCTGAAAAATAAAAGTCTTGTTGAGGGTATGAATGACTGTAACCTTGAGTTCAATTTTTGTGAACATTGCATTTATTGAAAACAAAATCATGTTGAGTTTTATTCTAGTTCTCAAAAATCTTCTAAGGTGTTGGACTTGATTCATTCTAATGTATTTGGTCCTGTTAATGTTCCTTTGATTTCAAAATCTATTTACTTTGTTTCATTCATTGATGATTACAATAGAAGGACATGGGTGTATTTCCTTAGAAGAAAATTTGAAGTCTTTAGTAGATTCAAAGAGCTCAAATCTCTTGTAGAGAATCAGAAGGATATAAAGATTAAGTGTTTGAGGACTGACAATGATGGTGAGTTTTGTTCAATAGATTTTGACAAGTTCTATAAAGAACATGGTATTGAGAGGAACAAGACAATTCCATATACCCCTCAGTAAAATAGAGTTGCAGAGAGGATGAATAGAACATTGATGGAGAGGGCTAGGAGTATGCTAAGTGGAGCTAGCCTTGAACAAAAGTTTTGGGCTGAAGCTATTGCTACCACTTGTTACCTAGTTAATAGGTCTCCTACATCAGTACTCATTGATAAGACACCTATGGAGGTGTGGTCTAGTGAAAATCCTTCATTGAGACACATTCAAGTGTTTGGTTGTGAGGTATATACATAGGTGCCTAAGGAGAAGAGATCTAAGTTGGAGAATAAGGCTATGAAGTGTATCTTCATTGGTTATGGCATTGGTGTGAAAGGGTACAAGCTTTGGGATCCAGTGGCCGAGAGAGTTCTCTATAGAAGAAGTGTGATCTTCAGAGAGCTCAATACTTCTTCTATTGCTCTACAACCAGAGAAAGAAGAGAAGAAAGAGGATGTGGTTCAACTTCTTTCCACCCCTGAGAAAGTTGAACCAAAGACATCTGTTGGACCTAATGATGGGGAGAGCTCTAGTAGCTTTGAAAGTTTAGAAGAATAAGAAGAAGAACCTCAACCTCAACTTTTGAGGAGGTCCACGTGGATAAGGCAACAACTTGATAGGTTTGGTTATTCATTGCATGATTCCAATTGTATTTTTGCTTTGATTTCTAACACTGATGAGCCTAGGACCGTAAGGGAGGCTATGGGTATAAGTGATGCAGATTCCTAGAAAGAGGCCATGGAAGAAGAGATGGTTTCCTTGAAGAAAAATAATAACTGGGATCTGGTGCCCTTGCCTGATGGATGTAAACCTATTGGATGCAAATGGGTGTTCAAGAAGAAGTTTGGTTTAGATGGATGAAGGATTATTCCCAGATTGAGGGAATAGATTATGGTGAGATTTTCTCTCCCGTTGTAAAGCTGACATCTATCAGATTCTTGTTATTACTTGCTACAACATACAATTTAGAAGTTGAACAGATGGATGTGAGATAGATTTCCTTCATGGTGACTTAGAGGAAGAAATCTATATGTCACAACCATAGCACTATGTGGTAAAAGGTAAAGAAAATCTAGTTTGCTGCAAGTTGAAAAAGTCTTTGTATGGTTTGAAGCAATCTCCTAGGATGTGGTACCAAAAATTTGACGCCTTTGTGTTGAGTTTGGGATTTTTTAGATCGAAATCAAATCATTGTGTTTATTATAAAATAGATAATGATCACATTCTCATTATTGCATTATATGTTGATGATATGTTATTCATTAGGAATGGTAAAAGTTTGATTTCTAATTTGAAGTCTCAGTTGTTAGCATAGTTTGAGATGAAAGATCTAGGGGCAGCCAGGTACATTCTTGGAATGGAAATCAGAAGAGATGGAGCTAACATAAAACTTTGGTTAGGCCAGAGTAAGTATGTGAACACCGTGTTGGAGAGATGCAGCATGGCAGCTTGATGCAAGAGCATCCAGTGGTGTAAGGGCAATCTTGCATCTCCCAAAAAAAGATGTGTTTCAAAATTGTTGATGTTCTTTCCATTTCTTTTCAAAATTTGTGGTTTTGGTTCCATAATCGCTTGAATAATGATGTAGAACTTTTAGTTTTTCCAAACTGCTAAAAATAACAACCTGCTATTTTTAGAAAGTTTGCATTTGGGCACGGAATGAAGTGAAAATTTACAGGAAGCTACATAATTGAAAAATAAGACCTTTGGCAAAGGAATCACGCAAAGATCATTTGCGAGCTAAAAGATATTAAAGTTTCCATTTCCTAAAAAATGCCTGAAAATTATTCAAACTCAGGTTTGAAGCACTAAACAGCCCCATATGGGCCCAAAAATGGCCAGAACCAATCGAGCTAGTTCTTAGCACGTAGAGCACTCCGCGAGCTTTCTGACACATAAAACGATTCATCAATCAAAAACCCGGATCAAAAGTTATGGCTCTCGAAAGTTGACCTATTTTTGGAGGGAGATACAAATTTTAAAATTAGGTTGTTGGCCACTAAAAAGGCTATTAATAACCATTTTTGGGAACCTTGGGTGGTAGTGGAGTTAAGGGGGAAGTGTAGAGTCAAGAATAGGTGGGAAAATAGAAACCCTAGCTAATTTGGGGTTATAGAAGGCAGATGATTCCAGAGTCTTGTGATAGGAAGTTGTAATGTGTTGCAACCGGTGGAGGGTTGATTCCTCTGATTGTATTTGAGCGTCTGTAATGTAAAAAGTTGTCCAAATCAATAAAGAAAGTTCTATTTTCTGTGTGCAATTTCTGTTGTTGTGTGTTTTATGATTTACCCCCTTCATCAAGTGGTATCAGAACAAGGGTTCCTGAGTGTGTTGACAGATCACCGACTGTGAGGTAGTTTGCACCAGGACTTGAGGTTGTGGGTTTGCTACGGAGATCAAGATGCCTCCACAAAGAAATCGTATTGGGAGGAATGCTTTGACAGAAGAGGGTTTTAGAGCCCTGCAAAGGTAGATCGATGCATTGTAAGAGGAGCTTCAGAGAGGGTTTGATCCAAGAACAAGAGAAGAAAGCGAGGATGAAGCTGAAGAAGAGCTATCTGAGGAAGAACAAGAAGCTATAGGAGATCCTGCAGAAGTTAGGTTGTTGAGGGCCATTTCAAAGATTGGAAAGAGGCCCAGGATTGAAGTTTCTACATATTCTAGAGATTTGAATCTGGAATAGCTTATTGATTGGATCAATGACATGTAGGAATATTTTGAATATGAGGATGTGGAGGACCTAGATCTCAAGTTTACAAAAACAAAGTTGAAGGGCCATGCAAATATTTGGTGGAAGGAGGTCTAGTTAGAGAGGAATAGAAGGGGAAAAGGAAAGATCACCAGATGGGATTGGATGGTGGAGAAACTGAAGAAGCAGTTCATTCCTGTGGACTATGAGATGGAGTTGTTGAAGAAGCTACAAGGATTGAAGCAAGGTAACAAGTCTGTTAAGGAGTGTATAGAAGAGTTTTATAAGATTACTATTAGGACAGGCCATGCAGAAGCCAACAAGGAGAAAGTATCCCATTACATTAATGGGTTGAGGCCAAGTATTCAAGAGGAGCTGAGCTTGGTCAGAATGACCACCATAGAAGATGCATACCAATTTTCCCTAAAGGTGAAAGAGAAGCTAAATAAAAGATTCGATAGCAAGCAAAGGAGAAGAGGTCAAGGTAGAAGGATTGGTGGAAGACCCTATGGAGGCCGTAATGAAGATCAAAAGAAAAGTAAAGAAATTGGAACTAGTCAAAATCAGAGAGGGGATAATGCCTACCGCCCTCGTGACTAGAACAATGGTGAGCAAAGAGGAAGAGGAAGAGGCCAACCTAGGCAAGGACCTAGAAGAGGAGGTTTTAGAGGAACCTATTTCCAATGTGAAGAAGAAGGGCATCGAGCATATGAGTGTCTACAACATTAAGGAAGGATGAATAGAAGACCTGAAGGTAATGCACGAGTTGCACATGCAGATGAAGATGCACAGTCTGAGCATTCTAAAGATGCTGAAAGGGGAGAAACCCTAGTGGTCAGAAGAACCTTGTTGAATGAGGAGAAAGAACCAAATAAGAGGAAGAGTTTATTCTGCACAAGGTGCAAATGTGAAGGTAAGTGTTGTGATATTATTATTGATAGTGGAAGCACTGATAATCTTGTTTTAGAGGAGATGGTTGACAAGTTGAAGTTGACAAGAAGAAAGCATCCACATCCATATCAGATTGCATGGTTGCAGAAGGACCACAGAGCTTTGGTCAATGAACAGTGTTTAGTGAAGTTCAAGATTGGGGACTACCATGATGAGGTGTTGTGTGATATCATATTGATGGATGCATGTCATATGTTGTTGGGGAGGCCATGGCAGTATGATAGGAGTGCTATCCATGATGGCCATGTAAACATATATTCCCTAACAAAGGATGGAGTTCGTCATAAGTTGAAGCCCTTGAAGGAGGTGGAAGAAAAGGTATGTAGTACTGCTAGAATTTGCTTGGTAGATGGTAGAAAAGTTTTGGAGGGTATGAAGCATGAGTGTCATTGCTTTGCATTGATACCTAAGATTAGTCAAGAGAAATGTGAAGATGTACCAGCAGAGGTCTCATAAACGTTGGAAGAATTTCAAGATATTGCCTTTAATAATGTACCAGAAGCTTTGTAGTGAGGAAGATAAGTCATCAAATGGATTTGATACCAGGAGCCAGTTTGCCGAATAAGGCAGCCCACAGAATGACCCCAACAGAGAGTGAAGAGTTGAACAGACATGTTCAAGAGTTGTTAAGGAAGGGACTGATAAGAGAGAGCCTAAGTCCATGTGTGGTACCTGTAGTACTAGCACCGAAGAAAGATGGAGAGTGGAGAATGTGTATAGATTCTCGAGCCATCAACAAGATCACGATCAAGTATAGATTTCCATTACCCAGAATGGATGACATAATGGATTGTTTGAGTGGAGCCAAGTACTTCATGAAGATTGATTTGAAGAGTGGGTATCACCAGATCCGAATCAGAGAAGGAGATGAATGGAAGACAACCTTCAAAACAAAGGAGGGTTTGTATGAGTGGTTAGTCATGCCATTTGGGCTAACCAATACACCAAGCACATTCATACAGCTCATGAATGAGGTATTGAAAGATTTTTTGGGAATTTTTGTTATTGTTTCTTTAGAGGATATTTTGATTTTTAGTAAGACTTGGGATGAGCATATGATGCATATCAAAAGAGTTTTTGAGAAGCTGAGGGAGGAGAAGTTGTTGATCAATCTGAAGAAATGTAGTTTTGCAAAGGAGTTGGTATACCTAGGGTTTGTTATCTCAGAGGAAGGTCTTAAGATGGACACAGAGAAGGTGAGGGCTATCATTGAATGGCCTACACCAAGGAGTGCTTCCGAGGTAAGATCTTTTCATGGTTTAGCAAGTTTTTATAGAAACTTTATCAAGAATTTTAGTAGCATTTGTGCACCCCTAACTGAGACAATGAGAGGGGATAAAAAAGAGTTTAGATGGACTAAAGGAGCAGATAAAAGCTTTGATACATTAAAGCAGAAAGTCACAGAGCAACCTATTTTGGCACTTCTAGATTTCAATAAGGTATTTCAGGTATATTGTGATGCTAGTGGCAGTGCTATAAGAGCTATTTTGAGCCAAGAAGGTAAGCCCATTGCCTATTTTAGTGAGAAGCTTAATGATGCCAAGAAAAAGTATTCTATTTATGATCAGGAGTTTTATCCAATAGTTCAGGCTTTGAAGAAATGGAGACATTATTTGTTGCCAAAGGAGTTTGTTTTATATACTAATCATTAGGCTTTGTAGTATCTTAATAGTCAAGGAAAGTTGAACCAAAGGCACTTAAAATGGGTTACGTTTTTGCAGAGCTATAGTTTTGTTTTGAAGCATAAGAGTGGGAAGTCCAACAGAGTTGCAAATGCCTTGCGTAGAAAGCAAAATTTGTTGAGAGAAATGAAGATAGAGGTTGTTGGGTTCGATGAGCTCAAAAGTTTGTATCCTGAAGATCTAGATTTTGCAGACGCTTGGAAAGCTTGTTTGGAACCTATTACTTTGGATAGGACAAAATGGTTGGATTTCATAATCCAAGATGGCATGTTGTTTAGAGGAAGCCAGTTGTGCATTCCAAGGAGTTCCATGAAAGAGAACTGTTGATTGGTTTGTGATGTCAGTCACAAACAAGCACACAAAACAAAAGTCACACAACAACCCTTGTTTATCTTGAAAGATACGATGAATTCCAAGAATTCATGATCCCAAGTCCCCATCGATTAGTTCATAATTTGCTGATGTTACTCTGTGGTTGATGTGTATTGTTGTTTTCTATTTTGGGGCCTTACGTAGATTAGTAGATTCTGTTTCTGCAACTATGCTATACAGGGAAGTTACTCTACACAACATATATCTCCAAATGATGTGTCTAAGTTGATATTTGCATGAGTTCTACCCTTATTTGTGATTCTCTACATGACATTTTCAATACTACATGCATTTAGCTCAAAATATGCGAATGATATTCAGTTGTCTTCGGGATGTCAACATATTTTTCTATTTTGCTTCTAATTTATCATGATGTACAATTATGAAAGTGATTTGAATGAAATTAAAATGAGAAAAAGGGTTAGAGAGTGAGATTCCTATAATTACTTGACTGAGATCATTGATCCACATACATATTCCCATACAGCAATAGAGAGAAGAAAACTAAAATCATACTTCACCAGGACAGTCCACAAATTCACATGATTCAGTGCAAATCTTTAAGGGAAAAGTTGACAACAATATGCAATGAAATGAAAGTGCTTCTATAGAACACAACATTCACCAGTACATATCCAGAAATCAACTTGAAGACTACTTAAGGTTTACAATCAGGGTATAGTTTGAAACTTCATCTCCATACAGTATGTTCATAAAACAGGTACATTACAATGATCTGAGGAAGGGACCTTGATTATTTCAACAATCCAGTCCTCACTAGTCTCAGTAATCCGATCTCTCCTAAAACTATTACAGGTCTAATTTTTTGTATGGTTGACCTCCTCTCTTCTTTTTTTTCCTTCAATACAGGGGCTCAATATATATGGCTCTGAATTCCCCCAATCTAGTGTCCAAAACCCTAGGAGATCAATGGTCTGCATCTTGAAATGCAGCATCCAACGGTGAGAAATGAATCCCGCCAAGAATTCGAGCAGCATACCCAGACAAGGAGCTGCTCCTTCAATAATGTTTCCATCTACAAACTCCCCCGCATTGAAAGCTTCATCTCCTTCTGGTGTGTTTGGCTCCTCAGGATCTAGCCCACCGTCTAGGACGTCATTGTCATTTAAAACCCCGCCCTTGCGTTCACCTGCACGCCGTTACCGTGTCGGCAACTCTGCTTCTTCCTAGCTACTCCAACAATCTACAATAAACAAGCAGGAATTAGCACCATCGTTTAATAAATCAGCAGGAAAAATGAACATCTACATTAAGTCAGGCTCCAAATGCATAAACACAACCATCGGGCCCTGAAATTATGAAAATGGCACATCAAAAATGCGTATACACTGTTAAAACCAGTTGGGTCAACCACTGTTGACTGAAAATATGCATTTGGGCTTCAAAGATAACTTCAAAATTCCCATCGCTTCACTTTCTCGCCCTTTTTCCTTGTTTAAATATTTGTATATCTGATATACAAGCTGGACGTGATACAAGCATTTAATCAAATTCCAATCCTTTTCAGTTCCACGGCTTGCATATGGCAATGCATATCGGTTTGTATGTCGCAACATACAAACACAAAATATACAAGCCTTTAATTCCAATTTATGATTTTTCAATTCCACTCAATGTATAAATGCATTATATCTTTAGATATTCAACTCGGACGTGATACAAGCATTTAACCAAACTTAATCCTTCATTGAGATCCATCTTGTATATTCCTTGCAATGTAATAATATACAAGGCGCGAAATATACAAGGACTTTTCGTTATTTCATATTCACTTCAAATCTGCCCCTTGTATATTTTAGAATGTATGTATATGTTGCATGTCTTACTTATACAACTCGAAACATACAAGGAGTTAAGTCCATTTGATAGATTTTCGGGTCTGCGTTGTATATTGGGCCTTGTATGTTCCAAATGTATGTATAAATATACAAGTCGGAAACATACAATGATTTTTCTATTTTGAACTTTCATTTCGAATTCAGCTTGTATGTATAAGGTGAAATGTATGTTTCAAAATATACAAGCCAGAACTTATACAATGAATTAATATTGTTTGATAACTCCTTGAAGTCTGCGTTGTATTTCTGCAATGTATATCAGGTCTTGTATCTTACGATATACATTCGAGCTTTATACACTGCATTAATCAGATTCTATTTTATTTGGATTCCAGCTCTTGTATAAGTTCAATGTATGTCGGCCTTGTATATAAGAATATACAAGCCTGATATACATTAAATTAACCATGTTTCATAAAAATGTTAGTTCCGGGCAATGTATAAAGTAATGTATATTTCCCAATGTATCTTTGATATACAAGCCGGATGCGATACAATGCATTTAATCGGATTCCAATTTCTTTTTAGTTTCGTGGCTTGTATGTTGCCTTTGTATATTTTACTTTGTATGTCCAAATATACAAGCACCGAATGTACATCGATTTAACAATGTTTAATGACTTTTTCGGGTCCGCGCTTGCATAAATGTTTGAATGTATGTCCATACAAAGCTAGAAATATACAAGGATTTAAGCCTTTTTTATAGACTTTCAGGTTTGAACAATGTATGAAGTGTTTGTATCTTTTACTTGCCAAACATACAAACGTGAGATACAAAGCGGATTTAAAACATCAATTCATTTTAACCTAAAACCACCTCGGGTCCATCTTGTATGTATGCATAAACTCTACCAAATGTACACAAGGCAAAAAAGACATACAAATGATTTTGTATATGAACACGACTACTCATGCGACCAAGCATAAAATGACCTTTGCATATACAAACGACTTTGCATATACAAAGTGATATAGAAAGGTCTTTGTATACAAGCGAACTCGCATACAAAGGGCCTTGTATATGCAACCCGATATACAAAGAGACTTGTATGTGCAAATAGCAAACCCTTCCCTTGTACATTTTACTAAAATGCTTATAACTTGCAAAATATGGGGAATTTTAACATGGTTCAAAAAGCAACCCTAGCTCATTTTTGACAAAGAATCCAACCATACTATGCACTGGTACTGAAATGCATTTCTTCTATATTTTTAACAAAGTTTGCAATTTTAACTCCTTTTTCCCTTTACCACCAAGCAAAATGACACACACAAGTAAAAAGCAAAAAGCCACAGTAGGGGTCCTCATTTTGCTAAGGAGTAAAATGGAGTGTGTTGTGAACATCACAACAAGAACCTGATTAAGGAGAAGCATAGTGGAGGATTGGATGGACACTTTGGTCGAGATAAGGCCATTGCTATTGTTGGTGAAAATTATTATTGGCCACAGTTGTAGCAGGATGTGAGGAAATTTGTGCAAAGTTGTAAAGTATGTTAGATGGTGAAAGGAGCAAGTCAGAATACAGGTCTATATCAGCCACCACCTGTACCAGAGAAGCCATGGGATGATATTAGTATGGATTTTGTTCTTGGTTTACCAAGGACATAGAGGGAACATGATTCCATTTTTGTGGTAGTGGACAGATTCTCGAAGATGGCACATTTTATTCAATGCAAGAAGACTAATGATGTTGTTCATGTTGCAGAGTTATTTTTCAGGGAGGTAGTGAGACTACATGGTCTAACTAAGAGCATAGTTTCAGATCGAGATACCAAGTTTGTTGGTTATTTCTGGAGGACATTGTGGAAGAAGTTGAAGACAGATTTGAAGTTCAGTTCTGCACACCATCCACAGACTCATGGACAGACCAAAGTGGTGAATAGGAGTTTGGGTAACCTGCTACGATGCTTAGTAGGAGATAAGCCCAAGGGATGGGATTTGATTTTACCATAGGCAGAATTTGCTTACAATAATTCTATCAATAGGAGTACTGGTAAATCACCATTCTAGATTGTATATGGGAATAGTCCAAGAAATGCTTCAGAGTTAAGAAATTTAGACAAAGGAGAAAAGACAAGTGCCAAGGCTGAAGACTTTGCAAAACACATGAAGAATTTGCATGAAGAGGTGAAAAAGCACATTAATAAGATGAATATTCAGTACAAGGCTAAGGCAGATCAGAAGAGGAGATATAAGGAATTCTAGGTAGGAGATGAAGTCATGGCTCACTTGATAAAATAAATGTTCCCAATTGGAACATACAATAAGCTGAAAATGAAGAAATTTGGACCATGCAGAATTTTGAAGAAACATGATTCAGGAAATGCATATGAGGTAGAGCTGTTGAGTGGAATCAACATTTCCCCTATTTTCAACATTGCTGACTTATCAAAATATCATGAAGGTGGAACAAAGGATGGACCAATAGAAGAATAGTGGAGTATTATGGCATCTACTTCAACTGAGGAGATAGAAGAGATCTTGGATAGCCGTGTGGGAAGAAGTACTCAGAACATACAATATGAAGCATATCTAGTGATTTGGAAAGGAAGGCTTGTTGAAGATTCTTCTTGGTTGTCTAAGGTAGAGGTTGATCATTTGGGTTTTCCTCACACAAACACATGAGATGTGATAGAATCACTTCTCAAATTACCCTAGGTGTTTGATGCAAGAGCATCTAGTGGTGTAAGGGCAATCTTGCATCACCCAAAAAAAGATGTGTTTCAAAATTGTTGATGTTCTTTCCATTTCTTTTCAAAATTTGTGTTTCTGGTTCCATAATATCTTGAATAATGATGTAGAACTTTCAGTTTTTTCAAACTGCTAGAAATAACAACCTGCTATTTTTAGAAAGTTTGCATTTGGGCACAAAATGAAGTGAAAATTTAAAGGAAGCTACATAACTAAAAAATAAGACCTTTGGTGAAGGAATCACGCAAAGATCATTTGCGAACTGAAAGATATTAAAGTTTTTGTTTCCTGAAAAATGCCTGAAAATTATTCAAACTCAGGTTTGAGGTACTAAACGGCCCCGTACGGGCCCAAAAATGGCTGGAACTGGTAGAACAAGTTCTTAGCATGTAGAGCACTCTGCGATCTTTTAGACACATAAAACGGTTCGTCAATCAGACACCTAGATGAAAAGTTATGGCTCCCAGAAGTTGACCTATTTTTTGAGGGAGATGCAAATTTTGAAATTAGGTTGTTGGCCACCAAAAAGGCTATTAATAACCATTTTTGGGAACCCTGGGTGATAGTAGAGTTAAGGGGGAAGTGTAGAGTCAAGAATAGATGGGAAAATAGAAAATCTATCTAATTTGGGGTTACAGAAGGAAGATGATTCCAGAGTCTTGTGATAGGAAGCTGTAATGTGTTGTAGCTGGTGGAGGGTTGATTCCTTTGATTGTATTTGAGCTTCTGTAATGTAATAAGTTGTTCAAATCAATAAAGAAAGTTATATTTTCTATGTGCAATTTTTGTTGTTGTGTGTTTTATGATTTACCCCCTTTGTCACAGCTTGTAGACCATTGATAGTTCTTATTATGATGGGGACAAAGTTATTTGTTGCAAATTTTCCAAAGTCTCCTTTAGAGATGGAGGATATGAGCAAAGTTCCTTATGCTAGTGCAATTGGTAGCTTGATGTATGCTATGGTCTATACAAGACCAAGCATTTCCCAAGCAGTGGGATTCTTTAGTCAGTTTATGGCTAATCCTAGACAGGTACATTGGGATGTGGTGAAGAAAGTGTTCAGATATTTGTGGGGTACTTCTAAGTATTCCTTATGTTATCATGGTTATCCTATAGGACTTCAAAATTCACTTTGTATTCAAGGATTTGTGGATTTAGATTGGGTAGGTGACATTGACAGTAGGAGATCCACTAGTGCTTATGTGTTCACTATGTTTGGTGGTGCTATTAGTTGGATGAGTAAGTGACAACCTATGGTTACTTTTCCACTACAAAAGCTGAGTACATGGCAGCAACTCATGCTTGTAAAGAAGTTGTTTGTCTTAAGAGATTGTGTTCTGATGTTGGGTTTGATGCAGGGAAGATTACTATTTGTTGTGACAGTCAGAGTGCCATATGTTTGGTGAAGAATCCTACTTTCCACATAAGGACTAAGCATATTGATGTCTAGTACCATTTTGTTTGTGACATGGTAGAGGATAGGAAGGTAAACTTGGAGAAAGTTAACACTTTGATGAATGTTGCAGATTCCTTGACAAAACCCATGAGCATAGAGAAGTTCAGATGATGTTCAGAGTCTATGGGCCTTTTGGTCCCTAGCAACTGAATCACAGTGTTGATACTCCATTTGCTCTTGGAAGGTGTTTGACAAGTGGGAGAATGTTAGAAAAGGTATTTCAACCTTGCAACTACAAAAGGTTACTGTTCTTCCTAATTTTGGTCTTTTCAAATACTCTTTATCTTGAAGAATGGTTTATAACTTTCAAAGTTTCAAAAGGGGCTAAGAATGGCAGGGCTTACTATTTTTAGTAAATCTACATTTGAGCTCAGATGGACCTGAAATTTTTCCAAAAGGTGCAGAACTGTCAAGTAAACATCTCAGGTGAGTTTCGACTCAAGCTCATACCTAGATTGAAAGATATTAAAGTTTCTATAATTTGAAACTCCTGAAAAAAGTTTCAAACTTAGATTTGACACACTTAGAGGTCCCTAAACACCCCAAAAGTTGTCGTAACTAGAAAATCTAGTTATATCTTGATAGATCTCTTCACAAGCTTTCTGATGCATCAAAGGGTTCATCAATCAGACACTCAGATCAAAAGATATGACCTCCTAAAGTTGGACCTCGTGTTTTTGAAAATGTGAAAATGTGTTGGACACTTAAAAGAGCTATAAAGGGGAGAGTTAGATGTGTTGGTGTGTGATTTGGCACATCACAAGGCATCTTTGATTAGAGATAATTTGGGCACCACTTTTGGGTGGTTTTTGGGCTCACAGTTTTGTAATTACCGTTAATAGTTTATTGTATTGTATCTCCTATATATCATGAGCTTGAGATAGAGGTTGTGTGTAATAGTCTTATAGATGTTGAGTTACCTGTAGATCTATGGTTGGTTATACTCCTGTGAAAGCTTTCTCTACAAGTATATTGTAATCTCCTTGATTCCTAAATAATATATGGGGTGACTTTGGAGTGGTTTTTACTTGAAAGGGTTTTCCCCACGTATATCTTGTGTTGTGAGCATTGTACTTGTTTTTGATGCATTGTTACCTTTCTATTAATGTGCATCTCATAATCTGTAATTGTAAAACATAAAAATTTTCATAAATATTTCCTAAGTAGATCAATGTAGAAAGTGTTTATGCATACATTGCTTCCTTTCATTCATGCTCCTATGTCCAACCTTTACCAATTAGGCTATAGGGGCGATGCCCTCTCTCTCACAAAATTTTTATTTGTAGGTCTAGCCTTTACCAATTAGAGTACAAGGGTGACATTTTTTATAAAAGAGAAAAATAAGAGCAAACACCAGACTACAAAGAAAATATGCAAGATCAATGCTCAAGTACAAAAGGTTAAAATCAAATTCAAACATTCTAAAGAAAAGTGAAATAAAGTTGATGACCACTATTCAATGTATTTCCTTTTAAACAAAAATACTTTAGGTGGATCCTCTTATTGATCTTTCCATTTTTTCCAATGTGACTAGCTAGTTATCTTTGGATTATGTTGGAAAATAAAAGGTGTCTAATTTTACTATTTTCTAGGCCAATCTAAACTTAAGTCAGTCTTTTATCCACTTCCAAGATTTCACTCCATTGATCGCACTCCTCATATACTATCTTTTCCCTTGCCACAAAATCCTTGAAACATGTTAAAATAAGAAGTGTCTGACTCTCTAGTGAGACTAGCATCATACACCATAAAAATATAAAAAGATAACATAACACATTCATTTTATTGCATCACATTGTTTCATATAGATGTCATACATATCATAGCTTAAAATAATAATAAATACATTTGTGCATAGACATAAAAGGGAACATCTCAACAAATCACTTCTCATGAGTCATAGTGAAATGGTCAAAATCAAGGCCAAACTATAAATACATATCTTTGAAAGCATGTCAACAAACTTAATTTATTTTCCCACAATCCAATGCTAGGAGCATATGGTGGCTTAGCCAACGCCATCCATTTTAGATTAATATTAAGTTCTTGCATATTTGGATCTTTGCCCTCCCTCTTGATAATGTTTTAGTACCCTCATATATTTTCAACATGTCCTTTCATTTCAAGTCCACTTCTAGCTATTTTGAGCAATATGAATGTTTTTCTTCATCATTGCAACATTTTAGTATCTCTTCCATATAGTATACCTACAATAGCACCCTATTAGTCATATCATTTTCCCCATTAACATTTCATTTCATGTTTGTTATGGCATCTTTTAATAGCATATCAATTTCATTTCCTTTGGCTTAAAAAATTTTACAACATGAAAAAACCTCAATCCTTGCTTGATAACTTTTTAACTTAAAAACATTTCAACATTTCTTGTCAAATGGTAAAATTGCTTGACCACACTATTTCTAGATGATATTTCTTGTTAGGCTAATCCCTTGTGCAGGTGATCCATGTGAGGTGACATAGGTATAACCCATATATTAGCATATATGTTGCATCCAATTGTCCTTGTTTAAAAAAAATAAAGATATTTATTTATTTAGAATGTACCTGAGTCATGTTGGTTGTCTATTTTTAAGTTTCTGATGGATGAGAGGAGCTTGTAGCCAAGGTAGTCTACTTTAAAACATTAAATATGTGGTAAGTAAACTTGAAATTGTTATCATTTCTAATTTAATTTTAAGATATATTTATACTACATATGATCATTCAATTTATTTTTGTAGGTCAAGATGCAGGACATCAAGCTAAATAAGTATAGGTAAGTTCTAAGATCCCTATGCCTACTTCAAGAAATGCCACCTACCTAGTACTATATAATACCTTTTCAAAGAGGGAAATATATAAGTTCCTAAAAATGGATAGCCACACATGCAAGTCCAATGATGACATGATAGCCTAGCTCATGACCCCATGTGGCATGGAAATAAATTAAACACTCTCTTAATTGATCTTGCCTTGGTTGACATGTCTAGTCAGTCTCCTAGGACATGTTTAAGATGTTTACTAGACATTTGTACCTTTTCATTGCCTAAAAAATCTTCATTTTTTCCTTTAAGTTACATGTTTAGCTATTTTTATTTGGTTCACCCTAGGAGTTTCTTGACTTCCTCAGAAAGTATATAACCAACTTGTTGAATGTGTCTCTACTCGAATGAACAAATTGATACTAAGAGGGATAAACACATGTTTTAAACTTCATGCTTGTGAAACTTTACGTGTTTAATTTATCTTCATTCATGCCATTTCAATTTGAGTTCTCACCAATTTTATGTGCTATGTTTAGTTCATCTATACTTATCTCTTTTAAAATGGATCTTATTCTATTTATAGATTTCTTCTTGTCATTTTTTGGGTTTTTTCTTCTAAATTTTATATTTTTAGGGAGTCCAAACTTTCATGAATTTGGTCCAAAATTTTGCAAATTCCTATGAATAAATTTTTTATACTTTATAAGCTCTCTACACATTTTATTATAGCTTCAACTACATTATTACAATCATCTATACCCTCTAGGCTCTCAAATTTAATTCAATTTATCAAAGATTTACATCCAAATGGCTACCAAACCTTCAATAACTAGTAGCTAGCATAGCTACCGTACATCCTTTCTTTCCTTAGTGCCTAGCTATATTTTTTTGTATCTTTTTCATCCTTCCACTTGTGAAAGGAGTATCCACAATTGGGAGATGTGCACAAGACCAAATAGTTGGGTCATTGAGGACCAGATTAATAGCATCAACACAACACACAACTTATATTTTACTTTATCCTAGGTGTAGGAATTTTAGTTGAATTTATTTTGGTTAGAATAATTTCATTGGTGTAGATTAGTTTAGTTATTAAATTTGATTTATTGTAGGAATTTCATCTACTCTCAAACTAGAACAACTATTATCTTATATTTGGATTTAGATAAGATTTGTGTAGCTTTATTTGAGTACATATATATATATATTTTGCATAGATCATTGTTAGAACAAATTGTTGTAATTTTCTTCAAATATTTATAGATCAAACACAACAAATAAAAATTATGCAAATGAACAATCTGAATAGCTTCATTCAAATCAAGATCAACTCTTCAACTCCAAAATTTATTTTAAAATTAGAAAAATATTGAATATTGTTTGTGATTTGGAAAACAAAGAGGAACTTTTTCATTTGGCATTGTTTGGATCTACTAGTTTCTTATTCCTTTTTAGTCATTAAAATCCTTTTGCAAAAAGACAAAAATAATTGTTGTTTGCTGGTTATTATATTAAATTTCTATTTCTTAGCTATAATTTAATAACATGCAATGAAAATATAAACTACAAATAGATTTCATTCATATTTTAGAATTTTAGTATAATTTAAATCATTTATTTTAGCATCTCAAATATTCCAAAAAACACAGAAAGAACATAAAACAAACTAAAGCAAATAACAACATTAGTTTTATTTGATTTGAGCTAAAAAATGCTCCAAACTTATCTAAACTTTTAGACATTCACACCAAGTAAAATAATCAAAACACTCCAATTGTAATCTAAACATTGATACAAACAAACACAAGAACTTGCAAACACTCAAATCTTATAGATAAATCAAAATTGAAATTAGAACACTACATTTAGACAATGACAATCAAAGAGATCTTGAATCATCTTTATTGTCCCTTTTAGTCATTGGTGGCATTTTATGCCTATGTGTAGGTTTGAGAAAGGATTGGGAAGGAATAACATTGAGAGAGCTAAGGGAGGTCTTACCAACTCCTATAGCCACTGAGGTTCTTGTATACACCTAAAAATGGCAAAGTGAATTAAATAAATATTTATTATTTATTTTTATTCTCATTCCTCTATCAATGAATAAATTCAATAATTTATTTATGTGATTCACATTCCTCCAATAATTAAATAAAATCAATTTATTTAATTAAAATCGCTAAATCTTCTAATGTCTCACCTAATTAAATAATTATAAATTATTTAATCAATCATCATATCCCAAAGTCAAAAGTCCATATTCCATGTCATCAAATCCACCTCATTATGTTGCACATGTAATTAAATATTTTAATATTTAATTATTCTATTTTCCCTCACCCACATGTCCTATTACTCCTCCAACCATCCCTATTCACATGGATGTGGTCTCTCCATGTCATCATGGTCAAAAGGACACTTTGTGACACTTGTTCCATAGTCCCTAGAATCTTTCCAACCTCCCTATAAGCAAGGTCTCCTTCTTTGACCCTCACTCTATGGTTTTTGTGAGCCTTGTGACATGTGGCTTCATGTTACACCTTTCTCTCCACTTTGTGAAGGTGAGAGGAATATCTTTCATATTTCTCTCCCTCATCCCAACCAACCAAATATGAACCATACACATCACAAGACTTCTTCTCCACCGTTGAGATCATGACACTTGGAATTTCCCCCTCCTATAAAAGGAACTCTCATTCCCTCATTTCAACAATCTCAAGCTTTTATAAACTTACTCTGCAGAAATTTTACCAGCCTGCCTTTGGCAAAGTTGTTGCAAGTATGGGCCTAACTTGTGTTGTCATTGATGTCAACATACTCCTGTTGCATTGATGTCAAGGATTAGATGAGCTGTGTCCTAAGGATATTGAGAAAATTAGTCCTATTAGAAACAAAGAAGAACAATGAAGCTCTATGAAGTGAAAATCCCAGCTACATGAAGACCAGAGAATGCGCATCAAAGGGTTTGTAGATATGTGTCTAAAGATGATCCAGTCAAGATTTGAGAGGTCCACATGAAGATTTGGAGAAGTTATGGCCATATGAGTAAAACTGGTTCTCGCAGCTGTTCAGAGGTGACAAAGTGACACAAATAGGTCCGGTGAGATCTGGAAATGCAATATCTTGTTCTGCAGATTTGGTGGAATGTATAGGAAGCCAATTTGAATTGACAACTCAATTGGTTCATGGTCTGGAGGTCCGTAAGCATTTATTCTAATGTGACAGTGATGAAAGACTATTTTCTTGAGGTTCCAGATGAAGATGCAAATGATTTTAGTAAGCAAAGTGGTGTGGATGTTCTTGGTGATTCAGGCAAGCTTGTGGGGGTCTCTAGATTGTGTCCAGTTCGTGTTGGTGGTCCGCATCAAAGATTGAGCTCGTAATTGAAGATTTACTCAGGTGATGCAATTCTTCTTAATCTTGGCCGACCGAATGTTTTACACATCTTGCAGATGATCTTGAAGATGTTTTGCGAAGCATGACATGTTCCTAAAAAAAAAATTGAAGTCCTAGATATGTGTGGCCGATAGTGTGGTGATACGCATGAAGTTTTGTAATAAGTCAAGTTTTATTTGTGTAATTGCTCTGTAATAAAATAAAGTATGTATTGTGCCAACTTGGATGATTATCCCATAGTCGATGTCTTGTATAAATAAGATTTGTGAAGTCATTTCAAATTATCCTGGTGAAGATGAGAAAGTGGTAGAGAGGAGAAGAGCGAAAAGCAAAGCAGAAGTGTTGAGCTTAAATGGAACTATCTCAAGCATGGTGAAGATGCTAAACTCTAGTTCAAGTATGTAATATTTATATTATTCTATAGATAGTGTGTCTCCTGTAGGCAGTGGGCCTCTTGTGAGTAGTGTGCTCAGGTAGTGAGCCCTAATTGGCATGTGCCATTTTGTTCTTCTTATTATTTTAACAAAGAATACAATCTTGGGTTAGTCACCCCGTGGTTTTTCCCTTAACTAGGTTTTCCACATTCAAATCTTGGTGTCATATGTGTTAATGTGTTTCTACTCTTGAGTTATTGCATTATGCTTCCATGATTGAATCATTATTATGCTGTTGAAATATAAAAAGGATTTAAGTGTTTAAAGAAAAGAAAGTTTTTGTGACAACTGATTCACCCCCCCTCTTAGTTGTCTATCCTAAAACCAATAATTGGTATCAGAGCTAAGTTCCTCTAAAAGAGCTTAATCACTTGAGGAGATCTAGGATGTCTTCCTACAAGAAGGATAGTCCAAGGTTTGATGGAACTAATTACACTCTTTGGAAAAACTGCATGGAATGTCACTTGCAATGTATGGGAATGCATTATTGGACCATAACTTCAAAGAAGTATGTTCCTCCAAAGAATGGTCTGACAACTGTAGATGCTGAAGATAATCTTCGAGCTAAAGAAGCCTTACTAAGTGCCTTATCTGATTTAGAGCTAACAAATGTATATGGATTTAAAAACTGCATATGAGATTTGGTCAAAGCTAGAACTTCTGTATGAAGGAGACAAATATGTTAAATGTGCCAAGCTATAGAGTCTAAAAGGAAAATTTGAAAACTTGAAGATGAATGAAGATGAGAATATCACTACATTTATGCCCAAAGTAGATGAGCTTGTTTGTGGCATTAGGTGTACTGGTAGAACTTGGATGAAAATGAGATTGTTGCCAAAGTTCTCAGATCCCTACCTCTTGTTTACAAACACAAGGTTG
Source organism: Cunninghamia lanceolata (assembly GCA_027924645.1). Taxonomy (NCBI): domain Eukaryota; kingdom Viridiplantae; phylum Streptophyta; class Pinopsida; order Cupressales; family Cupressaceae; genus Cunninghamia; species Cunninghamia lanceolata. The sequence goes on from BSBN01001299.1 coordinate 956,928, forward strand.
CTGCTATTGAAGAATTTAGATCTTTATCAAATATCACAAGAGATCAATTGGTTGGAAAATTAGCTACATTTGAATTGGCTGAGTTTGGAGATGCACCCCCCAAGACTGAATCTGCATTCAAAGCTAGTACCTCTGTAAAAGGCAAACAAAGGTATGATCTAGGAGAGAACTCCTCAAAAAAACTATCATGGTATGAAAAAGCAAGAAAAGACCTGGAAGAAGATGAGGCAGAAGCTGCTCAACTTGAAACCCTTATTGTAAAAAGATTGCCAAGAGGATCTGGTAAGTATGAAGGAAAATTGTGCTTCAAATGTTTCAACTGCAACAAGATTGGTCATTTTGCTTCAAGGTCTTCAGAAAGATTTTCAAGGACTAATCCAAATAGATCAAAATTTTGAAAGAAATGTTACTATGTTCATGAAGATGATGATGATGAATCAAAGACATGAAACAAATCCGGAAGTGACTGGGTGTTTATTTCCATCAAAGAAGATCTAATACCCATTGAATCTGTCAATCATAAAATGGTAGAAAGAGCTCTGGCTGCCCAAGTTGAAGAAAAGGATGAATGGGTCATTGATAGTGGATGCTCCCACCATATGACTAGTGACAAAAATAAGTTCATAGATTTGGAAAGATATGAAGGAGGAGTTGTAAAATTTGGTGATAATTCTACTGGCAGAATCAGAGGCAGAGGAACTATTTCTTTTGATGGAAAGAACAAAATCGGTGATGTACTATATGTTGCAGGTATGAAGCACAATCTTTTCAGTGTTAGGTAGTTGGTGGACAAAGGCTATGATCTCTGATTGAAAAATGGAAAATGTAAGATCTTTGAAAGTTCTGGAACAGAGGTTGCATTCGGTACTCAAACAAAAGGTAACATCTTCCTCTTGGTTGGTACTGGCAAAAGTTGTTTATTTGTTCAAATTGATCAGAGTTGGTTGTGGCATAGGAGAATGTGTCATATAAATTTTGATAATATCATCAAGATAAGCAACACTCAGGTTGTAAGAGATCTTCCAAGACTGGTGAAACCTACTAACAGTTTGTGCAAAGAATGTCAGTTGGGTAAGCAGAGCATAGTCACATTCAAAAGTAAGGAACAATCTTCTATCAAATTGTTGGACTTAGTACATACTGATCTATGTGGACCGGCAAGAATCAAGAGTTTGTAAGGTGATAGATATTTCATGTTACTAATTGATGACCATTCCTGGATGATGTGGGTGACTTTCCTGAAAGAGAAATATGAGGCACTTGAGAAATTCAAAATATTCAAGGCTATGGTAGAGAATAAAACCAGGTTAAACATAAAATGTCTTAGGTATGATAGAGGTGGAGAATTCACATCTGGAGAGTTCATAGAATTTTGTGAGAAACATGGGATAAAAAGATAGTTATCTGCTCCAAGGACTCCACAGCAGAATGGAGTAGTGGAGAGAAAGAACCGGACCATCCAAGAAGCATCTAGAACCATGATGATGGAAACAAATATTCCTTAGATCTACTAGAGAGAAGCTGTAAGCATTGTTGTCTATAATCTTAATCGAGTACAAATCAGAAGCAATACTGGTAAGACCCCTTATGAACTCTGGTTTGGCATCACTCCCACTATAAAGTATTTCAGAGTCTTTGGTAGTAAATGTTGCATTAAAAGAGATGAAGACCTTGGTAAATTTGATGCTAGAAGTAATGAAGGAATATTCTTGGGTTATTCCACTCAAAGAAAAGCATACCAATGTTATAACAAGAGATTGAGAAATATTATAGAAAGTACAAATATGAAGGTTGATGAAGGCATTGAAAAACCCTTAAGGTTTTATGAATATGAAGAAGATGATCAGAATGATGTTTTGGTCCAAGAAGTTCAAGCCCCTTTTGAAATTCAGATCCATACTCAGGAGAATCCTGAAATACAGGAAGAAGAGATAAGCTTGAATGAACCTGTCCAAGAAATAGAAGTGCAAGAAATTCCCAATACTCCCATGTATATAAGACTGAATCATTCTAAAGACTAGATCATAGGTGATAGAAGCAAAGGTGTTCAAACAAGAAGAAATATTGCTCAAGATTCAGAGAAGTATTATCTGATTTGAAAGATTGAACCAAAAATAGTAAGTGAAGCATGCAATGATGAAAGCTGGGCCAAAGCAATGGAAGAAGAGTTGATGCAGATTAAGAAAAATCACACTTGGGATCTTGTTCTCAGACCTAGAAACAAAAATGTGATTGGGACCAAATGGGATTTTTGGAATAAACTGAATGAAGATGGTGAAGTAGTCAGAAACAAAGCCGGATTGGTCTGCAAGGGTTATTCTCAAGTAGAAGGAGTTGATTTTGAAGAAACTTTTGCTCCGGTGGCAAGAATTGAAGCAATCAGATTATTTCTTTCTTTTGCTACCTTTAAGGATTTCAAAGTATATCAGATGGATGTCAAGTCTACCTTCCTAAATGGTGACTTGGAAGACGAAATATACATTGAGCAACTGGATGGATTTCAATTGTCTGATCATGGTGATATGGTCTGCAAGTTGAAGAAAGCACTATATGGACTCAAACAAGCCCCAAGGGCCTGGTATGAAAGACTGGATAAACATCTTTTAAAGATTGGTTTCAATGAAGGTACAGCTGGCAGTAACTTGTACTTTAAGATTGATCATGAAAATATTTTGATTGTTAAAGTATTTATTGATGATATTATTTTTGGAGGAAGAGATAGTATGTGCAAAAATTTTGCAAATTAAATGAAAAGTGAATTTGAGATGTCTATGTTTGGGGAAATGAATTTCTTCTTGGGTCTGCAAATCACTCAAACTAAGAAAGGAATCTTCATATCACAGACTAAATATGTGAAATAATTGTTGAAGAAATTTGGGATGGAAGATTCAAAACCAATGAATACTCCCATGACAACCGGATGTAAACTAAGCAAAGATGATGAATCTCCTAAGGTTGATAAGAAAAAGTATAGGTCAATGATTGGAGGACTATTGTATCTTACTCAAACTAGACCTGACATTATGAATGTTGTTGGTCTTGTTGCCAGATTCCAAGCTAATCCTAGAGAATCTCATGTCATGGCAATCAAGAAAATTCTTAGATATCTAAAGGGAATAGTTGAGTATGGTTTATGGTATCCTAGGGATCATGATTTCTCTTTTCACGCATATACAGATGCTGATTGGGCAGGAGATGTGGATGACCGAAAGAGTACCAGTGGTGGTAAATTCTTTTTGGGGAAAAGATTGGTTTCTTGGCTGAGAAAGAAACAAGAGGCAATATCTCTGTCCACTGCAGAAGTAGAATATATTATAGCAGTAGGTAGTTGCACTCAAGTATTGTGGATGAAGCAAATGTTAAGAGACATCAGAGTGGAGTATGAGGAACCTATCATAATCTTCTGTGATAACTCAAGTGCAATAAATATATAAAAAAATGCGGTGTTGCATTCAAAGACAAAACATATATCTATCAAGTTTCACTTTTTGAGAGAGCAGGTGAACAAGAATGAAGTCAGATTGGAGTTTGTGCCCTCAAAGGATCAGATTGCAGACATTGTTACTAAACCTCTACCTAAGGACTCTTTTGAGTTCCTCAGGGAGAAGTTAGGAATTATTAGCCCTCTGGTTCTGAATTAAGATGCACTGATGTGCATCAGTCCATGGATCTCACAGTCATATCTTGTGATCTGGATTGATGATAGGAAGCTGCTACTCAAGGGGAATAGTTTGTATGATTTAGAAGATTGATGCAAGTATGTGCCCTTTGCCATTGATGTCAAAGGGGGAGAGAAGACATGTGAATGGTTGTTGTTGATAGGGGGAGCTATGTCAGTCAGTGAGGAGAAGTTCTTGTCTTGATGGTTAAAACAATTTTTCACATCATATGTTGCCATCAATGACAAAGGGAGAGATTGTTGCAAGTATGGTCCTAACCGGTGTTGTCATTGATGTCAACATACTCCTATTGCATTGATGTCAAGGATTGGATGAGCTATGTGCTAAGGATATTGAGAAAATTAGTCTTATCAGAAATAGAGAAGAACAGTGAAGATAGTGAAGCTCTATGAAGTGAAAATCCCAGCTAGATGAAGATCAGAGAATGCACATCAAAGGGTTTGTAGATATATGTCTAAAGATGGTCCAATCAAGATTTGAGAGGTCCGCATGAAGATTTGGAGAAGTTATGGCCATATGAGTAAAACTAGTTTTGGCAGTTGTTCAGAGGTGACAGAGTGACACAAATAGGTCTGGTGAGATCTGGAAATGCAATATCTTGTTCTACTGAATTGGTGGAATGTTTAGGAAGCCAATGTGAAATGACAACTCAATTGGTTTGTGGTCTGGAGGTCCGCACGCATTTATTCTAATGTGATAGTGATGATAGACTATGTTCTTGAGGTTTTGAATGAAGATACAAATGATTTCAATAAGCAAAAGTGGTGTGGATGTTCTTGGTGATTCAAGCAAGCTTGTGGGGGTCTCTAGATTGTGTCTAGTTCGTGTTGGTGGTCCACATCCAAGATTGAGCTCGTAATTGAAGATTTACTCTTGGGTGATGGTGTTCTTCTTAATCTTCCCCGACCCGATGTTTTACACATCTTGCGGATGATCTTGAAGATGTTCTGCGAAGCATGGCGTGTTCCTAAAAAAAAAGATTGAAGTCCTAGATATGTGTGGCCGATAGTGTGGTGATAGGCATGAAGTTTTGTAATAAGTCAACTTGTATTTGTGTAATTGCTCTGTAATAAAATAAAGTATGTATTGTGTTGACTTGGATGATTATCCCATAGTCAATGTCTTGTATAAATAAGATTTGTGAATTCATTTCAAATTATCCTGGTGAAGATGAGAGAGTGGTAGAGAGGAGAAGAGCAAAAAGAAGAGCAGAAGTGTTGAGCTTAAATGGAACTGTCTCAAGCATGGTGAAGATGCCAAACTCTAGTTCAAGTATGTAATATTTATATTATTTTGTAGACAGTGTGTCTCCTGTAGGTATTGGGCCTCTTGTGAGTAGTGTGCTCGGGTAGTGAGACCTAATTGGCATGTGCCATTTTGTTCTTCTTATTCTTTTAACAGAGAATACAATCTTGGGTTAGTCACCCTATGGTTTTTCCCTTAACTGGGTTTTCCACATTAAAATCTTGGTGTCATGTGTGTTAATGTGTTTCTACTCTTGAATTATTGCATTGTGCTTCCATGATTGAATCATTATTATGTTGTTGAAATATAAAAAGGATTTAAGCGTTTAAAGAAAAGAAAGTTTTTGTGACAACCAATTCACACCCCCTCTCAGTTGTCTGTCCTAAAACCAACAAAAGTATCCTCATTGCATTTGCATAATCCCATTATCATCCAATCATCCAACCATGGCTTCATATCTCCATTATCAATCATCCTAGAGTTGCATTGTTAGTTTAATCTTCATTACATTATCCATCTACAACCATTCTCATATTGTCATCTTCAATAGCAAGGAAGTACACAATTCTGAGAGCTCAACTCATTCATAAGATCAATACGAGATAGGCAACAATGGAAGCTATGAGGTAAATCGGTCTACGAAGGTTTAATCTTTGTTTATTTGTATTTACATCATTTCCATTGAGTTATTGTATATTTAGTAGTTTAATGCTTGTGTTCATATCTCCCCTAACATTTTTGGCACCCACTGTGGGGCCTTTGCCCCATTTTTAACCTCCATTTGAGTTTTTTGTGAAGCTACTGTCATGAGAGGTCATTTCGGTGCATTCACATTCCAGTCCTGCGCATTCATCTTTTTGTGCATTCACACCATCTTTCAATGCATTCACCGCTTTCTGCTGCACAAATATGTTTCTGCACATTCACTGAGAAGCCCCATGCATAGATGGATTTTTTCTGTGCATTCACTATTCTATGCATTTGTTGAACAATCCTGCGCATTTAAAATCTCTTTTTGCGTATATGTTTCTGACAGAAACATTGTATTGATTTTTGCAAAGATTTCCATACTAACTCTTCTTGCAGGTGTAGGAGCTTTTGTTTAGTCATTTAGCTACATCATAAGTTCATCTAGATTTAATTAGGGGAAAGTAAGTTGATATCTTCATGTAAATTTTCACCTAGATATAATTAGGAGAAAGTAAACTATATTGTTGCATCACAACTCGCACATAGTCCCAACCTAGGTGGATAAAAATTGAACAAATCTTTCATTTTGCTATCTTGCACTACAAACTCTCAGTTAGCTTAAATAGGGAAAGTAAATTGTTTGATTCTTCAAGAACAATCTTCACATATATTTGTTTAAGGGGATAAAATTAACCATCTTTTCAAAGTTTTTGCTATCTTGTCAAATGGATTGTTCTTGGTAGAGTAAAACACACTTAGATTCTTTTTTATTTTTAACTCTAGGGGGATAAAGAACCAGTGTACTCTATGTTTGAAAATGATGATAGGACTATGCTCTTCCCTTTCTTGGGTGACCAAAATGCCAAACTCATCATTTTATTTGTGTAACCTTTAGAAGAGGCCTGCCCTTGGAATTCTGTCCTTCCAAGTGGGATGACCTCGAGAGATAATGGACTAAAGCCAAGCCACTTCCAAGTCGCTATAAATAAATTGTGTTTGTGATGAAAGTTACAAACAATGGGTGTTGTTGTGTTACACTAACAAATGTTTCCCCCCAAACCCTATAGAGCATAACCTCTGCAGGTTGGGAAGCCTCCTTATCGGAGCGAATTGCTGCACATGTAACCACCCAAATGGATGTCCATACTAAAAAGCCAATTGTTTTAGAAAGCCAAAAACCCCTTTTTGTTGATGCAAGAGAAAGTCCTCTGAAGCTGTCCAACGTCATACACTCATCTAGTGTGGAGACAGAAAGTTCAACTCTTCAGAGGAACTATAACTTGGTATGCATGAGAAGTGAGTGCCATGGAGGGGAGCCGATGCTACCAAGTTACTAACTGTCTGCCTTTATGTAAGTGGCTGGGGTAAAATCCAAGTTGGAATTCAACGAATATTGTCCTTGCCATCCTTAGGATCGTACTTGTTTGTTTTTACATTTATTAAAACTTGTATCAAATAATTATGACAACCTATTGTTTACTATGTTTTTTGGTAATAACTTGAGTCAAAAATAGTACCACAAACTTTGGAGCAAACTTAGAAAAATGTGCAAAACAAGACAAATTGACAAACTAAAACAAAAGGCAAAACCTCTGCAGTCCTACGCATTTACACTATATTGTTGCACATTTACAAAGTCTTGTTGTGCATTCATACAATATTGATGTGCATATACACCATACTGCTATGCATACACAATACCACGCATTTACAACACAACACTACGCATATACAACATAGCCCTGCACATGCAGAGCTATGCATTTGTCCTTTTTTCTTGCGCATTTGATGCTGCACATTCACAACAGAGAGTTGTTCCGTACATTTTGAGACAAAACTGAAACCATTTTCAGACACCCTTTTTGCTCTAGATTTTACTTGGAAAATAAGTTCAACCTTGCAGACTCACCTTCATATCATTTTCATAGCATCACCTTTGCATACCATAGTCTTGCTTTCCAAACACATCAAAACCAAACCAAAACTTGCATCAAGGCATGATTGATACTCTACCAAATTCAAACAATATCTAGCTAGTTTCATAATAGGATTCCAATCATCCTTCACATTGAAACTATACTTGTGTATCTTGATAAAAGAATAGTCTATATCAATATTGGTGATCATATATCCCCATTTTGACTACCTTTTAGTTCAAGAGCACATTGTTTGGACAACATAGAATCAATCTAAAACCTTAGCAAAATCTAGCCTACACATATCCAATCAAGTTCACCTCATATCATATCATATCAAAAACCAAAACACCAAACCAATTTCACCAAGTTTCACAATCCAACTTCACCTACATCTCAATATTGCATGGTTCAAACTAGGTCCCAAGCAAAACAAAAGCAAAAGATGGCTTTTGAACACAATAGTGGGCACAATTCTGATGATGAGGAAATTAGTCAAGAAGAAATCCTTAAACAACTTCAAGATCCAAAATTTCAAAAGGTAATGGATAGGGTTGTTGCCACAGATCCTCATAAGTATTTTCTCATGTTAGCTCAACAAGGAGCAAAATTGCCCACAGATTTTGATGTCTCAAATCTAAGAGAAACTAACTCCTCAAATGAAGTAGAGTCTTCGAAAGATGGCTCCAAAAATGACAATAATGGATCCAAAATTGACAAAGATGCTTCTAAGTCAGAAAAGGCTAAGGATACACCCAATCCTTTGGACACATTAATGACACAAATCCAAGCCTTACAAAAATAGTTGGTAGATATCCAAAGTGGAATAACCACAAAACATTACTCCCTTGAAGATAACTCACCTTATCCCTTTGATAAATCTTTGCTCATGATACCTTTTCCCTCAAAGTTTGAGGTTCCAAAATTTGACAAATATAGAGGAAAAGGTGATCCAAGAGATCATATAAGGGAATTTAGTGCTGCATGCCTTGAAGTCACACACAACAAAACATATCTTATGCAACTATTCCCAAGAAGCTTAGGAGGACAAGCTAAGGACTGGTTCTCACGCCTACCTCCTGGCATCCACACTTTTGATCAACTAGTAGACAAATTTGTCACACATTTCTCATACAATATTGAACATGAAATCTCCATGTTGGATCTTTGTAATAACAAGCAAAAGGGGGGAGAATCCTTCGCCTCTTTCCTACAAAGATGGAGACAACTTGCAAGTAAGTGTCCCTACCACATACCGAAGAAATAACTGATAGAAATGTTTGTTCACAACCTAACCATGGAACTAAGTTATCAAATCCAAATACAATGCCCAACTACTTTTAGTAAGGTCATTGAAATGGGGCTACTCATTGAAAAAGCCTTGATAACAAAGGGGACAATTAAACTATACAAGACACCCCTAGTTCTAAAAACAATGCGGACAAGTCACGATTTTTGACCAAGAACAAATCCATTGTGAATGATGGTGTGGTAGATGCTAAAAATGTGGTGCAAAAACAACCAATCTTTAATCTATCAAAACCACAAAACAATACGCCATCTAACAAGCCTCAAAGAAATGAGCAAAGACCTACCAACTTTCCTCCTAGGAGAAAGTTCACACCATTAGGAGTCTTTCAAATCCACCCTTAGGAAGTTAATAGGGGGCAACCTCATAACACTTCTGCTAGTGCATGAGTATGAACCAAAATTTAAACCCTCTTGGTGGAGTGATTCCAACTTTTGTGAATATCACCGAAACAAAGGACATAAAACTAATGATTGTCAAATTCTAAAACATGCCATTTAAGACTTGTTGGATCAAAAATGGATATAAATTGAAGGGCATACCTCTAATAAAGAACACATAGCATTCAAAAATCTTCTTCCTCACTATGAAAAAGGAGGACCATCCAACCAAAACAACAATGGTACAGACAAAGGAAACTATAATAATGTTTCTTACGAATACACCATTAATCATATCTGACAAAGTGATTCACACATCAATGTAATCACTATCAATGATAAGCCTGACTGTAATATGACCACTTGTCATGGAAACATTACTCTACAAGGAGCTCCACCCAAGTCATCATCCACATCAAACCAATTCAGCATCCTTGACTAACTCCATAAAACACCTACCCACATATCCATTTTGGAGTTATTGCATCTATCCCCATCTTATAAAGCCATCTTAGAGAAGGCCCTCTTAGCAACAATTGTTCCCACAAACCTAGCTCAAGAGTAGTTCTAAGCTATAGTGGATCATCTAACCACACCCCACTTCTTGTCTTTTACTGAAAAAGACAATATGTCCATCAACCAACCACACAATACATCCCTCCACATTGAGGCCCAAATCCACAAACACCGAATAAAAGGGGTCCTAATAGATGGAGGTGCTGGTTTGAACATATGCACGTTAAAGTTAATCCTTGCATTGGGGTTTTCAGAAAATGCCAATGATCATAAAAAGAAAATAACTATCAAGGCATATGACAAAGAAGAGAGAACTTCCAAAGGAACTATGGTCTTGCCAGTACGAGTTGGACCAGTAGAGAGAGACGTTGTGTGCCAAGTTCTAGACATGGAGCTATCATATAACATTCTTCTAGGCAGACCTTGGATCCATGCGATGAAGGCTGTCCCATCAACATACCACCAATGTATCAAGTTCCCACGCAATGGTCAAGAAATTACCATACAAGGTAACCCTAATCCATTCCAGTATTGCAACAACATCCAATCAAAACTAGAAGTTGTAATACCCACCAATCAACCATCTTCTTCTTCTTCAAACCATGTGGATCCAAGTTCTCTAGCTTCTACCTCCAAAACATCAGAGCTTAAAGTCAAAGTCAAAGACAAGGGTGTTGGAGAGTATGTCATTGAGCAATCTTTTTGTCTAGCACAGCTGCCTATATCACCAAAATCCTATGGAAAGCCATTATTGAACAAGGCCAAGTCATTGGAAACTTCTAAGGGTCCTTTCATTAGATGGGGAAACCTATCGGATGAGAGTGATGAAAAAGATGTCTTACAGTGGCTTTACAAAGATGAAGATAGTGAAACCACACCAAACGACCATCAACCTAAGCTACCCACGGAACAATATGGTCAAGGGTTTTCTATTTTACAAAGGATGGGATATGAAGGACATGGTCCCATAGGATTAAGGAAAGAGGGTATCATAGAACCAATTCAACCCTCTACCTCCACAACCTAAGTGACTACTAAGTAGGGATACAAGGGTAAAGAGAAGATCAAAGGTAAGGAGAAACTCTATGTAAAAGATAAAGACACAGCTACCACTAACCTAGTGGAACAAATTTGCCACTTACAAGAAGCTAGTGAAACAGATTCCAATGAGTATGAATGGGATAGCCTATCAGAAATGTCATGTGAAGATAAAGGGGTTGACGTGGTTCAGCAGTATATCTCTACTCATACGATGCATGAGGGACAAAGTTGTAGGGCTAGATTGCTAGAGTTTGGTCTGCAATATGACAAGAGTGAACTTCATGAAGAGAGTATGATTTCACACTTGACGAACCAACTTGAGGAGAGTACCATAATAGACCTTGTGAATACCTCTACCTATTCAAACAAATCCTCCATTCTAACCATTACCAACTTCGAGCCAGATCAACCTGATGACCCATTGCCCTTAGTGCATCCCAAACTCATAGACTGGGATTTGCAAGACACCACCCCTGAGCTAGATACTTTCCAAAACAATGAGGCTATCATCAATTACCTAGAGCTTAGGGACCATTTATTCGCAGGGGATCACAAGACTAGCTACGCCATAGAACTCAATGACAAGGCTTATTTTGGAGAGTGCCAAGCCTTTCAGTCGTAAAAATGTGAAAATAAAACATTGATCTAATGGTGAAAACCACTCTACAGCAGTGTTAGATCATGAAAATAATAAAAAAATAAAAGGTGTATCCAACGGTGAAAACCTCCCTGAGGCACCAAAGGATGAAGGGCTTGACACTCTTCCCAATTTGACACATCAGGAGAGGTCCTCAATTTTGATTCAACTAGCAAAACTTGTTAGTATTGGAACAGAAGACAACCCAAGGATAATACATATGGCACAATCGTTATCCAGAATTTACCAAATTCTTCAAGCGGAAACAGATTAACTTTGCTTGGTCATATGCCGATATGTTGGGATTGGATCCTAATCTTATCATGCACCATCTTTCACTAGCTCTAGGAGCTAAGCCAGTTAAACAGAAACTAAGAAAAATGCATCCACAGATAGCATTAATGGTGAAGGAAGAATTGAAAAAGCTGCTAGATGTTGGTTTCATCAGACCAATAGATTATCCAGAGTGGATTTCAAATATAGTTCCTATGTCAAAACTAGATGGAAGAGTTAGATTGTGTAATGACTTCAGGGATCTGAACAAGAATTTTCCAAAAGATGACTTTCCTCTGCCAAACATAGACATCATTGTAGATCTAACGGTAGGGCACACCATGTTGTCATTAATGGATGAGTTCTCTGGCTATAATCAAATCAAAATAGCACCAGAGGATCAACACAAGACCGCATTCACATGTCCATTGGGTACCTATTGTTGGTGCATCATGCCATTCGGACTGAAAAATGTGGGGGTAACATATCAAATGGCCATGACTACAATCTTTCATGACATGATGCATACCATCATGGAAGATTATGTAGATGACATCCTAGCCAAGTCAATCACTAGAGAAGGACATCTACAAGTCTTGGACAAGATCTTCACGAGACTAGAGAAATTTAATGTATGGTTAAATCCAAAAAAGTGTGTTTTCAGAGTCACATCTAGTAAACTCCTTGGATATATCATATTAGCTAATGGAATAGAGGTGGACTCGGCCAAGGTAAAAGCAATCATGGAAATGCCGCCACCTAAGAATATGAGTCAATTGCGGTCTCTACAAGGAAAGCTGCAGTCCATCAGAAGGTTTATCTCTCAACTGGTAGATAAGTGCCACCCATTCACCCATCTCTTACACAAAAACATTCCATTCAAATGGGATGACATGTGTGAGCAAGCATTTCAGCATCTAAAGGAATATCTAATGAACCTACCAATCTTGATGCCACCGATTCAGGGCAAACCACTGCTACTCTACATCTTAGCTACACCAAAGGCTTTGGGACCTTTGCTAGCACAACAAAACCACGAAGGAAAGGAACAAGAAATCTACTACATTAGCAAAACACTAGTAGGTTATGATCTGCAATATACACCAATTGAAAAAGCATGCCTTGCAGTTGTCTTCACTTCACAAAAGTGGAGACACTACATGCTCTCACACTCTATCAAGCTAGTGGCAAAGATTGATCCATTAAAATACCTACTCAGCAAAGCTACCCTAATAGGTAGAATATCTAAATGGGTCATGATACTCAGTGAATTTGACATCGAGTATGTAGATAGAAGAGTAATAAATGGACAGGTCATTGCCGATCAGTTGGCGGATGCACCTTTGATAGACAACAACCTATTAAGCTTTGAATTTCCAGATGAGTCTATCTTCAACATCACTAACTTAGCCTGAAAACTCTATTTTGATGGGTCATATACTCAACATGGATCTGGAGTAGGAATCTTATTAGTAACACCATATGGAGGTACAATCCCTAAGTCATACAAACTTTTATTTCCATGCACCAACAATGTGGCCAAGTATGAAGCTTTAGTCGTTGGCATAAAGATGACAGTAGCTTAGAAGGTCATGGAACTTCATGTGTATGGGGACTCACAACTTGTCATTAATCAAGTAAATGATATTATCAAACTAAGGACGAGAAGCTGATACCATACAAGCGTATGGTGGATGACTTCAAGGAATGTTTTGTTGTGATATCCTTCGAGCAAATACCAAGATTGGAAAACAAAGCAGCAGATACAGTGGCTACTATTGCATCCCTCTTGGACATACCTGAAAATCATTTGCATTATGAGTTCTTGGTGGAGCCAGTATCCCATCCTACTTATGAAACCCCAGAAACCAACACCATTTACCACATTGTAGGGTCTGATTCTCCCTTAAATGGGAAAGTTTACACCTATCTAAAAGAGAATATCCTACCACCTGACCTATCAAACAACTAGAAACAAACATTCATACACCAAGAATCCTAATATACCATCATTGCAAACACCCTATATCGACAAGGTTTAGATGGTACTCTCCTTAGGTGTTTAGATAGTGAGGAATATCAGACTGCTCTGAGTGAAGTACATGAAGGAATATGCGGGACACACTCTAGTGGTCCTACCTTAGCAAAAAAGCTCATGCGTCTTGGGTACTATTGGCCGAGCATGGAATCAAACTCCTATCATTTTGTCAAATGATGCAAGAAATGCCAGATTCATGGTAATTTGATACATGCACCTGCTCAAGAGTTGCAACCCTTAACAACACCTTGGCCCTTCTATCAATGGGGACTTGAGCTAGTAGGCAAGGTTCATCCTTCATCCTCCAACAGCCACAAATTCATTATCATAGCCATTGAATATTTTACAAAGTGGATTGAAGTCGTTCCATTAACCAATGTCATAGGAAAATAGATATCCTCTTTCATCCTTAACTACATCATATGTAGATATGGTATTCCATTATCCATTGTCACAAATAATGGATGACCTTTCAAGAATCAGGATGTGAAAGAACTCTGTGATAAATTCCACATTCAGCATCGCTTCTCTACTCCATACTACACACAAGGTAATGACCAAGCTGAGGCATCGAACAAAACTATCCTGAAGATACTCAAAAAGACTATTGATGATGTTGGCTATGATTGGCATATACAATTGAACCCCACTCTGTGGGCCTATAGAACTAGTATACGCACTCCCACAGGTGTGACACCGTACGCCCTCGTCTATGGCTCTGAAGCCATATTGCCTATAGAAGTTGAATTACCTTACCTCAGGGTGTCGTTAAAGGGTCTCATAAATGATGAGGAATATAGAATATCTAGGCTCCAAGAGCTAGATTTGCTAGAAGAACGAAGACAACATGCCTTTAATCATCTTAAGGCATACCAACAGAGAATGTCAAGAAGTTATAATCATAGGGTCAAACCATGAGTTTTTCAAGTGGGTGACTTGGTTCTAAGAGAAAATCCAACAAATCATCAAGATAAAGAGAAAAAGGGAAAATTTGAACCCAATTGGTTGGGTCCTTATGCCATAGTTGCTACTTATGGATCGGGTGCTTATCAGCTATCAACATCAGAAGGTGAACTATTTGATGACCCCATCAATAGTATGCACATTCGTAGGTTCTACACCTAAATAACTCCAATATATATATATATATATATATAACAAATAAATCATCCTCTGCTGAACACCTGGTAAACCACTGCCTTGGATAGATACCATGATGAAAACCTGGTAAACAGGCGTCATGTGTATTTTAACTATCATGCAAATAAAAACAAGTGGTGAAAACCTGGAAACAGGTGCTATTTGCGATAAACTGCTTCCTCCATCTTTTAGAAAAGCCCAACCCACATCCATCTTTCATACCATATCCATCAAATAACGACATCCATTCGCAACCACCTAATAGTAACCTATCATTGCTTGGTGCTATGTTACCCTTGTCACCTTATCCAATAAGGTCATCCAATCTTATCATCCATCCTGTTGTCTATCCCAAATCCATTGTCAGTGTTACCAGTGTCCCAAACTATGTTGCCTCTACGTTATCACGTAGGCAAGGCCATCATTGATGTGCCCCCGAGGCTCCTTCCCCATTCATCCATATCCGAAATCCTACCATAAAACCTATTCTTCATACATATCTTCATCCATCACTAGTGTCAGCATTCAAGGTTGAACTACATCACCTTTGAGTTATCACGTAGGCAAGGCCATCATTGATGAGCCCCCGAGGCATCCCAACCCCTAGGTCTTAGGTCCACATAGTCCACACCCTGAACTACGTTGCCTCTGCATCGTCACGTAGGAAAGGCCATTTAGCAATGAGCCCCCGAGGCACTAGGTCAATCCCTTAGGGCCCGTCACTTCAGTCCATTGTCAGTTCATCCATAGTAAATTGATCCATTACTTGACTGGGGGCAAAAAACCTTGACCTTGTTAGTGAATTGGATTTTTGAATGCTATAACTCAGAGGATAACAAATTAGATCGAGGTTTTATCACTAGACAACAAGCAGTAAAAACAAGAAAGCTTTAAACATCATCTTGACGAAGAGACATCAAACTGCACCTAACAAATCCCAGCTTGCCTAAAACATCAAGCGTGACTCTATCAAGTTATTGTAAGAAAACATATATCTATGGCAAGAAGGTTTTTAATGGTTGTTTAACATCTTATTATTAGGATTTTTTTTATTATGTCTCCTATGCTACTCAAGGATGTCAAAAACTAGAGATGCTATGATGGAACATAATTATTTAATTTGTCTGTTGTTTGTGGGTTTTATCTTTAGTAATGTGAAGCCTTGTCTAAAGACATGACAACATAATGATCATCGAGGACATCAAAGGTCCAAAAACATGTAACATGTGTAAACCTTGTCTGTTGATACACAAGCAATACTCAGGTCATCTTGGTTCAATTATACTTAGATGCTTGTATTAACTTGCTAAATCAAAATCCATGTAAGTAATACTCAAGTCATCACGGTTTAATTATACCTAGATGCTTGTATTTTCTTAAAACATTTTAAAGCTCAATGATGAAACAAAGTACTCCAAAAACTTATATACAAAGATGACAAAATTGACATCCATTGGTGCAGGAGCACCTAGAAAATCCTGTTTTCTTTTGTAATAAGGTCTGTTTGACCAATGCATTTTCATTTTAGTTTGTCTCTAGGACCTAGAACCCATTTTTGTAAGTCCTAAGTTACTTAAAACACACTTTTGTCATATTGTATTCACGTAGTGCCAAAACAGGGCAGTAGGACAGTTTGAGGAAGTTGGATCGGTTGGTCTCCCAACTATTTGCATCAGTTGGTTTTCCAACTACTGGCAGGTTGAGTTGATAAAAACCAAAGGAAGGAACTACCAAAGAGAGATGAAGAAGAAGTGTGAATGTAATTGTGCATTGTTCTGAGGAGAAATAAAACTGTTCTGTTCTGTCAATTTGATTTCCGTTCCCTGAAACTAAAATTCACATAACTGTAGATTTCTATTCTTTCAGAATGCTTTCCATTGTTGCAGTATGTCGACATGAAGCATTCCACTGGTACGATTTCTGTCAAAATCAGTGGAATGGCTTCATTGTACAAGTATTTGTTTTTGTTTCTTGTTTTGTTTTTGTGTTCAATGGTGCAGAAGATCCAGACAGAGTGTTTTGCATAGTAGGTTGACCTAGCATCTCCATGTGCTAGGGTTCAGTTGAAGAGGAAGAAAGTAAACTGTGCATCAGCATATCACTGGGACTCAAATCAAGTTCACTGAAGGTTGAAGTCACACCGAAGAGTGGTTGGTCCATCGGCGTATCGGTGAAGCAAATTCTAACATGGCTGATCGTAATTGTCTTGCCAATAGGCAAAGAGTGTTGAACCTCACATCAGAGTGACTAAGACTTTAGAGAGATAAGTTGTAAAGTGTTGCCGAAAATAAAAGGTTCAAAGGTTCAAAGATCTATTCGCCGAGACTAGAAGTAGTTCAAAGGTTCAAGAGTTCAAAAGTTCAAATTTTTTATCAATTGTCTATTCCACTATGCGCTTCTCGTTGTGCGCTCCTCATCATATTGGTATCAGAGCGAGTTTTGAAGATCACTTGGGTGGTGTGGTCTTGGTATATGTCAGACAAGGAAAGTGAAGCAGAGGCTGACACGATGCCTCCTAAAAGCATGTCACAAGATGCAGTGAAGAAACTGATTGAAGCGGTGTTTGAGTCCAAGCTCGAGGAGTTGAAAAGAACCAATGGTAAGGATAGGGAAGATGAAAGTGACAGTAATGAAGGAGATACAGAAATTAAGGGAACTAATAAGAGGACAGAGGAGATACTAGTAGACTAGAGGGCATTTGTAGATGCTTTGAAGTCAGTCAATAGGGACACCATAGATGGGTTACCCATGTATAGTGGAAGTGTGGAAGCTGAAGAGGTGATTGACTAGATTGAGGCATTAAACAATCATTTCGAATACAAAGAAGTCCTTGATGATAAGAGGGCTAAGTTGGCAAAGGCAAGATTGAAGGGGTCTGCTCTTGCATGGTGGAATTATGAGCAAGGAGAGAGAGTCAAGGAGGGGAAGAATATGATAACCTCCTCGGAAAGGATGAAGACCAAAATCAAGGCACAATTCTTACCTCTGGACTATAACGTGTAGATGTAAAAGAAATTGCAGAACCTTAGACAGAGAGACCTTGATGTGAATGCATACACACAAGAGTTTCATAAACTTAGTCTCAGATCAAAGAGACAAGAAGAAGAGTTAGAGAAGGTGGCAAGGTATCTGAATGGCCTAAGGATGAAAATCCAAGATGAGATTAGCATCTTAGCACCAGAAACAGTGAACAAGTGTTTCCAAATGGCCTTAAGGACTGAAGAGAAGATAAAGAGAAAGAGTGAGCAGAATAATAGAGGTAGAGGAGGAAGAAGTTTCAGAGGCAGGGGCAATTTTGGAGGAAGAAGTCCTAACCAGAGGCCTAGTGGTGAGTCTAGCCAAGAAGAGCAAGTTGGAGACTCAAGTAGTAGAGGAGGCTACGGAGGAAGAAGGCCTAATGGAAGAGGTGGGGCAAATAGATCAGGTAGAGGATCCAAGTTCTCCAATATGAGATGGTATAACTGCAATCAGATAGGGCACCCAACATACAAGTGTCTAGAGAAGGCCTCAACTTCTCATGGCGGTGAGAAGAGAACCATTTTGATTCAAGAAGATGCAAGGAGTGTGACATCTCCTGAAGTGAATCTAGCATCAGAAATGGGAGAAAATCTGATGATCAAGAGGATGCTGCTCAAGGAACCAGTACAAACTGAACCATCTCAAAGAAGGGCTTTGTTTAGAATCAACTACAAGATCCAAGGTAAGGTTTGTAAAGTTATTATTGACTCTGGTTCTACTAATAATATCATATCTTTGGAAGCAGTGAATAAGTTGAATTTAGAAAGGATACCCCATAGCAGTCCATATAAAGTCAGTTGGTTGAATAAGGGACAGCATATACTCATCAATGAACAAGCATGGGTAGAATTTAGTATTCGGGGGTATAGAGATAAAATCTTATGTGACATCCTTTCAATGGATGCTTGTCATCTTTTGTTAGGCAGACCATGGCAGTTTGATAGAAAGGCTCATCATGATGGAGAAAAGAATGCTTACTCATTCCAAAAGGATGGTGTAACTTATAGGATACAGTCATTGGTAGAAGGGGATCCACAGCCTGTAGGATCTAGTGTAATGCTGGTAGGAGAAAAAGAATTCATGGATACACTAAAGGAAGGTGGTGGAGTAGGTTTTGCTTTGATTGTGAAGCCTAAGGGGGAAAAGAAGGAAAATTTGAGAGAAGTAGGGCCTAGGGAGGTCAAAGATTTGCTTGAAAGTCACAAAGGAGTGATTGCAAAAGATATACCTGATTCCCTACCACCTGTCAAAGACATTAGCCATCAGATAGACCTCATACCTAGAGCAGTACTCCCTAATAAGGCAACATATATAATGACCCCTCAGCAGAATGAAGAGATAGCAAATTAGGTTCAAGAACTCCTAAACAAAGGACTGAAAAGAAAGAGCCTTAGCCCGTGTGCAGTACCTACTATTTTAGTCCCAAAGAAGGATGGGAAATGGAGGCTTTGTACCGATTCTAGGGCCATAAATAGGATAACCATCAGGTATAGGTTTCCTATTCCTAGAATAGAAGATCTATTGGATTGTTTGGGAGGGGCTACTTATTTCTCCAAGATAGACTTAAAGAGTGGGTATCACCAAATACGAATACGAGAGGGGGATGAGTGGAAGACAGCATTCAAAACCAATGAAGGGTTGTATGAGTGGCTTGTGATGCTTTTTGGTCTTTCAAATGCCCCTAGCACCTTTATGAGACTAATGAATGAGGTGTTGCAGGAATTCATAGGGAAATTTGTGGTAGTCTACCTTGATGATATCTTGGTGTTCAGTAAGAGGAAGGAAGAATACTTGAAACATTTGGGGATAGTCTTGAAGAGGCTACAAGATCAGAGGGTGAAATTTGTGTGGACAAAAGAGGCAGACCAGAGTTTTGAAAGTCTGAAGTAGAAAGTTGCCAAGTATCCTGTCTTAGTACTTCCTGATTTGAATAAGGTTTTTACCATTGAATGTGATGCAAGTGGACTGGCCATAGGAGCAGTGTTGAGCCAAGAAGGTAGACCAGTAGCCTTTTTCAGTGAAAAATTGAATGAAGCTAAGAGGAAGTACTCCTCTTATGATTTAGAGTTGTATGCCATGGTACAAGCTCTGAAAAAGTGGAGGCACTACTTGCTTCCTAAAGAATTTATTGTATACACTGACAATCGTGCTCTCAATTTTTTGAATGGATAAGAAAAGCTCAGTCATAGACACATGAAGTGGGTGGAAAGTCTTCAAGCATACACCTTCATCATCAAACATAAGAAAGGGATAACCAATAAGGTTGTTGATGCCTTAAGCAGAAGGGTGTTGATAGTGCAAGAAGTGCAGCTACAAAGCATGGGTGTTGAGGCACTCAAAGGATTGTATGAAGAGGACCAAGATTTCAAGGAGATTTACAAGGTATGCAATGAGTTTGCCAATGCTTTCCACGATGAATTTTTAGATTATACATTGTAGGATGGACTTTCATTTAAAGGGAGTCAACTATGTATCCCAAAGTGTTCAATGAGGGATAATATAGTGAAGGAGAAACACAGTGGTGGTTTAGAAGGACATTTTGGGCTCAATAAGACCTTAGATCCAGTAAGAAGATTTTACTTTTGGCCAAAGATGCAATCTGATATCAAAAGGTTTGTTGAGAGTTGCATGGTATGTCAGAGAGCAAAGGGGGTTTCAACCAATGTAGGACTGTACCAACCTTTGCCCATACCAGACAGACCTTGGGAAAGTTTGAGTATGGATTTTTTGATGGGATTGCCCAAGACAAGGACAGGTTATGACAGTGTGTTTGTTGTGGTAGATAGATTTAACAAAATGACACATTTTATTCTTTGTAAAACCACCAATGATGCTAGCTACATTGCAGGTTTGTTCTTTAAAGATATTGTCAGGATTCATGGATTGCCTTTGAGTATTGTATCTAACAGAGACAACAAATTTGTGGGACATGTTGGTGTTTTTTTCAAACTAGATGCTTCCCAGTTATCCCTACAAGGTAGCCATCATTGATCCATAGGATTTTCGGGCCAGGGGCCAATAGTACAGGAGATAGACTCTATAAATATCTCCTCTTCTTCTTTAGGCTCTGCAGAACCAAGGGGGGTATTCCCTATTCAACATCCATAAAATATGTCTGTGAACTTATTGGGATGTTGACACAAAGCAGATAAATCATCTCTTATGCAGACCAAAACTATGAAATAAGTGCAAAGGGGATAGCTTTGGGCCTATGCTCAGTTGTGAGACAGAGGATTTTGGTCCTAAAACTACTTCTAATTTCCTAAAGGTTTATATTTGAAGTTTGAATTTGTATTTTTGTATTTGGATGCAAGACTAGGACCTTGGGTTGTAACCTCAATACAATACCAGACTGGTGCCTATCTCAGGGCTCAGAGTCAATAGACATACACATGTGAATGATTACCATAAATTTGAATCAATAACTAAGTTTTAAGGGGATATTTTTTAGTGTCTGCCTTACAGATACTTCCCAAGACTAAGCATTTAGTCATTCATACTTAATGATATCCATGTTGCAGCATACCTTTCCCAATGCTTAACCTAAAATATTTAATTTATTCCTTGAACAAAGATAAGAGATTAAACATTCAACACATAAAATCCATGTTCCTGAATCCCAAATAACCCTTAGCTATTTAGATTCAAAAGAAAAGATGCCCACAAATTGGAGATAAATAACCAAAACACATGCAACAAAGCATTTCTCATATAAAAATAGCATAAAACCAGTAAACTTATGCATAAAATAGACAACATATGATTCATAATCTCACAAGGCACCAAAACAAAGCCACTAGCAAAACTGTATCTTATTACTCCACCAAAATTTTGCCTAGGTCTTCAACAACCAAAAAGATGAGTGACACAGTCCTCTTATACATCAAGAACGTGCACTCAGTAATTAATTACATGGTCAACTCAAAATCCTGCCAGATACATCGCACCATCAGAATGGCGCAAGAACATTGAATGCAGCAGAGAGAAAAAGAGGGAAGGAGCAGTTGAGTTCGGGAGATGTGCAGCCGCTTGGAGATTTTTCTTTAAAAATGGTAGCTGGCCTATCCATTCAGACCCATACTTCCACAAATTTGCCATTAATGGCCAACCTACCCATTTTCTGAAAGTGCAGCGGTTGCGTGCTTTGAAGCTTCTTTCCTATTTGAAATGCAATTGTGAACACATACAAATCTCTTCATGTTCTTGAAAGTTTGAATGATGGTCATTGATTTCCCTCTTCCCGCTGAGATCTGTAGCTTTGGATCGTGCTGAAAAGTCCACAACCAATGAAAATGTGCCACACAAGCCACTTTTTCTTTTTGACTTTTCACAGCATAAACATATGCTTTTACCTTTTTCACCCATTTTGCCTTTAAATATTTCTATATGCATACAACTGCTTTTGGACACATGGTAGTCACTAATTTGATCTCCATCACTGTGTATTTGCATCTTCATCAGCTGTCAGAAAGATCTTAAAAGGGGCCACTGATACACTAAGTCTCACTGAAATCCTTTGCATGTGGCGAATGTATAGGACCCTTTGTATATCTGATTGTACATGCAAACATACAATCGCAAATATACATACATTGTGGAACTTAGAAGATTATCGGCCACATTTGATTCTTCAGAACAGGTCCGACTTGTATCTTTTCCTTTTGTATATTGGCCTTGTATATCGCATATACAATGCGAATATACAAGCAGAACTGTATACAATCACTTGCACTTTACAAACATGCATCTGACCCTTGTATGTTAATGTTGTAAATTCCCTTGTATCTGCCCTTTGTATGTCAAACATATAATGTGAATGTACAAGCGAAAGATGCATGCAAACATGTTAGCCTTTATCAACTAATATGCATACCTTTTCAGGTCTGGGCCTTGTATATTAGGAAAGTATATGCCCTTGTATGTGTGATTGTATGTACAAAGATACAATCGCCTTTGTATGTACCCGCCAGGCTCGATTTGATAAGTTTTGGAATCCGGGATTGTATATTCTGCTTTGTATGTCAAATTGTATTTGTCACATACATACAATCCCCTTGATATAATCATGGGCCCGACCAATGTTCACAACCTGATTTGAATCTTTTTGAAGTCTGCCACTTATATATACCCATTGTATATCGAATATACAACAACATATACATGCAAGCCCTTACATACAAGCACGTAATCTGCAATGGAATATGCGATATACAACCACAGAATATTCCAAGAATCTACCATGTACATCCACTTTTGCACACCCAGAAATGCATCTGAATATCACATACAAGCCCGATATGCATGCAAAGATGCATACAACCATTTTTTCACTATTTGAAGCTGATTGAAATTTCTGCACTTGTACATACAGAGACACATACATACAAATTTCACCGCCGCATAAAGGGTTTTTGGACTTAGCATTTTCTCAATGAGACGGGAAAAGGATGCAAATGCTAGGCAAAGGGGACCGGTCATTTAACGAGCTAAAAGGCTTAAGTTACAACTTAAATGACCGGGAACCCGCTACAGGAGGTCAACGCAGAATTAGAAGATATAATGTAGGAGGCTGAGGGAAAATAAAACCTAAGGCATTTTGAGGGTTTAAAAATATAGGCTTGCAGAATCAACTCAAAATCCTAACCCTAAGTGGGCACCACTAGGACATTTTTGGAGAACCTTGTGGAAAAGATTGGGTACAAATTTGTCCTTTAGTTTAGCCTATCATCCTCAGACTGATGGCCAAATTGAGGTTGTGAATAGGTCATTAGGCAATCTGCTGAGATGTTTGACACAAGAACATGGAGGTAGTTGGGATATGGTACTCCCACAAGCAAAATATGCCTATAATGATTCTACAAATAGAAGTACAGGTCTAAGTCCTTTTGAAGTTGTCTATGGTAGTCATCCTAGAGGAATTTTTGAATTGAGAGATGTTCAAGGGTTGGACAAAAGGAGTGGACATGCTGATACATTTGCAGAGGCTATGAAAGAGATCCATCAACAAGTCAGAGGTACTCTACACAAGTATAGTCAGAAGATCAAGGCTAGAGTGGATCAAAGGAGAAGGGATGTGCAGTACCAAATAGGAGATATGGTCATGGTTCATCTCAATAAGAGCAGACTGCCCAAGGGAAGCCACAACAATTTGATGATGAGAAAAATTGGACCTTGTAAGATTTTAGAAAAATATGGTCCTAATGCTTACAAAATTGAACTCCCTGATGATATTGCTATTTCCCCTATATTCAATGTTGCTGATCTAACATTATATAAGAGTCTTGATATAGGAGAAGGTGCAAAAGATTCTGTCCAAGACAATGAAGAGTGGGTGCAGCACTTACCACCAAAGGAACCACCTAAAATAGAGTGCATCTTGGATAGCAGGATAGCCAAAAAGACAAGAAATTAGACCTACTTTCACCACTTAGTCAAAGGGCAAGGACTTCCAGACTCAGAAGCCACATGGATGCTAGAAGAAGACATCAAAAAGTAAGGTGGTGATTTGCAGCAATTAGTCTCTAAGAGGACTTGAGACAACTTTCACCCAGGGAGTATGGTGTAGGAGCACCTAGAAAATCCTATTTTCTTTTGTAATAAGGTCTATTTGACCAATGCATTTTCATTTTAGTTTGTCTCTAGGACCTAGAACCCATTTTTGTAAGTCCTAAGTAACTTAAAACACACTTTTGTCATATTGTATTCACGTAGTGGCAAAACAGGGTAGTAGGACAGTTTAAGGCAGTTGGATCAACTGGTCTCCCAACTGTTTGCATCGGTTGGTTTTCCAACTACTGGCAGGTTGAGTTGATAAAAACCAAAGGAAGGAACTACCAAAGAGAGGTGAAGAAGAAGTGTGAATGTAATTGTGCATTGTTCTGAGGAGAAATAAAATCGTTCTGTTCTGTCAATTTGATTTCTGTTCCCTGTAACTGAAATTCACATAACTGTAGATTTCTATTCTTTCGGCGTGCTTTCCATTGTTGCAGTATGTTGACGTGAAGCATTCCACTGGTATGATTTCTGTCGAAATCAGTGTAATGGCTTCATTGTACAAGTATTTGTTTTTGTTTCTTGTTTTGTTTTTGTGTTCGACAGTGCAGAAGATCTAGACAGAGTGTTTTGCACAATAGGTTGACCTAGCATCTCCATGTGCTAGGGTTCGGTTGAAGAGGAAGAAAGTAAACTATGCATCTTGGGACTCAAATCAAGTTCACCGAAGGTTGAAGTCACACCGAAGAGTGGTTGGTCCATCGGCGTATCGGTGAAGCAAATTCTAACATAGTCGATCGTAACTGTCTTGCCGACAGACAAAGAGTGTTGAACCTCACATCGGAGTGACTAAGACTTCAGAGAGATAAGTTGTAAAGTGTTGCCGAAAATAAAAGGTTCAAAGGTTCAAAGATCTGTTCGCCGAGACTAGAAACGGTTCAAAGGTTCAAAGGTTCAAAGATCTGTTCACCGAGACTAGAAATGGTTCAAAGGTTCAAGAGTTCAAAAGTTCAAATTTTTGATCAATTATCTGTTCCGCTGTGCGCTTCCTGTTGTGCGCTCCTCATCATCCATACCTATCAAATTGCATTTCATTTCATTATAAACATTCCATCCTTACCAAAATTCCAAGTGTTTTTATGATCTAGTCTGTCCATTTCATCCATTAACCAAATCATTCTTCTAAATTATCTTTCATTATCCAAATCATTTTGTCAATCTTTCAAATCAAATCTTTAATCACTTCTTCCATTCATCCTTATCTAATCAATCCAAGTAATGATCCAAATGCAAGCCATCCTTAAATCCATACCAATCAAGTCAATCAATCTTGTTAAATTATCCAATCGCAATCAATGGTCTTGATCCTAATCTCGTTGTAAGCCAAATCAATCTATCATCATCATCATCAGTGGGATATATCTTTCTTGCATCTTTGTGTTGATCTAGGGATATATTGTTCCCCGCAATGACAACCGCATCTTTGTGTTGCTCTAGGGATATATCATTCCCTGCAATGACAAGACTATAGTCATCAATCATTGTCGATTAATCATTGATTTACATCTAGACATGGGCAATACCTTGTTTGTTCTTATATCATTAGTGCATACTTGCTTGCTTGCTTATGTGTGTTATCATTTTATCTTGCGTAACCTGTCATTCAAACTATCTCATCGTGAGATCATCCGTCATCCTGTCGTAACTTTCTTCCCATCCAATCTCCCAAGGGGGTGTCCTATCTTCATAAACCTGTACCAGGGGCAAACTGGGGCATGTATTAATCGCAAAAAAAAATTATTCTTTAAAACAACATGATAAAACACATTGTCTCAAAGAGGGGCAAAATGTATACACCTAAAAATGGCAAAGCGAATCAAATAAATATTTATTATTTATTTTTATTCTCATTCCTCTATCAATGAATAAATTCAATAATTTATTTATGTGATTCACATTCCTCCAATAATTAAATAAAATTAATCTATTTAATTAAAATCCCTAAATCTTCTAATGTCTCACCTAATTAAATAATTATAAATTATTTAATCAATCATCATATCCCAAAGTCAAAAGTCCATAATCCATGTCATCCAATTCACCTCATTATGTTGCACATGTAATTAAATATTTTAATATTTAATTATTCTATTTTCCCTCACCCACATGTCCTATTACTCATCCAACCATCCCTATTCACATGGATGTGGTCTCTCCATGTCATCATGGTCAAAAGGACATTTTGTGACACTTGTTCCATAGTCCCTAGAATCTTTCCAACCTCCCTATAAGCAAGGTCTCCTTCTTTGACCCTCACTCTATGGTTTTTGTGAGCCTTGTGACATATGGCTTCGTGTTACACCTTTCTCTCCACTTTGTCAAGGTGAGAGGAATATCTTCCATATTTCTCTCCCTCATCCCAACCAACCAAATCTAAACCATACACATCACAAGACTTCTTCTCCACCGTTGAGATCATGACACTTGGAATTGGCCCCCTCCTTGGCCTATGAAAGGAACCCTAATTCCCTCATTTCAACAATCTCAAGCTTTTGTGAATTTACTCTACAGAAATTTTATCAGCGTACCTTTGGCAAAGTATCCTCATTGCATTTGCATAATCTCATTATCATCCAATCATCCAACCATGGCTTCATATCTCCATTATCAATCTTCCTAGAGTTGCATTGTTAGTTTAATCTTCATTGCATTATCCATCTACAACCACTCTCATATTGTCATCTTCAACAGCAAGGATGTACACACTTCTGAAAGATCAGCTCATTCATAAGATCAATACGAGATAGGCAACAATGGAAGCTATGAGGTAAATCAGTCTACGAAGGTATAATCTTTGTTTATTTGTATTTGGATCATTTCCATTGAGTTATTGGATATTTAGTAGTTTAATACTTGTGTTCATATTTCCTCTAACAATTCTAGAACAAACTAAAGTTTTTGAGCAAATTCATTGAGAGAAAGATTTCTTGGAGGTAATTGAGATTGACTACATTGATAAAATCTTTGAATGGGAGACTATCCATTCAGATACTCTCTTCAAATCAACTCAACAAAGCCTCAACATTCTTTGTTAAGAAGTCAATGCCCTCTGCACAACAGTTATGCATCAAATAAATAATCATATATCTAGCATACACTCCTTCCTCACAAAAGAGTGTAGTCCACCCCATTCCTCACTATTACATTTAATTTTGTCATGCAAGCAAGAGTAAATTACAGCCTATCTGGGCAACTTGAACATTCCATGTGTGAACCACTTGTGAATCATATCTAGTAGTGGTGAATCATATTTTGAACACACAAGGTTAGTTCACAATGGCTAGTAAAAGAGGGCATGAAATTTTAAATTTGAATTTTGAATCTTGGAATTTGGGTGTCATATCCACGTTCTTCAAGATTCATCTAAATCAATCCTTACACCCCTAAAAAATAATCTGAAGGGATAAAGCATTGATTTCAAGGTAGAGAATGAATATCTAAGAGTAAGTGCAAATAGTAGTGAAATAAAAATAAATTGGGATGAATTGGTATGGGATTATAAACCAAGTATAATACAAGAGTATATAATTTATCAAAATGTTATTACATTAAGACATTCCTACTAAAACAAAAACAAAACTCAATAAAAAAATAACACAAATCTACTAATTTCAATATTACATAAGTATAAAAATATACACTTTTCTCTTCTACAAAACTAAAAAACTAATATAAAGACTCTAGATTTTTCTCTTCTACAAAACTAAAAAACTAATATAAAGACTCTAGATTTTTTTGATAATATCATTTGACACGTCATGTAATGCCCCTTAAGCTTTTCAATACTTTTCGCACAATGCTTACAAAATATGGAATCTCCTCAAGCACTACGTAGTGGAAGTGCAGGCTGAAGTTGGGGACAACTGGAAAGCATATCAGACTTCACAAAACAAATATCTCGTAGAAATTGACTCCAAAAATTTTTACCGTACACGTCTGCGTACTTGACTCGACCATCTTTACTGTCGTTGACAATAGAAAGAATCAAGATATTTCTCTTCCTCCATTTATAATCCACATTTGTAGTTTGGAAAACATGGTTAGTAGTGTGTTGTGTGACTGGAATTGGAGATCAACCATTAGAGAAATGTGTATCTTTTTATTCAGAACACTGAATCAAAATGTTTGGGAAGACACTACATCTTTCATTGGGTATGATGGGAAACATAAAAACATAAACATACACAGTTAAATTTAGAAACACTCACTTATTGTTATGGGCTGTGGAAAACTCATGCTTATTAAGACATTTCATGTTTTCTGTCAACAGTTCAGAGGGCCTATACTCACCGGAAGAGCTTAAACAGTCTGGCACCTTGTAACCGTGCTGACTGTTCAAATTTGGTCCAAATCCTAGGGACTCTGTCCATTTTTGGTATTTAAATGGACAAACACCAGGGTCGACATTATGGAAAATGGTCCAATGCACACATTGGTTAAAGAAGTCGAATCTACAAAAAGTGGAAAAAACAAGAAAACAGTCAGACACACAATGTGCCCGCTGTTTACCCGACCTTATCAAGCAGGAGATTCGAAGCGATATAGATTAGATCAAATGCAATATATGAAGAATTGACGTTCACTAAAGAGCTCAAATTTCAAGACGTGTAAGGTGCAGATTCATTCCAGGAAGCTTGGAGTGCATTCGAGAGGGTTTGGAATACATGCCCACCTGCCCGTAGAAAAACCCTAACAAGAAATTTGAGCCTCTTTAAGCAATTCTTTAAGAATTTAGCTGAGTGGGTGTACAATATTCTGGTTTATTGGGATGATGCAGACGCCATAACTTTACAACCCACCCACAAAGACCGATTTCGATTGATCTGAGAAAAAACAAAAAAAAATAGTAAAATTGCTTTCATCGTTTCGTTTGCACGCGTATGATTTGATAATTCATTATTTTAATGGGGGTGGTGATACATGCTATAGAAAAATTCAATTTCAGTATGAAGACGCCTCGTGTTGTCCACATTGAATGGCTGATAATTCAGGAACTGTCAAAATGCAACCTTGGATTGAAATTTTCTAGTCAGCCCACTAAATCATGGAACAGGAGAGAGTTTTCCGTCAATAATTGTACGGTTCCGTGGCTTTGAGATTCTATATATGATTGGCAGATTGGGTTTAAAGGTACAACATTTTGATTTACCAGGAATGGCTCATGCTGTTAATTAATGTGGCGCAGATTCATTCGAGACAGCTTGGAGGAAGTTCCATGGAGCTTGGAGTGGATATAAACCTTCCCGTACAATATTTTTTTGAGAGGAAATTTGAACCAGTTTAGGCAATTCTATTTTCATTACTTCTATATAGGCTTATCGAAGATTTAATAGTGAAATTGGGTTGGAGCTTATTTATTTTAGGTTATCTTGTTTTCTGTTTTCACTGATGGTTGTTTTAGAATTGGGTGTAGGTATGATAACCTGAACAGAACTAGATTTAAACCCATATGTCAATTATTGTGTCTCATAGTTAGATATAAAAATACTGTGGGTGATTTATATTTTGAAAGATTTGCAGACATAGAGATTCAGTCCGTTTGTCATATTTTGCAGGAGCAACAATAAACAAAAGTGATTAAAGATGTTTTGCAACATTGGTTACTGGTCGCCTTGCTCAAATTGCAGACAAAATGGCAGTCGAATAGTTTTAGGTAACTATATATGGATTGTTGTCAGGAAACAAGCAATTTTATACTCTTTATATTTTAAAAGTTGAGCTAAATATCTGTGCCTTTGGGCGTTGCATCCACGTCTTCCACATTTTTCTGATCCATTGCAAGGCTTAGGAAAATATACGATTATGGGGTGATTATTTTGATTGTCAATTGCAGGCTATTGATGTAGAAATGAGTTGTAAATTTGTTATTAACTGTTGGACTGTTTGACGTTTAAACAAAGTGCCGATTCACTATCATTGCCATCTCTGACTACTATATTGAAAGCTTGGTAAAGATGCCATATGAAAAGATAACTAGTGCATTATGTTTCTTTACATTGTGTAATGGCGTTTTTGGATTGAACTGTGTGTGAATTTGTCAGCATCAACATTTTGGATTGCACTCCGTGATTATGGGGTGATTAGATATGACTAAAGCATATGATAGGATTGATTGGGCCTTCCTGACAGATGTTCTTTCCAAAAACATGTTTCTGATCCATTGCAAAGCTCAGGAAAATATATGATTATGGGGTGATTATTTTGAATGTCAATTGCAGGCTATTGCATGTAGAAATGAGTTGTAAATTTGCTATTAAGTGTTGAACTATTTGACGTTTAAAGAATGTTCATATGAAAAGATAACTAGTGCACTATATTTCTTTACAAGTGTAGTTTTTATTTACATATTGTGCAATTGCGTTTCTAGATTAAACTGTGTGAATTTGTTAGCATCAACATTTTGGATCGCATTTTGTGATTATGGGGTGATTAGATATGGCTAAAGCATATGATAGGGTTGATTGGGCCTTCCTGACAGATGTTCTTTCCAAAAACATGTTTCTGATCCATTGCAAAGCTTAGGAAAATATATGATTATGGGGTGATTATTTTGAATGTCAATTGCAGGCTATTGCATGTAGAAATGAGTTGTAAATTTGCTATTAAGTGTTGAACTGTTCGACGTTTAAAGAATGTCTCTATGAAAAGATAACTAGTGCACTATGTTTCTTTACAAGTGTAGTTTTTGTTTACATATTGTGCAATCACGTTTCTGGATTAAACTGTGTGAATTTGTTAGCATTAATGGGTCGCACTCCGTGATCCATCATTTTTTCTCCTATAGTTCTCTACATCCTGATGATGGATCAAGGAGTGATCGAAAACGTTGATGCTAACAAATTCACACATGATTTAATCCAGAAACATGATTACACAATATTATGGACTGTGGAAATCTGATGTCTTTAATTATTTACATAGTTTTATAATAACAAATCTGTAAGCTCTGGTTGGATCTACTCAAGGTAAATACTTACTTTGTTATTGCAGGGTGTGTCGGAGAATTCCTCAAGGCTACGGCGATGGAAGATACGATGGGATCTCTTTGTCCAGTGATAAAAATTGCAGCAAGAATAGAGAACATGTTTTTGTCACAAAGGTCAATTTCAAGAATATGGAACTCACAGAAGCTGTACAAACGCTTACAATATGCACTGCAAAACACAAGCTTCTGTAAAAACGGCTGTTCCGTTACAGTCCTACTTGGTGAAAACTGAGACAGTGGAAGGTCGTCTTCAAAAGAACTTTCACTGAAAAATATCATATTACATATAGTAGAGAGTCCCTCCCTCAAGACTTCTGCCATAGAAGAATGATTTTCTTCTCCAGTGAACAGTTTAGTTATTTTCTTAAGAAAATTCTAAAAAATATTAGATGACGCTTTAGAACATCTTTTCTTGGTTAATTCCTATGTTATGTACGTACAGTAAAATGTTCATCTTGTGGCTTTTTCATCCGTTGGGATGGTTAATCTTAAATATCATCTATTTCAACAGTTAGAAGTTAATTTTAGTCAATAAAAATAAGACAAATATTTATCACTTTTCTTGTAGATGAGGTGTAAAATTGCTATTGACAAGTATTGAAATGAATGATGTTTAAATAAAATGGATTGGTATAAAAGAAAATACAATATAAATTTTTTATATACATTTCATATTATATGTATATTATTTGTGAGTTAATAAACATAAACATTTTATATGTTTATCCTATAAAATATATGACAAACAATTATAATTGTAGCTATCAACCTACTTCATAATTACATCCCAAAAAAATATCATTTTTCCTTCTTAGTACAATGTTGTAGAAAGTACCATACATTTTCTTTGCAACTATTATGATATGTTAATGCTTGCCAAGAACCTTTGAAATCACTTAAGTCCAACATTTGAACCAATTCCTAAAGTCTGTTGCGCTTGCTCGTCTGCTTTCAATCTGCTTTCGATGGATTTCTAGGGTTTTTTTAGGGTTTTTGCTTTCTTTTTTCTTTGATGATGGAGGTTACTATCGGGCAGTACCTTTGGGATGCAACCATTGGCGACTGAGGATTGTTCCAAGGGATGGAAAGGGGTTTTGACAGGGAAGGAGAATCTTTCCCCTAAAGGTGCTTCTGGGGTTCCAATTCAAAAGGAATCGGTGGAAGATATGGCTCTGGACATACCTGATGATTTGGTCGAGGAAATAGTGGCAGCCATGGACCTAGCTTTGGTTGGTAAGTTTTTCTCTCTTCACCCTAATATTGAGATGGTGGAAGTGGGTGTCTAATTGGTGGAAGGTCAAAGGCAGTGTATCTGTCATCGCCATAGCGAGAGGATTGTTCCTATTCAAATTTACTAGTAAAGAGGATATGTTAGCCATTTTGGCAGGAGGGCCATGGCTATATAGCACTCATTCGCTTGCTCTATGTAATTGGAGACCTGGGTTTGATCCCAGCACTGATTTGAACTAGACTGCCCCAGTTTGGGTGAGGCTCCCGAGGTTTCCCCTGGAATATTGGGATGAAAAGATCTTTTCTGCTATTGGTAATACCTTTGGCCAGTATGTGACTTTGGATAACACCACTTGGGCTAAATCCCATTGTGTGTATGCTAGATTCCGTGTTTATGTGGAGATTCACAAAACCCTCCCCATGACCATAGAGTTAAACTCTAAATATGGGATCTAGACCTAGCCAATCCTATATGAAAATGCTACTACATTTTGTCAGATTTGTAAGAAGAAGGGCCATTTAATGACCCATTGTAAGTTTAAGAAAATGGGGGAAAATGCTGATCTCAATAAAGAGAGAGATGATACCTCATCCAAAGAAGACATCCCTGGCAATTAGGGAATGGGGGTAATGAGGAAAATGTTATTACAGAAGAATCTACAGAGAGGAATATGGAGATGGGTACTCAGAAGGCTGATGGTGAGGACTGCCAGAACCTTGATTAGCAGGATACACAAAATCCTTCGGTACTTGAAGGTGGTGAGATTCAATCCCAGTTGGCTGAGGTTGCTGATGAGGGCGAAGAGTCCCATATAACTATTGGGCTGAATGCCCAACTCCTAGCATCGGATTATAATAATAGTGTTGCAACCATTCAACCTTCTTCCAAGCAGAGGTCTTCTCCTATTTTAGACAGGACCACAGTTGAGACCATTAAGGAGGGATTTTTTGAGAATCAATCAGCTATTCCTTCCCTGTCCACTAGAATCAGACCTAGTGGTAATTGTAATGACCAAGATGAGCATATTACCCCTAAGAAAAAGAATCATAGGACTAAAAAGTCTGCTGATGTTGGAACAGACTCTGGGCAAGGAAGACCGACCTTTAGAGAAATAAGGCAACAAGAGATTGCCAATGGTAAACAAAAAACACTAGAGATTCAATCTCAAAACCTCCTAAATGAGAATTCTTTCTTGGAATTTGAGGGGTTTTAATAGCCCCACCAAATAGTTCGAAGTTAAAAACTATATTCTAGATCATAAGATTGATATTCTTTTACTTCAGGAAGTTAAGATGACTGAGGAGAACTTTAAGATGATAGCTGATAGAATCTAGCCCAAGGCTACTTTCTGTATTAGCTCAGCTATGGGTGCTTCTGGAGGGATCGTTACTATGTGGAATGATGCTAAAATTCATGGTACTCTTACTACTTCCAGTAAGTATTTTCTGATTGTCAACTTCTCTTTGCCTTCTTTTAATTGGTCCCTAATTAATATTTATGCCCCGAACACTAGGGCCTTGCGGAAAACCTTGTGGATAGATTTGTCTAATACCCTTTCCACTTCCCCTCATTCTCTTTGGATGTTGGCTAGAACTTTAATACTCCCTTATATCCTTCAAAGAAAATTGGGGGTATTCTAGACTATTCTGACAGTATGTTTGATGTTGCAGAGTTTATCAATACCTTTGGGTTGCTGGATGTGAAGCTTTAGAATCAGAAGTTTACTTGGTCTAACAGAAGAAGAGGAGATCAAATGATACAAGTTAAGCTGGACAGATTTCTTATTTCTAACAATTGGGATAATCACCATAATCTGAGTTTGGAGGCTTTACCAAGAACCATTTCTGATCATAATCCTATTCTCTTTAATTGGATGGCCTAGCATAAGCATGGCCCCTTCCCTTTCAGATTTGAAGCTATGTGGATTAAACATAAAGATTTTAAAAATATTTTGGCTCATTGGTGGCAAATTTTGATTCAAGGTACTCCTATGTTTCAGCTGGTCAAGAAGCTCCTTCATATTAAACAAGAGGTTTGTGGCTAGAACAAATATAGTTTTGGTAATGTGTTTGTTCAGAAGAAAACTATCTTTGGTAAATTAGATGACCTTCAACATTTAATGGCTCAAGGAGTTATTACTAATGACATTACCCAGGAGGAAAGTAATCTGATTTCTGACTGGAAGAATCTTACGAGCAAAGAAGAAATTTTCTGGAAACAGAAGTCTAGAGTTCAGTGGCTTAAAGAAGGGGATTGTAATACTATTTTTTTCATCTTTCAGCTATGAAGCATAGGAAAGCTAATTCTATTTCTAAATTATGTTTGGAGGATGGCAATATTATCACAGAGGACAATGAGATTGGGAATCAAGCTGCGTTGTTTTTTTAGAATTTGTTGTCGAAACAAGCTGATAATGATGTCAATGGGCAGATTATGGATCAGTTCCTAGATAAAATCCCCTTGTTGATTACGGAAGAGGACAACATTGAAATATTAAAACTAATTTCTGAGGAAGAAGTCCGTACTATCTTATTCTCCATGGGTCCTTTCAAAGTTCCAGGTCTTGATGGCTTTCCTCTGATATTTGTCAGGAATATTGGGATATTGTGGGATTTGATGTAACTGCTGCTGTTAGGGATTTCTTCAAAACTAGTAAACTTCTAAGAAGATCAATAATACTTTTAGTGTTCTTGTTCCTAAGAAGCCTAAGCCCATGCACTTTACTGATTTCAAACCTATTAGCTTGTGCAATACCATCTATAAGCTGTGCACTAAATTGCTTGTTCTAAGGTTTCAGCCTTTTCTGGATAAAATTATTTCCCCTTCTTAGAAAGGCTTTGTCCCTGGTCATCAAATTCTTGATGTTGTTATATACACTCATGAAACTACCCATTCTATGGACAAGAGTAGGATCCCTAGTATGGTTCTAAAGTTAGACATCTCTAAGGCTTATGACAAAGTTTCATGGAAGTTCCTTTTTAAAGTCATTCAAAATTTTGGTTTTAGTGATAAAATCTCCCTTCTCGTTCGAGAAGTTGTATCTACTACTAAATTCTTAGTTTTGGTTAATGGGGTTCCTAGAGGCTTTTTCTCTTCCACGAGGGGGATTAGACAGGGAGATCCTCTCTCACCATATTTGTTTATCATGATGGCTGAGGCCCTTGGGATATATGTTCACTCTAAGATTACCTCAAAGGAAATTGTGGGTATTAAACCTGCCTCTTTTATACCTCCTATGTCTGTGCAGCAGTTTATGGATGATACCATCCTTTTTGGTATCTCTTCTGTAGTTGAAGGTAGAAGTTGGAAGAATATTCTCAATGACTATGCCAAAGCTTCTGGTCAATACATAAATTTTTAGAAAAGCAATGTGTACTTTTTTAACACTCAGGGTGATCTCCAGAGAAAAATTATTAATATCATTGGTTGTGCTGAGTCTAATCTTCCTACTATTTATCTTGGCCTCCCTCTCACTGTTAAAGAGGTCTCTCAGGGATTTTGGAATGGAATTTTGGAACGAACTCAAAAGAAGTTGCTTGGATGGAAGAGGAAGCTCCTGAGTAGTGCTAGTAAATTACAGCTTTTACGAGCTTCTCTTCAAGGTATTCCTAGTTTATTTCCTATCTCTTTTTAAAATGCCTAGGTTTATTGCTAACAAATTAGAGTAGATCCAAAGAAATTTCCTATGGACAGGTGTGGAAGATAAAAAGAGAATGCCTTTGGTTAGTTGGGAGAAAGTTTGTCTTCCCAAATCTCATGGTGGTCTTAATATTATATCTGTAAGGAATATGAATAAAGCCCTCCTTTCCAAAATTAACTGGAATTTGGTCCATAGTCATAAAGAATGGGCGGCCATCATGCAAGCTAAGTATTTACATGGAACTAACAATCTTAGTTTCCTTTATCAGGAGGGGCTTCCTCAAGGCTCAGTTATTTGGAATAAAATGTTGAAGTCTAGAAGCTTACTTAAAAAGGGGCTTAGGTGGAAACTGGGGAATGATAATTCTATTAACTTCTGGGAGGACACTTGGGTTGATGATAAGGCCCTTAATGCTCAGGGAGATTATGGGATTGTTGCTGGTATTGCAAAATAGTTTTTTGGATCCAAAGTTTGCCATTATATCCATAGTAACAATGGTACCAGATTCTAGAAAAATCTTCTTGATTGTTGTGCTCAATGCCCTGAGTTTATCCCTAGGATGAGTTCTATTCAACAAATGCTGTGGGATGTCAGAATTCCCCTCTTTCCTAGGGATGATGAGTTGTATTGGTGGCCTACTAAGAGAGGTCAGTTTTTTGTTAACTCTGCTTACCACCTATTGATCCCTGATGTTCATAAAAATGAGCTTTGGAGGAAAGTCTGGAATCATAAGCTTATTCCTAAAATTAATATGTTTTGGTGGGTTGTTGTTCATAACATAATTTTAACTCAAGACAATTTGCAGAGGAGGGGATTCACTCTGGTGAATAGGTGTTTCCTGTGCCTTGAGAAGGAAGAAACTGACTCCCATCTAATTCTTCACTGTGATTTTGCTAGGGAAATTTGGAGTACAATTTTAAGGAACTTTGGCATTCAATGGGTTTGTAATCCTGATATCAGAGAAGTCATTGCTAATTGGTGCCCTACTTTCTCTCACCCTTGGCTTGTCGAGCTTTGGAACCAAACTCTTCCTTGTCTTGGTTGGACATTATGGAAGGAACGAAATAACATAATATTTAGGGAAGCTGTCAGGGATTCCTCTCAAGTTTTCCAATCTTTTTCCAAGATCCTCATGGAAAGTGTGATTAACTCCCACATCAAAACTGTTGACAAACCACTTATTCAAGAGGAAGAACAAATTGTGACTAATTGGAGAATTTTGAACCAAATCCTAACATATGATAACTCCAAACATCTTCAGAGATTAAATACTAGATGGATTCCTCCGAGGTTGGTTGCTGCCTATGCTGGTGGGATAGGTTTTCAAATCAATAATTATACTATAGCCTCTACTCTTGTATGGGGGGTGAAATTGGCTAGTTCACTTGACATTTTGCAGTTGCATATCCAGGGGGATTCTAAACTGATCATTGATGCAGTTACTAAAGTGTCAACTTGTGGGTGGAAGCTCAAAGACATTATAGTTGATATCCAAATTATTGTGCAGAGGATCTCTAGAGTTGAAATCTCTTATATATAGAGAGAGGGGAATGGGGTTGCTGATGCCCTTGCTGATTATGGTCAGCAATTTTTAAATTGGCAATGTTGGCGCCAATTTAAAAACATTCCTATAAAGATAAGGGAATTAATTCAAAAAGAGATGACTTGTCAAGGATGTCTCATCATACAGAGGGAGACAACTTGTTCCTTCAGCTTCTTTGGGCACTGCTAACATGTATCTCAAAGTACAGGTTATTTTGTACTTCTTTGTTTAATGTCATTTCAGCATTATTAATCACTCGTGTTAAGGTGAGTTGGTTTTATGGTAATCATAGGGAATTTATGATTATTATGCTCGAGCATGGGAAGGGCAGGCTTCAATTGGTTTTTAGGAAGGCATTCCTGATTAATGATAATCTGTGTAGTCCCATTATCATTATTCCCTCTCAAGCTGTTACAATTACCTTTCGCAATCACTCTGCGAATTCCTGGCTTTGTGTGTTCTGTGTTGTTGAGAGAAAGACGAAAATGGGAGGAGACAAGATTTGCATGGAGCCAATTTCCTACTATGAATTCAAGGATAATGTTGTGGTCTGGCATTACTGCAAGGAAGGTGGAATCAACCCTTTTCTGGAACACCTTAATGGATTTGATGAGAATTTGTTTGAGCAATTTGCCCGGTCCTAGAAAAATCATGGAGTTATTATTGGGAGAATTGGTTTTAAGATCTCTGAGCAAGTAATTGCCATGGTGACTAGTTTGTCTACTAAGGGGAATAAGTTGCAAAGAAAGGCAAAAGTGACGGACCATTCAAACCAAAAGTTATTTTTGGGGGAAGGAGAAGAACTTGTTCCCTACTAGGGAGGGTTTGAATGGGCCAAGCTGCCAGAGCCATGGGATGAAATGTGCTTCCTCCTCATGAAATACTTCACTTTGGAGGGTTAGTTTACCAAGTTTTATAATTACCACCTCACTTTGCTTAATCATTTTAGGCGTAATGCTCTTATCAGTTTCCCTTTCTATTTATTGGGTAAGTACAAAAAGTTGGGGGGCCAAAAAGTGGCCAAATTTTTTTCAAAAAAATTTAATACATAATGCGAGCGCGTTATGACTAACTATAAATAAAAAAAAGAGCATTTGTACTCATTTCATTTCTTTGTTTTCCTCTACACTCGTAGCCTGCAAACCCTAAGAAGCACTTTTGTGTAATGGAAAAGTTGATTCAACACCAAAATCTTACCGATTCGTCGCCAAAATGCTGCCACGATGTCGAGCAGGCCAAAGGAGTGAGTTTTATTTATTTTTTTGTTTGAATTTATTTCTAAATAGGTAGGTTTGAATTGATTTTTGATGTAAATTTCATTACTTGTCAGGAAATGTTAACGCACCTCCTCCTCCTCCTCCTCCTCAAAATCCACAAAATCCTGAAGAGGAAATACCTGCCGAACAACAAACTCCTCCATACATTCCTTGACATGCCCCTGGATCACAAGAAAATCTAATGGGGCAAATTGAAAACAATAAAAAATAAATTGAAGACATAATTGTAAGGTTGAAAGATCCTTCCACTTCAACCTTGCATAGGTCCATGTTTGTTGAATCTCTTGAATCTATGTTATCAAATCTAGATTCAATTAGCAAGCAAATATCTAGTTGGATGGATAAGAGGGGAGAGTTTAGAGACTATTATGCAGACAAGCTGTCATATGAAGATGT
Organism: Cunninghamia lanceolata; assembly: GCA_027924645.1. Classification (NCBI taxonomy): domain Eukaryota; kingdom Viridiplantae; phylum Streptophyta; class Pinopsida; order Cupressales; family Cupressaceae; genus Cunninghamia; species Cunninghamia lanceolata. The sequence goes on from BSBN01001299.1 coordinate 996,435, forward strand.
GAAAAAATTACAAATTACAAAATTAGACTTGTGTTCCATTTTCACAAACCTAGCAATAAGTCAACCTCCACCCATTACATGCAAGAGGTTCCCTATCCATTGGTGCAGCAACCAAGTGATAAGGGACAATTTTGGGCAGAGGTGGTGGATGGTTTTTGACCATCCTGCATGCAATAATAATGAGGTCCCACAATCCTTTTTGAGGAAACTCTACTCCAAGTTTGTCCTTAATAAAGTGCCAAACTATTTTGATATGCGGGACTTCTAGGGTAGAGCTGGGGGGTCAGCACAAGATAGACCAAGGGCATGTGTTGACCCACAGCGAGCAGTGAGACGAGTAATCAACAGACCAGCTCATGAGCATGTTTCTATCCCTTCCATTGTGAAGGAGAGTGTTGAGGTCAGTACACTTCAGTCCATTAGTGCCTTGACCCAGAGCATCATAGAGCATGCCAGTCCTGCAGCATAGCGTGGGTTGGGAGATAGTGCGAGGAGTAGGGTCCCACCCCATGCTTGTCAGACTTGCGGGTCAGCCTGTGGTTATGACCCCATGGATAGTCAGGACACAGGTGCATAGGCTACATCTGCAGCTGAGCAAATGGTGATGACAGATACCCTCCTAATTGAGACTTTTAGCCTTGATACTCAAGTAAATATTAGCAAGTTTATTGAATTTAATTTATTAAATTGCATTTTTTAAATGCAAGATTAACTAATTTAGTTTGATGATTTTAATAAAATTTCAGGGTCATAGCGTTGATGCAGTTTTTAGTGGTTCTCCACCTGCATATTACACTACATCATCTACTATCGGGGTATGTAACTAGTAAACAATTATAAATATTACATGTGAATAGCATCTTTATATGAATGGTATTCTAATATCTAATTTTGGATGTTGAATAGGTTAATATTGGAGATTTCACAGCAACACCTGCTAATGGTGGTGGACTTCAAAGCTTCACGGAGGTAATAAAATAAATAGTTTAATGAATGAATTGTACTTACTAATTTTTGTATGTGACTTGTGTGCTTTATTGTGTGTACTTCCATGTTTAGATGAACATGTGTGTATGTTAGGAGCCATGATTTGCATCACTATTATAGTTTTCGTAATTGAATAATGTTATTTTATTTCCAGATGATGCAGGCTACGGAGATACCTCCCAATGTTCATAGGGAAATGGAGCATGGTGTGACCTCTACGATTCATACCTCCATGGCATTGATAGGGGTATGAGGCAGATTAGTAAATTTCAATTTACATTCATTGTTATAGTAGTTTATTTTTGAAAAATCAAAAGATTATTGATTTGAAGTTTAATTTCTATCTGGATGGTTTCTATAGGACATGACATCACCATGGCCTATTCTTGCTACTGAGGCAAGTGAGGAGATAGATTATATGGTAGCGGTAAGTGATTATTTTGTTAAATATTTTATTTTTTATAACATATAATTTCTATATATTAATGTCTATACTTTTTATTGTAATAGCTAAAGATGCAGGAAGAACTAAATAGGAGGAGCAACCCTCGGGTTCCTAGTAGACCACCCACATATCTGTCTCCATCCACTAGAAGATTAAAGGCTACCTGTGATCTATTCTCTTCACCAGCCAGAGGGGAATGACTTTTTATTGTGTTCCTTTGTTGTATGCCTATATGGCATTTTTGGACATATATTTTGTATTGTATATAGTTGACATTGTATGCCTATATGGCTATTTTGTATATATGTTATACTTATATCGACAGATATTGATGTATGCCTATATGAATATTTGGTTAATACAAATTTTTTTTATTGATGGCGTCCATACCTATATTATAAATCCACATTTGAATGGATATTTGTAGATGGCTACTTCAAATATTTAAAGTCCAATTGTATGAGTTGGTCAATTGAAAATATTTCTTAATTTCTTGTTATTATACCATATTGGGATGCAAAGAGTATGTTTGTTGTTTTGAATAAGATAGTCAAAATCATATGCTTATGAGTACCTGATGACCATTGTGGTTATTAAATGTAATTCCTCTTGCATATAAGGTGAGGTTATGAGACTACATTGAATCTTACCTATTTTTAGTATGCAACATAACATTGGGGCTACAGGCTTCCATAAGTCATCAACAATCAAGATTCAAAGTTGCCATTGAAGTCAAAGGGTCAAGGTTGTTTGTCATTGATGTCAAGGTTGATGTCATGATGTTGATAAGGTGATACAGTGATTCAAGGTAGGTGATGGTCATGAGGTGCATGATGTTGTGAATATGGTTTTCATGATAAGGTCTCTCAATTCATGTTGATGCTGCATAAGACAAACATGGTTCATATGATGCAAGGTTCATGTTCATGGTGGATGTGGTTTTTTTCATGCAAGGTTTTGTTGTGAATATGGTTTTCATGATAAGGTATATCTTGAAAGGTTGATATGATGCAAGATTCATATTCATGGTGGATGTGGTTTTGTTCTTGCAATAAGAAGTTAGAGAAGACACAAGCCTTCATAATCATAATCTTATTGATAGTTAGGGTTTACATATTGGGCATTAAACCCTAAAAGGAATCTACTTTTCTTAAGACTTTAAAACCCTCAATTGCTTGATGTGTGTAAAGTGCACTTTTATTTTAATTTAATATTGACTTATAATCAGAAGTTACTATAACTTAAATCAACCTACTAAAGGGTCTTTAAGTCATTAATTCACTAGCCCTTCAACCTAACTCAACTGGCATCTCTGGTAAACTCTCATAAGCTTGAGTGCCATATCATAATCGAAGGTCATATTTAATTGATATGAGGGCAGGAAAAAGGATTGCAAACACATCAAACGGAGCATCATACCTCTAGGCACATTTTTGCCTCTCTCTAAACTATCCATTTTGGTGCCTTGATGTAAAGTGAAGTCTAAACTTAGTGAAGATTGTGCCTAGAAAGATATCACCTTGAATATGTGCCTAGAGTCATCCTAGATCATCCATTTGCGCCTAAGGGTCAATATAACATAATATAACTTAGGAAGACTTTGAAAATCATCAAAAGAAGCCTAGGTGCCTTTTCTTGTCTCCACCATCCATTTTGGGCGCTTAGAGGAAAATGAACTTCAAATCACTTCCAACTGTAGCGCCTAGTGTTAGAACCTTCAAAATGACTAAATCTTACCAAAGGAAGTCTAGGCACCTATTGTCACTTGGATCATCATTAATGAGCACCTAAGTGGAAGGAGAATAAGCATCTTGTATGGAGGCGCACTTTTGTGTCTAAATAACCTCATTTTGGTGCCTTGAAGGAAGATGTTCTAAATCCTAAGATGTAGCGCCTAAGTGTAAAATGGTCTCCTATAGGTTTGAACAAGTGATTGAAGCCATCAAGTTGCCAAGAAATGAGCTAAATATACTAAGGCACCTTTTCTTGTCTAAACTATCCATTTTGGCGCCTAGGAGGAAGGAGATTCAACATCATGAATCAAGATGCCCTTTGCCATCAAAATAACCTCACATTGACACCTTGGAGGAAATCAACTTAAAACTACAAGTCTTGGAGTTTTTTCATGTTTTGATGATGTCTTTTGAGAATAATTATAATGATTGAAGGATGAGGTGGGTAAAAATTCTTCATCTATCTTAGGCACCCATTCAACTCTGAACAACCTTACATTGCACCTAAGATGAAGGGGACTTTCTTAAATATTTAAGCATTGATTAACAAACATGAAAACCTTAGGCATAATTTTCAACTCATTTTACCTTTGATGAGCACTTAACTTGGAGAGAACACCTATTAGTATCAAGGCACTATTTCATGCTCAAAACATCACATATCAGTGCCTAAACATGAGGAAGCTTAAACTATGAAATCTGATGTTACTTGGATTCAAAAATGAAGAAAATAAGCCAAAGAATCTAGGCACATATTGTCACTTGAGCAACCTTCAACTAGCTAGCGCCTAGTCTTGTGAAGGAGGCAAGAATCAGGGATAAAAGAACTCACCTTGTATGAAAGTGTTGAAAGGATAAGGAATGGGCTAAGTTCATCTAGGCGCACTTTGACTCCCTGCACACCTAAATGAGTGCCCAGGAAGAAATTAATATGCCAGTATAATGTAGCTTGGACTGTTTCAGCATGTTTCGGTACAAAACAGGACCATGCCTAGCCTAAATGTACCCATCCAGATGCGTTGGAACTATTAGTTTGGCCACACGAAGAGAAGAACAAATGTTACCCCCCTTTGCAACTTTACACTACCTCCTTTTGATAATTTTTGGGGTAGCATAAAACCTTTCACCACAGGCAAACGCCTCAGAGATATAAAAAACTGAGAGAGGTTATTGTAGAGACACTCTACATGATTATGTTACCTCAGACAGAATGTTTCTAAGTGACATAATTTTTGAGTAACATCTCATCAAAGATTGCTACCTTTTTGCACTTTGGACTCTTCAAGGATATCGTCGGTACAATGTAGCTTGGACTATTTCAACATGTTTAGGTGAAAAATAGGACCATACCTAGTGTAAATGCACCCATCTGAATGTGTTGGAATAGTCAGTTTGGTCGTATCAGGAGCATGATGAAAGTTACACCCCTTTGCAACTTTACACTGCCTCCTAACGATTTTTGGGGCAGCAGAAAACCTTTCACCACGGGCAAATGCCTCAGAGATATAAAAAACTGAGAGAGGTTATTGGAGAGATACTCTACGTGATCATGTTTCCTCAAACAAAAATTTTCTAAGTGACACAATTTTTTAGTAACATCTCGTCAAAGATTGTTGCCTTTTTACACTTTGGACTCTTCAGGAATATCGTCAGTACAATGTAGTTCGGACTGTTTCGACATGTTTGGGTGAAAAATAGGACCATGCCTAGCATAAATGTACCCATCTAGATGCATTGGAATAGTCAGTTTGGTCACATCAGGAGCAGGATGAAAGTTACACCCCTTTGCAACTTTACACTGTCTCCTTCTGACAATTTTTGGGGTAGCAGAAAACCTTTCACCACGGGCAAATACCTCATAGATATAAAAAACTGAGAGAGGTTATTGTAGAGGCACTCTACATGATCATTTTATCTTAGACAAAATATTTCTAAGTGACACAATTTTCAAGTAACATCTCATCAAAGATTACTGCCTTTTTGTACTTTAGACTCTTTAGGGATATCATCGGTACAATGTAGCTCAGACTATTTTGACATGTTTGGGTGAAAAATAGGACCATGCCTAGTGTAAATGTACCCATCTGGATGTGTTGGAATAGTCAGTTTAGTCACATCAGGAGCAGGATGAAAGTTACACCCCTTTACAACTTTACACTGCCTCCTTCTGACAATTTTTGGGGCAACATAAAACCTTTCACCACGGGCAAATGCCTCAAAGATATAAAAAACTGAGACAGGTTATTGTAGAGGCACTCTACATGTTCATGTTACCTTAGATGGAATGTTTCTAAGTGACACAGTTTTCGAGTAACATCTTGTCAAAGATTGCTTCCGTTTTGCACTTGGGACTCTTCAGGGATATTGTCGATACAATGTAGCTCAGACTGTTTCAACATGTTTGGGTGAAAAATAGGACCATGCCTAGCCAAACCATACCCATCCAGATGCATTGGAACTGTCAGTTTGGTCACATTAGGAGCAAGACACCAAAAATACAAAAGTTGCTTTATGCAACTCGACAACATTAACACTTTTTTGCAATAGGACTCAAAGACTCAAACTGGCCCCAAATGACTCAAAGTGACTTAAAAACAAATGAAATGGTCGTAGAAGACCTTATTACATACAATTGACTCAATCAAAATAAAATTTCATTTTTTGACCCCTCTAGTTAGAAATCAAGACACCTAGAGACACCTATATTTTATACATTACCTAGATTTTATACATTATTCTCAGGATCAACTTCATCCATCACTTAGGTCTAACCCCATGAAGCATAACATGATGATGTAAAAATATGTATATGTGTAAAAATGTAGCAGGAAATAAAAAAGACAAACCTTACAAATTAATGTGCATACTTACAACTCAATGTAACATGACTTTACAAAATCAATGTGAATACTTACAAATTAATCCAATGAACCATCCGGGTCTACTCTACTCTTTATTGTGTCAAGTATTGCTTCATGGTTAGACCCACGCACCTTCCACAAGATTTTGTTCAAAGGTCTACCCCGATACTGTATCAAATGAACATTGGATGCCATGACAAGATTCGAGTAATGAAGAATCTTTCGATGCGTGTCAAAGTCCTGAAACAACCAAACACTAACACTCTTATGTGGGTACCTTCTAAGCCATGTTCCAGTAATAACCACTAAACCTATAGGGTATTTGATGTTTTCTCCATCTGTAACTAGGGCCTCTAATTTCTTTTTGGCCTCAACACAACGACATAAGTAATAATCTATTCCCTCTTCATTATCTTCATCTGTAATAACTGCATATACATGCCCTACATTGATATGTGTAGCAAATTAGATGAAATTAGTCAACATTACAAAAACACTAAAAAGTAAGATGACATTAGGAATTTTAAAAACTATGCAAATAGATATATTACCTGGTTGAACTAGATCTGATATGTGGTTAAAGTCAATTGATGATTCCATCTGTGTTAGTTCCAGTGCCGTCGAGGGTCGATACGTGTCAAGTGGGCTAAGATAACTTAACTGTCATTCGTCAACCCACTCCTTTGACATGCACTCATCCCAGGCTTGAATTGTATAGGAAGAACAAAAGCATGACATCTTTCGCGTATGGATACTCCATGAACCTACAATTGAGCTTCTGAAAGAGTGCATCTCATTTGATCCTGTTAGTGTACAACAGTCCTCATATGGTGTAATGTTAGTATCATCTATCAACCAAAAAAATCTATGAACTGAAGACTTACCTTCATTACCTGGACCCATGGAAGCATTACACGATAATAGATTTTGCATCTGTCAACTTTGCATTGTTTTTATACTTTAACTCTTCTCATGCTATGGCTCTTTTGATACATGCTCCTGCACCACCATGCTCCACCTTTCCATGCCCGGCCTCACAAAAGTTCCACATATGCTGAATACTTATAAAATTATACCTCCTACTTAGCCAATAGAAATTTTGCGAGTTCTTGAATTGTGACCCACAGTTATCCGACCATATGATATGCTGACTGAATGATATGCCCCTTCTAGCCAAATCATTGTAGAACACCTGAAAGCAACCTTGTATGAAATCTGTAGAATGCGTGTGATCATCACTAATATAGAAATTATAGTCCCTTATGATCTTTCTGTCATCCTCTGTACTATCATTCGCATAAATGAATGCGATGTGCACAAATATAGAAACCTGTGTGGAGTTATAATATTGTGATTGCACCTCACCCTATGGCTGTAGACTATAGTTCTCTACAAAGTCGATGACTAAAACAATGCTACCAACCAAAAATGTGTCCTTGCATAACTTGAATTGCAAGTCCAACCATTGAGCTCTATGGGCATGTCTTGCATACTCATACACTATGCTGTCACGAAATATAGGCATAAACTGATACACTAGAATCTTTTCAATAACCAATTCACACCTTTTTGCTTCTTTACCATCTTTTGTATTGTATGCCACTATTTTATACTTGCCAAACTCTACTAGTTCATTTCCAATTGCATGTGTTCTTTCCATATGTTCACATATTGGCAAATGTTTCAAGCCACCGCAATGATGACATGTGCCATCCAAGCATAATTTCTTGTAGAATATTTGACCTTCCTCTCTTTCACATAAAATTCTTGATATGAAGTCTCTTGAAGATGTTGGTGGGGCACGTATGGCACAACCTTGCAAAACATTGTTAGTATGCATATCTAAACATATAGACCTATAAACATTAAAATGGTGAGAAATATCAATATGTAATCTACAACAACAAGTAGTGCGTGTGTGATTTATCTTGACATAGAAAGGTTTTAGCATTTCAAAATATCTTTGATAAATTTTAATTTGAGGATACTTCTCTAGAAATTTACCATAAAACTGTGTTTGAGTCTTATCCAAAAAATGCTTTGGATGTGGCTCACAGTTCTAACTACCAATTCTCCTTCTTACCACATCCCTTTGATTCGGAGATACCCTTGTGTAATTCTTCCAAAATTCTTCAATTAGGGATATCAATGCTTCAACAATTAGTTTATCTTTTCGTGGTAGTCTCCCTGAGCATGCCTATAATTCATTGGCACTAGTGTCCTCAATTCTTTGGTGTCTTCCAATGGCTCTTGATAAATTTTTCCTATTAATTCTCAATTCTTGACTCATCTTTCTAATGAGACGAGATTTCCTCATTTGACTACTTATTATAGTCAATGTAATCACACGCCATGTTGCATTACTATCTTTTGTGTGTGAGATGTTACGCACACTCATATGCACTCATTAGATTCTTGACAATAGATTTTTTACTTGAAGTCTCTGATGTTCTCAACCCAAGAATCTTCATGATGGACCTATACTTTATACTTCGCATCATTTCAATGAATAGTTGACATCTTGCAGTCTCATTTAACTTTTCAAAGAACAATCTCCAAATCTTATGAGCATATCTTCTACAAGTGCATTTTGGAATCTTACCTTCCATTGGCTACAAAATATTCTCATCAATATCAATCAAATACTTTGGTTTTCTATGCAAAATTCTAGGCTGTGTTAAGTTAGGTAAATTCATCTCAACATTAGGAGTTTCATCAATATTTAAATGAGATGGGCTAGATGGCATACCTTTGATCGAAGATGGAATAGATGACATACCTTGAGGTTGAGGTGGGAATGATGGCGTACCTCCTTCATCACATGTGAGTGATGATGTACTCTCAAGTTGAGATGTGGTATATGGTGTCCCTACATGTTGACTTGTGATAGAGGACATGTCTCCAACTATGGTATTCAAATCTCTCGTAGCACAAAGTTTTTGCATTCGTTCTCTTTGTGCTGCCAATACCATATCTCTTTGTGATGGTTGTGGTTCCTCTTCAATTGGCATGTCTTCATTTATCGTGTCCAATTTCCTCTTCTCACGAAGTTCCCTCATAGCCACTGCTTTCTTTGCATTCTTAGCTTCTATCTCTTCCTATGTGGTTTAATTCTTGATCGTTTCCTTGGCATGACAAAGAATTTGTCTGTAGCATGATAAAGAGACCAATATTAGTTCCTAAGAAATGAATCCATACAAATAACTAAAATATATGTCATTCAACCCTTCATAGTAAATGTACATACAATCATCATGTAAAAGAGTAAATGTCACTCAACCAAAATAGGTACAAAGCATACAAAGCATACAAAGCAAATTATTGCAGCCATGAAAAGAGTACATGGGACTTCATGCTTGAAAAGGTTGAGGCAGAACCAATTTGACATGTTTGTTGTTACTAGGGCTACTAGGATTTGGAATTGAGAAGGTGTTTTGTTGGTACTAGGGATACTAGGATTTGGGTGACTTGTGAAGGAATAGACAACAATTGTTGTGTCATGTGCATGTACAAATCATCATGAATAGGTGCATAAGGAATGTCCTAGCCCAAGATATGTGCATACAAATCATCATGTCATGTGCATACTTGTATGATCTTGGCACCTATTCATTTTTATTTTAACTTGTTAATATGACAAGATAATAGTGGGATTGTATTTTTTTATGTTGTAAGGATTTATTCTTGTATAGTTTGACATCATGGTATGTTAAGGTTTATTTATTACACATAATTAGTAAAGAGCCCAAGTGTAGAAAATATACATGGCATCATGTGAGATTGTAGGCTACTTTCTTGATTGGGAATGTGTCTATTTTAAACATGTATGATAAAACATGATAAAGTAATTCAAATAGAATTAAGGAAAATGTAAAGAAGATGCATGTAAAGATTTGACATACCTAAAAAATGAAGATTCAAATGGAGAGAGTACCTAATTATGTAGTGTTTTTTCTTTCTTGCATCAAACTCCTCAACAATTTGAGTTTTTCACCACTTGCTTCCTTTTCAATGTTAAATTGAATAACACTCAAATATAATTACTAACAACAATATTATTAACCAGTCTATAATGTTAAATTCCTAAAATTGAATCATAATTAACATTGCAGGGTAAGTGCAAAAAGATGGGGGGCCAAAAAGTGGCCAAAAAATTTTCAAAAAAAATTAAGGCATAATGCGCTCATGTTATGGCTTGGCAATGACAAGCCTTAGGCTCGTCATTGCCGAGCCATAACGTGAGTGTGTTATAAAGTGCTATAAATAAAAAAAAAACCGCTGTCATTTTATTTCAATCTGAGTTTTTCCTCCGCCCGCGGCTTAAAAACCTTCTAAAATGCGCTCGTGTTCTACAAAACGCCATTCAACACAAAAGACTTGTCGATTCATCGCCGAAATGCCACTGCGATGTCGAGCACACCAAAGGGGTGAGTTATCTTTATTTTTTTGTTTGAATTTCTTCCTAAATAGGTAGGTTTTTGTTGATTTTTGATGTATATTTTATTAATTGTAGGAAATGTTAATGCACCTCCTCCTCCTCAAAATCCACAAAATCTTGAGGAAGAAATATCTGCAGAACAACAACCTCCTCCATTCATTCCTCGACATGCCCCTGGAACACAAGATAATATAACGGGGGAAATTGAAAACAACAAAAAACAAATTGAAGATATAATTGCAAGGTTGAAAGATCCTTCCACTTCAACCTTGCATAGGTCCATGCTTGCCGAATCTCTTGAGTCTATGTTATCAAATGTAAATTCAATTAGCAAGCAAATAACTAGTTGGACCGATAAAAAGAGAGAGTTTAGAGATTACTATGCAGATAAATTGTCATACCAAGATGTCAAAAAATTACAAATTACAAAAGTAGACTTGTGTTCAATTTTCACAAACCCACAAACAAATCAACCTCCACCCATTACATGCAAGAGGTTCCCTATCCATTGGTGCAACAACCAAGAGATAAGGGACAATTTCGGGCAGAGGTGGTGGATGGTTTTTGACCATCCTCCATGCAATAACAATGAGGTCCCGCAATACTTTTTGAGGAAACTCTACTCTGAGTTTGTCCTCAATAAAGTGCCAAACTATTTTGATATGCGGGACTTCCAGGGTAGAGGTGGGGGCTCAGCACAGGATAGACCAGGGGCACGTCTTGACCCACAGTGGGTAGTGAGACGAGTAATCAGCAGACCAGCCTACGAGCATGTTTCCATCCCTTCCATTGTGAAGGAGAGTGTTGAGGTCGATACACTGAGGTTGATTAGTGCCTTGACCTAGAGCATCATAGAGCATGCCGATCCTGCAACACAGAGTGGGTTGGGAGATAGTGCGAGGAGTAGGGTCCCACCGCATACTTGCCAGGCTTGTGGGTCAGCCTGTGGTTATGACCCCATGGACAGTCAGGACGCAGGTGCACAGGCTACATCTGCAACTGAGCAGATGGTGATGACAGATACCCTCCTGAGTGAGACTTTCGGCCTTAATACACAGGTAAATATTAGCAAGTTTATTGAATTTGATTTATTAAATTTTATTTTTGAAATACAAGATTAACTAATTTAAATTGATGATTTTAATGAAATTTCAGGCTCATAGCGTTGATGCAGTTTTCAGTGGTTCTCCACCTACATTTTTCACTAGATCATCTACTGTCGAGGTATGTAACTAGTAAACAATTATAAATATTACATGTGAATATGAATGGTATTCTAATTTCTGATTTTGGATGTTGAATAGGTTAACACTGTAGATTTCATGGCAACACCTGCCAGCGGTGGTGGACTTCAAAGCTTTACGGAGGTAATAAAATAAATAGTTTAATGAATGAATTGTACTTACTAAATTTTTGTATGTGATTTGTGTGTTTTATTGTGTGTACTTCCATGTTTAGATGAGCGTGTGTGTATGTTAGGAGCCATGATTTGCATCACTATTATAGTCTTCATAATTGAATAATGTTGTTTTATTTTCAGATGATGCAGGCTGCGGATACACCTCCCCATGTTCATAGGGCAATGGAGCAGGGTGTGGCCTCTGTGATTCATAGCTCTATGGCATTGACAGGGGTATGAGGCAGATTAGTAAATTTCAATTTACATTCATTGTTATAGTTGTCTATTTTTGAAAAATCAAAAGATTATTGATTTGAAGTTTAATTTCTATCTGGATGGTTTCTATAGGACATGACATCACCAGGGCCTATTCCTGCTACTGAGGCAAGCGAGGAGACAGATTATATGTTAGCGATAAGTGATTATTTTGTTAAATGTTTCATTTTTTTATAACATGTAATTTCTATATATTAATATCTATACTTTTTTTTGTAACAGGTAAAGGTGCAGGAAGAACTAAATAGGAGGAGTAGCCCTCGGGTTCGTAGTAGACCACCCACATGCATGTCTCCATCCCCTAGAAGATCAAAGGCTGCTCGTGATTTATTCTCTTCACCAGCTAGAGGGGAATGACTTTTTATTGTGTTCCTCTGTTGTATGCCTATATGGCATTTGTGGACATATATTTTGTATTGTACATAGTTGACATTGTATGCCTATATGGCATTCTTGCAAGCCTATATGGCTATTTTGTATATATGTTATACTTATATCGATAGATATTGATGTATGCGTATATGGATATTTGGTTAATACAAATCTTTTTTATATGAATGGATATTTGTAGATGGCTACTTCAAATATTTAAAGTCTGATTGTATTAGATAGGATGTTTGCATTTTCTTTGATAGGCTTGATAGGCCATGGATTACATGATGGTGTTTGATGGAAAAGTATGGTACTAGAAGACACTAGTTCATTCTTAATAGGCTTCTGATTGATAATAACTTTGCATGATTGCACTTGATCTTGGATCATGGGCATGTTGTTAGGATTTTGATTGCATTGTGATGTTTGATGGATAGGCATGGTGTAAGTGTAAGATACCCAACTAGTTCTATGAAAAATTTTCCTTACTTAAACACTTTTACTTGCTAACAATTCATCAACTACTTCAATAAAATAAAGATATACATCAAGATAACTATTTGAATGAAACAACATTAGAGTTGGGTACTTGTCTTGTTACTTGATTCAATCAACTTGCAATGTCTTATTACATGGAAAATGCTTTCAATAGCATGAAGTACAACTCATTCAATGGAAATACAAGGACAGGCCTTGAAGCCTTGATGTTACAATGTCTTCCTTACTTGAGCAACATTTGAAGATTTGGAATGTTCAACTCATCACCTCACAAGGTAGGCGCATATTTGAAGGATTTACAGGTTTTTCTGGCTTGGGCGCCAAGTTGAGGTGACCTCCTCCTGAAGTTGCGCCTTGTCAACATTAGGCGCCAATTAGAGTTTATGGATGCTCTGGATTGTTTCCAAGAGTAGGTGCCAAAACATCATCATTATGAAAGTGTTTTAAATGCTAGGCGCCCAAATGAGCCCTCTGGAGTCTAGGTGCTCCTTTCATGCATTCTGTGTTCTAGGCACCAATTGAAAGGAGTGGAGAACAGGGCAAGCGCCTTCCAAACTAGGTGTTTCCTTGAGGTGACAAGGACTTAGAAAGTGCGCCTAAGGTGAGCGCCTTGAGTGAAAAGGTCTAACAAACATCTTTGAACCCCCTTTCAAGGTTAGGCGCATTCTGGAGGTGGAAACAAGTAGAAGGTGCACCTTAGCTTCCTTTGTCAATTCTTGCAAGTCTTTGTTGATTAGGAAGGTGGAATGCTTCATTGTAGAATGAGCACCTATCTTCTAATGTCCAAACTACTTCTTCTGGCTCACTCTGTGGCTAGGCGCCAGAGCTAAACTATTCACACAAGGGAGTGCACCTAGACTCACTTGATGTTTTCTTACTACTTCAACCCCTGGAAGATATTCCAAGGTGTTCCCTTTTACAAGCACCTGACCTCCCAAGTTCCTTCATGTGCTATTCCTTGAAGGCACCTAAACTGAGCTCCAGTGCCATGGGATTGTGCCTAACATCTTTGAAGAGTTTCTAAGCCTTTTGCAAGTTGATATCCCAAACTCATCTTCTAGGCACAACAGGAGCTTTCCAAAGGAGTTTCCAAGTTTTAGACACCAAGCGAGGTCATGGGTGAATGGAACTGTGCCTTAGGAGATGACTGGATCCTAAGTGTCAGTCTGGAGTTACAGTGGAATTGATATGCGCCTCAACTAGCTTAGGTGCCCATTTGAAGTGATTCCTTTAACACTTCTCTATCAATCTCAACTGCAAGGATGATCTCCTAATCCAATTTTGATCCTTTGGAGATGCAAATAGCTTTACATTTCACTAGGCGCCATCAATGATGATCATCAACCAAAGCGCATTTCAAAGGTGAGATAGGCAAGTGAGGTGCCAAACTAGTCCTTAAGACTTATCTCCTTCTATCAAGTCAATTTCAACTATGTGAGAGAGTTCTATTCTAGGCGCAAAATGGAAATGTTTCATCAATTGGTGCATCTTACAAAGCTCCCAATTCTAGGCGCCAGAGCCAAAGAGTTTTTCCCAACACATGCACCTGGGCTAGGAATTCACCTAAGAGACATCACTTAGCTTTAAAACTTTCAATCTATAGCCATCTGGGCTAGGCGCTCCAATGGAGGATCCTTGAACTCATGCATTGGCGCCTTCTAGTTCTAGGCACCCATTTTGGATGATTCATCCTGATACTAGCGCCCAAAATGACTAGACTCTCTTCATCATCCAATTCACTTAGAAGACTCAAGTTGGAGACTTAGTTGTCTATCCATGTTCTCTGGAAGATTCATTGTACCTCTATGCACTTAGGCGCCCTAGTTGATGTGATTAAAGTGCTTCAAAGCTCCATGATTCTTGGTTAGGTGCACATTTGACATTGAGAAAGCAAGAAAGTGCACCCTGACTCTAGGAGTCCTGCCTTAGTCAAGTTTAGCATCCAGACTTAACTAATTTCAAGTTTCTGACTTTGTTCCTGCAAAAAACAAAAGTTAAGTTAGTCAAAAACCAATTCATTCCCTCATTATTTCGAATTAGCCTCCAGGAATGAGGAATAGGCTAACTCATTCTTCATTTGATATTCCTCAGAGAACTTGAAGTTACTTGCAAGAAATTCCTCAGAGAACTTGAATGGATAGATGCCTTGAAATTTCAACATGACGTTAGTGATGAAGAGTATTGACATGTTGGACTTGATGTGACCTTGCTGAAGGCACATTTTCTTTCTTAGCATGATCATCCCAAACCAAGGCGCCAACTTGGAAAACCCTATGAAGGTGCCACTATCTGGAATTTCTTCCAAGGTGTTAAAACTTGACATCTTTTCTTCTCTAGGTACTATCTCCTTCAAGGCGCTCCTTAAAATCATTGGAAGTGCTCAGGACTTACCTTAGTTTGATCTTAAGGCTATCCTTCCTCTAAGCACTCTCTTCAACTCCATCACTGAAGGCCCTCTGTAAGTTTGGGCGCATTTCATCCCAAGGTGCTTCAACATCATCCAAGGCGCAAATTCACTCTCCAAGACAAGGTGCAAAAAACCCTATCCTAAGGCGATCAAATCTTGCTTCTAGACCTAGGCGCACAAACATGAGATTGTGACTTCAATCATCATTCTTGGTTAAGGCACACAAACTCTCATTCAAGGCACATATCTTTCTCCAACAAGGCGCATATATTCCTCCAACAAGGCGCATATTCAACTCTAGGGTGCTCTATCTTGGATTAAATCAGGGTATCTACTCAACAAGGCACTCCAAACCATACCAAGGTGCTAAAACACTTAATGCAAGTTCTTCAAGTGCTTATCCAACTTGATTCCTCCAACACAGGGTGCTCAATCTACTTTCTCAAACTTTCAACTCAAATCCTCACCTTATATTCTCCAAGGCAAAAAGGTGCAATTTGATTGAGGGCGCTAAAACTCTTAGGCGCACTTATCTCCTTGAACTTACCTCTCTTCTTCCCTAGGCACCAGAAACACCTCTTTATCTCAACTAGGCACTTATCTTCTCTAGGCGCACATGGTCTTCAAGGCGCATTTCATTCATCAAGGCACCTATCTCTAACAATCTCAACACTCAAAGGGACTCAAAACTCATCTAGACACCATCACTTCCCTAAAGGCGCAAAATTGGTGTAGATACATTCCATTTATTAAGGATCATTCTGGCGCCCAAATCTTGTCAAAGCAAAGGATCAATAGGTTCTCTCTAAGGTGCACTCCAGGGTTTGATCTTGCAAGACTTCTCACGTCAAAATTTTGACCAAGACACTCAAGGCACTAGTCTTTATCATCTAACCCTACAGTGCACTTACTCATTATGATATACTCCTCAACTTTGTATTCAACCTTGCCCAAGGCGCATATTCACTATAAGGCATTCTCACTTTGTCAAGGCTCAGAGGGCTTCAACTTGCTAAAGGGTAGAGGTCTAGGCGCATATCTGACTTGAAGCTCAAGACGCTCCAACCCTCTTGCTCTAGAATTCCTTCTAGGCACTAAGTGACTTCTCCAATTCCTTGAAAACATTTGAAGTGTTTTACCTTCTCAAGGTGCTCCTTCGAACTTGACTCCAAGGTGTTATAATCTCAAAGGTGCTGACATCATCTCAACCAAAAGCGCTCAATGATTCATCCCATATCTAGGTGCTAAAACACTTAATCAACCAAGTCATTCAAGGCGCCATTCAGTAAAATCATCTTCCATGATATTCCTATCAAGGTGCATATCACTTCTCTCATGGGCTTTAGGTGCTCAGTTGAGTGTTTCAATACTACTTAGGTGCCAAATTCATTTTAATGCACCAAACACAAAGAGCTTTCAAACACTGGGCGCTCACAAAGAGTCTTCCAACCTTGGGCGCTAAATTAGGTCTTTGCAACTATCCAAGGCGCATATCTTCGTTTGAACAACTTATGGTGCCAAGACAACTTCTCATTAGGGCGCTCAAAACAATTGTGTTTACATTTGAAGTGCTTTACCTTCTTAAGGTGCTCCAGACTAACTTGACTCCAAGGCGCTCCATCATCATCCTTAAGGCGCTAAAAACATCATCTCCACTCTAGGCAAAAACATCATCCAACTCCTTAAGGCACTTCACTATCAAAGTCTGAAGGCGCTCTACCTAGACCTTTCCCCTAGGTGCCAGAACTCCTAAGCGCTCACCAGATAACTCTCTTCTTCAAGGCGCAAATCTTCCTATACTATGATTGCCTCTGAAACGCCGATTAACGTGATGTGAGGGTGCAAAGGCTACTCCAATCCTCAGTGAGTGCCTAGTTTAAACAAGGAGAAATAAAGCATTCAAAACTATCCAAACGATCATCCCCTTCCTAATGTCTTCACTGCTCCGGAAAACCTTGGCCAAAATGACACATAACAACTCCTGTGCAAAGCACCTGAGCAAGAAAAGAGGGGGTCCCCAATCTGATGGGGTGATGTGTGATTTGGGCACATGTGTGATTTGGTCAAAAACAGGCACCTAGAGTGAATAGGCTTTCATCCTGACTTAATACACTGCCTAGAGTGGATATTAGTGCCTTCGTATGGTTTGGAGCGCCTTTAGCTGTGCCTTGAGGAGATTTTCTTACATCTTAAAGGAGGTTCTAACACCTTGCCCCCTTTGGTATCTAGCGCCCTAGTGGCTTTAACTTAACGCCTTTGGAGTCCAAAATGCGCCTTTGAAAGTTGAAGTGAACCTTGATAATTGGAGTCTTCATAATGAGCGCCTAGGTCTTGTTGAGTAGAATACCCCACAATGTGCGCCTAGGTCTTTAAGAAGAGTAATGATACTTGAGATAGAGCACCTTGAGGAGGTAGTTGAGCGCCCTGGATTGAATAATTGGAGTTCAAGGAAGGTTTGAGCACCCAAGGCATATGGCTAGATAAGTTGTAGAAAAGACCACTTTTGGCACCTTAAAAGTTTGAATGCTTGGGGAGTTTTTGCAAAGATCTAGTTTGTGCATCTTGTAATGAGGAGTTCATGTAAGTTTGGAATGAGTGCCTTGAATAAGTGTAAACTAGCCTAGAGAAGGGTATGTGCGCCTTGAGCGCCTTGAGCATTCCAAAGATAACTGTGTGCCTAGAACAATATGAGCACTCATGATGATGATTAACGCCCTGATGAGACTATGAGCACCTTGTTCAGGAGATACCTTGTTTGATCATAAAATGCACCTTGAGTCTTGAAGGTTTTGAGTGCCTAGGTGATTTAGATGTTGGGATGTTGGTATGCGCCCAAGATTGAGGTAAGTGAGCGCTTGTAATGGAGGAGAGCAATGAGATGGAATGTCTTGTAGAGATTGGCGCCCAGAGACCCATTTTTGCGCCTTTGATGATGACCATTTTTGCATAAGAGTTTAGTGCCTTAGAGTTGTAAACTTTCTCTTTGGGCACCCCTGAGTGAATGTTGGTGCCTTGGACAACTAAATATGCCTTTGATGGAGTGGAGCCCAGAAGGGGAGTAGGAGGAAACCCAATCTTCAAGATTCATCAAGCTTCAAAGTTTAGGTCAGAGGTTATCCACTTTATCCAAGGAAGGTGTTATCATCTACACTCCAAGAAGGTAATGTCAAAGGCCATCACGAAGGATCA
The DNA here is from genome assembly GCA_027924645.1 of Cunninghamia lanceolata. Taxonomy (NCBI): domain Eukaryota; kingdom Viridiplantae; phylum Streptophyta; class Pinopsida; order Cupressales; family Cupressaceae; genus Cunninghamia; species Cunninghamia lanceolata. The sequence continues at coordinate 1,015,040 of BSBN01001299.1, forward strand.
CTTCATCAACTTCAAGTCCTTCAAGTTCAAGTCCTTTCACCTAGCAAGTCCAAGAGAGATTTCTACTCTGATTCATGAAGTAAGCTTATATCATCCTTATCTACTCTGCAAGAAGAAGAAACATTACAAAGTCAATCAAATGAGTTACAAGTACCATACATCCAATTGCAAGGAGTGAACCACCTTAAGGAAAAATAGTTCTCTTGAAGTTACTTGAAATGTCAAAAGGTTTAGCGCCTCCAAGTGATGCAGAGGCATCCACACTATAACCTTCGCATATAGCATGAATGTCTGCAGTCCAACCTCATCATCATCATCTTCGCCATCATCATCATATTTCCTAAAACCACCAACAGCATCATCATGTTTCGCGTTACACAGTCAGCATCATCATATTTCGGACGATCACAATCATCCTCCTGCCGACCACTGTTCACCTCCTCCGCCTTCCTTCTAACATCATCATCATGATGTTCAGCGGGCGCAAACATCCTCCTGTTACACTGTTCATCGGGCTCCAAACACTATCGGCATCATCATGACCTTGAACATTCTCTTCGTCAGCAGGATATCAAATATCCGGTTGCTCCAAATATCCTGATGACGATCACCTTCAGCACCTTCCCTTCGATGCTCCGCTAGCCGACGACACAAACAACAACATCATGATCTGCTTTATCCGGTCCTCTCGAAACCTCCTGATGATGTTAATACAACCTTCTGCCGATACCTTAGCACTTAACGACGGCAGGATAGACTCGCATAGGGGGGATATCTCAATATCCTGATGACGATGACGTCATATCCTGATGACGATGACGTCACCCAATATCCTGATGACCTCTTCAACACTTAGCCAAAAAAACCCGAACTTTCTCTTCCGCATCTACTCGCGATACGCGGATGTTTGGCACTCCCAATATGATGATCCTAATGCCGATACATGCACTTAGTCTATGTCCGACCTAAAACATCTTGATGCACTCGCAACATGAAAACTCCAACAGTTTCATGACCCGATCTTCTACCTGATGCCGATGCACTCCTCCTCGGCTCCTCCAGATGACGATGATCACCCTGACGCACTTGCACTTCATGCAATCGACAACATCATGCTCTCCTCCACTTATCCAGATGATGATGTCCCACACGACTGCTTGCAAGATATTTGCAGAAATATCCTGATGATGCCATTTTCACGAACTTCTTCACTAAGTGAAATTTCACTTCGCCGATCCTCCAGGGATAACCTGATCCAGTCTTAGGGTGATCTTCCAACTCAAACTTCTCAACTTGACCTAGCACATGAGGATGCTAGGCTTCTCAACATCTGTCGACCGTGATCCTGCACACCTGCATGCAAACGGAAAACAAACTAACTACTAACCTACTGTACATTGCCATTCCACCGATCAGATGAGTCAACCGGTGGAATGGATCAGGAAATCCATGAAACCACTCAAACCAGCAGATCGATTACACCAAGGAGATCAAACAGGAAACGAAACAGGATCTTTATTGATTTCACAAGATGTAATACAATATGATGTTCCTCACTCACAGTCTCACTCTCTGCAACCTAGCTCGATCGATGATATCTGTCTGTATGTATATCCAATATCGACCGATCACATGCTTATAAAGACTTTCCTACGAGTACTACTGACCCGACTCCAAGCGGCTGGGAACTCTCCAAGCGGCTGGGAGATCCAACCGAACACGCATCATGACAACTGTCTTAACAAACTAACTAAAAATAGCAAAAGCCTGGTCAGCATGATCTTATCATGATCAGCATGACCTTATTACATGCAATTGGTCTTAACAGACCTTCTTGGAAACACAAACAAGACCTATAACTACTAACTGCCTTATCAGGACCAGCTGTTAGGTAGGTGCTCTTGCACCATACTCCCCAACAGAAAAGAACTCATGTCCCATGAGTTTAGTATGTGGAAGTCTTCCACCTCTACACTTTGCCTGTACAATAGTCTGACCTGCTCCAGCTTTATCTGCTGCTGTCTCTTGGCTTCTCCAAGACTTCTGAACTGTAACTTGCTTTCTGGCAAGTAACTCCTCATGCCTGTTGATGTAGGCCTTTTTCTCACATACCCTGTGTTTGTCAGGTTGTCTGACCAGAACCTCTGTCTGAACTGCCTCTTGAACTTCTGAAATGTTCAACTCTATCTTCCTGTCAATCTTTATAGGACAAGCAATAGTCCCAACTATGACAACATCCTTGTCATACTTCTCAACTGATGGTTGGTTGCACCCCTGTTTCTGAATCAGCTGCTGACCTCTGTCAGTCACAACTGAAACTGTCTTCAACTTGTTGTCTGTAACAACTCCTTTCCCTGCAGTATCCTGAACTGCTTGTATGCCTGCTCCTCTAGGCATCTGCACAAATTCCTTCTTTCCCATTAAAATGATTTGGGCTGCCTTCTGTACTGCAGCTTTTGCCTGCAATGGCATCAACTTAATAGTCTTCCCATCCTTCATGATGGTATAGGTATTAGCATACCCATCATACAGTACCCTTCTGTCAAATTGCCATGGTCTACCCAGCAGTAGGTGACAACATTTCATAGGCAATATGTCACACAAAATTTTATCATGATATGGTCCAATCTGGAAATCCACATATGCCTGTTCAGAGACAAAAAGTGATTGACTATCACTCACCCAAGATGTCTTGTAAGGGTGTGGGTGTGGAATCCTTTCCAGCTTCAGTTTATCCACCATTTCCTGGGATACCATGTTGTCTATTGAACCAGTATCAATGACAACTTTACATACTTTACCTTTGCTCTTGCATGTGGTCTTGAAAAGAGCTCTTCTTTGCATCAGATCCTTTGATGCCTGCAAACTAATTCTCCTTAACATCAATGATTCTCCACTCTCTGGATATCCATAATTCTCAGGACCTCTGTTTGAACTCTGTGCACTTTCTTCTACTTTCTCTTCTTGCACAAGTTGTACCCTCTTGTCACTTGTTCTATCATTTCTGGATGATGAACCTTTGTTTTCTGGACATTTGAAAGATGGATGACCAAACTCTCCACAGGTGTAACACTTTCCTGAAAATGTAGTAGAACCTCTACCACCTCCAAATCTTCCTCTATTACCTTTCCATCCACCTCTGAAATCAGATTGTCCCTGTCCTTTACCAGTGTCTTCTTGACCCTCAATGGTTTGCTTTTGTGTAGGGGCTGCTCCTCTTCCCCTATTGTTTCCTCTTCCTCTCATGGACTTATCATGTCCTCTATTCATCTTTTCTTCAATCCTAATTGCCATTTGATAACAATCTTCCACATTCTTAGGGTTAGCTAACACCAACTCATCCTGTATGTTAAATCTCAAACCAGCCAAGTACCTAGCCACCTTTTCTACCTCATTCTCATGATGACCAGATCTCATACTCAACAGATAAAATTCCTCAGTATATGCTTTCACATCCCTGTCTTTCTGCTTCAAAAATTGCAGCTTCTTAAACATCTGGATTTCATAATCCCTTGGCAAGAATTTACCCTTGATCCTTGCTACCATCTTATCCCATGAAGTGATCTTAGACTTCCCTTGTTTCCTTCTCTCGGATTGTACATAATCCCACCATACCAAAGCATGACCTCCTAGCTTGGTTTTTGCAATCTTTACCTTCTGATCCTCAGCAACATCTTCACATTCAAAGTGATTATCAAGTGCAGCAATCCAATCCAACAACTCATCTTCATTCAAGCTTCCAGTATACTTGGTAACATCAACCTTTACCTTAGGTTTTTCACTCTGCACTGCCTTTAACAGTTTTGCCAATCTCTGGTCTTCAGCATCCAGATCTTCAGCTACCTCTTCATACTCTTCAACAGTATCTTCTTCTTCTTCAGACTCACTGTCTTCCACTTCCCTCTTTTTGTTCTTTTCCAGGGCTGTCAGCCTGGCTTGAAGTGCTTCAGCAAGCTCCTTCATCTTCCTCATCTCTCTAGCATGTTTCTCCTTCATTTCCTGCAGTTCCCTTGTAGTACCATTACCTTTTGGAGGCATTTTGTCAACCTCTCAATCAACACACAACACAATCAACTCTACCTCTGCCCTTTCGGTGACAGAATCAACACACACCAGCCCAAACCTTTTGCTGAGCTCTGATACCACTATGATGCAGAGGCATCCACACTATAACCTTCGCATATAGCATGAATGTCTGCAGTCCAACCTCATCATCATCATCTTCGCCATCATCATCATATTTCCTAAAACCACCAACAGCATCATCATGTTTCGCGTTACACAGTCAGCATCATCATATTTCGGACGATCACAATCATCCTCCTGCCGACCACTGTTCACCTCCTCCGCCTTCCTTCTAACATCATCATCATGATGTTCAGCGGGCGCAAACATCCTCCTGTTGCACTGTTCATCGGGCTCCAAACACTATCGGCATCATCATGACCTTCAACATTCTCTTCGTCAGCAGGATATCAAATATCCGGTTGCTCCAAATATCCTGATGACGATCACCTTTAGCACCTTCCCTTCGATGCTCCGCTAGCCGACGACACAAACAACAGCATCATGATCTGCTTTATCCGGTCCTCTCGAAACCTCCTGATGATGTTAATACAACCTTCTGCCGATACCTTAGCACTTAACGACGGCAGGATAGACTCGCATAGGGGGGATATCTCAATATCCTGATGACGATGACGTCACCCAATATCCTGATGACCTCTTCAACACTTAGCCAAAAAAACCCGAACTTTCTCTTCCGCATCTACTCGCGATACGCGGATGTTTGGCACTCCCAATATGATGATCCTGATGCCGATACATGCACTTAGTCTATGTCCGACCTAAAACATCCTGATGCACTCGCAACATGAAAACTCCAACAGTTTCATGACCCGATCTTCTACCTGATGCCGATGCACTCCTCCTCGGCTCCTCCAGATGACGATGATCACCCTGACGCACTTGCACTTCATGCAATCGACAACATCATGCTCTCCTCCACTTATCCGGATGATGATGTCCCACGCGACTGCCTGCAGGATATTTGCAGAAATATCCTGATGATGCCGTTTTCACGAACTTCTTCACTTAGCAAAATTTCACTTCACCGATCCTCCAGGGATGACCCGATCCAATCTTAGGGTGATCTTCCAACTCAAACTTCTCAACTTGACCTAGCACATGAGGATGCTAGGCTTCTCAACATCTGTCGACTGCGATCCTGCACACCTGCATGCAAACGGAAAACAAACTAACTACTAACCTACTGTACATTGCCATTCCACCGATCAGATGAGTCAACCGGTGGAATGGATCAGGAAATCCATGAAACCACTCAAACCAGCAGATCGATTACACCAAGGAGATCAAACAGGAAACAAAATAGGATCTTTATTGATTTCACAAGATGTAATACAATATGATGTTCCTCACTCACAGTCTCACTCTCTGCAACCTAGCTCGATCGATGATATCTGTCTGTATGTATATCCAATATCGACCGATCACATGCTTATAAAGACTTTCCTACGAGTACTACTGACCCGACTCCAAGCGGCTGGGAACTCTCCAAGCGGCTGGGAGATCCAACCGAACACGCATCATGACAACTGTCTTAACAAACTAACTAAAAATAGCAAAAGCCTGGTCAGCATGATCTTATCATGATTAGCATGACCTTATTACATGCAATTGGTCTTAACAGACCTTCTTGGAAACACAAACAAGACCTATAACTACTAACTGCCTTATCAGGACCAGCTGTTAGGTAGGTGCTCTTGCACCACCAAGTAAGGTCAGAGGTGAGGTTAGAGGTGAAATGCGCCTTTGGACCATTCTGACACCTTGGATGAAGAACCTATATCTTGAGCCCAAGAGGTAAAATTTGTGCCTTAGTGGATTTGGAGAGTTACAGAGATTAGAGAAAAGTGCCTTGAAGACAGAGTTGTTCAAGGCGCATGTGTGATTTGGTCAAAAACAGGTGCCTAGAGTGAATAGGCTTTCATCCTGACTTAACACACTGCCTCCTTCTGATGATTTTTGGGGCAGCAAAAAACCTTTCACCACAGGCAAATACCTCAGAGCTATAAAAAATTGAGAGAGGTTATTGTAGAGGCACTCTACATGATCCCGTTGCCTTAGACAGAATGTTTTTAAGTGACATGGTTTTCGAGTAACATCTCGTCAAAGATTGCTGCCTTTTTGCACTTTGGACTCTTCAGGGATATCGTCGGTACAATGTAGCTCCGACTGTTTCGACATGTTTGGGTGAAAAATAGGACCATGCCTAGCATAAATGTACCCATTCGGACGCGTTGGAACAATCAGTTTGGTCGCATCAGGAGTAGGACGAAAGTTACACCCCTTTGCAACTTTACACTGCCTCCTTCTGACGATTTTTGGGGCAACAGAAAACCTTTCACCACGGGAAAATGCCTCAGAGCTATAAAAAATTGAGAGAGGTTATTGTAGAGGCACTCTACGTGATCACGTTGCCTCAAACAGAATGTTTCTAAGTGGCATGATTTTCGAGTAACATCTCGTCAAAGATTGCTGCCTTTTTGCACTTTGGACTCTTTAGGGATATCATCGGTACAATGTAGCTCCGACTGTTTCGACATGTTTGGGTGAGAAATAGGACCATGCCTAGCATAAATGTACCCATTCAGACGCGTTGGAACAGTCAGTTTGGTCGCATCAGGAGCAGGATGAAAGTTACACCCCTTTGCAACTTTACACTGCCTCCTTTTGACGATTTTTGGGGCAACAGAAAACCTTTCACCACGGGCAAATACCTCAGAGCTATAAAAAATTGAGAGAGGTTATTGTAGAGGCACTCTACATGATCACATTGCCTTAGACAAAATGTTTCTAAGTGACACAATTTTTGAGTAACATCTCGTCAAAGATTGCTGCCTTTTTGCACTTTGGACTCTTCAGGGATATTGTCGGTACAATGTAGCTCCGACTGTTTCGACATGTTTGGGTGAGAAATAGGACCATGCCTAGCATAAATGTACCCATTCGGATGCGTTGGAATAGTCAGTTTGGTCACATTAGGAGCAGGACGAAAGTTACACCCCTTTGCAACTTTACACTGCCTCCTTCTGACGATTTTTGGGGCAGCAGAAAACTTTTCACCACGGGCAAATGCCTCAGAGCTATAAAAAACTAAGAGAGGTTATTGTAGAGGCACTCTACGTGATCATGTTGCCTTAGACAGAATGTTTCTAAGTGACACGATTTTTGAGTAACATCTTGTCAAAGATTTCTACCTTTTTGCACTTTGGACTCTTCAGGGATATCGTCGGTACAATGTAGCTCTGACTGTTTCGACATGTTTGGGTGAGAAATAGGACCATGCCTAGCATAAATGTATCCATTCAGATGCATTGGAACAGTCAGTTTGGTCACATAAGGAGCAGGACGAAAGTTACACCCCTTTGCAACTTTACATTGCCTCCTTCTGACGATTTTTGGGGCAACAAAAAACCTTTCACCACAGGCAAATGCCTTAGAGCTATAAAAAATTGAGAGAGGTTATTGTAGAGGCACTCTACATGATCACGTTGCCTTAGATGGAATGTTTCTAAGTGACACGGTTTTTTAGTAACATCTCGTCAAAGATTGCTACCTTTTTGCACTTTGGACTCTTCAGGGATATCGTCAGTACAATGTAGCTCCGACTATTTTGACATGTTTGGGTGAGAAATAGGACCATGCCTAGCATAAATGTACCCATTCAGACACGTTGGAATAGTCAGTTTGGTCGCATTAGGAGCAGGACGAAAGTTACACCCCTTTGCAACTTTACACTGCCTCCTTCTGACGATTTTTGGGGCAACAGAAAACCTTTCACCACGGGCAAATGCCTCAGAGCTATAAAAAACCAAGAGAGGTTATTGTAGAGGCACTCTACATGATCACGTTGCCTTAGACAGAATATTTCTAAGTGACACGATTTTTGAGTAACATCTCGTCAAAGATTGCTGCCTTTTTGCACTTTGGACTCTTCAGGGATATCATCGGTACAATGTAGCTCCAACTGTTTTGACATGTTTGGGTGAGAAATAGGACCATGCCTAGCATAAATGTACCCATTCAGACGCGTTGGAATAGTCAGTTTGGTTGCATCAGGAGCAGGACAAAAGTTACACCCCTTTGCAACTTTACACTACCTCCTTCTGACGATTTTTGGAGCAGCAGAAAACCTTTCACCACGGGTAAATGCCTCAGAGCTATAAAAAATTGAGAGAGGTTATTGTAGAGGCACTCTACATGATAGTGTTGCCTTAGATGGAATGTTTCTAAGTGACACGGTTTTTGAGTAACATCTCGTCAAAGATTGCAGCCTTTTTGCACTTTGGACTCTTCAGGGATATCGTTGGTACAATGTAGCTCAGACTGTTTCGACATGTTTGGGTGAAAAATAGGACCATGACTAGCGTAAATGTACCCATCCGAATGCGTTGGAACAGTCAGTTTGGTCACATCACGAGCAGGACACCAAAAATGCAAAAGTTGCTTTGTGCAACTTGACAACATTGACACTTTTTTGTAACATGACTCAAAGACTCAAACTGACCCCAAATGACTCAAAGTGACTTAAAATCACCTTGATTATAGAGGTTGAGGCGCTCCTTATCATTCATTCATTATGAACGCCTTGGGAGAATGGTATATAAGTCATCATCATGATTGGGCGCCCTGGATCCAGAGTGTTGGAGAGATCATCAAATGGTGTCTAGTAGGGTGAGTTATGAGTTTGGTCGCATCAGGAGCAGGACACCAAAAATGCATAACATGATGATGTAAAAATGTGTACATATGTGTAAAAATGCAGGAGGAAATAAAAAAAGACAAACCTTACAAATTAATGTGCATACTTACAACTCAATGTAACATAACTTTACAAAATCAATGTGAATACTTACAAATTAATCCAATGAACCATCTGGATCTGCTCTACTCTTTATTGTGTCAAGTATTGCTTCATGGTCAGACTCACGCACCTTCCACAATATTTTATTCAAAGGTCTACCCCGATACTTTATCAAATGAACATTGGATGCCACGACAAGGTTCGAGTGATGAAGAATCTTTCGATGTATGTCAAAGTCCTGAAATAGCCAAATATTAACACTCTTATGTGGGTACCTTCTAAGCCATGTTCCAGTAATAACCACTGATCCTGTAGGGTATTCGATGTTTTCTCCATGTGTAACAGGGGCCTCCAATTTCTTTTTGGCCTCAACACAACGACATAAGTAATAATCTGTTCCCTCTTCATTATCTTCATCTGCAATAACTGCATATACGTTTCCTACATTGATATGTGTAGCAAATTAGATGAAATTAGTCAACATTACAAAAACACTACAAAGTAAGATGACATTACCTAGTTGAACTAGATGAAATTAGATGCATATACGTGCCCTATATTACCTAGTTGAACTAAATCTGATATGTGGTCAAAGTCAACTGACGATTCCATCTGTGTTAGTTCCAGTGCCGTCGGGGGTCGATACGTGTCAAGTGGGCTAAGATAACTTAACTGCCATTCGTCAACCCACTCCTTTGACTCACACTCATCCCAGACTTGAATTGTACAGGAAGAACAAAAGCATGACATCTTTCGTGTATGGATACTCCATGAACTTGCAATTGAGCTTCTAAAAGAGTGCATCTCATTTGATCCTGTCAGTGTACAACAATCCTCATATGGTGCAATGTTAGTATCATCTATCAACCAAAAAAATCTACGAACTAAAGACTTACCTTCATTACCTGGACCCATGGAAGCATTACACCACTCGACAATCGAGTTTGCATCTGTCAACTTTGCATTGTCTTTATACTTTAACTCTTCTCGTGCTATGGCTCTTTTGATACATGCTCCTGCACCATCATGCTCCCCCTTTCCATGCCCGGCCTCACAAAAGTTCCACATATGTTGAATACCTGTAAAATTATGCCTCCTACTCAGCCAATAGAAATTTCGTGAGTTCTTGAATTGTGATGCACAATTATCTGACCATATGATATGTTGACTGAACGATATGCCCCTTCTAGCCAAATCATTGTAGAACACCTGAAAGCAACCTTGCATGAACTCCGTAGAATGCGTGCGATCATCACTAATATAGAAATTATACTCCCTTATGATCTTTCTGTCATCCTTTGTACTATCATTCGCATGAATGAATGTGATGTGCACAAATATAGAAACATGTGTGGAGTTTTAATATTGTGATTGCACCTCACGCTGTGGCTGTAGACTATAGTTCTCTGCAAAGTTGATGACTAAAACAATGCTACCAACCGGAAATGTGTCCTTGCATAACTTGAATTGCAAGTCCAACCATCAAGCTCTATGGGCATGTCTTGCATACTCATACACTATGCTGTCACGAAATATAGGCATAAACTGATACACTGGAATCTTTTCAATAACTAATTCACACCTCTTTGCTTCTTTACCATCTTTTGTATTGTATGCCACTATTTTATACTTGCCAAACTCTACTAGTTCATTTCCAACCACATGTGTTATTTCCATATGTTCACATATTGGCAAATGTTGCAAGCCACCGCAACGATGACATGTGCCATCCAAGCATAATTTCTTGTAGAATATTTGACCTTCCTCTCTTTCACATAAAATTCTTGATATGAAGTCTCTTGAAGATGTTGGTGGGGCACATATGGCACAACCCTGCAAATCATTGTTAGTATGCATATCTAAACATATAGACCTATAAGCATCAAAATGGTTAGAAAATTCAATATGTAATCTACAACAACAAGTAGTGCGTGTGTGATTTATCTTAACATAGAAAAGTTTTAGCATTTCAAAATATCTTTGACAAATTTTAATTTGAGGATACTTCTCTAGAAATTTACCATAAAACTGTGTTTGAGTCTCATCCAAAAAATGCTTTGGATGTGGCTCGCAGTTCTGACTACCAATTCTCCTTCTTACCACATCCCTTTGATTCAGAGATACCCTTGTGTAATTCTTCCAAAAGTCTTCAATTAGTGATCTCAATGCTTCAACAATTGGTTTATCTTTTTGTGGTAGTCTCCCCGAGAACGCCCATAATTCATTGGCATTAGTGTCCTCAATTCTTTGGCGTCTTCTAATGGCTCTTGATAAAGTTTTCCTATTAATTCTCAATTCTTGACTTGTCTTTCTAATGAGATGAGCTTTCCTCGTTTGACTACTTACTATAGTTGATGTAATCACACGCCATGTTGCATTACTATCTTTTGTGTGTGAGGTGTTACCCACACTCTCATATGCACTCATTAGATTCTTGACAATAGATTTTTCACTTGAAGCCTCTGATGTTCTCAACCCAAGAATCTTCATGATAGACCTATACTTTATACTTCACATCATTTCAACGAATAGTTGACATCTTGCAGTCTCATTTAACTTTTCAAAGAACAATCTCCAAATCTTATTAGCATATCTTCTACAAGTGCGTTTTGGAATCTTACCTTCCATTGGCTGCAAAATATTCTCATCAATATCAATCAAATACTTTGGCTTTCTATGCAAAATTCTAGGTGGTGTCAAGTTAGGTAAATTCATCTCAACATTAGGAATTTCATCAATATTTAAATGAGATGGGTTAGATGGCATACCTTCGATCGAAGATGGAATAGATGGCATACCTTGAGGTTGAGGTGGGAATGATGGCGTACCTCCTTCATCACATGTGAGTGATGATGTACTCTCAACTTGAGATGTGGTAGATGGTGTCCCTACATGTTGACTTGCGGTAAAGGATGTGTCTCCAACTATGGTATTCAAATCTCTCGTACCACGAAGTTTTTGCATTCGTTCTCATTGTGCCACCAATACCATATCTCTTTGTGATGGTTGTGGTTCCTCTTCAATTGGTATGTCTTCATTTATCGTGTCCAATTTCCTCTTCTCACGAAGTTCCCTCATAGCCATTGCTTTCTTTGCATTCTTAGCTTCTATCTCTTCCTGTGTTGGTTTAATTCTTGATCATTTCCTCGGCATGACGGAGAATTTGTCTATAGCATGATAAAGAGACCAATATTAGTTCCTAAGAAATGAATACATGATAATAGTGGGATTGTATTTTTTTTATGTTGTAAGGATTTATTCTTGTATAGTTTGACATCATGGTATGAACTAGGGTTTGTTTATTACACATAATTATTAAAGAGCCCAAGTGTAGAAAATATACATGGCATCATGTGAGATTGTAGGTTGCCTTCTCGATTGGGAATATGTCTATTTTAAACATGTATGATAAAGCATGATAAAGTAATTCAATCCGAAATAAGGAAAATGTAAAGAACATGCATGTAAAGACTTGACATACCTAAAAAATAAAGATTTGAATGGAGAGAGTACCCAATTATGTAGTGTTTTTATCTTCTTGCATCAAACTCCTCAACAATTTGAGTTTTTCACCACTTGCTTCCTTTTCAATGTTAAATTCTTAAAATTGAATCACAATTAACATTGCAATACTACAAAAATTGAAATTTGAATAGATATATATCAAACTTGGTTTGAAAACTATGTTATTTCCTCCTTCTCAAGTTGGCAAAGCAGAAAAGGTGGTGGAAAGATCATGCAAAGGTGGTACAATGTGTCAAATGTGTGTGTGAACTTCCCAATAGCATGAAAGCACTTCTTTTTTGTCAGAGCACGCGCAGAATCAGTAAGAAAACAGAGCATGTGGGCCTAGATCACGTGGGTAACCACTTTTTTACCATTTCAGAAGAAATAAAAAATGCGAGCGCGTTATAACGCGCTCGCGCTATAACGCGCTCACGTTTTGTCCTGCTATAGATCCCTAATCCCTAAACCCTCAACTCTAATCCCTTAACCCTCAACCCTCAATGTCAAATCCTAATCCCTCAACCCTATCCCTAAACCCTCAACCCTCAATGTCAAATCCTAATCCCTCAACCCTCAACATCAAATCCTAATCCCTCAACGTCAAATCCTAATCTGTCAACCATCCAACCCTATCCCTAATCCTTACAACCCTCAACCCTTAACTCTGATCCATCAACCCTCAACACTATACCTTAAACCCTAATCCCTTCAACCTCAACCCTATCCCTAAACCCTTGACCCTCGAACCTCAGCCCTCGACGTCAAACCCTAATCCCTCAACCCTTAACTCTAATCCCTCATCTCTCAACCCTAACCCTAAACCCTCAACCCTCCACATCAAACCCTAATCCCTCAACCCTCAACCCTAATCTGTCATCCGTCATCCCTCAACTCTAATCCCTCATCCTAAACCCTAAACGCTATCCCTATTCCTAGAACCTCAACAGGCTCGATACTATACCTTAAACCCTAATCCCTCTACCATCGACACTCTTATTTAACCCTAATCCCTTGACCATTAACCCTATCCCTCAACCTCAACCCTTGACCCTCAACCCTCAACTCTCAACATTAAACCCTAATTCATCAACCCTAAACCCTAATCCCTCAAACCTAAACCCTATCCCTAAACCATCAACCCTCAACACTATACCTTAAACCCTAATCCCTCAACCCTCAACCCTAAACCTTATCCCTAAACCCTAATCCCTCAACCCTAATCCCTCATCCCTAAACCATAATCCCTCAACCCTCAACCCTAATCCCTCATCCCTCAACTCTAATCCCTCATCCCTAAACCCTAAATGCTATCCCTATTCCTAAACCCTCAACAGACTCGATACTATACCTTAAACTCTAATCCCTTATCCCTAAACCCTCCAACCCTATCCCTAATCCTTATACCCTCCACACTCTACTTTAACCCTAATTCCTCGACCCTCAACCCTATCCCTAAACCCTTGACCCTCGAACCTCAACCCTCAACCCTCAACATCAAACCATAATCCCTCAACCCTTAACTTTGATCCCTCGACCTTCAACCCTAATCCTAAACCCTAAACCCTCAATGCCAAATTCTAATCCCTCAACCCTTCACTCTAATCCCTCAACCTTAAACCCTATCCCTAAATCCTCAACACTATACCTTAAACCCTAATCCCTCAACCCTAACCCTAAACCTTGTCCCTAAACCCTAATCCCTCAACCCTCAACCCTAATCTGTCATCCATCATCCCTCAACTCTAATCCCTCATTCCTAAACCCTAAATGCTATCCCTATTCCTAGACCCTCAACAGGCTTGATACTATACCTTAAACCCTAATCCCTCTACCATCGACACTCTTATTTAACCCTAATCCCTTGACCATTAACCCTATCCCTCAACCTCAACCCTCAACCCTCAACTCTCAACATTAAACCCTAATTCATCAACCCTAAACCCTAATCCCTCAAACCTAAACCCTATCCCTAAACCATCAACCCTCAACACTATACCTTAAACCCTAATCCCTCAACCCTCAACCCTAAACCTTATCCCTAAACCCTAATCCCTCAACCCTCAACCCTAATCCCTCATCCCTCAACTCTAATCCCTCATCCCTAAACCCTAAATGCTATCCCTATTCCTAAACCCTCAATAGACTCGATACTATACCTTAAACTCTAATCCCTTATCCCTAAACCCTCCAACCCTATCCATAATCCTTATACCCTCCACACTCTACTGTAATCCTAATTCCTCGACCCTCAACCCTATCCCTAAACCCTTGACCCTCGAACCTCAACCCTCAACCCTTAACTCTAATCCCTCAAACTTTAACCCTGATCCTAAACCCTAAACCCTCAACACCAAATTCTAATCCCTCAACCCTTCACTCTAATCCCTCAACCCTAAACCCTATCCCTAAACCCTCAACACTATACGTTAAACCCTAATCCCTTAACCCTAACCCTAAACCTTGTCCCTAAACCCTAATCCCTCAACCCTCAACCCTAATCTGTCATCCGTCATCCCTCAACTCTAATCCCTCATTCCTAAACCCTAAACGCTATCCCTATTCCTAGACCCTCAACAGGCTCGATACTATACCTTAAACCCTAATCCCTCTACCATCGACACTCTTATTTAACCCTAATCCCTTGACCATTAACCCTATCCCTCAACCTCAACCCTCAACCCTCAACTCTCAACATTAAACCCTAATTCATCAACCCTAAACCCTAATCCCTCAAACCTAAACCCTATCCCTAAACCATCAACCCTCAACACTATACCTTAAACCCTAATCCCTCAACCCTTAACCCTAAACCTTATCCCTAAACCCTAATCCCTCAACCCTCAACCCTAATCCCTCATCCCTCAACTCTAATCCCTCATCCCTAAACCCTAAATGCTATCCCTATTCCTAAACCCTCAACAGACTTGATACTATACCTTAAACTCTAATCCCTTATCCCTAAACCCTCCAACCCTATCCCTAATCCTTATACCCTCCACACTCTACTGTAATCCTAATTCCTCGACCCTCAACCCTATCCCTAAACCCTTGACCCTCGAACCTCAACCCTCAACCCTCAACATCAAACCCTAATCCCTCAACCCTTAACTCTGATCCCTCAACCTTCAACCCTGATCCTAAACCCTAAACCCTCAATGCCAAATTCTAATCCCTCAACCCTTCACTCTAATCCCTCAACCCTAAACCCTATCCCTAAACCCTCAACACTATACCTTAAACCCTAATCCCTCAACCCTAACCCTAAACCTTGTCCCTAAACCCTAATCCCTCAACCCTCAACCCTAATCTGTCATCCGTCATCCCTCAACTCTAATCCCTCATTCCTAAACACTAAACGCTATCCCTATTCCTAGACCCTCAACAGGCTCGATACTATACCTTAAACCCTAATCCCTCTACCATCGACACTCTTATTTAACCCTAATCCCTTGACCATTAACCCTATCCCTCAACCTCAACCCTTAACCCTCAACCCTCTCACTCTCAACATTAAACCCTAATTCATCAACCCTAAACCCTAATCCCTCAAACCTAAACCCTATCCCTAAACCATCAACCCTCAACACTATACCTTAAACCCTAATCCGTCAACCCTCAACCCTAAACCTTATCCCTAAACCCTAATCCCTCAACCCTCAACCCTAATCCCTCATCCCTCAACTCTAATCCCTCATCCCTAAACCCTAAATGCTATCCCTATTCCTAAACCCTCAATAGACTCGATACTATACCTTAAACTCTAATCCCTTATCCCTAAACCCTCCAACCCTATCCCTAATCCTTATACCCTCCACACTCTCCTATAATCCTAATTCCTCGACCCTCAACCCTATCCCTAAACCCTTGACCCTCGAACCTCAAACCTCAACCCTCAACATCAAACCATAATCCCTCAACCCTTAACTCTGATCCCTGAACCTTTAACCATAATCCTAAACCCTAAACCCTCAACGCCAAATTCTAATCCCTCAACCCTTCACTCTAATCCCTCAACCCTAAACCCTATCCCTAAAGCCTCAACACTATACCTTAAACCCTAATCCCTCAACCCTAACCCTAAACCTTGTCCCTAAACCCTAATCCCTCAACCCTCAACCCTAATCTGTCATCCGTCATCCCTCAACTCTAATCCCTCATTCCTAAACCCTAAACGCTATCCCTATTCCTAGACCCTCAACAGGCTCGATACTATACCTTAAACCCTAATCCCTCTACCATCGACACTCTTATTTAACCCTAATCCCTTGACCATTAACCCTATCCCTCAACCTCAACCCTCAACCCTCAACCCTCAACTCTCAACATTAAACCCTAATTCATCAACCCTAAACCCTAACCTCTCAAACCTAAACCCTATCCCTAAACCATCAACCCTCAACACTATACGTTAAACCCTAATCCCTCAACCCTCAACCCTAAACCTTATCCCTAAACCCTAATCCCTCAACCCTCAACCCTAATCCCTCATCCCTCAACTCTAATCCCTCATCCCTAAACCCTAAATGCTATCCCTATTCCTAAACCCTCAACAGACTCGATACTATACCTTAAACTCTAATCCCTTATCCCTAAACCCTCCAACCCTATCCCTAATCCTTATACCCTCCACACTCTACTGTAATCCTAATTCCTCGACCCTCAACCCTATCCCTAAACCCTTGACCCTTGAACCTCAACCCTCAACCCTCAACATCAAACCCTAATCCCTCAACCCTTAACTCTGATCCCTCAACCTTCAACCCTGATCCTAAACCCTAAACCCTCAACGCCAAATTCTAATCCCTCAACCCTTCACTCTAATCCCTCAACCCTAAACCCTATCCCTAAACCCTAACCCTAAACCTTGTCCCTAAACCCTAATCCCTCAACCCTCAACCCTAATCTGTCATCCGTCATCCCTCAACTCTAATCCCTCATTCCTAAACCCTAAACGCTATCCCTATTCCTAGACCCTCAATAGGCTCGATACTATACCTTAAACCCTAATCCCTCTACCATCGACACTCTTATTTAACCCTAATCCCTTGACCATTAACCCTATCCCTCAACCTCAACCCTCAACCCTCAACCCTCAACTCTCAACATTAAACCCTAATTCATCAACCCTAAACCCTAATCCCTCAAACATAAACCCTATCCCTAAACCATCAACCCTCAACACTATACCTTAAACCCTAATCCCTCAACCCTCAACCCTAAACCTTATCCCTAAACCCTAATACCTCAACCCTCAACCCTAATCCCTCATCCCTCAACTCTAATCCCTCATCCCTAAACCCTAAATGCTATCCCTATTCCTAAACCCTCAACAGACTCGATACTATACCTTAAACTCTAATCCCTTATCCCTAAACCCACCAACCCTATCCCTAATCCTTACACCCTCCACACTCTACTTTAACCCTAATCCCTTCAACCTCAACCCTATCCCTAAACCCTGGACCCTCGAACCTCAACCCTTAACCCTCGACATCAAACCCTATTCCCTCAACCCTTAACTCTGATCCCTCATCTCTCAACCCTATCCCTAAACCCTAAACCCTCAACCCTCAACGTCAAATCCTAATCCCTCAACCCTAAACCCTATCCCTAAACCCTCAACACTATACCTTAAACCCTAATCCCTCAGCCCTCAACCCTAAACCTTATCCCTAAACCCTAATCCCTCAACCCTCAACCCTAATCTGTCATCCCCCAACTCTAATCCTTCATCCCTAAACCCTAAATGCTATCCCTATTCCTACACCCTCAACAGAATCGATACTATACCTTAAACCCTAATCCCTTATCCCTAAACCCTCCAACCCTATTCCTAATCCTTATACCCTCCACACTCTACTTTAACCCTAATTCCTCGACCCTCAACCCTATCCCTAAACCCTTGACCCTCGAACCTCAACCCTCAACCCTCAACGTCAAACCCTAATCCCTCAACCCTTAACTCTGATCCCTCAACCCTCAACACTATACCTTAAACCCTAATCTATATCCCTCAACCCTTAACCCTTAAAACTTAAACCCTATCCCTACACCCTCAACACTTGACACTATATCTCAAGCCTTAAACCCTCATCCCTAAAGCCTCAACCCTCAATCCTTAAACCTTCAACCCTAAACCCTATCCCTAATCCCTCTACCCTCGACACTCTAACCCTAACCTCGACATTAAATGCTAATCCATCAACCCTAAACCCTAATCCTAAACCCTCAACCCTCAACCCTCAACACTATACCTTAAACCCTAATCCCTCAACCCTCAACCCTAAACCTTATCCCTAAACCCTAATCCCTCAACCCTCAACCCTAATCTATCATCCCTCAACTATAATCCCTCATCCCTAATCCCTAAATCCTATCCCTATTCCTAAACTCTCAACAGACTTGATACTATACCTTAAACCCTAATCCCTTATCCCTAAACCCTCCAACCCTATCCCTAATCCTTACACCCTCCACACTCTACTTTAACCCTAATCCCTCGACCCTAAACCCTATCCCTAAACCCTTGACTGTTGAACCTCAACCCTCAACCCTTAATGTCAAACCCTAATCCCTCAACCCTTAACTTTGATCCCTCGACCCTCAATCGTAATCTGTCATCCCTCATCCCTAAACCTTAAATGCTATCGCTATTCCTAGACCCTCAACGGGCTCGATACTATACCTTAAACGCTAATCCCTTATCCGTAAACCTTCCAACTCTATCCCTTATGCCTTAACCCTCATGATTAATAGCCTTGAACATAAAAAAATTTGAGTGGGACATAACGCGAGCGCGTTATAACGCACTCGCGTTATGTCAAACATGGCAAAAGATAGACTTACGGGAAAGAAAAATGCAAGGAGAAACATAACGCGAGCGCGTTATAATGCGCTCGCGTTATTTCTTGCTTTGGGAATCCCAAGCCTTGGGCTTGGGATTTGCTTTGGATTTCCAACCCAAAGGCTTGGAGTGCCTTATGAACAGTCACAGACGTGTTTTTCTATATTCTTCAAAATTTCACATAATTTCGTTCGTGCTAACCCTCAGATTTGCACATGTTTCAAGGTTGAACAAATTGAACACATGGGTAATGTTAGGCTTTCTCTTAGCTATTTGACGATGTGATTTTTTTCACATTTTAACAATGTTAAGCCTTTCATCTTTAATTTCTTTTGTTTGTGTGTCCGTTTTTATGCAAAAACCACTGTTTGGTCTTTTTTCATCGTAAAATAACTATTCATTCAAATTTCAAAAAAATTACATATTTAGAAACTAGACTCCATTCTACAAATATTAAAAAAAAATGATTTTCAATTAGTTTTCAAAATTTATAGGGGTAGCACGGCCAAAATTCTATTTTTTAGGATGTGTCCACTTCAAAAATTAGTAAAAAATCAAATATTCATGAAAAAATTATCAGAAAAATCAGGCATAAACTACATGCTATTAGCTAATTTCTCACCAAAGCGATTTTAAAAATACCAAAAAAAAGTTGACCTTTTGAGGGAGCCACAAAACATGCTATGTTATGTTTTTTTGATAGAAACAACACCAATTTCTGTGGCTCCCTCTTTTGAACCCCTTAATCTATGCCATTTTCAAAACAAAATATTAGTTTAGAAAGTAGACTCGAAGCACTACGAACATTGTTTTGGTTGCATCTCTAAATTTTGAGTGTAACTATGCTCAATTTCTCATCCAAGGCCAGTATTTCCTGATTTCAGAAAAAAAGTGGCCACTTAAGACCCCTTTTTGGCCCCCCATCTTCTTGCACTTACCCTGCAACACTACAAAATTAAAACTTGAATAGATATATATCAAACTTGGTGTGAAAACTATCTTATTTCCTCCTTCTCAAGTTGGCAAAGCAGAAAAGGCAGTGGAAAGATCATGTAAAGGTGGTAGAATGTGTAAAATGTGCATGTGAACTTCCCAATAGCATGAAAGCACTTCTTTTTTTTTCAGAGCAGGCACATAATTAGCATGAAAACAGAGCATGTGGGCTTGGATCATGGGGGTCAACACTTTTTTACCATTTCTATAGCAGGACAAAACACGAGCGCGTTATAACGCGCTCATGTTTTGTCCTGCTATAGATTGATCCATAAATATTTGTGCCTATCTCACCTTCAATAGCACCTTTACAATATCTCACCTCTAGTTCCATTAGCTCAAGTTCTATATCTCACTTATCTCTCCCCCTCACCTCTCTACCTCTCCACTCTCTATGTCTCTTAGTTGCTCCTTGTCTACCTTAACCCTAAACCTTATCCCTAAACCCTAATCCCTCAACCCTAATCTGTCATCCCTAAACCCTAAACCCTTAACAAGCTCGATACTATACCTTAAACCCTAATCCCTTATCCCTAAACCCTCCAACCCTATCCCTAATCTTTATACCCTCGATACTCTACTTTAACCCTAATCCCTCGACCCTCAACCCTATCCCTAAACCCTCAACCCTCGAACCTCAACCCTCAATGTCAAAACCTAATCCCTCAACCCTTAACTCTAATCCCTCGACCCTCAACCCTATCTCTAAACCCTAAACCCTAAAGCCTTAACCCTCAACCCTCAATGTCAAATCCTAATCCCTCAACCCTTAACTCTAATCCCTCAACCCTAAACCCTAAACACTATCCCTATTCCTAAACCCTCAACGAGCTTGATACTATACCTTAAACCCTAATCCCTTATCCCTAAACCCTCTAACCCTATCCCTAATCCTTATACCCTCGACACTCTACTTTAACCCTAATCCCTCGACTCTCAACCCTATCCCTAAACCCTTGACCCTCAAACCTCAACCCTTAACCCTTAACTCTAATCCCTTGACTCTCAACCCTATCCGTAAACCCTCAACCCTCAACGTCAAATCCTAATCCCTCAACCCTTAACTCTAATCCCTCAACCCTAAACCCTAAACACTATCCCTATTCCTAAACCCTCAACAGGCTCGATACTATACCTTAAACCCTAATCCCTTATCCCTAAACCCTCCAACCCTATCCCTAATCCTTATACCCTTGACAGTCTACTTTAACCCTAATCCCTCGACCCTCAACCCTATCCCTAATCCTTATGCCCTTGACACTCTACTTTAACCCTAATCCCTCGACCCTCAACCCTATCCCTAAACCCTTGACCCTCGACCCTCAACCCTCAACCCTCAACCCTCAATGTTAAACCCTAATCCCTCAACCCTTAACTCTAATCCCTCGACCCTCAACCCTATGCCTAAACCCTAAACCCCAAAGCCTCAACCCTCAACCCTCAATGTCAAATCCTAATCCCTCAACCCTTCACTCTAATCCCTCAACCCTAAACCCTCAGCACTATACCTTAAACCGTAATCCCTATCCCTCAACCCTTAACCCTTAAAACTTAAACCCTATCCCTACACCCTCAACACTCGACACTATATCTTAAGCCTTAAACCCTCATCCCTAAAGCCTCAACCCTCAATCCTTAAACCTTCAACTGTAAACCCTATCCCTAATCCCTCTACCCTTGACACTTTAACCCTAACCTTGACATTAAATGCTAATCCGTCAACCCTAAACCCTATCCCTAAACCCTCAATCCTCAACACTATACCTTAAACCCTAATCCATCAACCCTAAAACCTAATCCTTCAACCCTCAACCCTAAACACTATCAATAAACCCTCAACCCTAATCCCTCATCCCTAAACCCTAAATGTTATCCCTATTCCTAAACCCTCAACCCTCGACACTATACCTTAAACTCTAATCCCTTATCCCTAAACCCTAAACCCTATCCCTTAATCCTTAACCGTTAAAACTTAAACCCTAAAACCTATCCATAAACCCTCAATGCTCAACACTATATTTTAAACCCCAATCCCTTAACCCTTAGCCCTGAAGCCTCAACCCTCAATCGTTAAACCTTCAACCCTAAACCCTATCCCTAATCCCTCTACCCTCAACACTCTACTTTAACCCTAATCCCTTGACCATCAACCCTATCCCTAAACCCTCAACCCTCAACCCTCAACTCTCAACATTAAACCCTAATCCATCAACCCTAAACCCTATCCGTAAACCCTCAACCCTCAACACTATACCTTAAACCATAATCCCTCAACCCTAAACCCTAATCCCTCAACCCTAAACCCTAAACCCTATCCCTAAACCTAACAAAATTGCTTTGCCTTATGTTAGGTTGTTAAACCCATCATTTTTGACACTCTTCTCTTAAAGATATCTGAGTTGCAAGAATATGTCAGAAAAATGGCTATGAACTTTTTGAATGTTAGTAATGTTATATGGCATGTTTTTCTGGCCCATCTGGGGTTCATTATGCCAATAGGTGTACACACTATGAGAAAAGCTTTACATATGGTACATCCACAGTGAGTAATTAATAGTTGAAATTAGAAGGATGATTATTATGAGAAAAACTTTGCATTGGGGTACATCTATGTTTCTTGCTGTCCACCCCGCACTTAGGGGAGGTATATTGTTATGAAACAAGCAAATAATCTCCCATTGTTTACTGTCTCTATCCACAAGAATTACTAAACTTTTTCTCTTGGTAATTGTAGAGGACATTCACCTATTTTTGGCAACTCTTGCATTCCCAAACCATTACAAAAACTAAGTTATTTTAACCCAATAAATAGTTGATTGCATTGATTTAATACTCTACTATATTAAAGCTTAGCATTCACACAAATGCATATGTTCATATTATAGAAGACTACATTATATTAGACTATTAGAGATCCCTCATAAAAATATAATAACAAAACTGCTTTGCCTTATGTTAGCTTACAATTAAACCCATTCTTTTTGACACTCTTCTCTTAATAAAGTAAGAGTAATAAGAATAGAAGGCAGAGAATTTGATCTTACTAGTATGCATGGTTGGTTTACATTCAGTGACTTCATTTTCATTGATTAAAAAGGTAAATATCTTATTTGAAAGGTGGGACAAAGTTCACTGTCATGTGCATTTCTAGATGATAGGGTCCATAATGTCCAGGGTTCTTCATCCCACTCCTGTCCACCTGGGCCTTGAAGAAGGAGGCACGCCCATTAAACCAACTCATTCGACAACTTGATGCCCACCGGTTGACTTTAACTGCATACTCTATTAGAAGAAGGGCATATTTTATCTATATCAATGTTGGTATTCATAAGCTGAAGAGAAATGATGTTTTTCACACACCCTATTCTTTGAAATATCTTAACCTTAAAATATGACTTGGATATGTACTTGAACACAACAAAATCTCCAATCTCCAGCCCATGATGATTCACAAAATTTTCCCAACCCTGCGTAAATTCCAGTTTATTTATATGGTACCCCTTAATTGTACATCCCACTCCTGCCCACCTGGGCCTTGAAAGAGGCATGCCCATGATTAAACCAACTCATTCAACAACTTGTTTCCCATTGGTTGACTTGAACTACATACTTTGTTAGAAGAAGGGCATCTTTTATCTATATCAATGTTGGTATTCATAAGCTGAAGAGCATTGATATTTTTCACACACCCTGTTCTTTGAAATATCTTAACCTTAAAATATGACTTGGATATATACTTGAACACAACGAAATCTCCAATCTCTAGCCCATGATGATTCACAAAATTTTCCCAACCCTGCCTAAATTCTAGTTTATTTATGGTACCCCTGAATTGTACATCCCACTCTTGCCCACCTAGGCCTTGAAGGAGGCACGCCCATTAAACCAACTCATTTGACAACTTGTTGTCCATCGGTTGACTTGAATTGCATACTCTGTTAGAAGAAGAGCATCTTTTATCTGTATCAATGTTGGTATTCATAAGCCGAAGAGCATTGATGTTTTTCATACACCCTATTCTTTGAAATATCTTAACCTTAAATTATGACTTGGATATGTACTTGAACACAACAAAATCTCTAATCTCCAGCCCATGATGATTCAAAAAATTTTCCCAACCCTTCCTAAATTTCAGTTTATTTATGGTACCCCTTAATTATACATCCCTAAACCCTAAACCCTAATCCCTTAACCCTAAACCCTAATCCCTAGTCCCTAAACCATAAACCCTAATCCCTAATTATAATTTATGGTACCCTAATCCCTAAACCCTAAACCCTAATCCCTTATCCCTAAATGATAAACCCTATCCCTAAATCCTCAACCCTGAACACTTAAACCTTAAATCCTAAACCCTATCTCTAAACTCTCAACCCTCAAAACTATACCTTAAACCCTAAACTTTCAACCCTAAACCCTAATCCCTCAAGGTCCTAAACTCTAATCCCTTATCCCTAAACTCGAAATCCTATCCCTAAAGCCTCAACCCTCAACCTTAAACCTTAATCACTCAATCCTTATCCACCCCTCTCCTCCCCTATCTGGCTCACCCCCATCTCTACCCTCCTCTACCCTCGACACTATACATACATACATATAGGCATATATAGATACATACAGACATATAGGCATACATACATACATACATATAGGCATACATACATACATACATACATACATACATGATTAATAACCTTGAACATAAAAAAATTCAAGGGGGACATAACGCGAGAGCATTATAACGTGCTCGCGTTATTGCAAACATGACAAACAGTGCACAAACTTTTCCGGAAAAGGAAAAATGCAAAATAAAACATAATGCGAGCGCGTTATAATGCACTCACGTTATGTTTTGCTTTGGGAATCCCAAGCTTTGGGCTTGGGATTTGCTTTGGATTTCCAACCTAAAGGCTTGGAGTGCCTTCCCAATGTCTAGAGACGTGTTTTTCCATATTCTACAGGATTTCACATAATTTCATTCGTGCTAACCCTCAAATTTGCACATGTTTCAAGGTTGAACAAATCAAACACCTGGGTAATGTTAGGCTTTCTCTTATCTATTTGACGATGTGATTTTTTTCACATTTTAACAATGTTAAGCCTATCATCTTTAATTTCTTTTGTTTGTGTGTCCGTGTTTGGGCAAAAACCACTGTCTGGTCTTTTTTCATTGTAAATTAACTATTCATTGAAATTTCAAAAAAATTACATATTTAGAAACTAGACTCCATTCTACACATATTAAAAAAATGATTTTCAATTAGTTTTCAAAATTTATAGGGGTAGCACAACCAAAATTATGTTTTTTAGGATGTGTCCACTTTGAAAATTAGTAAAAAATTAAATATTCATCAAAAAATTATTAGAAAAATTAGGCATAAACTACATGCTATTAGCTAATTTCTCACTGAAGTGATTTTAAAAGTACCAAAAAAAAGTTGATCTTTTGAGGGAGCCACAAAACATGCTATGTGATTTTTTTTTGACAAAAACAACACCAATTTCTGTGGCTCCCTCTTTTGAACCCCTTAATCTATACCATTTACAAAAAGAAATAGTAGTTTAGAAAGTAGACTCAGAGTACTATGAACATTGTTTTGGTTGCATCTCTAAATTTTGAGTGTAACTATGCTCAATTTCTCATCCAAGGTCAGCATTTCCTAATTTCAGAAAAAAAAAGTGGCCACTTAAGACCCCTTTTTGGCCCCCCATCTTTTTGCACTTACCCTATTGTCGTCCCTTGAACACTCAGTTTTTAGGGCTAAAGCTAAGATGGATAAGAAACCTTCCAAAAAGCCTGTCCCTTTGCATCAAGGTCTTATCCTTTGTTTATACAATTTTCATATTGCTTTGGAGCCGCCTAAGCCTATCCAGACTCATAGTGGTGAGGTTTCTGCCAACCCTGATGATATTGTTGTTTTTGAAGAACCTTGCCCTTCCCTTGCTTCTCATAAAATGAAAGGGGTTTCTTTTTCTATGTCCACTAAGGAGACCACCATGGTGAAGGTTACTCATACTCTGGCTTGTAAAGGGAGTGTGAAAAGCAAGAAGAGGAAAATCAGGGAGTTGGAGGAGGATATTGTGGCGGACGCTGTGGGGACCCTAAAAATCTAAGTAGTGACCATGTTGGACCTGGCAATAAAAATAAAACTAATTTGTCTACAAAAGAAAAGGAGGGTTTCTCTTCTAGGGTTAGGAGGCTGGGTAGGATAGCTGATAGGCCTGCGCCACAAGCTAAACTGATTGACTACTCTGAAAGTGCTTCTGATGCCTCCACGCAGAGGGATGAATAACTAAATTCTAAAGATCTTGAGGTTCAAGAGATCTCTGAAGATGAAGCAGGTAAGAATGAAAGGAAACAGGTTGATGGTTCAGGAGGTGTTGACGATGATCCTGTGGACAATGCTGGCAAACCTGGGAGAGGATGTTCATGGAGGAGGCTGGTGATGAGACTGACGAAGGAGATGACCACAGGCATGATCTTGCTATCTTGAGGGATCATGTGGAGGACCTGGAGCAGAAGGTTTTTTCTATGGGAGAGCTCATAAGCAGCATGTTCCGTCGTACAACGATGCTTAACCTCTCTCTGCTACAAGATCTTGGGACTCATGCTAATGAAGAAAAGGAGGAGAAATTCAAAAAACTGGATGATTTTGTTAAATTTCTGGCTAAAGGATGGGGGAATGTTTCTCCTTAGTTCTATTTCTTTTTATGATGTCTATCTTCTGCTACTTTCTATCTGTTGTCTAAGGCTGTTTATTCTGTTTATGCTGGTTATGCAGGTTATGTTGTAGTGGTTTTGAGGCTCTTTTTGTGCTTGAGTCTCTAGGGTCTCTTTTTGTCTTAATGTAAGGGTTCAGCGCCTGGTTTTTTCCAGCTTATATAATCAAAAACTATTATGATATGTTTCTAATCTATAATAAAGATAAAGTGTATTTATGCATAACGAATATGTCATTATTTTAATTTTTATGCACCCATTTCAATATATTGCACAATTGTATATGACATGCACATCATTTGTAATACAAATCTCAATAATTATTTCATATTATATTCTTTATTGCCATTATACACAAATAAATTGCTATTGATACATATTGAATCCTTTTATAATATTACTTGTGCCATAATAAAACATAAATAGAGAATGCAAGTTGTTTCAATCTACCAACGTTATCCTATTTTTTTGTTGAAGATATAGCACTATACTTCACCGAATAGATTACACTTATCTTACAAACATCCCATTATAAATGGTGTACAAACATCCCACTATAAATGGAATGTTTATAGTTTTTCATAACTATTATTACACATCCATGTGACACAAGCAACCCCATTTAATATATATTTGAAATGTACTTGGTTCTTACATTCAAATAAATATAGTATAAATATTTCTACCAAACAATTAAAATCATACAACATATCAACATATCTAAAATTACAACATTTGGTCAGTTTGAAATTCTATTTTCCTTCTTTTAGCTCCTTTGTAGTATGTAGCTCCACCTCCACAAGAAAAAATGATTCCTGGCCTAACTAGATCAGTGGTCCGTGTTAGCTTCTTTTTTACTGCTGTTATGTTTTATGTCTTCCTCCCAACCCACTTTAGATAGGTATTATGTATTTTTTTTTGGGGGGTTATGCTACTCTACTTTTAATTATCTATAGTTTTTTTTGGGGGGGGTTATGCTACTCTACTTTTAATTGGACCTTTTTACTTCTATTTTTATTAATTTAGTATGGGTGACTGGGTCACCTTTTTATTAAGAAAACCCATATCTAAAATTACTCCATTAATTTATTATTAATTTTGTTTGTTTACATATTATTGTAGATTATTTATAATTTCTTCTAATGAGCCATTATATATTTAACATGTATAGTTGTAGTAGAAATTTGATTATAAAAATGTATTGCACATTTCTACTTTGTAGAAACATATATTATGCACTCATTGAATAGTCTTTGCACTTAATGGTATACCAACCCTTTCAACAGAATATGTGTGTATCCTTCACAAAACTCCATTCAGCACAACAATTTAATCTGATATCAACCTATACAATAATACCAACTTGATAGTTTATAAAGTATAGATTATTTATTATAAATACAAAATAACAACCCACACATTATACTTGAATAATAACATGAGCATTTCTTAATGCATACATCATGTATGTTTTAAAAAACAAAAAATAAACATCACACACATGCAATTAAAAGTTACAATACAATTAAAAGTTACAATAGAAGGTGGACTTGAGCCCAAACAAATCAATGCAGCCCACTCACAACAAACTATTAAATAGATTCAAGAAATTAATTTTTACAGTTAATCATTTTCATATTACATTGATCATGCACATGCGAGTAGCATATAATTTAAGAATGGCCTTTTGAAAATTCTACAAAAATCCTAGTGAATCTATTATATAGAGGAATAATATCCTAGGCAATTTTTTTTCATTTTAGTTGATAGTGCAATCCTAGGTGGCAACTTGAATGAATGGGTGGTCAATCTAGGCAACTTAATAAATCATGCACAACTTCATGGAAGAAAGATAATTTTCCTATGCTACAAGAGACATTGCAGTGACTCATACAACCAAATCTTCAAGGACGACCACCCACATGCAACAACACACACTCAACAATTTTTTTTAGGTAAGAAACAAAAAAAGGAATATAATCCATTTACTCATGCGCATCGACACATTTCACATGATAGTTTGAACAACAAACTAAAGGGGCTCTTTTCTATTACATGGATCGAGACATAAATTTTACAATGCATTTTCTTTATGGATAGGGATTTAAACCTCCACTATTTTATATCACTTTCTCTCCCCTTTCTTTATCTCTTTTATTCTTCCATATAGCCTAGCTATCTTCCACTCCCTCTCAACCTCACATGTGGCCTCTAACCTTCTTTGCATGGCTTCCTCTATTTTTCTATGTCCAATCCTAGCTCTCACAAACTACATGCACCCTTGTGTGTGTCACAGACTTACCCATGGCCTAAACACAACCATTTATGATTCCCTTGTTGACTTGTGCCTTCTTCCTCTCTGTCATCTTGTTCATATCTCTTTCACATGTGGCATTTGTTAGTTTTAGGATAGACAATTGAGAGGGGGGGTGAATCAGTTGTCCCAAAACTTTCTTTACTTTAAACACTTAAATCCTTCTTGTAATTCAACAACATAATAATAAATCAATCATGGAAGCACAATGCGATAATTCAAGAGAGGAAACACATTAACACATATGACACCAAGATTTTAACATGGAAAACCCGATTATCTCCAGTTCGTGTTTCAGGCAAGCTTGTGAGGGTCTCTAGGTTAAGGGAAAGACTTCATGCAAATCACCACACTGTCAGCCACGCATATCTGGGACTTCAATCTTCTTTGAGGAAAATGCCATCCTTCGCAGAACATCTCCAAGATCATCTGCAAGATGTGTAAAACATCTGGTCGGCCATGATTAGGAAGAACATCATCACCTGGAAGTTAATCTTCAATTATGAGGTCAATTTTCAATGCGAACCACCAACACGAACTGGATATAATCTAGAGACCCTCACAAGCTTGCCTGAAACACCAAGAACATCCACACCACTTCTGCTTACTAAAATCATTCGTATCTTCATCCAAAACCTCAAGAACACATTCTGTCATCACTGTTATATCAGAATAGATGCTTACAGATCTCCAGACCACAAACCAATTGAGTTGTCAATTCAAATTGGCTTCCTAAACAATCCACCAAATCTATAGAAAAATATATTGCATTTCTGAATCTCACTGGACCTATTTATGTCACTCTATCACCTCTGAACATCTGCCAAAACTAGTTTTACTCATATAGCCATAACTTCTCCAAATCTTCATGTGGACCTCTCAAATCTTGACTGGATCATCTTTAGACACATATCTAAAAACCCTTTGATGTGCATCCTCTGATCTTCACCTTAGCTAGAATCTTCACTTCATAGAGCTTCACTATCTTCACTGTTCTTCTCTGTTTTTGATAGGACTAATTTTCTTAATATCCTCAGCACACAACTCATCCAATCCTTGACATCAATACAATAGGAGTATGTTGACATCAATGACAACACCGGTTAGGCCCATACTTGCAACAATCTCCCCCTTTGTCATTGATGGTAACATATGATGTGAAAAACTATTTTAACCATCAAGACAAGTACTTCTCCTCACTAACTGACATAGCTCCCCCTATCAATAGTAATCATTCATATGTCTTCTCTTTCTTTACTGCTCTCCCTTTGATTAGCAACCACTTTTATTTTTCACATGTCTTCTCTCCCCCTTTGACATCAATGGAAAAGGGCACATACTTGCATTAATCATAATCGTATAGACTACTCCCCCTGAGTAGCAGCTTCCTATCATCAATCCGGATCACAAGATATGACTGTGATATACACTGGACTAATTCACATCAGTGCACCTTAATTCAGAATCAGAGGGGTAATAATCCCTAACTTCTCCCTGAGATAGTCAAAATAGTCCTTAGGTAGAGGTTTAGTAAAGATGTTTGCAATCTAATCCTTAGAGGGCACAAATTGTAATTTGACTTCATTCTTGTTCACCTGCTCTCTCAAAAAGTGAAACTTGATGGATATTTGTTTTGTTTTTGAATGCAACACCAAATTTTTTGATATATTTATTGCACTTGAGTTATCATAGAAGATTGTGATAGGTTCCTCATACTCCACTCTGATGTCTCTTAGCATTTGCCTCATCCACAATACTTGAATGCAACTACCTGCTGCTACAATATATTCTATTTCTACAGTGGATAGAGATATTGCCTCTTGTTTCTTGCTTAGCCAAGAAACCAATCTTTTCCCCAAAAAGAATGCACCGCCACTGGTACTCTTCCAGTCATCCACATCTCCTACCTAATCCGCATCTATATATGCATGAAGAGAGAAATCATGATCCCTAGGATACCATAAACCATACTCAACTTTTCCTTTTAGATATTTGAGAATCCTCTTAATTTCCACGACATGAGATTCTCTAGGATCAGCTTGGAATCTGGCAATAAGACCAACAACATTCATAATGTCAGGTCTAGTTTGAGTAAGATATAGTAGTCCTCCAATCATTGACCTGTACTTTTTCTAATCAGCCTTAGGAGAGTCATCATCTTTGCTTAGTTTACATCCAGTTGTCATGGGAGTATTCATTGGTTTTGAGTCTTCCATCCCAAATTTCTTCAACAATTCTTTCACATATTTGGTCTGTGAAATGAAGATTCCTTTCTTTTTTTGAGTGATTTGCAGACCCAAGAAGAAATTCATTTCCCCAAACATGGACATCTCAAATTCACTTTTCATTTGATTTGCAAAAATTTTGCACATACTATCTCTTCCTCCAAAAATGATATTAGCAACAAATACTTCAACAATCAAGATATTTTCATGATCAATTTTGAAGTACAAGTTACTGTCAGCAGTACCTTTGTTGAAACCAATCTTCAAAAGATGCTTATCCAGTCTTTCATACCAGGCTCTTGGGGCTTGTTTGAGTTCATAGTGTTTTCTTCAACTTGCAGACCATATCACCATGATCAGACAATTGAAATCCATCTGGTTGCTCAATGTATACTTCTTCTACCAAGTCACCATTCAGGAAGGCAGACTTGACATCCATCTGATATACTTTGAAATCCTTGAAGGTAGCAAAGGCAAGACATAATTTGACTGCTTCAATTCTTGCCACCGGAGCAAAAGTTTCTTCAAAATCAACTCCTTCTACTTGAGAATAACCCTTGCAGACTAATCAGGCTTTGTTTATGACTACTTCACCATCTTCATTCAGTTTATTCCAGAAGACCCATTTGGTTCCAATCAAATTTTTGTTTCTAGGTTTGGGAACAAGATCCCAAGTGTGATTTTTCTCAATCTACATCAACTCTTCCTTCATTGTTTTAGTCCAGCTTTCATCATTGCATGCTTCACTTACAGTCTTTGGTTCAATCTTTGAAATCAGACAATACTTTTCTGAGTCTTGAGAAATCTTTCTTCTTGTTTGAACACCTTTGCTTTTATCACCTATGATTTGGTCTTCAGAGTGATTCAGTCTTACATATCTGGGAGTTTTGGGTATTTCTTTTAGGGTGAGTGCGAGATCATGATGGACCAAATAGTGGCAATGGAGAAAAATTTGCTGGATGAAAAAGTACTAACATTTAGACTAATATTTAGATTTGGCTGAAAAGGATGTTAATATTTCTAGCTCAAATATGGATTTCCTCCAAAAATGCCTTAGGATTACCTCATATTTAGGTAGGTGGGAGTCCCAAAACTTGCCAAAGAAACATGAAATCCACCCATTTAGTGTTATCCTAAAATTTTCTATAATTTCATCCTTGAAGCTGACATACTTTTGTAACTAAATTTAATCAAATGAAAAGGGTTTATAGAGGAAGCTATTAAGATTCTAAAAATGTAATATACACCTCATAATAATTTTAATAGGTAATTATTATTAATTTTCTACATATGCTATGTCTGATTTCCTAATAGATATACATATTGAATAACTTTCAACATATTAATCCTTTTTTAAATCCAAAAGATGCATCACATTCTAGGATTTATTAGGTATACAGTAAAATTTAAAATTTTTGAGTTTCATATATTTTTGACCAAGTAGGTTGGCTAGAATATTAATTTTTAATATTACTAAAAAGTCACAGTAAAAAAATCATAAATAATTATTTATTTACTTAAAAAATTTAAAAAAATATGTGTCACATCCATTCATGTGTCATTTACTTAAATCCAAATCATGGAGGAAAAATATTATCTTTTTCTCATACTTAGGCTGGCTGGAATGACACCTACTTTTTACATTTTTCTGAAAATTTTAGTAGTGCTTCATTGAAATGCCCAATTTTCACCAAACTATTTTTAAAATTTTCAAAAAAAAAGTAGTAGCCCATAAACTACATTCAATTTATTACAACTTTTATTACTACCTTATTTTTAGATTGTGTAGATAAATCATTCAATTTTTGTAATGAAGTTACTTAAGTCTGTTTTTCACATTTAAATTGCCACTTAGGGCTAGTGTTTGGCCCATCATGATCCTACACTCACCCTTCACTTCTATTTCTTGGATAGGTTCATTCAAACTTATCTCTTTTTCTTGTATTTCAGGATTCTCCAGATCAATCTAGATCTGAATTTCAGAAAGGGCTTGAACTTCTTGGACCAAAACATCATTCTGATCATCTTCTTCATATTCATAAACCCTTGAGGGTTTTTCAATGCCTTCATCAACCTTCACATTTATACTTTCTATAATCTTTCTCAATCTCTTGTTGTAACACCAGTATGCTTTGCTTTGAGTAGAATAGCCCAAGAATATTCCTTCATCACTTCTAGCATCAAATTTGCCAAGGTCTTCATCTCTTTTAATGTAGCATTTGCTACCAAAGACTCTGAAATACTTCACAGTGGGAGTGATGCCAAACCAGAGTTCATAAGGAGTCTTACCAGTATTGCTTCCAATTTGTACTCAATTAAGAGTATAGAGAGCAGTGCTTACAACTTCTCTCTAGTAGATCTGAGGAACATTTGCTTCCATCATCATGGTTCTAGATGCTTCCTGGATGGTCTGGTTCTTTCTCTCCACTACTCCATTCTGCTATGGAGTCCATGGAGCAGATAATTGTCTTTTTATCCCATGTTTCTCACAGAATTCTATGAACTCTCCGGATGTGAATTCTCCACCTCTATCATACCTAAGACATTTTATGTTTAATCCAGTTTCATTCTCTACCGTAGCTTTAAATATTTTAAATTTCTCAAGAGGTTCAGATTTCTCATTTAGAAAAGTCACCCATATCATCCAGGAATGATCATCAATTAGTAGCATGAAATATCTATCACCTTGCAAACTCCTGATTCTTGTCAGTCCACATATAAATTAGTATGTACTAAGTCCAACAATCCGGTAGCAGATTGTTCCTTACTTTTGAATGTGACTCTGCTCTACTTACCCAACTGACATTCTTTGCACAAACTATTAGTAGGTTTCACCAGTCTTGAAATACCTCTTACAGCCTAAGTGTTGTTTATCTTGATGATATTATCAAAATTCACATGACACATTCTCCTATGCCACAACCAACTCTGATCAATTTGAACAAATAAACAACTTTTACCAGTACCAACCAAGTGGAAGATGTTACCTTTTGTTTGAGTATCGGATGCAATCTCTATTCCAGAACTTTCAAAGATCTTACATTTTCCATTTTTGAATCAGAGATCATAGCCTTTGTCCACCAACTGTCCAACACTGAGAAGATTGTGCTTTAGACCTTCAACATATAGTACATCACTAGTTTTGTTCTTTCCATCAAAAGAAATAGCTCCTCTACCTTTGATTCTGCCAGCAGAATTATCACCAAATTTTACAACTCCTCCTTCATATCTTTCCAAATCTATGAACTTATTTTTGTCACCAGTCATATGGTGGGAGCATCCACTGTCAATGACCCAATCATCCTTTTCTTCAACTTGGGCAGCCAGAGGTCTTTCTATCATTTTATGATTGACAGATTCAGAGAGCATTAGATCTTCTTCCTTGATGGTAATAAACACCAAGTCACTTTCAGATTTATTTCCTGTCTCTGATTCATCATCTATTACTCCATCATCATCATCTTCATGAACATAGTAACATTTCTTTTAGAATCTTGATCTGTTTGGATTTGCCCTTGAAAATCTTTTCGGACAACTTGAGGCAAAATGACCAATCTTGTTGTAGTTGAAACATTTGAAGGGCAATTTTCCTTCATACTTGCCAAATCCTCTTGGTAGTCTTTTTGCAATAAGGGCTTCAAGTTGAGCAGCTTCTGCTTCATCTTCTTCCATATCTTTTCTTGCTTTTTCATACCATGATAGTTTCTTTGAGGAGTTCTCTCCTGGATCATACCTTTTTTTGCCTTTTAAAGAGGTACTAGCTTTGAATGCAGATTCAGTCTTGGGGGGTGCATCTCCAAACTCAGCCAATTTAAATGTAGCTAATTTTCCAACCAATTTATCTCTTGTGATATTTGAAAAAGATCTGAATTCTTCAATAGCAGCAACCTTGTGTTTGTAAGTAGGAGGTAGGGATCTGAGAACTTTGGCAACAATCTCATCTTCATCCAAGATTCCATCAGCACACCTAATGCCACAAACAAGCTCATTTACTTTTGGCATAAATGTATTGATATTCTCATCTTCATTCATCTTCAAGTTTTTGAATTTTCCTTTCAAACTTTGTAGCTTGGCACATTTAACATATTTGTCTCTTTCATGCAGAAGTTGCAATTTTTACTAAATCTCATATGTAGTTTTTAAATCTATAACATTTGTCAGCTCTGAATCAGATAAGGCACTTAATAAAGCTTCTTTAGCCTGAAGATTGTCTTTAGCATCTTTGATTTCATCTATAGTTGTTGGACCATTCTTTGGAGGAACATACTTCTTTGAAGTTATGATCCAATATTGCATTCCCATACATTGTAAGTGACATTCCATGTTGCTTTTCCAAAGAGTGTAATTGGTTCCATCAAACCTTGAACTATCCTTCTTGTAGGAAGACATCCTGGATCTCCTCAAGTAGTTAAGCTCTTTTAAAGGAACTTAGCTATGATACCAATTGTTAGTTTTAGGACAGACAACTGAGAGGGGGGGTGAATTAGTTGTCCCAAAACTTTCTTTACTTTAAACACTTAAATCCTTCTTGTAAT
Source organism: Cunninghamia lanceolata (assembly GCA_027924645.1). Lineage (NCBI taxonomy): Eukaryota > Viridiplantae > Streptophyta > Pinopsida > Cupressales > Cupressaceae > Cunninghamia > Cunninghamia lanceolata. The sequence goes on from BSBN01001299.1 coordinate 1,051,066, forward strand.
TCAACAACATAATAATAAATCAATCATGGAAGCACAATGCAATAATTCAAGAGTAGAAACACATTAACACATATGACACCAAGATTTTAACGTGGAAAACCCAGTTAAGGGAAAAACCACGAGGTGACTAACCCAAGATTGTATTCTCTGTTAAAAGAATAGGAAGAACAAAATGGCACATGCCAATTAGGGCTCACTACCCGAGCACACTGCTCACAAGAGGCCCACTGCCTACAGGAGACACATTGTGTACAGAATAATAAATATTACATACTTGAACTGAAGATTAGCATCTTCACCATGCTTGAGTCAGTTCCATTTAAGCTCAACAATTTTGCTCTGCTTTTTGCTCTTCTCCTCTTGGCAACTTACTCATCTTCACATGGGATACTTTGAAATGACTTCACAACTCTTATTTATACAAGCTATCAATTTCAGGATAATCATCAAAGTCGACACAATACATACTTTATTTTATTATAGAGCAAATAAACAAATACAACTTGACTTATTACAAAAGACTTCGTGCAAATCACCACACTGTCAGCCACACATATCTGGGACTTCAATCTTCTTTGAGGAACATGCCATCCTTTGCAGAACATCTCCAAGATCATCCGCAAGATGTGTAAAATATCTGGTCGGCCATGATTAGGAAGAACATCATCACCCAGAAGTTAATCTTCAATTACGAGCTCAATCTTCAATGCAAACAACCAACATGAACTTGACACAATCTAGAGACCCCCACAAGGTTGCCTAAAACACCAAGAATATCCACACCACTTTTGCTTACTGAAATCATTCATATCTTCATTTGGAACCTCAAGAACACATTCTATCATCATTGTTATATAAAAATAGATGCTTGCAGACCTCCAGACCATGAACTAATTGAGTTGTCAATTCACATTGGCTTCCTAAACACTCCACCAAATCTGCAAAACAAGATATTGCATTTTCGGATCTCACCAGACCTATTTATGTCACTCTATCACATCTGAACGTCTGCCAGAACTAGTTTTACTCATATAGCCATAACTTCTCCAAATCTTCATGCAGGCCTCTCAAATCTTACTAGATCATCTTTAGACACATATCTACAAACCCTTTGATGCGTATCCCCTGATCTTCACCTTAGCTAGGATCTTCACTTCATAGAGCTTCACTGTCTTCATTGTTCTTCTCTGTTTCTGATAGGACTAATTTTCTCAATATCCTCAGCACACAACTCATCCAATCCTTGACATCAATGCAACAGGAGTATGTTGACATCAATGACAACATCGGATAGGCCCATACTTGCAACAATCTCTATCTCACTAGCGCTTTCTTCTCTAAAAAACTTCTAGAAGCTCTTGGGTGTTTTCTACTCCTTTTTCTTGGCTAGTCTCTCCCTATCTTCTTTTCTCCCATTTAGAATCTTTTCATTTCGTTAGGCACTTCTCTCTCCCTCTTTTGGAATTCTCTCTTGTTTCCCTCTAGAAATGGGCACTTGATATCTACAACCCATCTCCTTGAGCACCAAGACATCTATAGTCAATCGTAGATGCACCTACCATCAAACTTGAAACCCCTACCTCCCACTAAGATTAATCTTCACACATTGGATCATCATTAATGTGGTTAGGGCTAGTTGAATGCCTTTTTTCACACACACACCAATGCTAACATGGACTTCAAATCATCCCTCTAGTAATGCATGTGAAATCTATTGTAAAAATCTCATCCTTCCATAACCAATGCAACCAACCACACCACATTGAGTATTACATGCCAACCTACACAAACACAATCACAAATGGTGCCACCAAAACTATCCCCATGACCATTTTTCTTCCATTCACTCCTTTTTGATGTCCTTTGTACTATCATATCCTCCTTGGGCCCTTCTATTGACCAGTATACACTTTAATATATTGCAACTAACCTTATTAATCTCCTTCAAAACTCATGCAATCATTAATTAACTTCTATAGGCCCATTAGACTACTTCTACAACCAACTATTACCCACATCAACAACCAATCTAACTCAATTACTTCCTTTTCACCTCTATATCTCCTCTCTTCTTTGTCACCACTTACCAACTCCATCAACAACCTTCCATGCACTTCATTAGTATTCTAAGATGGATGCAGTGCCGCTTTTCTCAAATATGGATGTAGTGTTCATTTTCTACAAGTAAGCATGTAACTCATACTAGTTACATGTATCATTTCCCATAAATTTCACCTTGAGCATAAGCAACTACTACAATTTCTACAAGTGCACTCAATGAATCCTAGTTTCTACAAGTGCACTACATCTTACCATGGGAAATCCTCTAATAGTTGTGAGTAACTCCACTACTATTGTGGCTACTGTAATTTCTACAAGTGAGTAAATACTCATGCATTTTTTTGTTGTTGCAAGTTTCTCACACTAGTGGCTATAAGTGCAAAGTCTATTGTTATAAGTGCAACTACCACTATGTGAATACTCTTTGCAATGGATTGAATTGAAAACTATTGTGGCTACACATGATAAAATGACCAAAATGACTAGCTCCAAGTCTCTCATCTACACAGCTACAAAACCTTAAGATTGTCTTACATCATTGGAAATCAAATTTAAGAGTGGAAGGTAATTTCATCCATAAAACAATATTTTACTCCTATAATTACATTTCAACACAAGTGAAAGGAGAGAATTGATATTAGACTCCTATAAATCATAACCTTCTTAATGTTTGTGCCAAACTCATGGCCTAGGATGTCATGCTATCACATAAGATCTGTTGTAACTATGCATGTAGTTCATGAAATAGGTAATCAAGTGATGGTCCAAGAGAACCCCTACACTCAAATCTCCATGTGGTTGGTGAAATAAAACTTGTCTGTACTAGGAGGGACAAATGCAACCTTGTATCTACATGGGAGACTCTCTCTCTCTCTCTCTAACTCTACCTGCCTCTCTATCTATATATCTCTCTCCCTTACATGCCAAGGGGTTGATAGAGAGACAAAGATAGAGAGAGTGAGAGAGTTATAGAGATAGAGAGGCAAATAGAGTTAGAGAGAGGGAGGATAGAGAAATAAAGAGATAAAGGGAGAGATAGATAGAAAGAGAGGGATAGGGATAGAGAGGGAGGAGAGAGGGGGAGATAGAAAGAGATGGAGAGATGGAGAGATAATGTTAGCGAGAGGGAAGAATATAGAAAGAGGGGCAAATAGAGAGATAGAGAGGGATAGATGGAGATAGAGAAAAGGAGAGGGAGAGAGAGGGGGTTGAGATAGACAAAGGGATATATAGAGGGATAAAGATATATAAAGAGGGAGATAGAGGTAGAGATAGATAGAGGGGAGAGATAGGGAGATAGAGAGTGAGGGAAAGATATAGAGATAGAGAGAGAGGTAGAGAAGAATAAATTAAGAGATAGAGATATGGGGAGAGATATAGATAGGGGAAGAGATGAAGAGATGTCTAGAGATAGGGAGAGAGATTGAGAAGTAGAGATAGAGAGATGGGGGAGAGAGGAGATAGAGAAAGGAAGAGATATAGTTGATTGTACATAGAGAGAGAGAGATGCCTAAAACAAATTTTAATTGCTTCAAAATGTGCTCGTGTTATAACGTGAGTGCATTTTTTATTGCTTTGGGAAATTCCAACCCTAAGGGTTGGACTTTTCTTGGGCATCCAACCCAAAGGGTTGGAGGTACCTTTTGGATGCCAAAGACATGTTTTCAACAAAATTTAGAAAATTCAACCATATACCATGCATACTCTCCACTAGGTTTACACATTTTTCAAAGTCAATACAACCAAATTCCAGGATGACTTCGAGTATTATTTTTCTAACCATGTTTTTTTAATTTTGATAACATTAAGGTTTCCATCTTAAATTTCTTTTTCTAATGAGTTCTTTTTTTTCAAAAAACCTATGTCTATTATTTCTGGTGTCATTTTTTAAATGTTTATCAAAATTTGAAAGAAATTACATTTTTATAGTCTAGACTCAATTCTATACACATTGAAAAAAATGATTTTTGATTAGTTTTCAAAAATATTAAGGGGGAGCACACTCATATTTTCATTTTTCAGGATGTTTCCACTTTGAAAATTCATAAATAATCATATATTCATTAAAAAATTAACATAAAAATCAAGCGTAAACTACATGGTGTTAGCTAATTTTCCACTAAACCAATTTGTCAAATACTAAAAACATTTTAGGGGGAGCACACCAAACACTATGTTATACTTTTGTGACAAAAACAAGAGAACTTTATGTGCTCCCCCTATTTGAACCTCTTAATCTCCACCATTTTTAGAAAACAATAGTAGTTTAGAAACTAGATTTCGAGAACTACAAAACTTGTTCTCATCACATCTTCTAATTTTGAGTGTGACTATCTTCAATTTCTCATCCAAGATTAGTTTTTATAGATTTCAGTAAAAAAAAAGTGGCCACTTTTGACCCCCTTTTGGTCCCCCATTTTGATGCACTTACCCCCACCCTATGACACTCCACATGTTCAAGAACATGAATTACTATGGTGAAGGCCTTGGCCTCCATGAGAAAGACATGCTTGAGTAAATCCTTATAAAGTGACACATCAAAACTAGAGGCCTAGGATATATAGTACCTAATGAAAAATTGAACAAACCCTATGATACTTCTATGATTATGAAAGAAACCTCTAATGATATTGAAAGAAGAAAGGAAAGGATCATCATTTTCTCATTTGATATTGTCACCATCACTAACCTATACCAATGTGAAACATCCACCGGCACCATCAACCTTTTAGCCACTTACCCTAAGCTCATTGATTAGGACCAACAAGATCTCATGTCTCTAGACACATTTCAAAATGATGAGGCTATTACCAAATTCCTAGGTCTCCATGATTATACTCTAGTTTAAGATCACAAGAATGGATTTGAGATCAACCTTGATGCATCAACTTACTTTGGGGAGCAAGTTGAGTTCTTTAGTCCTCAAATATCAATTAATTAAAAAAATAAAAAAATTCAAAAAGTCAAATTCCCCTAGTGAAAACATGTCAAGGATCTATCAAACATAGGAAGAGAAAAAAATAATGATGAATCTATTGATGAAAACCTTTCTAATGTGTCAATAGATGTGGAACTTGAGATACCCCTTGCACCTCCACAATGGTGACAATGCTTTATCATCATGATTGAAGACACTCAAGAAATAAACCTGGGAACTGAGGAAAATCAAAAGATCATTTATATAGATCCATCCTTGGAATCCATAGAATAGAAAATGATCACCTGTATTCTCTATAATGCATCAAATATCTTTGTGTGGTCTTATTCCAACATGCTTGAGATAGATCTCTCCGCTATGGTCTATCTCAATGTCAAACCACTAAAATAGAAACTTTGAAAAATGCACCAAAAAATAGCACTCTTGGTTAAAGAAGAGATATATAAATTATTAGAGGTTAGCTGCATACATACCATTGATTAGCCAAAATGGATATCCAATATTGTACTGACTAGTAAGAAATTGAAATGCATTTGATTCTACATAGTTTTCTAATATCTCAACATGGCTTTCCCAAAAGATAACTTTACCCTACCTAACATTGGCATGATCATAGATCTTACGGTATGTCAAAAAATACTCTCCCTCATGGATAACATTTCTAATTACAATAAGATCTATATTTCCCTTGATGATCACTAAAAAATAGCCATTACCACTCCTTGAGGTGCCTATTGCTATCAAGTCATTCCTTTCAAGTTGAAAAATGTAGGGTCTACATATTAAAGAGCTATGATAATAGTTTTCCATGACATGCTTCATGACATCATGGAGGATTATGTGGATGACCTCCTAGGAAAACCAAAAGCAAGGGAAGAGCACCTACATGTCCTTGAAAGCATCTTTGACCAACTACTAGAATACAAACTCTCCCTCAATCCTAAAAAGTATCTTTAGTGCCACATCTAGAAAACTATTGGGATCCATTATCTATTGACATGGTATAGAAGTGGATCTTGCCATTTGAGTTATAGCTATCACAGAAATGCCACCACCTAGAAATCTTAAGTAGTTCCTTAGTCTTCAGGGAAAACTTTTGGCTATCAGACGATTCATTGCACAACTTTCAAATAACTATCAACCATTCTCTCATCTTCTTAGAAAGAACAACTTTAATTGGTATAAATCATGCCAACAAGCCTTTGACTATATAAAATAATACCTTGTGTCACCTCTAGTACTCATGGCACCTATCTCAAACAATTCATTCCTCCTATATATCTTAGCTACAAGAATTTCCTTGGAGAACTTCTCACACAACATGATGAATAGAGTTTTGAAAGCACAAACAACTATATCAATTGAACAATAGTGGACTACATGAACTCAATTATATAGTTATATGGAATGAGCATGTCTAGATGTTGTCTCCTCCTCACAAAAACTTTGACATTACATGCTTATTCACCATACCAAGCTCATTTAAAAAATTGATACACTTAAGTACTTGCCATGGGCCTCCCTAATAGGTCACATGGCTAAGTGGGTCATGATGTTAAGTGACATTGAAATTGAATATGAAAATTGTAAGGCGATTAAAGAATAGGTCATGGAAGATCATTTGGATGAAGTAGTACTCACTGACACTCATCCATTGGTTATTGATTTCCCTGATGAATCTATCTTCAATTTTAATGATCACTCTATTTGGAAGTTGTACTTAAATAAGTCTTTCACTAGTCATGATTTTGGATCATGCATCTTATTTGTTACAACTCAAGGAGATCTTATACCTAAGGATATCCAACTTAGTTTCACATGTACAAACAATATTATAAAATATGAGGCTTTATCCATAGGGATTAAAATAGAAATCCAATAGAATATCATATAACTCCTTGTTTATGGGGATTCTTAGGTAGTCATAAAATAGGTGAACAATGAGTATCAAACAAAAGAACACAAGCTTATCCCCTACAAATAGATGGTTGATAGTTTCAGGGAAACATTTTACGTACATCTAGTTTGAGTAGGTACATCACCTTCAAAATAGAGCATCTGACACCATGGCCACCATTAGGTCACTTCTAGAGATGCCACAAGATAGCCAACAATGTGAAATCTTGGTTGAACAAATAATTTTACCTGGGACCATGACATCTACACCTACCTCCATGACCAAACCCTACCACAAAACCTTTCACATTACTAGAAGAAATCCTTCCTACAATGTTCATCCTACTTTACTCTTCTTGGCAACACACTATGTTGAAGATATTTTAATGGTACACTTCTAAGATACCTAAATATAGAAGAGGCTAACCTCACACTCAAAGAAGTTCATGATAGTACCTGTAGAACCCACACTAGTGGTATGGTACTCACTAAAACTCTTCTCAAAAGATGCTACTACTAGCCTACAATGGACAAAGATACATGCCAATATATGTCAAATAGTGCCTAGCCTATCAATAACATATAGACCTAATCCATTCATTGTCATAAGATTTATAGCATATTACTACTCCTTATCCCTTCTCCACATGGGGTCTCAATGTCATCACCAAGATTAATCCTTCTTCCTCCAATGGTCATAAGTTCATTGTTACTGCCACTATGTATTTTACTAAGTGGGCTAAACTCACCTATAGTACTAGCCAACACATATTTAAACTCATTGTTCATCACATCATATGCCACTATGGTATCCCCTCTTCCATTATCACTGATAATGGTAAATCCTTTGAAAATCATGAGGTTCGTACCTTATGTGACCAATTCCACATTAAGCATCATTGGTCAACTCCATACTACCTACAAGCTAATGGTCAAGATGAGGTGTCTAACAAAACCCTACTCAAAATCCTTAAGAAGATTTTCAATGATGTTATACATGATTGCCACCTACAACTCAATCCTGCTCTATGGGATTACCATACTAGTATCTTGACAACTACAAGTGCTTCTCCATACTCACTAGTTTTTGGGACTAAAGCCATCTTTCCAATGGAGATCAAATTACCATCACTATGTATCTCTTTGCATGACCTCATTGATGATCAGAAGTACCAAATTGCATGGTTGCATGAGCTAGAACTACTTGATGAGTGGTACCTCAATACTCTAAACCACTTAACAAATTAGCAAAACCATCTCTACCAAATCTATAACAAGAAGCTCAATTCTTGATAATTTGATATTAGTGACCTTGTGGTTAATGAAAATCAAAGGTTTACATTAATCAAGACTGAGAAGAAAGGAAAATTTGAGCCCAATTGGCTAGGTTCTTATATCATCATCACCAAATATGGATCATGTGCTTATCAATTAGCTACTCTATATGGTTGGGAACTTGAAGAACCCATGAATATAATGCATCTCAAGTGCTTACATGCCTAACTTATAGAGTATTCAAATAAAAAAATTTAAAAATTTAAAAATTGTAAAAAAAATATGAGAAAATTTTTAAAAAGCAAAAAAGTAAAGAGAAAATTTGTCCTTCGGTGAAAGCTACTTTTGTGGCACCTTGGAAAAGTATCACTATGAAAACCTACTTGTACACACCATGTGCAATAGTTAGAATCCATTATCGTCTAATTCTTCTTCACATAACCCCATTTCATGTCATCTCCTATTTCCATCTCTCACCCTCACCCATCTTCCCCTTTGAGCATTTAACTTTGTCATATATTTGGGGTAGTGTCGTGTGTCTTGCTCTAAAAGATTCCTTTTGATATTCTCCCATTTTTTCCTAATTTCATGATATTAGATGTTTCACCTTCCCTTTTTTGAACTTCATGCACTTATCTCAAACATGCATCACAATCCTTTAAACCCATAAACTCAACATAAAAACTATACCTACATGTAAAACAAAATCTTTATTCAACATCATGATCACACACTTGTTGAATCACCAGCCATTGTGAGATCCATGTCCCATCAATTTTCCTAGTGGGCTTTATTGTTCCCCACATTAGGCAAGATCATCATCTTAGTTCCTTTCAACACTTTGGAAAGAGGTAAAACTCCTATTTGTTGATTGACTATTGAATTTTATTATTGTTTTAACTTTTACCTACAACATACCTCTTCAAGGTCACTACAATCTTTATATCATTGCGTGTCTTGATTGGTATATTGGGGCAAGTCATTTTTTGTGCTTGTTGTGTTTGTTTCTTATCCCATCATAGTTCCCACCAAGTTTGTCAAATGGCTCGTGATGTGTTGGGGTATCCTCTTATTTTCTATGTATTTTTGAGCTAGTCCTTTATGCATGGACACATAACCACCTTGGTTTTTATACTCTAGTGCATAATATCTCATGCTATATCGAATCTAGTTTGCTCACCACATGTCAACATATGTCTACATTCAATCTCAAACCACTTGTCTCATAACCCATTTCACATACCATCCATTCTACCTAAATCATTCCTTGATGCATCCATAACCATAGCAGAAATAGTCCCTCCCTCACCATGAATAATCCATCATCACTATCTACATTAGAACCATGCCCACTTTTTAGCCCCCTTCTCCCATTTTCTCGTCACTAACTTTCTCATGTACCTACCCTCAACCATACCCAATCATCATGCATCATTACCCATATCCTCATCCTTTCTTCCATCCCCATGCATTCCCACTTCCATGCATCTAACTCATCCTAACCTAATCATCCATCATCCCTAATCCCCTCTTTACCTATTTTATCAATTCTTCCACCTCCATGCATTCACACTTGCATGCACCTAACTCATCCTAACCTATACATCCATCATCCCCAATCCCTTCTTCACCTATTTCATCCTTTATTCCATCCTCACACCATCCTAATTTCATATAATTAAGCATCGCCCATTCCTTCTTTCTCTCCAACTCCCTCTCATCCATCCCTTAGGCCTCTACAAAAATGTCTGACCCTGAGACATATGTGCCTATCCTCCTATTCAAATGCCTAATGGTGAGGCATTTATGATTTTCCTTCATGCACAAATGCCTGACCTCGAGACATCTATGCCTATCCTTCTACACAAATGCCTAACCCTAAGGAGTATATACATTTTCCCCTCAAATGACCTAAAACCTAGCATCAAAACCCTATTCTTTAGTGTTGATGCTCTACCACATTATCGACACCTAGACCTTTAGCCTTTAGTCCTCTTCCTTATTTTTAATAGACCACTCAGGGCCCTTAACACCTACCTGCTCTCTCAAAGGGGCATCATTAACCCACTTCCTAACCCCCTTATCCTCCAATGATTGGGGCATCCTGTCACTAGTCCCATCTCTTTGCAAATCACTATACTTTATGTTTCTTTGAAATGATGTTACTTCACTTAATTGAAAAACCATCTCAAAGAGGGAAAAAATGTAAACACCTAAATCCAATTGTTATAACACCACCTAATTTATCATGCATGTCTCCCTTTCCAACATTAATCTACTCAATAAATCATCCTCCTACCACTAATTAAATAAATTCTAATCACTTATTTAATTAATTAATCATATTTAGTCTATTTTCTAATGTTGTAGCCCTTAATTGAATAAAATCATCATTTATTCAATGAAACCAAATATCCCTTCATTATTCCCATAAAAATTAAATAAATACCCAACATTTATTTATTTTTATCCCATTTGCTCCCCTAAAATCATTAGTTGATTTAATCAGACTAGTGAATCACTCGCATATTCCAAATTGTGATTAGCCAAGTCAACCTTGCACATGGCTCCATGCAAGCACATGGCTCCAAAAATCTATTTTTCCAATCTCCACCATCAATTTTCTCCTTGAAAATATACACTATCCAAATCCCTTGGATTATAGTCCTAATCATGTGCACCAATCACAAGGTGACACTTGGAAGCCTCTCATTCAATGCTATCCCTTGATTTCAAAAATCAATCTCATCCATTGATCCTCCATCCTCTAAATCTATAAATAGCTTATCACTTAGCTCATTTAATCAACACTTTGTGAATGCAATGTTATGCTAGTAGTGTGAGCAATCAACATCCTCTCAACAACATAAAATATCCATTGAGCACATCCACTTTGGTGGAACAAGCATTTGTGTTAAGGAGGAACTTGTGTTTTTCTTTAATTTTTCATGCTCTTAGCTCAATCTTGAAGTTATGATTTAGTCACTAGTGTAGGTTAAATAGATTTGTTTGCATGTAACTTTCTATTTATGTTTTTACATCCTACATTTCATCATATACACTTGTAAAATTGTTAACTTTTTTAATTTCAATAGAAATTTTAAAGAAACCATAAGGGAACACAAGAACTTTCAACATAATAAATACTTTATCATCATTTTCAATGAATAGGTAAGGGTATAAATTATAGAAGGACCATTTGTAGTCATAAAAATAATGTAACGACTCAATTATAACCTATTTCAACAAAGTTAGGATACAATACATAAATGACCAAAGATCGTTTATGATCATTCCTTAAAAACAACTATTAATTATTTAAGTTTACATAGATTACAATTCATCATGGATATTGTCATAACCCTAAAAACTTTCCAACTTTGGAGAAAAAAACCCTATCAGATTGTGCAAAGCATCACAACCCAAAAAAAAAATTTAAAAAAAAAAATCTGCCCATGCAACAAGTCATTTGTGTGGATTTTGATTGTTAAGACTACATTACTCAAGACAACCATAAATGCACTAGTAACATAGTCAATGAAGAATACACAAAATAGTTTTTGTGAAGTGTCACTTCAAGAAAACATTAAATTTCAAAATCAGTCCATTCTACAATTTATTTGTATAGGCTTTGATTGCTAGCAGTACACTTATCAAAGATAATCAGAAACCCCATTGTAGAGACTATGTTCACTGGTAATTGTCAATTTGCAAAAGCAGTGAGTGGGTTACATGGACTCACCGTCTTAGATTCCTAAATTGAGGGACTCTCAAAAGTTCCTCTTAAATCATTAATTGCATCAAACACAATAAATCTGAGACTATGTTCCCTGCTAATTGTTAATTGGTAATTCATGGATCAAGGGAAGAAGAAAGAACAATTGAACGACCTGAGAGTACCATGACAAGAGGTTGAATAAACTTGGAATCTATGAGTTCTGAGTAATAATATAGGATGATTGATATAACTAACAACTAGGATTAAATGAAGTAAAATCTTTTTTGATAAATGTAATAAGACTTTATAGCACTTAAAGTTACAACAACAAATTAGACACTTTTACAACCACCGATCAAGTTTTGATTGTTACACACCATATAACAAAAGAACTTAGATTCGAATGCAACAAGGTTTTTGGTCAAATTATATTTACAACCACAAATATCACCTGTAACCTAGAGCAACTCTCTAAACCCATATAACACTCTTCCACTTGTGAAGATCCATTATAAACTACTAATACGCAACTACCCCTTGCACGACAGGCTATCCTCCAAATCCCAGCTTCACTAAAGCCAATTTACACATTCGATTGAAATCTACTCCCACAAACTATTTCTACAATAGACATTTGCAACCCTAATTGGTTGAATGGTCATCCTTTACCTGTCATGCAACATGAGCTGATAATTTCCATGTGAGACTACAAAGAAGACCAAAGCCTCCCAGAGGGGAATGCCTATCAGCAGAAAAATAAAAGAAACATAGGAGAGCCACATTTAAGTGGGTCCTGTTAAACTCTAGCTACCACTGCTCCCTTTTAAGAGGTTTAAAACATAAGATTTATGATGTGGAACCTCTATTGGGTGGGCCCACACCTCACTTTACCATATTTATTATTTTGAAAATATTTTTTTTAAAACCTCTTTTTATTTCTAATATTATGTGGATCATGTTTATGTAGAAGTGGGGCCCACTAGTACTTGTCATGTTACAAAAGTTTCAAAAAGTTACCTATCAAATACCCTGGGGTCATACTCGTGAGCTAAATTCTAGAACATTCAGGAGTCGAACTGTAAAAACAACTTACAAGCTGATTCTTTGTAGCAAATCCAAAGTTCAAACTTAGGACCTACTTCAAATATTGACTTAGGAGCGAGCTTTGATGTAACTCTAGACTTGATATACTCTAGAGACAATTCTGTATAGGAACTCCAGAGCTGAAAATCACTGGTAACTTTGGAGCTAAGATTCGGAGAAGACTTTTTAATTTTGAATATGGAACTCTAGAGATGACTTTGATGGAGCTACTCTAGAGCTAGTTTTGTAGAGCTACTTTAGATATAGCCTTGTATGGCTTCTTAATGAAAAGATGCACACCACAATACTCTATTGTTTGCAATATCATACAATTGTTTCATATTTTCATCATCCAACAGAAGCTAAAAACAAATTAGAAGGTACAAATCCCACATTTTAGAGCAAAGAGCAACATTGGCTCTAGTTGGGGGTGAGTGCCCCCTATGGGTACTACAAGAACCCAAGACATCTTTGGTGGCTGACCAAGGAACATGTTAGGAACAACAATAAACATAATATCCATCTCTCAAAATTTGGACAAAAATAGAACAAAATCACACCAAAAATGGAGGTTATACAATGAAGACTCAATGCAACATAATTCTTGGGAAAAGTTGTGTTGTACACCTTGCATAATAATGCTAATAATTTAAAATAAATATTTAACTGTGATGCATCTTAGAGATGTGGATACCATATGAGTTAGGCATTCTTGGGGACACTTGTATGTTGTATGTGACATAAATATTTAATGTGTCACATTGGGAAAATATTTATGATTGGCAAAACTTAGTGACAAATATTTAGTTTGGGGTCATGGTTTAGAGAGCTCATGGTTTTAAGGCACATGGCTTATGTAATACCACTTAGTGGTTTTATAAAAAGTTTGTCTATATAAAAGAAAGCACACGAGTAGTTCTTGAGGTTGGCTAGTGGAACCTTTGTCTTGTTGGCTATAATTGGATTGATAATCTATTGTAGGTTGCATATGTGATTAGAGGAAGCATGGATTGTGATATGTGGATAACATTGTACTCATTTGCTTGTTCACATAGAGGAATGCAAATAGGGTGCTCATCACTTTAGAAGCTTGCATGGAGACTCTACAAGTGCATTGTAATATTTTTCTTGAGATAATTTTGGGTCCCACTTGGCATGCCAAAAAATATTGAAATCTATGTTTACACCCTCATTATAAACACATGCTTATTATATATCAAGCATGGGTGTCTATGATCATATGACATGACTCATAAAGCAACCAATAGAATTGAGAAGACAATTCTTTATGTGATCTTTAATAAGCTTTAAGAAATCAATTTGTAATGAAAAGAGCAGAGAAAGAAATTAAAGAAAATAAATGTTACTTAAATCAAATCTAAGTGAACAACTTGGAATTATTCATTGGATGATATGGATTATTTCCTAAAAATAGAGGTTGCACAACAATGATCAATCAAAATATGCCTTAATCATCCCTAAGGTAAATAAAAGGCTAACCATATCACAAACTAGAGGGGGACAAGTAGACCATGACTTTTATATTAATCATATGCCAATGCACAATTATACTCTTGTAAATCACTAGAACAATCTTGAAATATGAATGATTACTATAACTAAGAAACCTATGTGAAAATATTAAGTTTATAGAGCTCTCTATCATGAGCATACCTAGTACATTCTACCTTAAAAATGAGCATGCCACTTGTATTTATACAAAATAAAGAAGAAAGGATAGAAAGGAACATGGAGTTTTGCAATTAATGCCTTGATCCTGCCATTAAAATTGCATGTAACTTCTTGCATCAACCTACTTATTTACTAAGAACATGAATTTCCACCATTTCAATTCAAAGTGGACCAATAAAAGCATGCCTTGAATGAATCTTGAATATTGTATCATGATCATTGGGGAACTTTTGAATTTCAAAACATGGTGGCCGATATCAATGGATTACTAATCATTGATTTTTATTAAACGTGCCCATTATGGAGGATGACATAGAAAAGAACCTATTTGGAAGCTTTAGACACCACCACTTGATAATATGGATGCAATGGCCAATGGTATATTATGTGAACTAACAATATGAAATAGCCTTGGGTAGGAGTGAGTTCCATGGGATGAGCCAACACATAATCAATTGAACAATGCTTGCATATAATAAACATCAATGTATTACAATATCGGGGCCCACCCAACTATAAAAGAGATCCCTTGATCAATGGTACAATATAATTCTATTGTTAGAATGATAATTATTTAGGGATGTGAGGGCATGCCATGTCAATGTGGTAATGTCACCACTATTCTATTTTAACTCACATCTATGCAAGTTAAATGAATGGAGCTCACCATTTATTAATAACCTACACAAATCACCAACCAATGACATAATAGAATATAATGAAAACCTCTAATATCTATTTGAGATGTATAAGTTTGTCAAATGTCATTTTCGATGCTATTCTTGCATAGAAAGTACCTGAACAAATACAAATAAAAGATGGGATCACCATAAATTACTTGGAAGCTTTGGAACCAATGGTGCAATAGAAATGAAGTGTTAGATTGACAATATTTAAAAGTTGCACAATCCATAGGATCAAAATTAATCAATAGTTGTTGCTCCTTCATATTGATAATATAATTTGGAGACTTCCCATGGATACACAAATTATCAAACTTCAAAATATTAACAATGAAAAATCCTTGAGACAAAGAATGCCTACAATCATAGAATAAAGAACTAAATAACAAAGTAGAAAATAGAACAATCTAGGAGGAAATCCAAAAACAAATTGCATTACAAAACCTAAATGGCCCTGTTAGCAATCATTTTGATTTGGAGGTTGACTTTTTCATGCTTAGGGGGTTTCTTCATTTAAACCCTATGTTTTCTTGCCCATCGGTGTGACCTCGTAGGCTTCTTGGCGATCAGGTTGGCTTGGTGTTTGGCATCGGGGTGACCTGTGTGGTCGGGTGAACGGGCAAGTGTTGGGCCGACAGTTAAGAGTCTCGCCGACAGAGGATGTGTTTTATTTGTAGGCATCGGCGTAACATTCTTCATCGGCAGGGAGACTTCTAGGTTGGCCGATGGTGTTGGTCACACCGACAAAGGCGTGTTCTGAGGGTTATCGGGATGATCGGTGTCATCGACATAAGTGTGAGATGCTGCTCCGACGGTGTAAGTCACACAGACGGAGGTGGGAGGACAGGGTGCTGTCAGTGTGATTTTGTTCATCGGCAGAGGTATTTCGTGTTGCTCCGACGGTGTTAGTCTGGGCGATGACGAAGGTGGTTATTAGCGTAACACATGATGTCGGCGAGGGAATTTCCTGTTGGGCCGATGGTATATGTTTGGCCGATGGATGTCATCGGCGTGAGTGGTAAGGTCGGCGAAGGAGTGTTCAGTTGCTCCGATGGTCTTTGTCTCGCCGAAGACTTTGGGGAGTGTAGTTTGTGATCGGCCTGACTTTTGAGATCGGCAGGAGAATTGTGGGGTGAGCCGATGGCATATGTCTCGGCGATGGGTTTTGACGAAGGCATGTGTGTCGAGCGCGGCAAAAGCGCTCGACACTTGATATGTATGCGATCAGGATTATAAGGTAATGGAAGGCTCTCGGCACCGTGCATGTGGGATTAATCCCCTTGCATTATTTTTGAACTTGTGAAGAGGCGTTTTGGCGGGAATTCCTTTTTGAATGTAGCGACAGTTTTTCAGGCAACCGCGGGTGGTTGAGACCCTTAATGGCGACTGTAGCAGGGGCATGGGCAAGTTGTTGGATAGTCATGTACCCGATCTTTGGCATGAAGACTCCCAGGTGGCGGCGCAGGGCTCGAGGGTTCCTTCTGTCTCTGCAGCAATAAATTTTGAGCGCCATTCCTTTGAAGGATCTGTATCTGGCAAATTTTGTAACAGTCTTGTAATTAATTGCTGTGGTACACTTTCTGGCTGTTATAAGCAGACTGTGTTACCATTTTTCAGGTTGTTGAAAGTTGAACATTTTGGCTCTGTAACACAATACAGTTCGTTTTGGTTGCTCTGTACAGCTAAACCTGTGAGTCTATGTATCTCTTGTTGTATGTTTTGGCATGAACCCACTGATTTCATGATTAATCTTATATGAGAAATGCTATCTTAGCATGTGTTTTGTTAATTCTATCTCCAGTATTGCATGTATTCTTCTTCTGAATCTAGATATTTAGGAAATATTTGAGATTCTAGAACATAGAATTCCTATGTTGAATGTCTGATCTTCTAACTTCTGCTCCAGGGGTAGATTAAACTATTTTCAGGTTGAACATTGGGAAGGGTATACTGCAGTAGGGATGCCATAAGTAGAGATAACTTAGCACTCTGTATTGGGAGATATCTGTAAGGCAGGTATCATATATATCCCCCTGAAATCCAGTTTTAGCTATTCATGCTGATCATTCACAGGTGTATGTCTACTGACTCCCGACCCTGGATAGGCACCAATCTTGCTTTGTGTTTGTGTTACAACCATGCCCAGCTTTGCATCCAAGCTTAAAATCATAATCTAAATCTAAAACAACCATTAGGACATTAGAATTAGTTTTAGGATCCTCAGTCCTCTGTCTACAATTGCAAATAGGCCCAAAGCTAGCCCCTTTGCTCTTATCTTTCAGTTTTGGTCTACTTACAGGAGGACTTATCTGCTTTCTGTCAGCATCCCAGCCTTTGTATGCATATCCTCATGGATGTTGAGTAGGGAATACCCCCCTAGGTTTTGCAGACCCTGAAGAAGAAGAGGAGATAAAATATAGAGTCTATCTCCTATACTGTTGGCCCCTGGCCCAGAGATCTTGTTGATCATTGATGGCTACCTTGTAGGGAAATCTGGGAATAAGCATCCAGTCTGGGAAAAAACCAACAGAAATTGGCGACTCCGTTGGGGAGTTTTTGAGAGAACCCTGATTTATAAAAGAAAACAGTTCCTAGTAATAGGTGGCGACTCCGAAGTAATCTCCCAACCGGTCAAAGTAAAATTTATATGCAGGGGAGAAGATCCCAACAAAATCCTTTATTTGAAGAGTTACCAGTAACAAGAAGAATGATGTACAGAAGAAAGGGAGCTATCTTAGTTAGTCATGAGGGGTCCCCCAGAAAAAATGATGATATGCAAGATAATCCTAGGCCATCAGGACAGCATGCGCCTTACTTTTCAAATGCAGAAGCTGATATTCAGGGTGCATATGAGAGGCAACAGGGTGGTAACATGAGAATGAGGTCAGAGGTGTTCCAAGAACGCCCATTTCTAGACCCTGGTGAAAGGTTTGAAGAGGCCGAGTCTCTGAGGGATGATGAAGACGAAGATCAGAATGTGATAAAACCATCCTCCTCTAGGCCCAGCAAGGAAGAACTAGTTGATGAAATTAGGAGCTTAAGGGTCGAGTTTGAATATCAGCAGGCAATATCAATCAGAGATGACTTGAGGAAGAAAGTGCAAGCTTTGAGGACTGCCCAGAATAATTCAATTCCTACCCTTGAGAATGCAAATGTGCAGAGACATCAACAGAGAAATGAAGTGCAGCATCAGCATAATGATGAGAGACAAAATGTGAATGATGCTAGGATACCACTGAACAATGTAAGAAACCAGAATGCAGATAGAAATATTAATGTTAATCAGTTAAACAGACAGCCAATGCAGCTAGATAGATTTAGACAGCTGGTATTTGATGGTATTCCTGGGTATCCTAACCCCATTGATAAGCATCTGAGGTTGCAAGTGCCTAAATTTTCAGGAAACAACACTGTGTCAGGAGAAGATCATCTAAAAGCCTTTCAAAATGTCATGGATAACTTTGATGTTGAACATGAGGATGTTTTCATGAAGTCATTCATGCAATCCTTAATAGATGAGGCAAGAGAATGGTACAAGAATCTGCCTGATCGGAGTATTTCATCATGGGATGATTTTAAAAGGATGTTCAAGGAGCAATATGGTGACAAAACTGACCCTAGCTTTTTTGTAAATGAGTTCACCAGTATCACTAAAGGGTCAAATGAGTAGGTTGCAGATTTTAATGCAAGATTTACTAAAGTGTTAAACAAATTGCCACATCACATGAGGCCAAATGAACCAATGTGCATAATATTGTATATCAATGCCTTTGATACAAAAACTGCATATGGATTAAGAGATAAAGGTCCTGCTACTCTCAGGGATGCTTTCAAAATTGTAGTAAATATTGAGAACAACAGGAAAGCATCAGGCAAGACTAACAGAAGGGATGATGTGAAAATTCTCAAGAATCCAAACAAGCCTCAGAACGCTCAAGGTAATACATCTGCCCCTGAAGATAAGATAGACAAATTGGCAAATGTTGTTAAGGACCTAAGCTATAGACTAGCTAGAAGTGAAAAAGGGATAGGTCCTGATAGCCAAGTCTATCAAAGGCAGGAAAAGAGGCCATCATTGCATGATATGCCTTATAATACCAATTGGCATGATGGTAAACCTATATTCCCACGTAACAACACAAATCAAAGAGCTCAACATGTCAAAGAAACTCCTGATCCTCTAAAGAAAGCTATAAATATTGTTGATAATACTCCATGGTGTATAATTTGTCAGATGCCACATTCACAGTCACAGTGTATGATTGCTCAGTCCTTGTGTGATAATACTACATCTTGTAATGAATGCAATGTGCAAGATGATGATGTAAATATGATGTCCACAAGCAATGGATACACTTTTTGTGATGCTGGTGCAAATGCAGATGATGAAACTCAGGGCTGCCAACAGTTCCCATATGATGAAGATGATGAAGTTAACTATGCCTATGCTCAGAACTCACACAATTTTCTGAGTAACTTACAACGACCTTCTGATGAGGAAATTAGGGCCTTCACAGCTGCAGCAGTTGCTCAAGTCAAGAGCAACTACAATCTCAGAGGTAAAAATTAGGTAAGCAGCCCACATCAGCCAAAAGATGTTACTATAGGACAGCCAGTGCATGGTAATAAGGGGATGGAATTACAAAAAAGGCAGTGGGTTAATAATAAACAGAACTTCAGACATAAAACAGGTCATGAATCCCAAGGACCAGAAAATAGAATCCCTCAGGCTGAAGATCAAGGTAAAGGTTCCCAAGACAAGAATGATGATCAGGGGACTATGAAAGTAAAAGCTAAATCAGTTCAAGATAAAAACAAGATTGTGGAGCAAGCTACAACTGTTATACAAAATTATGCTCCATTTGATATAGCTCAGGTCCTCTCCCAGGTAAAAGTCTCTGTTCCACTTATGGAGCTCATGAAAGTGGAAGAAATCAAGAATAGAACAATATCCCTAATTTCAGGGGTGCCTTTTCAAGCTAAACAAAATGTTCAGATCCAGGGTGAGAAACATGTCATGTGTAATGAAGAAGATGAGGCTCCTGAAGTCTATTTAGGAGTGACTATGACAAAGTGTCCTTCACAAGTGGAACCATTTTATGTTTCCTTGGTTATAAATGGAAAAATAATCAGAAATTGTATGCTTGACTCTGGAGCATCTACAAATGTCATGCCTTTGGCTATCATGCAACAAGCTGGATTGAAAATTGACAAGGCATGTGGAAAATGTTATGCTATGGATGCCAGAGAGGTACCAGTTATTGGAATCATGAAGGATGTAGATTTCAAACTGGCAGCATTTCCTGAAAAGAGATATAAAATGAATATAACAGTGGTTGACATCAAGCCACAGTATGGTATGTTGTTGTCAAGAAGATGGGCAGCACTAATTGGTGGAAGTATGCAGCTGGACCTGTCATATGCCATGATTCCAATGAATGGCAGGGATGTTAAGCTAATCAGAGAACAAAGATCATCAGAGGCAGTGGAAGACCAAGAAGCAGAAGAACAGATATGCTTTGTAAACACTGACTGTGATAACTTCAAGGTTGTCTCAGATGATAGAGAAGATAAAAAGAAAAATGTCTGCATTGAAGAATTGGATCAGCAAGGTTTGTGGACCATGTTTTTTGATGGAGCTTGTGCAAAAGAAGGCTCTGGAGATGGAGTTGTTTTCCTGTCTCCAACTAGTAAGCTCCTCAAATTCTCTTTCTTGCTGAGGTTTGTTTGCACAAACAACATTGCAGAATATGAGGCTTTACTCTTAGGCCTAAATATTGCTCTCAAACATGGAATCAAAATGCTAAGAGTATTTGGGGATTCTGAGCTGATTGTATCCCAAATTAGAGATAGGTATGCTTCAAAAAATAAAAGGTTGAAACAATACAAGCATGCTGTTTGGGATACCATTGAATTATTTGATGCATTTTCAATAGGCTGGGTAGAGAGGTCAAAGAATGTTATGGCTGATTTCTTAGCTAATGTTGCAATAAGGCCAGATGACATCACTCTGTCAGATGTTACAAATGTAGAAGTTAAAATTAGGCCTGCAGTACCAGAAAATATATGCAGTTGGCAAGTGTTTAATGATGATAGGGACTTGTTAAAATTTTTGCACTGCATAGATGAATATGAGAATCAAGAAATTGATTTCCAAGCTTTTGTAGAGATTATAGATGGAAAAGAAACTCTTGTGGGAAAAGAGATAATTCAATTGAGGACTAATAAAATCCCTAGAGGGTTAGTAGCTTTGGAAAGAGCTTTTGACAGTAGAGATAAATTGGTCACAAGGACATCTCCCACAAATAAGGAAGATTTAGAAGAGATAAATTTGGGGACATCTCAGGCCCCTCAGAAAGTATACATTGGTAAACAGCTCAAACCTCACATCAGGAGTATGCTGATTGCATTACTGAAAAAGTATAAACATGTTTTTGCTTGGTCATATGAGGACCTAAAAGCTTATAGGGAAGATTTATTCCAGCATGAGATCCCATTGAAGCCTAGAGCTAAGCCATTTAGACAAAGGCAAAGACCTATTAATCCTACCTTGGCTCCAAAGATGCAAGAAGAACTCAAAAGGCTGAGGGAAGCTAGAATAATTGTGCCAATCAGGCATTCAACTTGGGTGTCTAACCTTGTCCCAGTCAGAAAAAAGAATGGTGATATTAGGCTTTGTGTTGACTTCAGGAACTTGAATGTATCCTCTTTAAAGGATAACTATCCACTGCCTAATATGGAAGCTATGTTGCAGAGAGTGACTGGTTGTGAACTCTTATCCATGATGGATGGATTTTCAGGTTATAATCAGGTGAAGGTGAAGGAATCAGAACAATATAAGACTGCCTTCACCACTCCATGGGGAACTTATGTGTATGTTAGAATGCCCTTCGGACTAACCAATGCAGGTGCTACATTTCAAAGAGCAATGGATGTTGCTTTTGCAGGGTTGATTGATTCAATCCTGGCTGTATATCAGGATGACTTGACTGCTTACTCAAAGAGAGAAGAGCAGCATTGTTTGCATCTGGAGCATATTTTCATAAGAGCACTAGAGTATGGTATTTCTTTAAATCCAAAGAAGTGTGCTTTTGGGGTAGTTGAAGGAAAGCTCCTGGGACATATTGTTTCCAAGGATGGAGTCAAGATAGATCCAGAGAGAGTGGCTGCTATTGACAGAATTCAAATGCCAAAAACTGTAAAAGGAGTTCAGTCCTTCTTTGGACAGATAAATTTTGTTAGGAGATTTGTTCCCAACTTTGCAAAAACCACAAGGAACATTTCCAAGATGATGAAGAAGGATGCAACTGTCCACTGGGAAAGTGAAGCAATAGAATCATTTCAGAGTATCAAAGAGGCAATCAAGATGGCCCCTATTCTTAAATCTCCTGATTTTTCTAGGCCATTCCAAGTATTTTTATTTGCTTCCTTTCATACTGTTGCTGCATGTTTGCTACAGAAAAACGAAGATGGTTTTGAACAGCCCATCACTTTCTTCAGTATGTCCTTGCAGGCCTCTGAGTTGAAGTATGATATTATGGAAAAACAAGCATATGCACTAGTCAGAGCCATCAAAAGTTTTAGACCATACTTGGTAGGATCATATATAATTGCATATGTACCCCATGCAGCAATCAAAGACATATTCACTCAGCAGGAGGTGACTGGAAGAAGGTGCAGATGGATAAACAAACTGCAAGAGTTTAACATAGACATACAAATTACCAAGTTGGTAAGAGGACAAGGATTAGCCAAGATGATGGCACAGTCAAACTTGGAAGCATGCCAAGTTAATGCAGTCCAAAATGAGAGTGTAAATGTATCAGGATCTGAATGGTACAAGGATATTATCTACTACTTACAAAATCTGAATTGTCCTTCCCATTTCAGTGACAGTCAAAAGAGGACTTTAAAGTTACATGCAATCAGGTATGTTATTGTTCAAAGTGAGCTATACTGGAAAAACCCTGATGGTGTGCTGCTGAGATGTGTGGATGAGGATATGGCTAACAATGTTTTGATTGATATGCATAAAGGATTGTGTGGTGGACATTATACTGCCCAAACAACAGCTCATAAAATTCTCAGAGCAGGATATTGGTGGCCCACTCTCTTTTCAGATGCACAAAGGTTAGTGAGGAAGTGTGACCCTTGCCAAAGATTTTTAGGAAAGTTGAAATATGATGGTGCTTTACCCCTCAGGACTGTAACTGTGGATGCTCCATTTCAGCAATGGGGAATTGACTTCATAGGGGAAATTGCAGACAAATCAAGTGGGGGACACAGTTGGATTTTGGTGGCAACTAATTACTTTACCAAATGGATTGAGGCCATTCCAACTAAGAGAGCTACAAGTAAGGTGGTGACAGATTTCATGCTAGAAAATATTATCATCAGGTTTGGAGTACCATTCAAGATAGTCACTGATAATGCTATGTGCTTCAGATCGGGTGAATTTGTTGATTTTTGCAACAGGTATGGGATAAATCTATCATATGCATCACCATACCACCCACAAGGAAATGGTCAAGCAGAATCAAGCAATAAAAGCATCATGAAAATTATCAAGAGGATACTGGACAAGAACAAAAGAGCTTGGGACTCAAAATTAAAGTTAGCAATATGGGCTGATAGAGTGACAGTGAAAAGGGCTATTGGGATGTCACCCTTTGAGCTAGTATATGGTGCATCAGCCAGATTGCCCATAAACAATCTCCTACCAGTTTACAAGTTCGTCCAAGAAAATGATGAGGAGATTGAAGATTCCATGACAGAAAGAGTGAACCAGCTGGTTGCACTGGATGAAAACAGAAGGAAAGCCCACCAGATTAATCTCAAGAGACAACAAGATGTGAAATATCAATTTGATAGAAGAGCTACTAAAAGGAAATTTCAAGTCAATGATCTGGTGCTCATATGGAATGCAAAAGGTCAAGAAAAGGGTAAACATGGTAAATTTGAACCCTTATGGATGGGCCCATACCAGATTTGCAGCACTCATGGGGAGGATTCTTATTTCCTCCAGGCCCTAGATGGTGAAGTTCTGGAATTGCCTGTGCATGGCCAATTCCTTAAGTTCTATTTTGCATAGATGACTTGTCTCTGTGCACATTTGTAAAAAATATGTATATAGTGTAAATGCCTTGTATAGTTCATGCTTTTTGGTTTTTTGCCTGGTCTGCCCGGAGATCTGGTTCTCGCTGCAGGTTCTTCACCTGCACGTCCCCATTCGGAGCCAGTGTTAGCACTCATTTTAACTTGGAGGTTGACTTTTTCATGCTTAGGGGGTTTCTTCATTTAAACCCTATGTTTTCTTGCCCATTGGTGTGACCTCGTAGGCTTCTTGGCGATCAGGTTGGCTTGGTGTTTGGCATTGGGGTGACCTGTGTGGTCGGGTGAACGGGCAAGTGTGTTGGCAAGAGACACTATATGGATTCATGGTTGTTGTCATTGATGGCAACAAAGGTCATCCCACATATCCACAAGTCATGATGTGTCTCTACCGGAAGTCAGAATAAAGATTGTTGTGGTCCGGTGAACAAGAACAGAGCATGTGGCAAGGTCCGACAGATTGATCCGGATCTCTCAGAGGAAGTGTCTTGGTGTAGTGCGGATTTGGGGAAGTCAAGAGGACTACCTTGAGTGGTATATTCCAAGGATTTACCCTCCGGTGATGGACAAAGAAAAAGATATGAATAGTTGAGTACCGGATTCCTGAGAGACAGTGAAAACAGAGGAAGAACTGACTGACAGAGTATCAGACTACTTTCCGGATGTGTTACTGTTGATGATAAAGGTTGTGAAGGCATGAATCATGTTTGGCCGACATGATTAATGATATCTACAAGTATATGCTTGATCCGCATTGCTTGGTGAGCAAGGATTCAGCCGACAGAACAAAGTTTGTAAGAAACTAGACTGTTCCGGATGCCGACTAGAAAGGTGATGAAATTACTTGTGCGGATATATATAGAGGATGGATTTAGTTGTGAAGTGTGTGAATGAAGGAAGATATATGCGAATAAGTCCAGAACAGAGTAGAAGTAGCAAGAAAGATCCGGTATGTGAAAGGATAGCAGAATAAAGAACAGAGGAAAGATGAAGTGCAGCAGATCAGTGTACTGAGCCTAACCGGAACTGAACTCCAGCATATGCAGATGCTTCCAATCAGTTCAAGACTGTGATTCTTATCACTTTGTAGATAGTGTGTCTTCTTGTAGGCAGTGGGCCTCTTGTGAGCAGTGTGCTCGGGCAGTGAGCCCTAATTGGCAAGTGCCATTTTGTAATTTCCTATTCTTCTAACAGAGAATAATTTTTGGGTTAATCACCCCGTGGTTTTCTCCCTTAACAGGGTTTCCACGTCAAAAATACTGTGTCATGTGTTTCTTATTTCATGGTAATGTTTTTGTGTTTGATTCAATGCTGCATTAATTAATAAGAAAGTTCAGAAAGAGAAATAATTAGGATAACTGATTCACCCCCCCCTCTCAGTTATCAACAATTGGTATCAGAGCTAAGTTCCTCCTAATAGAGCCTAACAGCTTGAGGAAGATCTGAAAATTCAAATGGATGCATATGGTTTAAGGGAGCAACTCAAGACTGCCCTTGAGGATCTTGAACAGTCAAATTCTGAAGTCAATGAATTAAAAGAAAGACTCAAACAGGCTGATGAATTCATGAGAGAATTAAAAGACAAATTAAGTCTCTCTATGAAAAAGAGAAAGGAGCTGCTCCAACAGTTGGCAAGACAAAGTGAAGAAAGCAATACAAATGAAGAATTGACTGAGCAAACCAAGTTATGTGAAAAGTTATCAAAAGAAGTCATTATGTTAAGACATGAAATGGAATCAGGAACTATAAAGTTTACTCAAGAGATTGAAGAAAAAAGAAAGGCTGAAGACAATCTAAGACAATCTCTTAAAGAAAAATCAGAAGAATGCCACCAGATGGACAGGATTATCAGACATCTTGAATCTGATCTTGAAGATGCCAAAGATAATGAAGAAAAACTTGAGGATCAAATTGCCTCTCTCAAAAGAGACCTTCAAACAGCAAATGAATATAAAGAGAAATTCAAGATAAGTTCTGCTCAACTTGAAGTTCTTCTTGGAAGTCAAAAGAGGACAGATGACAAGTATGGTTTGGGATATGAGAAAGGAGAAAGCTCCGGATCCGGTCAAAAGAATCTTGGATCAGAAAATCCAAGGAGCAGGCCTAGAAGACCTCCGGTAAGACAGCCAAATGCTCAAAGATATCCATCTTTCAATGGATACTGCCACAGCTGCAACCACTTTGGTCACAAAGCTAATCAGTGCAGAAAGAGAATGAATCAGATTAATTCATCCTTCTCCGGATAGTGCTTCAACTGCAAAAGGTATGGACACAAATCCCATGAATGCAGAATTATGCAAGTAAACAAATCATTCAAAGGTAGATGCTTCACATGCAATAGAGTAGGTCATATGGCTAATCAATGCAGATCAAGAGGATATCAGTCAAATATGCAAAGAAATGTTATTTGCCAAATCTGCAATAGGTCCGGTCATAATGCTAAAGTCTGCAGAAGCAAGAATCAGGACAAAAGAGGTCCGGTGTATAATCAGAATCAAGACAAGGGTAAACAAAAGATGAATGCGAATGAAGTTAGGAATCAGATGAGCAAGATTTGGGTGAAGAAAAGTTCAGAGAATGTAGAGGTTGGATCCGCACCAGACTCTGGTGCTGATATTTCTTCCAGAAATTAAAAAGTGAGCTCTGGCTCAGGGGGAGACTCAAAGAAAATCCTGTTCCCCCAGCCAATCAAGTGGTGCCGGATGTGGCACAAGATGCGGAGTAAAGGGTTTAAATATATAAGTCTTGAGATGATCCAGATAAGATTTCAGAGGTCCGCATGGAGTTATGAAGAAGCTATGATCGATCAAGTAAGACCTGTTCAGGGAGATGCTCTGGTATGACAAAGGATTACAAAAAGGTCCGGAGAGATCCGGAAGTGCACTATCTTATTCTGCGGATTGGACAGAGTGTTTGGGATGTTCTTGTAATATGTTACCTCGATTTATTCATGATTGAAAGATCTGGATGATATTCACAGATCAGGACTAATCCGGGATACTCCAAGCTATCCAGACAAGGCAAACCAGAATAATGTAGGTGAAGCATTTATTGCAGACAGATATTAGGGTTTGCGGAGCAATATAAGGGATTTCTCAAAAGTCATTTGCTCATTCTGCACTCAAGAAGAAGCGAAAAGTGGAGCTCTGCAACAAGATTCATCAAGCACACCAAGGATCTCCTGCCGAAGTCATTGCATAAAGAAATCCATCCAACCACTCCGTGCAAACCGAAGGCGCATAAGGTATTCTCCGTTTTTCATTATCTCACTGCAAATCTTTGAAGAATGGCTACTCCAAATATAGTTAAGATCTCTGATAGACCTCGCCCCACATTCAAGAAACATCCTTACAAATCATTGGAGGTAGATCCACTAGGAGCCTTCTCTAGTGTTCCTCATGGTGTATTGCATACGGAAGATATTAGGGTTTACATCCATGCAAATCTTGAAGACTTTGGAGAATCAAAACTGATGGATATCTATCACAAACAATTGATAGATGACTCCTTTGAGATCAAACCTCAGTATAAAGCCATCCGGGACAAACACTTTGCACAGTGCATTCATTTCCCCTGTTTTGAAGAAGATGAATGGGTCCGGTATGTACTAAGTAGAGTACATGACAACTTCCTATGGTTGAACAAGCCCTTCAAGATCACCAAGGATGCAATTAGGGCTGTAACCAGTCTGCACTCATCCGGTGGATTACCTGTTCTCAAATTTGTCAAAAATCAGACAGTCAGTGATGCAACCGGATCCAAGTTTGACAAGAGAGCTATGACAGTTGATGACATCACTGAACCGGATGTCAAATTTGTAGCTATGATAATTGGTTACAAAATCTGTCACTCCAGTAGGGAAAATTCAGTACCGGGAACTGCAATCTACACAGCTTATCAGATGTTAAAGGAGAATGCAGACTATGACTTGTGTGAGCTTCTAGTAAACCAACTCTTTGAAAATCTGTAGAAGATTAAGAAGGACAAGAAAAACTCCTTCAAGTATGGCAATCTGATCCTTTGTCTCTTCTTTTACTACATGAATTAGCTTCCCGGATCCAGTGGATGGATATGGCAAAATGACAGACCGGTTGCCATCCAAATCAGAGACTATTTGCATGGACTTGGGGATGCAAAAGCAAGAAATACAGCTCTATGGGGATACTTCAAGAACTTCCAAAGCATGATGCATGCAAGAGAAAGAATACCCCAATCCCTTGTTGAAAAGTACAAAGACACAGTATGCTTCATGGTAGAAACAGATCAGTGTCTGATGGAGGCAGTGGAGCCAAGGACTGTCTGGATCATGCCCATGGGGTATGAAGTGGATGAACAGATAGTAGAGCTGCATGTTCAACACATGCTAAGCCAGCCCAAAGATCCTAAGGCAGAAAGGTTTGGAACCTTTGAGGAACTGAGTGTAAAGTTACATGTAGAACTCAGGGAATCGGAGATAAAGAGGAAGGTAAGAAAAGAAGTTGAGCATATTGCTCAAGGCCTAGGCATCTCAAAAGAGGCACTTGATGCCAGCCGGGAAAAGAGGAGGAAGGCTGAGGAAGAAGAGAAAAGTAAAGAAAGTGTTCCGGTTGAAACTCCCACCCGGACCAGATCATCAAAAAGATCTGCACCTCCCACAACCAAAAGTTCAAAACCGGAAGTCCAGGCATCCGGTAAAAGATCCAAGACAAAAGCCACAAGGGCTTATGAAAGCCAAAAGGATGAAGAGGAAACAGAGTCAGATGAGGGAGTAAAAGAAATAAAGAAGCAGAAGAAGAAAGGATCCGGTAAACCCTCCACAGGCCAAGACAAGGATGAAATGGCAGAGGTATCTGTTGAAAAGCCCACTCTGTCTCTAGAGAGTGTAATCAAGTCAGTCACGGTAGATGGAAACCTTCAACCAATGACTGAATTTTATGATGACTACAATGAGGCTGACCAAAAGATTCTACAGGAAGCCACAGTCAAATATCTGAACATATACAATAAGGCTTTCATTGAGATCATATCTCTTATTCCTAAAAGCCTAGAAAATGAATTAGAAATAAGAAAGAATAATGCTCATGCAAAAGATCTTGAGATCCGGGAGCAAATAGCTATTCAGCTATATCCTCAAATTGATCCCAAGACAATGAACATTATCTTCAAAGACTGCAAAGATGAGTTCAGAAGTAAAGCCAGGATGAATCAACTCATGCTTGGTGAGACTGACAAAGTGGCCCAAGAGACAGAAGAGATCCTCCGGAAGGCCTTCAAAAGGTTCAATCTTCCTGTTGTAGAGGACTTAGGTGCAGAAACAGCTGCGGATTTGGAATCATCTGTTCCGGAAGAAGTGGGCCCTGAACAGACAAAGATCTCTCCTCCGGTTTCCCCTACAGTCTCCAGATCCAAAGAAGAAGAGAAATTACAGGAGAAGGAAGCAAGGGTGAAAGACAAAGAGGTTGACAGTTCCCAGACTGCAGAAGAAAAGAAACATCTGTCTCCGGCAAGAGACACTGCACAAACTGTTCAACAATTTTTGAGCAAAGCCACTGTAGAAATTGATGAACCAGACCTACTAAAAGGACCATTAGATTTTGACTCTTTGTCACCGGTGCAAACAATGAAAATAGCCTCATTTGCAAATGAGAAAGTCAAAGAGAAGTTGCTGAAATCTCACATGGAAGACTGTGAGCTTATGGAGGTAGTATCTGGAGTGCTAGAAAAGATCATGCCATCCTTTCAAAAGGATCCCACAGCCTCCTCTTCCGGTAATCTCAAAACCTTAGTCAGCAGTGTTAGTACACATTTTGAATCTCTAGAAAAATCTGCTGAAGAAAAGGTCCGGAAGGAATTTTTGGATAAAAGATTTTCAGAAGTATTAGAATTAATCTCTAAAGATAGGAAGATTGTGAGTATTGGAATAAAGAGCTTAGAGAATGCTCTTAAGGATGGCGGTGACATTTACAAATTTTGTATATCCTGGTCAAAGGCAACAGCAGCAATTGATAAGAAAATAAAAGAGGAACAGGACAAGCTACAAAGCTTATCTCAAAGTTTTGATCCTCTCTCTTCCTCCATAATAAATCAAGAATGTCAGACTATTGCAGTCTTGAATGAAATAAAGAATCTTGAGAAGGAAAGGAAGAATATCACTAACCGGATGGGAGAACTTAGAAGGATTATAATCCCTAAGTTGGAAACTATGCATGAGGCCATCAGTGATGCTCAGACCACCGCCCAAACAAATGATCCGACAGATCTCAAGTGGGCAGAAGCTTTTGCATTTTTGTTGAGTGGTCACATTTCAATTTTGGATAGAATGAAGCAAAGTTGGGCTACAGAAATGATCCAATTGCAGACATCCTTTACAGACATTCTTCAGTATATGTGAGTATGTAAATATGCGGCTATGTATAGAAAATTTTTGAAAATTTTGGTGTGTGGACCCTACCCTTTGCCATTGATGTCAAAGGGGGAGTGAGGAGCAGTGAAAAATGAGGAATCCAACTAAGGGGGAGTTCCGGAAATTGTATATAAAGACAGAGCATCAGCAAAGGGGGAGCATAGTGTAAACACTTAGTCATTTTTCACTAAGTGTTGCCATCAATGCCAAAGGGGGAGATTGTTGGCAAGAGACACTATATGGATTCATGGTTGTTGTCATTGATGGCAACAAAGGTCATCCCACATATCCGCAAGTCATGATGTGTCTCTACCGGAAGTCAGAATAAAGATTGTTGTGGTCCGGTGAACAAGAACAGAGCATGTGGCAAGGTCCGACAGATTGATCCGGATCTCTCAGAGGAAGTGTCTTGGTGTAGTGCGGATTTGGGGAAGTCAAGAGGACTGCCTTGAGTGGTATATTCCAAGGATTTACCCTCCGGTGATGGACAAAGAAAAAGATATGAATAGTTGAGTACCAGATTCCTGAGAGACAGTGAAAACAGAGGAAGAACTGACTGACAGAGTATCAGACTACTTTCCGGATGTGTTACTGTTGATGATAAAGGTTGTGAAGGCATGAATCATGTTTGGCCGACATGATTAATGATATCTACAAGTATATGCTTGATCCGCATTGCTTGGTGAGCAAGGATTCAGCCGACAGAACAAAGTTTGTAAGAAACTAGACTGTTCCGGATGCCGACTAGAAAGGTGATGAAATTACTTGGGCGGATATATATAGAGGATGGATTTAGTTGTGAAGTGTGTGAATGAAGGAAGATATATGCGAATAAGTCCAGAATAGAGCAGAAGTAGCAAGAAAGATCCGGTATGTGAAAGGATAGCAGAATAAAGAACAGAGGAAAGATGAAGTGCAGCAGATCAGTGTACTGAGCCTAACCGGAACTGAACTCCAGCATATGCAGATGCTTCCAATCAGTTCAAGACTATGATTCTTATCACTTTGTAGATAGTGTGTCTTCTTGTAGGCAGTGGGCCTCTTGTGAGCAGTGTGCTCGGGCAGTGAGCCCTAATTGGCAAGTGCCATTTTGTAATTTCCTATTCTTCTAACAGAGAATAATTTTTGGGTTAATCACCCCGTGGTTTTCTCCCTTAACAGGGTTTCCACGTCAAAAATACTGTGTCATGTGTTTCTTATTTCATGGTAATGTTTTTGTGTTTGATTCAATGCTGCATTAATTAATAAGAAAGTTCAGAAAGAGAAATAATTAGGATAACTGATTCACCCCCCCCTCTCAGTTATCAACAAAGTGTTGGGCCGACAGTTAAGAGTCTCGCCGATGGAGGATGTGTTTTATTTGTAGGCATCGGCGTAACATTCTTCATCGGCGGGGAGACTTTTAGGTTGGCCGATGGTGTTGGTCACACCGACAAAGGCGTGTTCTGAGGGTTATCGGGATGATCGGTGTCATCGGCATAAGTGTGAGATGCTGCTCCAATGGTGTAAGTCACACCGACGAAGGTGGGAGGACAGGGTGCTGTCGGTGTGACTTTGTTCATCAGCAGAGGTATTTCGTGTTGCTCCGACGGTGTTAGTCTGGGCGATGACGAAGGTGGTTATCAGCGTAACACATGATGTCGGCGAGGGGATTTCCTGTTGGGCCGATGGTATATGTTTGGCCGATGGATGTCATCGGCGTGAGTGGTAAGGTCGGCGAAGGAGTGTTCAGTTGCTCCGATGGTCTTTGTCTCGCCGAAGACTTTGGGGAGTGTAGTTTGTGATCGGCCTGACTTTTGAGATCGGCAGGAGAATTGTGGGGTGAGCCGATGGCATATGTCTCAGCGATGGGTTTTGACGAAGGCATGTGTGTCGAGCGCGGCAAAAGCGCTCGACACTTGATATGTATGCGATCAGGCTTATAAGGTAATGGAAGGCTCTCGGCACCGTGCATGTGGGATTAATCCCCTTGCATTATTTTTGAACTTGCGAAGAGGCATTTTGGCGGGAATTCCTTTTTGAATGTAGCGACAATTTTTTAGGCGACCGCGGGTGGTTGAGACCCTTAATGGCGACTGTAGCAGGGGCATGGGCAAGTTGTTGGACAGTCATGTACCTGATCTTTGGCATGAAGACTCCCAGGTGGCGGCGCAGGGCTCAAGGGTTCCTTCTGTCTCTGCAGCAATAAATTTTGAGCGCCATTCCTTTGAAGGATCTGTATCTGGCAAATTTTGTAACAGTCTTGTAATTAATTGCTGTGGTACACTTTTTGGCTGTTATAAGCAGACTGTGTTACCATTTTTCAGGTTGTTGAAAGTTGAACATTTTGGCTCTGTAACACAATACAGTTCGTTTTGGTTGCTCTGTACAGCTAAACTTGTGAGTCTATGTATCTCTTGTTGTATGTTTGGGCATGAACCCACTGATTTCATGATTAATCTTATATGAGAAATGCTATCTTAGCATGTGTTTTGTTAATTCTGTCTCCAGTATTACATGTATTCTTCTTCTGAATCTGGATATTTAGGAAATATTTGAGATTCTAGAACATAGAATTCCTATGTTGAATGTCTGATCTTCTAACTTCTGCTCCAGGGGTAGATTAAACTATTTTCAGGTTAAACATTGGGAAGGGTATACTGCAGTAGGGATGCCATAAGTAGAGATAACTTAACACTCTGTATTGGGAGATATCTGTAAGGCAGGTATCATATATATCCCCCTGAAATCTAGTTTTAGCTGTTCATGCTGATCATTCACAGGTGTATGTCTACTGACTCCCGGCCCTGAATAGGCACCAATCTTGCTTTCTGTTTGTGTTACAACCATGTCCAGCTTTGCATCCAAGCTTAAAATCATAATCTAAATCTAAAACAACCATTAGGACATTAGAATTAGTTTTAGGATCCTCAGTCCTCTTTCTACAACTGCAAATAGGCCCAAAGCTAGCCCCTTTGCTCTTATCTTTCAGTTTTGGTCTACTTACAGGAGGACTTATCTGCTTTCTGTCAGCATCCCATCCTTTGTATGCATATCCTCATGGATGTTGAGTAGGGAATACCCCCCTAGGTTTTGCAGAGCCTGAAGAAGAAGAGGAGATAAAATATAGAGTCTATCTCCTATACTGTTGGCCCATGGCCCAGAGATCCTGTTGATCATTGATGGCTACCTTGTAGGGAAATCTGGGAATAAGCATCCAGTCTGGGAAAAAACCAACAGGCCCCACATCAAATGGAGAGCCAAAACTCTATAAGTAGAAACTCTTTATTTACTTTATTAGATAAAAGGACTGTAGTTTTCTCCTCCATCTAACCTTCTTGGTTTAATTTATTTTTCTTTGTTATTATTTTAAAAATAATAATATTATACTCCCAAAGGATGTAGTTACAAATTAAATTCATCACAAATTCTTAATTAGCCAAATAAAATGAATTATCTAGAAAACATAGTTAAAGAAGTATATTTTACACATATTTCATGATGTTGATATAGTAAAAAGAATTATATGTATTTCTAAAAAAGAAGGGCTAACATTTTAACTAACACTATATCCAATAACCATTGAAAAACCAAAGCTATAAAAATGTGGTTGAATAAAGTTTGATTTTTCAAATAAATGTATCGATAACATAACACTTATTAGACTATGTTAATCTAGCATGCATTTCATACTATTGAATAACAGGGTGAAAATCACAATGAAAATATAACCAAAATATTGATTTAATTTGATAAAGCATGTGATTAGGCCAATAAAATTAATGTACCAATGAAGAATAAAACATAACAAATGAAAACTATATAACACCAAATTTTTACGGAGAAAACCTTTTGGGAAGAAACTCCACCACTAAAGAGACCCATGCTTGTATTAATTTCAACAAAGACTATACATCAGTATAATCATTTATCCCTCTAGAAGTAAATTGATAGCACAATAGTACCAATAAAAGAACCTTACAATCCCTTATCCCATGCCTCTAGTATATAGAAATGGTAGAAACTAGAAACAACCACGTAGCATCCAAAACTATGAGTATGAACCACAGAGAAAATTCAATGCCCCCATAGATGTGGTCAAGATACCTAGAATGGTAATTAACTCCTCTTACATTTCTTACACATCTTAAAGCTCTTTTAAATGTCAAAGATTCTATCATAACAGTTAAATTAACCACTTTTCCAAATCTAGGCACTCCATGAGGGTGTTCAATGTTTGTGTTGAACATTAACAAATTTTGGAAGCTATTTTAGAACTCACGATTTCCCTCTTTTCAATGTAACCTCCATATTCAATACCTTCTTACACAATACCACCAATATCATGAAGAATAAATAATATATGAATAATGTCCCCACACTCACATGGGTCTCCCATTTTCCCCACCCCCTGATGTTTGGAGATCATACATTATATATTATCTACATAATTAAATATAATTTATAAGACTTAGGATTTGTAAGGTCAATGGAATACCTAAACATAACATTATCTCACTTAACATTGCATTGCAAAGACATAAAGGGAAAGTAAAAATAATTCAAGTAATAGAAGTGGTAAGGGCCATGGCTTGACTACACTAATTATATTAACCATGGTGTCAATGTTTTTGGTGCAGTCACGGTAGGATGGTTAACAGAATGAACTGTCTAGGCTGTGCAGCAAGAGTAAACACAACAGAAACAACTCAAAAATGTGAAACAAATGTAGATTCATTCATTCAGTATATCATAGAATTCAACTACAAATCGGCCAGCAACATGCGGGCTTACAAATAGGGCTCAAAGGCCTAACTACAGAATATCAGAATATGCACAAGATATAGCTTTGAAGTTCCCTTACAAAAGAGCTAACTATCAACTATTTCTATTATCATCAATTCACTAACTTCTTTTCTAGAGATCTAATACATCAATATATATCATCTCCAGATCACAAGATTCCTCCGCATTAGCCAAGGAAGATCACAAACTCCAATAAAGAGGTGTAATGTGTGTACACAAATAGGTCAGACCTAATCATGTAGAACACCTCCGCAAATGCATGGAATGATGTGTGGATCTTGGGGAAGGTCGACCATGAACCAAAGATCAATGAATGATGTGTCATTAGGCTCCACGGATTAGGAAATGCTCCACAAGTCTTCTCCTTCAGTTGATTGTCTGAGACTATCAGGATGCTCTGTTCTGAGAAAATAGTTGATCTTCTGATAGAGATAACTTTTTCGTTCTTGATCCAAATGCTCTAAAATTTGAATATGTTGTAGATGAATGAATCTAGATGCTAAGTCTAGCTCTGCAAGATCTAAAATACAACTGCAGTAGAATGTGAACCAAAACACAGAAACTGTTACTGACTGAATTGCCTAAACTAAACTGGAAATGAAAGAAAGAAACTGAAACACAAATGTTTTTAGTTGATGCAAGATTGCTCTTGAACTAGGGATGCTCCTGCATTGACATTTGGGGTTATTGAAAAAAGTGAGTCCCTCACATTGCTAGAGTTAGAGGAAAACCAAGATGATCCACCTTAGCGAGAAATCTAAGATGAATCTTCTTTTGGTCTACCTTTCCACTTCACAAGGTATTATTTGTATTGTCTTCCTCTGGTGCTGCATCCAACTTTGTTGTCCAAAATGTCTTCAATCTACTCTGGTGCTTGTTGTGGTAACTGCTTCTTCAAGTCTTCTTCAAGGCTGTCATTGAACTCTGCTTCATAATACTGATATAGGTCTGCAATGTTGAAAATAGGTGATATGCCCAATGTCTCTGGTAGCTCCGCTTCATATGCATTTCCTAAATCAAATTTTCTGAGTATCCTACAAGGTCCAAACTTCTTCATCTTCAACTTTTTATATGTTCCAACTGGAAATATTTCTTTTCTCAAGTACACCATCACTTCATCTCCAACTACAAATTCTTTATGTCTTCTCTTCTCATATGCTTACTCCTTATACTTTCTATTCATATCTTCTAAATGCTTCTTCACCCGATTATGCATTGTCTCCATATGTCCTGTAAATTCTTCTGCTTCTGCACTTCTCTTTTATGTCATTCCCATGTCTCTCAATTCTGTAACTCCTCTAGGGTTTACTCTGGTAACAATCTCAAAAGGTGTTCTTCTGGTAATCCTATTCACTGAATTATTGTATGCAAATTATGCTTGTGAAAGACTCAAATCCCAACTTCCTGTCTTCTCTCCAACCAAACATCTCAACAAGTTTCCCAAACTCCTATTCACTACATCTATCTATCCATCAGTCTGTGGATGAAATACTAAACTAAACTTCAAATCTATCTTCATCTTCTTCCAAAGTGTCTTCCAAAAATATCCAAGAAATTTGGTGTCTCTATCTGAAATTATGCTCTTAGGTAATCCAT
Organism: Cunninghamia lanceolata; assembly: GCA_027924645.1. Classification (NCBI taxonomy): domain Eukaryota; kingdom Viridiplantae; phylum Streptophyta; class Pinopsida; order Cupressales; family Cupressaceae; genus Cunninghamia; species Cunninghamia lanceolata. The sequence goes on from BSBN01001299.1 coordinate 1,088,286, forward strand.
GCAATCTCATGATCTCCTTGAAAAATAAGTTAGCTACATGCACTACATCAGTTGTCTTCTTACAAGGTATGAAATGAGCCATCTTTGAAAATATGTCTACCACTATAAATAAATAATCATGTCCTCTCCATGTCTTAGGCAATCCCACCACAAAATCCATGCTTATGTCTTCTCAAGGTCTATCTAGTACTGTCAAAGGTTTATACAATCCAACATTCTGACTCCTCTCTTTTGCAACTTGACAAACTCTACAACTCTACACAAAATTCCTAACATCCTTGTGTATCTGAGGCCAAAAGTCATTTTCACTCACCAAAGCCACTGTTTTGTCAATGCCAAAATGTCCTGCCAATCCTCCAATGTGCTTCTCCTTGATCAAAGTATCTCTCATTGAACTTCTAGGTATGCATAACTAATTTCCTCTGAACAACATATCTTCTTGAATGAAATAGTCCGACCATTTACTCCTATCTATCACAACAGGTTCCTTACATGCTTTCGAAGGTTTGCAAAATTAGTGTCTCCTTCATATAGGTTCTTCAATTCATCAAATCCCAACACTTCAACTCTCATATCTGTCAATAGGTTTCTTCTTCTACTCAAGGCATCCGCAACTTTGTTTGATTTTCCACTCCTATGCTTCAATACAAAAGTATAACTCTACATGAACTCTACCCATCTCATGTGTCTCTAATTCAAGTTTTGTTGACTGTTCAAATATTGCAAAGCTTGACAATCTGTATACAACACAAACTCCTTAGGCAACAAGTAATGTCTCCACTTCTTCAAAGCTTGAATTATGGCATAAAACTCTTGATCATAAACTGAATATCTTCTCCTTGCATCATTCAACTTCTCACTGAAATATGCTATAGGTCTACCTTCTTGACTTAATACTTCTCCAATTGCATTTCCACTTGCATCACAATCAACTTGAAATACCTTATTGAAATCTGGTAATGCTAAAATAGGCTACTCTGACACTTTCTGCTTCAACAACTCAAAACTTTTATCTACTCCTGATGTCCATTTGAAATCTTTTCTGTCACCTCTCATTGTCTCTGTCATAGGGTTACAAATTGAACTAAAATTTATGATGGACTTCTAGTAGAAACTAGATAATCCATGAAATGATCTGACTCCTTCGATGCTCTCCAGTGTAGGCCATTCAACAGTTACTCTTACTTTCTCAGGGTCCATCTTCAATCCTTCTATAGAAATCACAAATCCCAAGTACACTAGTTCTTCCTTCATGAAGCTACATTTCTTGATGTTGATCAACAATTTCTCTTCTCTCAACCTCTATAATACTTGTCTAATATGCCACAAATGTTCCTCTTTTGTCTTTCTAAAAATCAGAATGTCATCCAAATATACAATAACAAACTTACCCAAGAATTTATTTAGGACTTCATTCATCAATCCCATGAAATTACTCAGTGCATTGGTCAGTCCAAAGGGCATCACTAACCAATCATACAATCCTTCATTTGTCTAAAAAGTAGTCTTCCATTTATCTCCTTCTCTGATTCTTATATGGTGATATCCACTCTTCAAATCTATCTTTGTGAAATATCTTGCTCCACTCAAACAATCCATGATATCATCCATCCTAGGTAAAGGAAATCTATACTTAATTGTGATCTTGTTTATTGCTCTAGAGTCAGTATACATTCTCCACTCTCCATCTTTCTTAGGTACTAACACTACAGGTACTGTACAAGGACTCAAACTTTCTCTGATCAAACCTTTCCTCAATAATTCATGTGTCTATTTATTCAATTCTTCATTCTCTTCTGGTGTCATTCTATGTGTTGCTTTATTAGGCAAACTAGTTCCTGGTATAAGATCCATGTGATGACTGATACTCCTTATAGGTGGCAATCCATCAGGTACATTATCTGATATGATGTCTTCATATTCTATCAGCAACTCTGTTATCTCCTCTGATTGTGATTCTTCAATCTACTTCTTCCATGTTTCAGGCTTCTTAGGAATCAAAGCATAACATATATTCTCATGTCTCAAACCATCCAAGAACTTCCTCCCATCTACCAAATAGATTCTAGCATTTCCACATACTTCTCTCTTAGAATCATCTTCTAAAGGAATCAAAGTAATTCTCTTCCCATTTGATATTATAGTGTATGTATTCCTTCTCCCATCATGTATAGCTTTTCTATCATATTGTCAAGGTCTACCCAACAAGATATGACAAACATCCATAGGCATAATATCACACAAGACCTCATCATGATAAGATCCAATATGAAATTTCACCAAACATTGTTCACTCACCAGTATCTTATGATCATCCTGAATCCATGCTATCTGATAGGGCTTAGGGTGTTTCAGTCTTTCCAACTTCATCTTAGTTACCATCTCCTCTAAAACTAGATTATCTGAACTACCACTATCAATCACAACTTTACAACATTTACGTCCTAATTTGTATCTTGTTCTAAATAAACTCTTCCTCTGCAATGGTTCTTCATTTGTCTCTGCTTGAAATAGGGCTCTCCTCATCACAAGTGATTCTCTTTTCTTAGGTTTGCCAACTAAACTAGGTGATCCAATAGGTTCTTCTTCAACATAGGCTGCTCTTCCACTGTTCTTTGTTCTCTTGCTTGTACTCCCTTGATTACATTCAAATGTTCTATGTCCTTCACCTCCACACTCAAAATAGGTGCCTTTGAATATTCTCTTATCAAATCCTCTTCCTTCTCTTCTGTATCCATCATTCCAGTATGCACTAGGGTTTCCTCTCCAGTAAAAATTTATGTTATCTCTCTGGTAAGCATTATTATCTCTGTCATCCTTCTTGAATGTGTTCTCTTGTTTGTTCTACTCCGCAAATAATTTCTCACCTCCATAAAATGTTCTATCTCTCTAAAATTTACCTTCTATGCCTCTCTGTCTCTGATCATGTCTCTTATTCAGCTTTTCTTCAACTTTTAGGGCAAACTGATATGCTTCCTCCAAAGATATTATCCTTACCAGACTTAGTTCTTCTTGAATGTTCAATCTTATTCCATTGATGTATCTAGATGCTTTCTCCTTTCTTGGTTCACTATGTCTTGTCCTTATGATCATCTTATGAAATCCTTGAGTATACTCCTTCACAGATTTCTCCTTTTGTCTTAGGTTCTGCAATCTTTTCAATAGCTCTGACTCATAGTTAGTAGGTATGAATTGATTCTTCATTTTTTTCAAAATCCTATCCCACTTTATAATATTTTCTTTTCCTCTTTTGTTTCTATCCAACTTAACTTCTTTCCACCATATAGCAACATGTCCTTTCAACTTTGTCTTTACAAATTTCACCTTCTCCAGATCTTCCATTTCTTCATACTCAATGTATTCTTCCATGTCATTTATCCACTCAACAAATTCTTCAAGGTTCAAATTACCAGTATAGTTCAGCACATAAACTCTAGGTCTCTTTCCAATCTTTGAAATAGTTCACAACATCTTGACTTCATCTGATTCTTCTTCTTCATCACCTCCTAGGGTTTCACCAATTTGTTCAACAGATTGAAATTCTTCTTCATCATCACTTTCAACATTAGGACTCGGTGTCAATCCTCTTCACCTATCTTCTTCAACATCATCCAATTGAATTCTCATTGTATTCATCATTTCCATCATCTCATCCATTCTACCAGCCATTGTTCCAATAGCAGGGACTCTCCTCGGCGGCATCTTCCTAGGATCAAGTGCAAACTTCCTCAATTCGGTGATCGGGCTACAAGGTGACAACTGCCTCATAATCGGTGATTGGTTACGACACAAGTAACCTACCTCAAATTTGCTGATCTATCCACAACAAGATCTTACAGAATTTGCTCTCCAACTTTCTTCAATTCACTCCCAAAAGATTCAAACTTTCACTCTGATACCACTTGGTGCAATCATAGTAGGAGGGTTCACAGAATGAACTATCCAGGCCGTGCAGCAAGAGTAAACACAATGGAAACCACATAAAAATGTGAAACAAATACAGATTTGGTCATTTTAGTATATCATAGAATTCAACTACAAATCAGCCAGCAACATGTGGGCTTACAAACAGGGCTCAAAGACCTGACTACATAATATCAGAATATGCACAAGATATAGCTTTGAAGTTCCCTTGCAAAAGAGCTAACTATCAACTATCTCTATTATCATCAATTCACTAACTATTTTTCTAGAGATCTAATACAATATCATCTCTTCATCACAAGATTCCTCTGCGTCAGCCAAGGAAGATCATAAACTCCAATAAAGAGTTGTAACATGTGTACATGGATAGGTCGAACCTAATCATGTAGAACGCCTCTGCAAATGCATGGAATGATGTGTGGATCTCACGGAAGGTTGACCATGAACCAAAGATCAATGAATGATGTGTCATTAGGCTCCACGGACTGAGAAATGCTCCGCAAGTCTTCTCCTTCAGCTGATTGTCTAGGACTATCAGGATGCCCTGCTTTGAGAAAATAGTTGATCTTCTAATAGCGATAACTTTTCAGTTCTTGATCCAAATGCTCTAAAATTTAGATATGTTGTAGATGGATGAATCTAGATGCTGTGTCGAGCTCTGCAAGATTTGAAATGCAACTACAGTAGAATCCAGACTAAAACATAGAAACTGCTACTAACTGAACTACCTTAACTGAACTAGAAAATGAAAGAAACAAACTAAAATATAAATGTTTTTGGTTGATGCAAGATTGCTCTTGAACTAGGGATGCTCCTGCATCAGTTTTGTATCATGAGTTTTACACCCTCAATCATATCATAAACAAAGTTATATTAAACATCAATATGCTTCATATGGCCATGGTAGATTGGGTTCTTTGCCAAATAGATAATACTTTAATTATCATATATTTGATATTGACCTAACTTCACTTAAAGCTAATACCTAAACACAATCTATATAGCCACACTACCTCTTTACATGCATGTGTCCTAGTCATGTAATCTACTTTTATAGTGGAGAATGCAACTATAGGTTACCACTTACTCATCAAACTAATAGGTTCTCCAAATAGAGTGAACACATAATCACTCATGGACCTCCTAGTATACAAATCACCAACCCAATCTAAATCAACAAATACATGTATATATCAAGAAACTTTCCCACATCATAAGTCCCATGATACAAAATACAATAATCAAAAGTCCACTACAAATATCTAGTTCTTTTTAATAGATATCTAATTCTCTCTACAAGGTTTAGATATAAACTTGATGGAAACTCCTACTACTTGGGTAAGTTTTAGTCTTAGGACATTATACATATCTACCTTAGGACATTGATCCAATGATAACTTAATAACAATAGGTAAGAAATAATCATTGATTTGCAATCCTACATAGAAAACCACTATAAAATAGTTTGAACATACTCTAACTAAGAAACATATTTCTATCATCTCAATCCCTACTTTTCTTAATACCCAATGTGTAGTTTGCATCCCCCAAATCCTTTATGTCAAATTCACTATATAACTAAGTTTTGATCTCCCTAATCATGCCCTTATTATTTCAAGGAACAACATGTCAACAACATAAGTGACAATGATTACCAACTAACAATCAATCAATTTATAATAAACATAATGATCACATTAACTATTAACAAATTCAAGTTTCAATGCTAGACCTTCAAACTTCTAATACCACATATGAGGTGACTGATTTAGACCATACAATGATCACTTCAACCTATAAACCATGTTTTTCTTCCCTTTTACCACAAAACAATTAGGTCGTTTCATATAAATTTCTTCATCAAGATCCCCATGCAAAAATAAGTTTTAACATCTATTTTCTCTACCTAAAAATCATAAGAAACAACAATAGAAAGTAGGAATCTAATATAAGTTAGTTTTACAATAAGAGAGAAAATATTACCAAAATTAACTTCCTCAATCTAGGAGTAAACTTTTACAATGACTCTAATTAAACACCCACTTACAACTAATAAGCTTCTTTCCATTGGGAAACTCAACTAGATCCCAAGTCTCACACTTGTCCAAGACCATGATCTCATCCTTCATGCCCTCTATCCAAGACTCATACTTATTTAAAGAGAGATTCTTTCATAGATCTATGTTCATTGTTAGTACAAGGTAAAGAAAATACGCTATGAAAATTTAGTGGGCTATGCAATTAACTAGTTTACATTGCCATGTGGACCTTCTCAAGTGTGTACTAAGATGCTCCTATTTTTCTTCCTCTAAACTCTTTAAATATGAACCCTCTTGTTCCTCTACATCATCTTATCCAACCTACTATTCTTCCACCTATACATCTTCTTGATTCTCTATTTTGGTTTCAAAATGCATGGTTCTCTTTTCCTTTTCTTTTGGTTGTACTTGATTAGAATTAATTCTAAGTTTCTTAAAAAATCATATCTCAAGAATATACCATTTTCAAGGTTATAGGACTGTAAAGTTTGTAACCCTTAACATTATTGTTGTAACTAACCAAAATGAAGTTTTTAGCTAGCCTTCATACCTACTGATGTTCAAATTCACACTTTTGTGCTCCTCTGCACCAACACGGTAAATCTTGCAAACATGGGATGTGGCTTGTGAGATAACCTCCAAGGTTTTAGAAGATGGATATTTGTAGGATCTTCAATCAATTTACTTCACACTTTGTAAGAAAATAGAAAGAAGAAAAATAAAGATAAAACTTATCTAAAAGGAAATATACTAATGGAAACCCTCTTATCTATATATGACTAATCTATATAAGATTTCATAATCATGAAACAAAATAAATAAATTGCAATATTGAGATGTAGAATTCATAGTCATTCAAAGTCTGGGACTCAAGAAGAAATATCCAAGCTCTTCAACTTCAAAGTGGAAGTATTACCAGGTAAATATCTAGGGATTATGTTGCTTAATGGGAGACATATAAAAGAGTTCTAGAAAGATGTTCTAACTAATTTGAAGAACAAACTAGGAACATGGAAAGGAAGATGGTTGACTTTAGAAAGAAGATTGACTATGATCAAAGTAGTTCTGACAGTTATACCTACATATATGATGTCAACCCTACAAAATCTAAGAGGTATAACTTCAGAAATGGGGAAAATCTACAGGCAATTCCTATGGCAAGGATCCACAAACAAAAAGACAATCCATTCATTATCTTGGGAAAAGGTTTGTAAACCAAAACTGCAAGGGGGGTTGGGATACTAAATCAAAAGAACTACAAAACCAATATTTAGGAGCTAAACTAGCATGGATCATGTACAAGAGACCACACTCTAAATGGGCTAAATTGATGTTATCCAAATACCTGGATAATAGTGAGAGGGAGAGAATCTTTATAGTATAAAATCCTCCAAGGGGCTCATCGATGTGGAACTTTATCATAAGGAGAAGGGAAGTACTATTTCCAAACCTAACATGGATAATCCAAAATGGGGAGAAAGCACACTTTTGGGAGGACTCTTGGAATGGATGGCCAAAACTATTTTCAAGGGGAGAATTGAAGAAAGTAGAGACATATCTAAAACAACTTTAGGGAACTAAGGTCGAGGACTACTGCCACTCAGAGCCAGGTCCTTACCCCCACAAAGAAAAATGGAGGAGTATAGAGGAATGTGACTTTCCCCAAGACTAAAAGTCCTTACTTCAAGACATCTTAAGATCAAGAATTATTTTTTTGTCAAGACAGGAAGATGAACTAATTTGGGCAGTGGACATCTTAGGTACATCTATGGTTAAACAAGGGTACATAAGCTTATCTTCAAACCAAAATTTAGATTGTCCAGCACATTTATGTTGGAATGATACAATACCTAAGGTCGGAGCATTCAAATTGATGGCACTACATAGGAGAATTCTTAGTCAGGATAGAATTTAGAAATGATTCATTGGGGCAAACTTTAGATGTGTCTTGTGTGGGGAAGAAGATGAGAGCCTTGACCATCTTCTAATCCAATGTCCTTTTAGCAGGGAATGCTAGTACTAGCTCTTCAAAAAACTAAACTAGACTTCACCATTACTGGAATCACTGTTATAATTCTTCAAAAGTTGACTGAACCTCTATTTAGAATCCACTTTTGCATGCATATGGGATTTGTGTCCTTCTATGGTGATATGGCATATATGGCAAGAAAGGAACTTTAGGATCTTCTGGAAAAAGTTATTGTCAGTCCAATAGATATGTAGGGATTTAGATAGAGCTATTTCTGAAGTACTCATGATAAAAGTTAGGAAGTTAAGCAATCAGAATACCAAGTGGATGAGTTGGGATGATTTGATGATTAAGAATTGGTTTCACTTAGAACTGATTTCTAATAGAACAACTATCTAGGTGAATAATCAGAAAGTGGATAGGAGTCTAGTCACATGGAGTCCCCTACACAACCTTGAATCATTAAATTGAATTTTGATAGAGCATGCCGAGGCAATCCAGGGCTCTCAAGAATGGGTTGTATCATCAGAAATCACATAGGGAAGCTGTTGGTGGCCAGGTCAACTAAAATTCAGCAAGAAACAAACAACGAGGCTGAGGCATGGGCACTTCTCCATGGTCTTCAGCTGGCCTTAGATCATAATTTCAAAACTCTATGGATAGAGGGGCAATCTTTAAACATCATCAAGGCAATTAAATCTAAGAAAATAGAGAATTGGAGGGTTGAATATATTCTAGAAGGAAAGCATAGAAATTCATGGAAAAGATAGAAACTTTTCAAGTGTCACACTGCTATAGAGAAGAGAACAAAGTGGTAGATGCATTGGCAAACAAAGCCATTAATCAATCTGAGGACGAAGTGATCTTTAACCCTCAGCAAGGAACAATGCCTACTCAACTGATGACTGGTATAAGAGATGATAGGCAAGAATATCTAGGCATAGATGATTAGACACTCTAAAGGATCTAATTTGAGTCTTTTAGGGATGGAGATAAGGCTAAGTATCTTCTACAAGTCATCAACCTTCATTTTACAAATGTTCATTAGGTTTAAGGGATGGTGATTGGATGGCAAAAGCTATGGATTTAAGAACTTGATTAGGGTGAAAAGGAAATAGCTTCCAGCTTCATGGCGAAAGGATTTGCCAACTCAGCAGGTTAGGAGGATGATCCAAGGTATGAAAGTTTTGATTGGTGGTCCTAGCTATCAAATACTAGTACACACCGAGCACCCCTCATCATGATAGGCTACAATAAATGTCTAGATTTTCTAAGCTTGGAGTGGACGTCAAGCTTTAATGATGATCTTTTGAAGCATTCAAGAAGAGCTTGCACCAAATAAAATCAATGGGCATTATTTCCTCCAACCCCTAGGCTGATGCAACATGTCAAATCTCTTGAGATTCATTTGCATGAAAGAGATCAAATCCTTTGTAAGTTCGGTTGAGAAGCTTGGCTAGGTGGTAGCTCAAATAGTCATTCAAATTTATTGGTACGATCATGCAATATTTTCTACTTTCTCATCACATAATAAAGGATAATTAGTAAATGAAGAGATGACAAAGTTGAAGGAAGCCATAAATGGTGATACGAACCAAATCAGGAAAGGATTTATATCCTTTAATAATAGTCTATAGACACCCTCAATGAGTGATGCCACTCCAAGGATGATAGGACAACATTGGGGATAGAAGGAATGATTCATAACCACCTCACATTAATATTAATGGCCAATAAAGTGGCTAACCATTGTGAACCAATGCATCCAAACCTTGCAACGCTCATTATCTTTCTAGTTTTTCTTGTTTGTTTTCCCTTTGCAGGTACGACGATGGAGAATGATAGTGCCAACCAACACCTCTTATTTCTAGTTATGCCATGGGAGACAAAGATTAGAGGGTGCATTAAAATCACAAACCTAAACCAGGTGTTTGACACTGACTGCATGATGGTGTAGTTTGCAATTAGAAATATTTGTGGCTAGAAATGGCTCTAGGGAATAGAAGATAGGATAGTTTACTGTTCAGACATAGTGTCAACACTCCTACCAAAAATAATGGACATCATCCAAGATGGACATTATGTTCACGCTATTGCAACTAGTATGGTGTTTGATTATCTATATAATCTGGACAGGTGGAGACACACTCTATAGGGATATGATCTAACAAAGGGAGAAGCCATGGTTAGAGATCTCTTCCCAATTAGCACACTAAGAACATCCTCAGTAGTTGAATGTGTGTACAAAGTAATGAAAAAAGGACTGGGATGTAGGTGCATAAGCAGCCTAGACGGGGACCTTCACAGTCATAGTCACAACTTCTCTAGGCAGATGATGGCTAGATGCAGGGATGTTTTCACCTTAATCTAGTTTCTCAGAATGTATGCCCTTGACCGGGCACCACACATCCCCAAGGAAATAACCAACAATAGGATTCAACTCCCATGGAAGAAGAGAATGAGCCAGATAGCTCAAATGTGCATGCAACGACCGGAAGGAGCTACATGGAGCTGGTGGGAGGAGTTGGAGATAGGTGAGGTGACAAGGAGGGGAAAAGGGATGACTAGTGATATGGGGTCGCTATACCTCTCCCCTGCATGACTGACACTTCTGGGGGTGCTGTGAAGTTTTTCTTTGTTCTCTCCTGCATGAAATAGATACAATGTGTGTTCATTTTTTTGTCATGTCAAGACTTTAGTTTCTAGCCCAATATAGGGCTGGACATGTATATTTTTTGGGCTTTGATAGCTTAGAATGAAGCACTCACTGAAAGTAACTTTCTCATGTATTTTGTTTATATGATCAATATATGTCTATGTGGTTCACCACCTTTTTCTTTAAAAAAAAACTTCTAGGAGATTAATTAGTTTTATATTTATGAATCAAGCTTGCATATGTGAAAGAATAAAAAAGAAAAGATAAATCCACTTGCAAAAATAAATGAAGCATAGTAAAACAAAACATTTCATATCATTCACAAAAATAAATTAATGGATAATGTAAAAGGTTGAACACATAGTTATAAAATTGTTATTAATGAGTATGATGATACAATATGTTTCACCTGAAAGTCTTGAGTGCACAAATTGGAAATATTTTTCCAATAGAAACTCTCCTTTTGTTTGAATGAACGTTACATTCTTTTCAAAGAGAAGAAAAAATTAGAAAAATAAAAATCTCAATCTAATTTCCTCACTTGCATGATAAACACCCCTTCTAGAAGACTCTAGTTTCTACCTTTATTTCTTCTTTTTAATTGTCATTCCACATGTAGAAATATCTCCTTTTATTGTATAGTCAGTGCCATTGCATTACTTTTTGCTTTTACATTATTTTTCTGCTTTCTTCAAAAAAATGTGAGATTTTAACCTATCAGTAAGTAAAATAATATTTATGGAATCCTTTTAAATGTTGTAGTTTAAATAAAGCCTTTGCTTTATTGATTCACCCACGAGATATAGTTGTTTCTTTTAATAGAACTTTAAATATTTTTAGTCGATAGGCTATTTTTTTGTAGGAAGCTTTAGCTACCCACAAAGCTTTTTTCCATCCCCAAAAATTGTCTCATAACACATCAAGTTTATTTTTTGGGTCATATTTTGACTTTCACTCATTTCCATTTGACACTACTTAACAGTCCAAGACCTATAGACCACATATATCTTAATAGAAGTTTAGGATTTGTAGACATAGTTGAATAGACATAGATACTAAAGGGAGGGCAGATAATTAAAATAGCAAACATAGATCCTCTTGACTGTAAATATAGAACAACAATATAGAACTACAATATGTTGTTGAAGAACCCCTAGTAGTAGGATAGAACAATAATATAGAACAACATAATAGAGTCAAAGTACAAACTTTTGTTCAAATTATCTCTTATGTTGTCAATTTATATTTGAAAGAACACAGTCTCTACTATTTTTACACACATACAACTTTTGTTTATGACTAAGAGTTAAAATGGAAGCAAGTTCAAAGTTGAAGGCTACGGTATTAAATTCTCCATAGATATTACGTATTTCACAATTCATCTACTATGGAAGTTAGAACATGTTGAACAATATTTCTAAAAAGTTTGAATAATTTCATAATATGTACCTCCCTTGTCTTTCTCCTGAAGACAAAAAGACCTGGAGTCATTCCACACTCATTACCTATTTTCATCTCATTTTTTGTTCCTCCATCTTGCACTTCATTCCCTCTGGTTCCAGCTCTGGCTCTGGTTCTCACACTCCATTTTGATTCTTTCACTTTGATGGACATTGGCATGTTTAAATACATTATTAAATAGTTATAACTATTTTATAAAGATGAATAGTGTGTTTGGTATTTAATTTTCACATCTTGAAACTATTGATTATTACTATAATTTCTAGTTTATATGCATGCAAACTTATGATTTTGTGATGAAAGTAGCTATTGAACCAAACACTCTAGATCCCTTCAAAGCCACTCATAGAAGGAAGACAATTGGATTTGGATAGATATGGAATGCCACCTAGCATTGCAGCCGCTCATCTTTTCCTTGAACCAAGGATCCATCGATAGAGTCTGCACCAATCTCAATTTCAACACGTGTCACACTAGGGATAAGGTGACACTAACTGTGTCATTAGTTGCCATCGCGCCAAGCAACTTCAGTTCTCTTCATAATCCATTAAAAGGATAAGTAGACTGGAGTTTTTCTTCAATGTAGTTCCTTTAATTTAGGATTCGTCTTCTATGTCTCATTCAATCATGTATTAAGGGCCTCCTATTTTTAGGAATAAGGATAGAAAGAATTTCAATCTTGTTTTAGTCTCTAGTTCAGTTTAGTCCTATCTAATAAGTAAGACTCTATTGAATAAAAGTGAGCCAGAGGAGTAGTAGTTTAATCTTTTGTTCTCTATTCTTTGAAAACAATAAGTCCCTTTTTCTTTTGTGTAAGCATGTCCATTCAGGTTCCTTCTACATGAAAATGAAGATTCAATTTCCTTGATTTGGCGTTAGTTTAAGCAAATCCTTCCAAACAAAGACTGACACCCACTCTACCTGAAGGAGGAGCTATACTGGTATTTTGTTCCTCATAGTTACACTTTTTTGGTTGAGCATTATATCTTATGTGATTTGGTTAGTAGACTTTTTATTGTGTGTTTGTTATTATCTACCTATAGGATTATCAGAAAATCACAAAATAGTACTCTTCCAACATTAGTCTTGTTAGTAGTAGTATTTTTAAATTTTGATTAAGAATGAATGTTAATCCTAGACTTAGTTGTTCTTCCAGCTTTGATCTCAATTCAATAGTTCTTTAATTCTATTTTCAACATATGTGCATTAGTGTAGTTTTCAATTCAGTATTTCAATTCAGCATTTTAATTCAACATTAGTTTAGCATGAGATTGTTGTTATTTATGTATGTGTGTTTCAACAACAATAGTGTAGATTATATGCTTTCTTATCATAATTTAGAAGATGTTTTCCCTTTTTATTCTAATCTAGAATATGATCACCTTGAGTAAAAACCCCCAAAGGAAAGATCTTACTATAGACAGCTCCAGACACCATCCCAGATTGATAAAATTAAATGATAGTGGCAATTGACAACTACAATGAACCTATCACTAATGTTCATCTACTACTTTTTTCTGTCTTAATTGAACTTTAATGACAACACCATTTTATCCTTTCACCCATTAATAACGTGCCATTTACTTATTTTGTTTGCACTAGTTTCTTTCATGGCTACGTACATTTTGGAGACTTGTGCTTATGTCTTAGTGTTGTGCACTATTTTTAAGATGTCATGCATCATTTAAAGTGATGTGCTATCATTTTTCTTTGCTTGTGCCATTGTTCTGATGGATACATTAGATATTTGGCTAATTGTGCACCATTTTATACCCCTACACATCACTTTGGTACAATTATAGCTGCTCAATTTCTCTTGATCATATTGTATTTATTCCAAAGGGTAAGGTATGAACATATCAATATTCTAATATAGCATGCCCCCATAAAAAGTTTCAGTTGGCTTCTCCATCACTAGAGATTGATAGTATGAACACATTACCATTCAAATCATAGTATATATAATGAATTCTTGTTCCCTTTTCAATTGCATGAGCTCTATCTAAGAAGATAGCAAATTCTTATATTTATGTGCAACATCTCTGGTTGGCAGCACACCATCTTGAAATGGCTTGCACCATATATATTTGTGGCTGGAGTTTCTTATATATATAGAATGACTTGGAGCTATGCATAGAGAGGTGTGCAATATCATTTTGGACCTTTGATCTTGATTTATAATAGTTGTGCTATTATTAGAAACTTACATGTCACTCGGATGGTTGTGCATTGCTTGGAGGCATGCACAATATTCCTCTATATTTGCACACCACCTTGATGATTACACATCATTTTTAATAATTGTACACCATATATTTGGTTGTATGCATTGTCTTTGAATTGATTTCAGCTCTCATTGCAATAGAATAAAGTTTAATATTGGAGTGCAGAAAATGACACTACAGTCTGGTGACTTACAATGAAGTGTGCTCACATACGTTAATCTCCAAAAGGAATGAATTCACTTCATTGGGCATCAAACTTAAATCATCACACTATGAAAATATTTGGAGAGAAAATTGAGCACAAAGCTCAATATCTTGCAATAGACAATGAAATTTTTAAGCCTAAACCCCACATATAACCTTAGATCTTTAAACAACTGCAACAAAGTCACTCCCCTTTAAATAGAAATTGATGCAAACTCAAACATGAAGATCTGAATTGACCACTTTTCCATGCATAATCTCAAGAGCCAAAACTAGTGAAACAACCCATCTACTACCACAAACACACTAATGAATATAAATGCCCCAACTAACACAATCACTCAATATTGTGCCAGACACTTTGAATTCTACTTCTAAACAAATTATTGTTCTAGCACTAGGAGTTGCACACTAATGATTGTAATCTATCGTGACTAGATACTCTGATAGGATGGAGAATTTAATGAAGACAAAGCTATCTATTCTACTATTGCACACTTTTCAACTTTATTTTTACCAAACAAAAACAACCATAAATTGTACATGTATCTCTTGATAGAACATGTCCATTGATAGGAATAGAGAAGTAATAGCCTCATTTAATTAATCACATTCAATTAGACCAATTTTGAAATAAGGAGTGACCAGATAAACTATACAAACAAATATAGAAATAACTTGTACCACTTGGCCTCTCAATGCTCCGATATGTCCTCTTTCAATCTATGATTCCATTTTTTTTATATGCATGTTGATCTTGATATGGTTTTGGGTAGGAGAGACACAAAGCATTGGAGACTATGCCCTTTCTTGCACTTGGAGATACTTGACAACTTGAAACTATTGACCACCTCATATATATAAGGTGGAGGACAACCCATACTATTTTATTTATAAAAGAAGAGGAGAATGCATAGAGAATGGGTCAGGCATACACAGCTGGCAACTAGTTGATAGAAGATAAGAAAAAGAACAATTTAATCCTAATTCCTCCCAACGTTTAATAGAGTTTGGGAGTAGAGAAGAATTTGGTGAGGGCTTGATTCCACTTTAGTTGGAGCTCTCTTGCACTTTTAGACAAGAGTCAATAATCCTTTTTCACTTGGACTACCTCACAAAAAGAAGCATCAGGAAGTGATGTGTCCTTGGTCTTCTTGGTAGCTTTGGTCTTTGGGATGAAGCCTCCAATGGATTTATAGTTGTTCTCTCTTTTTTAAGGTAACAATGACTTAAGAAAATGCCAAAATTTGGCTTGAAGGTAATGGTACTACCCATGATAGTCCTAAAGGTGATTAGGATCCCTTTTTGAATGAATAATGTAGCATGATTGCTACCTAAATGTAACTCTTCGTTGTTGCAAATTACCTCTAAAATGCTATGACAAGGGTTCTTTGAGTGTATTTGATGGTTTTCTTCAAGAATGAGAGAATACTCATTCTTTAAAATAGTAAACAAATGCATTCTCTCTTCAAAATCCACACATACCTTATTTATGCTCCCTTCATGATTTTTTGAAAGAGTATTTGGAAAGAAGCCATGAACATGCTCTATGGTACAATCTCCTTCATCAAGAGGATGATATTCCTATTAGATAATTGAAAAAAAAATATTAGTGTGCTCTTTGTTACGTTCAATCTTCTTTATGTCTAGATGCACATCATCTTCTACAAAATGTGAGACCTTATCAAAAATATCAAGGCAATCATGTTCCTTGAAGCTTATGTGATATTTCCTAGATGAAAATTCTTCCTTTGAATGATATATGAATTTTCCATCATCATTTGAGAACTTTTTACATTCTAGAATAGTCACAAAATCATCATAATATGTACTTCAACCTCTTCTTCATTTGATTCTGACTTCAAATGATATTGCATAAGCTCTCTCTATAACTAAATATTTTTCCATGCAACCTTTACATTTTACTCTTATCTATCTCATAAAAAGCATTAGAAAATATTTCAAATGAGCCAAAATCTAGAGGGTTCAATGTTGTGCATGATTCCAGATTTTCAACATTTGCATGATGCTCATGATCAGCTCAAAGTACTAGATACACAACATCAGCTTCTTTAATTTTCATATCTCTAAAACATAACTTTTGATGACATTCCCCTTTAATATCAAATTGACAAAGTAGTTGATTTGGTACTTCTATTGAATGAGATTTTGGCTTAGAAAGCATAGGAGCATGAGAAGCACAACTTCCAAAGTAGTTGAACATTTTCTATGAATGAGGAAGGGGTTTTCATATAGGATAATTGTATTCATATTGTTTTCTTTGATGGTTTTGGGGCCTGATATTTGGAATAGTTTTGTATATGCATTGATTTTTAAGCTCATTGAGCTCATGAGAAAAGAGTCTATAAGATCTTTCATTTCAACCACCTCATTAGGATTTGTAAAATTAGTAGGGGGTTGAGTGGACAGTTGTAAATTTGCATTTGATTATATGGGACAGCTTGGAAAGGGGTATTCTCTTGATAAATAAATGATTTTACTAACAAAGGAGGCAATTTACGAACTTCTAGAAGGCTTATTTCAGCTCTAATGGCTAGATCATATGATTGTTACAAAGTTTCACCTCCTAGAACTTGTATCATAATATAAATTTTAAAATTTATAGATCTCATAAAATTTGGAAATGCAAAACTTGGAGGTGGTCAGACATTAATTGGATGCCTTTTTCATGCCTTGTCAAATTGTGAATTAGTCATGCATGCATTTTGTAGGTTGTCTCTCAATTGTGATGAGATTTTGAACAAGTGAGTTCACCAAGTTGATCTACATAGGAGCATAAGAAGCACGATTTCCAAAGTAGTTGGGCATTCTCTATGCATGAGGAAGGGGTTTTAATATAGGCTAATTGTATGCATATTATTGTCCTTGATGGTTTTGGGGCATGATATTTGGACTATTTTGGTATATGCATTGACTTTTTAGCTCATTGAGCTCATGAGAAAAGAGTCTATAAGATTTTTAATTTCAGCCACCTCTTTAGGATCTGTAAAATTAGTATCGGGGTGGATGGAGAGTTACAAATTTGCATTTAATTATATGGGACAGCTTGGGAAGGGGTATTCTCTTGATAAATCAATGATTTTACTGACAAAGGAGGCGATTTACCAACTTCTATAAGGCTTATTTCATCTCGAATGGATAGATCATATGATTGTGGCAAAGTTTAACCTCCTAGACCTTATTTCATAATAGAAATTTAAAAATTTAAAGCTCTCAAAAAATATAGAAATGCAAAACTTGGAGGTGGTCAGTCGACATTAATTTGAATCCTTTTCCATGCCTTGTCAAACTGTGAATTGAAATCATGCATGTATTTTGTAGGTTGTCTCTCAATTGTGATGAAGTTTTGAACAAGTGAGTTCACCATGTTGATCCTATCTTACAATCAAATCATGTTGTAATATTCTAAACCATTGACACACTTTACCCTTGAGAGATAGAGTGATTAATTAAAGAGCAACATTCTAAGTAGTAATATTATAAATATTGCACATATTTGTAATATTTTTAGATATGATCTACAAGACTAACAAAGTCATCTCCATAGAAAGGAGGTAATGCCTTGAATGTTGATTCAAGAATCCAATACCTTTATTGTTGTTGTGATGGACCACTTGAATACCTGCCACAAATGGTAGATTCCTTGCCCTAGAGAATAAAAAAATGCACATAGATATTGTGAGTTTTCATAGTCTACAAGAACAAGGATTTGGATCATTTGACTAATGAAGTTGGTAATGTAGTCACCAAGTGGAAGATGGATGCTCCTTCAAGATAATATTTTTTGATATATCACCAAAGTCACAAAATGTAGATCAAATATTCAATGAGATGTAGGCCAAATCCTTGGACTCATGTCCCACCAAGCATGCCAAAAATGTTGACATTCAAATTAACACTTTCGTTCTCCTTTGCACCAACATGCTAAATCTCACAAATGTGGGATGTGGCCTATATGAGATAACCTCTAGGATTTTAGAAGCCATCCCTTCATAGGATCTTCAATGAATTTACTTCATACTTTGTAGGAAAAAAGAAAGGAAATCTAAAGATAAAACCTATCTAATAGGCAATACGCTAATTGAAACCTTCCTATCTGCATATGACTAATTTGCATTGGATTCTAAAATCATTAAACAAGAAAATAAATGCAATAATGAGAGGCAGAATTTGTACATTCATTAACTTGCAGGAGATTAATCAATTTCAAACTTATGAACCAAGGTTGCATATGCAAGAATAAGAAAGCTGAGATAAATTCATTGGTAAAATTAAATGAAGCACAACAAAGAAAAATGTTTCATTTCATTCACAAAAATAGAATAATAAATAATGTAAAAGGTTGAAATTTCAAGGCCTAAATTTGACAGTTGACCTTACTTGTCAAGCAAATTTTTCATGACAATTATCTACTCAAACTTGCCCTTTAAATACTAAGACATGATTTTATTATAAAAAAATATATATAAACTAAATACATATATCAAAACAACTCAATAAAAAGTTTGACGTTCTATCTAAAATCTACTCTTTCATGTGATACAATCTTCATAAAATTTTGATTGTATTTTATAGCAAAAATAGCCAAATATGACCATACAACCATCAAATTTAAGCCCTAGGTTGAATGCATAGTTACAAAATTATTATTAATGAGAAGAATCCTACAAAATATTTCTTCGAGTTCTAATATTGGCAAATTTTGGCTAGTAGAAAATCTCCTCCCTTGTTCAAATGAACATTGCAGATTTATTGAAGAAGAAACTAAGCCAAGAAAACGAAAAATAAAAAAAATAAAAATCTCAATCTAATTTCCTCATTTGCATGATGAACATCTCTTCTAGAGTTGCCTTTATTTCCACTTTTAAATTGCCTTTGTCATGTAAAATGGTCTCCTTTTTCTATATGGTGATTCCATTACATTACTTTTTTTCATTGCTTTAACATTGTTTTCTCTAGTTTCTTTTCCACTCTCTTCTAAAAACTTGGATCTTTTGACTTATTTGTAAATAAAATAATATTTATGGAAGCCTTTCAAATGCTTTTGTTTAAATAAATCCTCTACTTTATTTATTCACCCATAATTTTTAGTTGTTTCTTGTAATAGAACTTTAAATATTTTATGAAGTTCTTTAGAAAAATCATTTGATAATTATATTATCCAAATATTGTATGGGCCCACTTTGATCTTGAAAGGACAATTTTAATGATTTTAATAAAATATTGTAATTTTATGCAAGTAATTATATAAAATAAAATATTTGATGTGATTTTATTTTATATAGTTTACTATTTAATGTGATATATTAATATGATTTTTTTAAGTTATATTCAAAATATTAATATATTTTTATGTTGTTATTATACATCTTTATATTGTTATTTCAATGTTTTTATGATCCTTTATGTATCTAATATTTGTATTGTAAACTCATATATAGTCTTGCATTATTGAGCAACCAGTTGTTAGAAGAGAAACTAATAAAAGTGGTGGTATTTATCATGATAGTTATGCATAGAAGGTAAGTAAATTTGTATTTGAAATCTTATGCAAGACATTGAAGTTGTATAAAAGTATGATTTGATAATAAATAAAAATTAAACATTCAAATACATTTGGATAGATTATGCTACTACTATCAATATAGATAGTATAAGAAATGGACAAGTTAAGTTTTGTTTAATTTCTAGGAATAATACATTTTTATGTGCCTTAATGCATTACGTATAATTTGTGTGTCTTATTGTATGTAGTACCCCTCTAGTTTCACCTTGGATGTACAGGTGGTCGGACTAAGGAGCATGAAGATGAATGTAAATAATTGGAATACTTAGGTTAGTATATTTTATCGATGAACCTTGTTGCAATACTGATAATTCACATGCTTTGACATTGCCTTGCATTCAGGTGATTATGATGTTGATTTTACTATGACTGTCATATGTTAGAATTGAGTTTTATGTGACTAATTCTGTATCATAGGAGGTTATGATGTTTTGTGTGGATCAATCATATTATGAGTATCATGTGACTATTTGATGATGGTTCTTACGTAGTCATTCAGTAACTGATTGCTATGTGTGTTGTGATTACATGTTTGATGTGTGGGTGAAAGGAATAGTGTCGCATTACTCATGCATGAGTACCCTGCTGCACTGTGACTTACTTTCACTGTGTGTATGACTACATGATTGCATATATATCATGTTCGACTATGTTATTTACTGTAGGCTACATGTACCAGGCATCGACTCCACCTAAATTAACAGGTCTGAACGTGCCTTAACCAATGAGATAGCAAATTCTAAAATAAATAAAATCAAAGAGAAATTATTGTTTGGTTAAAAATAGCAAACTGTAAGAAAATAATAAAGGAGAATCTTCTGGAAGAAATTATGGGGGTGGTTATGCATGCTCAACTTTATTTTGAAATCTCAAGACATAATTTAGGGAGGAGCATGCATTTTCAAATGGAGAATATGCTTATGTGCTTGGGGATCTCTCTTAGGAAGTTTCCATTTTTCTTTTGCCACCATAAACCATAGTTTCCAGAAGAAAAGACTTGGCTGAAAATGGATGCAAGCTGAGAATTTTGTGAAAATGTGATAGAAGTAATATTCCAGGTATGGACTGAGATATATGAATCTAATTTATTGTTGAATTAGATTTAGTAAAATATTTCGTGAATTCTCTTTTACATTTTCTGAACCCAATCTGTTGCGTTGGCCATAACTTTATTTTTACAAACTAAGTTTCTCTAATTTTTTTTATATATGGTGTACAACCTGGATATCTAAATCATATCCAAAAATTAGTGATACCCAGTTTGTCATTTTTGAGATATGAATATTTTATGACTGTCTACCTCTCACCCATTTCGTCTCTGTTTTAGCAGTCTTTTGCGTTAGCCATAACTTTAATTATACGAACTGGGTTTCTCTAATTTTTTTATATATGGTGTCCTGAATATATAAATCATATCCAAAAATCAGCCATACCTAGTTTGTCATTTTTGACATATGAATATTTTGTGACTGTCTACCTCTCACCGTTTCGTCTATGTTAAAACAGTTAGTTGCGTCACCAATAACTCTATATTTTCAAACTAAGTTTCTCTGAGTTTTTTTCAACAAATTAGTTTTGTGGATATCCTATGATCATTGCTTTCCATCATATGACTCTCTTTGAGGCATTCTACCAATCAATCTGCGTGCCCTGTCTATGCTTTCACAATTTACATTGTTGGTAGCTTCTAAAGCCTTCTCAACAAATTCATTTTGTGCTGATCTTATCATATGCTTATGGTTAAAAATGTGGTAGATTTGATGAAGATGTTAGATCTATAGGAATGTTTTGTTGTTCTGTATTCCTTTCCTCTCAAGCTAACATTAGAACAAGGTTCTTTCATTGTAGCTTCAGGTTTTGTATCTTGTGATTCTAACTAGCGTAAGATATTTATAGCATTCTAATATTATAGGGTTTTAGCCTTGCTTATACAATTATACTTAATAGTATTTACAATTGTCTAGATTATTAATGAAATCTACATTAGTGTAAATAATTGTTGTGTTTAATTTGTATACCTTAGAGTAATTTGCAGTTTGTTCGCGAATATTTTAATTAAATAAAATTAACATAAGTCTTGAGAATTTTTAGTTGAAATATTGTTTCTCGTGGACACTTATATCTTATGATCATATTGTAACTGCTACTGGTGATTAGAAAGTTATATAGTTCTATATTATTGAGATAGATTCACTTTATAATTGTTAGATGATTGATCATGCTTAGATTAATGTTAGATTCCTTAAAAATATTGTTGAAGAGTATTAGTTTATGATGTGCTTTGAGAGTGAATGTGATGTGAAACCATTGTGTTTTTAATGGTGTCAAGTGTTGTGTCATTTGGGGAAGTTGTTTCTAGAGGCCTAGGAGGGTGTGATTGTGTGGGGGTTGGCTATGTGTGCATCATGTGAGTTGAATGAAATGCATTCTTGAAATATTGTCTCCTATTCATGTTTGTATGATACATGTACAAGATGGATAATGTCTTGCTCAGTGTACCTATTCAAGTGGTTATGATAACTATGCAAGATGGATAATGCCTTTCTTAGTGTACTTATTCATGTGGTTATGATGACTATGCAAGATGGATAATTCCTTGCTTAGTGTACCTATTCATGTGGTTATGATGACTATGAAAGATGGATAATGCCTTGCTATGTGTGAAGTGAAATGATGTGTCTTTTGTGTTGTAAATGCATCATGATGAGAATGTGATAGTTCATGCTTGGTTTATGTTTTGGGACAAGGATATAAGAATTGGTTCATGTGATTATGTTTTGTATGCAAGAAGGTATATGCCTTGCATTGTATATATTACTTGTCATTGTGATGGTAATTGTCTTGCTTCATGGATAGGGTCTTCTAGATGCAGGTAGGGGAGTGGCTTTCAATATGGGGCCGGTGCCCAAAGTGGCTGCCAAGATAACCCATTGGAAGTTTTTAATCTAGTGATAACTTAATAATAAATTTAGAAGGCTGGGTAGTTTCCACACCAAATAAGATAATTGGATGCCTCACCCATGCCTATAGTGCTCGTTCAGGCTAAGGATGGGATGAGAAGGCCATGGTTGGCAAGATGAACTTCCTTGTCCTCACGAAAGGAATGTTGGTTCCGCATGTGTCACCCTATGGGGTCGATGTCTAGTGAGAGACTGCCAGAATAATCATAGATGGGGGCTGACATCTGGATGGCCAGGATAACCCATGGATGGGGGCTGATGTCCGGTGAGAGACTGCTAGGATAACCCATGTTAGGACCATGCGATGACACTCTTCCCTACTGCAACCTATCATTCCCTAAGTGTGTTTTCCCTTTTTATTGTGTGATTACCTCTGGAAGTGATGTTTGAGTTACTTGTGTTGTTCATATTGACCCATGTTGTATTGGAGTCATGTGTAGTCCTTGTACCTGTTAGTCTATTGTCTTTCTTGATTGTTTTCTTAGTGGGACCTTATTGTTATCTCCTAACATGGGGGTGGACCTTAGGGTTCCACATGGTGCGGTGGTTGTGCTTTTATCTCCATTGGTTAAGGCACACTCAGAATTGTTAATTCAGGTGGAATCAATGCCTGGTACCTGCAGTCTACAACAAACAACACGGTCGAACATGTATATATATGCAATCATGTAGTCATACACATAGTGAAAGGAAGTCGTAGTGTAGCAAAGTACTCATGCATGAGTAATGCGACACTGTTCCTTTCACCCACACATCAAACATGTAATCACAACACACATAGAAATCAGTTACTAAATGACTAAGTAAGAACCATCATCAGATAGTTGCATGATACTCATAATATGATTGATCCACACAAAACATCATAACCTCCTATGATACAGAATCAGTCGCATAAAACTCAATTCTAACATATGACAATCATAGTAAAATCAACATCATAATCACCTGAATGCAAGGCAATGTCAGAGCATGTGAATTATCAGTATTGCAACAAGGTTCATTGATAAAATATACTAACCTAAGTATTCTGATTATTTACATTCATTTTCACACTCCTTAGTCCGACCACCTGTACATCTAAGGTGAAACTAGAGGGGCACTACATTGTATTATACTATGTTATTTTTGGAAAGATACATAACTGGAAATAAGATTATAAATTTATCCAAGTTCTTATGGTTACTACTAATTGTGACTCTTGTCTAAAAGTGCTAACAAATGGCTCATAAACATCTATTTATAGCCTTCTTCACCAAGTACTAAATATAATAAGTTTGTTAAAAACAAGTACATTATTAACAATATGGGTATAAAAATGTGTCTATCTGGAGGGAATTTAGTAACATGAATTTTCTATTATCTTGCATTATTTAGGTACTGTGGTTCACCTAATGTCTTGATTTCTTAGAATTTATTTAGTGGACGACTTTGGGAAACTAGTGGATATGCCACTTCTTCTTAGCTAAATGGGAGGCTAGAGTCTGTAATAGGCTTTTTATGATTTAGTTCATGTGGTTATTCATTTAATACTATTCCATTATTTTTATTTACAAAAAAAAGTAACTAAATTTCTTATAGTATTTATAGCCTTGTTCACGAACTACTACATGTAATGAATTTTTAGTAAAAATATAAACATATCCTATTTACTGATAGCCCTAAAAATATTTGTGCCTATCAACCATTTGATGGCACCTTTGGTTCTTTTACTAATAATAAAACTAGTATATTTATATTTAAAAATATATATCTAAAGTACACCGAGAGATATCTTTCTCGAGGCTCCTATTTTTTAATCAATTTACCGCACTCACCTCAAATCCTACAATTTGATATGTTCATTCTACATGTGAAAAAATTAAGGAAGCAATATAAATAGATTGAATGTGTGTCTTTTCATATGCCATTCTGTAACGTTTCTTTCTTTCATCTTAGTGCATAGTGATGGCTTCTATGAAACCGCCATCCACCTTTCTTTCCATCTTTCAGCTCCCCTTCGTGCTTTGAATGTAGGAACACCTCTCGGTGTAATAATAAGATCACATTTCTTAATGTACAGTGAATCAATTGATTTAGAGTCACCAATCCCACTAACCAACTCATCTTGCATATTGACCAATAGTGCACCATTTGAACGGGAGTACATCTTACAAGGTTTAAACAATGTGGCATTGGTGGATTTAATGCTGAGGTGGAATGCAAAAACCAATAGCGCGTCATCTATCTAACATTTATGGAAATCTTTAAAACACCCACCATCCATTTATGGGGTCTTTGGATCAAACGATTATTAAGGATATATTGCTTCTAGGCATTTGGAGGTCATTTGTTGTACTCAATATAATGATTATGCTTCATTATTGTGCCCCATTTTGATAGTTGCATTGGAGTTTTTGATGGCTACACTATTCATAATGTTATGCGCATCTTTTCAATGAATTGAGTTCTCGTTAAGCAATTAACATATTCTTCGTTTTATGACGATTCCTTGGTTGCACGCCTTCCCTTTTGGATCGTGCATTATTCTAATGACTATGCTACTTCTTTTTGTGCCTTATGTTGAACTAATGACAACACCATGTTATCCTTTCACCCGTTAGTAAGGCACCATTTAGTTTTGTTGGTTGCACTAGTTTCTTTCATAGTTGCATACATTTTGGAGCCTTGTGCTTATGTCTTAGTTTTGTGCACTATTTCTAAGATGTCATGCATCGTTTATAGTGTTGCACTATCCTTTTTATTTTCTTGTGCCATTACTATAATGGCTACGTTGGATATTCAGCTGATTGCGGCACCATTTTATACCCCTGCACATCAATTTGAGTGCTATTATAGCCGAGCTCAATTTCTCTTGATCACATTGCATGTATTTTGGAGGTTAACGCATGAACATACCAATATCTAATATCGCATGCCCCCATAGAGTTTCAACTAATTTCTCCATCACTTGAGATTGATAGTATGGGCACGTTACAGTGAAATCGTAGTATATAAAATGAATTCCTTGCCCTCTTTTCAATCACATGAGCTCTGTCTAAGCCAATAGTATATTCTTATATATGCACATCATCTCTGGTTGGTGGCGGACCATCTCTAAATGGGTCACACCATATATTTGTGGCTAGAGTTTCTCGTATCTATGCAATGATTTGGAGTTGTACATAGAGAGATGTGCACTATCATTTTGGACCTTTGATCTTGATTTATAACAGTTGCATTATTATTTACAAACCTCGTGCCATTTCGATGACTTTACATTGCTTGGAAGCTTGCTCAAATATTCCTCTTCAGCCATGCACCATCTTGATGATACCACATCATCTTCAATATTTGTGCATCATATAATTGGTCCTATGCATTGGCTTTGAATTGATTTTCGCTTGTATTGTGACAAATAAAAGTTCAATATCCGAGTGTGGAAAATAGAACTACAATATCAACTTAAAAACTTTTTTTCTTTAGGTATATGAAGAAAAGCCTCATAGTTAAAATCTCTAATGTGTGAAATAGAGTGTTGCTATCTAGGCCACACTTCATACCTCATTTTATCAACCAAGGTAAAATGCAAAAATCTATTAAAGTCATACTTACAAGCTCAACCTAGAAATATTGATCTTACTAAGAATTAATCAACATACTTTTGGCTTTGTCTATTAATTTCATGCTCATCCTCTCTATGGTGCTCTTTTTTTGGGAACGTCTTAACCAGCTGGTCCATTGTAAGCGACCGGTTGGTCGACTTGTAGTACGGCAGGTCAAAATCAGTTAAAACTCCATCGACGTGTAGTACGACAGAATTGGTCAAAAGGAGTTGAACAATTTTGGTGGTTAGATGCAGTCGACTACAGGACCTGTCAACCCAGCCGTACAGTCAGTGGTTTACAACTCATCGGCTATTTACGACTGGGCTTTTTTTGTGACATATATGGAGTTATTTTCTATCTCACAATACCTACATGTCTATATAAATCATCAAAGTCTCTAGAACAATATTCCCCTCCATTATTTGACCTTAATAATTTTATTTTCTAATCCATCTAATTTTTTAATAGAACTTTAAAATCATTGAACTTTCTAAAAAAATTAACTTTATATATCAAAAAATAAACCCAAGTACAATGTGAGTTGTCATTAATAAAGGAAACATAATAATAACAATTTATAATTGAAGTAGCATCCATAGGGACAGAAACATCACTATGAATAACATACAATAATCTTTTTACTCTAGTGCTACCATAATTAAAATTTGCTCTTTTTTTTCCAAACACATAGTGCTCATAAAAATCAAAATATATAGAATAACCAAATAAGCCATCCACCATATTTTTATTAACTAAGGTCTTAGACCTTTTTTAACCAATGTACCCCAACTTACGGTGCCATAACATATATAAATTAGGGTTATTAGTTGTATAGGTAAAGTTACAATATGTAGATACATCAAGCTTAAACATAGTACCACATTGGGATCTCTTAGCTAGCACCAGATTCCCTCTAGCAAACCTTCAACTACTCCTATCAAATGTGACATACAGTCCAACACCATTCATGGTAGAAATCAAAAGTAAAATTTGTGCTAATCCTAGAATGTGCATCACAACTATGAGAAATTTTACTCTCCTATAACTAAACACTATGAGGATTGAGATCTACTAGCAAAATGTTGGCACTAGTCGAGCCATGAAAGAAAATCTATTGAACACTCCTACAAGATTTAGAAAACAAGAGTATACAATACAAACAAGAGAATGGAATAATCCAAGACACAACACATTTACCCACGAACATGATGTACATTTATAAGAGAGAGGGAAGAAACTGCCATGCAAATTAAGTGGAGAAGACTAGGTAGTCAACTCCCATGCAATAACTGGTGGCAAGTTAACTTCCTCAAGAATCACATGTAATGGCGAGTGAACTCACACTAACTAAGACACCTAAGTACTAGGCTTAATGCCATGTGGAATTATCCATGCACATGTAAAAAATGCATGAGATAATACATGAGTTATCCATATGCATGTAAATAATGTATGAGATATATATACACCAACATCCCCCCTTAAGCATAGTTTAGGTGGGCACAAAGTAAAAATTGGGTCACAACAACTAGGCCTAATGAGGTACCCAAGTACAACGCAATCTCTCATGACAGAGAAATGAAGAAAACCCAGTGGGAAAAAACTTTCCCCCAAAAGAGAGAAAAGAAAGTGAAATGAAGAGGACTAGAAATGCCTCTTCAAAAGTGATAGTCTTGAAATCCCTACAAGATAGGGCCCATGCATGCCTCGACAAAGAAGAGAAAGAAAATCAACACATAGTGTCACATGGCGAATGTTGTAGTAGGTCCCTCTGCAACAAATGATGCCTCTTCCTTTCAGAACATAGAAACCGTGAGCTATCAAACTACTAAATTCCCACTCAAGTGCAATGTATGAAGGAATCAGGATGTATGGTTCTATAAACTGCTCAGGTTTCTCAAAGATGATGTTGAACTGTGACCATGCCATGCAAGATATGAGAATAGTGAGTACTGAAGTGTGAGATATAACTAATGTGAATCAGGATGTGTCAAGATAGTAACATGAAGTAGTGGAGAGAGAACAAGAGGATCCAAACCGAGAGATGATTCAACTCGATGGGAGCTGTCATCAAAGAGAAGACGTGTCCTCAATGTTATTGTAAAGATCAATTATGAAAGATTCGACAAACAAATGATGGGTGTATGATAATATGATATCTCACCGATCAAGAGAACAAGTGTGAACCTGCTGGAGAAAATCTGGAGTAGCATGTAGAGAAGCCAAGATCTCTATCAAAGTGGTAGGTGGAGGTTGAAAAATAGTTGTCGATGCTAGAGGTGTAGAAAGAGGAGAAGCAAGAAGAGATGTCTCTCTGCCATCATCACATTAAAGACTTTCCCAATAAGCAAGTTCTTCTTCAGTATCATCGTCATACAAAGGATTATCAACATCATCAAGGGAAAGAAGTATGTCCATAATGGGATCATCTAGGAATGGAGGTTCATTGGGATCTCCATACATTTCCCATAGTGTAGTCCAGAGAATGTGAAGGCACTCAATGTGTGACAGAGCCCATGATGTGTGGCCACCAACACTTAAACCAATTAATCCTAAGACATGATCATTTCTATTTCTCCATGCAAATTTATGCTAATATGTACTTGGTTTAGGAATAAGCCCATACAAATGTGGCAATAGATGAATCCATCGCCAGTGTTTTACAATGCCATCGTGCTAGAACTTGTGGTTTATTTCCTGCCTGAGGATTTTAATCTCTACAAGCAGAATGATTATGTCCCCTACGATGCCCATGAGGTAGAAAATGACCATTGCTAGAAGCAAGAGTCAGGGGAACTCTAGTAACAGTGCAAGACACATTGTCCCAATAGTCCATAAGCCCCTGTGGATCTACACAATCTCAAGCGCAACTTTGTTAGCTTGCACCTAGATCTCGTCAAACACCTTTGGGACAAATTTTCAGGATTGCTTGTTCAAAGGAACCATTGTTAGAAGCCATCAAACCTTTAACACCAGCAGAAACTATTGAGTCGAGATAGTTTGAAGCCATAAAAACCTAGCTAAACAAGCCCATTACCTTGACACTCAAAAACACCTCCATAATTTTTTAATAAAAAGAATCCTTTTGAGTGGAATTTAAAGTGCGTCTAATTTAACTTTTTAATAAAGAAATCCTTTTGAGTGGAATTTAAAGAGTATCCAATTTAATTTTCTAATAAAAGGAATCCTTTTGAGTGGAATTTAAAGTTTATCTACTTGTCAATTTAGTTGCAGTGCAATGATTTCAAGAACCGGCATGCAGGTATCGTTCTACGCCATGCTACTAATCAATATTTGGATGTCTGTACGCATTTAAAATTCCAACATTAATAAACAGTAGATTTGGAAGGTGTAGATTCGATCCAGAGAGCTTGGAGTGCATATATATTAGAGATTGTTTCTTAAACCACAGGAAATTTGCGCAACTCGAAGCAATTCTGATTTGGAGTGAAAGACAGAGATCAAATTATTGTTTGGCTCAGTGGGTACGGAAAAATTGCTGTTGTTTGGCATGCTATTTCGGACAAAAATTTAAAGCAGAAAATGAAATGTACAACAATCTTTGTTTCTGGTAATTTAGTATGTATGATGATCTGGTGGTAAACACCAATAAAAATTCTAGATACGCCTGTCGTTGTTCGTGAACCATCAATCATCTTTTTTACTTTTCAAAGTGTCCATTCAGACCACTACATGATGGTATTTACCGTCCACTTTCGTACATTTCGTCCTTTTGATATTTTATAAATGATTTCGTACAACACTTACGTTTATCAGAGCTAGTGAGAAAGATTTCCTAACTCATGTTAGGGGAGAGGTGCCAGCCACCCACGCTCCAATATCCACTATGTTTTTAATCATTTGACCTCTCAATTAAAATTTTAAAAAGAACCAATATATGTAAAATACCAACCTAATAAATTAACACAAATACACCAATATATGTTCACAAGATTTGTAAATGTTCACAAACGCACCAATACATGTTCACAACTCTAATAAATTAACCAATGAAATTAAGACAAGTGCACAAATGTGATGGCGAGCGGTTACTGGCACATCGTTGCGCATGTTGAAATGACACTTTTTCGACCCATGTGCACATAACGTGTCCTACAAGGAAATGTGTAAGTGCCCAGAAGCTGAAAGAATAGCTTTAAGCTCTTCGGTCGCATACGGAGAAACCCAAAAAAATCGTCGAAATCCGATATGTCTATCTATGAGCTTGACGTGCGCAAAGTTGGGGTGGGCGGCTATTATAGATGGAATTGCGATAAAGTTGATAATTTTTTTACTGTGTCGTATTTAGTTTTCTTCTTTAAATATAGCAGTGGTATGGAAAACAAGATTTTCTGCTTGCAGTCCTCTCAGCGGAAGATAAATGTTCATAGAGGAACATATTTTAATTCATCCAAATTATGCAGACCTGTGGTTAGAGGAGTTTCAGAACTTTTGTTGGAAATAAGCCACACCCGGACCAATGAAGGACTAGACACAAGGGGCCAGTAGCTCAATTGGTAGAGCACTCCAGCAACAAATGGAAGGTCCTAGGTTTGAGTCGTAGCTGGTCCATAAGAGTTGTAGTGCAACAATTGTTATTAGAGGAGAATGTAGCAAATTGGCTAACATTAACCTTTGACTGCTAAAATCAATGATATTGAACAATGACTCTTTTTCATGGTGTGGGTGACAATGTCGTGGATAAGTTCACTTGAATTGAACATAGTTATGGCGAAGATATATTTTCATTGGCTTTAGAAAGTATACAAATATAGCGTGTTTACATAAAGTAGGCGCAACTTTAAGCAAAGGGCTTAATAGATGTTTTGCCACCATGGTGGTAAGATCGTTGGGTCTCGATGTAGGCTACCTCGCAGAACTTACTAGACAAAATGGAGGACGAATCGTACTCGGACTCTATTTTTTGTTTCAAGTAGAAATCAATCTTTCTCTCTCTATTTTTGTTTTATGTAGAAATCAATCTCTCTCTAGAGTCTGAGTACGATTTGTCCTCTATTTTCTCGAGTAATTTATATATATAATTTAAAAAAAAAGTGTAACATGAATGTATATGTGTTTTGGTGTTGTAGGCTGAAGGAGCATAGAGGTTAAATAGAAGGATAATACTTTCTCCCTGTCACTACCAAACATACAGGAAAAGCAGTTTTCACTATGGTGAACATAACTCACTCAAATCTTCATACCGGAGGCTCAAACTTGGAATATAACATCTTCAGATAGACTTCAAAATAACTTCCAATCTGCAGACAAAGATATTCATCATACAGGAAATGCAGAGCAATCTCTTAGACTGTTCTTCTGTATGCAATACACTGTTTCCACTGCAATTCACTGTTTCTACCGGAGGAGCTAATTTTCTCAATATCCTCAACATCAAGATCACTTACATAAGTAGATACAAAGCATCTTACTCATTACAAGCAAGCAAGAAGATAGGAGCACAGTTGACACCAATGACAACACAGATATGTTGACATCAATGACAACACCGATTAGGCACATACTTGCAACATACCTTCCCTTAGTTGTATGCATTATCCCTTCATCTTCATCATCACTGTCAAGTTTTCTTTCCTCCTCAAGCATTATTTTTCCACGTGTAGACTCATATTTTCTCCTTGATAGTTTCTCTTCTACCTTCAATGCATATTGGTAGGCCTCCTCAATCGTTCTCAACCTTATCATGCTCAATTCATGATCTTGTATACTCAACCTCAAGCCATTCACATAATGTGCTACCTTCTCATGCTATAATTCTTTGTGACCCAACCTAATGGAGATTTTATAAAACTCCTCAGTGTAGGATTTTACATAGTTTAGTTCTTTTTGCCACAAGTTTTGCATCTTCTTCAACAACTCAAGTTCATAATCAGCTAGCAGGAACTTAGCCTTAAATCTCTTCACCATCCTATCCCAGTGGGTGATCTTTTATCTTCTATTTCTTCTCCTTTCATCTTGTACCTCTTTCCACCAAAGTGTGGCATGTCCTTTCAGCTTTGTTTGTGCCACTCTAACTCTTCTTGGATCCTCTATATCATCATATTCAAAATATTCTTCCATCTCTATTACCCAATCTATCAACTCATTGGGTTCTAGACTTCCTAGGAAATATGGCATCTCTATTTGTACTCTTTCTCCAATTTCTGAAATAGCCTTTAGGAGCCTTCTTTCTCCTACACCCATTCCATCATTTGCATCTACATTTTGTTGTGCTACTACTCCAACTCCTTCCTCTATTTAACTCTCATTGTCAGCACCTTCACATGCTCTTCCCCTTCGCCTATCACCTTCTAGGGATTCCATACAAGCTTCCACACCCCTTAGGTCTTCTAGCACTTCATTTATCTTTCTTGTAGTATCTGCTGCAACCTCTACCACTCTTCTCCTTGGTGGCATATTGTTGTCATAAACTTTTATCTCCTTCTTATCATTACAACTCTCCTAGTTGCAATCCACCTTGCTTAGGTGATACACACCCACACACAATCAATGCTTCATTTGACTTCACCCAACATCACTCCAAAGAAATCACAATTCAACCCAGAGCTATAGTTGTGCTCTGATACCATGTTCGTGGCACCAAAGCCCTGCGACCACTAGTACAGAAACAACAATATATGACTGAAAAAACTACTAAAAATTGCTTATAAATGACCAAACATGGTCACATGACCATTAGTAGTTTATTGCCAGTCATTTATAACGCGACCAAATTGATGACTAAACCATTTTTAGTCATTTATTAGTTGTTTTGATTGATCAATTTGGTATTATATTTAGTCATTGATTGTTGTAATCTGGTCACTTATTTAGTCATTTTTTATTCAATGATATATTTAGTCATTAATTTAGTCATTCATTGTTGTTAATTGGTCACTTATTTAGTCATTTTTATTCACTAATTTCTGTCCATTGGTAGTGTATTTAGTCATTAATTTTAATCATCATTTTGATTAATTTGGTAGTATATTTAGTCATTTTTATTCACTGATTTAACACTGGTCGTATATTTAGTCATATTTATTCAATGTTCACTAATTTCTGTCAATTGGTAGTATATTTAGTCAATTTAATTATTAATTGACGTCAATTAGTAGTATATTTAGTCATTTTGAATCTTGCATTTAGTCATTAGTATATTTAGTAGTATATTTTGAAGCTTGCACAATGAAACAACTTTGAGAAGGTAAAAACAACTTGTTTTATTGATAAAAAAATGCTTACAAACAGCATACAGATCTGAAAATAAGTTACAATGCTTTGTCTTTGCTAAAGAAACCTTCATGGTTACAATACATAGCTCAAAGAATGAGCAAGAAACTAATTTTCTAAGTATCACTGAGCATAGAAGCATAAAGACATTCATAGATGTCTTCTTCATTAATCCATGATTATCCAATGAAGCTCACTGTCCTAGTTCAAGATCACACTGTCATCTCTGTAGAGATCCCATCTCATGCACCCAACTTGCTCTAATTCATAAGCTGCCACTATTAATTGTTACCTTTAGCAATAAACTATCCTTATCTTTGATGATTATGCCTCTGATGACTGTCATCTTTGGTAGGATGCCTCAATTGTCATGGATTGTTATTCAACAATATTGCCTTATGACTAGGCTATGCATTGTCCTAATCAAACTTGTAGCTTCTTGAAATGCATTGTCCAATCACTTGTCAACCTACTGTCATGCATTTTCCCTTTATAAAATAACAATGCCTCATGACTGCCACTACCTAGCTCATTATTCTGGCATGCTTTCGCTTGTACTCTGCCTCCCATCAACGTAGAACACCGCCCCTCTATTGAATATCTTGACTACCTTTGACATCACTGTATCTTTTCCAAATTCCTTGAAAATAGTTCATCGTGCTAGTACTATTACCTAGGTATGCACTCTATGTTATCTGCCAGACTGTTACAAGTTCACATAGTCCATCATTGGTCTTGTCACTTATCACATCACTATCATGAACATTTGTCATATCGTATCATCACCTCTAATATAGAAATCAGCATCCTATTATGATATTGTTGTTGCAAAATATATGTGTCTTGGCAGATAGCTCATGATAACCCCCAACCTTGTTGCTGCTCACTTGTACCAACTCTATGGTATTGTCCTAGGTGTTCATGCATCTAACATGAAGACTCTTGACTATCATGAGATTTGGCACTATCAAATGCATACTAGAAGGTTGTCTCCTTACACCTTTAAATGCCTCTTGAGACACTAACAAGATTGTAACCTTTGCATAGTTCTTCTCATTGACTCTAATATTATCTTTTAATATTTGCATGATCACTATCTTTTACATGAATCTCTACCCCTTGACAGTCACTTGTAGGTTTTCTTCATGCATAGCTAGAAGCTCTTTCACAAACTGTCCTTTCAATCCTCACTATCATACATCCTCATTTGCAAACATATTCACTCAGATTTGAGGAGTGCTTCTACCATGGTCATAATTGTTTTGGAAACACTGCCATTGCCATGATGCCATTTGATCAGGACCTTCACTTTGTGTTTCAAGGTTAGATTGAAACTATCCAATCTCTTCACACTTTTGTCACTATATTCACTAGTAGAATTTTGGAAAATAAATGACTACGTGACTAAAACTTTTAGTCACGACAACTAAAAATGACTAAATTCTAATCATTTTTTGCAACACAACTATAAAGGACTAAAGTGTTCATCATAAGTGGCTAATTTGATCATAAGTGGAAAATTAAGTGGAAAGTAATAAAAAAGAAAGTGAAACACTTAGTTTTTTTTGGGGCGCCAAACAATTTTAAAAGATAATTTTCATTTCCTTGGGCACCAAACAATGAAAACAAGAATTTTTAGTTGAAGTGTCTATTGAGCAGGCTTTTTAGTTTGCTAGTTAGAAGAAGTCCAAATTTTTTTTTTGGACATGGCGTAGAACCAGCAGTTGGTTGCACCATCATCTATCCATGTTGTTGAGAAGATATGGAATAAAGGCACGTTGAGTTTACTCAAAAAAAACCTTTCTTTGTTGGCTTTGAATTCATCCACACTATAGAGATTCACAAGGGTTTGAAGACCCGTTGCATGCATGAGGAGATTGTCCAAGGTTTTGAGGACAGATCATGCCCACGTTGAGATAATATTCAAGGTTTTCCTAGAAGCCTTCATCCTCACATCTTGCCTGGTATACTCTATGTCGTTAGGGTTTTTAGTTTTGTTTGAATTTTCAAGGAAAATCTTGCTTGTCTATTTTCATTTTATGATGACCCTTTGAAGATTTGTCTTGACTTTCTTATTTCTTTTGCTAACTATACCCTTTTCTACATCTTGTAACTATCTGGGTTGTCTCTTTACAATCCATGCTTCTACTATGCTAAAAGGCATCTTAGTATTGAATGATTTGATGTGGCTATCTATTTCTTCTTCTTGCCATGAATATCAAGGCATGGAATGTCAATGTAACTCAAAAGCTCATTGTGGAACTTCGCAGAGTTACAAGATAGAAACAAAAAAGAAACACAGTAAACCTTTATCTTTTGCCCTATTTCTTCTCAAAAAATGTGAATAAAAGAAGCAATCTCTTTGCACTTGGCACAACACAATAGCCTTGCTACAAGCCTTCCAATGTGGCCTTAAATCTCCCATAGTAATTAACTCATTGCATTCATTAGTAACCATGCAAAGGTAAGGAATGGCAAGCTTGAAAACCTCTGAATGTAGACTCTTTTACCTATCTTTGTAAACACTGAAAATGAAAGAAGTGCTCATCAACACATTGTACCATCTTGTTTAAATAAAAATTCCATGTAACAACACTCACATTCAATAGTCTTAGCCACAACAGGGTATTCCTTATTTCCAATTCTTGCTTTTGTTCCACTGCATCCATCTAACTTGCACTAGTTTCAGTATGGCCTACATCCCAAGAAGAAACACCATAACCCTCAACTGCCATTTGTATGTGCAAACCCTATCACTGGAAGTTTGACACTATTTTCATGAGAAGTGCTTGAAGAGAAACAATTGTGCCCCCTAGCTATTTACTATCACTGAAGTAAATCCCCCACTCGGTGCATGACCTTGGTCATAGTGTGTTCATTCAAAATAGCTACCATTGTTATGACTGGGAGTTTTTTCTTATCTCTGTGACTTCTTACTGAAAAATTGATTCTCACCCTTCTTATTCATAAATTTTGCTTATCCTTACAAACATTGTACATATATTCTGAAACCATTAAGCACATTCAGAATACCTACACTACTTCACGTCCATATACAAGACTCATATGAATCATCATAGTGACTGTTATATAAGCTTCACAAGCTACACACCATAAAATTCATACAGACTTCTAACAGCATTTCTCAAGCGAGTACATGAGAATGCATCACCAAAAGTAAGCACATGGATTGAATATATTGTGAGCTTTTCTGAGTTCATTTTGACAAGAGATTTGACCTTTTCATGTGTTACTTAGATCACATACAGTCTAGATTTGAATGTTTATGCATGCCATGACTCTAATTTTTAGCACACATGGCACATTTGATAAGCTCAGCCACTATGATTTAAGTTGTTGTAAATGTTCTCAATTGATTCCTTTATTACCTATGTAGTCCTAAGGAAATCTAACTAATAATTACTTCTATTTACCTCAATCCACCTGCCAACAAAAGGATGAAACCAAATTTTAAGGATATTTCTAAAGTGCCTTAAGATCTAGGCTCAAGCAATCTGAATTATCTCTATGTTAAAATCAATTATAAAAAAATTGAGAAATTGGAATTAAAATCTAAGGTGTTGGGTTCATACAGAGTATATCTTGTCATGTCAGCCTATTGACATAGGGTTCATGTCATATGGGAGCTCAAAAGGAAGCCACATCATCATTATGGTCATCACTAGTTAAACTAGCAAAGAGAGCCAAACATTATGTTTATTGCAGGCCAAAACTAGGTTTAAATCCATGAAAATCCATGTCTTACTTGGCATGAAAATTCTATGTTTAAACCTTTAGCAGGCCCAAAAAGACTGATTGCCAAATTTTTTCATGTCAAGGAACACATGGAATCAAGTGATTTATACATGGTGAAGCAAAGTCAAGCAATCTAAACTCATGTAATTTGGTAGACTTGAATAGACCTGAGCTGAAACTAAACTAGAATTTGGTCGCTTGGATGGGTGTAAAAAAGTGCCTATACAAATCATGCCTTAGAACCAAAAAGGGAGGCACCAAATGAATTCAAACTTTTTAAAGGCTTGAAATCTAATAGTAAAAACATTGGGTTTCTCCATAGATGACGCATGGTGATAGCCAAGAAGATCAGGTATGAAGATAGATTTCAAAGTGCCACTTGGCCAAAATTGAATGGGGAGCTAGGTCTAAAATGTCATGGGGACATGAAATACATGTGAAGCTGGATGTGAGAATGTGAGAAAAATGTAGCTTAACAAACATTTGAATTCCATGAATTAAGAGAGAGACTCCTTAGGGTGCTACATGTATAGTGTACAGGAGTGTCATGTGTATATGATGTGGGGGCTCTAGACTTACAAGACTTAAAGTGGGTTGAAAATGTGACAAAATCAGTCAATTGAGTTTTATCTAGATTTTGGGGTTCGAGGGACCTGTGGGATTCAAATGTAAAATATGTTGTGGCATGAAGCCTCAAACAAAATTACATTGATAATTGCTCGGGCCTAGATTTAAACAACCAATAAATGTGGGAAAGAATATAAAGCCTATGAGAAAATAAAACATGAAACCAAAAAAAAAAATATGACTTGAGGGAAATAAATGTACCTGACCTGAGATGAATAAACAAGAACACATATAACATAGAGAGAATTCATAAGTGAAAATATGTTTCTCCAACCCTCCTACATTTGGATTTCTCTTACATGCAAGTCAATAGAACTTTGGCTCCTATGACAGCTTAGAATTTCTATGAATTTGTCATGGCAATGTTAGCTAGATGGGGTGCTAACATGGTTGTTTACTAGGTCTCAGAATATGAAGATCCCCTACAAACCATTTGAACATCCCTATGTAAATTGTATAGATCTAACTAATGTGATTTGTTCCTCCACAAGGCAAGTTACATTATATATCCCCTTATTTTAACAATGTAAAAATCAAGGGAGCTAACTTTGAAGAATGGTGCTTATATGATGTGGAACACAATAAAAAACTATTAAAATAAGATGTAGCCCAACAAATTTGTTCTCTCAGAGATTATATTCAGATCAAGATTATACATTTGTGGAAAGTGTTGCCTGATTGAGCATCACTAATTTCAGACAGGAGTAATCTATCATTTATAAAGTTAATATTGCAGTTATGATTCATTATAAATTGCTTCTTTTCATAGGATATTTATTATGATAGTGAATAAAATATAGTAGGGAATTGCAGAGAGCCCAATGAAGGTAACAATAAAAGTTATATAGGAATACAGATGTGAGTTTGAAAATAATTCTTGGAAGTTTTTCTTTTTGCTTTATAGTCGGTTTCCATGAAATAAAGAGTAACATGTTCAGAGGAAGAATAGTAAGATGTTATATCAATGTATAAAACAAGAACATCAATTTGATTTTTTGGTTAACCGCTCCAGATATGTGGCTCAAGGAAAGAAGATCTTGCAACCTCATTACCTATTGGATGGGCTTGCAAGAGAAAGTGATGAACACAAAAAGCTCAAAGATGGAGCGTTTGGAGATATGCTGAGATCCACACAGGTATGACCCTTTTCATTGTTTGGAAGCTAAAAAGCATGATTGTCTTATCTCAAGTGGTACATTTCAAAATTAATCTTATTGGTGCATGACATTTACCGGGTTGGTTGTTGATATAAGTTGTAGGAATCCATCATTATTCCCCCATGGGTTGCATTGGCAGTACGACCAAGGCCTAGTGTTTGGGAGTATGTTCGTGTCAATGTTGATGAACTTGTGGTTGAACAACTTTCTGTGTCTAAGTATTTGGAATTCAGGGAACACCTTGTGAATGAAAGGTAATAGCACAATGTTTATTATGGATTAAATTAAGGAAGCGAAACCATGCTTCAAATGTAAAATGAAGAATCATGTCTTTTAAGAAGATAGGTGTACCATAGTGTAAAGTTTTTCTACCAAGACGCTCTTTGTTTTTGTATTCTTTGTGACCTTGACCTTTCTTTCTTCTATTACAAAATACAAAAGATGAAGGTAGTAAATTTTTTGAGCCTGTGTTTCCAAGTAAAACTGCATTTGTGGACAAATTTGGGTGTACATAAACAACTTTCCTGCAAGAGAAAAAATATATAATGACATGGTGTTTTCCTTACATGCTTTATCATATGTTGGTAGATACACAATCATTTTTATTTTCATCTAAATGACCAAGTAATGGTTGCTATCCTTTTTTGCAGAGTCAAGGACAACTATGTGTTGGAGCTAGACTTGGAGCCCTTTAATGCATCCTTTCATCGTCCAACACGACCATCTTCCATCGGCATTGGAGTTCAATTTTTGAACCGACACTTGTCCTCAAGATTATTTTGTGATAAAGAAAACATGCAACCCTTGTTGGATTTCCTTAAACAACACAACTACCGGGGACAGGTTGGTTATTTTCTTTTGGTTCATATCCCAGTAACATGCACACATTTGGTGCCATCATATTGCAAATTTAATTTCAATGTATGAGAGAAAAACCAAATGAAAATTTGTTCAAATGTTTTGTTTCAAACAACAATGAAAACTAGCCTAGTTCAAAACCTAATGTTAATTTGTGCTTCGGTCCTTTATAACAAAATCTATGTTAAATTTACTTGAGTAATCTGAACCCAACTATAATAGGAAAAGGTTCATCTCAAAGATGATTTTATTCCCATGCTATCTTTTTCAATTGCTCAGAGTTCCTCGCTGATGTTATGCAGATTACATGTAACATTTTGGAGCACATCCACATTATAGTACATAGATATCCTACATAAATATGCTAGGAACTGTACATTTTGATTTTCAGGTTGTAAAGAAGATAATTCAAAGAATGCTATCTATAGCTTCAATGTTGTGAGATCAACACAGTAAATTCTAAGATACAATTTTGCATCATGGGCACTAGATGTTTATCTTTTATGTCTTTTTCAATTTAGTATATATAGTATTCCAAAGATAGTGCAAGGAAATGGTATAACTGTGCCATTTAATTTGCAGTCGCTCATGCAGAATGAAAAGATACAAAGCTTGCCAAAGCTACACGTTGCCTTGGTAAAGGCCGAGGAACATCTTCATAGGCTCCCTAAGGATACACCATATATAGAGTTTGAGCACAAGTAAGTTAGATCAATAGTATTTATTTTTTGTACACAATATTGTTGTGTGAGAAGAATTGATATTAGAGTTTGTCTGAGGATGTACATAGTATTGTTGTGTGAGAAGAACTGATATTAGTGTTTTTCTGAGGATGTGATTGAGCTTAAACATGCACCTCTTTTTCCTAAACATCATTAACTTTTGTTTTGAGAAAAATCTTATATCTGCTTAGTTTTGATTCCTTGAGGGAAAATAGATTTTGAGCAAAAGCAATATGCCAGGAAATTAGATTCAACTATATATGCATAGTGTTGGATATTTTCCAACTGATTGCTTGAGCTTCCCTAAAAAGTTGCCATCTTTCATCCACAGGATCCTCAAGTCAGTGGCCAACAAACAAGAGACAAACTCTAATGTCTCCTTTGCACTTCAGGCTCTGCAAGACCTAGGGGGTGTTCCTCACTCAATACTCACATGGGGAATCTCGATTGTAACCAAGTATTGACATTTCATCAGATGAATCCTCTATTATATGGACCAAAACTGTGAGATGAATGCAAAGGGGATAGCTTTGGGTCCTACTATAGTTATGAATCAAAGGATTTGAAACCTAAATCCTACTCCTAATGTCCTAGAACTTAAAGTTTTGAGTTGATTTAAAATTTTATGGGTATGGTTGCCAAATTAGGGTTTGATTCATAAATTTAATGCAAGCCTTTGATCGGTGCCTATCCAAACAAACATACAAGCTTCAGACCCTCTAATCAGGTCTTGCCTTAGAGAGAACTCCCAAGATTAAGTATTCCTACTAACTCTTCTTACAAATATCCCTATTATCACTAATATTTCCCCACATTTGACTGAAAGCGCTTTAATTCTGTTCCTTAAATAGAAGCAAAAAATAAACATGCAATGCAGCAGATACGCACTCCAAAATTTAGAAAACCCTTAGTTACTTCATTCTAAAGAAAGATGTAGGTAACAAATGGAGACAGTTAATAGAAACACATGCATATTGCATTACTCATATAAATTAATCTGAAACTGATAAATGGCTTATGAAAATACATACATTAAAATGGAACTCACAAGACCATAGAGAGAACAATTGGCCAAAATTTTGTATTAGCTTTACTCTTCAAAGTCCCAAAACTTCCAACAACCTTACAAAGTGAGGCAACCAACTCTTTATAGACATGGATCCTAGTGCCAACATTCATTACGTGTGTTGGTTTGGTGAAAAATACATTACAAAGCACCACTCAAGGGCGTTGAGACATTTATTACATTGAGCCCAGAGAAGAATAAAAAACAATATATCACATGGGATCCAAATGACTTGAGGAGCCTGGCTACATGAATGCAGTGGAGAGGTAGTTGCTTGTTTGCTTTAGGTATACCTATCCATATTTCTCCACCCACTCAGCATATGACTTCTCTGACGACCATTGGAATGCAATCAACCTTGAAATCTTGTCATTATGTCCTGTGTACCGTGCATCCATCAAAATCTTCACCTCCTTACAGAACAACTCAAAATTTATTGCTAATACATGCTGTTTATCTAAAGTTGAATTCAAGATCGCCAGCTTGGGGTCCCCCTCAGTGCAACAAGAAGATATGAGCTGGCCGGCATTGTTACTGAAATCAGCTTTCCACTTGTCAAGGCCTTTGACTTGCCCATTAGCTTCCAGTATACCAGGCATTATTTTCTTATCTATTTTCTCCATAAACTGCTTCTTCTTGCCTAGTACCTTATCTAGCTTTAATTGGAAAGCTACAACCCCTTCAAGAATTTCCAACATTTCAAGGGTTAGCTTCATCACTGGTGGTGCCTGTGCATTAAACGTTGCACACCTAATCAGATCACTCAACTCCCTAGTCCTTGGCAACCATGGTTTCACCATTGTCTTGAGACATTCTTTATCCTACTCGTGTTTATCCAATGCAAGCTTTAAATTAGAATGAGACTTCCATGTCTCATCCATCCTTGCCACAATCTTAGCCACCCTATGGTTGATCAAATTGGTGACCATCTCTTTAAACGAATTTTTCTTCTCCTCTTTCAACCTCTTCACCTCCTCCTTTAGTTCTTTGATCTTAGCTAACAAGGGCTCTGTGTCAGCTGGAAATGACTGTTGTTAGGATCACAGGTGGAGGAGTGGAAGTACCAGCCCCTAAGATAGTTGCTCCTTGCACTTATTGACTTCTACAATTGCCTGTGCATATTTTAGCAGCAACTCATCATGTTCTTTTTGCAACCTGTTAGTGACTACCACAACAAATTGTGTAGTCTGTACATTTAAACTTGCAGCCTGGGGGCAGGGGTGTCAGATACCCTCTTGACTATTACATCTATTAATTCCCCCAATCCAATCCTAGGCTTGTTATTATTTGGGGCTAGAGCCCATATTGCCAATGTCTCAAACCTAGGGTTGAAGGCTGCACCAGTGAGAGCCTTCTCTACTTGCTCATCTGTTATATCTAAATCTTCTCTAGTTATTGTGTCAAATGTTAGTGTGAATAGGGATATTTCCTATCTAATTTCCCTTGTGTGAGGATAATTCATA
Organism: Cunninghamia lanceolata; assembly: GCA_027924645.1. Taxonomy (NCBI): domain Eukaryota; kingdom Viridiplantae; phylum Streptophyta; class Pinopsida; order Cupressales; family Cupressaceae; genus Cunninghamia; species Cunninghamia lanceolata. Next base: position 1,131,780 of record BSBN01001299.1, read on the forward strand.
TTATTTAACTATTTATTACTTAAATAATATTCCCTCACATAATTCACACTAGGTTAAGTTTACTTAGGGACTTTTTCACTTTATCCCACATTGGTTGTGTATTGAGTCTCTTGGGTGGAATATCCTATATATATCCATCTCTTGCTCTCATATGAGTAATCTCATTCTATTGTATTGCTTTTCATTCTCTTGAGTTGAGTACAGTTTATTTGGCTCATATCTGATTTCTGTTTTGCTTTCTCTCAATCACTTGCACTCTTGGGTAGAAATCTAACATGGTATCAAAGTGGTTGTGAGTTGTGGGGTAGCATTTTTCTTAGAAATCTGAGAGTGTATGGTTGCTCTTGAAAGTTGAGTATGCTCTTCTCTTGTGTCTGATGATGATCTGGAGAATCAGAAAAACTTGATAGAAACACCAGTTTCTGGGGAGGGTTTTGTATGTGGCTTTGTGTTGCAGGTAGCTTCAAGAGATTCTTGGAGTATTTCTGACCTCACCATTGAGTTTAGAGCTACCGAAAAAGTCAGAATAACCCTTTGTTTCATTCAGATTAAACACCAGAAGCCATTTTTATGAGGATTTGAAGCTCATATTTGACAATCGGCTTGCATTTTATGTATTATGATCAATCTTAAAGGTTGCAACATGCCTTTTCTTGTCTTAGGCAGCTGATTGAGTCTTCACATGCCATTTTTTGGTTACTAAGGTCATTTTTTGGTACTAAAAATATTTTTTTTACATTAGAGTCACATCTTCTGTACATCACAAAGAAAAACGTCTTCTGGGTTTTGTTCAAAGCATCAAAAACCCATATGGGTATCTATTATTTTTTGCATGCAGCTTATATATTTTGCATAAATAACATCAGAAAGCTACAACGAACCCCCTTTTCGTTGGCATTTTGGAAATTGCAGTTCAACTTCTGAAGGTCGTAACTCGAGCTCCCGACCTCCAATTTGTGGGCTTCTTTTTTTTTTTTTTTAGCTAATTTTTTGTTCTTTATATGCTAGTGTATACGGTTTCTAATTTTGGTGTACGGATTTTCCATAAATTCTATTTTCTCATTAGATCTGACAGGCAGTTTTAGTTTTTAGAAATTCAAACGACTATAACTTTCACATATGATCTCAAATCGAGGTCATTCTTTTTTTGAAAGTTGATATTTTTCTGAGCACTACACATTGGTGCTATTTTGATGTTTTGATTCTGAGATATTTCTATACTTTCATTATTTGGGTCCATTTTGGACATGGAAAACTCTAATCCAACATTGTAAACACATAGATCTAAGGCCATTTTTATTCATGGAGACTGATGTGAATATTCATCAGTGCATGCACTATTTCCTTTCTTGCATGCATTAGGTTTGCATTTTCTCTGCACTTCATTTCAGTTCTAGATCATTTCTCAATCAACTGTTGCTTCATAGATTCCAGAGTTGTGCTAGTTGTGAGTTTTCTACTGTTCCTTGGCATCAGGTCTATTGTTTCTTTATCATGATTCCAAACCGAGTCCTTGAGTGACTCTAATATGGTTTCTAGCAAATAGAAGTATCTTTCCTTGCTTGTCAGATTGAGGATTCCAGTGTTACTCCACAAGTGTGCTTCCAATGCCTTTTTTTGCAGCAGGTTATCTCATTATGGGGGGTTGTATGATCTCTCTTATCATCCTTTGTGTGAATAGAGATTGATTGGATTTGTGGTGGATATCATTGTTGTATTTTCATCTCTCTTTTGGGGAGGAGTTTTGCCCCACTGGGTTTTCTCCTTTTCTCCATTTGTAAGAGATTTCATTTGCATTTGTACATGGGTATTGTTGTGATGTTCAAAACATGCCCCATTTTACTCCTTAGCAAAATGAGGACCCCTGCTGTGGCTTTACTTTTTTGCTTTTGTGTGTTTTGTTTTGCTTGGTGGTAAAGGGAAAAGAGGGTTAAAATTGCAAACTTTGATTAAAAAAATAGAGAAAAAATGCATTTTCAGTACCAGGACATGATATGGTTGGATTCCTTGTGAAAAATGAGCTAGGGTTGCTTTTTGAACCATCATAAAATTTGCCATATTTTGCAAGTTATGATCATTTTGGTAAAATGTACATTCAGGTTTGTATATCGCTTTGCATATGCAAAGTCTTTTGTATGTGCAAAGTTGTTTTTATACTTAGTCGCTTTTGTATTCAGGTTCATATACAAGGCCGCTTGTATGTCTTTTTTTTCCTTGTATGCATTTTAATAAAGGTTTATGCACACATACAAGGTGGACCCGAATTGGTTTTAAAGTTAGAATGAATTGATGTTTAAGATCCACTTTGTATATTTTATGTTTGTATGTTTGGCAAGTAGAAGATACAAACACTTCATACATGGTGGACTTGAAAAGGTTATTAAACAGTGTTAATTCGTTGTATATCCGTGGATTTGAAAAGAAAGGGGCGGGGCTTGTATAACATATAATGAAATATACATTCCGCGGACCTGACAGACTTATTAAAAGGAGTTAAGTCTTTGTATGTTTTCGGACTTTGTATATCTAACATACAAGGGTTATGTACATATGGCGGACCTGAAGCATTTATGAATTGGATTTAAATCGATGTATGCTTCGGACTTGTATATTGGTGGATACATTTGGAACATGCAACGTAAATATACAAGCACGGACATGAAAGGAAGTTAAGGAGGGTTTTATCGTTGTATAAATCTGGGTTGTATATTTTGCATACATTGCAAGATACATTGCTTCGCATACAATCACTAGAATCAAAAGGGTTATGTAATGGAGTTAGACCGTTGTATCTTTGCATTTGTATGCATGTTTCAAAACATACATTTCATTATGCATACAATGTGGAACTCAGGGTAAATCAAAGTGCGACATATATAAGGTTTTATGCCCGGATTGTATATTAGGATATACAACGAAATGTACATAGCAATAAACATACAAGGGCAGAATCTAGAAGGGGACAAGCATGGAATATTCCTTGTATGTACATGCATATACAAGAGGGACATACATTCGAAAATACATGGATTGTAACAGAGTAGAGGCGTCGGCCAGACACAAGCGATCGGAATAAATTTTTTTGGACACGTCGATGGTCATGTGTTATGCCGATGAAAGGAAAACTGCATGCCGAATAACAAAGGAGGCATCGACATAGCATATGCCATCGGCCAATCAATTTTTGGACTCGCCGATGAACGTAGGTCACACCGATAGGTGGGAAAATGAAGCGATAGCAATTTGAAGCCCGAATGCATATTTTTTTTTGGTCAACGATAGTTGACCCGACTTTTCTGAGCATTGTATATGCATTTTTTTTGGATGCAATTACCACAGATTTAGGGCCCGATTGATGCATTCACACAATCATGACTAGATTTGACAATTGTTTTCCTTCCTGCAGTTTTATTGATCGATGATACTTATTGCTTATTTGTTTTTGCAAGTTTGTAGTTGAGGAGGGAGCTGAAACTTAATGGCGGTGACATCACGGAGGAGGAAATCAGATCTCAGGAGCACAAGAAGATAAGGATGAAGTGCGAAGAAGTCAAGGGTCTTCACTGATGAAGACAAAATGCAGTTGAAACATCATTGCAGCAGACCACAAAAGTTAATATTGAGCTGCTAGGGTTTCAGAAGGGCATATTTCGCCCAAATTTGATGTATGCTCAGAGATATTTTAGGAGACTGGTTCATCAGCATTTATTATTGTAACCAGAGGTTTGAACCAGGGTTTAAATTAGGGTTTTGGGCTGTATTGAGGACAATCAAAGTCTATATATTGTGCCTTGATACACTGTATAACTTTACACAGGGATTTTTTAGAATAGAGGCACCTTTGAGTTTAGAAGTAGTAGAAGGAGGTCACTTGTGTCTACAATAAGGAATGCATGGAACATTTAGCTTCCTTACTGTATCTGTAAAGCTTGTAAGTTTTCTGTAATTTGATCGATGAAGCTAAGAGTCATTCAGACATTGTAAATCTTATATGACTGTCTGTTTCTAATACAATTGAATCTGGAATTCTGCATCTATCTTTTGAGTGTTTTCCTGCTCTTCTTTGTGTTTGAAACATTTTCTCTTAGAGCTTGCAATCTTAGGTGTATGTTTGTGAAAATGCTTAGAACTTACATCTAAGGTTTTGTCTTTAGATTTGATCAAATTGCTGCAATACTTATACAGTGGATAACAGAACAATTAGATCCTTCGAATAGAGTGAATGAAGTGTAGATTAGATCTTTCTAACTTTTCCCAACCCATCTGAAAATACTTAGCTTAAAACGTAGAAATCTGAAGGAATTTGTCTCATATTTGAAGAAGCATGAACAACAAAGTTTGAAAGTAGACAGTTTTCATAAATATTTAAGAGGAGACTGCAATAATCTGAGAAGACTATTTGAAGTTTTGCAGCACAAGTATAAGTTGTTGGCAAGAGACACTATATGGATTCATGGTTGTTGTCATTGATGGCAACAAAGGTCATCCCACATATCCGCAAGTCATAATGTGTCTCTACCGGAAGTCAGAATAAAGAATGTTGTGGTCCGGTGAAGAAGAACAGAGCATGTGGCAAGGTCCGACAGATTGGTCCGGATCTCTCAGAGGAAGTGTCTTGGTGCAGTGCGGATTTGGGAAAGTCAAGAGGACTACCCTGAGTGGTATATTCCAAGGATTTAGCCTCTAGTGATGAACAAAGAAAAAGATATGAATGGTTGAGTACCGGATTCCTGAGAGACAGTGAAAACAGAGGAAGAACTGACTGGCAGAGTATCAGACTGCTTTCCGGATGGGTTACTGCTGATGACAGAAGTTGTGAAGGCATGAATCATGTTTGGCCAACATGATTAATGATATCTACAAGTATATGCTTGATCCGCATTGCTTGGTGAGGAAGGATTCAGCCGACAGAATGAAAGTTTATAAGAAACTAGACTGTTCCGGATGCCGACTAGAAAGGTGATGAAATTACTTGTGCGGATATATATAGAGGATGGATTTAGTTGTGAAAGGGTTGTTGATGTGGAGATATATGCGAATAAGTCTAGATAAAGAGCAGAGGTAGCAAAAAGGATCCGGTATGTGAAAGATAGCAGAATAAAGAACAGAGGAAAGATGAAGTGCAGCAGATCAGTGTACTGAGCCTAACCGGAACTGAACTCCAGCATATGCAGATGCTTCCAATCAGTTCAAGACTGTGATTCTCATCACTTTGTAGACAGTGTGTCTTCTTGTAGGCAGTGGGCCTCTTGTGAGCAGTGTGCTCGGGCAATGAGCCCTAATTGGCAAGTGCCATCTTTGTAATTTCCTATTCTTCTAACAGAGAATAATTTTGGGTTAATCACCCCGTGGTTTTCTCCCTTAACAGGGTTTCCACGTCAAAAATACTGTGTCATGTGTTTCTTGTTTTATGGTTAATGTTTTATGTTTGATTTTATGCTGCATCAATTAAAGGGAAAGTTCAATAAAGGAAATAATTAGGATAACTGATTCACCCCCCCCCTCTCAGTTATCAACAATTGGTATCAGAGCTAAGTTCCTCCTAATAGAGCCTAACAGCTTGAGGAAGATCTGGGATTTCAAATGGATGCATATGGTTTAAGGGAGCAACTCAAGACTGCTCTTGAGGATCTTGAACAGTCGAATTCTGAAGTCAGTGAATTAAAGGAAAGACTCAAACAGGCTGATGAATTCATGAGAGAATTAAAAGACAAATTAAGTCTCTCTATGAAAAAGAGAAAGGAGCTGCTTCAACAGTTGGCAAGACAAAGTGAAGAAAGCAATACAAATGAAGAATTGACTAAGCAAACCAAGTTATGTGAAAAGTTATCAAAAGAAGTCATTATGTTAAGACATGAAATGGAATCAGGAACTATAAAGTTTACTCAAGAGATTGAAGAAAAAAGAAAGGCTGAAGACAATCTAAGACAATCTCTTAAAGAAAAATCAGAAGAATGCCACCAGATGGACAGGATTATCAGACATCTTGAATCTGATCTTGAAGATGCCAAAGATAATGAAGGAAAACTTGAGGATCAAATTGCCTCTCTCAAAAGAGACCTTCAAACAGCAAATGAATATAAAGAGAAATTCAAGATAAGTTCTGCTCAACTTGAAGTTCTCCTTGGAAGTCAAAAGAGGACAGATGACAAGTATGGTTTGGGATATGAGAAAGGAGAAAGCTCCGGATCCGGTCAGAAGAATCTTGGATCAGAAAATCCAAGAAGCAGGCCTAGAAGACCTCCGGTAAGACAGCCAAATGCTCAAAGATATCCATCCTTCAATGGATACTGCCACAGCTGCAACCACTTTGGTCACAAAGCTAATCAGTGCAGAATGAGAATGAATCAGATTAATTCATCCTTCTCCGGACAGTGCTTCAACTGCAAAAGGTATGGACACAAATCCCATGAATGCAGAAGAATGCAAGTAAACAAATCATTCAAAGGTAGATGCTTCACATGCAATAGAGTAGGTCATATGGCTAATCAATGCAGATCAAAAGGATATCAGTCAAATATGCAAAGAAATGTTATTTGCCAAATCTGCAATAGGTCCGGTCATAATGCTAAAGTTTGCAGAAACAAGAATCAGGACAAAAGAGGTCCGGTGTATAATCAGAATCAAGACAAGGGTAAACAAAAGATGAATGCGGATGAGGTTAGGAATCAGATGAGCAAGATTTGGGTGAAGAAAAGTTCAGAGAATGTAGAGGTTGGATCCGCACCAGACTCTGGTGCTGATATTTCTTCCGGAAATTAAAAAGTGAGCCCAGGCTCAGGGGGAGACTCAAAGAAAATCTTGTTCCCCCAGCCAAACAAGTGGTGCCGGATGTGGCACAAGATGCGGATCAAAGGGTTTGTAGATATGAGTCTTGAGATACTTCAGTCAAGTTTTCAGAGGTCCGCATGGAGTTATGAAGAAGCTGTGATCGATCAAATAAGACCTGTTCAGGGAGATGCTCCGGTATGATAGAGGATTACAAAAAGGTCCGGAAAGATCCGAAAATGCACTATCTTGTTCTGCGGATTGGACAGAGTGTTTGGGATGCTCTTGTAATATGTTACCTTGATTTATTCATAATTGAAAGATCCGGATGATATCCTCAGATCAGAACCAATCCGGGATACTCCAAACTATCCAGACAAGGCAAACCGGAATGATGTAGGTGAAGCATTTATTGCAGACAGATATTAGGGTTCGCGGAGCAATTTAAGGGATTTCACAAAGGTCATTTGCTCATTCTGCACTCGAGAAGAAGCGAAAAGTGGAGCTCTGCAACAAGGTTCATCAAGCACCAAGGATCTCCTGCCGAAGCTATTGCATAAAGAAATCAATCCAACCACTCCGTGCAAACCGAAGGCGCATAAGGTATTCTCTGTTTTTCATTACCTCACTGCAAATCTTTGAAGAATGGCTACTCCAAACATAGTTAAGATCTCTGATAGACCTCGCCCCTCATTCAAGAAACATCCCTACAAATCATTGGAGGTAGACCCACTAGGAGCCTTCTCTAGTGTTCCCCACGGAGTTTTACACACCGAAGACATTAGGGTTTACATACATGCAAACATTGAGGAATTTGGGGAATTCAAATTAAGAGACCTCTATCACAAGCAGCTGATTGACAATGCTTTTGAGCTTAAACTAGAGTATAAGGATATTCAGAAGAAACAATTTGAGCAATTTATTCATTTCCCCTGTTTTGAAGAGGATGAATGGGTCCGGTATGTACTGAGCAGGATGCATGACAACTTTCTATGGCTAGATAGACCCTGCAAGATCACAAAAGAGGCAATTAGAGCAGTAACTGGCCTATACTCTTCCGGAGGAGTACCTATCCTCAAATCTGTCAAGAACAACATTGTAACTGAGGCCACCGGATCAAAATTTGACAAAAGGGCAATGACCATTGAAGACATCTCCGATCCGGATATCAAATATGCATCAATGATAATAGGATACAAGATCTACCACTCCAGCAGGGAGAATTCTGTATCCGGAACTGCAGTATACACTGCCTATGAGATGCTAAGAAAGAATGCAGAGTATGATCTCTGCGAACTACTGCTAAGCCAATTAATGGAAAATATACAGAAAATCAAGAAGGATAAGAAGAATTCCTTTAAGTATGGTATTCTGATTGTATGTCTATTCTTCTACTTCATGAATGAGCTACCCGGAACAAGTGGATGGGTATGGCAGAATGACAAACCTGTTGCAGTCCAGATAAGAGACTATTTGCATGGACTTGGGGATGCAAAAGCGAGAAATACAGCTCTATGGGGATACTTCAAAAACTTTCAGAGCATGATGCAAGCAAGAGAGAGAATTCCCCAGTCTCTCATTGAGAAATACAAGGACTCAGTGTGCTTTATGGTTGACACTGATCAGTGCCTAATGGAGGCAGTGGAGCCAAGGACTGTCTGGATCATGCCCATGGGGTATGAAGTTGATGAACAGATAGTGGAGCTGCATGTTCAACACATGCTAAGTCAGCCCAAAGATCCTAAGGCAGAAAGGTTTGGAACCTTTGAGGAGCTGAGTGTAAAAATACATGTAGAACTCAGGGAACCTGAGATTAAAAGAAAGGTAAGAAAAGAAGTAGAGCACATTGCTCAAGGCCTAGGTATCTCAAAGGAGGCACTTGATGCCAGCCGGGAAAAGAGGAGGAAGGCCGAGGAAGAAGAGAAAAGCAAAGAAAGTGCTCCGGTTGAAACTCCCACCTGGACCAGATCATCAAAGAGACCTGCACCTTCCACAACCAAAAGTTCAAAACCGGAAGTCCAGGCATCCGGTAAGAGATCCAAGACAAAAGCCACAAGGGCTTATGGAAGCCAAAAGGATGAAGAGGAAACAGAATCAGATGAGGGAGTAAGAGAAGTAAAGAAACAGAAGAAGAAAGGATCCGGTAAGCCCTCCACAGGCCAAGACAAGGATGAAATGGCAGAGGTAACTGTTGAAAAGCCCACTCTGTCACTAGAGAGCATAATCAAGTCGGTCACGGTGGATGGAAACCTTCAACCAATGACTGAATCATATGATGACTTCAGTGAGGCCGACCAAAAGACTCTGCAGGAGGCCACAGTAAAATATCTTAACATATATAATAAGGCTTTCATTGAAATAATATCTCTTATTCCCAAAAGCCTAGAAAAGGAAATGGAAGTAAGAAAGAATAATGCTCATGCTAAAGATCTTGAGATCCGGGAGCAGATAGCTATTCAGCTATATCCTCAAATTGATCCCAAGACCATGAACATTATCTTCAAAGACTGCAAAGATTAGTTTAGAAGCAAAGCCAGGATGAATTAACTCATGCTTGGTGAGACTGACAAAGTGGCCCAAGAAACAGAAGAGATCCTCCGGAAGGCCTTCAAAAGGTTCAATCTTCCGGTTGTAGAGGATTTAGGTACAGAAACAGCTGAGGACTTGGGACCCTCTGCTCCAGAAGAAGTGGCTCATGAACAAACTAGCATCTCTCCTCCGGTTTCCCCTACAGTCTCCGGATCCAAAGAAGAAGAGCAATTACAGGAGAAGGAAGCAATGGTGAAAGATAAAGAGGTTGACAGTTCTAAGACTGCAGAAGAAAAGAAACATCTGTCTCCGGCAAGAGACACTGCACAAACTGTTCAACAGTTTTTGAGTAAAGAAACTTTAGAGATTGATGAACCGGAGCTTCTAAAAGGCCCATTTGATTTTGACTCTCTCTCTCCGGTACAAACAATGAAGATAGCTTCATTTGCAAATGCCAAGGCAAATGAAAAGCTCCTGAAGTCTCATATGGAAGACTGTGAGTTGATAGAGGCTGCTTCCGGAGTACTTGTGAAGATCATGCCATCAATCCAGATAGATCCGACAGCCTCCTCTTCCGGTAATCTAAAAACCTTAGTCAGCAGTGTTGATACACATTTTGATTCTTTAGAAAAATCAGCTGAAGAAAAGGTCCGGAAGGAATTTTTGGATAAAAGATTTTCAGAGATATTAGAATTAATCTCTAAAGATAGGAAGATTGTAAGCATTGGAATAAAGAGCTTAGAGAATGCTCTTAAGGATGGCGGTGACATCTATAAATTTTGTATATCCTGGTCAAAGGCAACAGCAGCATTTGACAAGAAAATAAAAGAGGAACAGGATAAGCTACAAAGCTTATCTCAAAGTTTTGATCCTCTCTCTTCCTCTATAATAAATCAAGAATGTCAGACCATTGCAGTCTTGAATGAAATAAAAAATCTTGAGAAGGAAAGGAAGAACATCACTAACCGGATGGGAGAACTTAGAAGGATTATAATCCCTAAGTTGGAAACCATGCATGAGGCCATCAGTGATGCTCAGACCACCGCCCAAACAAAAGATCCGACAGATCTCAAGCGGGCAGAATCGTTTGCATTTTTGCTAAGTGGTCACATTTCAATTTTGGATAGAATGAAGCAAAGTTGGGCTACAGAAATGATCCAATTGCAGACATCCTTTGCAGACATTCTTCAATATATGTGAGTATGTAAATATGCGGCTAAGTATAAGAAATTTTTGAAAATTTTGATATGCGGACCCTACCCTTTGCCATTGATGTCAAAGGGGGAGTGAGGAGCAGTGAAAAATGAGAAATCCAACTAAGGGGGAGTTCCGGAAATTGTATATAAAGACAGGGCATCAGCAAAGGGGGAGCACAGTGAAAACACTTAGTCATTTTTCACTAAGTGTTGCCATCAATGCCAAAGGGGGAGATTGTTGGCAAGAGACACTATATAGATTCATGGTTGTTGTCATTGATGGCAACAAAGGTCATCCCACATATCCACAAGTCATAATGTGTCTCTACCGGAAGTCAGAATAAAGAATGTTGTGGTCCGGTGAAGAAGAACAGAGCATGTGGCAAGGTCCGACAGATTGGTCCGGATCTCTCAGAGGAAGTGTCTTGGTGCAGTGCGGATTTGGGAAAGTCAAGAGGACTACCCTGAGTGGTATATTCCAAGGATTTAGCCTCTAGTGATGAACAAAGAAAAAGATATGAATGGTTGAGTACCGGATTCCTGAGAGACAGTGAAAACAGAGGAAGAACTGACTGGCAGAGTATCAGACTGCTTTCCGGATGGGTTACTGCTGATGACAGAAGTTGTGAAGGCATGAATCATGTTTGGCCGACATGATTAATGATATCTACAAGTATATGCTTGATCCGCATTGCTTGGTGAGGAAGGATTCAGCTGACAGAATGAAAGTTTATAAGAAACTAGACTGTTCCGGATGCCGACTAGAAAGGTGATGAAATTACTTGTGCGGATATATATAGAGGATGGATTTAGTTGTGAAAGGGTTGTTGATGTGGAGATATATGCGAATAAGTCTAGATAAAGAGCAGAGGTAGCAAAAAGGATCCGGTATGTGAAAGATAGCAGAATAAAGAACAGAGGAAAGATGAAGTGCAGCAGATCAGTGTACTGAGCCTAACCGGAACTGAACTCCAGCATATGCAGATGCTTCCAATCAGTTCAAGACTGTGATTCTCATCACTTTGTAGACAGTGTGTCTTCTTGTAGGCAGTGGGCCTCTTGTGAGCAGTGTGCTCGGGCAGTGAGCCCTAATTGGCAAGTGCCATCTTTGTAATTTCCTATTCTTCTAACAGAGAATAATTTTGGGTTAATCACCCCGTGGTTTTCTCCCGTAACAGGGTTTCCACGTCAAAAATACTGTGTCATGTGTTTCTTGTTTTATGGTTAATGTTTTATGTTTGATTTTATGCTGCATCAATTAAAGGGAAAGTTCAATAAAGGAAATAATTAGGATAACTGATTCACCCCCCCCCCTCTCAGTTATCAACATAAGTTTATGCAAAAGGGATGAACAACATATTGACATTTATTAATCTTTTGCATAGTTTGAGTCCAATAAACCAACAAGAAACCCTAAATCGTGTAAGGCCCCTTGAACATTACAGCTTCACATTAACCAACTGAATTTGCCCAACAGGTCAAGACCTAACCATATTAAACTTGGGATTAAGTGAATCTTAACCGATTCCTTCATATCTTTCAAGTCAGTTTTGGTTCATTTTATGTGAATTTTAACTAATTATTATGATTGCATCAAAACAATCACCAACAGGTACCTAACATGGCTTAGTAGCTGGGACCCATCTTTGCATCTTTTTACATATTTGGATAATATTCTTCTCCTAAGTTGCACTTAAGGGGGGGTGTTAGTGTGAATAGGGATATTTCCTATCTAGCTTCCCTTGTGTGAAGATAATTCATATTATTTAACTATTTATTAGTTAAATAATATTCCCTCACATAATTCACACTAGGTTAAGTTTAATTAGGGACTTTTTCACTTTATCTCACATTGGTTGTGTATTGAGTCTCTTGGGTGGAATATTGGTGCAGGAGCTCCACAGTTTAATCATTGTGTTGTTTTTTTTTTCCTAGTTGGTTTTCATGTTATTTTGGTTATCCCTAAGGCTTTGAAAGCCATTTTCATACTATGTAATAAGGAATTAGTCCATTTTATTTGACTAGCCCACTAGAGTGTTTGATAAGACCTATTTTTTAGGAGTTCTCTTTTAGAAACTTGGAGTATTTTAAGAAAAGCTATTTTCCATCGATTTACTGCCTTCATGGGCAGTTGTACGGATAGAATAGGAAGTGCAAAGGTTAGAAACTTCCTATAAACTTGATTTTTGTTTAAACATGCCACATGATGAATAAGAGGAGGAGTTTATTAAGGAAAAAATTGTGTTTTTATGCTTTTTTCTGAAAACAGTCTTCTTGTACGGCCTGGTACAGACGGTAGAAGATCCATGGCCTGAAAAATATTGTTGTAGGTCAGATTCCCTTTCATTTGCATCTGTTTAGAGCTTTTGAAATATCTCTAGTGCTTTGTTTGAACCATTGTTTGCAGACTAGTTTCTAACCCTCCATAGCTAGGGTTTTTGGACAAAATGCTCCATTCTTCCTCTGTCCTATGAAGGTGGTCGCCCATTTCTTGGTGGGATGGAGGAAGATAAAGTAGTTTTTATGTTTTTGATGTTTGTATGGTGGTTCTCCTTCCTCCATGGTGGTTGGTATGCTGCTATCTAGTCAAAAAGACAGTGACTAGTTAGTTTTGAAAAGGCAGAAGATAGGAAAATGCAAGAACAGTCAAAGATTGATCAAGTGGTGGTTGATCTTTGGGTTTTGGAAGAAAGTAGACCTACATAAGAGCCCTACTGATCTAGCAAAGGATCCTTGATCCATTTCTTTCCCATAATCTCAAGCTAGACTATCTTCTAGAAGAAAAAAGATAGTTTGCTGACAGAGATAACAAGTCTGTTGTTCCTACACGTGGTGGTACAGTACGGGCTGCAAGTTTGATGAATGGTATAGATTCCATACAGGCATTTGGGGTTGTGTATTCAGAGGTAAATGTCATTTGGAGTCTAGAGGAGTTAGGATTGATTGTGTACCTCCTTATGACACAAGGTGCAAACCTTCTTAATACTGTGTCAGTGATTTCCTGTCCTTGGTAGATATTTGTGGTGTTTGGTGTTTAGACCCTTGTTGGAGAGAAATTGATGCAGGTTTAGCTGTCATAAAGGCCATAAGGAAGAAGTTGTCACTTTAAGACTGTCATAGGACAGTCAAGCTGCAATTTGCTGTCCTCTGTCATGCATGTGAGTAAATGGTTGCTTGTTCACATTGAATGTTTAGTATGCATTGAGTGTTGATGGTCATTTGAGGCCTTGAGAAGTTAATGTTAATTGAATCAAGTTTATAAGATTTAAGTCTTCTTCAAACACTGTCCTAGAACAGTCTTACTGTTGTTGCTATCCATTGCCCTAGAGAATGCAGAAATTAGTCTTTTGGTCAGAGACCTTGTTACATGCATGTCATAGGTAAGTGTATGTTAATTGATGTTGTTGTCTATGTTGGTAGAGGTATTGGTAGTAGGTGTTGAGCTCTTGAAGGTGGGTTGTGTTTCTAAGTTGGGTTGAGCTGTGACTCCCCAAAGTGAGTGGTGAGTAGCCTGAGTGGATGACATCAGAAGGTGATCCTAGGCTAAGTTGATTCCCGGAGTAGCCTTGTGTAGGCTTGTAAACACAAACACCTTTGTAAACCTCTTGGAGGAAGTTGAGTGACTTAAGTTCATTGAGTGAACTTCTACAACCTTTACCTTACCTCTGCATCATATTGGTATCAGAGCCAATATTCTGATTGGAAGCAAGTGTATGTCAGAAGAGGAAATTGAAACAGAGGCTAGTACAATGTCTCCCAAGACAATGAGTCAAGATGCCATCAAGAAGTTGGTGGAAGAGATGGTTGAAGCAAGACTGCAAGAAGCAAGATTGCAAGAAGTAAAATTACAAGAAGAGAAGAAGAAGTCTAAGGGCAAGACCAAAGAAGAGGGAAGTTCTTCTGACACAAATGAAGAGTTAGAGGCAAAAGAGGATCCTCTAGAGCAGGATATGTCTGCAGATCAGAAATCCTTCTTGAATGCACTTAAGGGTGCTCATGGAGACAGTGGTGATCCCAAGATGGATGTGCCTACTTTTCATGGCAAGTTGGATGGAGATGTTCTCACTGACTGGATAGAAGCTATGTGCAACTTCTTTGATTACAAGGAGTTCAATGACAACAAAAAGGTCAAGTTTGCCAAGACAAGGCTAAGAGGTTCTGCACTTATATGGTGGAACTATATGCAGAGTGAGAGGGAGAAGATTGGGAAGAGTCCCATCACTAAATGGAGCAGAATGGTAGCTATGCTCAGAAGCAAGTTCATGCCACCTAACTATGAGATTCAAATCATAAGGAGATTTCAGAATTTGAGATAAAAAGACATGGATGTGGCTGCCTACACAGAAGAATTTCATAGACTCAGTATGAGGGCCAATCATAATGAAGATGAAAAAGGGATGGTGGCTAGGTATCTGAATGGACTGAAATACAATCTGCAAGATGAGATAAGTTTGGTGTTGCTAAAGACAGTGGATGAATGTTTCTTATTGGCCTCCAGAGCAGAGGAAAAGCTAAGAAGGAAGGGTGAACAAAGTGCCAGAGGTAGAGGTGGCAGAAACCAAAGAGGAAGAGGCAGTTTTAGCCATGGACAGTTCAACAAAACTAAAAATAACAGTCAGCAAGAAACACAACCAGCAATAGAGTATAGAGGAGGCTTCAGAGGATAAAGAAGTCATAATGGTAGAGGCAGAAATGGTGGAGGAAGTAGAGGACCAGGAGTCTTCACTGGAAGATGTTATGGCTGCAACCAAGTGGGCCATACAATGAACAAATGCCCAGGGAAAGCTAGCAACTCTCATGATAGTGGGAAGAGAAATCAATTAGTGACAGATGATGACTGTGAAAGTGTGAATTCACCAATGGGAAGTGCTGCACCTATTTTAGATGGAGAGAGTATGATGATAAAAAGGTCTATGTTGAAGATGCCATTGAAGCAAGAGCCCCCTCAGAGAAAGAATCTTTTCAGAACCCAAGGCCTAGCCTATGGGAAACTTTGCAAAATCATAGTAGATTTAGGGTCTACTGAGAATGTGGTATCCACTAAGATGGTTGAGAAGTGCAAGTTGAAGAGGCTGCCTCATATCAGTCCTCACAAGATCTCTTGGTTAAACAAGAACCAAAGTTTCATGGTGGAGGAACAAACATGGGTTGAATTTGCAATTGGTGACTACAAGGACAAAGTGCTATGTGAAATCATCCCTATGGATGCATGTCACCTGCTTCTTGGCCGTCCATGGCAGTATGATGTTAAAGCTCAGCATGATGGTGAGAAGAACACTTATGTCATCACTAAGAATGGAAGGCCATTCAAAATGGATCCTTTGTTGGAGCAGCCCAGGGGAAAGGAAAATAACAGCAGTGTCATGTTGGTGAATGGCAATGAGTTCCTAAACATCTTGAAGGAGAATGACAATCAGGGGTATGCCTTGCTCATGAAGCCCAAGAGTGGATCAGATCAGCAAGATCAAAAACAAAAGGAGATTCCATTGGAAGTACAACAACTTCTAGATAAGTATCAAGACCTTGTGGTAGAAGAAGTTCCCAACTCCTTACCACCCATGAGGGATATTAGTCATCAAATTGACTTAATACCTGGTGCTACATTGCCTAACAAGGCTGCATACAAGCTGACTCCACAGCAAAATGAAGAGGTGGCAAGGCAAATTCAAGATCTCCTAGAGAAAGGGCTGATTAGGAAGAGTCTAAGTCCTTGTGCAGTGCCAAGTGTACTTGCTCCTAAGAAGGATGAAAAGTGGAGGCTATGCACAGATTCAAGGGCCATAAACAAGATCACCATAAGGTATAGATTCCCAATGCCAAGGATTGAAGATCTCTTGGATTATCTGGGAGGATCATGCTATTACTCAAAGATTGATTTGAAATCTGGATATCATCAAATCTGGATCAGACAAGGAGATGAATGGAAGACTGCTTTCAAGACCAATGAAGGTCTTTATGAATGGCTTGTTATACCATTTGGTCTTAGCAATGCGCCAAGTACATTTATGCACCTGATGAATGAGGTATTAGTTGAATTCATTGGTAAATTTGTTATTATTTATCGTGATGACATACTAATCTTTAGCAGGACAAGGGAAGACCATGTGAAGCATGTTGGTCAGGTGTTGGAGAATTTGCATGAGCACAAGTTGATGATCAACTTAGACAAATGTGAGTTCATGAAAACTAAACTTGTATACCTGGGATTTATCATTTCTAATGGCTATTTGAAGATGGATCCCTCTAAGGTTGAGGCTATTCTCAGTTGGCCTACCCCAAAAATAGTGGGAGATGTGAGAAGTTTCCATGGATTGGCGACTTTCTATAGGAAGTTTATTAGAGGTTTCAATCACATTAGTGCTCCCATCCTCAACACCATCAAGGGTGGAGTCAAATGTAGATTTTAGTGGACAAGGGAAGCTGATGATAGTTTTGAGTTGTTGAAAACAAAGGTGGCTGAGTTACCTACCTTAGTAGTCCCTGATTTTGATAAGGTGTTTGTTGTTGAGTGTGATGTAAGTCAGCAAGCTATTGGTGCTATTCTCAGCCAAGAAGGACATCCAGTGGCATTCTTTTCAAAAAAGTTGAATGAAGCCAAGCAAAGGTATTCTACCTATGACTTAGAACTCTATGCAATGGTGCAAGCTCTTAAGAAATGGAGACATTATTTGCTGCCCAAAGAATTTATTGTGTTTACTGACAATCATGCCTTAAGTTTTTTGAACAGTCAAGAAAAATTGAACCATAGACATGTTAAATGGATGGAACAGCTACAAGTTTATACCTTCACAATTAAGCACAAAAGAGGTCTCTCTAATAAGGTGGCTAATGCATTGAGTAAGAGGTTGCTTCTTATTCATGAAATTCAGTTAGAAAGCATGGGTATCGACTATTTAAAGGAGCTGTATAAAGAAGATTCTGATTTCAAAGAGGCTTATGATGTCTGTGTGAACTTGGCTAACACATTCCATGGAGAGTATGCAGATTTTGTTTTGCAGGAAGGCCTCTTGTTTAAAGGCAATTTGTTGTGTGTCCCTAAGTGCTCCATGCGGGACAACATCATCAAGGAGAAGCATAATGGTTCTTTAGGAGGACATTTTGGCTTAGACAAGACACTAGAACAAGTCACAAGGTTCTATTTTTGGCCAAAGGTGCAATCAGATGTGAGGAAGTATGTAGCTAGTTGTGCAATTTGTCAAAGAGCCAAAGGTGTGTCTTCAAATGCAGGTCTATACCAGCTCCTTCTCATTCCCAACAGACCTTGGGAAAGTATCAGCATGGATTTTGTGCTTTGGTTACCCAGGACAGCCAGAGGGGTGGATAGTGTGTTTGTCATTGTTGATAGGTTTAGCAAGATGGCTCACTTTGTGCCATGTAAATGCACAAATGATGCATCTCATGTTATAGGTCTATTTTTCAGAGAGGTAGTAAGGATACATGGTTTACCATTGTCCATTGTAACTAACAGAGACTCTAAGTTTGTAGGTCACTTCTGGAGGACCTTGTGGAAGAAGCTGGGCACACAGTTGTCCTTTTCATCAGCCTACCATCCACAAACTGATGGTCAGACTGAGGTGGTTAATAGATCACTTGGAAACCTTCTAAGGTGCCTTACAAAGCAGCATGGTTTGGCATGGGACTTGGTTATCAGTTAGGCTGAATATGCCTACAATGACTCAAGGAATAGGAGCACTGGTAAAAGTCCTTTTGAGATAGTTTACGGCTTTCATCCAAGAGGGCCACTTGAGCTGAAGGATCTCCAAGGTTGGGATAGAAGGAGTGCACTTGGTGAAGAGTTTGCTACCTCCATGAAAACAGTCCATGATCAAGTCAAGTTGCAACTAGAAAAATCAATCACAAAGTACAAAGAAAAGGTAGATTTGAAGAAAAGAGAAGTACAGTTCAAAGTTGGTGACATAGTTATGGCATATCTAAGGAAAGAAAGGTTGCCAAAGGGTTAGCCAACTAAACTCCTGATGAAGAAGATTGGGCCATGCAAAATAGTGCACAAATTCGGTCCAAATGCATATGAGATTGAGCTACCAGCTAGCCTTGGTATCTCTCCAATTTTTAATGTTTGTGATCTTTTTTCTTTTAGACCTCCATTGCCTGGTGAAAGTGGATCAGATGTGGTGGCTGAAGATGCTAATTGGATCAAGGATTTGCCTCCAAGCAAACCTTTATAGTTGCAGTGCATTCTAGATTCCAAAGTTACCAAGAAGACTCAGAGAGGTGTCTATAAGGACTACTTGGTGAAATGGAAGGATCTTCCTGATTCAGAGGCCACCTGGATGACTGAAGAAGATATCTTGAAGCATGGCATAACACTTCAACAATTGGCAACTCAAGGGACTTGAGTTCTTCCTACAGGGGGAGTATGGTGCAGGAGCTCCACAGTTTAATCATTGTGTTGTTTTTTTTCCTAGTTGGGTTTCATGTTATTTTGGTTATCCCTAAGGCTTTGAAAGCCATTTTATTTGACTAGTCCACTAGAGTGTTTGATAAGACCTATTTTCTAGGAGTTCTCTTTTAGAAACTTGGAGTTTTTTAAGAAAAGCTATTTTCCATCGATTTACTGCCTTCATGGGCAGTTGTACGGATAGAATAGGAAGTGCAAAGGTTAGAAACTTCCTATAAACTTGATTTTTGTTTAAACATGCCACATGATTTATAAGAGGAGGAGTTTATTAAGGAAAAAACTGTGTTTTTATGCTTTTTGCTGAAAACAGTCTTCTTGTACGGCCTGGTATGGACGGTAGAAGATCCATGGTCTAAAAAATATTGTTGTAGGTCAGATTACCTTTCATTTGCATCTGTTTAGAGCTTTTGAAACATCTCTAGTGCTTTGTTTGAACCATTGTTTGCAGACTAGTTTCTAACCCTCCATAGCTAGGGTTTTTGGACAAAATGCTCCATTCTTCCTCTGTCCTCTGAAGGTGGTCGCCCATTTCTTGGTGGGATGGAGGAAGATAAAGTAGTTTTTATGTTTTTAATGTTTGTATGGTAGTTCTCCTTCCTCCATGGTGGTTGGTATGCTGCTATCTAGTCAAAAAGACAGTGACTAGTTAGTTTTGAAAAGGCAGAAGACAAGAAAATGCAAGAATAGTCAAAGATTGATCAAGTGGTGGTTGATCTTTGGGTTTTGGAAGAAAGTAGACCTGCACAAGAGCCCTACTGATCTAGAAAAGGATCCTTGATCCATTTCTTTCCCATAATCTCAAGCTAGACTGTCTTCTAGAAGAAAAAAGACAGTTTGTTGACAGAGATAACAAGTCTATTGTTCCTGCACGTGGTGGTATAGTACGGGCTGCAAGTTTGATGAATGGTATCGATTCCATATAGGCATTTGGGGTTGTGTATTTAGAGGTAAATGTCATTTGGAGTCTAGAGGAGTTAGGATTGATTGTCTACCTCCTTATGACACAAGGTGCAAACCTTCTTAAAGTACTGTTTCTTTATAATAGTCATAAGACTGTTATTGTCTCTGTCAGAATAAGTACAGGAGTATGTACTGTGTCAGGGATTTCCTGTCCTTGGTAGATATTTGTGGTGTTTGGTGTTTAGACCCTTGTTGGAGAGGAGTTGATGCAGGTTTAGCTGTCATAAAGGCCATAAGGAAGAAGTTGTCACTTTAAGACTGTCATAGGATAGTCAAGCTGCAATTTGCTGTCCTCTGTCATGCATGTGAGTTAATGGTTGCTTGTTCACATTGAATGTTTAGTATGCATTGAGTGTTGATGGTCATTTGAGGCCTTGAGAAGTTAATGTTAATTGAATCAAGTTTATAAGATTTAAGTCTTCTTCAAACACTGTCCTAGAACAGTCTTATTGTTGTTGCTGTCCATTGCCCTAGAGAATGCAGAAATTAGTCTTTTGGTCAGAGACCTTGTTACATGCATGTCATAGGTAAGTGTATGTTAATTGATGTTGTTGTCTATGTTGGTAGAGGTATTGGTAGTAGGTGTTGAGCTCTTGAAGGTGGGTTGTGTTTCTAAGTTGGGTTGAGCTGTGACTCCCCAAAGTGAGTGGTGAGTAGCCTGAGTGGATGACATCAGAAGGTGATCCTAGGCTAAGTTGATTCCTGGAGTAGCCTTGTGTAGGCTTGTAAACACAAACACCTTTGTAAACCTCTTGGAGGAAGTTGAGTGAACTTCTACAACCTTTACCTTACCTCTGTATCAAATATCCTATATATATCCACCTCTTGCTCTCATATGAGTAATCTCATTCTATTATATTTCTTTGAATTCTCTTGAGTTGAATACAGTTTATTTGGCTCATATCTAATTTTTGTTTTGCTTTCTCTCAATCACTTGCATTCTTGGGTAGAAATCTAACAACAACTGATAAAGTCTAGTGAGGAAGGAGCAAGATATTACTCTTAGCAACCAATGCCGTCCCCTCCTCCGGAGTCATTGTGCTAATGGACTAATTGACTTCTTTCAACACCCTTTGGGTGATGGCCTCATACTTAGAGGGATCATCTCCACTCTTGGCATCCTCAATCTTTTTTTGGAATTCTTCACTTCTTACTTTTAACAGATAACTCCTAAATTCAGGAGTGTTAATGAGTTCATCATCCTCTAAGAATTTATTGCAAGCCATTACTCTGACATCTTCAATATCTACAGTCTGGCTTGTCATTGTCCTCATTGCCCTATTTTCAAGGGATGAATAGGGCCTTATTCTGTTAGGTGAATTCACCTGATGGGAAGCTTCTTACACATGTTCTTCTGCTTCACCCTCAAGGTCCACCACCTCAATTTCCTCTAGATTCTCTAAATCAATAATATTGCCCTCTTGGCAAGGGAAGGGTCAATTGATTCTCTCTTCATACCATATCCTCTCCTTGAGCTGCCAGGCTGATAGGCGGGCCTTTTTTCCCCTACAGGAGCACTAGCAATTAGTTGCTCTACATTATCCAACATTTTCTGAATTCTTTGTATGCGGTCTTGCACCTCTGCAAAGGCACCTTGATATGCTACATTCATATTCTTCCTCATTCTTTCTCCTGCCATTATTGTGTCCCACTTGATTCTCAAAGTGTGGACATCATTCATTGTGAAACAATTCTTGGCAATATCATCATTGAAGTCAACCTGATGAATGCACCTCGGTATTTGTTTGCTAACCCTGAACCTATCAATGAAACCTTCAGGGTCAAATATCCTCAACTACTCCAAATACATCCCATAGCACTACAACACTGAATAAATCTGATCCAACCCACTTTTGTCAGCTATTAGAAAGTCACTGAATCTGAGGGAGGTAGGAAAAAATGAACCCTTCTTGTATTTCCTCAGATGCTCCTTATCTGATTCATTTAGCTACCTAATGATCTCTAAAAATGCAATTGACTTGGGTACATATTTAGTCAGAATGTGGGGGGGGGGCTTTACACCCATAAACTTTGATGCATGTGGTGTGCTTGTGGTAAAACCAGTCACCCCAATTATGATCAATCCCCAAATGAGGAGTTCTATCCAAAGGCCTTAAAAAATCTAATACATCTGGATGTATCCTTTCACGCTCTGGCTCCAAGAAACCAAGAACTCTCCCTACAAAATATTCTTCAAAAAGTACATAATCAGCAATAGTATAATGTATATCTACCATGCAGGTCCACATCTGCACTAGCAACATATTGCCCTTTGCATCTTCCATTTTGACATTTAGATTTTAGTGCCACTTTCCTGACAAAGGAAATAGAAGCATATGGCACAGCATTGAATACCATGTGAATTCAACATGGGCATCCACAGTAAATAGCTTGTTCTTAATTGTTGTCATCTGTTTGTGTATTTTATCTGCAATGTAGGAGGCAGAGTCATATGGCTCCTTGGTCTCTTGGCTTTGAATATCCACTACCATTAGCATCAGAGAGATGTGCATTCTATCTGAGGTATCCCTACCTAGAACTTGGCACAAGCTGTGATATGTTTTGACAAAATAATGCATGAACAAATTGCATTGGAAGGGTTGCTCTTCACTCACCAATTTACCATCAACTCCTCTCAGCATGTGCTTGGCCAAGATAAAATCTCTATAAACACACTTAACAGTTTGGTACTTATTCAATGCATTTAGGTCAATTGGCTTATTAGCCATAGGGTTCAGGTTAAACACAGTGGCAATGTATCCCTTTGTGAGCTTGATAATCTTTGTGCCATTTCCTACTAAGATTGTCCTCGTTTAAGGATCATACCTTAGTATTATTGCCCTCATTAGGTTTGGATTAGGGAATACATTAGGGCATATAAGCCTGGCCAAATCAAAGTGCTAAGCATGGCAGACCAGAGCCTTATAATCCCTTCTATGGTGCTAGTGCTCAAACAAGACCTAAGCAAGAATAGGTAGTCGGGCATCTCTACAATTATAGTAAAAGTCAATGAATTTATCATCGGGCCCGCCAAGACCATTCAAATTCAGAGGTTTCCTAGCAGAACCTGGGAGCTAGACCATAAGGTCCTCATCTAAGGTATGCTTAGAGGTGAAAGCTTGACTAACTTGACTCATTTTTCAAACTGATTGTAATAAACTAGGGCTTCTTATACAGACAATTATCTACCTCCTCAATCAAGCAATCAATTTAAAATATGTCAAGCATAGCTAGATAGAATGAACTTACTAGTTTATGCTTATAGAAGTTTGAATTTCATTGTTTGCTTGCTTGAGAATCTACTGTGCATCTGAACTCTATTTGTGCTTGAAGAAATGATGCAAAAAGTGCTAACTTTTCTTCTTTTCAAGCTTCATAGCATAGGTTCTGAGGCATTAATGGAGGTTGCCTCAGCCTTAATCTTTCATTCGTGTCATAGGATGCCTTCAACGTTCCTCACAAAAATTTAAACTTGCATCATTGATCTAAGTTTATTCCTGCGAGATCCACGGTTGTCATTTACTTGCTAGATTTAAAAATCTGGGTCATCATAGTTGAAAAGTCCTCGACCAATTAGGATGAGACACATTAGATGTACTTCCTTTGCTAACCACATCAATTTTCATCTGGTTAGGTCACGTGGCATCACTTCACTGCGTTGCAGCCAGAAGTGGGCCAGCACTTACCTACCATGCGCAGGTGCGATAAATCCTCCAAGCGTCCATCCTTCATTCACTTTTGACTTCTTTCATAAGACGAGGCCATGTGTCACCATCTCATGGCCACATAGTGAAGATTCCTCCCTGGAAAGATACCCTTGCAATGATACACAACCGTCAGATTAGAACTTTCCTTCAGACCACTTTTAGACTGACACTTGGTAGCATACAGTTGCTCAATGTAAGATTCCTAAAATAAAGGGAAGTAAGCCTATATTCTTTGGTAGGTGTCACCTTGTCGCGACCATGCAACGGGATGGTGACGTCATGTAATATGTGATGCGACACTGCAAAATACATTTTTACTAAGCCCTATAACCTATGCAAATACTTAGGATGTGTGTTTAATTTTTCACAGGCCATAAGGGGTAAGACTTAGGACATGGGTTTGGTCACCTAACAAATATAAAGGCTTTAAGCCATGATTTAAGGGACCGGGAACCTATCATAGGCGGTCAACAAACATTTAGAAAATAAAGCGGATGACCTTAGGAACTTGGGTTTAAAGGATTTTAAAGGCAAAAACTTATAATTTTACGAGCCTAAAACCCTAAACCCTAATAGGTACCACCATTGGCTTTGACTGGGGACGTGCGAGCTTTCAGATTGCAGCGAGAACCACTGGACTTCCAGGAGCAGCCCAAACAAGACCAAAAGAATGAAATGTACAAGATATACACTATCTACAACCTAGATACAACTTATTTTGCAGTGTACATAGAAGAGAACCTACTTATGAAAAGTAAGGTTTCAGGAATTGTCCATGCACAAGCAACTCCTAAAATTCACTGTCTAGCCCTTGGAGAAAATAAGAATCCTCTCCATGAGTATTACTTATCAAATAAGGGCCAACCCATAACGGTTCAAATTTGCCATGCTTGCCCTTGTCCTAGTTCCTGGAATTCTATACAAGAACCAAATCATCAACCTGAAATTTCCTTTCTGTAGTCCTTTTGTCAAACAAATACTTCACCTTTTGTTCTTTATTGATATTGGTCTTCTGAGCTTCTCTCCTAACTTCATCTAATGTGATCAAATGATTCACTATTTCAGCCATTGAGTCTTCCATATTCTCTCCACTCTCTTGGATAAACTTGTACACTGGAAAGAGATTATTTACTGGCAATCTGGCCTCCATACCATATACCAACTCAAAAGGAGACTTACCAGTCACCTTTTTCACTATTACCCTGTTAGCCCACAGTGCAAATTTCAATTTTGAATCCCATGCTCTTTTGTTTTTATCAATTATTCTCTTGATTATCTTCATGAGACTTTTGTTACTAGATTCTGCTTGACCATTCCCTTGGGGGTGGTATGGTGAAGAATGAGACAAAGTGATTCCATAATTGTTGCAGAAATCAACAAACTCACCAGACTTGAAGCACATTGCATTATCAGTGACCAATTTTTCTAGTACTCCAAATCTGATTATTATGTGTTCTAGGACAAAGTCAAGAACAACCTTACTTGTGGCCTTCTTGGTTGGAACACCCTCAATCCATTTGGTGAAATAATCTGTAGCAACTAATATCCAGTTGTGTCCTCCGCTTGACTTTTCTGATATTTCTCCTATGAAGTCTATTCCCCATTGCTGAAATGGAGCCTCCACTATTATAGTCTTAAGGGGTAATGCACCTGCATACTTAAGCTTTCCAAAAAATCTTTGGCAAGAATCACATTTCTTCACCATCTTATGTGTATCAGAGAAAAGTGTTGGCCACCAATATCTTGCTCTGAGAATGTTATGGGCAGTAGTCCTAGCTGTATAATGTCCACCACACATCCCTCTATGCATATCAATCAGAATATTCATGGCTTGATTTTCATCTACACATTTGAGCAATACACCTTCAGGGTTCTTCTAATACAATTCACCTTGAAGAATAACATATTTGACAGCATGTAATTTCAATGTTCTCTTTTGGTTGTCACTTAAGTGAGTAGGACAATTCAGATTTTGCAATTAGTAGACAATGTCTTTGTACCACTCTGACTTATACATCTCACAAACTTGATCCTAAACTACATTTACTTGGCATGCTTCCAAATTTGATTCTATCATCAGTTTAGTAAAACCTTGTCCCCTTAACAATTTGGTAATCTAAATCTCAATATTAAACTCTTGGATTTTATTTATCCATCTACACCTTCCAATCACTTCCTGCTAAGTGAATATGTCTTTAACTACTGTATATGACACATATGCTACAATCTGAGCTCCAACCAGATACAGTCTGAAGTTCCTGACTACTCTAACAAATGCATAGGCTTGCTTCTCCATAACATCATATTTCAATTCTACCACCTGCAGAGACTTGCTAAAAAAGGCAATTGGTTGTTCAAATCCATCATCATTTTTCTATAATAAGCATGTAGCAATTGTATGGAATGAAGCAAATGAAAACAATTGGAAGGGTTTAGAAAAATTAGGAGACTTTAGAATAGGGGTAGTCTTGATAGCTTCTTTGATGTTTTGGAATGACTGGATTGCTTCACTTCCCCACACTACGGATTCACCCTTCTTCAACATCTTAGATATGGCCTTGGTAATCTGTGCAAAGTTAGGAATAAATCTTCTAACAAAGTTAATCTTCCCAAAGAATGATTGGACGCCCTTAACTATCTTGGGCATCTGAATTTTATCAATTGTTGCAACCCTCTCTAGATCAATCCTAACCCCATCCTTAGACACTATGTGCCCCAAGAGTTTTCATTCAGTTACACCAAATGCACACTTCTTAGGGTTTAAGGAGATGCCATATTTTAGTGCTCTAATAAAAATCTTCTCTAAATGCATATAGTGATGCTCTTCCTTCTTTGAATATACAGTTAAATCATCATGATACACAACTAGGATGGAATCAATCAAACTTGCAAAAGAAACATCCATTGCTCTTTGAAAAGTAGCACCTACATTTGTCAATCCAAATGGCATTCTGACATATACATACACTAGTAGAAATATGGAAAATAAATGACCAGGTGACTAAAACTTTTTGCAACACAGCTATAAATGACTAAATAAATGACTAATTTGGTCATCGGGAAAACAAACATAACTACAAATAAAATTGACTAAATAAATCCCCCTATTCTTTTTTCTCACTTTAGTTTTGGAGGGAATTAATGGAGGGATTGTGCGTTTATGAAATTTGAACAAAAGGTGAAACCTGTGAAGAAGCAAATATTGTGCGTTTAGCAAGAGAAGATTGTTCATGGCTGTCAAGAATAGGGTATGTAGAGTAGTCAAACAGGAGAAGATTATTCATGGCCACCAAGAATAGGGTATGACTATTCGAACAGGAGAAGATTGTTCATGGCCGCCAAGAATAGGGTATGAGTAGTTGAACAGAAGAAGATTGTTCATGGCCGTAGTTCTTTGAGTTTGGAAATAGTTTTGAGATCATCATGTGAATGAAGAAAAAAGGGAATTTTGGGATTTCCATCTATAGAAGACAGATATCAAAGGAGCAGATAGACGACAGATAACAAATGGTTTTATGAAGTAGAGGTAGGGTTTTCCACGTACCTCTATTCTTCTCTTAGCCTGCTCTAAAGTTTTGTATCTTTGAAAGCTTGGTGCTTTGTCATTAGTGATTGTTCTATCTCTTTCAATGACTGTATGAAGAGGTCTCATGGTTCTTTATTGATAAAGTTCTACTTTTTCCATTCATGATTTATACTTAGAATACCAAGACTATTCCATGATTTGTTTCATTCCTTAAATTTTCTCTTCACTATCTTTACTGTCTCTTATTGCTATCTTGACAGTAACCTTTGTCATGAAAACCTTGTTCATTGCTTCATACATGAACTGATCTTTGTTGACCTATCACGAACTTGCCTACAAATTCCTTAATACAAAGGTATCATTGATGATGACTATCCTTTGTATGCAAAAATCTCTCACAATCACATTCCCTTTGTCCGTCTGCTGCTATGACTATCATATAGCTTATTAGCTTGATTTTGATAAACTTGAAGATTCTATTCATAGACTTTTGACTGTTAAAAATCTTCTCTATTACTTTTGTTATTGATATATGACATAGTTTTCACATAATTCACATTTGGATGCAAAAAGACTATCAATATTCCACTGTCTTTTCTCTGCTGTTGTAGCCCGCTTTGGTGAATATGATTAGGGCATCTCTTTGAATGGATAGTGATCTCCTCTTTTCTTCTGTGGTGTTGTGCATTACTCTTTTTGATGACTGATTTCACTATTAGTTTGATGAAATGACTGTCATCATTTTCAAAGGCACTTGTGTCACTGTTTTAACATCTATATAATGACTATCTTTGCCTGATAAAATCTTTAAGGATCAGTTAACTAATTAGGTAAGGGTTTGTATTTTGACAAAAGTGTTTGGCTTCATGGATTTTGTATTTTCATCTTTTCAATGCTACTACAGACTGTAATATCTTCCCCCTCCTTTGCAATCAAATGCATGACTGTATTCTCTATGTTGTTTTTCCTATTGTTATGATTGTCTAGAAATGTTTGACATCTTGAGTCCTTTATTTGGTGACTTTGCCTATGGTTTTAGCAAGTGATTTACTGCTATGAATACTTCATCACAATAGTTATTTAATTGGGGTTTTAAAGTGCAATCTTGATCAATTGTTTAGTATTTATTGTAAATGCTATTTATCTATTGGTTTACATAGCTTGTCTATATTTCTAAGTCAGACAACTTGTAAAATGTATAATTGTTGGCATGGGAATGAAATTGAATTGCTGTTGATGTTTGTTATTCTCCTGGACATGTATTGAAGAACTTACTCTATCTGATGCATGTACCTAAAAAAATGTTTTTGATGCATATAAGTGTAGCAGCTACTTGCATGGGTGATAAAGCTTGTTTGGAGAGGACTTGGAGACTTTTGAAAAGGTAGGCAAGGAATTCAGAGTTTGCTGTAACAAATTTGAAGTCGGCGAGACCCTCTGTGCCAAAGTCAAATTTGGGGATGCACTCTACAGCAAATTCAAAGGTAATTCAAAACCCTCATGGCCAAAAGTGAACTGATATTTTCATGATATTTGGGGAAGCTACTTGTAGATGCCCCCCAGGAGATATTTTCATGATTGAAGCTTGAAAACTCAAAAGAAAATGTTATCTTCAGTATTTTTGAAGTTAATCCTTAACTGATCCTTGAACTCAAATAAAACCACACCTCTACTCTGCATGATCTCCCTACATGATGACTAGCCCAAACTAAAGGAAAGGTTATCCTAGCTTGACCATATGCATGATTGAAGGTTACCTTTTAAGATTTTATATTTAAAGGCCTTCTAGGCATAGTATAGCTTATTATACTAAATTAATAGTGGAATGCACAATATTATAGATGGATCAGTGTCGAAGGTTGACTATGGATCAATATCATGCATATGATGAGAGAGTAACCAAAGAGAAGGAAATGCAAAAATATCCATGTCCATGTAATGACTGTCTTGGTGGAAGGGTGAGAAAAAGAAATATGATTTATCAACATATGATAAGATATGTGCATAGTGGTATAAGCCCTTGGGCTTACAATTATTATGAAGATATGATAGAATTGCAGACTGTGAGAGATGAAGAGGCAACAAACATAGATGAAGTGGCACTGAACATAGATGAAGAGGCAAAATTGTTAGACGAAGGGTTTGAAGTTGAAAGAATGTTGAATGAGGGTCTAAATGATGATTGGGCCAAGTCAATGGAGGATGCTTTAAAGCCTCTGTATGCTAATTGCAAGTTAAGTCATTTGACAACAATCCTTCAAATTCTTAACTTGCAAGTGGTGCATGGTTGGACAAATGAGAGTGTTATTGGCATTAATAAGTTCGTTGTTACCAGCTGACTCCACATTGCCAACAAAACAAAGTTAATGTAAAAAGAAGATTAGTAAGCTTGGCTTGGGGTATGAAAACATCCACACATGTGTTAATTGTTGTGTATTATTTCACAAAAATCTTGCAAGTGAGAGTGAATGTCTGAAATGTCATGAAGCAAGGTATAAACAAGGGTTGAAATCAGCTGTGGATGCTAGAAAGGTTCTTCACCACTTTCCAATAATCCCACGATTACTCTAAATGTATAGGTGCAGATACATTGTTGAACTTATGCAATGGCATGCCCAAAATAAGAGCATTGATGGAAAACAACGACATGTGCCTGATTCTAAGACGTGGATGGAATTTGATAATAGATGGCCTAATTTTTCTCAAGATCCTCATAATATAAGGTTGGGTTTGGCTCTAGATGGGGTGAACCCATTCTTAGATCAAAGTACTAAATGGTCAACTTGGCCAGTGTTTTTAATAAATTATAACTTGCCTCCATGGTTAGCAACTAAACTATTTTTCTTAATGCTATCATTGATTATACCAAGAAAAAAAAGTGTGACTTCAGATACAATAGATGCCTATCTAGAGTCATTATATGATGAGCTAATGGAATTGTGGAAAGGAATTGAAGCAATTCAATCTTTAAGTGATGGTCATTCAATCAAATTCACTTTAAGAGCTTCCTTATTGGTTACAATTCACGATCTTCCTACATATGGTACATTGTTTGGTTTCACTGTTCATGGATACCATGGTTGTCCTACTTGCAACTTTAAGGATTTTGCGAGGCACTCAAGAAGTTTTCGTAAGTGTATTTATTGTGGACATCTTGCTTACCTTAAAGTGGGTCATCCATATCGTCGACAAAAAACACGTTTCAATGGTCAAGAAGAGAATCGTGAAGCACCTTTGCTAATAACAGGTGATTATATTATTGAGAATGGACAAAAAATAATGTCATTTATTGAAAATGGTGGGATTGATGGTAATAGATATGATCCATGTAATGAAAGTGGTGTAAAACGGTTGTGCATATTCTATAAGTTGCTATACTTTAAGGATATAGCCATTAGGCATACTGTTGACTTTACACATACTGAGAAAAATATAGCCTATGCTATTATAGAAACTCTTTTTGGTGCTTTTGATACTATTTCATCATGTGAAGACTTTTGAGAACTAAAGATTCATCAAAATCTTTGGGTTGAAAAATATGATGATGCAAAATATAGAAAACCCAATGCTCCTTATGTCTGGACAAAGGAACAACATGCAAATTTCTTATAGTTGATGTCTCAGACTCGCTTTCCCAATGGATAAGTAGTACTATCAGAAGCCAAACTGACATTAATAGCTTAAGAGGCCTAAAGACCCGTGACTATCATGTTATAATAGAAAATATTTTACCTATTGTGGTAAATATGTCAAGTTTGGCAAAGGGGCCAAGATTGGCAATTATAAGGTTGTGCCTAATATTAAAGAGAATGAGTTCACATGTATTAGATTCTTCGAACTTTGATAGTTTGAGGGAGGAGGATTTTGAAGTCCTTTGTCTATTGGAATGATAATTTCTAGCAACAATCTTTAACATTTCTATGCATCTTTTGATACATCTAGAATATGAATTAGAGCATTGTGGTCCAATAAGAACGAGATGGATGTATCCTATAGAATGATATATGAAGGTTTTGGAAAAATTTGTTCATACTAGGGCAAAAATAGAAGGCAACATGTTTGAGGGATATTCAATGCAAGAGGCCATTGGATTTTGCACAGAATATATGAAGGATTTTAAAAATGTCAATCGACGTGTATGGGATGATGATGAAGATGAGAGAGTTGTAGGTGAAATATTAGAAGGCAATGGATGTCACTTCAAGCTATCACATCAAGAAAGAAGTGTGATACTATTGGAAACAAGGTAGATAACTGAGAGGGGGGGTGAATCAGTTATCTTAAATATTTTAACTTTTTGTTCTTCTTTAACAATTAGTGCAACATCAAAACATATAAGCATACATAACCGTGGAAGCAGAAATAAATTCAACAAACATAACACAATGATTTTGACGTGGAAAACCCTATTAAGGGAAAAACCATGGGGTGACTAACCCAAGATTGTATTCTCTATTAGAAAAATAAGAAGTACAAAATGGCACTTGCCAATTAGGGCTCACTGCCCGAGCACACTGCTCACAAGAGGCTCACTACCTACAAGAGACTCACTGTCTACAAGGTATATAGAAAGTAACCAGGTATTTGAACTAATCAGAGGCATCCACATATGCTGAGGTTTAGTTTCGGTTAGGCACAATAAACTAATCTACTGCACTTCATTCCTCCTCTGCTTTAGTGCTGCTGTTCTGTCACATATCGGACTTGTATTATTGTTTCCACACCTATCTCTTCCTTTCTTTGCACACTTTCACACACCACACACCCCTTCATACCAAAATCTATCTGGTATATATATATCCGCATCAAGAATCTCAACATCTTTCTAGTCGACATCTGGAATACTCAAGATTTTCCCAACATACTGATTTGTCGGCTGAATCCATGCTTACTATGTGATGCATATCAAGGACATAGACATAAAAGTCATCAATCATGTTGGCCAACCATGAATGATCCCTCAAGTAGCTTGATCACTACCAATTTCTCATCTGGATTAAAGTCGATGCTCTACCGGTTGGTTCTTCCTCAGTCTGCTCTGCCTGTCAGGAACCCAACACTTTGATGCTCATATCTTTTCTCTCTTTCATCATCGAAGGCTCAATCTCTAGAATGTAGCAGTCATGGTACTCTTATTAACTTCCCTAAGTCTGCACTTTGCTAAGATACTTCCTCTGAGAGATCCGGAGCTAATTGTCAGACCTTGCTGCATGCTCTACTCTTGTTCACCAGACCAAAACACTCTTCAATCTGACTTCTAGTATAGACATACTATGTGTTGCGGATGAGTGGGATGGACTTTGTTACCATTAATGATAACACTCATGAAGCCACACAGTGTCTCTTGCCAATAATCTCCCCCTTTGGCATTGATGGCAACATTTAGTGAAAAATGACTAAGTGTTATAACAAACTCCCCCTTGGCTGATGCTCTATCTTATGTACACTTTTATTGGAACTCCCCTTTAGCTGGATTCTACATTTTTCACTAGTCCTCACTCCCCCTTTGACATCAATGGCAAAGGGTAGAATCTGCACACCAAAATTTCCAAAAATCAGCCTATACATAGCCGCATAAGTATATATACAAGTTATACTTACATATGCTTAAGTATATCCGCAAAAGT
This sequence comes from Cunninghamia lanceolata, assembly GCA_027924645.1. NCBI lineage: Eukaryota > Viridiplantae > Streptophyta > Pinopsida > Cupressales > Cupressaceae > Cunninghamia > Cunninghamia lanceolata. The sequence goes on from BSBN01001299.1 coordinate 1,164,512, forward strand.
GGTTTTCAACTGGACAAATTTTGTTGCCCAACTCTGCTTCATCCTGTCCAAAATTGAAATGTGGCCACTCAACAAAAATGCAAAAGCTTATGCCCTTTTTAAGTCTATCGGATCACTGGTCTGGGCTATAGTCTGAGCATCAGTTAGAGCCTCATGCATTGCCTCTAAATTAGGGATAATTATCCCTCTTAGTTCACTCATTCTTCTTATTCTATTCTTCATCTCCTTCTCAAGCCTCTTTATCTCATTCATAGTTGCAATAGCCTGGCATTCTTGATTCATTATGGATGAGGTGAGAGAATCAAAATTTTGAGATAAACTTAATAGTTTACCCTTTTGTTCTTCCACCTTCTTGGCAATGTCTGATGTCACTGTGGACCAAGATAGACAAAATTTGTATATTTCTCTACCATCTTTAAAAGCATTTTATAGGCTCTTTATCCCAATATCTAGATTTCTCCTATCATTTTCTATGAGTCCCTGTACATCAGAGAATCTCTTACCCAAAAACTCTTTCCAGACTTTCTCTTCTACTGATTTCTCCAAAGAATCCAAATGTGTGCTAACATAATTGACAAGAGATTTCAGATTACCAGATGAAGAGGCCATAAGATCCTTTTGAAAGGATGGCATGATCTTTTCTAGTACACCGGATGCAATCTTTATCATCTCATAGTCTTCCATGTGAGACTTTAGAAGTTTTTTTTTTGCTTTAGCTTGAGCCAAAGATGCTATCTTCATTGTCTGTACCGGAGAGAGAGAATCAAAATTGAGTGGTACTTGGAATAATTCTGGTTCATCTATCTCTAACATTTCTTTGTTCAAGAAGCTCTTTACTACCTTAGCAGTGTCTCTTACCAGAGACTGAATTTTCTTTCCTTTTGCCACCTCAGAACTGTCATCTGGAATCTTCTCTGTTTGATCTTTTTTTCTTCCCTTTACCTCTTCTTCTTGACTAAATTCCTCCTCTTTTCTTCCTTCTCCTTCAATTCCAGAGTCTGCAGGGGGATTTGGAAGAGAGATGTTAACTTCTTCATGGGCTTCCTCTTCCGGAACAAAGGAATCCAAGTCCTTAGTCTTTTCTTCATCCATCTCTTTTCGCCTTTCTACATTTTTCTCAGAAGTCTCTTCTTTTGAAGTACTTAATCCATCAACATCCATGGTAGAGGGTTCTTCATTTATGTCCTCTTTAATAGGGAGATTGAATCTCATGAAGGCATTCCAGAGGATGTCTTTAGTTTCTTTTGCCACCCTATTAGTCTCTCCAAACATAAGATGGTTCATTCTTTCTTTGCTCTGGAACTCATCCTTGCAATCCTTGAAGATCATGTTCATTTGTTTTGGAGTGATGGAAGGATAGAGCTGAATAGCTATCTATTCCTGGATCTCCAAATCCTTTGCCTTAGCATTGTCTTTTCTCATTTCAAGTTCCTTCTCTAGGCTTTTAGGAATTAGAGATATGATTTCAATGAATGCTTTATTATAGATGTTTAGATATCTGACTGTAGCATCTTGCAAGATCTTTTGGTCAGCTTCACTATATTCATCATAACAATCAGTCATTAGTTGTAGGTTTCCATCCACAGTGACTAATTTGATGACATCATCAATGCAGAGAGTAGGCCTTTCAACAAATTCTTCTGCCTTTTCTTCCTTGTTTTGACCGGTAGAGGATTCGCCAGATGTTTTCTTCTTCTTCTTCATTTTCTTGACCTCCTCATCAGTCTCTGTCTCTTCATCATCCTTTTGACTTATGTATGACCTTATGGCCTTTGTCTTTGTTCTCTTCTCTCCCTTTCCGGATGTCTTGGCTTCCTGTTTTGAGGCTTTTTGGCTCTTAGAGGTGGTAGGTGTAGAGCTCTTGGAGGATCTGGTCCGAGAGGAGGCTTGCACCGGATCACTTTCTTTTTCTGCTTCTTGTCTCTCTTTCTCTACTCTTTCTATTTTCTCTCTGTTAGCATCAACTGCCTCCTTTGATATCCCATATCTCTTGGCAACTTCTTCTACTTCCCTTCTCACCTTTCTCTTGATCTTAGGCTGTCTCAGTTCAACATGAATTTTTACACTAAACTCTTGAAAGGTTCCAAACCTTTCTGCCTTAGGGTCCTTAGGCTGACTTAATACATGTTGCACATGTAGTTCCAGGATTTTCTCATCCACTTCATAGCCCATTGGCATAATCCAGACTATTCTAGGCTCTACTGCCTCCATTAGGCATTGATCAGTGTCTACCATAAAACATATTGTATCTTTATATTTTTCAACTAATGTCTGAGGAATTATTTCTCTAGCCTACATCATACCTTGGAAATTCTTGAAATATCCCCAAAGAGCTATGCTTTGAGCCTTGGCATCACCAATCCCATACATATAATCTTTGATTTGTATGGCATCTGGTATGTCATTTTGCCATACCCAGCCACTAGATCCGAGTAGCTCATTCATATAATAAAAGAATAGACATAGTATCAAGCCACCGTACTTAAATGAATTCTTCTTATCCTTCTTTATTTTCTGTTGTAATTAAATATATTTAATATTTAATTACCTTATTTTCCCTCACCCACATGGCCTATTTCTTCTCAAATCAGAAGTTAGTTAACTAATCAATCAAATCTGTTAACTAATTAGTCATTTGAGTTCACTAGTCAATCTATTCTGTTGACTCCTCAATCAACCCAGTTCACTGGTCAATCAATTCAGTCAATCCCATAATCCACTCTTCTAACTGATCAATCAAATCTGTTAACTAATCAGTCAATGGAGTTAACTCTCCAATCAGTTTTGTCACATCCCCTTTTCATGATGGAGCTGGGACACTTGTCACATTTCTATTGGTTGCACATTCCTCAACCATCCTCAGCTGTTGATCTTCATATCTCCTCTCAACCGTTGATTCCCATTCTTCCAAGTCTATAAATGAAGCTTCATCCCTCCACTCTATTCATCCAGGCTTTTGACATCGTTACTCTGCAGAAATATCACCAGCATGCCTTTGGCACCCTTTTACCATTCACAAGCTTGAGATCACATACTTGCATTGGAGCTCATCTTCATTGCATATCACCATAGCCATTCACCATCGACTTCCTACAAACAGCTAAAAGGATTGCACTCTCTGAGGGCTCATCTCATCTGCAAAAGGATGATTTGTGATAGGCAAACAATAGAAGCATTGAAATGGGAGAGGTTTGCACTGTGTTTGTTCATTGCTTTGTTTATTAAATCCTTCTTGTTTCTCTATTCTATTGATGTTTGGGTCTTGTTTAATTCATTTGATTGATCAGTTAACAGATTTGATTGATCAGTTAGAAGAGTGGATTATGGGTTTGACTGAATTGATTGACCAGTGAACTGGGTTGATTGAGGAGTCAACAGAATAGATTGACCAGTGAACTCAAATGACTAATTAGTTAACAGATTTGATTGATTAGTTAACAGATCTGTAAGGGTAAAATGGTGATCAATCAAATGAATTAAACAAGACACAAACATCAACAGAATAAAGAAACAAGAAGGATTCAATAAATGAAGCAATGAACAAACATAGTGCAAACCTCTCCTATTTCAATGCTTCTGTTGTTCGCCTATCACAAATCGTCCTTTTGCAGATGAGATGAGCCCTCAGAGAGTGCAATCTTTTTAGCTATTTGTAGGAAGTCGATGGTGAATGGCTATGGTGATATGCAATTAAGATGAGCTCCAATGCAAGTATGTGATCTCAAGCTTGTGAATGGTAAAAGGGTGCCAAAGGCACACTGGTGATATTTCTGCAGAGTAACGATGTCAAAAGCCTGGATGAATAGAGTGGAGGGATGAAGCTTCATTTATAGACTTGGAAGAATGGGAATCAATGGTTGAGAGGAGATATGAAGATCAACGGCTGAGGATGGTTGAGGAATGTGCAACCAGTAGAAATGTGACAAGTGTCCCAGCTCCATCATGAAAAGGGGATGTGACAAAACTGATTGGAGAGTTAACTCCATTGACTGATCAGTTGACAGATTTGATTGATCAGTTAGAAGAGTGGATTATGGGATTGACTGAATTGATTGACCAATGAACTGGGTTGATTGAGGAGTCAACAGAATAGATTGACCAGTGAACTCAAATGACTAATTAGTTAACAGATTTGATTGATTAGTTAACTAACTTCTGATTTGAGAAGAAATAGGCCATGTGGGTGAGGGAAAATAAGGTAATTAAATATTAAATATATTTAATTACATGTGCAACCTTATGAGGTGGACAAGGTGAGGTGGAAAAGGTGAGGTGGATTTTTTGAATTTAGAAATTAGGATAGAGGAATTTGGATTAATTAAATAACTTATGATTATTTAATTGTGTAGGACATTTAGAAGAATTTTAATTAAATAAATAGATTTTATTTAATTATGGAATAGTGAATCAATTAAATAAATTTAGAATATTTATTTAATTGGTAGAAGAATGGAATAAATATTTAGAATATTCATTTAGGATGATTTGGGTCATTTTTAGGTGTATACATCTGTAAATTCTCTAACAGTTGGTTCAGGAGAAGCTCACAAAGATCATAGTTAGCATTTTTCCTTAGCATTTCATATGCAGTATATATAGTAGTTCCAGATACTGAATTCTCCCTACTAGAGTGATAGATTTTGTAACCAATTATCATAGAGGCAAATTTGATATCTGGATCTATGATGTCTTCTATTGTCATTACCCTCTTGTCAAATTTTGATCTGGTAGCCTCACTTACAGTTTGGTTTTTGACTGATTTGAGAGCAGGCAACCCACCGGATGAGTGCAATCCGGTTACCGCCCTAATGGCATCTTTTGTGATCTTAAATGGCCTCATCAACCACATGAAGTTGTCATGCATTCTGTTCAGAACATACCGGACCCATTCATCTTCTACAAAATAAGGGGAATGGATGCAATGTCCAAAATGCTTATCCCGGATGGCCTTGTATTGGGGTTTAATTTCAAATGTTTCATCTATTAATTCCTTGTGATAGATATCCATCAGCTTGGATTCCCCAAATTCCTCAATGTTGGTGTGAATGTATACCCTAACATCTTCTACATGCAGAACCCCATGTGGAATGCTAGAGAATGCGCCTAGGGGATCAACTTCTAGGGATTTGTAAGGATGTTTCTTGAACTTAGGGTGCGGCCTATCAGTGATCTTAACAACATTTGGAGTATCCATCTTCAAAAGATTCAGAGAGAGATATTCAAGAGTGGAAATACCTTTTTACAATTTTAGGGTTCACGATAAGAGCCAAAAAGATCGCTGGTTGAATCGAATTCTGTGGTTGGTCCTTGAGAGGGTTGAAGCAATCTTGTTGCAGAGCTCTTTCTTTCTTCTTCTCAAATGCAAATGTGCAAATGATGAACAAAAGAACCCTTTTATATCTGTGCAAACCCTAATTCCATAATAAATGAACAAATTAAATCATTCTGGTTGCCTTGTTCTCCTTGTTCTGAGAGAGATCTCTTTGGATCACTGAGATGCACTTAGAACGACAATTTACAATGTATCTCCCTTCCTTGGATCATCTCATTTATCCGCAGATTAAGATATTTCAATTTAGAATCATAACGGGTCCAACTATGAAAGTCCTATTTTTACCAAAAGGCTGTCAAACTGGATTAATCTTGGATGATTAGACTCTTCAAATCTTCTTGCGGATCTTTCACACTTTTATCGAGGATTATTTAGATATCTCTTTGAGAGCTCTTCAATCCGCAATACTCCATGTGCCAATTTTAGGCACCAATTGACTGGCTCAGGGAAATTGTTTTCTTTTGTGACTCCCCCTGAGCCAGAGCTCATCTATTTAGTTTCTGAAAGGAATATCAGCACCAGATTCTGGTGTGGATCTATCCCCAACATTTTTTGTACTTCTCTTCACCGAAATCTTGTTCATCTCCCTTTGAACTTCATCCACATTCCCTTTTCCTTTTCCTTTGTCTTGATTTTGATTATGATGCACCGGACCCCTTTTATCCTGATTCTTACTTCTGCAAAATTTGGCAATATGACCGGATCTATTGCAATTGTAGCAAGCTATATTTCTTTGCATATTTGACTAATATCTTCTTGATCTGCATTGATTAGCCATATGTCCCATTCTATTGCATGCAAAGCATCTACCATTGAATGAATTGTTTATTTGCATATTTCTACATTCATGAGATTTGTGACCATACCTTTTGTAGTTAAAACACTGTCTGAAGAAGGATGAATTAGTCTGATTCATTCTTCTTCTGCATTGATTTGCTTTATGACCAAAGTTATTGCAATTGTGGCAGTATCCATTGAAGGATGGATATCTTTGAGCATTTGGTTGGCTTATTGGAGGGTTTCTATGCCTGTACCTTGGATTTCCTGATCCAGAGTTCTTCTGACCAGATCCGAAGCTTTCACCTTTCTCATATCCCAAGTCATGCTTGTCATCTACCCTCGTTTGGCTTTCAAGAAGAACTTCAAGTTGAGCAGAGCTTATCTTGAATTTTTATTTGTATTCATTTGTTGTTTGAAGATCCCTTTTAAGAGTGTCTATCTAATTTTCAAGTTGTTCTTCATTATCTCTAGCTTCTTCAAGATCATATTCCAGATGCCTGATTATTCTATCCATTTTGTGGCAGTCTTCTGACTTCTCCTTGAGAGATTGTTTTAGATTATCTTCAAATTTTCTCTTCTCTTCAATTTCTTGGGTGAATTTCATATCCCCTGATTCCATTTCATGTCCTACCATAATGACTTCTTTTGATAACTTCTCACATAGCTTGTTCTTCTCATTCAGATCTTCATTAGTATCATTGGCTTCACTTTGACTTGCTAATTGTTGAAGTAGTTCCTTTCACTTTTTCACAAAGATACTCAGTTTCTCTTTTAGTTCATTTATGAAATCATCAGCTTGTTGCAGTCTTTCCCTCAATTTATTGACTTCAGAGTGAGATTGCTCAAGATCATCTAGGGCAGACTGAAGTTGTTCCCTCATACCATACATATCCATTGATATTCCCAGATCTTCCTCAAGCTGTTAGGCTTTGTTAGGAGGAACTTAGCTCTGATACCAATTGTTGGAAATAAGGTAGACAATTGAGAGGGGGGTGAATCAGTTATCTTAAATATTTTAACTTTCTATTCTTCTTTAACAATTAGTGCAACATCAAAACATATCAGCATACATAACCATGGAAGCAGAAATAAATTCAACAAACATAACACAATGATTTGATGTGGAAAACCCTATTAAGGGAAAAACCACGGGGTGACTAACCCAAGATTGTATTCTTTGTTAGAAGAATAAGAAGTACAAAATGGCACTTGCCAATTAGGGCTCACTGCCTGAGCACACTGCTCACAAGAGGCTCACTGCCTACAAGAGACTCATTGTCTACAAGATATATAGAAAGTAACTAGGTGTTTGAACTGATCAAAGGCATCCACATATGTTGAGGTTTAGTTCCAGTTAGGCACAATAAACTGATCTATTGCACTTAATTCCTCCTCTGCTTTAGTGATGCTGTTCTGTCACATACCAGACTTGTATTATTGTTTCCACACCTATCTCTTCCTTTCTTTGCACACTTTCACACACCACACACCCCTTCATATTGAAATCTATCTGGTATATATATCCGCATCAAAGATCTCAACATCTTTCTAGTCAGCATCTAGAATACTCAAGATTTTCCCAACATACTGATCTGTCAGCTGAATCCATGCTTACTATGTGATGCGTATCAAGGACATAGACATAAAAGTCATCAATCATGTCAGGCAACCATGAATGATCCCTCAAGTAGCTTGATCACTACCAATTTCTCATCCGGATTAAAGTCTAATGCTTTGTTGGTTGGTTCTTCCTCAGTCTGCTTTGCCTGTCAGGAACCCAACACTTAGATGCTCATATCTTTTCTCTCTTTCATCACCGGAGGCTCAATCTCTAGAATGTAGTAGTCATGGTACTCTTACTGACTTCCCCAACTCTGTACTTTGCTAAGATACTTCCTCTGAGAGATCTGGACCTGATTGTCAAACCTTGATGCATGCTCTGTTCTTGGTCACTGGACCAAAACACTCTTCAATCTAACTTCTGGTATGGACATACTATGATGGACTTTGTTGCCATCAATGACAACACTCGTGAAGCCACACAGTGTCTCTTTCCAACAGATACATGCCTTTATTCTTCAAAACACATCTTCATTCGATAAGTGGCACAGGTTAAAAAAATTTACACATTTATATTATTAATCTTACTCAATTGCATTTACACATTTATATTATTAATCTTACTATTTAAACATTAATATTCTACGTTGAAAATATGAAGAAGAGAATCAAAGTCAGATGCAACATTGACCTCAAAAGCGCAGACATCATGATTTGGTTGGAGGTGATTCTTTTCCAAAATTTGAAGAATGGATTGCTAATGTAGTTAGTGATGCAAAAGAAGAAGGTCAAGATATAACAACAAAGGAAAGTGAACTTTCACAACCTCCACATTTATGGGCTATGCATTTTAGTGGAATGTGGGCCTATGGTAGCCATTTAAGAGTGGAGGAAAAAGACAAAGGAAAGACAAATTGTGATTGTGTTGCAAGTTCTGAATTTCTTCACAAAACTGAGAAGAAATTCTATGCTAGATTCATCCAAGAAATTATTCAAGTGGATTTTGGTGAAAACAATCCTATATTATTAAAATGTAAGTGGATCCGACCATCTGCAGTACATTTTGATGAGTATGGATTTGTATGTGCAAACACAAGATAATTTTTATCAGAGAAGGATGAGCCCTATGTTTTCCCTTTTCAAATTAACCAATCATTTCTAATTGATGATGTAAGAAGCCTAGGTTGGTCGTATTTCATTCAAACAGAGTCTCATTCGAAATGAAAATTCATGGAAGTTGTTGATATAATGCTTGATGGGTAATATGTTAATTTACAAGAAACATTCGAAGTAGTGGATGAAGATGATGATGGAGTATTTGGAGAAGATATTTTGATTACCAACGAAGAGATTGGGAGAGAGAATGTATTGCATGACACAGATGAGGATGAGGAAGAAAATCAAGCAGATGCAGACATGAGTGATTAGGATTCTGATCTTGCTAGCAATGTAGATGATTAGTGAAGGCATCAAGAAAATAGTGAGCTTGTAAAATGTAGTAGAGAAGTAGTAAGATAAGAAAGGGCATTAGTGTACAGGAATTTCTTCCACTTTGGGTTTTTCAAGGTAATCTCTTGTGTTGAGCTCTACTTTTTGTTATTTTTCTAGTTCTTGTCTTGTTACAGGTCATGCATATAACTAGCTATATTTATTCCAAAAATAAATTACTCATTTTTAAAGCACATATTGACTGTTTTTGTTTACTTACATTTGTGTGTTCAAAATTTCTACAGAATTATATAAGTAGAAATAATGAGGATTTTATAAGTAGAAATAATGAGGATTATATAAGTAGAAATAATGATGATTCACACTATCAGAAAGGCAATTAGTTTCTTCTCAAATAGAAGGATAAACAAATAGAGTTTCCTTTGGGTTTCAATCTGTGTGCCACATTTACTTTCTAAATTTTTGCTCCTCCATATAATGCATCTTATATGCTATCATCCCATGTCATGTCACTTGTCATAAACTGTCTCCTCTAATTTCTAAGAATACATCTTATATGCTCTGTGAATGCATTTCATATGGGGACTATCCTTATATACTGTATCATTCAAATGGAAATAAAATCCTTATATACTATGACTGCATTTGTTTATATGCTCTATTTGACTGAAAATAATGGTTTTGTTTATATTCCACTCTTGTTCTACTGATTCAAGTTGCTGATTTATATATTATTCTTTATTTGGACTTCAGGAAATGAGGAAAAAGACTTTGAGGCACAATTTAGATGATAGTGATCATGTTGTTGAAGTTCCACTGACAGATTATGAATGCTTTCATAAAGAAGGTGTGGCAAAGAATAGTGAATATCTATCACATCTTGGTTTGACAAACAAGTAAGTTGTAAATCCACTAAGTAGTATATTATTTATTTAATTATGTTTATGAAATTTTATAGGCAAGAGGTTTATGTATATAAGACATACTATGATATTTTTTTGTTTTATAGGAAAGAAAAAGAGTGCAAAGAAAATGCAGAGAGAAAACAAAAGGAAAGTAAAGATATAGTGCTGCCAACTCGTAGAAGCCAACGCATTTGGGATTCAAGTACAAATGCAGTTGGTGAAAAGAATAGTTGTGATGATGTGCAACTTGATATAACACATAGTGATGTGCAACCTGATATAGCACATGGTGATGTGCAACGTCGTCATGATCTCTTAGCACAGAGTCTAAGAGAGATTATTGAAAACAATGAGAGGAAAGGAATAGTTAGTGATCTGTAGATGATTTATTCAAGATTAAAGGATGTGTTTGAAGTGAAATCTATAGAGATTAGTACTGATCTACCTACTCATGACACACTTGATGTGGCCAAGGATGATGAAGTTCTAGTTAATGAAAGTCATGAAGAGAGACCACTTGCATCTGATGTACTTGCTACAACTTTTGATGGAACTAGTGGATCAGCCAAAAATATTGCTAGTGGTTTAATAGAAGATGTGCCTGTTACAACTTTTGATGGAACTAGTGGATCAACCAAAAATATTGCTAGTGGTTTAATAGGATATGTGCCTACTTTTTTCAAAAGAAAAAGATTGAGTAAAAATTTATACAGATCTATAGAGAGGAATACAAAACAAAGAAGATTAGAAGGCAAGAATCCATTCTTGGTTGAGCTATTGAGAGATGGTGAGCCCATTGGGAAAAATGTTGCAAGGTGGGCCTCTGAGTTGGGTGTGAGATGTAGGGCCCATTTGGATATTTGCAAATCAAATTTTGCAGAGCAAGATCCACGAAGTGTGGAAAATGTTATATAAAAATTGGAAAATACTTTTGAGACTATTGGTGGACAAATCCGTAGAAGATATTACAAGCAAAAGATGAGACTTTTGATGAACAATTTTAGATACAATTGTAGAAAAATAATCTTGGAGGGAAAAGAGAGGTTAGAATCCCCTCTATCTCCCAAACAGTGGGAGGCATTGAAAGAAAATATGTGTTCTGAAGAATATTTGACAAAGAGTTATAAAGGAAAGAGGGCAAGAGATAATGTGGTAGCTAGATATACATTTGGTCGAGGCAGGTTGTAGGCCAAAATGGACAAACTTGGAGTAAGGGTATGGATTTTTGGTTCAATTTATGTTGGTTATTTATTTTGATTTTTTATTGAACTGACTATATGTTGATATTGACATTGTATTTTAGGTGGAAAACAATAATAGAGAAGTAGGTGTGGAAGATATGCTTGATTATATGGCAGCACTAGATCCTAGTAAATCTAATAGTAGTGTGAAGTGGAAATCTAGTTCGTCAACAGAGATTTTAGAGCCATCTGTTAGATGCCCAGTAAGAGCCTCTACAAATCATGTCAACTCAAATGAAGGGTACCAACATATAATGAGTTGCTTACACAGTCTCATTGAGAAATTGTCGCAGTTGGCTTCCTCCATTAAGCCTATAGTTTCTACATGGAATGAGCATAATAATATGGATGCAAATGAGGTAAGAGGCTCTATTGCACTATCCTTTCATTTTGTGTGCTTGTTATTGGGTAAACTTGTACCATGTTTTTGTTATACTTCCTTGTGATTGCATTTTTTGGATAGTTCAATAGTTATCATAGCTCTTGGATATTGTAAACAAAGAATGAACCTACCCTCAACGTGTAATACTGCAATTCTAGCCATTATAACCTTAGCATTGATGCTTTACATAAATGTGTTATCACGAATTGTCTCACTGTTCTACTTACAGAACCAAAAGAAACATGCAATACTGCAATTTACTAGGTTCTACTTGAAACCATTTTGCTTGAGTATTCACTTCATTATTGTTGTCCTTGACATGTTTATGGCATGATCCTATGCTACATTATGACATTTAATTCTATCATTCTAGACAATCACTTTGACTATGTCTTAGTAAACTCTTAATCACTGATCCTAAAGTCAAGGCTGTCATATCTATTTTTTTTCTGTCATTCTAAGGGTTCTTGGTGATTGTCTAATGGTTTTGATAGTGCCTTTATCTCTTCTCTTTGTTTGGTGAAACCCTACTAGTTGTTGCATCTCTTTATCTTCTCCTATACCTTCCATGCTATGGACTGTCCTAAGACAGAGATATGGACTACCATCTTACAACTTTTACTATCTTCCTTATCATATGAAGGACAGAGACTATCCCTTCTTGTTGGAAATTTTATGCTCATGACTATAAGACTCCTCCTATAAACTAGAATCTATTGCTTACAATAAAGGAAGAATCTCACAACATACCTTGACTTAGTCATTTAAGAGTGGAAGAAAAATGTTATTTTGAACAAAAAATTATAGTTTGTGCATTCTTTACTTGACTTATTTTTGCATGATGATTAGATAGCATGCAGAGAAATTATATGAAAGCAGAATGAAAAGAAAAAGGCCCTATCAATAGAGCTCTCTACAAAGCTGCACAACTTGAGGACAATGATTATAGTGATTATGTTGAACGTCTTGATGAGAATTTGCATGATATTTAGAGTAGTAGTAGTGGTGTTGGAATTGAGGTGAGTGTTATTTATTATTTTTATGTCTTTCATGGTAGTCGTTGTTGTTTTAACACACACATGCAAGTAAGTACTATTCAAGTAAGTTATTTTAATTCTATTTGAAGGGAAACCCACCAGTATGATTTACTTTAAAGGATTTAACTCTAGAGAGAGACCAATAAATGTAAGTCACTTAAAGGGAATTACATCAACTTCTATTAGAAACCAATTAAAAGCATCCACACAATGTCAGCAAACGTGCCTTGATAAATCTATTGATTTGGATAATTGGAAATAGGCAATATGGAGACAATCAAACAACTTATGAACTTGAATATTAACAGAAAATCAGAACACCATACATATCCACAAATTTAACCATCCTTGCCCATTATAATATTAAATTATCATAGAAGTGTAATGTCTTGAATCTAAAATATGATTGGATAGATAATATTGGAATTATAAATTGTTTTGCTAAAAGATTATGATTGTCTAGGCCTTGGTTTCCCTTATAAATATGGGAAGCAACAAGCTTTAGGATTGAACCAACACAACTGTTCATAAATCACATCCTCTTGTAACTAAACATGTTTAATAAAGAGAAATTAAAGGCATAAGCAAGTTAACCAAGATCTGAATCTGTTAGTCATCATAGAGCATTCGTGACCTTAGGCCTGGCAAGGTACTCATCTCCATTTTGCAGTATTTGTTAAGTGTGTTGTGCCCCTATCTATTATCGCAAAAAAAGTGTCAAAATTATGTTCTTGTTCTCCATGTCAACACCAGCAAAACTACTCGTTGCTCCTTCTGCACCTAAACTTGTAGCTACACATCAATCTTTCAAATATGTCTACTCCCACTTATTGATTGTAAGGTCACTGGGCCATTTGAATTCCTAAATTCAGAGCAGATTGGTCTGATGGTCCTTCCATCTTTTAACCAACATAGCTTTAACATCAATTACAAATTTTCCATATCCTGCATCTAGGGCTATGACCCTATCCAAAATCACGTTAAAGCTCAAAGTATCTATATCCTACTCCTTTTTCAAGAATTCCATAACCATAGACATTGTTGTTATGAATTCTGCCTTCCAAGTATCAAGGCCTTTAACTAGTTTGTTTTCCTCTGCCAGAATAGAGGGGATAAATTGATACTTGAAAGTAGAAAAATATTCAAGTCTGGCCTGTATCCTTTTGTCTTCACTGCTGGCATATTGATGCTCTTCAATGATCAGTCACTATCTACTTTGTGGGCTTCAATTTAGTAGGAGCATCAAGATTTGTTTGAAGTATCCTGCAAAGCATGCTTAAATTGTGCAAGGAAGGCTACCATTTCTTGTACAATGGCTCCAAAACAGAAAAGTTTTCTTGCTTGAGATAACATGGAGTAGCAATCATGCACATCCCCAAGTTTATCCACAACCAACTTTATCCTATATTCTAGGATTTTTGCAAAGACTTTAAGGACCTTGATCCTTGTCTCATTTTTTGTTTCCTCATTTTGCTTCTTGAGGTCCTCAACTTCTTTTTCAAATTTTGTTCTCAAAGCATTAAACTCTTGCATTGTCACTATGACATCACTAGTTGTTGGTGGCACAGAAGGTTGATATGGAACTATTGACAGACTCTGGGAAGAACCCATATCTTGCAGTTGCTTTTTCAATTACCTATTTTCAATGAACAACCTACTCACTTCATCATTCATGTCTTGTTGTGTTTTCTCATAATTCCGCAAATTTTTTTCCAACTTTTTTACAATTGCATGGGTGAACATGGAAGAATGCACTGTAAGAGCAGAGGTCTCAATTCCTGAAGTATCTCGTAAGGTTTTCACCACAGCAGATCCCCTCATTTCTTGAACAACATCTAGCAACCTTGGTTTACTAGTGTTCTTTTGTTTTGTCCATATGGCAAGAGTCTTTGTCTTTGGGTTGAAACCACGTCCACTCATTCCATCCTCATAATCAAATTCAGACACAAGATTAGGGTCATCTTGACTCCTAACTTGGTCAAGCAAGAATACCTTTTTCAATTCAAGACCTGGGATGATCAGCATGTTACTCTTCAAGACCATTTGTCTTTCTTCCTTAGGAGTCACATTGATTTCGTCAACTTTTAGTTCTTGGATTGTTCAGGGGGTTATTTGATCATACTGAGACTCATCAACACCCATCTTATTGATTTCCACCTTTTCATCAAATTGCTTCATCTTCATTTTTAACCAGAAATCTTGAAACTCTGGAGTCTTGATGAAATCATCATCTTGAATAAATCTCAATGATGCCACCACCCTTTTATCTTCATGTAGCTTTGGATCAATTTGGGCTTGTTCTTCCATCCTAGCCTTAGGCTTGTGTGCATCAGTTTCTTGACCAACCAATGTTTGATCAACTTCCTCTCCATCATGCATTTGTGTCAAAATATTTGCAACTTCATCAACATCCCCCACACCCTCAAACATCTCATATGGGACCAGAGGATACATGCCTTCAGTTCTCTACCTTTTGTGTGGTGGTGATTTAGGGATCTGTGGATCTTGAACTGATATGACATTAGGGGCAGGCTCATGAATCTCAATTCCTACAAACTTCTTGGTAGCCTTGGTAGGCTGTACTTTAGTTTTAGCATAAATACTTACAAAATTATCAATCATTGTATTAATCCTCTTTATAATATCTTTCTCTTCAGCAAAAAATTCTTCAAATTGGATTCTTTTCCTTTTTGTCATCTTCAATTTTCTTGAGGATCTCCCATTTCCTCTTCCTATCATACACTTCATTAAAAGTAACTAGGTTCCTTATAACATCCTCATCATGAAAATTTTTATGGGAGATGCCCATCTTAGTCAAGATCACTTGTCTCACAAAGTTCATATGACCTTCAGGGTCACAAACTCTTTCAACACAAGATTCCAAAGAGTACTTGGCCTTTAAATAGGCTTGCAGCTCCTCAAGAGTGTCCGAACCAATTGACCAATCTCCAAAGATAGTGGTATCAGGCAAAAAGTTTCCTTTCTTCTACTTTTTCATCACTTCCTTTTCCCTCCACATCATTTTCCACATGAACTCCAAGGATGCAATTCTGTCAGAAACAAACTTTGGCAATTTGTGAGGTTGTTGGGGGCAATCATATACCCTAATTATTGCATGCTCTGGTAGGAAGAACCAATCAACATAATTGAAAGTATGACCTTGCTCTGGTTTATGTGCAAGAGGTCTCAAAATTAACCTAATTTCTGGTGACAATCTGGGGACCCAATTACCAAAAGAATTCATTATTTTCACAGAAAATTCATTATGAAATACATTATAGTTACCAGTCTGGCAATGAGAATCCCACATGTAACACCAACATTGAGTAGGCATTCTTTGCCTTGTCCTATCATTCATGCTGATGTGCATTTTACTTTACCATTTACTCCTATTTTTATATAGGATCAGGTGGCAAACCAAAGAATAAAACTTGAAGTTCATGGGTTTCTTATCTTCCTTCACACTGATGAATCCATCATGTATTTTCTTTTCAAGATATGAGGCAAAATCATACTCAATGTTCACCTCTGAATTTTGTATCTTCATAGCCATCATCATCAAATTAACTGGCATCCTCTAATCAACATCAATTCCTAGTACTTGGCACAATGCATAATAGGTCCATTTGAAATAGACTACAAAATATTCCACAGGGAATAGTACGACTGCATTGGAAGGAATATCAACTATCCTGTTGTTTGCACATCTTCTCATAAATATCAGCAGCTCATCACTTTTGAGTGTTCTTCTCAAACTTTTGTATTCTTGTTCAATCTTTTTTAGGTCAATTTCGGTGAGAGCTTGTTTGTTCAACATAAAACAATCAATTATAGCATTTCTGTCAATTCTCAATAGAGAAGATCCATTTGGCAACCTTACTATTTTAGTAGCCGGGTGGTAGTGTAGTGCCAGAGTATGAATTAGTTCCACATCCACGAATACATTTGAAACAATTAGCTTGGCCAAATCCAACTTCCATGGATTGCCCACTGGTCCCTGACCATCCTTCTTCTGACAAAAGTACCAAAATAGTTTCCAACTAGAAATGGGAATTATGGCATCCCTACAACCCTTAGCAACATCCCTAAATGCTATATTTCAACCCTTGTCAATTGAATTGGGTAAAACATCTAGCAAAGATTGTTGTAGTGATCATTTCTTAGGGGCAGGATCAGGGTTACTAGTCTTACTTGTGGATTTAGACTTCTTGGGTGCCATTATACAAACTAGGGTTTCGTAACTCAAGAAAATGCATGGAGAATTGAAACAAAGCAAATTGTCTTCAAACTTTCTTGCAGAGAATGTAGAGATGGACTTACTTGAACAATTGGAAGCTTGCTAAGAATAGACCAAACTGGGCGCCTTCTCCAAGCCAATTTGCAATCTCTGAACTGAGCAAATGCCGAGAGATTTCCAAATTTTATCGAGCTAGAATGTTCATCATTCCACCATTATTTTTGGTTCGTGCCATGAGATTATAAAATATCAGCATTCAATTCATTTCAAATATAAGCCCTTGATCAAATTTGATCCAACGATTAGATGAAATGATAAGATCTTTCAAATTTCTCGGTAATCACACACCCGCACTAAGTATGTTTACTCATTTATTATCATTACCCCACTATCGCGGAGCTTGTTTAAACCAGTCACGGGATGGCGATAAGCTTCAATGCCTTTTGTTCACTTTTCTTGATTATTGCCAACCCTCAGCCCTTATACTCAAACAAAGTGGGATCGCGGGGCTTACAGCCCCCTTTATTCCATTTTCTTCCATTACCGTCAACCCGCAAGTGCCTGTTCTCATTACTGTGGGGTGATTATGTTGTCAACTTTTATTGCTTACCGCCTTGCTGCAAACATTCTTTGAAAGCCATCGTAGGAGCCCGGTAACTTAGACACTTACTACCGCCATGCCGTGAACAACTTGCCAGACTAATATAGAACCACAAGATCAATTTATATTGAACTCTCTTCCTTATCACCAAGCTGCAACCAAGTGGTGAGACCTCTAAGGGAATGCGATATACATGGTTGACCGAGCCCTTCCTACTGCCATGCCATGAACAACTTGTATGTTTCCAGCAGGAGTGCGGTATACATGATTCTTGTTGCTCTAGTTACTGCACTGCTGCCAAGACAATGAGGATGACATGCAAGATTGCGATAACATGGTTGACCGAGCCCTTCCTACCGCCATGCCGTGAACAACTTGTATGTTTCCAACATGAGTATGGTATACATGATTCTTGTTGCTCTAGTTCCCGCACTACCGCCAAGACAATCAGAACAACCTGCGAGATTGCAGTAACATGGTTGACCAAGCCCTTCTTACCGCCATGCCACAAACAACTTTTATGTTTCCAGTGGGAGTACGGTATACATGATTCTTGTTGCTCTAGTTCCCACACTGCCACCAAGACAATGAGGATGACCTACGAGATTGCAGTAACATGGTTGATCGAGCCCTTCCTACCGCCATGCCATGAACAACTTGTATGTTTCCAGTGGGAGTGCGGTATACATGATTCTTGTTGCTCTAGTTCCTGCACTATCGCCAAGACAATGAGGATGACCTGCGAGATTGCAGTAAATTGCAAAAAAATAGAAATGATTAAGAATAACTACATACTCCTCAAAATGACCATGTTATGTGACCTTGGAAAATAAATGGCATAAAATTTTGGCATGAATGTCTACGAAGAAATGGTTATATACAAGTGAAAAGATCAAGTAGGATGGAAATGTGCAAAAATTTTGAGAGTTCCTAACAAGTGAGACATTAGAATAGTTTATTTGGAATAATGGCGGGAATTAACAAAATTTTAGGGTTTTAAAATTTTGTTCCAACATAAGTAATGGTTGTTTTATTATGTAAATAAGGGTAATCCTTACCTATATAATAATTATTATGTATTTCAATATAATGTGTATTTTTTTTTTGTTTTTGCAGATATGTATTGATAAACTCCAAGAAGGAGATAAAGTTAGGGTTTTGGATCTATGTGATGGTGTTGCTGTGGGCATTAGGTGGATTCACTCACTATCTATTGTACATGGAGTCAACTTGCAAGGAATACGAGATGCAAATGTAAATATTTTAAAGGTTACAAGTAACATACAACTTGCTTATGAACACAAAAAAGATGGAGTTGCCTGTCTGAAAGAGAAAGAAGGAACCTTCACATGGTGGCCACTAAAATATTTGCAAAAAATGGCATAGTTGATGTTTATCATGTACTTGTTGTTAGACATCTTGGCTCACTACTTTATGTAGTATTTTGAATGTGTTGTTTA
The DNA here is from genome assembly GCA_027924645.1 of Cunninghamia lanceolata. NCBI lineage: Eukaryota > Viridiplantae > Streptophyta > Pinopsida > Cupressales > Cupressaceae > Cunninghamia > Cunninghamia lanceolata. The sequence goes on from BSBN01001299.1 coordinate 1,183,496, forward strand.
GGGATCTTAATTTTCATGGTGTATTTGAAAGAGTTGGAAACTCTAGACAACTATGACATTTTCGATTATATTTATATATATACTCTTAGATAGTTTTGATATCTTATAACTTGATATATATATTTGTATTATATTTCTTATTGCAGATTACCTTTCTTTATCATGATGTTGAATCAATCTTTTAATTCTAGCATGTTGTAGCTTGTTCGTATATGTAAATTTAAAAAAAAAGTGCATTAATAACATTACCTGCCTCTAGAATCATCATAGAAACTTCTTTAAAATACCACGTCTATCCTGGAGTCACCGAGGTTCGTGCCTCAATGATTCCACACCATTTCAAGCCCAAAAAATCCCAACCATGCCCAATTCCATAGGCGATTCGATTTTGAATCTAATTCTAGGACGAATAGTACCTAGAAATGCCCTATTTTTCTACCAATTAGGTAACTTAACAAATAATAAATGTTATATCCCAAAACTTGCGCTGGAACTCTGGTAAAAGCTTACCATACTATAGCATCATCAAGTCAACCTTGGATATAAAAATTGTTCAAAATAGAAAATAGTTTGTAAATGTTGAATGGTCAGACAGTATGAGAAATTACAGGCACCAAGAGTTACCTTTTGAAACATCAGGACAGAGGGCAGATAAAATTGATATATATGGTGTAAAAGCCAAGGGATTGCCTTTTGGTTTCAAGATCCATGTGACTTTGATCTTGATTTAAAATGTTCCTTATGAGTGGTCCATTGTGGTAACCTACATAGTGGTATGTATTCTTGGAAGCCTTATGGTGCCATATTATTGAATGGAGTATATGTGGTGTTAAAAATTTGAAATGCTCTTTTATAGTAAAGGAGAATGGGTGGTATTTGTGATCTACTATGCTAGAATACAATAATCTACACCTTAAATTTAGATTACGCAAACCATGTCACATTGATCATATTGTTAAAATAATATAATATATTCCATTGCTTAAGATGTTTTTTGGTTTCAAGGATCTTATCAACATCATAAGGAGTTGAAGGCTGCATAGGGAATCAAGATAACCGCTTAGGTATCAAATTTCAAGCTAATAATTTTATGTATATGAGCATAAATTTATCAAATATATGTGGACAATGAAATTTAGCTACAATTTCTTGATTTCAGGGTCTTGAGCATGTCGTAGCAGGAACTCAGTTATATGTTGTTGGACCTGATGATGATTTAGAGGATATTAAGGAAGAAGCAATGCAAGATATCAATAATGTAATGTCTCAGATTGACAAGAGTGGGGAAGGAGTTTATGTTCAAGCTTCAACTCTTGGATCTTTGGAGGCTTTACTTGAGTTCTTGAAGACCCCAGCTATAAGCATCCTAGTTAGTACAATTTGTATTAGGCCTATGCATAAAAACGATGTCATGCATGCAAGTGTAATGCTTGAGAAAAAGAAGAAAGAGGATGCTGCAATTTTGGCATTTGATGTCAAAATTACTCCTGAAGCTCGAGAGCTTGCAGATGAAGTTGGTGTCAAGATATCTGTAGCAGACATTATTTATCATCTATTTGACCAATTTAAAGCATATATGGACAATCTTAAGGAAGAAAGGAAAAAGGAGGCTGCAGAAGATTATGTATCAAATTTCAGGCTAATAATTTTATGTATATGAGCATAAATTTATCAAATATATGTGGACAATGAAATTTAGCTACAATTTCTTGATTTCAGGGTCTTGAGCATGCCATAGCAGGAACTCAATTATATGTTGTTGGACCTGATGATGATTTAGAGGATATTAAAGAAGAAGCAATACAAGATATCAATAATGTAATGTCTCGGATTGACAAGAGTGGGGAAGGAGTTTATGTTCAAGCTTCAACTCTTGGATCTTTGGAGGCTTTACTTGAGTTCTTGAAGACCCCAGCTATAAACATCCAAATTAGTGCAATTGGTATTGGGCCTGTGCATAAAAAAGATGTCATGCATGCAAGTGTAATGCTTGAGAAAAAGAAGAAAGAGTATGTTGCAATTTTGGTATTTGATGTCAAAATTACTCTTGAAGCTCGGGAGCTTGCAGATGAAGTTGGTGTCAAGATATTTGCAGCGGACATTATTTATCATCTATTTGACCAGTTTAAAGCATATATGGACAATCTTAAGGAAGAAAGGAAAAAGAAGGCTGCAGAAGATGTTGTATTCCCCTGTGTACTAAGCATTTTTCCAAATTGTATTTTTAACAAGAAGGATCCTATAATTGTTGGTGTTGATACTCTTGAAGGCATTGCAAGGGTCAGTATCTAAACCTAGTCTTTTTGGTGTTATGACTTATGCATGTAAAAGATTATTGTATCATTTTTGGTTTGTATAAAGCCATATGTGGTGATTGCATCTATAGATTGGCACACCATTATGTGTTCCCACAAAAGATTTCATAGATATTGGAAAAATAGCCTCAATTGAGATCAATCATAAATCTATTGAAATGGCTAAGAAGGGTGAAAAAGTTGCCATGAAGGTATTTTGAGAAGTTGTCTTTGTTGTTAATAGTTTTATATGATTTTGGATGCTATTTTTTGAAATGTTTTTGTTAATGAATTATCATACGAACTTTATGGATTGTTGGGACCAACATTGATGAAGCACAAAAAATGTTTGGTAGGCATTTTGAAATGGCGGATGAATTTGTGAGTCATCTCACCAGAAGATCCATAGATATATTGAAAGAAAACTATAGGGTAAGGCTATTTGATATCCACATTATGTAATTTTACAGTGTATTTACTATTATGCATTTTATACTAATTGAACATTTGTACTTTTCATTTTTGGCTGATAAAACAACTTTTTAATGTCTAAAATGGAATATTCTTCTTATTGTTTCAGGATGATTTGTCCAATGATGATTGGAAACTTGTAGTGAAATTGAAAAAGCTATTAAAAATTCCTTGAGCTACTACTAATGATGCATTATACAATGGAACTTTGGATTGGAGCAAAACCTTCTGATGAAAATGGGAAAATACACCCTGCAACATTACAAACACCACAATCAGGATAACAAATGGTGAACTTTGTTGATACTAGAACAGTAGCTTATGTATCATAAGCTTCTTCTATATGTTTTGCTATGTAGTGTACGTGTTGCACCTCTAGCTACAATAAGACAATAGTGAACTTCAGATCCTATCTATGCAGGAGGTCATTTGAATATCTAGTGTTTAGCTTGTTTTGTGAAATTTAATAGTCTGAATGGGCAAGTGTGGTATTGCCATGTAAGAAAGGGAAGAGATTGATTCCAAGAGTAGAGATTTTGTGTAATGATCTATTTTATGATTTCTTGAGGTAATGAAGAAAATATCATGAAAATGTTGTTTTAAATAAATTCATATTTTATTGTAATTGTACAAAACCAAAATTAACATTTCCATGTTGTCATCTTCAGCATGTTGTTGACTGGCTAGATTTCACTGTTTCAAGTGTCACTTTTGGTTCAGCTGTCTGGGACCATGTTATGGAAGGTTACAGGGAATGGTGTGTTTTCTTGTTACTGTAGGGTCATTGCTATAGGGGCCTCTAAGTAGCATTCTTAGGTTGTTATTTAGATATCGTTCCCAGTGGTTCAGGGTTGTTTGAATACACAAGTAACAGCTCAATGGCTTGTGTGAAGGAGAATATGGAATGCACCAAGGCTGCAGTCAAAGTACCTAAACTGGTTAATAGAATGCCAAAAGAAATGATGTCTCATGGAATGCTCAGTGGCAACATCTCTTTTCTAAGTGTCAAAAGATGTGAAGGGCTGCATCGGTCTGACCTACCTTTCCATTGTTTTGCTATTGTATCTAATGTGGCTGCTGAACTAGTTTTTCTTTAGCCAGTCCTTGTAGTTTGCTATACATGACAGAGATGAATTGGTTTTTTCTAGTTATGGCAGCCTGGTGCTGCTTTTTTATTATTTCTAATTCTTTTCCTACATTATTCCAATACAAAAAAATATTTATTGCCACTTTGGTTTGTCTTGTTTCATTTTCTTATTGGCCAATTCTCAAATAGGAAGTGTTGGCTCAAATTTATCAATCTTTACTTGGCATCATCATAAAATATATAGTTGTCTAAATTTATTTGCTTTTATGTTTTAATTCAAATTTATTAATATGTTTTTTCTGCATTATAAAATTTATGGTATTTAATAAATTATTCATATCATGACTAAATTTACTACCAATTAATGGAAACCAGTAAATAAAAATGACTACCATGACTAAATAAATGACCAGTTAACAACAATCAATGGCTAAATGATTACAATGACTAAATAAATGACTAAATATATGTACTACCAAATTAATGACCTAATATACTACCAAATTACCAAATATACTACCAAATTGTTGACTAAATTTATTACCAAATTAATGACTAAAATTTGTTTAGTCATAAATTTGGTTGCGAGATAAATGACCGGCAATACACTACCAATGGTCACGTGACTAAATATACTACCAAATTACCAAATACACTACCAAATTGATGACTAAATATACTACCAAATTTATGACTAAATATACTACCAAATTTATGACTAAATATACTACCAAATTTATGACTAAATATACTACCAAATTAATGACTAAAATTTTTTTGGTCATAAATTTGGTCGCGAGATAAATGACCGGCAATAAACTACCAATGGTCACATGACCAAACTACTGATCACATGACCAATATTTGGTAGTTTTTTTAGTCATTTTTTCCTATTTTTCTACTAGTGATAAGTTCCCCATGGAGTTGTGAAAGCAGTATTAAACTATTTAGATTCTCTTACCTTCACCTAATTGTATCCTGAAAATCCATCCATCATAGACAGGAGTTTGCACCCTATCACCTTGTGCAACATAACTTCCATGTTGGGCAAGGGGTAATTATCTATTGTGTGGTTACACAACACGCCTCATTTTTCCTTGACAAAATAGGGACCCAACTTTTCTTTCTGCTTTGGCTTGTTTGTTTTCTACTTTGGGCAGTTTGGTAAACTCAATCATGCATGTAGCCTTGTAACCATGATGAAGTCAGTTGTCAAATTTAGTAATTCCCATTAGTAATGTCATGGTTGGAAAGTATACAAAATTCCAAGCAGGTTTTCCTTTTAGATCACCCCAAAATTATCTAAGGGAAGAGAGTTATGTTGAGTCAAAGTTTGGTCAAACCTAATATCCTGCGCAAGGGGGGTCATATTTCAAACATCAGTCATATTAGATAAGATTGCCTTGATATGGGATTATCACTTGATAATCGCTCAGTGCATGATGAGCGGACGTCAAATTTAAGTAAGAGCCGATATCCACCCGTTGAAAGACTTCAGTTATCCTGTGGGGGGTCATATTTTTAACATCAATCATCTTACGAATATCACCCTCTTCGCAAATATCACCCTATGTCAATATGACAGTGATGTCATCCAAATCCAATAAATGAAGAAAATCACGCTGATGATGACATCATCATTCCATTCTATCCGCAGGGAGGTATATATCTGATGTTTGTCATATTTTTTAATATGACAATGACGTCATTAAAACATAATGATTAAACAATGTCACCGACATAGTGATGTCACCCTAATCTTTTCTAAGAGGGTTATTTTATCCATGGGGTCATGTTTTGAATAGCCCCTGATCTTAATTTCGTGACCCGATATACACATGGTCAAACTTTAACCATATCACCTGATCCTTTGCATTCAGTTTTTTCGCTCAAAAGTGGGGGGTCATTTTATCCAGGGGGGTCATATTTTGAATATCCCCCGATCTTTCAAAGATCACCCCTCCTCTTCTTGACATTAAATGCAATTAAAAGTAGTAGATGAATTCCCACCAATTACAAAAGCAAATTGAACACTTGGCAGCATCTGTGGATCCCCTGTAGATGATTAATGGATTTGATCAAGACAATGCATTTTTGCCCTAATTTGTCCTATTGAATTTCTTTAAAGGTAAAATACAAAGGTCATTTTCACTTACCTTGCGATAAATCAAGAAATTACAGAGCTCCGAAGTCAAACCCTCAAACAGCTACCTGTCAACGGATTGGATCCTTCAACATAACAGAATGGGCGATCTTAAGCATTTATAGCCCTTCTTCGTAATCAATCATCTAATCCAAGAAGAAAGCACTGTCAAGTAAGTAACTGTAAACCCTCCTGTTGTCGTTTTCTATATTTTTAGGTAGAGTATTTGTTTCTACATGTCGTTTGGCTTTGTGATAATACGTACCATGATGAAGTGAAGAATAATATACAAAGTATACATGATATAGAAGTACATGATGTTGTAGAAATGCATGTAGACACTGTAGGGTAAAACATATCATGTTTATTGCTAGAATCCATGGTAAATCTTAGAAGAAATAGCTCTGAGGTGGAGTTCCTCAAGCCCGTGTTTGTCCAGCTTGAGGGGGTGCAGTTTAAGTACGGAGTTATTAGTGATACACACCAAGGGGATACGGACCTAGCAGTATGGTCGACAAGATTGGATCATGATAAGGACAATCCCATTCTAGATGGGGTGTATGTCTCAGGTATGTGGCATGCAGCCGGTTTTCTGTATGCTATGGATGCCCCGGAGCTGGTAGTAGAATGTGCAAGAAATTACAACCCTGAAACTAGGCGGGTGGAGAAACATGGAAGGATATATGTATACTTCTCAGTCAAAGGCATTACCGTCACCTTCAATTTGCCAATTGGGAAGAAGGTAGTGAATGTGGACTTGCGCAAATTGGAAACAGAGTATAATAATAATAAGAAAAATGCAAGGAAGAGGATATACTAATGGAGGTCAAAGAGTAGTACATATGCCACCTCAGCCAAGCTACACATGCATCTGTATAAGTTTGATTTTGATGATGAGTACCAATATATGATTGCTCTACTGAGCAGGATAACTAGCAGGCCTCATGCTAGAAATTTTGAGAACTAGATGTTTGGGATCATCTAGATGGTCCTATATGCAGACAGCAGGCCACTATGGGCTAAGATAATTAGTGACACATTGGATGAGGGAATGAGGAGCCTGGGAGGCCAAACATGTTTATTTTACATGACTTCATATGTGGTATACTCATGTGCATATAAAGGAACTTTTGATGCTTTGAAGATAGTGGGTAACGCTGGTGGTTATGCTGATGATGCACACATATGGGATCATTATCCCCAATTACAAAGGAAGGAATACCTCCTAGACTACAAACTGGTAAATGATGCATTCTCCATGTACCTGGTTAGAACTATGGAGGAGGATAGGACTAAAAGGCTAAGCATGGAAGCTCAAGAAGTTGTTTATTGGCATGGAGCCTAGTTTATCTAGTTTGCCACTTTTTCATACATCAAGATAGAAGGATTTGAGGGATAGCCTCTTATGTTGCCAAGATACCCCACTGATGGGGTTGTCTTGATGGAATTTGTCAGGCAGGTATCCACAATAGTTGAAGCCTACAAGGTACAAAAGAAGATACGTCCAGTTTTATTTCCAATATCCATGGGTTGGTACATGTGCTTAGATTCAGGGAGTATAAAGCATGTCATCAGGGGGTTAAAATTGATGTATTTATAGCCATTTCCCCTAGCCAGATCATATGATCCTTATGGCAGGATGCAGAAGATACTAGGAAAACCAATACATCAAAAGCATCTCGAAGATTTTTGGACCGATTGTGATGATGAAGCTGAGGTGAGAAGAAGGAAATATCAATGACTCACCTTGAATCAAATCAAGACCTTTGACTACATCCCAATGCCAATGTAGCTGCGGAAGGATGATGGGAAAATCATGTCCAATGAGTATGAGGACAAAAAGGTGTATAATGACACCATATCAGCCCCAAATCTTACACAACAGGAAGATATATCCTTAGATCAGCTGACAAGTGGGGTGATCCAGCTAACCTAGGCCTGGGTAGATGAGGAGATATCCAAATTAAAGAAAAGGGGTGTTGCCCTTATAGATGATAACAAGAAGAAGAGGTAGGAGGTGTCTGATGAGGAATATGATGATTTCCTCACTGAAAAGAGAAAATCCAATGGGGAAAGATTGCCTATAGAAAAACAAAGGAGAGTTCCCCCTAAAGGTAAGAAGGGTGAAGATGAACCAAATGGGGTGATAATTGAGAGGATTGCCACGTCAGCTGCAGGTGCACCTACATCAGATCTGACATCTGCGTCATCTGCACAACCTCTAATTGAAAAACCAAAGACTAAAAGAATTTTGAAGCCCACTGTTGAAGCTACAGAGATGTAGGTAGAAGACCAGACCCTGCAGCAAGAGGTAGAAGAGGGAGTCCCTTTGGAAGAAGGACAATTAAATAAGGAACCTGGAAGTGATGACTTGTTGGTAGCCAAGAAGAAGAGGCGAGGGATGCCGCTGACATCACCACCTAAGAAATGAAGAACATCCATGAGGGGGGATATCCGTGCTAACCCCATCATATTGAGAGGAGCCAGTGGTGAAGTTTTTAGAAACAAACTGCAACATGATGTTCTTATTCCCACTGTAATTAAATTCAAAACTGAGAAAGCATAGGAGCACACGAGAGAAGTGTTTAAATCAGGTCAGGGTGCTCCTTTCTCTTTAGAGGATACAGTAGATTTTTCAGATGATGAGGTGGTTCAGAATGTGGCCTCTCAACAAATGGAAACTCTGGTCTCCAACACCCGCATGAATCCTCATGGATCTCCATTAGCACAGATGGTAGTGTTGGAGGAGGTAAAACAAATACAAGAAATGAAACAAGGTAGCCCAGAGAGGGCAACCCAACAAATAGGGCTCGATAATTTGGTTGAGCAGGTGACTAGCCCTGCAGCCATGGATTTAACATATAGGGGTGATATAATCCCTAAGGATAAAATAGGTGCACCCAAGGAACCAAAAGAGACTGGAGTGCCAGAGCATACAGAGAAGGATGGTACTGCTCCTGATCAGAGTCAACAACAACATGAGACACCTAAAGAACCAAAAGTATTGGAAGTTCAACAGAAGAATTGGGGTGATCAGGATATATCAGACACTGGTGTTGCTCAGACTCAGGGAGATCCGGGAGAAGTCCCAAGAACATAAGACAAATCAGGTCAGGAGGACCCTAAGCCATAGGATACCAGTGCATTGGGTGGAGAACAGGAAATGACCCATGATCAGGGTGATCCTCAAGGGCAAAATACACAGGCATCCAAAGATGTTAACATGCCAAGGGATGAGAAAAATAATAAAGAAGATGAAAATCCAAAGGAAGGAGGACAGGATAAAGCATAGGATCAGAATGTGGAAATTTCACAAGATCCTCCTTTGCAGAAGGTAACCCCTCAACAAGAAGAACTCCAACAAGATCCCCCTCATGAAGAAATAAATGAGGAAGAAATCAAGAAGGTGCCTTCTCCACCAAGGATAGAAGCAGATACTAGAGAACAAGGCATATAGGATATTAACAAAGGCCACCAAGAATCTGGAGGTGATGTGCCTCATTGGCTAGAAAAGGAAATAGGTATGGAACAAATGTCAGAAATTCAAGAGTTTGATGTTTCTACCTTGTTCGCTGAGAAAATGATGAAGCCAAAGAGGAAGGCCAGATTAACATCTGCCATAAAAGGAGATCCTACCACAAGCAGGTGAACTTCACAGATAGCACTTCCCATAGTTGAAAAGGAAAAAGGCAAAATTAGCCTAGAGCAATTCCAAATCACAAGTGTCGATCTGGGTTTTGCCAATGAAGACCAGGAAGGTCAAGAAGGGAAGGATATTATTGATTCCTTAACCCAAAGGGTGAAGAAGGAGAAAGAGAAGAATAAAGTACATAAGGAGCATATTGCTTAACTACATTCTTTCATAAAAGGGTTAATGAACCCTGATAGTACACCAGCTGATCTTATAGTTTGTTGTGCCTCGTACGCACGCCCCATTCAAAAATGGAGACCCCCTCTTTTGATTTAGCTTAAGGTATCAATAGATCTTTTTCACCTCCTAAGTGGTTAGGTGGTCAAGGTGCATTTTGACCTTGATTGAATGATAATATTGAAGAAACACTTCAAGAATATGTTAGGTTGAATCCTTATTTTCCTTTTGAAGGCCTTGAATTGCCCTTTTGCGCTAGATTGCCCTTTAACTGACCCTTGCACTAAATTCTTACCTATCTGACCTTTGTGCTGGATTGTCTTCCAACTGACCTAGTGCTAAAATCTGTTGTCTCTGACTTCAGCATTGATTTCCTTTTTGATGGACTTCTGTACTAGAATCGACATTCTCTGACTTGCGCTAAATCAAGCGATCATCGACTAAGTCAGATGAAGCCAAAATGCCTGTAAGTTGGATGGACCTCAAATGCCCGCAAACTATGCCATTTGAACTTAGAAGTCTTAGCACTGAAAATGGTTTTGTCTGATCAGGTTCGACGCACTTGATTTCCTCGCCAGGTCTGAGCTAAGAAAAAACTACGCAAACCCTAAACTGACGGACGTACGCTTGTGCATTAATGGTGATTTTGCCAAGGGATATAAGGGGAAAATCCTCCGTGTTAAACCATTTCTTTGCATTAAATGGGATTTCAGAGCTCTGTTCATGACTTTGAACTTTCTTGTTGTCAATTCGCCGAAGCTCGAACCCGTAACCATCCCTGTTTACACAATCCGGACGCGCCTTCATATTTACTAGGTAGGGTTTTGAACTTTTCCTTCTGAGTTTTCACTGCATAGCTTTTAGGGTTTGGATTAAATGATTAAATCTTTCTAAAAAATGAGCATTCGTAGGGTTTCTGGCTAGGATTTTCCTACATGGACTGTAGATTTTCATTTAAACCCTCACTAAGATTCTCTAGTGAAAATGTGAATGAATCACCATAGGTCAAAAGGGAAAGACTTAGACAAATTTCCCATAGATGCTTTCAATCTTTAGCGCTAGAATGAGGTCTGACCAACCTATGAACAAGCCCACTTTTTAGTCGGTTGGAGACCTCCAAAACTTGCGCTGCACACTCAGACCCATTTGGCGCTAAAAACTTTGATGTCTAACCTACACGCCCAAATCACATTTCTCCGACTTGGTCAGAAGGTCCTGAAAGCCCCGCTAGCCTTGAAACTACCTTTTGCGCCAAAAGCCTCTTACGCTGACTTTGCGCTAAAAGACCTTGTCTCCAACTTGGTCAGACACCTCAAATTTCCCCGCAAATTCGGTGCCATCTCAAAATCCCACTGGAAGCAACACATTAGTTTTGTGCTGAAAACAATCACTTCCGACCTACGGTGCAATGCTCTCTCACCGACTTGGTCGGTAGCAACCAAAACTCGCGTAAATCGGACCACACTGAATCCCGCACAAATGTAATAAAAAGGATATCAATAAGCTTTGTGCTAGAAACACAATCGACTGACTTGATAACCAATGGAGATCAATCACCTCTAAAACCCGTGCAGGTCAGTACTCATCAAAGTCCACGCAAAATGTTTTAATGCATAAATGGTAGTAAAGCCTTTGCTTGGACCTACCCGTTTCTTCCACTGAGGTAAGATGACCTTGATTTCAGTGCTTTACTTCCTGAAGGTCGGATGACCCTCAAATTAGCGCAAAACACACAAATGACTATATTTTCCAAGAGTTTTCAAAAGGAAAGTGCCAAAAATGATTGAATTAATGTTGTAATGCATTGTTAATGATGATTTTCATGGAATTTCTTGCAACATTTGATGTTTCTCTGCATGCATTAATGATGATTGTTATAATTACAATAAATGTTAGATTTGAGTTTCCTTCAAAGGGTATATCAATCATACTAGAAGATGCATTAAAGATTCATCTTAAGCTTAGGAGTATGTTCAATGATTCCTCAAGGTATCAAACTTAAAAGGTCCGGTCCTGCAGACTAAATGACTACTCGAGCCCAAGCTATGAAGTACGAGTTCAAAGGAATCCCTATGGAAACCAAGATTCACTCTAGGTGGAGTGATGTAGGAGATACAGACCTAGGTCACATAGACCTAGATGACTTCAAATTAAGAGTCTTCAGTCCAAACCCAACTTCTAGGGCCAAAATACTCAGAGATAGTGGTATTTCACAAGCTGTAGTCTTCCCCACTTCAGTATAATGTGTAGAGCTAATGGAAACTTGTTCAGACAGATATGATATAATGACAAGAACAATCCAAATTGCCAGTGGAGATATCTTGGCTAATTTAACCCCACCTTCTCTAGCTGAGACCTTTGATATTCCTTGGCACAAGGTTATGACTATGCCAGACAAAAAGGAATCACATGATGCTTCTAACAAAGATGTAGAAGGATACAGAAAGCACATAAATGATAATTGGGCCAAAAGCAGAAAGTCTGCTCTTATCAAACTGTCATGAATATTATACAAAAGTGACTTCCATGATGAAATTGAAGACTTGGTGACTTTCTTGAGCATGATATATGGATTGCCTACACCCTCCACTTTTGAGGACTGGATGTTTGTCATTATCAATGATGTATTAAAAGAGACTAAGTTCCATTAGGCTAAGATCCTCAGTGATAACATTCACGAGGCCTTTAGTGATTTCAAGGACAAAAGATACTTCTGATGGACATCCTATATTGTTTATGCATTGGCAAGGAGAAATCACTATGTTGGACTGTCCAAAATTGGAGAAGTTGGGAATGATGAGCAAACTCAGATAAAGGTGTATGAATGCTACCCACAGCTGACATCTTCTCAATTCTTGATACATTTCAAAAGAGTTAATGATTGTTTCACAATGTATATAACCAGAATGTTGCAAGGTAACACAGCCTTGAGGATTTCCACTGAGTCCATGAATGAAATAACCAAATATGGCAGATGGTACATCCAGTTTGAGAAATTTACATATTTGAGGGTACAAGGCTTCACTTGGATGACCTACAGACTTCCTATCTATTCTGATGATAAGACAGTACTTCTCGAGCTGTTTAGACAGTTAGTACCCTGTGCTGAGAAGCTCAAACACTTGCACAAAACTAATGTGCAGTTTCCCATCAAGTTTGGCAAGGGAATGTATGCATGCCCTTCTTTGGCATCAGTAGAGCACTCTGATAAAAAGCTTCAACTCCTAAATTTTCACTACTACAATTCAAGGGGTCATTTTGATCCAAATAGAGTGATGGAAAGATTCGTGACCAAGAAGCTCTTCCACAAGATGTACATTGAAGATTTTTTGGCCAATTGCCCCGATGACTATGAGATCATGAAGAAAGCACACTTAAGGCTGCCTCTGGATTTTATCAGGAAGTTTCACATTATGGCAGTGCCAAACCAACTATAGGATGATGAGAATGTTATGGTCAGAGGACCATGGGAGGCTCAGTACCATCAGCCTATCCCATTACCAAATTGGGCAAATGCAGAGGAAAGCTCCCTAGATACTATTATGAGGGAACCTATTAGATTAAGCAAGCCTTGGGTTAGAGGTCAAGTGGCTGCTCTAGAAGGACAGGGAGTTCATCTTACTTATACAACATTGGAATCAGATAAGGACTCTGGGGGAGAAGAGGATGAGCCAATTAATGTCACAGATGAGGTAGAGCCAGCTGAGAAACAGAAGTTAGATAGTGAAGAACATACATCTCTAGCCAAAAAGGCAAAGAAGATGAAGAAGCCATCTGCTAGATATCCTTAGAAGAAAGATCAGCCTCCCTCTACCAGGACAAGGGCTTCCAAGAAAAGAGCTATGCCAAGTGGTTCTGGAGAAGGCTCTAAGGCCAAGAGGATAAAAGTAAAAGAAGTTAGTCAAGAGGATGCTGCAACCAAGAAAGATTCTGATCCTCCAACTGCCCAACCTCCTACTACCCAAAGTGTGGGCACTGTTGTCACAACCCCTAGTGTTTCTACTGCCACTTCTCCTTCTATCACTCCTTCCTCTGCTACATCCACTTAGCCATAACCTTAGCTTCCATAACTCAAGAAACATCTCCTGCCACCTCTCTTACCTCTGCCATTGCTACTACTTCCTGCTCACTGACAATTTCTTCCAGCACCTCTAGCATCCCTATCTCTTCCACTATCACCATTTCATGCCCTTCCACTATCACTACACTTGCATCCTCTACTCCTTCCACTCAATTACCGTTACCTCCCATTTCTACCATCCTTTCACCCCCTCTTGCTCTACCTTCACTACCCTTTCCTTCACCTCTTGTCATCTCTTCTTCCTTGTCCTCAGTCTTGGCTAACCTAACACAAGTTAATGTGCCTTCCCTAGCCATATCTTCTGATGTACCCATTTCACAAATGCCTGCAGATTCATTGGCAGTACCACTGCTGCCTAGGATTGAGAAGGTGTGTGCAGAGTTGGGGTTGCATGAGCCTCAAACAACACTTGAGGAGGAAAAGGATGTATTGGCTGAAGTAACTGATAAATACTTCCATGAACCTTCAGCCAATGTTGAAGTTATTGATGTATTTGATAGCCCTCCAGACAAAGGTCAAGCGAAGGAAGTTTTCAGGTCGGCTCAAGAAAATGTAATAGCAAATCTAGAAAACCTGGCCCAAGGAGAAGAAAAGGAAGATAAGATAAGTCCAGAGGAGAATGAAGAGCCAGAGCAAGAACAGGCACCACCCAAAGAGTTGGATGTAATTGATAAGGATGGAGCTACTAAAGTGAACAAATCTGCTGCACCTGAATGGTTGCAAGGCAGAGTAGCATATCCTAAGCCACAAGTAGAAGTAATGTAGCTTGATCTAAGTATGATCCTGTCACAAGCCCAGAAGCCTAAGAAATAGAAGAAGGCTAAGATATAGTCAGGAATCTATAGGAACGAATTAGGATCAAGAATTCCAAAAATAGCAGTCCCACCAGCTGATGTAGAAAAAGAACAAGTCAGGGCGGAAGATTACACAATATCTACAATTGATCTAGGGCCAACCACTCATGCTCAAAGAGTGGATGATTTTAAAGACTCAGTCACATCAATTTTGGAACAACTAGACAAGGATGAAATGTCCAAAAAGAATTTGAAACAACAAAATGAAGAACTTCGCGCGTGCCTCCAGTTTTTGGTAAAGCTAGTAGATGCAGGAGGAGATATAAGGATGATACCCACTTTCCTATCTACTAATGAAATGAATAGATTGGGCAAGGTGAGATCCAAATCCTAGGGTACAGATAATTGGTTATTAAAAGTTTTTGAGATGGGATGTGAAACCATTAGTGCATCTGCTCAAGCTCACAAGAAATTAGTCAAACTGCATAAGAAATGGAAGGAATTGTGTGACGAGTGTGACTCCTTCGATGAGTACTATTCACATATGTATTATCAGATAAAGAGCATCAGCGAATTGCTTGCCCAAACTCTGGTTGTGGAGAATATTTTGACTAGGAATCAGCTACCCAAGGCTGTTGAGAGTTACCAATATCTGCTCTTGAGGAAAGAAACTTTTGAGAATATAAAAGAAGCATATAAGCCAGCCGATGAAGAGTTGAGGTCGATTATATATGATATCAATGACTCTTTGAAGGATTGTCGGGAAGCATCCTATGATGATTATGCCCCATTTGATATCAAAAAATGCAAAGATAAGTTACATAAGGTAATTTTTGAACATGCCACGCTCAGTATGGAGGACAAGTTGGACAAGGCAAGTGACCTTAGAGCCGAATTCAAGGCAGTTCACAAAGCAGGTGTAGAGATAGAAACGATATACAACAAATTCAGTCAGGAGTTAGAGATGTTTAACTACAGGATAAATCTCTTAAAGGACCCAGATTCGTCTGAGATTAATCCTGCACTTGATGCGTGGTTGACTTACCGCAATAGGCTAGCTAGTGAGGATAAAATTGACTTGGCTAAAGAATCCTGATGTTATTTTGAATATTCTAAGGATGCAATCCCATCATAATTGTAAATTGCTGTATACGGGGCAGCATGTGACTTTATTTTGTCTTTTTCTTGCTTCTAAAATGTTCTTTTCTACTAATATACTGAGTTGGCTAGTCAAATTGACTAGATTCAATGTACTTGGGGGCTATTTTTCATCTTTTTCATAGAAGACAAAATATAATCTGAGAATTGATGTGAGCTGTTATATTTGTATTTATTGGTGTAATCTAGACCGTCGGTGTCAAGTTAATCTCCACCATTCATTTGAAATTTGGTATGTTGCTTTTCTATATAAAGGGTTGCCATTTCTTTTGTTTGTAAGAGAGATTTTGATACCAAATTGTTGACTCTATGCCATTTGAAGTAATGCAAAGCAAGTTTCTGCAGTAATTTTGAGAATTTGTATCTTGTGTTGACTCATCCTAGTTTTCATGGTTTGCTTCTTGCTCTCCCATAGTTAGTTAGTTGTGTTTTTATAATGGTCATGGTTTGCTGAAGTATCTAATGAATACTCTAAGTCCATACTTTTAGTTATTTGTTGATGGTAGATAGCTGTGTAAAGTTAGTCTGGGCTGATTGTTTGTGCTAAAGTTCAATTGTATTTCATAAGTTAAGTTGTGCTGTTTATTGGGTATTTAGCAAATGAATGGAATCTAAAAATCTATTGACTTCCATTGAAGATAGCATTGTTTTTTGCAGCACTGTAACACCCATTTTAGTTTGGTAACTCAGAAAGCTGGTTAAAAGCTTTAGAGTATTTGTCTACTAAAGATAACCTATGCATTGTGAATGTCACTTAGGATCCTTCTAAAAACCCTAACCTTTTGTATTTTTCTTCAAAACCATTGCTAGCTATTAGAATAGGAAGGTTCAGCAGCACTTTATCTTGTTTATCAGTTGAAAATCATAAAAAGGTTTATGTGTATCTGCTGCCCCAAACCTGAAGATTTGCAGATTGCATGTAAGACCCCTTGTAGGCACAACTAGAACATACCAATTGAGAGATTCCAAGCAAGCTAAGACCTAGTTGTATTATCCTTGGAGTAGTCTTACCTAGGGTAGGATACTTTTCAAGAGAGGTGTGAAACCAACAATCACACCTGCGTTGCTGTGTGCTAAATGTTGGCAAGAGACACTATGTGGCTTCATGAGTGTTGTTATTGATGGCAACAACGTCCATCCCACACATCCGCAGGACATGGTATGTCTATATCGGAAGTCAGATTGAAGAGTATCTTGGTCCGATGAGCAAGAACAGAGCATGCAACAAGGTCTGACAATCAGGTCCGGATCTCTTAGAGGAAGTATCTTAGTAAAGTGCGGACTTAGGGAAGTCAAGAGGATTACATTGACTGATAGATTCCAGGGATTGAGCCTCCGGTAATGAAAGAGTGAAGAGATATGAACACCTAAGTATTGGGTTCCTGTTTGGCAAAGTAGACTAAGGAAGAATTGACCGGCAGAGCATCAGACCTTAATCCAGATGAGTTATTGATGGTGATCAAGGTTATTAAGGTATCATTCATGATTGGCCAACATGATTGATGACTTCTATAACTATCTTTTTGATACGCATCACTTAGTAAGCATGGATTCAGTCGATAGACCAGAGTTTGGAAATATCTTGAGTCTTTCGGATGCCGACTAGAAAGATGATTGAAATCATTGATGTGGATATATATACCAGATTGATTTCGGTATGAAGGTGTGTGTGGTGTGTTGTGTTGTGCAAAGAAAAGCAGAGAGTAGTGTGAAAGTAGTAATATAGGTCTGGTATGTGACAGGACAGCTACACCAAAGAAGAGGAAGAATGAAGTGCAGTAGATCAGTGTATTGAGCCTAACCAGAACTGAACCTTAGCATATGTGGATGCTTCTCATCAGTTCAATTATCTTGTTACTTTCTTTATACCTTGTAGACAGTGAGTCTCTTGTAGGCAGTGAGCCTCTTGTGAGTAGTGTGCTCGGGCAGTGAGCCCTAATTGACAAGTGCCATTTTGTACTTCTATTCTTTTAATAGAGAATACAATCTTGGGTTAGTCACCTCATGTTTTTTCCCTTAATAGGGTTTTCTACGTCAAAATCATTGTGTCATGTGTATTTATTTTGTTTCTGCTTTCATGGTTATGGATGATTATTTGTTTTAATGGTGCACTAGTTGTTAAAGAAGAACAGAAAGTCAAATAATTAAGATAACTGATTCACCCCCCCTCTTAGTTATCAACACTAAAACCACCATCAACAGAATTGGCACTAGAAGGAGGGCCAAAATTTCCCTTTGCCTAAGATCAACAAGTCTGGGGAATAGATAGAGACACACCAGATCCAGCTCAGCTGGAGAAGAGCTACTGTCCCTGGTAGAATTTAGACGAACAAGAAGGGATCAAGGAATACCGAGAGCCCCAAGAGCTCAGTCAGCCCCTAGGAACACTGCAGCAGCTCCCTTTAATCCTCCCAACATAGCCTTCTTTGCAAGAAATAACCAGTCTCCTTTTCTGTTCAACAATTACCATGATATGCCAAAGAACCCAGATAAGTTCTATTCAAGGTTTAGAATAAATGATCCAGATAGGACTGCGGATGAGCACATTAAAATCTTTGAAGCTAACATGTTCATGTTGTAAGTACATCATGAGGATGTGATATGTAGGTTATTCCCTTATTCCTTGCAGGATGAAGCTTATTAATGGTTTGCTAACCTCCTTGCAACATCCATAAATTCATGGTGGAACCTGAAGACTGCTTGTCGGGATATGTTTCATATGCCTACCACCCCATTTGATCTTTATCGATCTTTTGTGGAGATTCGTTGAGATGAAGGTGAGATGATAAGTTCCTTTAACAACAGATTCCAGGAAGCTTACAGTCGTTTGCAAGCTCCTTATGCTGTAGATCAGGCTACTACCCTACCCATTTACTATGCTATCCTAGATAAACTTACCTCCATGTTTGCAAGGAGAGTTGACCCAATCCCTGCTACTTTAGCTCAAGCATATTCCGTTGCTATCACTGTGAGTACCCAACTAGGACAAACAACCTCTGGTCCATTGAACCATATGGGACCTGTTGCCATGCCAAATCAAATACCTATGATAAATCATGCATTAGCTAATCATACTCCTGTGATGAACCCAATTCCAAACCCAAATGCAACACAATCTTTAGTGATCCACCTAGGCAATCTTGTAGCTGAAATGCCTCTAGCACAAATGCCTTTCCTATAGTCTTCAGAAATAGCCAAGGCCAAAGAAGACATAGATGATATTAAAGAACTGGTTGAGCAAATGAAGAAGCTTATTGCTGAGGTTACTCACCTCAAGAACTAGAATGCTTACTTGCAGTAGAGGGGATAGAATTAGCAACATTTTCAGAATCAGTAGTATTCCCAAAATCAAAATCAGAACCAGTTCCCAAACCAGAATCAGTATCAAAATCAGAACTTTCAACAATGGCCAAATCGATCCTAGAACACCAAACCGAACAATGGAGGAGTACCTTTGCCCTTGGAAAATTAGAACAATGATATCAAGCCCCTGGGTCATGTGATGTTAGCTGAAGCAGCTTTATCCACTTGGTGTAGACTACACAACACGAATGCTCACTCTGAACTGGACTGCCTAGAATTCCAGATTGCGTCTAGTATCTTCCAGATGAAGATTCAAAATGTTGAAAATCAGGAGACTCTGCCAACTAGATATGAGATTGTTCCTTCTCAGAGGTATGACACTGCTTTAGTCCTTGATAGTTATACATTTCCATTTCAAGATGATAATCAACCTGAGGAGGAGTCTGAAGAAGTTAATGCATATCAACAATACAATAAGACTCCTTACAACTTGAGAGGTAGCAAGCCCAAAGGCCCTTTCACCACTTCCATCCCTCCAAATAGCTATCAGATTCCTCCTGACCTAAAAGCTACCAATAATCCTGAACCCCCGAAAGTTCCCCATCAATCAGTATATCAGGGTGCTATTGCTGCTAAAAGTTCTCAATGATCTGACATAGTGAAGATGGGGCAGTATGTGGCTGAGGAACTTAAGAAAATGAAGGTTGGTCTTTCTGTGTATGAGTTACATAAGATACATGAGGTTAGGACATCTTTCTTTCAAGATATGGGTGCTGCAACCAAAATCGATTATGTACCAAAGGAGAATACCACCAAAGATAGCATTGATAAAGGGAAAGAAAGAATTCATGTGACTGATGTGGAACAAAAGATGACACTATACAAAGACAAGAGGGAAAGTCCTCCTTTCCTCTTAACACTCAGGATCTTCAATAAGAACCTTCATAGCTGTTTAGTAGATTTAGGTGCTTCTACAGATGTAATGCCATTATCAGCCTGCAAAGCACTTGGGCTCACTCCAGCCAAGTCCTCCAGGAAGGTGACACAATTAGATAAGACTAAAGTGAATGTAGTAGGTGAATTAAATATGATACACATGCAGCTGGCTTCTAATCCTAGGGTACAACAGTATATAGATATTCAAGTGGTAGACAGTCCAGACCAATATGGCATGCTCCTGAGTAGAGATTGGTCTAGGACTTTGAACGGTTATATGGCAACTGACTTTTCCTATATGTGGCTACCATAGAAAGGATTGGCCAATCAGATACATATTGAAAGAGAATCCAAGATGAAGCATATGATCACAGAATACAATCAACCCAACGAGATTCTATTCTTAGAAGTTGATTTGGGGGTCTATCTTCCACACATTAGTTAGTCAGAAGAAGTCCTCATGTTGAGTTGCTTAAGACCCTCTAAACCACTTATAGAAAGACCAAAAAGTACAGAAGTATACATTCAATCAGATGCAGAAGACTCTTTGGAAGAAGATGAAATTGAGGTATTCGAAGGATTCCATGATTTCATAGCCTGATTTGCGCAAGATCAAACTGCTGTTGGAAAGCGGGTTCAAATGGAGGAGTTGTTATTACCCAACTGGTTCCGTATACATGATACATTGCATGCTGAATTTACTTGCCAGCTATGTCAAGAGGCAGTCAAACAAGTGCAAAGACAACTGAAGATCCCCATAATTCTGAAGGAGGTACCAATTGTTGAAAAGAATGAAGAACTTGAGCCTCCGCTTGATGAGAAGAAATCTGTAAAATAGAAGGATGACAACAAAGATTTTCGCCTATGGACCTTATGATTTGATGGCTGAAGATGCAAGCAAGGGTTTGGTGTAGGGGTTGAATTAATCAGCCCCACTGGGAGCTCCTATTTGGCATCACAAAGATTGTAGTTTCCATGCACAAACAACGTCACTGAATATGAAGCATTAGTGCAAGGGTTGTTGCTAGCACTACAGAAGAAGGTCAGAATTATCCAAGTGTTTGGTGATTCTGAGTTAGTGGTGAAACAAGTAAGAAAATAGTACTCATGTAATCATAAGAGGTTGAATAGGTACAGGAGCAGAGTCTGAGATTTGATAGAGTGCTTTGACAATTTTAACATCCAAGTGATCCCAAGGAGGCAAAATCATGTTGCAAATGCTCTAGCTCAGACAATAAGTACATTAGAACCAACATCCATGGAAGAATTAAAGAAGTTTTCTATTGAAGTCGCTACCATGTTTGTGCCTGATAATGTTACCAATTTCTAAGTTTTTGAAGATGATCAGCACATAATTAATTTTCTTTCTTTGTTGGATGTTTTCACTACTCAGATAATAGATGAAGAAGAAATGGAGCCTGCTGAAATGGATTTAGAAGGGGTACTAAACCTAAAAACCAATATGATTCCATGAGGAACAGTAGAAATGGAAAGATTGTTTGATGCAGATAATTTAGGAACCCAAAGGAAAGAAGGGGAGTCTCCAGGAGGAAAGTGTGACTTATTTAACTTGGGAACATAAGAAAATGTTAAAAATGTTTTCATTGGGAAAGCTAGTACCGAAGAAGAAAAGACAAGAATCATACATGCATTGAGAGATTACCATGAGGTTATTGCATGGAGCTATGAAGATTTGAAGACATACGATACCTCGATCATCACGCACACCATCCCGTTGAAGCCAGGAGAAAAGCCATTCAGACAAAGGCAGAGGCCAATGAATGCTCTACTTGAACCACTGATTTTCAAAGAAGTACATAAGCTATTGTCAGCAAGGATAATATTTCTAGTTAGACATTCTGCATGGGTAGCAAATTTAGTTCCAGTCTGAAATAAAATGGAGAAATCAGGCTTTGTGTTGACTTCCGTAACTTAAACAGGGCATCTAAAAAGGATAATTACCCACTGCCTTCTTTGGATGAAGTATTACAGATTGTTAATGGGTCCCATATGATGTCATTCTTGGATGGATATTCTGGTTGTAACCAGGTGATGGTAGAATATGAAGACAGATTGAAGACGTCCTTCACCTATAAATGGGGTATCTATGCATACCACCGCATGCCATTTGGTTGAATAAATGTTGGTGCAATGTTTTAGCGTGTAATGGATGTTGCTTTTAAAGGGTTAGTTGGAAAAAGTATTATCATCTACATGGATGACCTCACAGTATTCTCAAAAGGGTGAGAGGATCATGTAGTAGATTTGAGAAAGGTGTTGCAGTGATGCAAGGATTATGGTATATCACTCAACCCCAAGAAGTGCATTTTTGGAGCAACTGAGGGGAAGTTTCTAGGACATGTAATCTTTGAGCAAGGAATATCTATCGACCCAGACCGGATCCAAGCAATACTTAAAGTACCTCCCCTAGCTAGCAAGAAGGAACTTAAGTCATACTTTGGTAAGATTAATTTTGTATGCAAATTCATCACAGGGTTTGCTAAGATTGTTCGACCTCTCAACACCATGTTGAAGAAGGATGCTAAAATAGATTGAACTCTAGAAGCCAAGACTGCCTTCGCAGAAATTAAACAAGCTATAGCCAATGCACCTATCTTGGTGAGTCCCAATTATACTTTGCCATTTCAAATATACTCATTTGCTTCCGAGCACGCTTTTGCTACAATGTTGATGCAGAAGAGATTAGTTGATGATGAAAGACCCATTGCTTTCATGAGTACCCCATTGAAAGATGCAGAGCTAAGATATCCAAATGTGGAAAAACAAGCATACACTTTGGTAAAGGTAGTTAAGAAATTATGCCTTTACATCTTAAGAAGTCAAGTAATTGCCATAGTCCCAGATGTAGCAGTCAAGGCATTACTAATGCAAAGTGAAATAGGAGAAAGAAGAGGGAAATGGGTCACCATACTACAAGAGTTTGACATAGATATTCAACCTATGAAATTGGTAAGAGGTCAAGCCCTCACTAGAACAATGGCTGAAGTGGGACTAGACTTAGTCTCCCATCAATACATGTTGGAGGACATTTCAAAAGATGAGTGGTATGGAGATAACATATTTTATTTACTCAATCAGCGTTGTCCACCACAGCTGAATTCGGTTCAAAGGAGAGCACTCAAAGTAAAAAGCAACAGTTACATGATAAAAGGATCCATCCTTTACAAAAAGAATCACGAAGGCATCTATTTGAGGTGTTTGGACAAGTCTGAGGTCAACCAAGTATTAACTAGTTTTCATGAAAGGTTTGGGACAGGTCATGGGTCAGCGCACTCAACAGCTAATCAGGTTCTTCATGCCGGATATTACTGGCCAACTTTGTTCAAAGATGCATATTCACATGTAAGAACCTGTCATATATGCCAGACCGCTGCACATAGAGAATGACACACAACCATGCCTTTGTAACCAGTGGTGGAGGTACAACCATTTGCTTAGTGGAGCCTCAACTTTATCGGTATGATCAATCTGCCTTCCTCTGCAGGCCACAGGTATATTCTAACCGCTACTGATTACTGCACTGGATGGTCTGAAGCAATAGCTTGTAAGCAATACACCACAGAGGTAGTTATTGAATTTGTTGAAAAGCATATTATCACTAGATTTGGTTGTCTGTTTGCTTTAGTTTGTGATAATGGCTCTATCTTTTCATCATTACATTTTTCTAACTAGGCATTTGATTATGGGATTACTCTCAAGTTCTCATCTAATTACTATCCACAAGGGAATGGGGTAGCTGAATCAACGAACAAAAATCTGCTTGAAGTTATTAAGAAACTATTGGACAAAAAACCTAGAGACTGGCATACTTAGCTTAGGTTTGCCTTGTGGGCTAATAGAATCTGACATAAAGCAGCCCTGAACACATCGCCTTATCACCTAGTCTATGGGATTGAACCCATCTTTCCCATCCATTTGACGATCTCGGTACTACAATTCATGCAAGACTACCTTGAAACTGATGATCAATTGTCCTCTAGGTTGGCCCAATTACTGCATCTTGAAGAGAAACATGATGCTGCTACAGAAAACTTTGCTAAACATCAGGGAGTCATAAAATGATGGTTCGACAAAAGAGCCAAGGTCAAAGCCTTCCGCATTTATGATTTGGTCCTATATTGGGATAAAGCACATGAGAAGAAAGGAGAACATGGTAAGTTTGATAAAATTTGGTTGGGTCCCTATCAGATCTATGTGATCCTTGGAGACAACATGTACTGACTCAAGAGCCTTACTGGTGAAGAGCTGCCACTGCCTGTCAATGGCCAGTTCCTAAAGCACTACTTCTAGGCTTGAGAGGCAGTCATGCCTCATTTTAGTGTACATAGTTAGGGGTTTGTTTTCTTTGGTTAGTTTAGGCTGCCTTTAGTTTAGTTTTGCTTTCTTTCCTTTGCTTTCCTTAGTTGTTAGTTGTTTTGCTTAGATTAGTTGTCCTTTTGGTTTTGCTTGATGCACTTGCTTTTTTGCAGGGTCTTTTGTTTTTGATGTGGTGGTAGTTATACTAGCCTGCAAGTGCTTCTTTGATGGGTGAATAATCGTGAGTCTTCCTTCAAGAAGCCAAGGTTTCCACTTAGTTTTGCTATAGGTTCCATTACTATGCCAAGGAGTATGGTGTCTGTTCATTGGAAATGATTTGTTAGTTGGTGCACCTGAAGTATTTTCTAACCATATATCTTTTACACTCTAAATGATCCTAAGGTAGCTAGGCAAGTCTGAGTGATCCTATGTCAAGTAAAAGGGTTGATTTCTTCTTCTACCACATGCACTATCAATCAAGAAAGAAGGCAGGTGACACTAAGTGTTACTAGCCTATAATGGGTAAAAAATAAAAGGTGTTTTTAAACACCAGACCCATTACAATGCAAATAAAAGAGACTACCAAATTGCAAAAGGTACAATCTAGAAATGATTAACATCAAATGCCATCATACCAGAAGACATTATCTATCATTTGTTCTTCTCAAAGCTTATCAAATTCTAAAATTTGAGCATTTCTTGGTGGTAGAATGATCTCAACTTTCTAGCTTGTCCTAGGGGATCTTGGGTAAACTTAGTTGCCGGTGGATGCGAATGAATACAATTGCACACAATCAGGTTTTCAAGATGTGGATGGTTGCACTAGTTAGTGATCTTAGATTCTTTGATAGGGTACCTTGCTTTCTCGGTTAATATGTGGGGAACACAGAGATTCTGGGTTCAAACTAAATGTTTATCATTGGAATGCTTGGGAGCATTTCCCAACAGAGTCACCATTTGTTGTGCCTTGCACACATGCCCCATTCAAAAATGGAGACCCCCTCTTTTGAGTTGGCTTAGGGTATCATTAGATCTTTTTCATCTCCTAAGTGGTTAGGTGGTCAAGGTACATTTTAACCTTGATTGAATGATAATATTGA
The DNA here is from genome assembly GCA_027924645.1 of Cunninghamia lanceolata. Lineage (NCBI taxonomy): Eukaryota > Viridiplantae > Streptophyta > Pinopsida > Cupressales > Cupressaceae > Cunninghamia > Cunninghamia lanceolata. The sequence continues at coordinate 1,209,048 of BSBN01001299.1, forward strand.
AGAAACACTTGAAGAATCTGCTAGGTTGAGTCCTTATTTTCCTTTTGAAGGCCTTGAATTGCCCTTTTGTGCTAGATTGCCCTTTAACCAACCCTTGTGCTAAATTCTTACCTGTCTGACCTTTGCGCTGGATTGCCTTCCAACTGACCTAACGCTAAAATCTGTTATCTCCGACTTTAGCGGTGATTTCCTCTTTGACAGACTTTTGCACTAGAATCAATGTTCTCTAACTTGCACTGAATCAAGCGATCACCGACTAAGTTGGACGAAGCCAAAACACCCACAAGTCAGATGGACCTCAAATACCTACAAATTGTGCCATTTAAACTTATAAGTCTTAGTACTGAAAATGGATTTGCCTGATCAGGTCTGACGCACCCAATTTCCCCACCGGGTTTGAGCTAAGAAAAAACTGCGCAAAAACTAAACTGATGGACATACACCTACACATTAATGACGATTTCACCAAGGGATATAAAGGGAAAATCCTCCATGTTTAACCATTTTCTTTGCATTAAACAGGATTTTGGAGCTCTGTTCGTGACTTTGAACTTTCTTGCTGTCGATTCACTGAAGCTTGAACCCGTGACCACCCCTGTTTGTACAATTCGGACATGCCTTCATATTTACTAGGTAGGGGTTTTGAACTTTGCCTTTTGAGTTTTCACTACATAGCTTTTAGGGTTTGGATTAAACAATTAAATCTTTCTAAAAAATGAGCATTCGTAGGGTTTCTGGCTAGGGTTTCCGTACATGGACTGTAGCTTTTCGTTTAAACCCTTGCTAAGATTCTCTGGTGAAAATGTGAATGAATCACCATAGGTCAAAAGGGCAAGACTCAGACAAATTTCCAATAGATGCTTTCAATCTTTAGCGCTAGAATGAGGTCCGACCGACCTATGAACGAGCCCACTTTTTAGTTGGTCGGAGACCTTCAAAACCCATGCCGCACACTCAGACCCATTTAGCACTAAAAACTTCGATGTCTGACCTACACGCCCAAATCACATTTCTCTAACTTGGTCAGAAGGTTCTGAAAGCCCCGCTAGCCTTGAAACTACCTTTTACGCCAAAAGCCTCTTACGCTGACTTTGTGCTAAAAGACCTCATCTCTGACTTGGTTATACACCTCGAATTTCCCCACAAAGTCGGTGCCATCTCAAAATCCCACTGGAAGCAACACATCAATTTTGCGCTAAAAACAATCCCTTCTGACCTGCGCTGTAATGCTCTCTCACTGACTTGGTCGATAGCAACCAAAACTCGTGCAAATTGGACCACGCAAAATCTCACGTAAATGTAATACAAAGGATATCAATAAGCTTTGCGCTAGAAACATAATCGACTGACTTGATAACCAATGGAGGTCAGTCACCTCTAAAACCTACGTAGGTCGGTACTCATCAAAGTCTGCATAAAATATTTTAATGTGTAAATGGTAGTAAAGCCTTTGGTCAGACCTACCCATTTCTTTCGCTAAGGTCGGATGACCCTGATTTCATCGCTTTCCTTCCTAAAGATCGGATGACCCTCAAATTAGTGCAAAACATGCAAATGACTATATTTTCTAAGAGTTTTCAAAAGGAAAGTATCAAAAATGATTGAATTAATGTTGTAATGCATTGTTAATGATGATTTTCATGGAATTTCTTGCAACATTTGATGTTTCTCTGCATGCATTAATGATGATTGTTATAATTACAATAAATGTTAGATTTGAGTTTCCTTCAAATGGTATATCAGTAGTACTAGCAGATGCATTAAAGATTCATCTTAAGCTTAGGAGTATGTTGAATGATTCCTCAAGGTATCAAACTTATAAGGTCCAGCCCTGCAGACTAAATGATTGCTCGAGCCCAAGCTATGAAGTATGAGTACAAAGGAATCCCTCTGGAAACCAAGATTCACTCCAGGTGGAGTGATGTAGGAGATATAGACCTAGGTCACATAGACCTAGATGACTTCAGATTAAGAGTCTTCGGTCCAAACCCAACTCCTAGAGCCAAAATACTCAGAGATAGTGGTATTTCACAAGCTACAGCCTTCCCCACTTCAGTACAATGTGTAGAGATAATGGTAACTTGTGTGGACAAATATGATATAATGACAAGAACAATCCAAATAGCCAGTGGAGATATCTTGGCTGATTTAACCCCACCTTCTCTAGCTGAGACCTTTGATATTCCTTGGCACAAGGTTATGAAAATACCACAGAGAAAGGGATCACATGATGCTTATAACAAAGATGTAGAAGGTTGTAGAAAGCACATAAATGATAATTGGGCCAAAAGTAGAAAGTCTACTCTTATCAAACTACCACGAATATTATATAGAAGTGACTTCCATGATGAAATTGGAGACTTGGTGACATTCTTGAGCAGGATATACGGATTGACTACAACCTCCACTTTTGAGGACTAGATGCTTGTCATTATCACTAAGATATTAAAAGGGACTAAGTTCCACTGGGCTCAGATCCTTAGCGATAACATTGACGAGGCCTTTAGTGATTTCAAGGACAAAAGATACTTCCGATGGACATCCTATATTGTTTATGCATTGGCAAGGAGAAATCACTATGTTGGACTGTCCAAAATTGGAGAAGTTGGGAATGATGAGCAAACTCAGATAAAGGTGTATGAATGCTACCCATACCTGACCTCTTCTCAATCCTTGATACATTTCAAAAGAGTTAATGATGCTTTCATGATGTATATAACTAGAATGCTGCAATGTAACATAGCCTTGAGGATTTTCACTGAGGCCATGAATGAAATAACCAAATATGGTAGATGGTACATCCAGTTTGAGAAATTTACATATTTGAGGGTACAAGGCTTCACTGGGATGGCCTACAGACTTCCTAGGTATCCTTATGATAAGACAGTACTTTTGGAGCTATCTAGATAGTTAATGCCCTATGCTGAGAAGCTCAAATACTTGCACAGAACTAATGTGCAGTTTCCCATCAAGTTTGGCAAGGGAATGTATGCATGCCCTTCTTTGGCATTGACAGAGCACTCTAATAAATAGCTTCAGCTCCTAAATTTGCACTACTATAATGTAAGGGGTCATTTTGATCCAAATAGAGTGATGGAAAGATTTGCGAGCAAGAATCTCTTCCACAAGATGCACATTGAAGATTTTTGGGCCAATTGCCCCAATGACTATGAGATCAAGAAGAAAGCACACTCAAGGCTGCCTCTAGATTTTATTAGGAAGTTTCACATTATGGCAGTGCCAGACAAGCTACAAGATGATGAGAATGTTATGGTCAGAGGACCATGGGAGGATCAGTACCATCAGCCTATCCCATTGCCAAATTGGCCAAATGCAGAAGAAAGCTCCCTAGATACTGTCATGAGGGAACCTATCAGACTAAGCAAGGCTTGGGTTAGAGGTCAAGTGGCTGCTCTAGAAGGAAAGGGAGTTCAGCTTACTTATACAACATTGGAATCAGATAAGGACTCCAGGGGAGAAGAGGATGAGCCAATTAATGTCACAGATGAGGCAGAGCCAGCTGAGAAACAGAAGTCAGATAGTGAAGAACATACATCTCTAGCCAAAAAGGCAAAGAAGATGAAGAAGCCGTCTGCTAGATCTCCTCAGAAGAAAGATCAACCTCCCTCTACCAGGACAAGGGCCTCCAAGAAAAGAGATATGCCAAGTGGTTCTGGAGAAGGCTCTAAGGCCAAGAGGGTAAAAGTAAAAGAAGTTAGTTAAGAGGATGCTCCAACCAAGAAAGATTCTAATCCTCCAACTGCCTAGCCTCCTACTACCCAAAGTGTGGGCACTGCTATCACAATCCCTACTATTTCTACTGCCACTTCTACTTCTATCACTCCTTCCTTTTCTACATCCACTTCACCCATAACCTCAACTTCCATAACTCAAGAAATATCTCCTGCCACCTCTCTTACCTCTTCCATTGCTACTACTTCCTGGTCACTAAGAATTTCTTCCAGCACCTCTAGCGTCCCTATCTCTTCCACTGTCACCATATCATGCCCCTCCACTATCACTACACTCGCATCCTCTACTCCTTCCACTCAATTACCATTACCTCCCATTTCTACCATCCTTTCACCCCCTCTTCCTATACCTTCACTACCCTTTCCTTCACCTCTTGTCATCTCTTCTTCCTTCTCCTTGGTCTTGGCTAACCTAACACAAGTTAATGCGTCTTCCCTAGCCATATCTTCTGCTATCCCCATTTCACAAATGCTTGCATATTCATTCGCAGTACCACTGTTGCCTGGGATTGAGAAGGTGTGTGCAAAGTTGGGGTTGCATGAAGTTCAAACAACACTTAAGGAGGAAAAGGATGTATTGGCTGAAGTAACTGATAAAGACTTCCATGAACCTTTAGCCAATATTGAAGTTATTGATGTATTTGATAGCCCTCCAGAAAAAGGTCAAGCGGAGGAAGTTTTCAGGTTGGCTCAAGAAAATGTAATGGAAAATCTAGAAAACCTGGCCCAAGCAGAAGAAAAGGAAGATAAGATAAGTCCAGAGGAGAATGAAGACCCAGAGCAAGAATAGGAACCACCCAAAGAGTTGGTTGTAATTGATAAGGATGGAGCTACTGAAGTGAACAAATCTGCTGTACCTGAATGGCTACAAGGCAGAATAGCATATCTTGAGCCACAAGTAGAAGTAATGCAGCTTGATATGAGTACGATCCTATCGCAAGCCCAGAAGCCTAAGAAACATAAGAAGACTAAGATACAGTCAAGAATCTATAAGAACGAATCAGGATCAAGAATTGTAGAAATAGCAGTCCCGCCAGCTGATGTAGCAAAAGAACAAGTTAGGGCGGAAGATTACACAATATCTACAGTTGATCTGGGGCCAACCACTCATGCTCAAAGAGTGGATGATTTTAAAGACTCAGTCACATCAATTTTGGAACAACTGGACAAGGATGAATGTCCAAAAAGGATTTGAAACAACAAAATGAAGAACTTCGCACGTGCCTCCAGTTTTTGGTAAAGCCTATAGATGCAGGAGGAGATATAAGGACGATACCCACTTTCCTATCTACTGATGAAATGGCTAGATTAGACAAGGTGAGATCCAAATCCTAGGGTACAGGGAATTGGTTATTGAAAGTTTTTGAGATGGGATGTGAAACCATTAGTGCATCTGCTCAAGATCACAAGAAATTAGTCAAACTGCATAAGAAATGGAAGTACTTGTGCGACGAGTGTGACTCCTTTGATGAGTTCTATTCGCATATGTATTATCAGATAAAGAGCATCAGAGAATTTCCTGCCCAAACTCTGGTCGTGGAGAATATTTTGACTGGGAATTAGCTGCCCAAGGCCGTTGAGTGGTACCAATAGCTGCTCTTGAGGAAAGAAACTTTTGAGAATATAAAAGAAGCATATAAGCCAGCCAATGAAGAGCTGAGGTCGATTATATATGATATCAATGACTCTTTGAATGATTTCTGGGAAGCATTATACGATGATTATACCCCATTTGATATCAAAAAATGTAAAGATAAGTTACATAAGGTAATTTTTGAAGATGCCACGCTCAGTATGGAGGACAGGTTGGACAAGGCAAGTGACCTTAGAGCTGAATTCAAGGGAGTTCACAAAGCAGGTGCAGAGATAGAAAAGATATACAGTAAATTTAGTTAGGAGATGGAGATGTTTAACTATAGGATAAATCATTTAAAGGACCCAGATCTATCTGAGATTAATCTTGCACTTGACGCATGGTTGACTTACCACAATAGGCTAGCTAGTGAGGACAAAATTGACTTGGATAAAGAATCCTGATGTTATTTTGAATATTCGAAGGATGTAATCCTGTCATAATTGTAAATTGCTATATTCAGGGTAGCATGTGACTTTATTTTGTCTTTTTCTTGCTTCTAAAATATTCTTTTCTACTAATATACTGAGTTGGCTAGTCAAATTGACTAGATTCAATGTACCTGGGGGCTATTTTTCATCTTTTTCATAGAAGACAAAATGTAATCTAAGAATTGATGTGAGCTGTTATATTTGTATTTATTGGTGTAAGGTGGACCGTCGGTGTCAAGTTAATCTCCACCATTCATTTGAAACTCGGTATGCTGCTTTTCTATATAAAGGGCTGCCATTTCCTTTGTTTGTAAGAGAGATTTTGATACCGAATTGTTGACTCTATGTCATTTGAAGTAATGCAAAGTAAGTTTCTGCAGTAATTCTAAGAATTTGTATCTTGTGTTGACTCATTCTAGTTTTCATGGTTTGCTTCTTGCTCTCCCATAGTTAGTTAGTTGTGTTTTTATAATGTTCATGGTTTGCTGAAGTATCTGATGAATACTCTAAGTCCATACTTTTAGTTATTTGCTAATGGTAGATAGCTATGTAAAGTTAGTCTGGGTTGATTGTTTGTGCTAAAGTTTAATTGCATTTCATAAGTTAAGTTGCGCCATTTATTGGGTATTTAGCAAATGAATGTAATCTGAAAATCTATTGACTTCCATTGAAGATAGCACCGTTTTCTGTAGCACTGTAACACCCATTTCAATTTGGTAACTCAGGAAGTTGGTTAAAATCTTTAGAGTATTTGTCTACTAAAGATAACCTATGCATTGTGAATGTCACTTAGGATCCTTCTAAAAACCCTAACCTTTTGCATTTTCTTCAAAACCATTGCTAGCTATTAGAATAGGAAATTTCAGCAGCACTTTATCTTGTTTATCAGTTGAAAATCATAAAAAGGTTTATGTGTATTTACTGCCCCAAACCTAAAGATTTGCAGATTACATGTAAGACCCCTTGTAGGCACAGCTAGAACATACTAATTGAGAGATTCCAAGCAAGCTAAGACCTAGTTGTATTATCCTTGGAGTAGTCTTACCTAGGGTAGGATACTTTTCAAGAGAGGTGTGAAACCAACAATCACACCTGCATTGCTGTGTGCTAAAACCACCATCAACACAGTCCCATTGACTATCATATCGCAAGAAGAAGTCACCAAATTGGACCTGATGAAACATAAGGCAATGGTGATGGAAAAATGGATGTTTTCAACTCTTATTGGGGCTGAAGATGTATTGAGAACCTCTTTGCAGAGATGGAATTCTTTGAGTAGTCTAAAGAGGAAGGTAGATAAAATACAGAATGATACAGGAAAATGGTCATTCCAATTGGAAAAAGACCTGACTGCTCTGAGTGAAATGGAGAGAATTGATTCAGAAATTTTGATAGGTAATAAAGTATTAGATAATAATACTGCCCTGCTGACAAGTATATGGTATGAAGATATCAGGTTTTAGTGTAATGTCTTGAAGAAGTGCAGCAGCAAACTCAGGGATATTAGTGTTAAATTGCATAGCATGATGGCATATGAAGTAGAAATCCTTGAGGCCTTGGAAGGGAAAATAGAGGGCAAAATTGAGAATAAGGATGTAGACTTTGCAATTAAGGCTCTGCATGATAATTTTAAATCAGTAGCAAATGACCCTCTCACCCACCTGACAGAAGAAGTAATGAATAAAATTATGAGGATAAAAGTTAAAGTAGAAACATACAATGAGACATTAAACAACAAAAAAGGTAAGCTGGAAGTTCTCAAGGCTAAGTTCCAATCTCATAAACATGCAATAGCAAAAGCTAGAATTCAGGACGGGGGAGAGGTTGATAAAATAGTACAAGCATATGAACATTTCAGGATAGCAGTAAAAGTCCACATGAAGGAGGATGTATATTAGAGTGATAGTGATGGTGAAAGTGATGAAGATGAAGAAAATGATGAAGAAGAAGAACCTGAGGAATGAATGAAGATGCATCACTAAGTGAACATATGCATGATATACTCCTAAATAGTGAGTCATACAGATGGTTGCCAGCTGGCAACCTGTGCCACGAGAGAAGTTTGACTAAGTTATAAGAGAATTGTCGACCGTTGATTTGAATTGGTAAATCTTGACCGTTGGCCAATTGTAACTGCCTCCTCACCTTATTCTATAAAAGGTGCAGGGGTGGAATCTTTTAGTCATTCAAAAGTTAATTGAAATCTGATTGCTGAAAAGTTCAGGACTTATTTCAAAGTTATTGTGAATATACATGTTATGCATACTTAATGAAAGAGAAGTTATTTTTTATTACAAATCATTGTAAATCTTGAGTAATCTGTGATTGAAATCTAGATATATGCATTGATTAGCTGCGTCCTTTGGAGTACTTTTCAGCCTGCATGTATTGTTTTCATTCCTAGTTCCTTTAAAGTTAGCATCAACCATATCTAGTTGTGGAACGACCTGGTGACCTATGGTTTGATTTCTTCCCTCGATGAATGTATCTTGTGTGTATGTGATTCAATAACTAAAGGTTCACTAAAAGTAGAAGTATTCTTTTAAATTTCTTTGAATTTCATAACAGATCATCTCCATAATTACAAATAATAGACAATCAAAAGCAAATAAAACATGAAATATGCAGATATCCCGTAGGCAATTGAAAATATAGAGCATATTTGGAGTAAAAGCATGCCAAAATGATAAATATCATGCAAATTCAGATAAATATCCATGAAATACATATAAATATCCACTTATAGACATGTCATTTAAATAAATATGTAGTGTAGAAGAAGGAGTAAGTTCATAATGATCAATGATTAGAAGAATTGATCAAACTTACAAATATCTTAGCAATCTTTTGAAAATAGAGTAGAATTGACCTCTCTGTGGAGTGAATTTACAGAATACAATGCAATACCGATCACCCTAACGAATGTAAGACCCCTTGAAATGGAAAACAACATGTCACATCAACCTCTGAGTAACGTCAGATGATCATGACCTGATCAAGGGAGACTTGGAGTCATCAACTTATCCTAAGCTGATCATACTTTACAAGATAATAAAGGTTTATTGTCCAAATTTTTATGCATGTTGTTATGACTAGCCATCATCATCAACATAAATTGGTGCTAGAAGGATGGCCTCTCTCCATCTAAGGGTGATTCGGTGACACAGAAGGAAAGATAATATTCACGTAGCTTTTTATTTCAAGTCGTGTGCAAAGATTTGTTGTTTTGAGTCCATTTATGCTTGTCCATTGCAAAATTTTCAAAATTAAGCGTAAATATTTTAAGCTTTGCGATTGATCGCTGTGATATTCAAAAGATAAGTTCTCTTTCAAGTCTTTTTGCTAAAGCTTTGAAGTAATTTTCTTAATAGACATGATATCTTGTTGCTTGTGTCCAAAAGTCTCACATCACCTCATATTTGCATCATTTCTACAAATATTGCATAAATATGTAGTCAGTCTCATATTCTAATCATAAATACATCCTTTGCTTAAGTGCTTTAGCTGATCTTTATAGTAAACAAGCCAAATTTTCTTAAATTCAAGAAATCCTGGCTCTCAGGCCAAATACCAGGTCTAGATCCAGTGGACTCTTTGAAGACTTGCTTATCCGGGGACTCAGACCTAGAACAGTAGATATTCATCATTCTATTGGTTCTAGTGCATCAAGAGCTTCACCAGAACACACTCTGATAACTCCTATCAGGATGCAAATACCTACAAGACCACCTGTCATGCCCCTGATGCAACCTCCACCAGTCACAATGTCATTCTTTACTACAGAGTCACCTCTGACTTTCACTACATATCATCCTTTACCTAAAAATCCTGATAAGATTTGTCCTAAATATCATCCATATCAGGAAGCTGATGATCACAGGGCTAGAATTGAACATCAGGATGTGGTATGTAGGTTATTTCCATTTTCCTTAGGGGAAGAGGCATATAATTGGTATATCAGTCTTGGTCAAGGTTCAGTCAGTTCATGGTCTGCCTTGGAGAAAGCCTTTAAGGATAGATTCAAATACCTATAGATCCTTCAATGAATTATCATCTCTTCGCCACAATCAAGAGATTTGAGGGTGAGCCTGTTGCCAATTTCAATGCAAGATTCCAAAAGATGCTCTCAAAGCTAGTTTCTCCCTATACTGTAGTAGATGAAGCTATAGGAGTATATACTACTCAGCATTAGATCCCCTGACTTTTATGTTTATCAGGAGAACACATCTTGGTGTCACAACCTTGGCAGGAGATTTTGAAGAAGCTGTCAAAGTTAGTCAACAGTTGATTCCTGCTCCAACACCTAATATTGCATTTCCTACACTCCATGTTTATCCTACATATCCTGCTCAACAACAGACCAATGGAGCCATGATGCCTCTAGCTGTAATGCCAAGCCCTTTACAGATACCTCCTCTCAATATCATGCCACCTCCAAATGGAAATGGTCAAGTACTGCAATATCTAGGACATACACAGGTACCTTAGGTTGTGGAATAGTATAATAACAATAACAATGGTTCTTCCTTCTTTAAACCCCAAACAAAGAACGTAGTAGCCAAAGTTCAAGAAGAAAAGGAAGAAATTAAAGAGATATCAGCACAACTAAGGAAACTCACCACTGAGATCACTCATTTGAGGAGTCAGAATTTCTATTCTCAACCAAATCAGAATAGAGAATATGCCAATGATAGATCTGGTTATCTTGATAGGGGATACAATAACAACTATAATAACAACAATGGTAACAATAATCTCCCTAGACAACCTAGAGTGTGGAACACTAGGCCAAACAATGGTTCTCTGCAATCACCCCTAGATAATCAGCCTCCTAGTGAACCTAAGTAGACCACTAGAGTGAACTTGGCAGAGGCAGCTCTTACAAACTAGTGTAGGATACATAATACCAATGCTCATGTAGAGCTAGATTGTCCTCAGTTTAGGATAGCCGCTAGTATATTCCAAACTGAAGTATCTAATACTGCAGGTAATCCACCTTGTGTTGAAGGAAATGAAATTGTCCCCTGTGGATATGATTCTGCTCTTGTATTAGAAAGTTTCATCAATCATCCTCATCAGCAGACAATGTCACCTCACGAGAATTACACTTTAGCATGTGAATAGTCAGCTATGGCTTTTGAAACCAATTATGTTTTTCCATTTGAAGATGAAAATGAGCCATCAGTTGAACATGAAGAGGTGCATGCTTATCAACAGCAGTATCAGGGTAGACATAATTAGAACCTAAGGAATAACTCCAACCGACCTGCTGGTCCTTTGACTACGTCCTTGCCTCCAAATAATTTCAACACTCCTGATCCTAAGGCAAGCAATAACCCTGGATTTCCTAAAGTTAATGCTCAGTACTTAGCACCACAAAATGCAGTACCAAAAGCTAGTAATCTACCCCCTAAGTCTCATAAATTGGTCACATACTTAACAGATGAAATGAAAAAGATCAAGATCAGCCTATCATTGTTAGAATTACTCAAAACCCCAGCTATTAAAAAAGCTTACATGAAATCCTTAGGTGATCCTACTCCAAAAGAGGATAATCATACCTCAAATCAAACCTTGAATAAAGATCATGTAATTAAGGATATTAATGTTAAACACAAAACTCTAGCCAGCATTCAAGCTACAGAGACTTCACACATGACTCTTTACAGAGATAAAATTGAGTCACCTCCTTTTCTCCTAAGGATGTTTAGTAAGAATTTGCATAATTTCTTTGTAGATTCAGGTGCATCTACTAATGTAATGCCCTTGTCTATATGTAACGTCTTGGGGTTACATCCTGCCAAGTCACTGAAGAAAATAACACAGTTAGATAAAATAGAGGTGAGTGTAGTGGGAGAATTGACTCACATCCATATTCAGTTAGCATCAGATCCAAGAATCTAATACTACATTGATAATTAGGTAGTAGATATACCAAATACTTATGGGATGCTGCTCAGCAGGGATTGGTCAAAAACACTCAATGGATACATGTCCACTAATTTCAGTCACATGTGGTTACCTTGGAAAGGAATACCTAATCAGATAAGGATAGATGTTGAGCCTCGCATGAAACATATGATCACTGAGTACAATAAAACCAATGAGATCATGTATGTAGATGTTGAGCCCGAAGTGTATTCCATCAGACCCCAGACCGTCAAGATAGAGGAGATCCTCATGTTACATGATGAGGCACATTTTGAAAAGACCTGTGATGCTTGCTTAGACATGATGGAACTGGGATAGCCATGCAGTGAGAGGGCATCATCATCATTCGGGGTAAGTTTTACAGATAGTGATAGTGATACTAATTTTTGTTTGTCATTTGCGGGAACAGAAGAAAGCACATATCATGATGAAAGTCCTATTCAGATGATAGATGAGCTATTGGTGTGTAGTGAGGGTAATTCTAAGAGTAACAAGAATATCACCCCAGGAACCAATTGCTTGGTTGAGTTAGATTATGAAATATCTGATGAAGATGGAGACAGTAATTTGTCCAAGTTTGAGGAATTTTTATCAAAACAAATTCAGAAGATGATACAACAAAAAAGATCCCCACAGGATGTTCTAATTGAAAGATGGTGCAGGTTACATGAAGCAGCACATTCAGAAACTACTTGCTCACTATGTTTTCATATTCTTGAAAAGTAGATGTTGCCTTGTTCAAAAGATCCTCCTTTTGATGACAAAGAAGAAAAAGAAATATCAGCTCCACATCAGTCAGATAAGGTGAAGCTTGAGAAGATTGAAACATCAAAATTAAGATGGATATCAAGTGGTGAAGCTGCTAGAGCTAAAAAGAAAAAGGAAGGCCCAGACAAACCTTTAACTGAAGATAAGCCATGGATCCTCAGGTTTGATAGATCTAAATCAAAACAAGGGGTTGGAGTAGGAATAGATCTTATTGATCCAGCTGGTAAATCCTACATGGTAGCATATAGATTACAATTCCCATGCACAAATAATGTGACAGAATATGAAGCTCTGATCCATGGGATATTATTTGCACTCGGAAAGAAAGTAAAGATTTTGCATGTCTATGGAGACTCAGAATTGGTAGTAAGACAAGTAAGGGGCATATACTCTTGTAACTACAAGAAGTTGTCTAATTACAAACATACGGTATGGGATCTGATAGAAGATTTTAATGCATTTAACATCACCCATGTGCCTAGAGAACAAAATAACAAGGCAGATGCCTTAGCCTAAGCATCAAGTACTTTGGAACCATTATCCATATCTGGTTTGAAGAGATTTTTAGTTGAATTAGTGTCAGTACCCTCTGTGCTAGACAATGTAGTTAACCTTCAAGTGTTTGATGATGACCAGCACATTTTAGAATTCATATCCAATAGAGATGTGTTTGATACATAGATCATAGATGAAAGAAATATGGAAGATCATACCTGGGAAGAAGAAGAAATCATAGAGCTGCCCAGTAACAAGATTCCTAAAGAAATGATAAAGTTGGAAAGAGCATTTGACTTAGATAACATGCTAAAATGGAAAGATCTCCCTAAAGTAGATGGAGGAGAATATTCACTAGTTAACATAGGACATGATGTAGAGAAAAGGAATGTCCTGATTGGAAAGGTGTGTACATAGGAAGAAATGGTAGGGATAACCTAAGCACTTAAAGATTATATTCATGTTATTGCCTGGACATATGATGAGTTGAAAACTTATGATACTTCAATCATCACTCATACTATACCATTAAAGCCAGATGTCAAGCCCTTTAGATAGAAACAGAGACCTGTTAATGCTTTGTTGGAGCCCATAATTTTTTAAGAAGTGAAGAAATTGCTTAATGCCAAAATCATATTTCTTGTGAGACATTCTACATGGGTGGCTAACTTGGTCCCAGTAAGGAAGAAGAATGGTGACATCAGGTTGTGTGTAGACTTCATAAATTTAAATAAAGCTTCTGAAAAGGATAATTATCCTTTGCCTTCTTTGGATGAGGTCTTGCAAATTGTAAATGGTGCAAAGATGATGTCATTTTTGGATGGTTTTTCAGGTTACAACCAAGTGATGGTAGACATGATAGATAGATTGAAGACTGCATTCACCACTAAGTGGGGTATATTCGCCTACAGGCATATGCCCTTTGGATTGATAAATGTTGGAGCCACCTTTCAGCGAGCAATGGATATAGCCTTCAGGGGACTAATTGGTAAGTGCATTGTCATATACATGGATGACTTGATAGTTTTCTCTAAAGAGAGAGGGAATCATGTAGAAGACCTTAGGAAAGTACTAAAGAAATGTGAACATTATGGAATATCCTTAAACCCTAAGAAATGCATATTCGGGGTAACCACAAGAAAGTTATTAGGTCACCTGATAATAGAGAATGGGATCATCATTGACCCTGTGAGAGTAGAATCAATCATGAAGATACAACTTCCTAGGAGTAAGAAGGAGCTCAAATCTTATTTTGGTAAGATCAATTTCATTAGAAAATTCATTACTGGTTTTGCAGAGATTGTCAGACCATTGAATGCAATGCTCAAGAAGGATGCCAAAATTGAGTGGACACCTGAAGCTAGAGCAACTTTTGAAGATATCAAGAAAGCCATATCTAATGCTCCCATTCTAATTAGTCTAGATTATACCAAAGATTTTTACATATACTCATTTGCTTTCGAGCATACGTCTACAACAGTATTAACACAAAGAAATGAGGCTAAAGAAGAAAAGCCTATAGCCTTCATGAGTTGTCCTTTGAGGGATGCAGAACTTAGATAAATGGATGTTGAAAGACAAGCACTTGCTATGGTCTGAACAGTCAAGAAGTTTAGACATTACATCTTGAGAAGCAAAGTGATCGCTATAGTACCAGATGCAACAGTAAAGATGCTTTTAATGAAAAGTGAACTAGGTGAAAAGAGAGCCAAATGGATAACTGTCCTCCAAGAGTATGATATCGACATAACACCCATGAAATTAGTGAGAGGACAAGCCTTGAGTCAGATGATAGCTGAAATTGATCCTAACATCATGAGCTAGCAATATGTCATAAATACAAAGGAAACTGGAGAATAGTATTCAGACATCAGGCATATCTTGATTACTGGAAGACATCCTTCAAGGTTACAGGCCTCACAAAGGAGAGCCTTGAAGATAAGATCCCAAAAATACATGATAAAAGGAGGAATCCTTTTCAAGAAGAACTATGAGGGGATATACCTTAGATGCCTAGAAAGGTAAGAAGCAAACAAAGTGTTAACAGAATTGCATGACAAGTTTCAAACCACACATGGATCATACTTAGCTACCACTCATGCTATCCTCAGAGCAGGGTATTACGGGCCCACTATGTTTAAAGATACTGCTGAACACATCAAATGTTGTCATATGTGTTAGGTTGCTACAAATAGAGAAAGGTATGCTGCTCAGCCCTTGCAACCAGTGATGGAGATGCGCCCATTTGCTCAATGGGGGATGGATTTCATAGGACCTATCAACCCTCCATCATCTTCAGGCCACAGGTATGTGATGACTTTTACTGATTATTGTACCAGGTGGACTGAAGCTATCAGTAGTAAGACTTGCAATGCTAAGGATGTGATCAAGTTCTTGGAAAGCAACATAGTAACCAAGTATGGAGTCCCTTATGCTTTAGTATGTGACAATGGATTTGCCTTTGCATCGATAAGATTATCAAGTTGGGCCTTTGACCATGGAGTTATTTTGAAGTTCTCTTCAAATTACTACCCTCAAGGGAATGGATTAGCATAATCTACAAACAAGAACTTGTTGAACATCATAAATAAATTGATAGAAAAGAACCCAAGGGAGTGGAACACCCTATTAAAATATGCATTGTGGGTAGATAGAACTAGGAAGAAGTTTGCATTAGGAAATTCTCATTTTCACCTAGTATATGGGGTGGATCCCATCCTCCCTGCTAACCTAAAGATCCCCACATTGCAATTTGCACAAGAATATCTAGGCATAGATAACAAACAAGAAGTCAGGTTACTTCAGTTAATGCATCGAGAAGAAAAAAGGAATAGAGCAATTGATCAATTTGCTAATCATCAAGCAAATGAAAGGAAAGGAGATCATGGTAAATTTGATAAACTTTGGATAGGTCCTTTTCAAGTTTCAGAAATTTCAGGAGACAGCACCTACAGGCTCAAGACTTTAACCAGTGAGGATGTCTCATTACTAGTTAATGGACAATTCCTCAAGCATTATTTTCAAGCCTGAAATAGTGTCATGTAGGTCAAATGTATCATAATGTGCATATTGTATAGTTGTTTGTACAGTTTTGGTTTGTTTGTTTGTTTACCTGTTGAGTTTTATTTTGGTTAGTCAAAATGATGCAACTCATCACCCTGAGAGAATAACCAAATTGTTAAGATTCAAGTGGTGAGAACAAATTCCTATATAGGTTATGACTCATTTTGAGGAGTATCGGTGATCAGGTCTGTGATATCCTTTTCATCATGGTGCCTTTTCTTAACTAAAGTGATTTTTTCACAATGATTCACCTAACAACCTTGGGTTTGTGGAACGCATAAGTATAGGTGTTAAGTTAAAAATCTAAAGGGACTCCCTTGCTACCAATGCAATCTCCAACCTAAATTAGCAAGTGACCATGCCTTGCACATTAAGCTTACATGATGACAACATATGAATAGAAAGAATAAATATTGAAAATCTAAAAGGAATGAAATTAGACCATCTAAGTAACTCTACCGGGGCTATAGATGCCTGTTGGCAGTGGGGCTCTACTTAGGGGGATTGTATAGATAACCTTGTCGGGGCTATAGACGCCTACTGGCAGCAAGGCTCTATCCAGGTTGGCTATGAGGGATGCTCCCAAAATATGTAGCTTAACATCAGTTCCTCATGTTTTTAACCTACTTTCAAGATGAGGATAATTAGTCATTTGCACACACATGATCCTTTGCTAGCATTGTTGCCATGATGAAAACCCTATCATTCAGAAAGATTATAATACTTATACTTAGAAAGAGTTAAAATGCTATGTTAGAATGTGATCACATCACTTGAATCATTGGAATTTAGTTATGTTCTTTGGTGGCAAGTTGTGTGGTTACACAACACGCCCCATTTTGCCTTGACAAAATAGGGACCCAACTTTTCTTTCTACTTTGGCTTGTTTGTTTTCTGCTTTGGGTGGTTTGGTAAAATTAGTCATGCATGTAGCCTTGTAAGGGGGTGGATTTGTCACCATGATTAAGTCAATTGTGAAATTTAGTAATTCCCATTAGTAACGTCATGGTTAGAAAGTACACAAAATTCCAAGCAGGTTTGCCTTTTAGATCACCCCAAATTTGTCTAAGGGAAGAGAGTTATGTTGAGTCAAAGTTTGGTCAAACTTGATATCCTATGCAGGGGGGTCATATTTCAAACATTAATCATATTAGATAAGATCACCCTAATATGGGATTATCACCTGATAATCGCTCAGTGCGTGATGAGTGGACGTCAAATTTAAGTAAGAGCCGATATCCACTCGTTGAAAGACTTCAGTTATCCTACGGGGGGTCATTTTTTTAACATCAGTCATCTTACGAATATCACTCTCTTCGCAAATATCACCCTATGTCAATATGACGGTGACGTCATCCAAATCCAATGAATGAAGAAAATCACGCTAATGATGACATCATCGTTCCATTCTATTCGCGGGGAGGTATATATCTGATGTCCGTCATATTTTTTAATATGACGATGATGTCCTTAAAACTAATGATTAAACAATTTCACCATGATATTTTCTAAGAGGGTCATTTTTCTCTGTGGGGTCATGTTTTGAATAGCCCCTGATCTTAATTTCGTGACTCGATATACACATGGTCAAACTTTGACCATATCACCTGATCCTTTGCATTCAATTTTTCTGCTTAAAAGTGAGGGCTCATATTTTGCATATCCCCTGATCTTTCGAAGATCACCCCTCCCCTTCTTGACATTAAATGCAATTAAAAGTGGTAGATGAATTCTCATTGATTACAAATGCAAATTGAACACTTGGCAGCATCTATGGATCCCCTGTAGATGATCAACGAATTTGATCAAGACAACTCATTTTTACCCTAATTTATCCTATTGACTTCTTTAAAGGTAAAATATGAAGGTCATTTTCACTTACCTTGCAACAAATCAAGAAATTATAGAGCTCCGAAGTCAAACCCTCAAATAGCTACCTGTAAACGGATTAGATCCTTCAACATAATGGAACAGGTGATCTTAAGATAGCCCTTCTCCATACTCAATCATCTAATCCAAGAAGAAAGCACTATCAGGTAAGTAACTGTAAACCCTCCTATTGTCATTTTCTATATTTTTAGGTAGAGTATTTGTTTCTACCTGTGGTTTGGCTTTGTGATAATACGTACCATGATGAAGTGAAGAATAATATATAGACTTGCAACAAATCAAGAAATTATAGAGCTCCGAAGTCAAACCCTCAAATAGCTACCTGTCAACGGATTAGATCCTTCAACATAATGGAACAGGTGATCTTAAGATAGCCCTTCTCCATACTCAATCATCTAATCCAAGAAGAAAGCACTATCAGGTAAGTAACTATAAACCATCCTATTGTCATTTTCTATATTTTTAGGTAGAGTATTTGTTTCTACCTGTGGTTTGGCTTTGTGATAATACGTACCATGATGAAGTGAAGAATAATATATAGACTTGCAACAAATCAAGAAATTATAGAGCTCCAAAGTCAAACCCTCAAATAGCTACCTGTCAACGGATTAGATCCTTCAACATAATGGAACAGGTGATCTTAAGATAGCCCTTCTCCATACTCAATCATCTAATCCAAGAAGAAAGCACTATCAGGTAAGTAACTGTAAACCCTCCTATTGTCATTTTCTATATTTTTAGGTAGAGTATTTGTTTCTACCTGTGGTTTGGCTTTGTGATAATACGTACCATGATGAAGTGAAGAATAATATATAGACTTGCAACAAATCAAGAAATTATAGAGCTCCAAAGTCAAACCCTCAAATAGCTACATGTCAACGGATTAGATCCTTCAACATAATGGAACAGGTGATCTTAAGATAGCCCTTCTCCATACTCAATCATCTAATCCAAGAAGAAAGCACTATTAGGTAAGTAACTGTAAACCCTCCTATTGTCATTTTCTATATTTTTAGGTAGAGTATTTGTTTCTACCTGTGGTTTGGCTTTGTGATAATACGTACCATGATGAAGTGAAGAATAATATATAGAGTATACATGATATAGAAGTACATGATGTTGTAGAAATGCATGTGGACACTGTAGGGGAAAACATATCATGTTTATTGCAGGAATCCATGGCAGATCTCAGAAGAAATAGGTCTAAGGCAGATTTCCTCAAGCCCATGTTTGTCCAACTTGAGGGGGTGCAGTTTAAGTACGGAGTTATTGGTGATACACACCAAGGGGATACGGACGTGGTAGTATGGTCGACAAGATTGGATCATGATAAGGACAATCCCATTCTGGATGGGGTGTATGTCTCAGTTATGTGACATGCAACTAGTTTTCCGTATGCTATGGATGCCCTAGAGCTGGTAGTAGAATGTGCAAGAAATTACAACATTGAAACCAGGCGGGTGGAGAAACATGGAAGGATATATGCATACTTCTCAGTCAAAGGCATTACTGCCACCTTCAATTTGCCAGTTGGGAAGAAGGTAGTGAGTGTGGACCTGTGCAAATTGGAAATAGAGTATAATAATAATAAGAAAAATGCAAGGAAGAGGATATACCAATGGAGGTCAAAGAGTAGTACATATGCCACCTTAGCCAAGCTACCTATGCATCTGTACAAGTTTGATTTTGATGATGAGTACCAATATATGATTGCTCTACTGAGCAGGATGACTAGCAAACCTCATGCTAAAATTTTTGAGAACTAGATGTTTGGGATTATCCAGATGGTCCTATAAGTAGACAACAGGCCACTATGGGCTAAGATCATCAGTGACACAATGGTTGAGGGAATGAGGAGCCTGGGAGGCCAAACATGTTTATTTTACATGACTTCATATGTGGTATACTCATGTGCATATAAAGGAACTTTTGATGCTTTGAAGATAGTGGGTAAGGCTGGTGGTGATGCTGATGATGCACACATATGGGATCATTATCCCCAATTACAAAGGAAGGAATACCTCCTAGACTACAAACTGGTAAATGATGCATTCTCCATGCATCTGGTCATAACTATGGAGGAGGATAGGACTAAAAGGTTGAGCATGGAAGCTCAAGAAGTTGTTTATCAGCATGGAGCCTGGTTTATCTAGTTTGCCACTTTTTCATACATTAGGATATAAGGATTTGAGGGATAGCCTCTTATGTTACCAAGATACCCCACTGATGGGGTCATCTTGATGGAATTTGTAGGTAGGTATCCACAATAGTTGAAGCCTACAAGGCACAAAAGAAGATACCTCCAGTTTTATTTCTAATATCCATGGGCTAGTACATTTGCTCAGATTCAGGGAGTATAAAGCATGTCATCAGGGGGTTAAAATTGATGTATTTATAGTCATTTCCCCTAGCCAGATCATATGATCCTTATGGCAGGATGCAGATGATACTAGGAAAACCAATACATCAAAAGCATCTAGAAGATTTCTGGACCGATTGTGACGATGAAGCTGAGGTGAGAAGAAGGAAATATCAACGACTCACCTTGAATCAAATCAAGACCTTTGACTGCATCTTTGTGCCAGTACAACTGCGAAAGGATGATGGGAAAATCATGTCCAATGAGTATGAGGACAAAAAGGTATATAATGACACCATATCAGCCCTAAATCTTACACAACAGGAAGATATATCCTTAGATCAGCTGACAAGTGGGGTGATGCAGCTAACCCAGGCCTGGATAGATGAGGAGATATCCAGATTAAAGAAAAGGGGTGTTTCCCTTACAGTTGATAACAAGAAGAAGAGGCAAGAGGTGTCTGATGAGGAATATGATGATTTCCTCACTGAAAAGAGAAAATCCAATGGGGAAAGATTGCCTACAAAAAAACAAAGGAGAGTCCCCCCTAAAGGTAAGAAGGGTGAGGATGAACCAAAGGGGGTGATAATTGAGAGGATTACCATGTCAACTGTAGGTGTATCTACATCATCTACACAACCTCTAATTGAAAAACGAAAGACTAAAGAATTTTGAAGCCCACTATTGAAGCTACAGAGATGTAGGTAGAAGGCCAGACCCTACAGCAAGAGGTAGAAGAGGGAGTCCCTTTGGAAGAAGGATAGTTAAATAAGGAACCTGGAGGTGATGACTTACTGGTAGCCAAGAAGAAGAGGAGGGGGATGTCGCTGACGTCACCAACTAAGAAACAAAGAACGACCATGAGGGGGGATATCCGTGCTGACCCCATCATATTAAGAGGAGTCGGTAGTGAAGTTTTTAGAAAGGAACTTCAACATGATGTTCCTCTTCCCACCATAATTAAATTCAAAACTAAGAAAGCAGAGGAGCAAATGAGAGAAGTGTTTAAATCAGGTCAGGGTGCTCCTTTCTCTTTAGAGGATACAGTAGATTTGTCAGATGATTAGGTGGTTCAAAATGTGGCCTCTCAATAAATGGAAACTCTAGTCTCCAACACCCACATGACTCCTCATGGAACTCCATTAGTATAGATGGCAGTGTTGGAGGAAGTAAAACAAACAGAAGAAATCAAACAAGGTAGCCCAGAGAGGGTAGCCCAACAGATAGGGCTTGAAAATTTGGTTGAGCAGGTGACTAGCCCTGTAGTCGTGGATTTAACATATAGGGGTGATATAAGCCCTAAGGATAAAATAGGTGCACCTGAGGAACCAAAAGAGACTGGAGTGGCAAAGCATACAGAGAAGGATGGTACTGTTCCTGATCAGAGTCAGCAACATCATGATACACCTACAGAACCAAAAGTATTGGAAGTTCAATAGAAGAATGGGGGTGATCAGGAGATATCAGACACTGGTGTTGCTCAGACTCAGGGAGATCTGAGAGAAGTCCCAAGAACAAAAGACAAATCAGGTCAGGAGGACCTAAGCCATAGGATACCAGTGCATCAGGCGGAGAACAGGAAATGACCCATGATCAGGGTGATCCTCAAGGGCAAAATACATAGGCATCCAAAGATGTCAACATGCCACAGGATGAGAAAAATAATAAAGAAGATGAAAATCCAAAGGAGGGAGCACAGGATCAGAATGTGGAAATTCCACAAGATCCTCCTTTGTAGAAGGCAACCCCTTAACAGAGAGAACTCCAACAAGATCCCCCTCATGAAGAAATACATGAGGAAGAAATCAAGAAGGTGCCTTCTCCACCAAGGATAGAAGCAGATACTGGAGAATAGGGCATACATGATATTAACAAAGGTCACCAAGAATCTGGAGGTGATGTGCCTCATTGGCTAGAAAAGGAAATAGGTATCGAACAAATGTCAGAAATTCAAGAGTTTGATGTTTCTACCTTGTTCACTGAGAAAATGATGAAGCCAAAGAGGAAGGCCAAATTAACATTTGCCATAAAAAGAGATCCTACCACAGGTAGGATAACTACACAGATAACACTTCCCACCGTTGAAAAGGAAAAAGGCAAAATTAGCCTAGAGGAATTCCAAATCACAAGTGTTGATCTGGGTTTTGCCAATAAAGACCAGGAAGGTCAAGAAGGAAAGGATATTATTGATTCCTTAACCCAAAGGGTGAAGAAGGAGAAAGAGAAGAATAAAGTACATAAGGAGCATATTGCTCAACTACATTCTTTCATAAAAGGGTTAATTAACCCTGATAGTACACCAACTGATCCTACAGTCCCATTGACTGTCATATCACAGGAAGAGGTCACCAAATTGGACTTGATGAAACATGAGGCAATGGTGATGGAAAAATGGATGTTTTCAGCTCTTACTAGGGCTGAAGATGTATTGAGAACCTCTTTACAAAGATGGAATTATTTGAGTACTCTAAAGAGGAAGGTAGATAAAATGTAGAATGATACAGGAAAATGGCCATTCCAATTGGAAAAAGACCTGACTGCTCTAAGTGAAATGAAGAGAATTGATTCAAAAATTTTGATAAGCAATAAAGTATTGGATAATAATACTGCCCTGCTGACAAGTACATGGTATGAAGATATTAGGTTTGAGTGTGATGTCTTGAAGAAGTGTAGTGGCAAACTTAGGGATATTAGTGTTAAATTGCATAGCATGATGGCATATGAAGCAGAAATCCTTGAGGCCTTGGAAGGGAAAATAGAGGGCAAAATTGAGAATCAGGATGCAAACTTTGCTATTAAGGCTCTGCATGATAATTTTAAATCAGTAGCAGATGACCCTCTCACCCACCTAACAGAAGAAGTAATGAATAAAATTATGAGGATAAAAGTTAAAGTAGAAACATACAATGAGACATTAAACAATAGAAAAGGTAAGCTGGAAGCTCTCAAGGCTAAGTTCTAATCTCATAAACATGCAATAGCAAAAGCTAGAATTTAGGATTGGGGAGAGGTTGATAAAATAGTACAAGCATATGAACATGTCAGGACAGTAGTAAAAGTCCACATGAAGGAGGATGTATATCAGAGTGATAGTGATGGTGAAAGTGATGAAGATGAAGAGAACGATGAAGAAGAAGAAAATGAAGAAGAAGAACCTAAGGAATGAATGAAGATGCATCACTAAGTGAACATATGCATGATATACTCCTAAATAGTGAGTCATATAGATGGTTGCCAGCTGACAACCTGTGCCACGAGAGAAGGTTGACTAAGTCATAAGAGAATTGTCAATCATTGATCTGAATTGGTAAATCTTGACCATTGGTCAATTGTAACTGCCTCCTCACCTTATTCTATAAAAGGTGCAGGGGTGCAATATTTTAGTCTTTCAAAACTTAATTAAAATCTGATTGCTGAAAAGTTCAGGACTTATTTCAAAGTTATTGTGAATATACATGTTATGCATACTTAATGAAAGAGAAGCTATTTTTTATTACAAATCATTATAAATCTTGAGTAATCTGTGATTGAAATCTAGATATATGCATTGATTAGCTGCGTCCCTTAGAGTGCTTTTCAGCCTACATGTATTGTTTTCATTCCTAGTTCCTTTGAAGTTAGCATCAACCATATCTAGCTGTGGAATGACCTGGTGACCTATGGTTTGATTTGTTCTCTCCATGAATGTATCTTGTGTGTATGTGATTCAATAACTAAAGGTTCACTAAAAGTAGAAGTATTCTTTTAAATTTCTTTGAATTTCATAACAGATCATCTCCATAATTGCAAATAATAGACAATCAAAAGCAAATAAAACATGAAATATGCAGATATCCCATAGGCAATTGAAAATATAGAGCATATTTGGAGTAAAAGCATGTCAAACTGATAAATATCATGCAAATTCAGATAAATATCCATGAAATACATATAAATATCCACTTATAGACACATCATTTAAATAAATATGCAGTGTAGAAGAAGGAGTAAGTTCATAATGATCAATAATTAGAAGAATTGATCAAACTTACAAATATCTTAGCAATCTTTTGAAAATAGAGTAGAATTGACCTCTCTGTGGAGTGAATTTATAGAATACAGTGCAATACCGATCACCCTAAGGAATGTAAGACCCCTTGAAATGGAAAACAACATGTCACATCAACCTCTGAGTAACGTCAGATGATCATGACTTGATCAATGGAGACTTGGAGTCATCAACTTATCCTAAGCTGATCGTACTTTACAAGATAATAAAGGTTTGTTGTGCAAATTTTTATGCATGTTGTTATGACTAACAATCATCATCAACATTATCCTTCAAAGAAGACACATTCAGATTTCTAAAATCTACACACAGTCTTATATCTCCATTCTTCTTTCTCAATGGGACAAGATTTGACACCCAAGTAGAATGCCTTATGGGCTCAATAATTTGACTATCCCTAATCTTCATAATTCTTCCTGGATTTTGGGAGCCAAAGTGGGATTAATAAGCCTTTGCCTCTGTCTAAACATTTTAGCCCTAGGCTTGAGAGGAATTTCATGCTAAAATAAGTCATCTCTATATGCTTTCAAGTCTTCATATGACCAAGAAAAAACATGTTTGTATTTTCTTAGTAAGGCTATCAACATTGCTCTGATATGTGGTTTCAAACATTTACCTATGTATACTTCCTTTAGAGCATTCTATGTGCCCAAGTTTATCTCCTCCAAGTCTTCCATGTGAGGAGAAGAAGTCTTGGTAACTAACTAATCTCTATTGTCAAATGCTCTTTCCAAGGCCACCAACCCTCTTGGAATCTTATTAGTCTTGAGTTGTATCACTTCCTTTCCAAAAAGGGTTTCTTTCCCATCTACAACTTCTACAAAGTTTTGGAAATCAATTTCTTGATTTTCATACTCATCAATACAATGCAAAAACTTATGATTAAATCGTTATCATCCTCAAAGACCTGCCAACTACATACATTGTTTGGTACTGCTGGTCTGATTTTGATCTCAACATTTGTAATGTCAAACAAAGTGATATCATCTAGCCTGATGGCTACATTAGCCAAGAAATCTTCCATAACATTCTTTGATCTTTCTATCCAATTTATTAAGAATGCATCAAACAATTCTATAGTATCCCAAACAACATGTTTATATTGTTTTAGTCTCTTATTCTTTGAAGCATACCTATCTCTTACTTGGGAAACTATTAATTCTGAATCTCCAAACACCCTTAACATTTTAATTCCATGTTTGAGAGAAACATTCAATCTTAGCAACAAGGCTTCATATTCTGCAATATTATTTGTGCAAGCAAATTTTAACAGGAAGGAGAATTTGAGGATCTTACCAGTTGGAGAGAAAAATACCACTCCTGGACCAGAGCCCTCTTTTGAGAAGGCACGATCAAAGTACATTGTCCACAAGCTATTTTGGTCTCTCTACTTTTCTAATTCTTCAGCAATAGCTTCCTTCTTATCTTTATCTTGATCACATGACAGAACCCTAAAATTCTCATGATTAGTGTCCACAAAGAAAATCTGATCTTCTAGTTCTTGATCTTCAATTGTATTTGGTGTTCTTTCTTCTCTAACTAGCTTGACATCTTTACCATTCATGGGGATCATGGCATATGATAGATCCAATTACATACTTCCTCCAATTAATGTTGCCCACCTCCTAGACAATAGCATACCATATTGTGGCTTGATATCAACTACTGTAACATTCATTGTATAAGTTTTTTCTAGATAGGCTGCAAGCATGAAGTCCACATTTTTCATAATCCCTATAACTGGTACTTCTCTAGCATCCATAGCACAACACTTTCCACATGCCTTATCTATATTCAATCCAACTTGTTGCATAACAACCAGAGGCATGATGTTTGTTGAAGCACCTAAATCAAGCATATAGTTCCTAATCACTTTCCCATTTACAATAAGGGACACATAAAATGGTTCTACTTGGGAAGGGCATTTTGTTACTATTGTTCCTAAATAAAATTTAGGAATTTCTTCTTCATCAACACTCATTTCTTGGGTATTCTTCTGATCCTTATCAACGTGACCTGTCTAATGAGACACCCCTGAAATTAAGGCTAATGCCTTATTTCTATATTCTTTAATTTTCATCATTTCCATTAGTGGAACTGAGACTTTCATTTGTGACAAAGCTTGAGCTATATCAAATCGGGCATAATTTTGTATAATAGTTGTAGCTTGACCCACATTTTTACTTTTCTCTTGAGTCTATCCAACCCTAGCTTTAATGGTTTTTTGAATATCATCTATGACATGTGAACCTTTAGTCCTTTCTATGTTCTGAGAAAACTTACCTTCTAAATTTTTAGTATTTTGACCCAAATTCTCTTTTGAATCTCTCTTACTGTTATTATTTTTCTTTTTCTATGGCTCAGGGTCCTCATGCTTATGTTGAGGTTGTTTTACAAAGATGCTTCTCGGCTGGCCTGAATCACTTGCCTGAGCTTTATTCCTAAGGTTATAGTTTCTCTTAACCTGAGCTACTGCAGCAGCTATAAGAGCTCTAATTTCTTCATTAGAAGGCCTTCTCAAATTAGCCAAAGGAGTGTGTGATTCCTGGGCATAAACCTGATGATCCTCATTTTCTTCATTAGAAAAAACCTACTGACAAATTTCACCCTTATAGCACTTTCCTTCATTCACATCTGTTTCCATATCTGCCTCATCAGAGGAGGAATAATCTCCACTTGCAGAGAGCATGTTAATACTATCATTTTATACATAGTGAGGTTCATTACACTCATCATAGGCATCAGCATCATTATAAAAGGACTGGGCAATCATACATTGTGACTGTGAATGAGGCATTTGACATATTATGCACCATGGAGAATCTTCCACAACATTGATAGTTTTCTTCAGGGGGTCAGGAGTTTCTTTAACATTTTGAGATCTTTGATCAGTTTTGTTGTTGGGAATAGGCTTACCATTGTACCAATTTGTAATGTATGGCATATCATGCAATTGAGGTCTCTTTTCTTGCCTTTGACAAACTTGCTTCTCAGGACCAAGCCCCTTTTCATTCTTAGCAAGCTTGTAACTTAAATCTTTAAAAGCAGATGTCAACTTATCTAACTTATCTTCAGGTGTGGAACTGCTATTGTGAAAATTTTAAATTCTGTTGTTTGGATTCTATAAGATTCTCACATCATCCCTTCTATTTCCTTTACCTGATGCCTTCCTATTGTTCTCTATATTAGTTGTAATTCTAAAAGCATCTTTGAGGCTGGTTGGACTTTTGTCCCTCAATTCATATGCAGTCTTAATATCAAAGGCATTTGTGTACAAAATCATACACATTGGTTCATTTGGTGTCATATGAGGTGGCAATTTATTTAAAACTCTGGTCAACCTAGCATTAAAATTAGATATTGGCCCATTTGACCCTTTAGCAATACTTATGAACTCATTAATGATAAAACTAGGGTTAGTCTTATCTCCATACTATTCCCTAAAAATTGTTTTAAAATCATCCCATGATGTAACGCTCTAATCAGGCAAACCTCTATACCATTCTCTAGATTCATCAATTAAGGACTGTATAAATAATTTCATGAAAACATCCTCATGCTCTATCTCAAAATTATCCATGACATTGAGGAAATCCTTCAGGTGGTCCTCTCCCAACACAATATTGTTTCCTAAAAATCTTGGCAATTCAGCTATGATATGTTTATCAATAGGGTTTAGGTATCCAGGAATGCCAGCAAAATCTAACTGTCTGAATCTGTCCAATGACATGGGTCTCCTACCAAATTGGTTAGCATTTGCCTTCTTGTTTGCATTGGCATTAACATTTTGATTTCTCAGATGATTCTGTGGTGCCCTATTGTTGTTTACATTTTGTCTTTGATCATTTTGTGGATTCTAGTTCACATGGTGATCAAGCCCTTGATTATTTCCAAGGGTGTTTTGGTCATTCTGTTGGTTCTGAACCTCATTTTCCTACTAGTCTCTTGACACATTTGAATTATTGAGGGTGGGAACTGAATTTTGATGTGCAGTTCTTAAGGCTTCCACCTTCTGTTTCATATCATCTCTTATTTTTAGGGCTTCTAAATAATCAAGTTCTACCCTGAGATTTCTAATTTCTTTAGCTAATTCCTCTTCCCTTGGCATGGAAGAAGAAGGTTGCATAGGGTTATCAATGTCTCTTGGAGATCTAGTATCTTCAAACCTATCAGGGGGATCTAGAAAAGGGTGTTCTTGAAACATATCAGATCCAAACCTTAACCCATCACCTTGTTGTTTCTCAAAAATCTCATGAATATTATCTTCTGTAGTTGAAAAATGTTGCTGTTGTCTAGAAGGCCTAACATTATTCTAAAAATCATCATTCTTCCTTGGACTTGGTGAACCTTCATGATTGAGTTGAGCAGTTCCTTTCTTTCTATACATTTTCTTTGGTAATTCTTGTAACAAAGGGTTTTGTAGGGATCTTCTCCCCTGCATACAACTTTTATTTTACCAGCTGGGAGATTTTGTTCAGAGTCACCACCCACTAATGGGATTTATACCTCTGTTCCAAGTTCCCTTTTCAACTCCCCAGTAGATTCATCAATCTGTTGGATATTTTCTAGCTGATTGTCTAAGTTTTCCTGAAAAGTTGCCATCTTTCATCCATAGGATCCTCAAGTCAGTGGCCAACAAATAGGAGACAGATTCTAATGTCTCCTCTGCACTTCAGGCTCTGAAAGACCTAGGGGGTGCCCCTCACTCAATACCCACATGGTGAATCTCGACTGTAACCAAGTATTGACATTTCAGTAGATGAATCCTCTATTATATGGTTCAAAACTATGAGATGAAATCAAAGGGGCTAGCTTTGGATCCTACTATAGTTATTAATCAGAGGATTTGAAACCTAAATCCTACTCCTAAAGTCCTACAACACAAAGTTTTGAGTTGATTTAAAATTTTATGGGTATGGTTTCCAGATTAGGGTTTAATTCATAAATTTAATGTAAGCCTTTGATTGGTGCCTATCCAAGGGCATGGAGTCCAACTTAAAACATATAAATTCCCATAAACCAAACAAACATACAAGTTTCAGAGGGTCATTCAGTTCCTACATTACAGAGAACTCCCAAGATTAAGTATTATTGTTAAATCTTCTTACAAATATCCCTCTTATCACACATATTTCCCCACATTTGACTTAAAGTGCTTTAATTCTATTCCTTAAACAGAAGAAAAAAATCAACATGCAATGTAGTAGATATGCACTCCATAATTTAGAAAACCCTTAGTTACTTCATTCTAAAGAAAGATGTAGGTAACAAATGGAGATAGTTAATAGAAACACATGCATATTGCATTACTCATATAAATTAATCTGAAACTAATAAATGGCTTATGAAAATACATACATTAAAATGGAACTCACAAGACCATAGAGAGAACAACTAGCCAAAATCTTGTATTAGCTTTACTCCTCAAAGTCCCAAAACTTCCAACAACCTTACAAATTGAGGTAACCAGATCTTTATAGACATAGAGCCTAGAGCCAGCATTCATTACATGTGTTGGTTTGGTGAAAAATACATTACAAAGCATCTCTCAAGGGCATTGATACATTTATTACATTGAGCCCAGAGAAGACTAAAAAACAATATATCACATTGGACCCAAATGACTTGAGGAGCTTGGCTACATGATTGCAGTGGAGAGGTAGTTGCTTGTTTGCTTCAGGTACACCTATCCATATTTCTCCACCCACCCAGCATATGACTTCTCTGATGGCCATTGGATTGCAATTAACCTTGAAATCTTGTCATTATGTCCTGTGTATCGTGCAGCCATCAAAATCTTCGCCTCCTTATAGAACAACTCAAAATTTATTGCCAATACATGTAGCTTATCTAAAGTTGAATTCAAGATCGCTAGCTTGGGGTCCCCATCAGTGCAACAAGTAGATATGAGTTGGCCAGCATTGTCATTGAAATCAGCTTTCCACTTGTCAAGGCCTTTGACTTGCCCATCAGCTTCTAGTATACCAGGCATTATTTTCTTATCTATTTTCTCCATAAACTGCTTCTTCTCACCTAGTACCTTATCTAGTTTTAATTGGAAAGCTACAACCCCTTCAATAACTTCCAACATTTCAAGGGTTAGCTTCATCTCTGGTGGCACTTGTGCATCAAACCTTGCACACTTGATCAGATCTCTCAACTCACTAGTCCTTGGCAGCCATGATTTCTGTATTATCTTGAGACATTCTTTATCCTGCTCATGTTTATCCAATGCAACCTTTAAATCAAAATGTGACTTCTATATCTCATCCATCCTTGCCACAATCTTAGCCACCCTATGGTTGATCAAATTGGTGACCATCTCTTTAAATGAATTTTTCTTCTCCTCTTTCAACCTCTTCACCTCCTCCTCTAGTTCTCTGATATCAGCTAACAAGGGCTCTATGTCAGCTGGAAATGACTCTACTATTGGGATCACATGTGGAGGAGTGGAAGTACCATCCCCTAATGATAGCTGCTCCTTGCACTTATTGAGTTCTGCAATTACCTATGCATATTTTAGTAGCAACTCATCATGTTCTTTCTATAGCCTATTAGTGACTACCTCAACAAATTGTGCAATTTGTACATTTAAACTTGTATCCTAGGGGGCAGGGCTGTCAGATACCCTCTTGATTATTACATCACCTATTAATTTCCCCAATCCAATCCTAGGCTTATTATTATTTGGGGCTAGAGCCCATATTACCAATGTCTCAAACCTAGGGTTGAAGGCTACACCAGAGAGAGCCTTCTCCACTTGCTCATCTATTATATTTGAATCTTCTCTGGTTATTGTGTCAAATGCAGTTGCATCTAACAGAGTCCAGTGAGGAAGGAGCAAGATATTACTCTTAGCAACCAATGCCCTCCCCTCCTCCGGAGTCATTGTACTGATGGTCTGATTGACTTCTTTCAACACCCTTTGGGTGATGGCCTCATACTCAGAGGGATCAGCTCCACTCTTGGCATCCTCAATCCTTTTTTCAAATTCCTCACTACTTACATTGAATACATAACTCATGAATTTAGGAGTGTTAATGAATTCATCATCCTCTAAGAATTTATTGCAAACCATTACTCTGACATCTTCAATATCTACAATCTGGCTTGTTATTATCCTCATTGCCATGTTTTCAGGGGATGAATAGAGCCTTATTCTATCAGGTGAATTCACCTGATGGGCAGCTTCTTGTACATGTTGTTCTCCTTCACCCTCAAGGTCCACCACCTCAATTTCCTCTAGATTCTCTAAATCAATAATCTTTGCCCTATTCACAGGGGAAGGGTCAATTGATTCTCTCTTCATACCATATCCTCTCCTTGAGCTGCCAGGCTGATAGGAGGGCTTTCTTCCCCTGCAGGAGCACTAGCAATTAGGTGCTCTACATTATCCAACTTTTTTTAAATTCTAAGTTGTATGGGGTCTTGCACCTCTACAAAGGTACCATGATATGTTGCATTCATATTCTTCCTCATTCTTTCTCTTGCCATTATTGTGTCCCACTTGATTCTCAAAGTGTGGACATCATTCATTGTGAAACAATTCCTAGCAATATCATCATCGAAGTCAACCTGATGAATTTACCTCAGTCTTTGTTTGCTAACCCTAACCCTATCAATGAAACCCTCAGGGTCAAATATCTTTAGCCACTCCTAATACATCCCATAGCACTGTAGCACTGAATAAATCTAATCCAGCCCACTTTTGTCAGCGGTTAGAAAGTCACTGAATCTAAGGGAGTTATGCTCCTTATCTAATTCATTTAGCTGCCTAATGATCTCCAAAAATGCAATTCTCTTGGGTACATATTTAGGCAGAATGTGGGGAGGGGCTTCACACCCATAAACTCTGATGCATGTGGTGTGCTCATGGTAAAACCAGTCACTGCAATTATGATCAATCCCCAAGTGAGGAGTTATGTCCAAAGGCCTTAAAAAATTGAATACATCTGGATGCATCCTTTCACCCTATAGCTCCAAGAAACCAAGAACCCTCCTCACAAAATATTCTTCAAAAATTACATAATCAATATTAGTATAATGCATATCTACCATGCAGGTCCACATTTGCACTGGCAACATATTTCCCTGTGCATCTGCAATTTTGACATGTAGATTTTGGTGCCACATTCCTGACAAAGCAAATAGAAGCATATGGCACAATATGGAATACCATGTGAATTCAACATGGGCATCCGCATTAAATAGCTTGCTCTTGATCGTTGTCATCTATTTGTGCATTTTATCTGCAATGTAGGAGGCATAGTCATACAGCTCCTTGGTCTCTTGGCTTTGAATATCCATTGCCATCATCATCAGAGAGATGGACATTTTGTCTGAGGTATCCATGCCTAGCACTTGGCACAAGCTATGATATTTTATGATAAAATAATGCATGAATAAATTGCATTAGAAGGGTTCCTCTTCACTATCTAAGATTTTTACCAGTTTACCATCAACTCCTCTCGGCTTGTGCTTGGCCCAGTTAAAATCTCTATAAGCACGCTTAACAGTTTGGTACTTCTTCTTCAATGCATTTAGGTCAATTGGCTTATTAGCCATAGGGTTTAGGTTAAACATAGTGGCAATGTATCCCTTTATGAGCTTGATAATCTTTGTGCCATTTCCTGCTAAGACTGTCCTTGTTTGAGGATCGTACCTTAGTGCTATTGCCCTCATTAGGTTTGGATTAGGGAATACATTAGGGTAGATAAGCTTGACCAAATCAAAGCACCAAGCATGGCTGACTAGAGCCTTATAATCCCTTCTATGGTGCCAGTGCTCAAACAAGACCCAACCAGGAACAGGCAGTCGAATATCTCTACAATTATAGCAAAAGTCAAGGAATTTATCATCAAGCCCACCAGGACCATCCAAATTCAGAGGTTTCCTAGCAGAACATGGGAGTTGGACCATAAGGTCCTCATCTAAGCTACATTTAGAGGTGGAAGCTTGACTGACTTGACTCATTTTTCAAACTGATTGTAATAAACTAGGGTTTCTTATACAGACAATTATCTACCTCCTCAATCAAGTAGTCAATTTAAAAAATGCTGGGCACAGCTAGATAGAATGAACTTACTAGTTTATGCTTGCAGAAGTTTGAATTTCATTCTTTTCTTTCTTGAGAATCCACTGTGTGTTTGAACCCTGTTTGTGCTTGAAGAAATGATGCAAAAAGCCCTAACTTTTCTTCTTTTCAAGCTTCGTAGCATAGGTTCTTAGGCATTAATGGAGGTAACAACCTTAACCTTAATCTTTCATTCATGTCACTGGGCACCTTCAACATTCATCACAAAAATTTAAACTTGTGCCATTGATCTAAGTTTATTCCTGCAAGATCCACGGTTGTCATTTACCCACCAGATTTGAAAATCTAGGTCATCATAGTTGAAAAGTCCTCAACCAATCAGGATGAGCCACATCAGATGTACTTCCTTTGCTGACCACATCACTTTTTGTCTAGTCAGGACACGTGAAATCACTTCACTGCGTCGTAGCTGGAAGTGTCCCCACCAATTACCGTAGGTGTGATAAAGCCTCCACGTGTCCATCCTTCATTTGCTTTTGACTTCTTTCATAAGATAGGGCCACGTGTCACCATCTCATGGATATCCAATGAAGATTCCTCCCTGGCAAGATACCCTTGTGATGATGCACAACTGTTAGATTAGAACTTTCCTTCAGACCACTTTTAGACCGACACTTGGCAGTATACAGTTGCTCAATGTAAGATTCCTAAAATAAAGGGACATAAGCCTATATTCTTCGACAGGTGTCTCCCTATCACGGCCACACAATGAGATGGTGATGTCATGTAGTATGCGCTATGACGTTGCAAAAGATATTTTTACTAAGCCCTATAACCTATGCAAAGAGTTAGGACATGGGTTTAATTTTTCACGGGCCATAAGGGGTAAGACTTAGGACATGGGGCCGGTCACCTAACGAATATAAAGGCTTTAAGTCATGACTTAAGGGACTAGGAACCTATCACAGGTGGTCAACAGACATTTAGAAAATAAAGCACATGACCTTATGAACTTGGGTTTAAAGGATTTTAAAGGTAAAGACTTATAATTTTATGAACCTAAAACCCTAAACCCTAATAGGTACCACCACATAGAAAAAAATAAGTCTATCTTCATTTAATTATCAATGACTGATTTGGGCAGATTTCAAGAAATGGGATCAGAAAAAGGATGGTGGGACAATACAGAATGTGTCCTACATATGATTCATTTGCTTTTGGAGAAACTTCAAGCACCTGGTGCAACCACCTTGGAAAAGTTTCTAGGCAAGATTCCAATGGTCTTTAATGTTGTGATCCTTTCACCCCATGGGTATTTTGGTCAAGCAGGTGTTTTGGGCATGCCAGATATTGGTGGATAGGTATATTTTGATTTTTTAAGTAAAGTCTACTAAACTCTATAAGAAAATCAGTTCTCCATTATTTGAAATTTATAACTTTGTTATTGAACATTTGACATTGTATCCACTTAAAATTTAGAGTCTTCTAGATGGTTCTGTATTACATGGGATTGATGGAACACTCTCCTAGCTCTACAGTGCTAAACACTTATCATTATAATAATAAAGTTTAAATGCTAAATTCAATGTTCTCATAATTTATTTTTGGAACACAGATTGTATATATCCTCGATCAAGTTCGTGCCTTGGAGAATGAAATGTTACTGAGAATAAAACAACAAGGCTTGGCCATCACACCTGAGATTCTTGTGGTAAAGTGTTTCTCTATTATCTACATTTATGTCTCCTATATTTATATTAGCATTGACCTCCTATGCTGAAATTATTAGCTTTAATGGAATGCTTTGTACTCTTTCATGCTCATGGGTGAGGTGCTTTCTCTACATGTAAAATTTGTCTGTGTGAACTACTCATGTTGCTGGTATATGAATGTTACTTAGTGAAGTGCCCGACTTCTGTGTCTTTATGTGCAAGAATTGTTCTTTATTTCCATTACCTTAAATTTGATTTGGTAAAGCTGTGTTTTCATTATTCTTATGACATGTGTTTAAGGTTACTGGTCTGATTCTGGAAGCTTATGGGACTACATGCAACCAACAAATTGAGAAAAATAGTGGATCACAACATTCACGGATACTTCAGGTGCCCTTCAAAACTGAGAAGGTAGTTTTGTGTCACTGGGTTTCTTGATTTAATGTGTGGCCTTACCTAGAAACATATGCAGAGGTAAATGCTTATGAATTGTCAATATTGAAATTGGCAAATTAATTGTTGGTCTGCCAGAGGTGTGCATGAACATATAATTTTTTGATAATTTCTAAAAAAGTCAAGGTCTTAAATGCTATAATTCAATAAACAAAAGAAGGTGAAGCAGACTTATTTCTGAAAAGAAACTCATTGAATGAAGGAAAGATCTCATGATAAACAAATATATATTTATTATTTTTGTACCTTCAATACCTCATATCGAACTAAATAGTTTCCTTTGTGTTGATTTAGGATGTATTTAATGAAATAACTTCAGACCTACAAGGTCAACCTGATATGATTATTGGAAACTATAGTGATGGAATTTTAGTGGCATCTAAGTTGATTGCACACAAACAAGGACTATTTTTACACAATCATCAATTGTAGCAAATGCAACCATAGATAAACATTGTCAAGCATATTGTTTGAGAGGCAGTTAGTAGCTTGTCAAGAGGTGGTCAAATAGAGTTGACAGTGCCAAACACAAGTTCAAGTGTGCCCTTATGCTTGGAGGTAGAATTTCATCATTTTGAATGCATAAATAGGAGTAGTTCTAATTTCCTATTGAAGGTATAATGCTTTGGTAACCTAGTTTCATGGATTTGTCTTGGTGAATCAAGTGATTGGTTATAAATAGAACTAGCAGATAGTTTATGGTTGATGTTGAGGATAGTTTCAGTCCTTATTCAAAACCTTGTAACAAGACGATCACTGAGGTTGTTGGAAGGCATGTTAAGTGGTAGTCTGAAGTCTATGAACAAGGATATCAGGTGCATGATTGAAAAAGACAATCAAATCCATGGCAAATTATAGTTCAATATTGCATGGTTCATACTATTGATCTCATCCTTATGTGGCATATTTTTGTGTTAAATGGACAAAGACACAGGCTTTGTGTGTGTAAAAGTGTTATGTTGCCTTTCATGGGTTTGTGTTTTTATCTAGATCATGACAGTGAGGCACCTTTAATGAATGCATGGAAAGTGTTATTTGTTACCATATGGTATAGGTTTTTTATGTAGACATAGACATGGTTTTAAATCAGTGGTAGTCAGTTGATGGATAACCTATACACTGCATATTAGAACTTTTGGTGTGTCAGTGGTCCTTGAGTTGACAAGTGGATGTTTCAGTATTTTGGCTCATTTGAATATGAAGCATTTAATATTTGTATGGAGTAGAAGCTAAAGGTTTTGTCTTTTGTGTATGCTTCAATATTAAAGTGCATATGAATATAAGATGGTGTTTTCAAAGAGTGACAGTATACAAAAATAAGAAACTGTGACAATGCATTTAGGCACTTCTATGTGCAAAGACTTGGAGATAGCAGAATACATGGATGAATAGGCATTCACAGTGGTTACTGTGAAACACAATGTAGATATGATCTTATGCATAGGGAGGCAGAGCTATTAAATGCAAGAAATATGATGCCAAGCTCCCTGTTGAAAGCACAACACAGTGAAAATGGTAATGAATACACTACCAAAGAGGACAGTGAGTTGGGGAAATTTTAGGACATCCTTGTAATAACAATGGATTTTGCATCTTGAGGGATAGTATGGATAAAATACAATGCTCTTATAGTGAATGCAACTTCATTTCATGGGATAGTTTACAAAGAAGAGCAATCATATTCAAGAGTATTCATTTTAACAAGTGACAACAGTTTAAAATGACTATGCTAAGAGAATGTAACTGCTGGATATGAATATACACTTCAAAGAACTGAGAGGAAGATGTAGAAGCTAATTATAAGTGACAATAAAGAGCATAGAAGTAGCAGGGTTGTAAAGACAGTGATCAAGGAGGACAGTCTCAAATACACAATATATTCTTAGTAATTGTGTTTTGTTTCTTGGCTTTTCATCTATTTTGTTGGACCTTGAGAGGAATGTTGGATGTGCCCAGTGTGTTCCTTTTTTCACTTGATAGTTTGCAATCTTAAAGGTTTTGAGCCAGTGACTTCTTGTTGTGTATTAGTCTCATTATGGGATTTTTGAACTGAGGTATACATTGGAGTTTTCAAACACTTTCAAGGTAAAGTTTGCAATGTATAAAGATGACAGCAAATAGCAAGGCAGTGAAATCCAAACCCTGCATAGTCAAGATTGAAATTAAGGCTTCATTGAGGTTTAAACCATGGTGACATAGGGTTTTGAGGGAAGTAGTTTTGATTGTGAATTGCAGAGGGTAGAATATGGACTTGTTATGATATGTTGTCAAAGATTACAAGGTGTTTGTAGAAGATTACAAGGAATTATAGCCTTCTCTTCATGGAAAGTTTTCTATTTGAAGGCTTCTCTATTTAAGGTCTTCTTAGAGGACTTTTATTCTTTAGTTCTTGATTCTTTTGCAATAGCAATAGTTGCCTTGTAACTCTTTTTCAAGAGATTTTATGTAACAACAACTCTTTTCAAATTAATAAAGACAATGGTATTCCTTTTTTAAGACTTGTGTTTCTCTTTGCAACTAGTGATATGATGTTTAATAAACAATGTATCAATATACTACCAGTTGAGAGAAATTAGTGAACAAAAATAATTAAATAAACTACAAAATTGATCAAAATGATGATTAAAACTAATGACTAAATAAACTACCAATAGAAGGAATTCAATGAATAAAAATGACTAAATAAGTGACCAGTTAATAACAATCAATGACTAAATTAATGAATAAATATATCAGTGAATAAAAAATGACTAAATAAGTGACCAAATTACAACAATCAATGACTAAATCAACGACTAAAAATACTACCAAATCGATCAATCAAAACAACCAATAAATGACTAAAAATGGTTTAGTCATCAATTTCGTAGCATTATAAATGACTAGCAATAAACTACTAATGGTCACGTGACCATGTTTGGTCATTTATAAGCGATTTTGAGTAGTTTTTTTAGTAATATATTGTTCTTTTTGTACTAGTGATTGTTTCAAACGTCCCTGTGTCTTCTACTTATGGTTCTCAACGTAACCCTATCATCCATGGGTCTTTAAGTGCTGCTCAGCCTCAAATGAATATCATTGCCTTTTGAGAAGGTCCTCTTATTCTTTTACAGTCATTTCAATGTCATAATTGTTTCTTGTGGGTGAAACCATGATACGAAGGATTAAATTGCAAACAATAAAGAGAGGACCTACAAATCAAAAATACAGTTTTTAGTACTCGATCAATGATTTTTTTTAAGTTTTCCTAGTTGGACCATAATGAGAAAATCTATAGAACATTATCAATAGAAAACTAACAATTGTTGGACTTAATAAATAAGATCATAAAAAAGATATGCATTCAATAAAATTTCTTTGAAGTATATGGAAGCCTTGATTCCTTGATTCCTTGAAATAAATGGAAGCCTTGATTCCTTTAGATGTTGTAGTTGCAACTGCCTTGGTAGACATGTATGCAAAATGTGGAACCATGGACAAGGCACATGAAGTGTTTGATAGAATGCCTAAGAAAAATGTTGTCTCATGGACTACATAGTTACAGAATTGG
Source organism: Cunninghamia lanceolata (assembly GCA_027924645.1). Classification (NCBI taxonomy): domain Eukaryota; kingdom Viridiplantae; phylum Streptophyta; class Pinopsida; order Cupressales; family Cupressaceae; genus Cunninghamia; species Cunninghamia lanceolata. The sequence continues at coordinate 1,248,167 of BSBN01001299.1, forward strand.
GCTTGAACTTTCCAAGTTGTGGGCTCCCTTCATGGTCTACCAAGTCCAAGTGGCATAGTAAGGCCAACCCAAACAAGACTCAATAACACCCATGATGTTTTTCCTCACTTGTTCCAGGAATTCATTTCGCAAGGGAGAGAAGGTTTTGACTAACAAAAACTATAACAAACAACAAATTGGAAAATGGTTTAAACTTTAAACTTTAATACAAAAACATATTTTTCAGCTTTGTTTGTAAATTTTTATCAAGCAACTATTAAACTATCTATTTCAAACACATTTAATTGTGACTTGCACAAACCTATCCTAGCTCCTCATTCAGATTTCATGTCTATACCAAAGTAGGAGTATTGCTTTCCTTATGATACATAAGTATATCTTTATTGATGAATTGAGTAGATTGGATAAACTTTACCATCTAGATGCCATTAAAATAAGAAGCAAGTCAAAGACAGAAATGCAGTTTTAAGAAAATTAAAGTGGTTTCCATGTTAAGCATATTTGAATATCAAATAGAATTTTAAACTTCATTAAACAAGAATTCTTACCTCAATTGACACATACAGTGAAATAGGAATAATGGTTGAATATAATGTCACAAGGGTAGATAATGTAAGAGCAGCAACTTGTGTAATGAGGAAAGATGAGAGAAATGAGAAATTTACATAGAAAGAAATTGCCCATTAGCTAAAAGAAGAAAACTCAGTAGCCTTTAAAATTTCTAAATATCTAAATTGTCTTTGTGGCTTCAGTTTTAGTTGACATTGTGCCAATATAACAAAATCCAAAGTATTGCTTTGGAATATGGTATGGACATCCATCAAAGCATGAAGGATAGAGGAATTTTGTCAGATGTTGTAGTTGCAACTGCCCTGGTAGACATGTATGAAAAATGTGGAACCATTGACAAGGCACATGAACTGTTTGATAGAATGCCTCAAAAAATGTGGTCTCTGTTAGGACCATTCAAAATTATCATAACTTCCCACTTGGTTTCATGCAAATTTCCTTCCATAAATCCATCTTAGGGATCCATATTTCTTTTAAAATTATTCCAGGAGTCATTTATAAGCACTCCATACCAAGTCCATGTGAAAGATATTTGTATTTTTTACCATTAATGTGTTTTTGTCTCTCACTGCAGTCCCGCATGTCACTCAAAAGGTCTTGGCGGGTGTGCGGGAACCAAGGATAACAAGGGAGCAGTTATCGCTACCCTGCAGCATGAAGAGATTGCACTTGCAGCATCATGGTATGCAAAGATTGATTACCGTAGCCCCATAGCGGTCTCAAAATGAAGTGGCGGGCTAGTGGTATAAATTTAAGTGGCATATGATACTTCATCATGGTCCCGTGGTAGTCAAGAGAATAACCGACAGTAATGCGGTAAGAAGTAGAGGAAAATAGTACATTGTGCCCCTGTGGCAGCCTCAAGTGAGGCTTGCGGTATGGTGGTATAAGGAGTTTAAGTTATGTAAGTGTTGACTATTGCGGCCCCACAATAGTTTCAATAAAGGAGTGTGGTAATGCAGTGAAAGGATTCAAGTGTGTTTAGTATACCGTGGTCCCGTGATATTCAAAGAAACGGTTTGTGGTACTATGGTAGGGAACAAGTCAATAAACATAATGGTACTACGACCCCGCAATGTCCACTCCCTCAGTGTACAGTGATGCGGTAAAGGTCAAAATGATGCAGGTTACCCCACTACCCCACAACAGTGACCTCACTAGGTTTGCGGGGTAGTGGTAAATGGTAAACAGTAAAGGATGACTGCCAAGTGTTCTCCCGCCATCCCATGGAGCAAACAATATGACTTTGCGATAGTGCACTGAGCATTGGATACTGGTGTAATAGCACCATCGCCCCACAAAGGCCATCATTTATGGTGGCGAGCGTGCAGTAATCATTGAAATGACTGCAAAACTAGTGAAATATTTTGTCCATCCAGTCTATGATGATCAACGAACTATGTTTGAAGTGATTTAAACATGCAAATTTTCTCAATCCTAGTACGAACTAGAGTAAATGGTGAAATGACAACTTCATAACAAAATAAAGCTTGAATTCCCTTGTATTTCGTCATTCAAGCAAGTGCAGTGGTGATTCTAGATGGTGAGTTCAACCTTTGAAGTGTGTTCTGTGAACATCATTCAATCAGGTAAGTCAATTTCATCATCCTCTTCATAAAATTTGATATTCAGTTGGTACTTTTCTTAAATTGGTTCAGCAGATCAAAAAATATCAAAACCCTAGTTCATAAAAGTATCAACACAATGGCACCCAAAAAATCTGAATCCACAAGTAAGAAAGCCGAGTCCTCTACCCCTAAAGAAAAGAAGTGGTCCCTTCAACAGTCACTGTTAGACATTTTGCCAAATTTAGATGACAAGGGCATAAGAAAATATTTAAGAATATAGCAGAGGGTTGTCAAGATGCTAGGGTTCCTGTTTCTAGTTGGAGTCTATTTTGGTATTTCTTTGAGAAAAAAGATGGTCAAGGTCCTATTGCCAACCCTTGGAACCTAAATCTGGCCAAACTTGTAGTTCCAAATGTGTTTGTTGATGTTGAACTGATCAAAGTATTGGCACAGTGCTACCATCTAGCCACCAGGACAATTAAATTGCATAATGGGTCACCATTGGTAGCATTTGACAGAAATACAATTATTGATTGTTTCATGCTCAATAAGCAAGCCCTCACATAGGTTGACTTGAAGAAGAGTGAACAAGAATATAAAAGCCTCAGAAAAACACACAGGAATGACAAATTTCCCATGTACATGAGAAAAGGGGCTAATAACAGAAGAATTGAAATTCCATCCACTGCTGTTGAGCCTTTTATTATTGATGATTTTGTTGTTTATTTCAAGAGGACATACTTTGCTCTGTGTCAGGTGTTGGGTATTAATGCCCAAGAAAAAATGCTTGTGGATTTGATGATGATGGCCATGAGGATTCAGAATCCAAAGGTGAATATTGAGTATGATTTTGCATCATATATTAAAAAGAAGCTGCATAATGGTCTATTGCAAATCAAAGAAAACAAGAAGCCCCTTGATTTCAAATTCTATTCCTTGTGTCACTTGATACTATATCAGAATAGGGGAAAATGGCCTGGAAAAATGGATTTGAGTATGATTGACCAGAAGAGGCAGAGGTTGCCCACACAATGCTGGTGCTACAAATGGGATATTCATTGCAAGAATTATAATTATGTAGTATTCCATGATGATTTTACAATCAGAATAATGAATTCACTTGGTTGCCCTTCTCCTAGATTGACCAAAGAGGTCAGAGAGATGTTTAGGCCTCTTTCTCATAGGCCAATGCAAGGTCATAAGCATAACTTTAATGATTGGTTTTTCTTGCCAGACCATACAATAATTAGAGTTTATGGGTGTACCCAGCCACCCCATGTGTTGCCAAAGCTTGTGCCAAACATAATTGTATTCCTTGAGTTCATGTGGCAAATGCTTTGGATGGAGAAGGATGTGATGAAAAATGCAAAGGGCACTTTCCTTCCTGATTCTACCATGTTTGGTGATTGTTCAGTTGGTTTAGACACTTTGGAAGAGTTGCAGGCCTATTTGAAGGCTAAGTATTCTTTGAAATAAGGGACCAAAAGAGTTTGCAATCCACAGGGTCACATGAATTTTGTCAGGCAAGTCATTCTTACCAGAATGGGGGTATCCCATCAAATCAATTTTGATGAGGATGTGATCAGAAATTGTGTCACTTTTGATGAAGTGTATAATAGAAAGAGGAAATGGGAAATTGTAAAAAGGATTAAGGATGACAGGAGAAAGAAAAACCCTAATTTTGAAGGATTTTTTGTTGATGAGAAGGACCCCTTGAAGAGAATAGATATGGTCATTAATAATTTTCAAAGAATCTATGACAAGTCTAAAAAGGAGCCTACAAAGGCTACCAAGGTCCCAGTCAAGAGGCCACCAAGAGTTGTAATTCAAGAGCCTACCCTTGATGCAATGTCAGTTCAAGATCTTGCAATTTCTGATTCACCTCCTCCCAAAAGGCAAAAGACTGATGATGTTTCTCCATTGGTTCCATATGAAATGACTAAAGGAGTTAGAGATACTGAGGAGGTGGCCAATATTCTGAAGCATATGGGAGATGAAGAGGAAGTAGATCATCATCTGGTTGGTGAAGAAATAGAGGCCCACAAACCTGAAGCAAGAATGGAGAAACAAGGACAAGGTGAGCCTGAGTTACAAGAAGATGAAAGGGTCATGGCCTCAATAAGGTTTGTGGAGGACAATGATTTCATAAATACTCCAGAATTCAAAGACTTCTGGTTAAAAATAAAGATGATGGAGTTTGAGGAGAAAGTTGAGTTAAATAAGATGGGTGCTAATGAATCATAGCATGATCAAATTGTGACCCAAACTTTCAAAGAAATGAATATTGATGAAATAAATGTTACCCATGAGAAGGCTAGATAGTTGGTCTTGAAGAGTAATATGCTGATCATCCCTTGCCTTGAATTGAAGAAAATCTTACTATTGGACCAAGTAAGGAATCAGGATGACCCCATGATGGTCTCAGAATTTGATTATGATGATGGTATCAGTGGTTGTGGGTTCAACCCAAAAACAAAAACTCTAGCAATATTTGCCACATAGAAAAACACCAACAAGTCGAGATTACTTGATGTAGTCCAAGAGAAGAAGGGGATATCCATATTAAAAACATTCTAGGATACATCAGTGCTTGGAGTAGCCACTCTTACCATGCACTCTACAATGTTCACTCAAACTGCTATCAAAAAGTTGGAGCAAAGATTGCTTGATTATGAGAATTCTCAGATTGAGTTGAATGATGAAGTGAACAAGTTGTATCTAGAAAATGTCAAACTAAAGCAACAAATGAAGGGTGCTAGTTCTTCTCAGAGCCAAGCTATTCTACCATACCAAGCCTCTGTGCCACAAGAAACCAATGATGCTACAATGCCAATTAAGCAGTTGAATGCATTAAAATTGAAGTTAGAAAAGGAAATTGAAGAATTGAAAGAGCAGAATGAGAAGACAAAGGTTGAAGCCAAATTGAAAAATCTTTAAGCATTTGATTTTTTTTTGGAATACAGAGTAAAATTGGTTGTTGATAAGTTGAAAGATGTGCATGAATGCTATTCCTCCTTATCTCAGACCATTGGTCAGTTGAAGGCCAATCTTTCTATTTTGGACCCAATATACAAGAAATGGAAACCCACACACCATACATTGCTGACTTTGTGCAAGGTTCTACAAAGAGACCCATGTGCTTTGGCTTAACTCAAGCCAACCAAGAAGATGGTGAAAATGATCTTGGATGAATTCCATTATGTCAATGGTGAGAGCCAAAAAATCCAGGCAAAGATTGATTCTTTTGCCACCTTCAAGCACCAGTTTCTTCCTTCCATTTTGACAGAAGATGAAAAGATCAAAGATTTTGATGCATGGAAGAATCAGTTTAGCCAGATAGTTTCTCAAATCATTGATTTCTTGAAAAAGGATAACCACATAAATACTCTCAGTTTCAATGTTATTCTGGATAGGGTGATTTCCCTGTATGTTGGATATGTCAAGTTCATCATGGATGTCAAAGTGTTGTTGGACAAAAGATGGAAAGATCACTAGGTCAACCTACTCCAGATTCAAGAATATAAATGGCCTAGTGATTATGTTGTTTTCCAATGGGAGCAAAAATATCTTGCAACTGAAGAGTGATCATGCAGGGGAGTAATGAGCATCATGCTAGCGTCAATAGGCACCATCAAATCTTGGACGTCCTCCTTCTTGTCTCTTTCTATTTTTATGCTTCCCAATTTGTATTCGTAATATAATTGACTGTCTTTTTAAGACTTGTCAAAAAAGTATATATTGTAATAGGTCATATCAAGGGGTGGGTATTTGAAAAGACATTTTTGGAATGTGAAAGGTTTGAAGCTTGTAGCTTCTTTCACTCCTATAAGAAGGAAACCAAGACCATGGGAAAGCTCTCTGGGAATTTTGATTTTTGAAAAGAGACATTGTAAGTCCTGATCTTTGAAGCATATCAATAAAAAGTTTCATTTCTCTAGTGCCATTACATCTAGTTCTCAATTACTTGTTGATTATCTTTGATACTTTATCTAGTTGTCTCCATATTGCATTTTCCTGGTTATTTAAATTAACATATCAAGGGTATGCTTAGTTCTTCAAAACACATTTGTTGTTTTGTGTGATTTATTTGATAGGGTTTTGACTTTGTAATGAAGCCTTGAGTTTAAGGCAGTGAGATCTCAGGTTAAGGAGAAAATATTTCCATGGGCAGTCAAAAGGAGCATAATGCAATATGGGTAAAAGTAGACTAACATTTCCCCTTTTATTTACAATAAAGAATCAGGTCAATGAGACATATATATGCTCTTTTAAGCTATTAGACTGACGATTGTATGTGATTGTTACAAAGGTTGATTGTCATAGTAAATAATGGTGTAAAGAGTTTAAAAGGTGGCAATCACCAATCACTTAGAGAGAAAAACAATCACCAGTTTGAGGTAGCCTTCTTCTCACAAGGCAGTCATCATTCACAAGGAGAAAGGGCTGTGGACTAGGCAAGAGGTCTTCATTTATTCAAGAGGGCAGTTAGCAAAAACAATGAATGTGCAAGAAGATCAAACCCTAGGCAAGTTTATGCAATGCATATAGGATTATAGTTCCTATAGTTCATCTACAATATTAAAAGAGAGATTATTTTACAGAAAAACCAACAACTTTGCAAACTTTAAGCTACTTCAAATTAAAAATCAAGAAGCAATAGAACACCATACCTGGCTGTGCACCTAACTCAATCACATGTAACTTTGAAGTGAGCTGCCCTCCAGTGATTATTTTTGAAGCAAAGGAAATAAATATGGAAAGATTTTCATTGCCTACAACCTATAGAAAAACAAAATCAACGTTAGGAAACACTCCACAGATTTTAGAGACAAGATGAAAATGGAAGCACAACAAGAAAGAAGCATATGATATGGTAGAGAAAATAATCTCAAAGAGTGGAAGAGAGTTTTACCTTAAATGATGCAAATGCGGCTGCACGGGCTTCTAGAGCTTGACTTCATTGCTGCTCTACTGAAAACAACTGCATGTTCCCCTTAACAAGTTGTGGCCTCTAACCATAGAATTTTGTTATTGTCAATAACAATCATAAACCCCATCAATTAAGGAATATAATAATATCACAACCATTAGATAGTACACACCTTAGGTGCTCTTGGAGCAATTCCAATCAAAACAAGCCACTTTTCAGTAGGATCACATCGATAATTTATTATCTGGTTGCCTATTAAATTGGTCGTTCGCTCAAACATTCGGACAAGTTTAGAATCCCCTGTATGCCGCAATAATTTGACATGTTAAAAAGAAAGAAAAAACAAAAGAAAGCACATCTGCAATAGAAAACAAGCTTTGCATGAGTACACAAAAATAAAATTTTAGTCAAATTCAATATTGCACCTTGCTTTGCTTTAGGAATATTATAACAGAAAGAACACATAAAAAGCAAAAGTTTTTTTCAATTTTCTAGAGATTTTCATTACTTTCCAATAACCAATGATACATTGAACTCTATGTAACATGTCCCAACATCTTTGGTGTGATCCACTTCCAAAACACAACCTATGAATTACATGTTTGTAATATATGACATATCATGAACTATCTTTGTGTGTTAATAAAACAAAACTAGTAGATACAAATTGAGCTGAGAAATAATCCAAGTACCTAAATTTACCATAGCATATGGACAAAATCATTCACACTAGGATCAATGAAGACCTCTTGCTTGGCAATACATTTCATAGAGAATAAAACTAAACCAATTTATGTCATTAGAACAAAAAAAATTATCAGAGCTAGTAGAATGGTGTTGTGTTGAAGACCATTGCAACACCACATGATAGTTGTTGGGCCTTCGCGGTGATGTGGGGGAGGCTCATTATCACTGCGAAGGCCCAACAACCACTATGCGGTGTTGTGGTGGTCTTCTGCACAACACCATTCTCTAGATTGGCACATGTTCGCATAGTCGATGGTGAAACCCTGTCACCCTTTACACCATTGTCATGAATTCCATGAAAACACTATTCAATTACGACTTTTACATTGCCTTCAAGAAACTGTTTGTGCTCTATTGATTTATAGCTCTTCATACAACACTATGATATCTCCTTTGATGCCACTATCATATGACTATTGATACCACTATCATTGGTCTTCTCTCAAATTCAAACCTTACTCTTTTCACAATTTCACTCATAGCTTTTGAGTCAAGGGATTCAAGTCTAGAATGTAACGTTCTTCCTATGTTTACAATAAGAGAATACTATTATTTTAAACTAATATCTCTATCACACCTCATTATTAATCTATTCCCTTTTTCAACAATCATATGGCTATGATATACTTATTCGCTATGATGACTAATCATTGCATGATAATGTAGACTATCACCGTGTTTGTGTCATAGGGCATTTGACTGTATTATTAGATCATGTGTATTATTATGGTCTCACAAACTCTAGGAAATAACCTAAGACCCTTAAATTGCCTTAATACTCTCCTCTAACTTGTCATTCTCTAATAGTCTCTTACGTTGTCCTTTATCGCTGACCATATACTTGTAGACTACTTTTAGAAGTTTGTTTACTGTCCTCTTTTATATTTTACATAGGTTGTAACTCATCCATTAGCATCTTGAAATTTTAAAAAAAGATTCTTAACACTTCTATCATGATTGTAAGTGTGATTATGTAGGCTATCTTGTGACCTGCATAGGTGACCTATGGATTAATTGTCATCTATCCTTAATGCACACTTGTCATACAGTCCCTAATTTATAACTGTCACCTGCAACATTTCCATGACACAAAACCTTAAGGCCTAATTCAAGACATTGTCTCATAAAAATCCTTATATACTACCTTCTACTCACACTTATAATGTGGAGATAGAAATCACTTACATAATCCTATGCCAAAGAATATGCTCTTGTTCACGATAATCTTAGGATTCACTTATATTTACAAAAATCTCATTAAATCTCTTAGCAACACAACTGTTTAAACAACATTGCCATGAAGAGCTTGTCATACTGCTCTCTGTCATTTGGTTTGACATCTCATTTTACGCTGCCTTCATATTCTCCATTCATTATTTTTCATGAGAGAAATCTTTTGTGAGTCCTCAATGAAACATTGCATACCTATGACTGCCCTTGTGAATGTCATGAAACTCATTCATATTATATTCACAAACCATTTACTTGAGTTATTGTCTTTTGACTTTATAACAATGACTTCTTTTTTACCTTGTCTAACAAGGTTTAACATGGAAAACCTTCATAGATTTTGATGAAGGTGCTAGGGTTTAACATACCTAAGATCTTATCACTATTCATAGCTTTTAATATTCATAGAGACAAAATCTACCATCGAAAACAATGGAAAATAACTCATATTTCATAAGTAGTAATTTGTGTTTTTCACAAATTCATTTGAGAAATTAATATTCAAATATCAATTTTAATTGGGTGTTCCTAGTGCATAGCTTTGTAACATTTGCATCTAGTATCCCTACATTAGGAAGCTTATGCAAATATTAAATTCATGAAGAGATAGTGAATAGAAAAACACAGTCATAGTGTTATCTTTAATAGGTACAAGCATGTGCTAAGGAAGGTAGTGAGCAATTTTTGTCAAAGGATAGAGGGATAGCACTTGGAGATGCTTGGTCAAGAGGCAAAACATGACAGTCATTAAGGGATAGATTGAGCAGTAGCAACCTCAAAATTACAAACTTATCCTTCAATCCCTAAAATCACATGTTCTAAAATTACATGGAAAATAGGTACATTTCTTGATTTAAATGACAAAAACACAAATCTTATCTAATATATTCAGTAGATCAAATATAGAGCACCAAGAAAAACTAATCAAGGGTAAACTTTAATTGTACTACCTGAATAAAATTAGAAACAAATAAAGGCTATTTCAGACCCAATCAATTTATATTTGAATGTATTGGAGGATGCGAAAATATGGGAGCATGAAAAGAAAAATGTCTAGAATTTTATGTAAATCTATAAATAGAATATGTATATTGGAGGCAATGTAAACTCCTAAATCCCTGATAATCTAAGCAAGGAATTTTTCTGTAATATTATTGAGTTGGCTTCTTGTTCACCTAGCATATTGATTGTTCAGGGATATACACACCATTATATAAAGGATGTCTTATGTGGTAGAGATAGACTTTGCATATTGATAGCTGATATGTTTCAATATGTATTCATTAAAGACATTTTCATGCATATTCATATCCACTTACGTACATGCATATATACACTCTATGAGATATCTTTTTTTTTAGGATTAACCACTTGGAATATTTAATACTCAAGTGATTCTTTCAATGAGCTATCATTGTTACACTCATATCTTTATATATAGAAATCTACACATTTTTACATGCATATATGTGTAGTGTATATACATACAAACACACAAGTACATGTATATGTGTATACACATAAACACAGATATACAAATGTATGTATACATGTATAGAGTAAATTATATATGCAGATCTCTCTCAATCACCATTATATGGGCATTTGCATCAGGTCAAAAATTGTTGAATTAGGTATTTACTTGTATGTACCCCATATACTGTTGGTGCAGGGTTGGGACATGCCTTGATTACAGAGCATGCTCCCCAGATTTGGGGACATTTAAAATAGAATTTTTCCTAAACATAAAGCAAAGCAAAAAACACTAAGCAAACCTGGATATGAACAATTTACAGCCATTGAAGAGACATTTTGCATTATTTTCTCTTTATATTTTCAAGTACCAATACATTGACTTGGGAAGTAGCTACACATTCAGACACATTTATGCATCTCTCTATGGTTCAATGTTTTATTGAGCCCTCCAATTCTATTTTTTGGGGATGCAAGCGAGAGGGAGTATGTGGAATTCTGAAAAGTGAATCCCTAGAAGCTCCCCTAAAATGCAAGGAATATAATTTGAATAGGAAAATACCATGGGAATAGGGAGTACGTGATTGGGCCAGGAGGATGAGAAAAAGGGAAATGCAAAACAAAGTGATGATTGACAAGTTTTGCACAAGGAATAGCTATATTAGTATATATGAACAATAAAATACTCTTTTATAGCTATATAAAATTAAACTTCTAATTAACAAGTAGTGTAGAAATTTTTCTTTCATGAATTCACTATGAATTCTAGTTGATCAATAAGCACACCAGAAGATTCTAACTTAGTATGGTGATCCTCAAATCATAAAACCATAAATATGTCAAACAAGACCTGATTCATATCACTAGCATTGAAAATGACTATGTGAGAGGAAGACTCATCTTGAAGGAAGATAAAACTGATGGAAACCATGGTTGGAGGTAGAAGCAAGCCCTAAGTCCATATCAAAGTGTAGGCATTGAAGAATTAACATCATCATTATCACTAAATGAGGCAAAGAGAATTTGATAATGCCTATAGAAATTAAGCTTAGATCGAAGGGCCTAGTGTGGCAGTCTTGTGGGAGTGCAATTAACTTTTCTTGGGAGCTTTTATCACAAATACCAAAAATTAGAGAGGAAGTCGGCAATGAGCATATATCTATTTTGATCTCTTGGAGTATGGATGAGGAGTGAGGAGAAGTTGTATGTTTGTGAAGAAGAACATCATATGTACCATTTTAAACAAAAAAACATGACATTTTAAACAAAAACCCTTACATTTGGAAGCTTTATAGGGCTTCTCAATATAAGCTCAAAAAACACCAAAATATAGGAAGAAGTTTGCACTGATTCATACTACATTACAGATATCCTTATCTCCTAAAGTTATACTTGATGAAGAAGTCCTCTATTCTCCATCAAACGTTTGCAAAAAGGCTTGAGCTTCAAATGCTAATACTCTTCATACATGGCAAACTCATTCTTTAATGAGTATTCGGCGAGAACAAGATGAAGGATTTTTTGTACTAAAGATATCCATTGTAGCTTACATTCCTTTGTGAGGCTCTCAGCTCTCAAACTAACAAAAGGACAGCAGAGGAAATATTTGTTGTTGTTATATGGAGCCTAATCAGACTCAGAGGTTAAATTTTTCCCACTTTTATCGGTGCAGTTTCCCCCCAAATTATTTAATGGGGGTTTGGGGGTAGCACCCCCAAGACAAGGTCAAGGGGCAGTGCCCCTTGCGTGGTCCAAGGGTAGCACCCTTGGGGCGCTCCCTGTCACGATACAGGGCATGGTCGAGGGGCAGCACCCCTGCGATAGCTCGGGGGCAGTGCCCTCGAAACCTCAAACAACTTTTACTATTTTATAAAGGCGTTAGGAGTTATTTTCTATTGGCCGACATTAAAAACCCTATTTTGTAACCAGTGTAAGTCTTGATAAAAATAGCTAAGGGTTAGGGTTTCCGTTGAGATATTCTATTGTAGCATTTGTAGCAGTATTGAGTTGCAAGGATTACTGGTTGTAATCAGTTTGATTTATTGGATAATAATATTGGACTCTCTGTTGGTGGATGTAGCCTGATTTTGGGTGAACCACATTAAAAATTGTCTCTCGCTGTTATTATTTCTGTGTATTTTCATTCCTCTATTTAATCTTTATTTGCATTTAATTGATATCTTCTACATGCAATTCCTAACATTTGCATCCCGCCAATAATTTCTCAATTGTAGCAATGGAGAGGAAATGATTAGCATCCCGCCAATAATTTTTCAATTCAAAGTATTTTTTTTAATTACCCAATTTTATTTGTGTGACTAACTATTTAGTCATTTTTATTTGTATGACTAAATAATTTTTTTGGTCGACAACCAAGTTAGTCATTTATTTACTCATTTATAGCTGAATTGCAAAAAATTAGTAGAATTTGGTCACTTTTAGTTGTAGTGACTAAAAGTTTTAGTCACGTAGTCATTTATTTGCCAAATTCTACTAATGGATAGACTATTTCACCCCTATTGCAAGTAGTCCTACAGTAGCTCACACAAATTTTATGGTCAACACCCAACTCAGATACTTGTTCTAGGTGACTTAAAATAGTCAACACCTTTTTTGTAGGTTACTTCTGCTATAAAAATTCTCCTCCTACTATTGTTGTGGGTGATTTAAAACTAACCTGCACACTTCATCTTGATGTTGTAGGTTAAACACAAGACACATACAATCATACACGTTTGCTAATGCATTCACATGAACACACACCATCAAGACACATGGGCATCAATGAAAATAAACATTTTCTCTCTATACTCATTTTGAAGAAAATACATAAATATACACTTGTTTAGCTTTTTAAAGATATACAGAAAATAAGAGGGAAAAGGTCTCCCCTGTGCCACTCAATTTTTGTCTCCTTCAACCAAATCAAATTTGGCCCTCTTTTCTCTTGTTTCTACTCACACATTCTCACAAAGACTACAATAAACCTTTTCCCAAATCTTTAATTTGGGCCCAAGCTAATCACTGAATAGAGAGAAGCAACCATTGTTCTATTATGCCCCTCTTTCTCTTTTCTTATTTCCTTGTTGCTTGTTCTACAACTGATGCATCTCAATCCTCTTTTCTTTCCTCTTCTATCTTTGTAGTTCTTTTTTTACTCTATTCTCAATCAAAATCCCTCCAAAAATCTAGAAACTTACCCAAAAATCCCACCTAAAATGTTTGAGCACCCAATATCCAGTCATTAATGTTTAACAACCCAATCCTAGGTTTAAAATTCCCACTCAGACCTCTCTCCCCCATTTTCCCACACTACTATTCATTTAATGCATCAGGGGGGTAGGTGGATTTTACACAAAATGGTTAAAGAAAATAAAATTTAAAAATGTCAAACAAAACTCAGAACACGGTGGTGGGTGGATGAGAAAAATAGTGCTGAAAATAAAGGAGGGTGTTGGTTACCAAATCTACACACATCAAATTCTAAACATTTGCCAATTCTTATGATCGAAATTAATGGGAGACTTGGCCAACAGATTGGGAGATTTTTTGCACCTATCTCCCCTACACTTCAGGCTCTGCCAAACCTACAGGGGTATCCCTTGTTATAACATCAACATATTTGTCTTTGACTATATCAGGCAGAAATGTTCTCATGGATTTACACCAAGATTTGCAATATTACCCCAAAATTTGGCAAAGTTCATGGAGATTTTAACATTGCTGGCTTTGAGAACATGCACTAAACCCTACCTAAACTAATGCTAAAAATAAAGAAAATGGTTCAAATGGTTTTATCTTTGAAATTTTTATGTTCTTCCTGGACCTTTGGGCAAATAATTCCCTAGATTGGTGCTTTATCAAGACAACAGAGTCAAAATACTACAATGCAGATGTTTCCTTTTGACATCAAAGATTTGAATTCAAAGGGTTTAATTACATCACTACCATACAATGATACACCCAAGGAAGATTATTTCTTGCAACTCTTCTTCAACAATCCCTAATGTAATACATCACTCCCTATATATCTTACTTAAAGCATGTTTAATCCTTTCCTTGAATAGAAGTAGTAAAATAAGACATTCAATATAGAAAATGTGCATAGATGAATTCCAAAATCCTTGATTCCTTGATTCACAAAAGAAATGCATACATTCAAGGAGACAATTGCAAGAAACACACACATGTAGTGTTATTCATATAACTCAACCTGAACTAAAAATTTCATATAGAACTTTATTCATCTATAGGCAACATTCTACTCTGCACTCCTAACAAATTGAACTTGCTTTGCAACAAAAAACTATTCCCCAAGAGATGTGGATATCTTGTATCCAAATCTCAGAATCCCCTTACTACAACTTTTCAAGTTCTATATAAAGAGACAAACTATGTCGGCCAAGAATTCTAGTCACATTGTTTAATTATATCCTTTGATTTTTACTTAATATTTGTGACTTGGGGATTTGTATCTCTTCTTTGATTAGCTAACTTTAAAACAATTTCCTTCAACCAATCTTTCTGTGACATGAACTAGGATTGATACTGTTGCTTGAAAAGGTTAACAAGAATATTCTAGTTTACAAGAATATTCTGGTAGGTATAGAAAACTCCCAGGCAATTTGAGACAAATGTCCCTCTTTTGTTTTAAATTTAGACTAAGAGCATTAGCTATCAGGTTGTCAACATAACTCCCCATATTTCAATCTCCAGTCACTAAGTGTTAGGGCTTCTAGAACCATTGAGGTAACCACCATCAGTTGGATCAAAATGTAATCAATACTACCTTTGCAAGGGAGATCCTACAGATGTTTCCATCATTCAGGTACTTACTTCTTTGACTCTTTCAATAGAGTCTTAATTCTTCATCACCAACTAGGCTACATAAACACAATATCCTTTCTTTGTTGCACATGTATCTTTGATGAGTGTCATCTAATAGAGGAAAGGGGAGAGAGCGAAATGATGCCTTTCTGCCTGGGCACATGGACCCCAAATTTGATTGAGGTTGTTGGAATTTCATCAAATTTCTCCACCTCAGCCCAACAACTACATTTAGTTGGGGCCTTTGGATAACCTAAACCCTTCCTCACAAAAATGACAATACTCAGCAGTGGTCCTGAGGAAGCAGCAAGGCTGCTAATGTCAAAGATTCCCATTCTTACCAAATCCTCCTATCCCCTAGTCAACATTTACCTCTTCCTTAATTTAGAATGAGCAAACCTGCAATAAGGAGTACATGGGCATACGTCTTTAGGAAATAGAGAATGAAAGTAGTAAGGTAGAAAAGGAAATATCCTACATAGTACCCATGGTGAAAGCTAATTTAAATAGTCCACGAAAACATTTCTATTTATAGAGATGGAAGAAGGCCCTTTGCCCAAGCGTTTTCCACTTTCCAACAACATCCATAATTCTATTCTAGGCACTTGTAGGCTTTGCACACTTGAATCCATAACTAAAAAATATTTGAAGATCACATCGTGACCTCTAAAGTAGGAAATGGACGCGCAAGCTAGTGATAGCTTGTTCTTGAGAGCTTTAGGTTAAATCCTAAAGCTCTTAAGAACATATTATCATGGACTGTGTAAATTTGATGTCTATTAGTGATAGCTTGACTACGAACACCTCCTACACAGACACCAAATGTTTGACCTATTTAACAACACCCAACTAAAGATCAAGATCTGTTGGAGAGGTGCACTACTTGTGAAATCATGACCCTTTATACTCGAATGGCGCCATTCAACTTTGTGGGCTTGAGATAACACCAGAACATAGCTGATAATTTCTAAAACCATGCAGAACTTGTCGTGCAACAATTGTTTTTCTATTGATGCCAGCATACTCAACCAGATTGCTTACGAATGAAATTCAAAATTTAAACTTGGACCATCAGTGTGAGACACATTAGAACAAGATCAACGGCTCAAGATGACCGATGGAGAAAGAAAATCCACCATGATCCTTGAAAATTCATTGACTAATCAGAAAATACCAATACATAAATCCCTTCCAGTTAAAGTAGATGTGACCCTGCTACATGTCACCTTATTGCAGAAATGTAGGCCCGAAAAGGACCCACACCACCGCCCTTGCGCTCACACACTAAGCACTAGCTAAATAGCTTGCTAGGACTGGATGGGGACCCACTCAACACTTGTCACTTCGTCATAGCAGCACAAAGTATATTCTTTAGTATATTTCTACAATGCTCTAATGTGATCCATTGGGGAGCAAACATGTAGCAGGTGACTCAACAAAAAAATTTGGGCTCACTAGCTTGAAATCAATGGTTGGCACGTTAACGCGACTTTGACAGATCTGAAGCCTGTGATGTCATGACATTCATTGATTTATCTTCAAAGAACATGTACTCAGACTTAGGAAATATTTGACATATGGGGGGAGCTAGTTACTAGGCTTATGGGGTCAATTTTGGACGGGACAAAAGGTATTAGGTTATAATTTAAGTCTGGGATAATTTCTTATTACAAGTCAACACAAAATTATAATGTAGGCTTAAACAAAAGGCTTAGAGTTTAGGGTTTAAGCTTTTTACACTCAGACTTGACCAATTTGCAAGGACTTTAGGCCAGGAAGCAAGGAAAATTAGAGGGTTCCACCAGTGGCTCTGGTTAGAGACGCATGCCTCTTGTAGGCATGGTGAGATTCCAAATGTTTCCAGGGTATAGACTATGTGCCAAGTCCATTAGGCTACTATATAACCACTTCATCATACTAAACACCATATCTTCAATTTTCATTTGGTGGCCCCGGGCCACCAAAAATGAAAAACTAGTAATTTGCCTCTATCAAATACTCTGTTTTCGATAGACAGACTAGATCTCAAGTTGGAAGCACTATATTCACTGATATTATCAAGGAAGCATACCATCACATCTCTAATTGTGCCACTGTCAATCATATTAATCTACACTTTACAATCAAGAACTAATGGAATAGCACTAGAAAATGACAAGCACAAAAAACATGCATTAAATATATCATTCTTATATTTGCAATGTTTTTTAACAACAAAATCATTGCTATGCATCCTTGGATATCCATCACATTGGTCTGAGGAACAAACTATTCCATAGTCCACTAGGTGAATGGGCTCATAAACTTTGGCTTCATTTCTTACTTCCATATCAAATCTGAAGCATTCATATAATATCTCTGGTGACCCCTACTATGGTTTATCTCTATCACATACCAACCCCAAATTAGAAAAAGTGAAAGAATCATACACAACCAGTGAAGCAAGAAACTACCTTCTATATTTTTTTTAAAGCAAAAGGTGGCAACCACCCAAACTTTTATTAATAATTAAAGTTTGATTACAGTAAGGGGATGGCAATCATCCATATTTGAATAGTACAAACATATATAAACCTTACAAAAATGGCCCTATAATGGCCTAGAAGCTAGAATGAAAACATAACAAGGCCACCCCCACCAAACAACCCAAAACAAACTATCCATAACAAACAGAAAAAATAACAAAAAAGACATCCCAAGTGAGCACCAGCAGCTACAAAAGGTAGGGGAGCCAAAAAACCATTCATATGTTTTCCCTCTCCCTCTCCCTCATCTCTAGGTTCTCTCCTTACTCAGGAACTAGATGCATAGAGCTCATCCTCGTCATGGACGGCATCGCTTGATTCACTGGCTCAATCACTCCATCCTACACCGTAGGATCCTCGTCATCTATTATTGTTGAAATTTACAGATCGACAGAGATCATTTCCAAGCACAGATGAAACAGATGCATTAACCGACTTCTATTGATTATCAAAATGTAAATTTACAAATATATAATGGCTGAGCAGAGAGAAATCCTAGAGGGACATGTGTAGAAAACAAAGCAAACTGATGGTTAACTTAACATCAAGTTGCAGATCACGTAGAAGTTTTACTGATCTAAACTGTGTCATTAACAGAAAACTACTATCATTAATAAAGAGAAAACTAGAGTTGGAATTAACCACTAACACCCCCCCTTAATTCTAACTAAGGAGAAAAGAAAAGCCTAATGAAAAGAATGAGGAAAGAGAGAAAACCCAATGGGAACAAAACCCCCCCTCAATATCTGAATAAGGAGATGAAAGCCAATATAGCCAACAAGGATGGGTCCTGGCATCAAGGCCATTTTAGGTACCCATGTACATATAAAATTCCCCACAAATATAGAGAGAATATAAGAACAGAAGATATGAATCCCCCCATAATGAAAGAGCTCCCGTGCCAATGATGAATCCCTGAAGATAGAATATGATCCACTACCTACAAATGACATTTCTCCCCTTAGGAAGAAAAGGATCCACTGGTGATTGGAGAAGCCAATCCAAAAAGATGGGTGATATTGGAATCCAAATCTAGATGATGTGTGCCTCTGAAAACTGCTCACATATCCACATGTTGAAAAGTGATGGTGATCCAAGATCCTGTGAAGACTGATATAGAGTAAACTGCAAAGGCGATGAAGATGGTGGGCCAACAATGTTGATGTGGTTGTCAACAAAGAGGGATAACTCCTCAAGTGTGTCCTCCAATTCTAAAATGTGAGTCTCCATAAACAAGTTTGAAAATCCTGTCAAAAGATCATCCCAGAAAATTAAATCAGGAAGACTATGGATGCCCTGCTGCAAGAAGCCATTGGAAGCTTTTGAAGAAGCAACACAGAGCTTAGAAGTAGCAACAGATGCAAGGACAAAGAGTGGTCCTCAAAGAGAAGATATATGTCCTCAATAGTGTCATCTAGATCCAAAATAAGGGACTCTACAAACAAAAAGGAAATGTCTGTTAGAATGAGGTCCCAATGTACTGAATCCAAAAGACATAAATGATCCTGCTGCAAAGAATCATTGGAGGCTCTCGAAGAAGCATCTCTGGAATCTAGATCTGCAACAGGTGGTGTTGATGGAGAATCACTAAACTGATTATCCATACAAGGTGTGTCCACATTAGATGAGGCAACATAAGTCTCAATATCATCAATAGCCTAGTTTTCCAAGAAAACATCACTTTTAGATGGAGATTCAATGTCTCCATACAACTGTCAAATGATGATCCAAGCAGTAGAAGGGCACTCAGTGTGCTCTATGTGCTGTACAGTATCATCAGAAATAGTAAGACATATTAGGCCATAGACCATGTCATTATTATTAAACCATGCATTCTTTTCATCATAGTCACTTGGCTCAGGAACCAGTCCAAGGAGATAGGGTAGTAGATCCTGCTCAAGGCAGTGATTCTTTATCCCTTGTTTCCAAGACAAGAAATTCTCTGAATCTAGCCTAACAACAGAATGATGAAAATGATATTTAAAAGACATGATTAAACCCCCTGTAAATAGAACTGTTGAATCACACAGAGGAATTGTAACAACCCCAAATCAAAAGAGAAATACCATAGAGTGGTCCTTTCTTGGGCGTGACGTCGACCCTGTAGGACATTGTCTTTGCTACTAAGCAGAGGGAGGCTGGAGGCTGTTGAACATCAAGACGCCTATCCTCAGCAATAGGCGAGGCCTATAGGGTGTTGTGTTACCTGTGAGGGTAGGTAGAAGAGGCCAGGGGCCACCAAACTTGGCCGTGGGTGGTGCTTGGAGCAGGTCACAGCACTTGAGGGCTTAGTTGGAGTGGATCTCCCCTATTTACACAAGCAAGAGCCTCCAAAAATAGATTGGCACCACATAGAATAGGGATTTCATACTCCCTTCATTCATTGCTTTCCATGCAGGTGTCACTCTACCTCTTAAAAGATTCACGGCTATGCACAAATGCATAAAGAAATTGCCTTTGCCTATGCAAAGAATCAACACCACATACTGGAAGAGAGGCCTTGCCTCGTTCTTGCAAATCGAGCAAATTTTGAGAGGCCAGTTGCCTTTCACCTTAGGCTTGTGAATCAACCAGCAAGGAGGGCATGGCTTTTGAGAGAAATGTAGGGTTTAATTCTACAAATCTGCAACAACAAATTTATCAAACATAGAAAAAAGAAAATACATTCACTTATGGCCTGAAAAAATCCCTAACCTATCTCTGATACCATGTTGAAATTTATAGATCGATAGATATCATTTCCAAGCACAGATGAAACGGATACACTAACCGACTTCTATTGATTATCAAAATGTAAATTTACAAATATATAATGGCTCAGTAGAGAGAAATCCTGGAGGGACACGCATAGAAAACAAAGCAAACTAATGGTTAACTTAACATCACATTGCAGATCACGCAGAAGTTTAACTGATCTAAACTGTGTCATTAATAGAAAACTACCGCCATTAATGGAGAGAAAACTAGAGTTGGAATTAACCACTAACAATTATCACCCTGGGAAGATGAGGGGCCCAATCCAGGGCACACACTCGGAGGAAATGGATGGATGTAAAGACATCCCTACACCTAGCAACCATTCATATGGGAAAACTATGGTTGTGTCCATGAAGGGCTCTATTTGGCCCACTGATGCACCCACAAACTAGGCCCATTTGTATAGCTTTAAAAACATAATTAGTTGCTGAGGAGGTCCTGAGAGGTTGGATTGGGAATAAGCCCCCCACTATGGCTTTACCTCTCATCAAATCTTACACCTGTAGAGCTAGTTTCCATCTATCCAGACTATACAAGTGATCAAGAATCAGTCCAGTAGAAATGGCATGAATGTAATTCCCATCCTTCATAATATCCATAATATTTGACAAAATATGGGAGACCACGTCAGACCAATGCAAGACTCTCTCCTTTGAGCCATGTAGCCACCTTTGTCCACAAATGTTACGCACAACGAACTGCACCATAGTACATTTTAAATCCACAATTTGAGCTAGGTCCATAATTCTCACTTTGTAATGTATTCCAGGCTCCCATAACATGGCTAGGAAAAAGAAGCGTTGGTTAAGCTTATCGTCCTCCATAAACGAAACCTACAAGAGATAAGGCATTGACAAGACCAAGAGAAATGTCACAATAGATTGATGGTAATAACATGCCTAGGCCTATGATCTAAAAGGAGTATAAATAAGAGAAAGCAGATCTCATGTAATTCTCCTTACAATCTTGAGGGTACCAAATCATACGTGAGACGACATCATTTAGTAGTATAGAAATTTCTTGTGCAATAAAAAAGATCATATTTAGATATGCCTCATGCCACCATTAACGAATCGTATACACCTTGACACTTCCTAAAATAATCTATGTCCTTGACAGAAAACATGGTAGCTTCTACTTTCCCCTAGTGTCATCATAATAAAGATTGGTGGGTCTATGGGCCACCATCCAGCTAGGCATTCCTCCTAGGAGTACAAGAGCTGGATCTCCTATGTGTGAAGAGCTCTAGGATTTGACAAGAAGAGTCAACCTCAAAGCTATCTCAAATACTTGTCGTTAGAAGTATAAATAAAGATAGTCATTTGTACATGCTTCAATAACTAGCAATAAAAGAAAACAGTCACCCAATCCACTACATCCAACCAATATCACCCCTGGGAAATAAACATATGATCTATACCTGACCCCAAGTTAAAACAATTGCTGACGTCAACAACTAAAAATCCTTGTGCTAGTTAACCATTTGAAGCTCATGATACCATCATGGCCAGGATCTCCTGTAGAAGTCCATCCCATCATCTCTTCCAAGGAGCCATTCTACTAAAAAGACTACGGACAATTAAATACATCATCTCATGTGACCAATCTACAACAAGAGGCCTAATGAGTCTACATGTCCTCCTTGATCTAGGTCATCAACTAACTGGGTATACTCCCTTGTCTAGGGTCAAATATCAATACATCATGCCTTTGTTCTATGGCTCTGTTTGCCAGTGCATCAACCACTTTATTCCCTTCTCTATAGCAATGGGATATCTCAAAAATATCCAACTTCATTACCAAATCCTGAGACTGCCAAAGAATGTAGTCTACATTCCAAATATTTTATTTTTTGGCCTTGAGAGCTTTGATTATATTAAGAGAGCCCCCCTCTATCCACAAGTTTTTAACCTTATAGTCAACGACCAATTGGAGACCATCTAGGAGAGCCCATGCCTATGTCTCATTATTGCCACCTTGTTAGATCTTTGACATTTTGGCCACCATCAAGATCCCCTCATGATTTGTAATAACACAACCCGTACTTGACAGCCCTAGGTTATCGTGACATGCCCCATCAAATTTTAGCTTGGCATATGGCTGAGTTGGGGAGGTTCCATTTAACCAGGCTTCTATCCACTTTCTTATTACTTGGCTGCACCATCGAGCCATTAGTGATTAGCTCCAAATGGATCCAGTTTTTAACCATCTCGTCGCCCCATCTTGACCATATTGCACACTGAATGCTTGATTTTCTTATTTTAGCTAAAACAACCTCTGAAATTGCTTTATCTAATTTCTCACACACCTCTGAACCATCGTGGCCTCCTTCCTAAAAATTCTAAAGTTTCTTTCTCTCCAGATATGCCAAACTACTATGGATGGACACACATCCCACAAGCATGCAAAAGTTGCTTCTGAAAATAGTTTAGGCCGGATTTTGAACAATGATAACAATGACTCCGGTAGGGTGACTCAGTTTAATCTTCTGAAGAGCCAATACCAACATTCTCTACTAAAAAGACACTAAAGTATGAGGTGGTCAAAACTCTCATCCTCCTCCCTGCACAAAATACATTTAAAATTTGAACCTATGGCCCATTTCTGAATTCTATCCCTAGTAGGAATTCTCTTGTATACAACTAGCCAAGAAAATGCTCTAGCCTTCGGTAATGTGGCATTATTACAACACAAATGTGTAGGCCAGTCAGACTTTTGGCTTGCACTTAGACTCATGTAGCCTTGTTTTATTGTATACAATTCTAAGCTATCTGCTGACCATACTAGCTCGTCCTCCTGGTTTGACAAAATTACCACTGTAGACCTAAGGATGCCATGGAGCTAATCTTTTTGAGCTTGTACAAAATTGCAATCCATTGTGTTTCTCCATAGCACTTTATGTGAGCAAGCTTCATCCCCCGGATGACAATAATGTCAAACTTTTCTTCCCCAATGTCATTTTAGATAGATCCTTGCCTCCTCTAGCTCTTCCCATGATGAGGGCTTAGGTCGTCCATTCTAGGAATCCTCCCAAAAATTAGCCTTCACACTATTATGAATTACCCATGTTAAATGTATTAGAATTACCTCCCTACTCCTTATAATGAAATTACACATGGCTGATCCTCATGGGGGATTCCTTACTGAAAATAGCCTCTCCCTCTCCACATTATCCAGATATTTGAATTGCATCAATCTGACCCATCTAGATTGAGGTCTCTTAGACATGCTCCAAGATAACTTTGCTCCTAATGTCTGATTTTGCATATTTAATTTTAAGACTCCTGCCCCACCTTGATGCTTAGGTTTACATATCTTCTCCCAAGGTAGAAGGTGAATTTTCTTTCTTTCTAAAGTCCCTTTCCAAAGGAATTGCCTAAAAATCTTACCTAATTCTAAACAAACACCCTTAGAAATTTGTAAGGTGGACATCATGTATATCAGAATGGCTATCAAAACCACTTTGATCATGGTCAATCTTCTTGCCAACATCAACCAAACTCCCTTTCAAGTCCCTATTTTACTCTTTATATTGGAAATCACCTCCTTCCAAAAGTCCTTTCTATGCCTCCCATTAATCAAAGGAATACCGAGATACCAACCTGGGAGCACATCCGCTTTGAATTTAAAAATGATGGATATTCCTCCTTGCTTAGCTGCCTCTAAATGGAACAGAAAAAGTTTGGACTTACTATCATTTACTAATTGGCCTGAAACACTACAATAATAATCAATCGTTTCCTTGATTACTTTAGCTTTCCGTAGTGAGGCTTGTCCAAACAAGATAGTATCATCTGCGAATAATGCATGAGTGAAGGTTTCTTGCAAGCCATGAATCCTAACTCCTTGCCACTGCATCTTTCTATTAGCATCCTAAATTGCCCATGTCAGCACCTTAGACATAAGGATGAAGAGGTACGAGGAGAGGGGATCGTCTTGTCTTAAACCTCTTGACGATTCAAAAGGGGTAGTCTCCATACCATTAATCAAGACAAAAAATCTAGAACCTATGATGTAAGAAAAAAACCATTTTCTCCATGCTGAGGAAAAACCCAAATGCTCCAGGACATGCATAAGAAAATCCCAATCCACCCTGTCATAAGCTTTTGCCATGTTCAATTTTATTACCATACATGGGTCTCTCCCTTCCTTGATTGAATGTAGGCATGAGTAATAATTTCCCCTTCTACAGTCTCCTTCCTAGGAACAAAGCCTCCTTGTTCCTCTGAAATGATGTCAGGTAGGAGCGAAGCTAGTCTTATGGCTGCCACCTTGGATATGATTTTATATACGTAATTGCAAAGAGTGATTGGCCTAAACTCTTTAAACCTTAGAGGAGTCTTTACCATGGGGATAATCATTATACTAGTATTCTTCATTTCTTTGAGGACATTTTTGAATTTCCTTGAATTCTCAACTGCCAGGAAAATATCTCTACCCACAATGACCCAAACAATTTTGAAGAAAAGAACCCCTTTAGCCATTCAAACTTGGTGGTTTTTCTCCCAACATAAAGAAGACAGCTGCCTTAACTTCTTCCAAAGAGAATTCCTTCATGAGCTCCTTGTTTTGCACCTTCGAGACCACCTTAGGTATGATGACCTTGCTATCTTCCCAAGGTGCCAGGTTTCCATCTTTTGATAATAAATTTCCAAAGAAACCACCTTCTATATTGAACCTGTTTAGTACTCATACACATGCAACACTTCCAATTGCTTTGCTGAACACTAACTTTCACGTTCATACAAACCTTTCAACCCTGAAGTAAAGATTTGTAAAGCATGCTCATACAAGTAATCATAATCAATTAAGACTGATCATACTCATAGTTACCATGACCAATAGGCTAAAAGAGCTCACTTTTAGAACCATACTCATATCCCTCGTTATTGTGCTCAACAATTTCATCATTAAACTCCACCTGGAATGCCTCAAAACAAGGATCAAAAGAATCAGAACATAGCCCATTTTTAAAAGCTTCATAGTCGTCTTTACCATAGATATCAATACTATCCTCTATTGTATTAATATGAACATCTGAAACTTGTCCACTCACAACAGAGTAGCCACTTTCATTAATTTACTCATCATTGAAAATAAATGTTTCCATTTCAGCATTGTAAAAATGATTATCATCCCCAAGGAAACATTCATATTACCCATACATATTTCATCACTTGAGGGATTTACACATGGGTGTGAATTTTGAAGAGTATCAACAAATTCTCTATTATTGTGCCAATCAATATCTCCCTCATCCAAAATAAAATTTTCCATATCTGCTTCATGGAAATAGTCATCTATGGCTGTAATATTGTTATCATTATTGGAATCATAGATGGGAATATCAGAACTGACATCCATGTGTTCCTGTGGTTCTTTAATGACAACATTGCTGCAAGAAGTAACTTCATGTATATCTCTATAATCAGTGTCTACACATTCTACTCTTATGGGCTGATCACAAACTATATTTTCTTCATTACAAACCTAATCTCCATGTTGTATCATGAGCTCTTCATCTTTATTCCCCTTGATCTACTTTGTATACCTGCATGAGAGCTTTTTTAGTACCCTACACTTGCAGTCATTTGTCCTTTTATCATCCCATATTTCTGATTATTTTCTATGTCCATTTCACCCGCAAAGGCTTGATGAAGTGTACTAGGCCCCCTATCCCGTAACATGTAACTCATTTCCTCTTCTAATGCACCTAGGTAAACAACTAAACAAAATGCATCGTTTGGCCTTATGTACTCTAGGATACTTCTGATTGATTTTGAAAATCTTAAATTAAAGGCAGGAATTGATTCATACTCCTTTTGGATGTTCATAAAATTTATAACCAATGAAACCATGTCAGACCTTTGACCAAACTATTCTACAAATGTAACTTTGAACTCAGTCCATGAAGGAATAGAACACTCAGGTAAGTATGAAATCTAGTATCTAGCATCATTTTACAAAGTTTGAACAAAAAAGCCTCATAACAACATCTTCATTTTCAATCTCATAATCTGCCATCAAATCACAAAACTCTTGTAGATGTTTATTTGCTAATTCTAAAATTTTCCATTATATTTTAGTAAACACTTTCTAACTTCATCAGGAATAGCATTTGGGTATCCATGAATACCATTAAAATTTAGAGCTTTGTATCTCTCAGCAACTAGACAATTCATTTTGACATCTGATTTGAAAATGCAAGCAAAGTGGAGTACCTGGGAGTGTATTACAGCCTCAAACAGGTTCAAAGTCACCACCTTTCAAAGAGGACAAAATATTAATTAGCTTTCTAGGTTGATCCTTCCAACAGAGCCCCTTAACAATCATTCAAACAAGCTGCAACACCTTCCAAATCAGATAATTCATCAACTTAGCTGACTCTTCCCAACAAAATCATCTGTGTTTTCCCCAGTAGAGTCACCAATTTTGTTGGTTCCCAAATCTACACACATCAAATTCTAAAGGTTTTCCAATTCTTATGATCAAATTAATGGGAGACTTGGCCAATAGATTGGGAGATTTTTTGCACCTATCTCCCCTCCACTTCAAGCTCTGCCAAACCTAGGGGTTATCCCTAATTATAGCATCAACAGATTTGTCTTTAACTATATCAGCCATAAATGTTCTCATGGATTTGTACCAATATTTGTAAAATTACCCCAAAATTTGTCAAAGTTCTTGGAGATTTTCACATTGCTGGATTTGAGAACAGGCACTAAACCCTACCTAAACTAATGAGCTAAAACAAAACAAAATGGTTCAAATGGTTTTACCTTTGAAATTTTTGTATTCTTCTTGGACCTTTGGGCAAATAATTCCCCAGATCGGTGCTTTATCAAGGCAACAGAGTCAAAATACCACAATGCAAATGTGTCTTTTTTACATCAAAGCTTCAAATTCAGAGGGTTTAACTGCATCACTGCCTTACAATGATACATACAAGGAAGAGTATTTCCTGCAACTCTTCTTCAACAATCCCTAATGTAATACATCACTCCCTATATCTTACTTAAAGTATATTCAATCCATTCCTTGAACATAAATAGTAAAATAAGACATTTAATATATAAAATGTGCATACATGAATTCCAAAATCCTTGATTCCTTCATTCACAAAAGAAATGCATACATTGAAGGGGACAACTGCAAGAAACACACACATGTAGTATTATTCATATAACTCAATTTGAATTGAAAATATCATTCATAACTTTATTCATCTACAAGCAACATTCTACTCTGTAGTCCTGACAAATTAAACCTGCTCTATAACAGAAAATTATTTTCCAAAAGATGTGGATATCTTGTATCCAAAGCCTGGAATCCCCTTCAAGTTCTATATAAAGAGACAAACTATGTCAGCGAAGAATTCCTATCACATTTTTTAATTACATCCTTTGATTTTTATTTAATATTTGTGACTTGGGGATTTCTATCTCTTCTCTAATTGGACAAATTTAAAACAATTTCCTTTAACCAATCTTTTGGTGACATGAACTAGGATTGATACTCCTGCTCCAAAACATTTACAACAATATTTTAGTTTACAAGAATATTCTAGTAGGTCTAATAAACTCCCAGGTAATTTGAGACAAATGCCCCTCTTTTGTTTAAAATTTAGACTCATGGCATTGGCTATCGGGTTGTCAACATGACTCCCCATCTTTTAATCTCCAATCGTTGAGTGTTAGTGCTCCTAGAACCATTGAGGTAACCACCATCAGTTAGACCAGAAGGTAATCAAGATTGCCTTTGCGAGGGAGATCTTGTAGATGTTTCTATCATTCAGGTACTTACTTCTTTGACTCTATCAATAGAGTCCTAATTCTTCATCACCAACTAGGCTAACCAAACATAATATCCTTTCTCTATTTCACATGTATCTTTGATGAGTGCCATCTAACAGAGGAAAGGGGAGAGAGAAAAATGATGCCTCTCTGCCTGAGCACATGGGCCCCAAATTTGACTGAGGTTGTTGGAATTTCATCAAATTTGTCCACCTCAGCCGAGCAACTGCATTTAGATGGAGCCTTTGGATAACCTAAACCCTTCCTCACTAGAATGACAATACTCAAAAGTGGTGTTAAGGAAGCATAAAGGATGTTGATGTCAAAGACTCCCATTCTTACCGAATCCTCCTATCCCCTAGTCAACATTTACCTCTTCCTTAATATAGAATGAGAAAACCTGCAACTAGGAGTATAGGAGCATACTTCTTTAGGAAATAGAGAATGAAAGTAGTAAAGCAAAAAAGGAAATATCCTACATAGTACCCATGGTGAAAGCTAATGTAAACAGTCCACAAAAACACTTCTATTTATAAAGATGGAAGAAGGCCCTTTGCCTGAGCATTTTCCACTTTCCAACAACCTCCATAATTCCATTCCAGGTGCCTGCAAGATTTGCACACTTGAATCCATATCTGGAAATATTTGAAGATCACATTGTGACCTCCAAAGCAAGAAATGGAGGTGTAAGCTAGTGATAGCTTACTAAAACCTGACTACGAACACCTCCTACATAGACATCAAATGTCTGACCTATTTACCAAAGTCCAACTAAAGATCAAGATCTATTGGAGAGGTGTACTGCTTGTCAAATCATGACCCTTTATACTCTAACGGTGCCCTTCAACTTTATGGGTTTGAGATAACATTAGAACATAGCTGATAATTTCTAAATCCAGGCAGGACTTGTTGTCCAATAGTTGTTTTGCTACTGATGCCAGCATACTCAACCAGACCACTTATGAGTGAAATTCAAAATTTAAACTTGGACTGTTGGTGTGAGACACATCAGAGAAAGATCAATGGCTCAAGATGACCCAAGGGGAAAGAAGATCCACCGTGATCATTGAAAATTCATCATCTAATCAGAAAGTGCCAATAGAGAAAGCCCTTCCAGTTAAAGGAGCTATGACCCTATTACATGTTGCCTTATCATGGCAATGTAGGCCTGGAAGGGACTCACTCCACCACCCTTGCGCTCACATGCTAAGCACTAGCTTTAGTTTGCTTGGACTAGATAGGGACCCACTTGACACTTGTCACTCCGTTACAGTAGTGTAAAGTATATTCTTCAGTATCTTTATGCTATGTGCTCATGCGATCCACTGGGGAGCGAACATGTAGTGGGTGACTCAGCAAAGAAACTTTGGGCCTGCTAGCTTGAAATCAATGGTTGACACATCATCACGGCTCTAATAGATCTAATAGATATGAAGCATACGATGTCATGACAACCATCGATTTATCTTCAAAGAACATGCGCTCAGACTTAGGAAATATTTGATGTACGGGGGGAGCCAGTTAGTAGGCTTATGGGGCCGGTTGTGGATACAACAAAAGGTATTAGGTTATAACATAAGTCTAGGATAACTGCCTATTACAAGTCAACATAAAATTATAATGTAGGCTTACACAAAAGGCTTAGGGTTTAGGGTTTAAGATTTTTACTCTCAGACTTAGCCAATTTGGAAGGATTTTAGGCTAGGAAGCAAGGAAAAATCAGGGGGTTCCACTAGAGGGCATGATGATCCTATATCAATTAACAATTAATTAATCCAATCTTTTCCCTAATACTGTCAATTGAAATAATATACTTACAAGTTATAATGAATTATTATAGCTTGCTGATTTTTTAATACAATGCTAATAATATTCTTGTTCTAGCTTCTCCTCTTTTAGTGTAACTTCTACTCCTCTTTATGCTCTTGATATTGCATAGATTTCTTTTTCTTATTATGTTATTCATAAGTATATTCACTTCTCTTAGACTTGAAAGTTAGTTATTTTCCATTCCTTTAATGGATTAATAATAATATGTGATTGCAAGATTTCATCCTAACATGTCATGTATGTTGTAGCTTTAGTTGTTGATATTTTATTGTCATTATTTCCCAACGGCTATGGGAAAGCCCTCTATTTTGTTTCTCTCTTTCACTCAAGATTCTTCTATTACCACTTTCTTCTTTTTCTAAGGTAACCAGATTTCATCTATATAGTTATTATTCATTTATTATACATGTAGATTTACTTTTTATCTCCTTGTTGTTGTTGTGTTTCTTGGCAACACTTGGTGATACATCTCCCTTCCCACTTTCCATGTAATATAGAATAGTGGTAAACATATTTACCATTATTCTATTAATCTTAATATTAGTGTTCTTAGTTCTAGATGCACTTAGGAATAAGAGCATGTTGACACTTAGAGTTGTAGATTCCCAAAACCCTAAAGACACACCTAAATCCAAACCTAGGGAATGACAATTTGAAATGAAGGGATAGACTTATTATTAGGCTATGAAACTTGGGCCAATGGTTAAGGTAGGGTTATCCTTCTTCTCTTTGAACTCAACTAAGCCTAGTAGGGTGTTCCTAGAGGGTTTTCTTAATAGGACGATTAATAATTAAGCCATCTAGTAGTTAAACCCAATGTACCATGAACCCCAAGATCTATCACTAGGTGCATGACTTACTAACTAGTACAATATGACTAACAAGACCTATTAATAAGCAACCTCATAAGTGCACCACGAGATATCATCAATTGTACATATCCCTTGAATTCTATTACATATAAGATGTAGACATACTAGCATTTAATTCCTTGAAGATTTACCAACTCAAACTCATATAAGATAGTGCATAAGTTGAAGTATTGAATCATACTAGAATGGTAGGACCTAATAGCTACCTCTAAACTACTAAGAAATAAAGATATTTTTGAATTGATTGATCTTTGGCCAACTAGACCGGTGCATATTCCAAGGGGAAATAGAGACACACATAAGACCTCATACACTAACATATTAGTAAATTTAGAATTGAGAACAAGGCATGTATTCAAAAATTATAAGCTGGGTTGTATGGTCAAACCAATCCATTGCCTCACATAAATTAGAAACATTCATAACAAAGTATACTTTAAGAATTCATAAGTGCTCAAGATAAATCCACATAATATATTGGAAGAAGCTATTCAAAATACACTTTAGAACTATTTTACAAAATCTTTGTGAGGATTAAAACCAATCAATACAACACCAAGCTTTTAAATGTAGCTTCAAAGATAAACATATCATGTTACCTCTTGGATATACCTTGTTAGCTATGGAGACACTCATATCATGGAGGGGATTCTATGTTTAGTACCTTCTCCTAAATTACAACACATGTAGGGATAAAGAAATTAGAATGAACTTTAGGAATTAATTGCCTAGACTACATTTAGTCAACATAAGTTCTAGAAAATTGGCAAAGAGACCAACCCCCTACAATATCAGAAAAATACATATAGAAATTTCATAAAACTATAGGGTGCCATAAGATATGTCGATCTATCTCAATCCCCTTACCTTGATAATAAATTCATATCTTTACACAAATAGACATTCATTCTACAATGAGAAAATGAATTAAATCTAATTTTACACAAGTATGGACCTTCTTGGATTAGGAACTACACGAACATGGGAAAACATTCCTTACTCAAGCCCAAAAATTACCTATAAAAACATCCTTTCTTATGTAGCATAGATAAGAAGGTATTATCTTCTCACAATCATATAAAAAGTAAAAAATAAAGTTGAAATGGAGATCAAAAGAAAAGAAAGAAATCTATATATTTAAACTTAAAACAATAGTTATTCTTTATGCTCTCTCTTATGCTTGTCTTCATTCTTTTTTCGCCTTTATATACCTCCTTTATATATAGTCGATCACTAATTTGTGATTTAAAGAAAAATATTTTTGAATAAATTTTCAATAATTATAGATGGATCACTAAACAATGTTTTAAATCAATTGGAGAAGCATTTTGGAGTTATTTTTTCATTTGTATCCATAAAAAATAATGATCATTTTAAACCTCTAAAAATTGGTAATCAAAAATATTAGTTGATTGTTATGATAAATCTATCTTGCAAGACATTGCTCTTCATTTTTTTTCAACAATTATTTTCAAATAAATTTATTGCTCAATTATCTTTAGTAAAGTTATTGTACTATTATTACCCAAACAAAAATGATTGCTTCATTAAAATAATGTTATTTACATGTTGAACTATAGATGTTTTTGATAAAGGTAAGTAGAGATTTTGAACTTGTACAAGAGAAAAGATACATCAATGAAGCCCAGCAAAAGTAGAAGGAACAACAAATAGTAGAGCAATGTAGGAATAGCCCAACAACAAGACAAACAAACAAAGGGTGAAGGACCCCAACCAACCCAACAAATCAGGGTGGTTTGAAACCAAATTTCTCCAAAGAGCTCTGAGTACATATCCTAATCTTGACAATACCCTCAGATCTCACCTTTTTGGAAGACCTAGGGCAATCCAAAGGGCCACTCAAGGTCCCAATGTCGCAATGCACCTCAGCCAAAGGAGTCACCATCACATCTCCATTGTCCCTATTCCTAGTATCTCTCATATCAGCCGAAGGAGTCCTCTTTTCAGCACTACTCTCTTCATAAATCCCCTTGTTTTCCATCATAGGTGCATCCACTGAAGGGGGGATGCACTCCTTTCTCTTCCAAATAGGATTTTGCTTCTTTCTACTTGGACAAGCATCGTTAGAATGACCAGCTTTGTGATAGCTAAGGAAAACAACTTAAGAGTTTTCAAACTCAAATTGCCAAACCCAACTACCAAACTTAGATAAAAAGGTAATCCTTGAGGGGAGTCCCTGATCAACATCCACAAACACACAAAATCTAGCAAACATAAGGTGTCTTTTAAACTTTGTAACATCATCAGCCTTAGCAAATTGCCCAAAGGAATTGGCAATCTCCATAAAAATCTCCTCGTCCCAGCATTCCAGTGGGAGACCTGGCAACCTGACCCAAACTGAAAATTTCTTACTACAATCCACTAAAGGGTTGAAGCATGGTGACCATCTTTGAAGGCAAAGACCATTTTGCCCAAGAAACTAAGGACCAATAAGGATCCTTGAGCAATCCTCAAAGTTAAAAAAAAAGAATAAGAAGAAGCCATTCAGTAGAGCAGTCACCTCAACCTGCCCCCTAAGCCTCCAACTATGAAGCGTCCACCTTCTAACCACATCAATATTGGGGCGATTTCCACAAAAACTCCCAACAAGCGAGTTACAGAGCCACCCAGCAGCCCTTTCAACAAACTAATCAGGGATGACGATTCGTTTATTTGCCAAAGCCTCTCCCCTAACAGCATCAGCAACAGGAATATGAGAGATATTAGCAATCTCCTCAACCTATGTATTAACCTCCAGCGCAGCACCAGGGTCCTTCCTCACTACACCAACAACCTCCTCAGGTAGGCCGACACCTGCCTCAGTAGCCCTGTCGTGCAAGCATCCATCCTCCAACAAAGGATTAACATCAACTGCAGCCCCACTGGCAACTGTAGATGTTTCTAGCATACCTATCTTAGATTAAACTATGTAAAAGACGCTGAGAGATATCCTTCTCAAGACACCTATTTTTTAATCAATTTACCATATACAAGTGGAATAAAATAGGCTCCTTGGGAATAATATCTCTACGTGTCTTTTACATAGATTTATCAAAGAATATGTAGTAAATAAAATAGCTCTATGGTAAAATAAATTAAAGACAAACAATAAAAAATAAAATGATAAACCCACGTTTACCAAACCCAAAAATTATATAAAATAGATCATATATATGAGTGATGTCATTTAATAATACAATAGCTCATATGTAAAATATAAAGTAAATAATAAAAATATAAATAAAATGTGCTACCTATTTTTTTAGCTCTATTCTAAAATATTATTCACTTCAATAAAGGACAATTTTGACTAATAAAAATAGGACAAGTATTTACCACGTTTTAATATGAATGAGGTGTAAAATTGCTATTGACTGTTTTCAGCATTAAACCATAATGTTTAAATAGAGTGATTTTTTTCTTAAATTTGTGATGTAAGTGAAATAAACACTTCTATATCTCTTAATATCTTTTCCATACATTTATCTAAGATAAATATATTAATTTACAATATTTAAAACAATATAAAAATATTTAGAAAATTCGTAATTTCGTGGAAATTCAATCCTATTTTCTGGAGCACTAGAGACTTCTTATTTTCTAGAGCCTTCTACTAATAATTTCATTACCTTGATATTCAAAGACACCTGGTAATTTTTTAATTAAAAAATCCTTAAATCCTTTTGAGTGGAATTTAAAGTGTACCTAATTTAATCTTTTAATAAAGAAAACCTTTTGAGTGGAATCTAATGTTTATCCGATTTAATTTTCTAATGAAAAGAATCCTGTTGAGTGGAATTTAAAGTCTATCTAATTTTCAATTTAGTGGAATTTAAAGTGTATCTAAATTTCAATTTAGTTGCACTGCAATGATTTCAAGAACTCAGCAATATTTGGAAGTCTGCACGCATTTAAAATTCTAGCATTAATAAACAGTAGATTTGGAAGGGGCAGATTCAATCCAGAGAGCTCGGAGTGCATGTTGTTTAGAGATTGTTTCAAATTAGCTCAAATTTAAGCAACTGTGATTTGGAGTTACAGACATAGATCAGATTATAGTTGGGCTCAGTGGGCATTGAAAATTGCGGATGTTTGGCATACTATTTCGGACAAATAATTTAAAGCAAAAAGGAAATGTACTGTTTCTGGTAATTTAGTATGTATGATAATCTGGTGGTAAACGCCAAAAAAATTTCTAGATAGGCCTGTCGTCGTCCACAAATGTATTCATGAACTTATGACACATGTTTTTTTACTTTTAAAAATGTCCATTCAGCCCACTACGTGATGGAATTTACCGTCCACTTTCGTAGATTTCTGTCGTTTTGATATTCTATAAATGGTTTTGAATGACACTTACGTTTATCAGAGCTAGTGAGAAAGATCTCCTAACTTATGTTAAGCTAATCCAAGCTCTTATAGAAGGGATTGTGATTAATTTGATAATTTTTTAGTGTCTTATTTAGTTCTCTTCTCTAATTATAGCAAAGATTGTAGTTATAAAGGTGGTATGGAAAACAAGATTTCCCCCTTGCAATCCTCTGAGTGGAAGATAAAGGTTGAGAGTGGAACAGATTTGAATTCATCCAAATTATGCAGACCTGTGGTTAGAGGAGTTTCAGAAGCTTTCCAGAGGAGGAAAAGTTATGTTTTATGTCTGTTGTGGAGAATTTGGCAAATTGGCTCAGATGATCCTCGAATACTCTTCCATTCTCTCAAAGTTGGCCTTGCACTATCTCTGGTGTCCCTATTTTACTTTGTGAGACCACTTTTTCATGGTGTGGGTGAGAATGCTATATGGGCCGTTCTAACTGTGGTGGTAGTTTTTGAATTCACTGTGGGTACTTGAACTGAACCCAGTCTCTTCATTGTCTTAATTAACATAGTTTTTATCTTTTCTTTCCTTTTTCTAGCGAGGATATATTTTGGTTTGCTTTAGATGGTATAGAGTGTTCACGTAAGGTTAGTTTGCACTCTATTTAAACATCATCCATTTCAATGGTCAAATAATCAGTTGGCTTGTGGTCTGTTTTGTAGGTGCAACTTTAAGCAAAGGGCTCAATAGATGTTTTGCCACCATGCTGGCTGGATCACTGGGTCTCGGTGTAGGCTACCTCGCAAAACTTACTGGACAAAACGGAGGACGAATCGTACTTGGACTCTCTGTTTTTGTTCTAGGTAGAAATCAATCTCTCTCTTTTGTGTGTCTCTATATATAAAATTTATTTTTGAAAAGTGTAACATGGATGTATATGTGTTTTGGCACTCTACTTAAACATCATCCATTTGAATGATTAAACACTCAATAGTAATTTTACACTTCATCCACAACAAAATATTCTATTTTTATTCGCCAAAATTAACTTTTCACTAATGAAGTGGATGATGTATAAGAATACGGACGTTTTGGTGATGCAGGTACAATTTCCACATTTTCACGATTCATTCCATATATCAAGAAAAGATACGATTATGGGGTGGTGATCTTCGTTCTCACCTTCAGTCTCATTGCCATTTCTAGTTATCGCGTTGAAGACCTCTTCCAAATGGCATATCAAAGGTTAGTTACGGTTTTGATCGGATGTGCACTGTGTTTCTTGATAAGTATACTTGTTTTTCCAATCTGGGCTGGAGACGACCTACAAAATTCTACTATAAGTAATCTGGAAGCTCTTGCTGGATCTATTGAAGGTAAATATCCTATGCAAATCAATCACACAAGGCTGCATCATTG
The DNA here is from genome assembly GCA_027924645.1 of Cunninghamia lanceolata. NCBI lineage: Eukaryota > Viridiplantae > Streptophyta > Pinopsida > Cupressales > Cupressaceae > Cunninghamia > Cunninghamia lanceolata. Next base: position 1,285,023 of record BSBN01001299.1, read on the forward strand.
CAAAAGAACTGCTTATTTGAAATCTTACACACAAAAAAAAACGCCTATGTATGTTTTCAGGATGTGTGCAAGAATTCTTTAAGGCTGCCGAGTTGGAAGAAGGGAAGGAATTAGATCGGGCCTTTAATGGCTATAAATCTGTGCTGAATTCAAGAACGAAACATGAATCTTTGGTAATTAAACTCTTCTTTCTTCTTTTTCTTTTTCTTTTTTTTTTTTGAAAATGAATGAAATCACCTGTTATAACAGTAGTCCTTCGACCTTGCAGGCGAATTTCGCAACATGGGAACAATGCCGGGGAGAATTTTTCATCGGCTATCCTTGGAATGAGTACTTAAAAGTTGGAGCCTTATTCTGTGGAAGCCTTCAATGGATTGATCAACCCTAAGATGCAGGTAGTTGTAGTAGTTGGATAATAAACAGTTCTTGTACACTCTATTTAAATATTACACATTTCAATGGTCAAACAGTTCATAGAAATTTTACGTCTCATTCACAACAAAAAGTGGTAAATAGTTGTCTTATTTTTATTGGGCAAAATTGACCTTTGACTGTTGAAGTAGATGATATTTAAGAATAGCGGTCCGTATATAGTAGTTAATATTCCAGATGTATACTACATAAAAACCGATAGATTGACTACAATACACTGTTATGGCTCTTCTCTAGCTAAACCATGCATTTAGAATTATTATATTAATACTATGAAATACACTGTAAATCTTAGCTATATTGTTCTTTCCCAGGCTCCGTCTTCTTTGAAGGAAATCTTGCAAACGCCGTGCACAGATATATCCAGAGAATGTGGCAACATTCTACGAGAACTTGCCAATAGCATCAGAACCAAAACAAAGTGCACAAGTAGGGCTTCTATGATGCAGCAATTGGCAACCATGGTAATCCACCTGCAAAATTCAGTGACTTCCCTGCCACAGTTTTTCATCGATAATCAACGATTTCAATTTGTAGAGGAGGAATACTTGAAAGGCTTGAGTAACTCCAACGAAATAGCAGTAAAAGAGGAGATTGTTGATGCTCACAAACTTCATCAATATAGAGATGTCGAGGGAAGTGGTCCTGTTATTGCTTTTGAGGAGACTCTTCCCGTACTCACCTTTGCTTTTCTTGTAATAGAACTTGCAGCGAGACTGGAGAGCGTTATCTTGGCCGTGGAAAAGTTGGCCGAAAAGGCCAAGTTTAAGAAGATGGAAATTAACGAATCTTCAAAAACACTTATCATAAGTGTGGCAAATGAAAAAGTAGACGTTCATGCTGCTGCAAGCTCGACTGTAGCTGCAGAATCGACATTGGAAATTGACATAAATGGAGGTCTGGATCAGAAAAAAGGTTTACCTAGAGAATGTTATACTGGCACTTGCAACTTCATGGGTGCAAGGGATGCGCCTATAAGAATTTTAAGGAAGTCTTAAGAAGATTGAGAGGAATTGAAGGAATAGGAAGAATTAGTGTGATGAATATAACTAGAATATTTGTTTGTTAAAGACCTTTGCAGTGAGTTCATCTCTAGATGAGGGATTTTTTCTAACAATTAACCAGAAAGGCATCATTATTATGTAAATTCAGAAAAAAATATAAGAAAACATTTTGGATAGAAACATACATTCTTGCAAAACAAAAATCTCTAGCATTCTATGAGGAAGAATGAAGATAGCTAGCAATAATTCATAAGCATAGAAGATAGTCGAACATTTTAAGGATCAATACCCAACAAAAGTTTTGATTTAATATAAAATGAAACAAATATTAAAGACCAAATTGTTAAAAAGTAAAATTTAAAAAAAAAAGACATTACTTATACCTTCAAAGAAAATAAATAAACAAAAGGTAAATGGGGGTGATGGCCTCTCTACTGCGCCTGCACACTGCTCCCATTTCAGAAACATATTTCAATTTTTTAAAAAAAAATTACAAAATAATCCTTAGAAACAACAATTTCAAAAATAAATTGCCAATTTGTAGCAAATTAAACCAAAATATTTTCAAGAACTTCTACTTTAAATGAAGGCTTAAATATTCATTTGTATGGAATCACTAAATATCAGCTAAGAAACTAAATGAGAAATACTAATCCAAAGGCCACCATAGCTGTGGAAGAACATATGCAAGGAAAATCTTTCCAAACATCACAAATGAGGATTTTGGTTCTATTAAGAAAAGATATTATTTTTTATGGTTTGTTCTATTTTTATTTTTTGGGGCTTTTGCCTTGGTGGATGTCAAGTATTATAGATTAGCACTACTCTATTTCCTAAACAAAACCCAAGTGGTATTTATTGTTGCATGAGAACGAACACTTTTAAATAGTTAAAAGTAATCAGCAATGAGGACACTTGGTGTTCAAATACAAGCGAGTCCATCTTACATATACATATAATATATACATGTGGGTATTAAAAAAACCATCATAATGGATTTCAATTTATCCTAACAAACAAATCTTACCTCAAAACCCACCTTCAATGCAATCTAGGAAGAATGGATTTGAACAAAATTGTTGATGATTTCTTAATTGTAAAGAATAATTAGATTGTGGCGTGTCTATTTATTTCAGAATTCAGCCTACTCTTTATATTTTCATTTGAGTTGAATCACAACTATTGTATTTTTTTCTATATTAATAACCTATTCAACTTCTATTCTCACCATTTTTTTTTGGTGTCTTTTACACAACCATTTAAGTCTAGTCCAAGAGGATCAAATATAAATATATTTGTAGTAGTGAGATATTATATTTTATCAAACATAAATTGAAATTTTTATTTCAAAAGTTGCTACCCCTAAACTTTGGAAAATTGAAATTGTTATAAAACATTGGAATAGAAAGTTATTGGACTTATATCATAAAGACATGCTTGCCCTTATTTTAAAGGTATATATTGAAGACAACATGAAGTTAGTTTATGTTAAAAAATGGAAATAAAGACAATGAAATATAATATTGGTAACATGTAAAAATATCTTGATGCATTGGTGTACGATTGGCAAGCATCCAAACTTCCACAACTTTTCCTCACTTTGTCGACTTCAACATACTGTGTGCTAGCTGGGGCATTGATGTGTAGGCATGGGTTGCTACCATAGCCAAGGTGTCCCCATGGCTTTAGGTGCTTCACTTGAAGTGCATGGTTGTCACTAATGATACGCTCATTACATTATTTAATATCTCCTCATTCAAGATTATGGTGGGCTAAAATCCCTAAATTGACATTTAGCAAGAAATTTAACAACTTCAATTTGTACTTGTGTAAATGTTAGATTCCCAAAATCATATGTAGTATTTCTCCTACAAACAGGATTGATTCAAAAAGAAAAAGCCAAAAATAAGAGGCACAATATGCAACCAATACTTCATGTGCATTAAATTATTCATAAAGGAATAATACAAAGATATACAATCATATTTGTCAAAAAAAGACAAAGCAAAAAAGAAAATAAAGCAATCTTATCTTATGTGATAAGATTGACAACTAATAAAGGAAAATGCTTTCCCAATTAACTTATGCTAAAGTGTAAATATTAATTTACACCAACACACCCCATAAGTGCAACTTAGGGAGATTACACACAAGCTAAAAATAAAGAAAGATGAAGAGATGGATCCCAACAACAAGGCCTGATGAGACACCCATTTGCAAACAAAGATCTGTCATAAAGTGGAGAAAAGGAGAAAAACCCAATGGGAGAAAAATCCTCTCCAAAAGAGAGAAAAGAAAAAAAGAACATGTGATGAAAGAATGACTAAGCACTAAGACCCACCTAGAACTGAATCCATCTTAAAAGTACAATCATGAGTGCCCCCATAAGAAAGAGCAGTTGGAGACTATGAATCCCCTCCAAGAAGCAACTCCAGTACCAATTAAGAATGCCTGAAGACATAAAACAATCCACTACTTGCATACAATATTTCTCCCTTTCAAAAGAAACATATACACTGGTTAATGTAGAAGTCATTCCCACATCCCGGATGAATAGGAAATCCATATCCAAAAGTGTGCCTCTAAATGAAACTCTAGTGTGCTCATGCTAGAAAAAGATATCTCCTCTAAAATAGGAACTGAATGTCTAGTCAGAGAAGTAGAACCATGAGAGGACAAAATATAAACTACATTTGGAAACATATAAGATGAATTGATGACATCACTACCATAAAAAATGAAATGCATGTCCTCTAAAGTATCTTCCACATCAGAAATGTGAGACTCCACAAATAAAGATGCAATGTCTTATAGATATGAATCTCAATGCGGTGGTGGATTTGGAAGACTAAAATTATCTTACTGCAATGAATCGCTGGAAGCCATGAATGAAACAACATTGGACTCAGATGTAGTAGCAGGTGATGAAGAAGATGTGATCTCATGAGGAGGAGAAGAGGACGTAGGAGAAGTCTCTGTGTCATCGGACCAATCAAGACTTGCATCATCATCAAAGGGTATGAAATATGCATCATCAAGTGGAATGAGGCAATCTATAACAGGATCATTTAGAATTGTTGAGACATGAGGATCTCCATACAACTCCCAAATGCTTTTCCAAAGTGTGTGTGGACACTCAATATCCAAAAAACATACACAATGTCATAACAAATAGTGGAATAAATTAATCCTACAACATGATCAACATTATCACCCCAAATAGATTTCTTCTGAGGTGTATCTAGTTCAGGTATGAGCCCATAAAGATAAGGAAAAATATGTAGCCACCTGAGATGTGTCAGGATGCCTCTTTGTCAAGACTCATAATTACCCTTAGTCAGATTGACCATAGAAGGATGAGTAGAAAAACCCATGATACTTCCTCAAATCATAGAGATCAAAAATATTAATATAAATTAATGCTAATAAATGAAGCCCATAGAAGAAAACATAACTTCTCCAAGAGACTAAATGTCCAGAATATCAAACAAAATCCATAAACTAACAAACTGAATAAAAGATACTTGGGGTTGAAACTAAAAAATATGAGTATAGTTGTGTAGATCTCCTCAATACCTTTCTAATGCCTATTCATTTGCTAAGATCTGACTCTATGTGATAGAGAATGAGCCTCATGAATTTAGCCTTAGAGGAGAAAAGGCTAAAAACACTGTTCATAGCCTAGAATTACTGTTCACAATCTAGAAATATTGTTCATAGCCTGAAACACTATTCACGGATTGAAAATTTTATTCATGTCTTGAAACACTATTTATGGCCTGAAACACTATTCACACGGTCATATGACCTACCAGAAAAGGAAAATTTTACCTCTGAAGCTTTGGTATCAAAAATGTATAAATTTTATACCAAAAAAGGGTTTTTGGGCCTTTTGGCTGTAGTGGTGAGGTCTATTTCTCACCTGGAAGCACCGATCACAACCTCATGGCTAAAACCCTCTTAGATTTACCATGTTAGATTCTCAAAATCATCTGTAGTATTTCTTCTACAAAGAGGATTGATTCAAAAAGAAAAAGCCAAAAATAAGAGGCACAACATGCAACCAATACTTTATGTGCATTAAATTATTCAGAAAGGAATAATACAAACATATACAATCACATATGTTAAAATAGACAAAGCAGAAAAGAAAATAAAGCAATCTTATCTTATATTATAAGATTGAAAATTAATAAAGAAAAATGCTTTCCTAATTAACTCCCTAATTAACTTATGCTAATGTAGTAAACATGATATTTCCACAGTCCATGATAATCAAATGAAAAGTTTCTGGTTTAAACTGTGTTGCTTTTTTTGCATCGACGTTTCAGATCACACTCTGTGATCATTCTCATTTTTTTTCCTGATGATGGATCACGGAGTGTGATCCAAAACGTCGATGCAAAAAAAGCAACATAGTTTAAACCAAAAACTTTTCATTTGATTATGCTAATGTGTAAATATTAATTTACACCAATAGCAAAGTCTTCTAATCTTGTCAATATATCTTCCACTTGTGTAAATGGTTCTAATATCGTAGATCTACAACCTATCCAAAAAAATTAATTTCCCTCTTATTCCAAAATAATTTATATGGCTACTCAATTATTTATGAAAACTTATCCCATCAAAGTGGGGTGAGACTATAACTAAAGTGCTCACCAATCGATGGTACTAACATTCATGTGGCAGCCCCATTGGGCTTTATTAATGCAGTGGCACGTACCAATTTCCCAACCCATGGGAGCTTCATTTCAAGGTTAACATCACTAGCATTACCAAGCTTGTTTCCTTCCAAATCTGCCATGTGTTTTTGGGTGATTTTGACCAATTAATCCAACTTGAACATAATTGCTACCCTATCAATTTTCTTTATTTCACTCAACATGTATATATTAAAGCATGACTATATTTACATATAAGTCTTGGCATATACTTGTATGTATCTATATGACTATGTAGATAGGAGCTCAAGAAAAATGAAAACCCCATAAAATTAAGTCGTTAGATGGTAATGTGGTTGTTGCAACATCCAAATTTACTAACTTTGCCACATGCATTAAAGTCACAAAAAATTGTCATCAATCCAAGAAAGTCTTGTAGTTAAATGTAGATTGGATGGTCTCTAACATGCACATTAATCATTCTAATATGCAGTCCAATCACCAACTACCACCTCTTACTTATGCCATATGGATGTTGCATTCACCATCCATCATCAAAAGCAAGTGACTCAAGTCACACCTTATCTTCTCAATATTGTGCATGCACACTTCTAACTATTGCACATTATTGTGCAATCTATTATTTATTGCATGCACCACAACTTCAAAACTACAAGATTTTCTTATGTGCCTAAATATTCCTACATCACTTATATTACCTACCTTTTATCTACTCCTCCTTATCCATGTAAGGGTGTGTGCAAGAAGTTGTGTCCACTTATTGGCCAAAAAGTGGAAGTGTTTTCCCTGATTTTCAGAATTTGTCACATTTGACCTAAAAATTTGAAGCACTTCACGGTGGAATCTTGGAAAAAGTCACTAAATATGAAATGTAGTACGCGGAGTCTAGTTTCCAAATATGTAATTTTTTTCAATACCCAGATGATAGAAATTGATTTTGAATAGGCGTTTCTAAAAACCACTGTTTAAAAGTCACTTTTTTTTTACTATACCATGTACGTGTACGTCATCCATATTTTGACCTAAATAATCATATTTTTCAAAATCCTTTTGGGAAAAGCTTTGTAACTCACCGAAGCACGTTTTCCATATTTATTTGTAATTTTTTATTGAATAATTTTTTTTTAATTAATTTTTTATTGGTCATTTTTTGTCTTTTAAAAAATCATCGTGTACGTCATGCATAAGATAACCTAAACTTAACATTTTTTGAATTTTTTTTTTTAAATTGAAAAGAATTGTCTAAAGTACGTTTTCATACAATTTTTTTTACAAAAAAATATTTTAATAAAAAGTTATTAAAATATTAAAAAACCTTGATAATTCAAGGTTATGAACATATTTCATCAGAAATTGATTAAAAAATAAAAAAATTAATTTAATTGTAAAAAAAATCACATATTTAGAATCTACATTGTCTCCTCTATAATGGGTTTTAATTTCGTCAAAATATTCTGCAAAATAGACCTTTAAATATATGCCCAAAGTCACTATTTTGTTGTGACATTGACAGGGCCTTCAAGTTGCAGGTCAAACTAGGTCCAGAAGTCAGGGTCGGGTCCCCAAAGCATTTTTTAAAGTGGGTTACAAAGCAAAACCTGAGCCTAAAATTCAAATTTTGAATAACGGGATCCCGTTTATAAAACGCGATCCCGTTTCTTTGTCGATCGGCCGTGAATAAAACGGGATCCCGTTTATTAAACAGGATCTCGTTTTATATAACGGGATCCCGTTTCATATTTGCCCTTTTTTTTAAGAAGACTGTACTATGACTGTCATTTCTGCAACTTGCCCTACAGTACGGCTGACAGCGACACTTGCAGCATTCTTTGGCATATTTCTTTCTTTTACAGGTCCATCAACTTGAAGTATTGTTGGTATTTTGATAGAAGCCATCATGGAGACGTTATTTGAGTGAAATTTTGTTGAATTGGTACTTGTTTGAAGGACTTGAAACACATTCAAGTTTTTGACATTCATTTGTACATGCTTCATAAATTTTTTATTCATGGGATCACAAAGTCGTAATAAGAGGAAAGATAGGAAGCTATTAACTCCTGAAGAAATTGAAGCAAAGAGAGTGAAGGAGGCAAAAAGACAAAGAGATAGAAGAGTAAAGATTCAATCAATGAACAATGCTGAAGCATCCAATTCCACAACTATTGAAGATAAAAATATTCAGGAGACCATGGATATAGATGATGCAAGTTTGCAAGAGGTGAATGTGGAAACTAATACGATTATGCAAACTACTCCTGGTATGTCTTCAAATCCCTCTATTAATGCTATGGAGAATGTTTCAATGGGCACAAATCCAGGTACTTCTTCAAATCCACTTTTGAATGAAATGGAAATAGTGTTGATAGGAGATTTAAAACAAGCTGGATATAACAATGTTGAGATTGATAATATTCGTAGAGATCAAAATTTGAAACAAATTGTAGTTGAAAATGAAAATGAAAATCCTTTTGTTGAAAATGAAAATGAAAACCGTTTTGTTGTTGAAAATGAAAATGAAAACCGTTTTGTTGTTGAAAATGAAAATGAAAACCGTTTTGTTGTTGAAAATGAAAACGAAAATCCTTTTGTTGAAAATGAAAATGAAAATCGTTTTGTTGTTAAAAATAAAAACGAAAATCCTTTTGTTGAAAATGAAAATGAAAACCGTTTTGTTGTTGAAAATGAAAACGAAAATCCTTTTGTTGAAAATGAAAATGAAAACCATTTTGTTGTTGAAAATGAAAATCATTTTGAAGTTGAAAATGAAAATGAAAATCTAGGAAGTGATGTTGAAAATGAGAAATATTTTTTCAAAATTGAAAGAGATGTTTTGGATAATCTTCCTGGTAAAATTTCTTGGAGACAAATAAGAACACATGCCAATAGATTATACAAGGAATTTTTTATCGTAAAAAACTATCATTTCAATGTCAACTAATGATGCAATTAATGAGAATGTGGAAAATGAGAAAAGTAATGAAAATGTTAGGCATTTTTGTTAAACCAAGAAGAAAAGATCAATCACTAAAACATGCTATGTCTACTGTTGCTAGTGCCATTGAGTCTATTGGAAGTAATAGTCGATCCAAAGATAAAAATGCAGCAAGACGAGCTATAACAACTGCTATAGTGAATAAAACAACTTTGAATAGAAGAATGGTAAGCAATATTAGTGGAATTCTAAAAATACATCCTAAAACATTGGTAAGAGCGGCAAAAAGAAGAGAAAGTATAGAAAATGATCCAATTAACCAATGTTGGAGTTTTAGTGGTCGACTCCCGAGATCTGACATGAAACTAAATGTTGAAATTAGATCTTTGATCGAAAAATATTGGCATGATAATACCAGGGTATTGTCTAATGCTAGAGATGTTTTAAAATTAAGAGTGGGGTCCAAAGTTCGCGATCCTCATCCAAAACACCTATTAGATACAACACAAACTGAATTTTATAGAAAATTTTGTGATGAATTAGTGTTACCTGGTAATATTAAAATAAGTCAAAGATCTTTTGAAAAATGCAAACCATGGTATGTAAAGATTAATAAGGAACGAATATCTTGTTGTTGTAAAATGCATGTTCAATTTCACTATTATTATGATGTGTTTCAATATATACGTTGTACTTTACATCGTAACATGATTATACAGGAATGTGATATTAATATGCCAACTGAAGCAATAAAAGAGTTTATATCAAGTTTGTTCTATGAAAGATCTAATGAAAAAAGTTTTTATTTAAGTTCATGTATTTCTAGACAATGCACTAGTTGTGGCAATCTTTCTTTGTTAAGAGTTTGTGTGCAGGAAAGTGTTGAAAATAGTTTTGGACAACAATTAGTGGATGTTAAAAGATTTAAGAATGTTGAATATTCTTTAAAAGATGGAAAATTTGGAAAGCGTTGTGATTTAATTACAGAAAAGGTTAGTGTGCATGCATTCATATCAGAATTTAAAAGTAAAATTGTACCAAAATATGTCAAGCACTCTCAACAAGCTCGATGGCTTGATGGACAATTTTGTGAATGTAGAAACACATTTCCAGTTGGTACTATACTATCAGTGGTTGATTTTGTGGAAAACTATACTTTAGCTCCGCAAGAGGAAATTCAATCACAATATTACAATTCAGTGCAGGTTGCTATGTTTGTTCATATTGTTTATAGACATGCAGATGATAGCATAGAGAATGATAGAAAAGTTTTGAGGGAATATCATTTCTATTTGAGTGACAACCGGTTACACTCGTCAGAGTTTTTTCAATATTGTTTCAATATATTTTATAAAAATTTAAGAGAAAGAGGAATCCAGATGACTGAACATCTTATATGGTCAGATAATTGTATGGGGCAGTTCAAGAATGCTCGAATGTTCTATTGGTTATGTAGGGTTCACAAGGAGAATAATGTCCAACATATGTGAAGCTGGACATGGTAAAGGAGAACATGATGGAGCTAGTGCGTGTGTTAAAAGAATTTTTGCTAGACAACAATTAAAATTTGAGGATGCAGTAAAATTTAAAGATGCACGTGGGATTGTAGATTGGTGCAATACAAGATTATGTACACCTGGATCAGGCAAGTACTCTACAGTTCATCGATTCTTTTGGTTGGTTGAAGAAGAAAATATTCTACCTAGACTTGATTGCTAGACAATCAGTGGATCTACTAAATGGCATTTATTTAGGAGTTCGAATGCAAGTACATGGACTATCTGGACAAGGGAGCTTGCATGTTTTTGTCAGTTTTGTATTTCAGGAGATTGGGAAGCATGTGAGAATACAGAATGGGTTGAAGAGTGGAAACAAAGACCATTGACACTTGCACAAGCACACAATCAAAGTGAAACAACAATTGAAGACAATGATCAACTGTTTGTATCAGACGATTATGACCGTGTTTCAGACCTTGTACAAGAAGGTAATTTAATTCAAATCATTTCATTTTATTTCACTTTGATTACTAATTTGTAGTGCTTTTATTTATTTATGTGTATATATGAATGCATGTATGTTGATTAGTCAAATTTTATGGACATGTGCAAGTTATTGAATCAAAATTTGTTTTACAGGACATGTGTATGCTGTTGTTGCACCAAAGAATAATGAAGAGGAAACTGAATATTGGTTGGCTCGTTGTGTGGAGACTAAACATAAGTTAACAGCACCTCGAGAAGATGATGATGGCTTTCCTTATCCAACAGGTTTGGTGATCCCCTTAAGACATCGCCTTAAGCAAATTTTGATAACAAGTCTTTGATCCCCTTAAGCATATTTTAAGAACTTCTTTGATCCCCTTAAGCAAATTTTAAGTATTTCTTTGATGATGCCTATCATTATCCAATAGGTTCGGTGGTGGTTGTTGTCACTTGGCTACAGAAATACCTAATAAGGAAAAATGGTTTACCTGCATTCGAAAATTATGAAACACATAAGAAGATTATACACTACTCACATTTGGTGTTGGAAACAAATATAAAACTGGAGAGGTATCGCGGAAAACCTACAAAGAAAGAGCTATGGAACATTTCTATGGAAGACCATGAGACAATCATCGATGTGTTGGAAAAAAGAGAGGATGGAGATGGTACAATGGAATAAGTAAATACAGGTAAATATAGTTAAATAGATTTATATTGTTGTTTTAAATATGTATTAAATACATGTTTTGATATTTCTTGTGTGTTATTAGTTGAAATTGATTTAATTTATCCTTTTATATCCTCAGGCCATCATCACAAATTCATCAAATACTTTGAAACAAAAACTTGAGAGGCACTTGTAAATACAGGTACAAATTGTGTATATCTAGATAGTTTTATATAAATTAAAATACATGTTTTGATTCAGATATATTGATAAATTGCTTGTATTATTTTTATATCGGGTGGCATGAAGACCTGCTACATTCTCCTCAAGTTTTGGATTTTCTTGAGATGGCATATAACGACATTTTGTATTTACATTATTTTGAGTTGGCATATATGTACATACACAATTACATTATTACACATTTTGTACAGAAATTTGTATACATGTGTATGTACACAATTTTATACTCTACAGTATTAAATTTATCAAAATTATTATTTTATGTATTTTATTTGTTAAATGTCCATGTTTTTCTACTTAGAATTTACTTTAAATTTGATTTATTATATTGTTCAATTTGGTTGCCTTGGGCAACTTCACCAAATTTTGAGAACTTAAGACGTCCCCTTAAGACATCGTAAATTAGGACCCCTTAAGACATTCAAAAAGTTAGCATACAACTTCCACCTTAAGTGGACACTACAAATGCAAGAAGTTGTTTAATTTTGTTGAAGTTCTACATGGAGAACTCTACAAATGTATTATCTCTGTAATCCCATTCTTGAGGTAATACATTGGGTTTGTGGTCCTTTGGAGGCCAGGTTTTTTCTAAAAGGGTTTTCGCAAGGTGCATATTGTGTTATCTTGTAATTATGCTTTATTCTTCTTTTGTATTATAGATTCTGCATACTATTTAGCATAGTTTCTCTCATTAAGGTTATGTGGAATTAGTATTTTTGGCTTGAAACTCCTAACATTTGGTATCTATAAGTACTAAAATCACATCAAGCCTACACGACAATTTGATGATGATAAATAAGTCCTAATCATAGTCATGTAGGTGTGAATTACACTCCTACCAGTAGTTTCACTCTTGGTGGCATGTCCTGTGTGTTCTTCCCCCTCTTGACCATCTTTTTCAACCCCCAAATTGACCTTCCCTACCTCACATTTTTACCTAGTGCCCCCTTCATTTTTCCTACTTAGTCTCTCCTTTGCAACTAGTTTTCCATCTCTCAGTTTAATGAGATACTATAATATATAGATCGTTCAATGTCAACAAGCAATGTTGGACAAGGACCTTGGTCACTTGAGAGTTAAATGTCCACCCATACTTTCTCGTGTCACTTTCACATGGCACACACTTGATTATCATGTTGAATTATACCATTATCCCATACCTTTATGCCCAAATCATATTTTTGAGGGTCCACCGATGTTAAGAGGAATTTGGTGTAAATATTACATCATATCATGTCCATTGAAAGTCATTAATGGTGGTCCTAAGTCATGTAGGGGAGTACTTGGGGTGGGTGGAATCTTTTGAAGAAGTTGTAGAAATTTGACTTGGGACAGGGTATATGAACTTGGCAAACTTTTGCAAAAAATGTTACAAAACTTCAGGTGGGAATTGGATGAAATGAATTGAAGAAAGGAATGATTTCTTCAAGGCAGTTAGGCTTCTACAATTAGGAAGAAATGAGTGTTTCGATGTTATGGGGAAATCATGTAAAACTAGACAATAGGATAGGAAGTGGGATGGGATAAATCATATCCTAAAGTTAATCTAGCTTTCACAAAGTGGAGGAAAGGGAAGATACAAATGAATATAAATTGTGGGAGAACCATATGGGACCATAGCTAGGAAGTGGAGGGGAGAAATAGATGAGATCCAGGGCCTTTTGTCTAAAAATGTAAAGTATTAAGATCTTATAATTTCCTACAGACCTAAACTTATTTTAAAATTTGATTCACATCCAAGGTTTGTGTTCATAGGATGAAACATGTCAAGCAGGAGATACCCTTGAGTCCTAATGGACACTAAAGATCGTATTTTCAAAATTTCAATTGTATTTTACAACTAAAATGTCTAAATATATCTATTCAATTCTTAATTTTAAACATAATTTTGACAGTTTGTCCAAATTCTAACCTTTTATATGATACAGTCTTTCAAAATTTCAATTGTATTTTACATCTAAACTATCAAAAATTAACTACTAATTTCATAAACCCTAAACCCTAAATAACAATTCAAAATTTAAATTTTGATTGTATTTTACATCAAAACAAACAAGGGAAGCTTAAAACAATTCATGGGTAATTTGTAGAAGTGGAAAAATCCACTTACCTGGTGGCTGGATGGTCTCTGAACTTGGGATCCCATTTTTGCCTGTTGCCTATCGCCTGTCGCTGTTGAAAATGGGGTCTCTGCCGTTTTTTTTTAAATTTAATACTTTTTAAAAACGGGATCCCGTTATATATAACGCGATCCCGTTATATAAAACGGGATCCTGTTTTTGGCTTCTAGGTTCGGGATCCCAGGAAAAAATGGGATCGCGTTTTGGGTTCTAGGCTCGAGATCCCGAAGCAAAACGGGATCGCGTTTTCTATAAACGGGATCCCGTTTTATATAAACAGGATCCCGTTTTTGGTTCCCTGATTTCGGATTTTTTTCTAACTCCGAAACTTCCACCTTAAGTGGACACAACTTCTTGCATTTACCCGTAATGAGTTGGTTACTTCATTTTCTTCTACCAATGTCTATTAAGTCATCTATGTTCTAATTGATTTTTATCATCATTCTTTTTAATTAATCATTTAGGTCACAAAGCACACAAGTACCTCTAACCAATGTTAGTACTACAAAGAAAATTATTGATAATATTAATTATTACCCATTTAAGGTCAATTTACAATCTTCAATCTTATTTTAACTTTATTTGGTCAAATGATATTTTGTCTAGAAAGTGTTATTGACATAATAGTTGCTAACATTTGGATCAGTTAAATTATTTTACCAATTATATTAATAATAGATAGGATTTACAATATTATGTTATAGAAACAACATAAAAATATACTTGATCCTTGATAGACAAGTTGTTGAAGGATACTAGTAACATGTAGCACATTTGTAAATAGGTGGTGGTCTCACATGGATGGAATATCTTTTTATGAGTGGGTGTTGTTTAAATCTTGTTGATTATCTGATTCTTTGATTTATTTATCCACATAGGTAGGCTCCTACATTTGGTATTCATAGAGGGTTAGGGTCTATTTGTCACATCCCTAATTCTGACTATGTTTTACTTTTTACTTTCAAGTAATTAGTAGATGATTATGCATGATTTAGTGATTTGACATTTAGTGAAAATGTTAGGAAACATCAATGATTTCATGAGTTTATGTTTATATGATTATAATCAACATGTGTTTATATGTTGTTAAGATGCTATGATTTCATAAGTATTATGAATTGACTAACGATACACTAATCCCAGTCTGGTGGTTGCAAGTTGTAACCAAGAAATAGGTTTCCACCCTCTAAGAAATAGAGGGAGAGCATCATTGGAGAGAAGTGAATAGACATATGGAAGAGAATAGTTGTTGCCATCTTAGTCATGTGCTTGCACAATTTGGTGAATCTTTATTGAGTGGATAAGTGGTACTTGACCCATTTGGTCTAAGTTGGTTTCGACTGGACAAGTTGTCGATTTGTCGTCAGGTTTTCTTAGTGTAGATTGTCTTGAGATTGTTAGGAAAGTTTGACCATCAACAAAGGTTAGTCAATAGTCATTAGTTCTTGTGTGTTTGAATATAAATTATACTCAAGATAGAGTATATATTTATATATAAATGTTAGTGGTTATGCTATCTTGTTTTGTTAGTTCCATTATGTTATCCTACTTATATGTTTTTGAGGTATACATAAGATTGTGAGGGGGAGAATACCTCGACCATGTTCACACATCTTGTCGAGTATTAAAATGACATTAGTATTAATTGTTTATGCAATATTTTATTGATATATGTATTTTCATGTTTAACATGATCTATAAGTATATTTTTTACTAATAGGTATTGAGTTTTTAAAGGATCCTGGTTAAGTTATCTATATTATTCTAACTACCACATGCTTTTTGCACACTCAAAACTACTTCACTCCATGAAGGCTTAGGAGTATGGAATAGTGTTGTGAAATGATCATGATTGGTCTTTTATGGCCTTAATCCTTTGATTGCTACATGTTTTACGTGGGTAATAAAGACTGCAACCATGGAAAGGGAGTATGGGAGAGTGGTCATTAAAACCAATTACTCCTTAACGTATGCATGCTTTCGAAGCATGTGGTTAGGAAAAGTTTTTTTCCTATGTACCGCAAAGTATGGGTGAATAAGCCTTTAAAAGAGGCTATGTCATCAGCATAATGGGAGATGGGCTCTGTGGCTTAATGTAAGAGAGACAATAGGCTCTTATACGTGAGCATTTAGTGAGGGAACAGTGGCACTGGAAAGAAAAAAGTTTTTAAAACTCATCTGCTGTTCCTATTGGCATATTCCTTGAACTGCTTATGGATGCAAGTTCGCGGTAAAAGTGGCGTAGCAGTAGACCAAATACACTAATCTAGTTTGCATGTGAGAAAAATATGGGGTTTGGCACAAATGCTGTCTAGTTCTCAGTAGTGAAGGAAAAAAAGTAGGGGAGTTGAGAATGAAGTTCATTGGGAGGCTCTACTGTCTTTCATACAGAGATTCATTTAGAGACTCAGATAGGATTCAATATTTACAGAGAATAGCTCTATTAACTTTTGTTATCCACAAAGAGAAACTCTGTTATCCGGCAGATCACTATTCATATCTATAGAAAGAAGAGTTCTATGGCCTTCTAAACCCACGGGATCGTACTGAGGGAAGTCGTTGTTATCCAAACCCTAGAGAGTAAGAAGGTAGTGATCACCAAGTATGCATGAAAGGTGACTCATTCGTGCAGGATAGCATACAAAAGTATGGTATAAGAGGTAGATATCTCATTTTAACTATTATTTTGTTCTTAGAACTATGAATAAATGTTTAGTATTTAAGATTGTAGAGACACTCTTATGTAGAGTAAAGTGCTTTTACTAATGCAAACATCAAACTTATTATCATAGCAACTATACAATCATAGTTCATAGGAAATAGATAAACTATATTATCCAATTTTATTACGGCATTTAAGGTGCATGCATCAATAGCCCAAAAGTATGATAGAAAGAATGCTCTTAGACAGTAACATAAACTGCAATGAGTAAATCGAAAGATGAATCAGATTATAACTGAGAAGCTTTAGAAGACTTTATTTAATGCCTTTATTTTATAATCTTGAACCTATAGAGAGTTATGTTGCTTAACTAGACATAGGTTTTGGATGTATATATGAGCAACATTACTTATGAACCCTATAAAAACTCAGATTCAAACTTTGGATTTATGAGTAGAAAACTGTTCAAAGTTTCATCCAGAGATAATTTAAACCTCTTAATGATTTATATGTGGTGCAGGAGCACCCGCACATGATCAGGATATAGGTCCACATGATGACATACATGATCAGGATGTAGGATAGTTATCATCATGCTGACGGGATAATCTATTTTTAGTATGTTTGACTTTATCATGTAATAAGGTCCACTGGACCGATGCTATGTAATAGTTCAACATAGGAGTATGTGTAGGCAGTTAGAGGCAGTTAGAGATCGGGATAAGGTTATCTGAGCTGTCCTCTCTCCCAGCCGCTTGGAAGCTCCCAGCCGCTGGGAAGTGATGTTAGTAGTACTCGAAGGATTTGTTATATATACCTTCGATCTGTAGGGTTTAGATATATTGTTTTGATATTGATGTACTGGTGTTGAGTTGAGATTCAGGAGAGCAGTTCAGACATTGTGAAGCTGTATTCAGGACATTTGAATTTCAATTGAATAAGATCTCATCTTCGCATTATCTGGTTGTATCAGTTACATCTGTTTTGTTTTCCTTTTCCATTTTGCAAGTTAATGGGCACTTTCAACCCTTCCACCGGTTGATCCTGCAAATCGGTGGAATGGTCCTGTATCATAGCTTAGATTGCATTTGTGTTTTCTGTTTGTGCATTGCATTGTTTAGGAGATCTGTTAGAAGCATGCTGTAAATCAGCCTAGCATCCTCATGTGCTAGGTCTAGAAGATAAGTTTGCTTAGATTTTGGTTTGAAGGTGATCCGGCCCGGTCATCACATGATCTTTGTGAAATTATGCGGTTGTGAGTGTTTTCATGCAGTGGAAGGATACACAGGAGTCTGCATGTGCGTTTCCAGTAGGAACGAGCCGCAACATCATCTGCGAATCCATCGCCATCAGGATCGGGTCATGAAGTTGTTGAAATTTGCATGTTGCAGGTGCATCATGATGTTTTGAGTTAGATATATACTCAGTATATATATCGCAGTCAGGATCATCTCTCGGGGAAGGTCATCATCCGCATATCGCTAACGGATGCGGGTGTGAAAGTTGAGTTTTTTGGCTAAGTGTTGAAGAGTTCATCAGGATGATGTGTGACGTCATCGTCATCAGGATATGACGTCATCGTCATCAGGATATTCAGAAATCCCTCTATGCGAGTTTATCCTGTTGTCGCTAAGGGTTTAGGCATCAGCGTAGGCAGGAAGTTGTATTAGCATCATCAGGAGGTTCCGAAGACAACCGGATAAGTTGAGTCATGATGCTGTTGCTTGTATCGTCGGGCAGTGGAGCATCGAAGGCAAGTTGTTGAAGTGCAACGTCATCAGGATATTTGGAGAACCGGATATTAGGATATCCTGCTGACGAAGGTGATATTGAATATCATGATGATGCCGCTTGTGTTTGGCACCCGATGAACAGTGCAACCGGAGGAGGTTCGCGCCCGTTGTTTATCATGATGATGATAGGCGACAGTCGAAGGAGGTAAATAGTAGTCGACAGGAGGATATTTGCGATCATCTGAAATATGATGATGCTGTTGAAATGTGATGATGCTGTTGGTATTGTTAGGAAATATGATGATGCTGTTCAGCCGATAGAGAATTTTATCATGCTGTTTGTATTGTTGGCAGCTCCTTCCTGTTAGGTTGCCTCTGTTGCGTTCCACTCTGCATCATAGTGGTATCAGAGCAAAGGTTAGGATCTTTTGGAAAAGATAAGCAGGATGTCAGACGAAGAAGGAACATCTGAGTTTCCAACAAAGATGACCAACGCTGAGTTGGCAGTTCTGGTGAAGAAATAGATTGCGGAAAGCAGGGCCGTGAAGGCTCAGAATCAGGAGTTGAAAGATGAATTAGCAAAGTTGAGGAGCAGAGTAGGTTCTGGTAGAGAAGATGATAGGGAAGAAGAGGATATCCCTAATTGGAGCGAGGAGGTCGTTCCTGCAGACCAGAGACCGCTGTTGAACGCCCTCAAGGCCATGGAGAGGAGAACCATGGATGTGAAGCTGGACTTGCCAGTGTTTACAGGTAAGATGGACCTTGATTCAGTAATGGAATGGATAGACTGTCTGAACAATTTCTTTGTGACAGAGGAGATACCAGAACAGCAGAGAGTGAAGATAGCACAGTCAAAGATGAAAGAAGCTGCCTTGACATGGTGGAACTTTGTTCAGGATGATAGAGTGCAGGAGGGAAAACGTAGAGTTGCCACATGGAAGAAGATGATGGAATTGGTAAAGGAGGCTTATATTCCTTTGGACTACAGTATCCAGCTACACAAGAGGAAACAGAACCTGAAGCAGAAGGAGCTAGATGTCAGCTCATATACAGAAGAGTTCATGAAACTCTGTATGAAGACCAAGGTGAAAGAAAGTGAAGAAGAAAAGGTAGCCAGATACCTGAATGGACTGAGGTTTAATATTCAGGAAGATCTGAGTCTGCATAACCCAGATACAGTGCAGAAAAGCTTTCAGTTGGCATTGAAAGTGGAAGAAAAGCTGAAGAGAAAACAAGATCAGAACAACAGAGGAAGAGGAAGACAACAAAGAGGTGGAAGAAGTCCTTTTAGAGGCAGAGGACAAGGACAGGGATATCAAGGAGAATCCAGTCAGGACAATAGCAAGAGCAACAATGGTCAGAATCAGAGAGAGAATTTCAGTCAGCAAGGTAACTTCAGAGGTAGAAGACCTTACAGAGGAAGATCCCAGGGCAGAGGATCCATCAGGTGTTACAACTGTAACAAAGAAGGCCATATAGCCAGCAAATGTCCAGACAAGGCCACAAGCTCAGCAGGAGAAAGGAGGACAAATCTGGTCAATGAACCTGATAATCAAAGCAGGACAAGCTCTAATGATTTTCAGAGTGTGAATGGTCCTGAGAATTATAGATATCCAGAAAGTGGAGAGTCCCTGATGATGAGAAGAACAGTAACTACCATGAAGGTACCTGATCAAGAAGCCCCTCAGAGAAAGTCCCTTTTCAGAACCACTTGCAAAGCAGGAGGTAAGGCGTGTAAGGTTTTGATTGATTCTGGTTCTACTGAGAACTTTGTGTCTGAAGAGATGGTGATAAAGCTGAAGCTTAGGAGATTGCCTCACCCAGCTCCATATAAAGTCTCATGGCTTACTCAAGGTCAGCAGACAACTGTAGAAGAGCAGGCTTGGGTAGAGTTTCAGATTGGTGGATATAAAGATAAGTTGTTGTTTGATATCACCAAGATGGATGCTTGCAACCTTTTGTTTGGTAGACCATGGCAATATGATCTGAAGGCACAGCATGATGGTGTTAAAAACACCTATAAAATCACTAAAGATGGTAAAGATGTAACACTATTCCCATTGAAGGAGAAAGAGGAGAAGTCTAAAGGCAAAGAAGTGAAGGTCATGCTGATGGAAGGCAAACAGTTTATGAAAGAAGTAGCAGCAGAAGGTGCAGTTGCATATGCCCTAATCCCCTGTATGAGTGTGAATAAGGAACAACAGCAAGAAGCCAAGAAGGAGAAGAAGCCAAGGTTGATAGACCCAGCTGTCCAAGAGTTATTGGATAAGTACAAAGGTGTTATCTCAGAGGGAATGCCAAGATCCCTACCACCTGTCAGAGATATCAGTCATTGCATAGACTTGATTCCAGGGTCTACACTTCCAAATAAAGCAGCTTATAAGCTTACCCCAGAACAGAATGCAGAAGTAGCCAGGCAGATTGAAGAATTGATGAATTCAGGTCTGATTGGAAAGAGTTTGAGCCCATGTGCAGTACCAGCTGTATTAGCACCTAAGAAGGAAGGCACTTGGAGACTTTGCACCGATTCCAGAGCCATCAACAAGATCACAATCAGGTATAGGTTTCCAATCCCCAGAATTGAGGATTTACTTGATTGTTTGGGAAATGCCAAGTATTTTACTAAAATAGACTTGAAGAGTGGATACCATCAGATAAGGATTAGACCAGGTGATGAGTGGAAGACAGCATTCAAAACAAATGAAGGTTTGTATGAATGGAAGGTTATGCCTTTTGGTTTGTCTAATGCCCCTAGTACTTTCATGAGGCTGATGAATGAGGTTCTGAAGGAATTTATTGGTAAGTTTGTCATAGTCTATTTAGATGACATTCTGATTTTTAGTAACACCAGAGAAGAACATCTCAGGCATATAGAGCTGGTTCTCAAGAGGTTACATGAAGAGAAGCTGATGATAAACTTGGACAAGTGTTTGTTCATGAAACAGGAGATCACCTATTTAGGTTTTGTCATCTCACAAGGCAAGCTGCAGATGGATAAGGAGAAGGTGAGTGCCATTTTGAATTTGCCAACTCCACAGACCATGAATGAAGTCAGAAGTTTCCATGGGTTAGCAACCTTCTACAGAAAGTTCATCAGAGGGTTCAGTCATATTTGTGCACCCATGTTGGATACCATCAAAGTAGGACAAAAGTGCAGGTTTGTTTGGACTCAAGGAGCAGATGATTCCTTTGAGGCATTGAAGAGGAAGGTGGCACAGCAGCCAGTCCTTGCACTTCCAGATTTCAATAAGATCTTTCAGGTAGAGTGTGATGCCAGTCACATGGCCATTGGAGCAGTACTCAGTCAAGAGGGTAGACCAATTGCATTTTTCAGTGAAAAGCTCAATGATGCTAAGAAAAGGTATTCATCATATGATCTGGAAATGTATGCTCTATTTCAGTCCCTAAAGAAATGGAGGCATTACCTGATGCCAAAGGAGTTCATAGTCTTCATAGATAATCAAGCTTTGAGTTTCATCAACAGTCAGGAGAAGCTGAACCACAGACATATGAAGTGGGTAGAAACACTACAGGCTTTCACTTTTACCTTGAAGCATAAGAAAGGGGTTAAGAACAAAGTTGCAGATGCTTTGAGCAGGAGAGTTCTCACAGTAAATCAGATTCAGTTAGAGAGTGTTGGCATTGACTCACTCAAGACCATGTATGAGTCTGATGAAGATTTTGGAGAAATATATCAGGTCTGTACTTCTTTTGGGGAGAAATACCATGCTGAGTTCTCTGAATTCCTGATCCAAGATGGATTGTTGTTTAAGGGTGGACAGTTGTGCATCCCAAGGTGTTCTATGAGGTTGAATATAATCAAGGAGAAACATTGTGGAGCAATGGCTGGTCATTTTGGTATAGACAAGACTCTTGATCTGGTCAGGAGGCATTACTTCTGGCCTAAGTTGCAGTCAGATGTCAGGAAATTTGTAGAAACCTGTGTAATTTGTCAGAAGGCTAAAGGCAGGTCAACTAATGCAGGGTTATATCAGCCCTTACCCATTCCTTCCAGACCATGGGAAAGTATCAGTATGGATTTTGTTTTAGGTTTACCAAGGACCAGGAGAGGATTTGACAGTGTCTTTGTTGTAGTGGACAGGTTCAGTAAGATGGCACATTTCTTGCCATGCAAAACCACTGCAGATGCCTCATATATTGCAGATTTATTCTTCAGGGAAATTGTCAGAATTCATGGGTTGCCTTTGAGCATAGTTTCAGACAGAGATGTGAAGTTTGTGGGTCATTTCTGGAGAACCCTATGGAGGAAGCTGGGAACCAATTTATCTTTTTCCTCTGCATATCATCCTCAAACGGATGGACAAACTGAGGTTGTGAACCGTTCCTTAGGGAATCTACTTAGATGCTTGACAAAACAGCATGGAGAGAAGTGGGACAATATTCTGTCTCAAGCTGAGTTTTCATATAATGATACTGTCAACAGGAGCACAGGAAAATTGCCTTTTCAGGTAGTATATGGAATGCATCCCAGAGGTATTTTAGAGTTGCGAGAACTACCTACAGCAGATCCTGTTAGTACAGATGGAGAAGCTTTTGCTGAAGCAATCAAAGAAGTTCATGATCAGGTTAAGACCCAACTCCAGCAAACCACCTTAAAGTATAAGGAGTATGCTGACAAGAAGAAGAAGGATGTTCAATTTGCTGTTGGAGATTTGGTTTGGGTTCACTTGAAGAAAGACAGGCTCCCTAAGGGGAAGTATACTAAGTTCATGCAAAAGAAAGTTGGACCATGTCAGATTTTGCAAAAACATGGACAAAATGCTTATCAGATCCAACTACCACCTGATCTTGGTTTATCTCCTATCTTCAATGTATGTGACTTAACTCCCTACCAGGCTAATCCAGATGCAGATCAGGATATTCTACTGGATACAGTTGCTGAAGACATTCCTCAACATGATCCTCCACAGATACAGCAGATTTTGGACACTAGAGTGGTCAAACAGACCAGGAACAAGAAGTACTTGGAGTACCTCGTCTCTTGGAAGGGACAGCCGACTTCTGAAGCCGTATGGATGACTGCAGAACAGATACAAAAACATGGTGCCGACCTTGATACTCTCATCTCAAGTGGACTTGAGATTTCTTCTTTTGGGGAGTATGGTGCAGGAGCACCCGCACATGATCAGGATATAGGTCCGCATGATGACATACATGATCAGGATGTAGGATAGTTATCATCATGCTGACGGGATAATCTATTTTTAGTATGTTTGACTTTATCATGTAATAAGGTCCACTGGACCGATGCTATGTAATAGTTCAACATAGGAGTATGTGTAGGCAGTTAGAGGCAGTTAGAGATCGGGATAAGGTTATCTGAGCTGTCCTCTCTCCCAGCCGCTTGGAAGCTCCCAGCCGCTGGGAAGTGATGTTAGTAGTACTCGAAGGATTTGTTATATATACCTTCGATCTGTAGGGTTTAGATATATTGTTTTGATATTGATGTACTGGTGTTGAGTTGAGATTCAGGAGAGCAGTTCAGACATTGTGAAGCTGTATTCAGGACATTTGAATTTCAATTGAATAAGATCTCATCTTCGCATTATCTGGTTGTATCAGTTACATCTGTTTTGTTTTCCTTTTCCATTTTGCAAGTTAATGGGCACTTTCAACCCTTCCACCGGTTGATCCTGCAAATCGGTGGAATGGTCCTGTATCATAGCTTAGATTGCATTTGTGTTTTCTGTTTGTGCATTGCATTGTTCAGGAGATCTGTTAGAAGCATGCTGTAAATCAGCCTAGCATCCTCATGTGCTAGGTCTAGAAGATAAGTTTGCTTAGATTTTGGTTTGAAGGTGATCCAGCCCGGTCGTCACATGATCTTTGTGAAATTATGCGGTTGTGAGTGTTTTCATGCAGTGGAAGGATACACAGGAGTCTGCATGTGCGTTTCCAGTCGGAACGAGCCGCAACATCATCTGCGAATCCATCGCCATCAGGATCGGGTCATGAAGTTGTTGAAATTTGCATGTTGCAGGTGCATCATGATGTTTTGAGTTGGATATATACTCAGTATATATATCGCAGTCAGGATCATCTCTCGGGGAAGGTCATCATCCGCATATCGCTAACGGATGCGGGTGTGAAAGTTGAGTTTTTTGGCTAAGTGTTGAAGAGTTCATCAGGATGATGTGTGACGTCATCGTCATCAGGATATGACGTCATCGTCATCAGGATATTCAGAAATCCCTCTATGCGAGTTTATCCTGTTGTCGCTAAGGGTTTAGGCATCGGCGTAGGCAGGAAGTTGTATTAGCATCATCAGGAGGTTCCGAAGACAACCGGATAAGTTGAGTCATGATGCTGTTGCTTGTATCGTCGGGCAGTGGAGCATCGAAGGCAAGTTGTTGAAGTGCAACGTCATCAGGATATTTGGAGAACTGGATATTAGGATATCCTGCTGACGAAGGTGATATTGAATATCATGATGATGCCGCTTGTGTTTGGCACCCGATGAACAGTGCAACCGGAGGAGGTTCGCGCCCGTTGTTTATCATGATGATGATAGGCGACAGTCGAAGGAGGTAAATAGTAGTCGACAGGAGGATATTTGCGATCATCTGAAATATGATGATGTTGTTGAAATGTGATGATGCTGTTGGTATTGTTAGGAAATATGATGATGCTGTTCAGCCGATAGAGAATTTTATCATGCTGTTTGTATTGTTGGCAGCTCCTTCCTGTTAGGTTGCCTCTGTTGCGTTCCACTCTGCATCAATATGTATGAGTTTAGTGGTTTCAGTAGAAAGATTTATTGAAAGGTATTCACTTAATCTAGAGTTTAAAGAAATGATTTTGGCATCATTGTAAATACTTAATGGAGTGATATAATATCACCTACGTATCCTATGATAATGATAAGTATTATCGTGATAGGATGATATACTTAAGTTCAAGATAGGGGAAGCAATAAAAAATGTTTGCTAATAAATTCCTCAAGTCTTATTCTTTTAAGAATGCATTCGATGCTACATTTACGAGAAATAAATTGACATAGGATAACCTTCCTCAAATCTTCTTAAATGATGGAATTATAAGTCTTAACTGAATATCATTACGATATTGAAGTGACAAGGATGCATCAAGGGTATAGATTTCCTTGTGTGAAATAGAGTTCCTATTGTCATAATGTAATATAAAATAAAGGAAATGGGTGAACCAAGATTACAGTAACCTAAATAGCCTTTTGTTTAGCAACTATTGTTATGTTAATCATCTCAAGAAAGAGTATGTTAGGAGATATAATTAAACTTCTCCTTTGTTTCAAGATTGAAACCATTAAACCAACTCAAGGGCATAAGCATACTAGGAGATGGATAGTTATAGTTCTCATAAACATAACTTATTTTAATGCTAAATGCACAGAAGACAAAGTTAACCCAATGTTGGGTGTCACTGAGATGACTTATTCCAAGTTGGGACATGTTGGGAAATTTGAAACTCAACCCTTCACAATTGTTGCACTTAAGATGGTTGATAAGGTTTATATAGAATATGTGCCAAGAATGTTATATATGATATCATAACATAGTTTATTTTGAAATTTAATAGACTTAAGAAGACCAAGAGGTTGAAAGTATATTATTGTCTTTTATGACTCAACCTAATTAGGTTGAAAGATTGAACTTAGTCAAAAGACTAGTTAGGAAAATGAAAGTATCCATTAAACATATTATATGGATGAGGTTATACCTTGTATACTATATTTATTCATGTTATGTGAAATGTGAAGTCGAACAATGTTAAGTGGTCTAGGAAGACTAGACTCATTTGTAATATTATAACTATTATTTTTGGATAACAAGGATATTTGATAATTCTATGTATCAGGTTAGAGAAGTTAAACCCTAGAATCAAAACTAGAAGGGTTTAGAAAACTTAGAACTCTTAAGTCGAATATGACATTTTTTTATATATTATGGTCGACAATGAATGGTGGAGATAACTATAAAGCAAGACACAAAGAGTCTAAGAAGTACTTGTTGAATGTAAATGTTTTATGCTTTCAGACAATGTCGAAACTTATTATATACAACACAAGAGTGTTTAATATTAGAATCAGTGAGTAGAGTGACAGGAGGTCATAGACCCTAGTGCATTGCAAGTATGTAAGGAGGGACTCTCTGAAAGGTTAGAATTACCTAAATCTATATATTGTAAGTATACCCTAGTTTAAGGATTTGTCCTAAGTTAGATTGATTAGAATTTGAATATAGTTTAGACAATTTATGTCTAGAGTTGTTGTAGGATGAGATAGTCTTCAAGTCAAGTTTGAGGTGTGTGAACATATGACTACATTTATTGCAAATGTCTATTTATATAGAAACTTGGCCAAAGTGATGCATTTGTCTCTGCATGCATCAGTCGATTCACAGTGTTCTAGATTTGCATAACCAGCCAGTGGTGTCATACATAGTTAGAGGATGCTATAGTTGTATGACCATGTTGGTTATGTAGGAACATCACTAGGACTTAGATGGAAAAAAAACATGTTGGTTCCTTATATCTATGCTCTTCATGAAGGGTAGGGCCACTTCCAGGAAGGAAGGTGTGTGGGGGACCATCGATCTCTGGTTGGAGGTAAAGCACTTAGATTATACTCTCCCTCTGTAGCAGATGACTCGTCGAGAGTTGTGAAGATAGATATCAATAATTCTAGATGCAGTGTACTTCATGACATGACTTATGATAGTAAAATTTATGATGTAAAACTATTCTTTATAATGCCAAGTGCAATTTATGTATTGTAAATATAAAGTGAAATGATTTCTCTATGATTCTATCTTCGAATATGTTGTAATTTCAAGGTTGAAAATATTCAAAAGTATATATGCTTTTATTTCTTTGTGATTATGCAAATGATCTATATAAAAAAAATATCTTACTCATGTTTACCATGTTTATTTACTTTCTTGTAAATTATACTTCAGTTTATTCTCGAGTAATATGAGAAGGCTTGTTACACTATTAATCACTTGGTAGCTAGATTTGCTAATGGCATTTCATTTAAGAGCATATTTCAAAAATCAAAGATTGTATTCCTGTTGCTAAAGATCCCACAAGGAAACATCTCTTTTTTATAATAGATTTGCTCTAGAAACCACAACTTAAGGGTAAGGTTGGTAGGGGAAGGGGATAGTGAAGCATAGTGCTAGCTTTCCTAGCTCGAAAGCTACAGCATGATGAAATGAAGAGATTTAGAACTTGATGGGAAAAAAGTCGAGTCCTTGGTTTAAAATTATAGGGGGTCGCAATAGAAGGTGTTGTGGCCGCAACATATGATTGAATATTGTTTGAAGAATTAGAGTTGATTTTGATAAAGTTTTTTTTGTTTCTTGAATGATTGATAATGCAGAGAAATGACTTCGAACTGATAAACATGAGGCAATGAAGAAGAGCCCTGATATTGGATGACCAACTGTTGGTAATTATAGAGAGCCATGCAAAGATGCGTAAATGAAGGATAACACATCAACAATATCTTGTCATAGATGTGTGGCTATAGGTTTCTGATGAAAACCCTTTGCACATTAGCATCTGGAAGAGAATATGGAATTTGAGAGAAGAGGGCTTGATAATGCCCTATAAAGTTAGTCACCTTCTCCTTCACTCCTTTCTTGCAATGAACCAAATCGATCAATGTGACTTGAGGTCTAATATTGGCTTGAAAGTGTTGGAGAAATTGATTGACGAGTTGTTGAAAAGAATGAATCAAATTGTTAGGTAGCGACTGAAACCACTCCAAGGCCATGTCTTTTAGTGACCGAGAAAAGAGTTTAGCCAAGAGAGTATTTTTTAAGAGAAATTCATTGTACAAAGTGGTAAATTCTGACACATTGTTACTAGGGTCTCCTTTTCTAGAGTACTTCTCAAAATGGGGAGCTTTAAACTTATCGGGCATCAGAGTTCTTAGGATAGTGAGTGATAATGGACTATGAGTGTAATAAGATGGAATGGTAGGTTGGGATTGACTTTGACTCATGGTTTCTACTTGTTGTTGTAGGGAATTGACATTTTGCAAGAGTTGTTTTATTACAGGATCAACAAGTGGAGTGACTTATGAATGGATAGAATGCGAAGGAGATAAACTAATAAGAGGTTGAGAAATAATGTGATTGGCATTTTGGTAAGTGAATTATGGACAAGACTAGCTAACAATAGGCATGAAAATAGTTGGATTAGAATTTTGATAAGTAAACTGGAAGCCAAAGTAGGGTGGGATGAAGGTAAGTTTCCCACTTGTCATCCTAGAACTAGTGTTAGCATTGTTACCAGATTGTGTAGTAGTGATGACAATGAAAGAGGTGAATGTTGAAATAGAAGATGTTGGCATGGGTACTGACACCTATGTCCCCATTTGGTTTCAAGAGGAGATGTTGTTGAGGAGCATTGCATAGCTAGCCGACGACATAATGTTATTATCGACTAGGGTAAAAGCATGAAGTTGAGTCCACTTCTTGTGGAAGTTTCAAACTTAACCAAAAACCTAAAATTGGGAAAAACAAAATGGAATCCTGCTATTTATAAAACAGGACCCTGTTATGGATCAGGATCCCGAGACTAAATTCAAAACAAGATCCTATTTTGTAGTGGGATCCCGAGCCTAGGACCATGAAATGGGATCCCATTTAGAATGGGATCTCGTTTCAGAAAAGTATTTAATTTTTGAAAAAAGGCCTGCGAGCTCATTTTTAACGATAGCCGAAGGAGAACCAAAACGAGATCCCGAGTTGCAAAGCACCATTTCGAACCATCCGAAAGTCCAAGTCAGTTATTTTTTCCCCTTTTTTTCATTTTCTATATTTTATAATTTGTATTTTAAGTTTACTTTTTGAATTTTTGTAAATTAGGTTTTAAATTTGGTTTGAATCTTCCTACAAAACTGTATAAACCCTACATTCAATTAAAGCTAAAAACA
Source organism: Cunninghamia lanceolata (assembly GCA_027924645.1). Lineage (NCBI taxonomy): Eukaryota > Viridiplantae > Streptophyta > Pinopsida > Cupressales > Cupressaceae > Cunninghamia > Cunninghamia lanceolata. The sequence goes on from BSBN01001299.1 coordinate 1,314,431, forward strand.
ATTACCCTACACACAAAAAAATGACCCTAAACTAAATTGAAACAAAAATATTTACCCTTCAAATAAAAATATGAACCCTAAAATGAGATTCAATCACACTTGCAAATGAAAAACAAGTTTTAGTTACCATTTAATGGTAAAGAAAAAAACAAGTTTTTTCATTTACAAATTGTTTTATGTTTTAAATATGTACATGCAAATATTTCAAAATCAGATAATACTTAATTGCTTTGAGAAAAAATTTAGATTTGTCTAAGTTTATTTCATTGCATTATTTAGCACTTATTATTAATTGTTTAATCTAGCCACATACAATTAGAATTTCTAGCACATGGCATCCATATGTACCCATGCACAAACACCTACTCTCTAACATATTAACATGTACATATATAGTTTTCTATCGACATAATCCTTGAACCTCCTTTAGGTGCAAGTGCTAGTATATATTCCTTTTTATAATCATAATCCCTATGAGGTTTCTAGATATGTTGAATTACCAATAAGATACAAATTAGTCAAACCTATAAACTAATTACCTAGTTTCACATTAAAATATAAAATTAGAATCACACATTTCCATAATCTTATCGTTCCCTACATATACCTAGTCCATATCATTAGGATCACACATTAGATCCAAGATAGAAGAATAAAATTGATAAAAACCATGATCTAGGAATATGTTAGCATTCAATCATATTTATAATGGAGCATCTAATACTCCCTCCTAAAATATGATTGTTCATTGAGTTTATTCTCCTCAAATGGCTTAAGGTGATTAAGTTTACCTAGAAATTTACATATTTAATGTTCATGTGAGATATTTTATTCCATGTCATTAATGCAATATATCCATGTGGTTCAATTTGAATTATAGAAATAAAATGTCAATCCATGGCTAAAAAAATTTCATCCTAAATGAGCAACTATAATGTATTTATAAAAGTTGTATCCACTCTAGGAATCATATCTTTTTAGACTTGAATATTTCTACCTATAATTGCAATTACTATATAAGGAAACATTCATCCTAAATATGCAACAACCAACAAAATAATACTAGATATTAATAACTTTGACTAAGAGTTAACATTCAAAATATAGCTATCCTCAAATAAATAAATGACTTTGACTAAGAGCAAACATTAAAAATATAGCTATCCTCTTTGCAAAATCCACAATTTGATTTGAGTGATTTAATTCTTAGGGCATACTATAAATTTAATTCTCATCATATAATTTATCTCATAGATAACTTGAGTAGGAATTTAAAAGGATACTAAGAAGGCTTTAAATTTGGTAGTGCATGTAAATAGAGAATCATTTAGAATAGTTCTTTAAATGGCTATAGAGATTAAGGAAGAAGTATAATTTTTTTTTAATCTTTCTATAAAATTTATCAATAGGAGTCCATACGCAAGTATCAATAGAAATCGATAATATCTCATCAAAATGGTAAGTTTATAGTTATTAATTGACAATAGGAGACCATCATATGTTATTAATTACCTCCTAAATACATTTTAAAAAATAAGATATGTAAAATGAAAAGTGTACTATCAATTAATTATAGGTAGGGGGTTGAAACAACCAATAATTAACCTACAACAATAGTTCATCAAAATGTGGCCCTACAAAACTAGATTTCACATCACATTAACAATTATTTGTTTTTCAAAGGTAGACAAACCACATCTCATTATCAAGGGATGATCATAAAATTCCCTTAGGCCACTAATAATAGCACTAATCCCCTTGAAATCTACTCATTGTCAAGGGATGATCTAAGAGGATGTAGATGATCTACAACTTGAAATCTACTCATTAATCCCCTTAAGCCACTAGTAATAGTCAAATTGATCATTCACATTTGATCAATTTGTATAATGTTAGATTCTTGAACTTTTTACAAACTTGTTAAAGATATATATATTAAACTTGGTCAACTTAAGACAAAATCATTCCATTAGCATGGTTTATCGACCTAGGAAAGATGACATGGATTAAGGGGATTTAAGGAAATTGCTTAAGGCCCGTCCTAAGAGGATGTAGATGGTTAAGGATTTAGGGTTTAGGGTTAAGGGTTTAGGGTAAATAGGGTTTACAATTTAGGGTTTAGGGTTTAGGGTAAATAGAGTTTATGGTTTATGGTTTATGGTTAAGGGTTAAGGGTCAAGGGTCAAGGGTTAAGGGTTAAGGGTTTAGGGTTTAGGGGAATTTAAGAAAATTTCTTAAGGCTCGTCCTCAAAGGATGTAGATGGTACAACTTGAAATCTACTCATTAATCCCCTTAAGCCACTAATAATAGTGAAATTGATCATTCACATTTGATCAATTTGTATAATGTTAGATGCTTGAAGCTTTTATAAACTTTTTAAAGATACATATATTAAACTTGGTCAACTATGGACAAAATCATTCCATTAGCATGGTTTATGGACCTAGAAAATATGACATGTGGATTAAGGGGATTTAATAAAATAGGATTTGAGGGGAAACTGAACATTATTCCTTGTAAACACTTTAAAGTATGTATAAGGCCACAAAATTTTATATGCCTTAGACATAAATGAGCCTTACACATTTTGTTAGAACTTTACCCTTTTTGTGTATGTTTTGAGTTTATTTTTTAGTATGTACATGTATTAAAATTACATAGTTAGAATCTCTTAAATTTTGAAATTTGTATGTATGCTCAAGTTGAATGATGTATGTATGTGTATGTAGATCCTAATTTTTCTTTTAAATGTAGTCATGTACGTTTAATTTAAATATTTCTTGTAAAATTTCTCAACATGTATAATATCTAGTTTTTTCAATATGTTTATTTCTAATTTATATGTATAGATTCCTGAAAGTGAATTTTGTACTTGTTTGTATATTTATGTATATGTAGGTTCATAGTTTTTATATCATGGATATTGATCGATTCCGGTCTCAAGAGGAAAACATTGAGAGGGACTCTAAGGGTGCTTGAGGATTTCTTCTGCAATCCTCTGTGGGCTACCTAGTTGAGTTCCTCTCCCTACGCTGAAAGTATTCCTTGTTCTTTGATTGATTTGAGGGTATATGGTCCTTCTAAATGAATAATTGTTTGCCCTTTGCTGATAGTCTCTTTGAGTTATTGTTGTTTATTGGTTTCTTTGGTTTCTTTTTTAAAATTTTAAAAAAGTCATTTTTTGGTCCTTTTTCCCTCCCATGTGCATTGGTGTCACCCTATGTCACCCAGAGTGTGGTAAGTTGCAGATACAGGCCATGGTTGTATTGGGTAGGTATCAACAATTAATGCACAAGAGGTGAGATGCGATGGAAGATTTTGAGGAAGATGAATGTAATAAACAAAGTGAAAACGAAAGATCCTATAGAGAAACCCTAAACATAGATGATGTTGAATCTCTACTAGAAAATGCAAGCTTCCTAGTCAAAAGTTCACTCGGAGTCGACTGTCGAATCCTCGAGGAAGGGCGTGAGGAAGGCAAGATTGGTGGTGAAAAACAAGGTGAGTCTCTCTCCCTACCAAGGAAAGTGTCCTTGATCCCCAATGAGGATATGATTAAAGCACTAAGAAAAGAAGAGAACATACTAAAGAATATTGCTATTTTTTTACATGCATTAATATGGAGAAAATGCCCTTGGGTTAGTTGCAGTATGGGGGAAAAAACTAGGGATTCACTACTCTTTTTGTATAATGATTCAAAGTGGTATTTTCATTATTTTCCTTAGAAATCATAGTATACAGAAGAGAGTTGTTGAAAAAGACTACTGGAATATTGGTCTTGCCCTGTTTAAAGTCTTTCCATGGGCACCAGATACATCACATAATGAAATTCATATTTGTTTCATTCTGAGATGAGTGATAATAAAAAAAGTCCCTGTTCAGTTTTGGTCTTTTCTTCCTCAATTGATTAAACTATTTGGTAAAATAATCAAAATTGATGAAACTCGCACCACTTTGCCTCATTTATATGCAAGAATTCTTGTGGCCTTCAATGCTGGAACACAGATACCCAAGTTAGTGGAAATAAACTGGGATAATAAATTAGTGCAATGTGAATTACTAGGGTTGGGGGTATTAAATTCCTATTTTCTATATAAGATGGATGGCACTAGAGGAAAGATTGCCCTGTATTAAACAAGAAAAACAAAGAGGATGGGTTAAAATTTGAAACTAAGGGGAAAGTGTTGGTGAAAAATCATATTTTCACTTTTACATAAGTTAATTAGGGAGATTCTTTTTCTATTTTGAGCCTCGTGACATGTATCATAGGCTTTCTTTTCTCTTGAGAGCATTGTGACATGTGTCACATGCTTTTTTTATGCTTTCTTTACTCACTTTGTCTATTCTTGGATAGTGGTTGTGTGTATCCTTTGTATTTATATCTGAATAATGCAAGGGGAATGTCTAGGACTAATTTATGCATTTGGCTTTTACAATATTTTCTTGCAACTCTCTCTTGTAGAATTTTTCCTACAGATGATTTTGGAAATCTAACATGGTATCAAAGCTCCAGATCTGTCAGTTTCTTCTCAAATTAGATAGGGTTTTAGCCATGAATAGATAATCTATGTATCCTGGAGTAAAACAGACCTCACAGTTGCACTCAGAAGGTGTCAAAACCCCTATTTTCATATAAGCCACTCTATCTTTTGCTAAAAAAAAAGTTTTGGCTATTTTTTGGGGTTTTGGCTTTTTGTGCAGGAAAAATCTGTACGACCGCTTTGATTTCCGTAGCAGATTTTTTGTACAGCCGCCTTGATTTACATGCTAATTTTTTGAGCTTATTTTGATTTTCAAGCTACCTCAATTTGTGTGCCAAATTTTTTTGAATTTGTCTCGATTTCTGTGCCAATTGATTTCTATCTGCCTCAATTTCCGTGTAGCTCAATCTCTATATCTATCTTGATTTCTGTGCCACATTCATGTGCAGGCCTAAAAAGGCAATTTCTTTCTAGTGGCCATAACTTGAGCATACGAACTCAAAAATTGGAAAATGAAAAAGCATTGGAAAGCTGGTTCTGAGAACTATCCAATAATGGTAGTCTTTTTTCCAGATTTTTCTATTTTAAACCTATTTTTACTATTTGAAGTCAAAGCATCATTTTTGGCTTCCGAGCTCCATTCTTATGCCCAGAATCTCCATTTTTCAAAAATGAATAGGTGTTGGAAAGGTATAAGCATGCTCTACACAGCCATCTATGTAATTTTTTCAGATTCAACCCCAGGTATCTTTTATTCAGTTTGTTGATTTTATGGCTTCTGTTAGATATCCTGGACATGCTGCCTTTTGAAAAGGTTCTGTTTGCTTTGATAGGCTTCTACTATCAGCATAAATCTATTTGCATGTTTTGATCTCTATCATTTTGAGGAGGTATCATGGGTTTTGCCACTCATCCTTTTGTGGTCAATCTGACTAAGGACAATTATGAGTCCTGGCAAAGAGGCATCCTGACACATCTCAGGTGGCTACATCTTTTGCCTCATCTTTATGGGCTCATACCTGAACCAGAGACACCTATGAAGAAATTTGTTTGGGGTAACAATCAAGATCATGTTGTAGGTTTAATGTGTACCACTATTGATTATGATATTGTGTGTGATCTTCCCATCTATGAGAGCCCACACACACTTTGGACAAAAATTTGGGAGTTGTATGGAGACCCTCTTGTCTCACCATTTCCAAATGATCCTACAGGATATTGTCTCATTCCACTTGATGATGCAGATAATATACCTTATGATGATGATACTCTAGAGGAGCTTCAGTATATGGCATGTCTTGAATGTTCAAAGATAGAGACCTCTCTTGCTCCTTCTTCTCCTCCTATTGAGATCACATCTTCTTCATCACCTATTGCTACTTTAGAATTCAGTGTTGCATCATCATTGGCTTCTAGTAATTCTATGCAGCAGGTCAATATCAGTCTTTCAGATCCACCTCATTGGGATTCCTATCTTGTAGACATATCATCTCTGTTTGTGGAGTCTCACATTCCTGATTTGGAGGACACATTTGAGGGTTTATCTCTCTTGTTTGATGCTATCTCAGGTGGCTTTGCATCACCACCTTCATCTTCTGTGTTTCCAGATGCAGTTCAAATCATATCCTCTCCTAGTTCTTCTTCTCTAATTGGGCAGACAGTTTCTGTTTTGGAGAAGACATATTTTCCCAGTATGAGGTCACTTGAGTTGCATTGTTTCAATATGGATTCCCTATTCATCCAAGATGTGGGAATGGCTTCTACATTCCCCAGTGGATTTGTTTCTTCCGAAAGGGAGAAATGTTGTTTACAGGTAGTGGATTGGATTCTATCTTCAAGATCTCTTCTTTGGTTCTAGAGCTTCTTCTTGGAGGGGATTCATATTCTCTATTCGCTCTCTCTTATGGGGGGTACTCATGATTGTACTCTTGTGATGGATTCATTCCATGGAGGTCTTAGTGTCCTTCTTCCATCACATGTTCTTTTACTTTCTTTTTTTTTTTCTCTCTTTTGGAGAGGAGTTTTCTCCCACTGGGTTTTTCTCCTTTTCTCCACCTTATGAGAGATCCTTGTTGTTCATGGGTACCTAACATGGCTTTGTTGCTGGGACCCATCTTTCTTTCTTTCTTTTTAGCTTATGTAATCCCTAAGTTGCACTTATGGGGGGTGCTGGTGAAAAATCATATTTTCACTTTTACATAAGTTAATTAGGGAGATTCTTTTTCTATTTTGAGCCTCGTGACATGTATCATAGGCTTTCTTTTCTCTTGAGAACATTGTGACATGTGTCACATGCTTTTTTTATGCTTTCTTTACTCACTTTGTCTATTCTTGGATAGTGGTTGTGTATATCCTTTGTATTTATATCTGAATAATGCAAGGGGAATGTGTAGCACTAATTTATGCATTTAGCTTTTGCAATATTTTCTTGCAACTCTCTCTTGTAAAAGTTTTCCTATAGATGATTTTGGGAATCTAACAGAAAGAAGTAAATAACCTCTAGGGAAGCTTTGCTTCTAGTGGATCGAGAGGGGAGTCATTTGTTGGCTCCCATATGCCTAGCAAGATTGATAATGCTCACACTATAAGGAATAAGGTTAATGATAGAGATTTGGGCCCATTGGTAGTAAATAAAGGTGATGTGAACCCTGTCAGTAATGCTAATGAGAATAAACCACCCTCTGATGATTTAGAAAATAAATCTGTGGTGGATTGTGACTCTGATAGTACCCAGGATGGAAATCTAAGCCTTTTTTTCTCTTGATGATAATATGGATGAGGACAAGTTAGAAGACATCCCTTGTGAATCCCAAGTAAAGTAAACTTGGCCCCACTATGATTTGAATCATAAAGAGTATGTAGGAAAGAGTGACTTTCCCTTAGGTAATAAGCCTCATCATGCTTTGACCTTTGATGTCGGCATGCAGGACACTAGTTTTGCTGATGGATTTATTACTCTTAAGAGAAGGAAAAATTCCCAAGAATTGGTATTAGACAAGATAAGGAAGATTTCTGACCAAAGGAGAAAATTAGATGAGTTGAAGGATGAATTCCTTAAAAAAAGGGCCTTAGACCCCCAAGGAATGGCTTTGAATATCCACAAGTTAGGTAGCATGAAAGCAATGGCTACTCCAGATGGAGAAGATAGAGTGTTAGTACCTGATAAAAGGGGAATAAGGATTTAGATGGAATGGATAAAAGTGATGAGGAACGAAAAAAGAGGAAAAACATGAGAAGAACTAATAGTTCTGTTAAGCCTGGAAAGGAAGGCAAAGATGAGTAGATCTCCAAATACTTTGATTGATTCCAAAATGGAGACAAACCCAATTCCATTTAAGCTTGGGATTGATGAAAGAAATCCATTGTTATAGTTGGAATGTCAGAGGGTTAGAATTCACTGATAGGAAATATGTTGTGAGGGATTTCTATAACAAAAACAGTGATATGGACATTTATTTTTGCAAGAGATTAAAGTTGTTGGTTTTATGTTGGAGAACATTTTGAGATTTTTCTGGAGAGATGCAATTACCTTCTCTACTAAGCATGATAAAGGAAAAGGTGGCAATGCCATTCTGCTGAGCAGGAGATGGGAAAAGCATATCAAGGAAATTGGTTAATCCCCATGTAATAGGTGTGTTTAGATTACACTAGATGCTGGGGGTGTGGTGATGGGGCTTTGTTCTATTTATGCCCCTAATGAATGTTTTAATAGAGCTGAGTTATGGAACTGGATGACCAATGAGCTTCCAAAAGTTCCTTGGGTGGTAGGGGGAGACTTTAGCATGATTGAACAATCTGAGGACAAGATGGGAGGAACCCATTAGGAGTGGAGAGGGAATGAGAAATTCTTTTGGGAAAGAATGAAGAAAGAATTGAAATTGGTAGACCCTTTAGAAGGTGGGAAGAAAGACAACAAAGGGATTTGGTTTTCATGGTGCAACAGTCAAAAGGCCAATAGAAGGATCTACAGTAGGCTGGATAGATTTTATGTGGAGAAAGAGATAATTTTGGTCTAGAGTATGAAGGAAAAGAATAAGGTCCAGGTTATTCCAAATGCACTTTCAGATCACCGCCCCATTAGAACAGTAATTACAATCAAAAAATAGGAAGAAAGATGTAAAAGGCAAGTGTGTAATAGTTTTAAGCTTAACTGTGAACTACTAAAGGATAAGGACTATTTACATGGTATTAGAACAATTAGGAAGATTTGTGGAGTTCTATATAAGGATAAAGGGGCTTCTTTGTTATGGAGTAAGATGTTGGCCTCCTGCAAATCAGTTTTTCAAGTAGTATCAAAGAAATACTCTTTAGATAGGAGGAGAGAAGAGTTGTTGCTTCAAGAGGAGTTCCTAAAAAAAGAAGAGGAAATTTAGGGCAATCTGAGAGATGAAAATTTGATTAAAAGGTTGGGGGAAGTAAAGCATAGTCTAAGGAAATTTCAAGCTAGGAGAGCTCATGGAGATAGAATTAGAGCCAGGCTTCAATGGTTGGAGGATGGAGATAAAGGCTCTAAATATTTATTTAATCTTCTAAAATATAAAAACTTAAAAGAAAATATTGATGTGGTGGTAGAAAATGGGGTGTTTTTGGAGAAAAAAGAGGATATTATGGAAACATTTAGGGGTTTTTATGAAAACTTATTTAAGGCTAATGACAAGAAGGTCGGGTGCATGGATGCTCAAGACTTGTGTTTCAAGATTTGTGGAGAAAGGGTGGATGAGGAAATGAGGAATAAGCTCAACAAAAAATTTGCAAGGGATGAAATTGAGACAACAATCAAATCTATGAGCAATGGGAAATCTCTAGGTGCTGATGGTCTTTTGGTAGAGTTCTATAAGGCCAACCTTTCATGGATTGTGGAGGATCTATTTGACCTATATACAAAAGCTATTGAGAAGGGTACCCTGGGAAAAGAAATAAATAGAGGGATCATCAAGCTCTTACCTAAGGATGGTGACAAGACCAACATTAGAAATTGGAGACCCATAACTTTATTAAATGTTTCATATAAAATCTTAGCTAAAGTACTCGCATTAAGGGTAAGGGATTGTCTGCCCAAGATAATCAGTAGTACTCAAACAAGTTTCATAAAAGGAAGATATATTCTAGAGAATTTAATCACAACCTGGGAAGCACTCTAGTGGGCTAAAGATACAAATCAAAGTACTGGTATTCTAGTCCTTGACTTTAAAAAGGCATATGATAGGATAGAGTGGTCATTTATCATGAAAATGCTAAGAGCCATAGGATTTCCTGAACATTTTTGTAGAATGGTTAAGACTTTATTTAATGATGCCTCTACCCAGGTGGAAGTTAATGGTGAGTTGTCTCATCCTTTTGTGGTGGAGAGATCAATTAGGCAAGGGTGCCCTCTTGCCCCTTCCCTATTTGTTATAGCTTCGGAAGCTCTCCATTATCTCTTAAGGAAAGAATTAATTGAAGGACAATTGGAAGGCATCTCCTTGCCCAATGGTGATAAATTGATTAATGTTCAGTTTGCTGATGACACAACACTTTTTCCCAGAAATAATAAATAGGAATTTGACAGATTGGAGGCAAGATTGGAAGTCTTTTGTCTTTCTTCTAGTGCTAATATCTCTCCATCTAAATCTACTTTTTTAACTTGGGATGAATGTGTTCCAGATTGGCTTAATGCTAGCAAATGGCAATGGGGGGACTTGTGAAACAAGTTAGGTTCCTAGGTATCCCCTTTGCCATTTGCCCCTCTCTGAAGTTAATGTGGGATTAGTTGTTTGCTAAAATTGAAGGGAAATAAAAAAAGTGGAACAGGCTTCATCTATCCTTGGCTAGTAGGGCTCAGGTTTGTCAAAAGATTCTTTCAGCTTACTCCATTTTTTACTCCTCTATGTGGCTTTTTGCTAACTATCAGTTTGATATTATTCGTAAAATTATAAGAAACTTCCTATGGTTGGATGGAAAAGGAAAGAGAGAAAAACATTTGGTTAAGTGGGAGTGGTGTTGTATTAGTAAATAGTTAGGGGGATTGGGCCTCAAGGATTTGAAGATTCAGGGTATTGCACTTGCAACAAAATGGATCATCAGATCCTTGTCAGGAGGGGAGCCTTGGAATGTTCTTGTGAGGAACAATAGTCTCAGTACTACTCCTAGGAAAGATAGATGTTGGGGGAGGTTGCATTTTCATGATGCCTTACTTGGGGATTTCAAAGTCAAGCCAGGGGGATCTGTGGTATTTGGTAGTATATGGAAGGCCTGGGAGTAGGCCAATGCTCTCATTGTGGATAGAGAAGTAGTTAGTCTAGATAAAATTGTTATTTAGGGGCACATGTCAATTTGGTGGAATGTCAAACATAAAGGTAAGTTTTTGGCCCCGCTTCAGGGTTGTTCTACCAAAAAATGTAACCTAAAAGGGCTCTCTAAACTTTCTGATCTATATGCTAGAGGATACCCTAAAGATTGGCTGTAGATTAAAGGGGAGTTAGATCTAAATGATAGACAATTTAGAACTTTCTCTACTCTTTCTAAGAATTTGATGTGTAGGCTTCATTTTGGTGTGACTCTTGTGGATGAGGAGTGTTTTGAAAACTTGAGTTGGATAGATGGTATTAACATCTTGAATGTGAAGCCAAGCTTGATATATAAGATGTCAAATTCTCAGGAGGTATTCCGGCATATTAGCACATTTTGGGGGGACACTTGGGACCATAATGCATTGTCTAAAACCTTTAAATTGATCTGGTCAAAAGCCCTAGAACCTAAGAAGTCTTGTTTTAGGTGGCTTTTAATTCTTAATAAGTTGTGTATTGGCTATAATCAAACTGAATGCCATTTATGTAAAGTCCCTGAATCTATCTTTCATATCTTTTTTGACTGTGTCTATGCTAAGATGATTTGTTTTTTTTTCATGGGCAATATTTCTATGTGGAGTCCTACTGTCAATGCAAATTGGAAAGAGATCTTATGTGGTTATGTAGATGGTCTTAATAGAAAATCTAATACCTTTTCGTTTGTTTTTTCTACTGAAATCCTATGGTTTATTTGGAAAAAGAGGAATGAGGACAAGTTTCAAGGCAGGGAGAGGTTACTCACTGGGGCTTTCTATAGTCTCACCAATTATAATTTCTTTGAGTAGGTGAGGATTGCTTTAGAGCTCTCACTGGATAGGTTCAAAGAAATGATGGACAATGGGACCATGATCTACAAAGAGGACATTAAGGAAATTGATTTCTGTGCAAGAAATTTGAGAAGATTTGATCAAAGGTTCTATAATGTATATACATATTTCCAGGAAGTGTATTGCAAACAGCACCAAGTAGAGGTGGAAAGAGCATAAATGTACAAGCACTTGGAGATTACATGCCAGAACTTTAGTGTAAGCATAGATTTGCTAAGGAACTCACCTAAAATTGGTGTTGTACCAAGTTTAGACTTATGGGATGATAGTGACAACAAGGGGCATATCTGGGACCAGGATAGAGACTGGTTAAATGATCAATGGAATGAGTTGAAAAAAGTAAGAGAAAAGGAGGTCTATTATGGCACAAACTTAGATGATAGTCAAGGCTATTGTAGACGTTGTGAAACCAACCTCACAAGACCCAGTGAACACCTGCAAAACCTATGAAACCTTCCATAAGAGGAAAAAGCAAAGAGAACAATTTGCACAAAAAAGATGTAATTAATGAAATGGATTAATGAATTACATGAGAACACTTGCTTTTATATTTGCAAGTTAGAAAACCCTAATGAGAGATTCCTAAGTTTAGCTTAAGTGAAATAAAGTAAAGGTGACTTAATTAATTAATCAATATGATTAAATTAATTAAGTAAAAAACCTATTACTGTAACACCCCCCCTTAAGATGAACTTAGGGAGAAGCCAAAAAATCTAAGGACAAATGTGCATGAAAGCAAAGATGGGTCCCGGCAACTAGGCCTGATGAGATACCCATGTACAAAAGAGTCTCTCACAAATAGAGAAAAGGAGAAAACGACGTGGGAAAAACTCCTCCCCAAAAGAGAGAACAAACCTCCCTACAAGAGAGAGAGAAAGAAAGAGTGAAGGACTAAGAAGCATCCACAAAAGAAAAACTAAGGATAACTGCAAGAAAGCAAAGATGGGTCCCAGTAACTAGGCTTGATGAGGTACCCAAGTACAATGAAATCTCTGTAAAGTGGAGAAAAGGAGAAAACCCTGTGGAAAAAACTTCTCTCCTAAAAAAGATGTCGAAAGAAAGTACAAATGAAATGTCTCAAGAGACTCCCTCAAGAACATATGCAGATATACAATCAGATACCCCCCATGAGAGAGAGTGGAGACTCCAAAGCCCCCCCAGAATGAGAGATCCCCTGTACTGATGATCAAACCAATGTGTCTCCCCTAAGGAAGAAACCAATCCAATGATCAATGATGAGGAAATCCCTAGATGTGAGGTGAAAATGGAAGTCCTAGATGATGCTCACTGGAGAACTGAACTAAAGCATGAGTGTCTGAATGACAGGATGTTGAGTCAAATGTATCAACATCAAACAACTCAAGATGATCCTGAAATGGAATCTCTGATGAAGATGGGATAACGGATGTGTTGAATCTGTCATCTGTGAGGAAATGAATATCCTCTGATATGGCCTCAACAATTGCACTAGATGGCTTGATGAGTGGAGCTACAATGTCAATCAAAGCTGTCAAAGAAGGATCCTGCTGAACAGATGTGGTCTCAATAGGAGGTGGAGGTGGTCTCATGAGTAGATGGAAGAACACATAAGTTCAAGTGACCAAACTTCACCTCAGATACAACATGCTCTCTTGGAGAAAGAGAGTGATACTCAGACAGTGGAGATGGTGGACCAAAGTGTGTGAATGCATACAATCGGGAAGAATGATCAACTATCCCTATTGCAACAATGTTGCCAGTCTGAATGTCTCTGATGTGCATTGAATCTAGTGTAAACTCAACTATCTTCCCTGTCCCACTATGAGCAATCTGATAAATGGAGAGAAGGTTGGTGGACAAAGATAGTACACATAGTACATCATTGAATGTACCATCATCAATGTCGATAGAACCTTTCCCACATACACTCATATAAGTGTTATTACCCATCAATATGTGTGGTGAGAACGCAGCCTCAAAAGATGAGAACATGTCCTGAGAAGATGCCATATGGTGTGAAGCACCTAAATCCAATAGCCATCTAGATGAATGTGAACTGGTGGTTGCACATAATGCATGACCCTTGTGCGGAGTCTATCCATCTGTCTAGAATGATGGTGAAGAAGAAGGCCCACCTGATGTAGATGAAGAAGAGGGATGAATATTGTCCTTTATAAGAAGAGTTGTCAAATCTGAAACCTGTTGTGCATATCCATCTATCTTTTTATCATAGCATTTAGACTCATCATGTTCTGACTTATTACAATAAGAACATTTAGGTCTTTCTTTCTTTGATGATTCCCCCTTAGGAGAATGAGAATCAGAGGTGTTTTGTGAACTGAATCCTTCCCATGCTCTATGGTCTTTGGTTTCTTTTTTTGCTTTGGCTTCTGCTTCCTCTGAGATGACTGAGCTACCAATGCATGGTTCTGTGATCCAGGAAGAGCATCCATCTGTGATAACTTGGATTTCTCATGTGACAACCAATCATAGAATACCTCAAATGTAGGCATGGTAAATTGTGGACCCAGAGCATCCATGGTGGAGTAGAATGTAGAAGAGAATATCTAAAATGAACCTCAGAGCTTAGATAGAATCATGTATATACAATCTGTGTCTGTTTTGTTCTTACCACAACCCTATAACAAAGATCTGAGTGATTTGAATTTCATCAAGAAATCCTCAATAGATGGAAAAGAATCAGGTACCAAGGAAGTCAATTCTACCTCAATCTGAAGTGCTCTCAACTGATTGATGGTGCCAAAGAGATCACTAAACTTGGTCCACATTTCTCGAGGAGTTGTGCAACTCTCAAGGTGAAATAAAAGACTATCTGAAACATGCAATGATATCAAACCCATGGCCTCATCCATTTTGTTTCTATACTACAGAATCTCAAACTAACATTGCAACTGAGGTTGAATCTCATCCAAATAGGACAATAACCCCTTTGACATGAGAAGTCGGGTCACATGTGCCTTCTAGGTGTGATAATTGTGTGGGGAAAGATGATCAACTGATGAGGTGTCCGCCATGATGTTTGAGTTTTTGAAATGTGTTTAAGGGAAGAGTTTTCTATTTTCTAATGTGTATATATAGAAATCAAGAAAAAAAACACCCCCCACAACATAAGAAACCAAACCCCAGTACAAATTTGAAAGCTGGAAAGAGTGAAAAAAGTAAAAATCACTTCAGACTATTCTTTGTATGCCTAGTAAATTTGATGATAAAATACTATGCATATCTAGAAAGAGCACTGGAAGACCTTTCCAGTGTCAATTCGTTTGCAAAAAATGGAGGTCGTATGTAATAGTTATGCCCTCGGAAGCACAAAAATGATGATCAGACTTTGACTGGAAAAAATGTAGTAAAATAGAAAAACTAGAAATAATCACCTATGCCACTAGATTGGGCTTGAAACCATCTTTCCAACACCTATTTGTTTGCGAAAATCTGACTCCATTTGCTTAAGATATAGCAAAAAGAAAACAGCCCCTCTGAAGCACAAATTAGGACAAAAATGCCCCCTGCTGCTAAAATTGGCAGAACTGTCGCCAAATTAGGAGAAACTACTAAAAATGGAGCCACTGCTAAAAATAAGGTAGCAGAAATCCTGAGGAGAGGCAGGTACAGTGGATAATATGATAGTTTTTTTTTTAAATTAAAAAAAAAACTATAAAAAAAGAGTTGATGGCTTTTTTTAATATAAAAAAAAGTTTTAAAAAAATTAGAAAAGGGGTCAAACCCATTTTAAAACAGCCCACGCTGTATTTAAAGGGGCTGCAATAAAAATATGCAGCATGCGGACTACCCAAGGCATGCGCAGGTACCCGGTATGGGCCTATGCAGTGATAAATCCCTTTTGATTTTTTTTTTTTTTTTAAAATCTTTTTACAATAAAAAAAATTTGCCATTCAATGTTTTTTTTAACATTTTTTGCTTGCTCTTTTTTTTTAATGGAGTAATTTAAAAAAAAAAAAAAATCCCGTTGGTTTGCGTGTTGGGCAAGCTGTACGGCTTCCCTAGCAAAATTTTTTTGCCCTAGATGAGCTCGAGGCTGATTTCAACGATTTGACAGTCAATCTTGAGGTTTTTAGGCCTTTTAAGCACGATGGTGAGGTCCGTTTGGGCCCAAAATGCTCCAAAATTGCATGTACCCTCTCGATCTAAGAAAAAAGGCACCCATAGTAACCCTTGCAAATCTGAGCCTGTGAGTCCAAAATTGATGAAACAAAGGCCAATCTTGACTATTTCTAGCACTCTGAATGCAATGGTGTGATAAAAAATGACTCAAGATGCACTAAAATACTTTTTCAAGGCTTGAATCCCTTAAAAGATGAATAGGAAGCTACAAATTTGAAGCTCTGATACCATGTAGACGTTGTGAAACCAACCTCACAGGACCCAGTGAACACCTGCAAAACCTAAGAAACCTTCCACAAAAGAAAAAATTAAAGAGAGCAATTTGGACAAAAAGGATGCAATTAATGAAATGGATTAATGAATTACATGAGAGCACTTGCTTTTATATTTGCAAGTTAGAAAACCCTAATGAGAGATTCCTAAGTTTAGCTTAAGTGAAATAAAATAAAGGTGACTTAATTAATTAATCAATATGATTAAATTAATTAAGTAAAGAACCTATTACTCTAACAGCTATTACTATCAGTATGGAGAGTTGGGTGATCAAGAGCCAACAGAGCAATGTCAAAGAGTCCCACAGGGGGACAATTCAAGAGGGAGTTACAGCAACAGGGAAGTACCTATGGAATCACAAATGGAAGAAGATTTCATGGAGCTATAAATTTACAGAAGTATATACTAAGAGTTAGGCAATCTAGCAGAAGAAAACACAAATATTTTGAATTACAAGGAGAGCAATACCTTAGCAGCAATATGATACTTAGTTATATATATAATTGAAACTCTAATATGTACTGATGTTTTGAGTTGCGCAAAACTAATCGTATGTAATAGGGTACTATTTCTTTGGATTGACCTTAGTAGCAAAATTTTTGATGTGGTTTTCTTTACCACAAAGATGTAAAACCTTTATTATGCTTTGAATATATTTGTGCTAGATTTTCAATCAAAAAAAAGTATCATGGATATTTAGTTTGATACTAAGGATTTCCTCAATGTGCCACCTCTACCCCCATCACCTGAACACCCTAAGCGACCTCCATCTCCAACTCAAAATCCCCCACCTCCACCCCCACCTAGATCTGACGAGGCTCACTTGTGAGCTATAATTAATGAAAATATCAGTTCCATCAAAGAAAAAATCAATACCATTCAAAATGAACAATTTATGCCACCTCACTTGATGCGTTTTGCATCTTTGATGCAAAAAATTGTAGATTCTGTTAGGTCCATTGATTCTAACTTATACAGTTTTAGATTATAGAGAGAGGAGAGCTGCCAGTTTTATTCTGATGGCCTTTCTTATAGGGATATCCTAGATTTGTGATGCAGAGGGATCTCATAGAACTCTCACACAATTTGTTTTCAACAAAAACAACAGTAAACAAGATGCACAAATGAGCAGCAATAAAATTTATCTTCTTTGTTTTCACTATTCAACTTGCAACACTGTTTGGCAATTTCAGATAAATCTGATTACAAAAGTTTGTGTAGCCATATAGGCTGAAGAAAATCATTACAAAATAGATATAAATCTGTTGTGTGATAGAAAATAATAGCAAAAACAAACCACAGTTGTTTCCCCTTCATATCATCCTCCCATGCTGTAAAATTTGCTTTCCAATCTGCAATATTCAACAATCAAATTTATTGATCTTCAAACATGGATTCTATTATCCATTTGCTGTTGTAGCACACCTTTAAAAACTGCAATAAAATGTCTTCTCACCTCCTCCTAGGAAAAGCAACACCTTCTTTTTCCTTCCTCCCAAAATATGTAAGAAAACCTCCCTCAAAATTTGCCAAAAATCTTTTTTATAATGACTCCACAACCACCATTTTCTCTCTCCTCCAACTCCCACACCCAAATTGGGAGAATCCTTTTTAAAAAATCATGGAAAAATAATATTAATTTCTCAATAAAATCCATTCCCACAATTTGCTAAAAATAAGTGACAACTCAAATTCCCACTCCTCTAAAATAGCTCCAAACTTGGAAAAAAAAACAAAAGCCACACAACTTGGGCATCCAAATTAACCATGCTATAATTGAGGGAATTTAATGAGTTGTCTCCACTTACAACTCCCAAAAAATCCACTCCCAAGATTTCCTTTTGATTTTCCACTCCAAATTGCCTTTATTAATTTTACACTCCAAAATTGTCTCCTAAACTATCTCCCACTCCTAGATTTTTGCAACATTATTATTTTTGCAATATTGTAATAAGGCCAATTTATTTAATATATTATTTAGGCCTAATATGGCATTTATTTTCCAACTTCTAAATTACCAAACTATAGGAAATTAAAATATTTTCTTTTTTTGGTTGATGAGGATTGCCATTGACCGTGGATGCTCCTGCATCATTCTCCTCTGGTTGAAAAGAACACAGCTCCTGCAAGTGAGTGTCTTCAAATTGCTGCCACTTGACTAGATCCAACCTTTGCACTTCATTCTTCTCTTTTCCTCTTTTTCCAGCATCTTTCCAGAACAAGCTTCACTCTCCTCGAACAAATTTGTACTTCATTCTTCTCTCCTCTCATAGATTTGCATCCACCAAATATTGTCTTTCTCTGCCAAATTATTTCCCCTCTCCTCTCCTTCTTCATGGGATCCAACCCACCACTAACCAACCACCTCCACCAAATCTCTCCTGTAGATTCCTCTACAACCTCTTTTATCTCACTATTTGTGCTTTCCAATAGACATGTTCCTGCTGCAAACTCATTCTTTTCTTCTTTTTCATTATTCTTGAGGACTTCCACTTCTTTGTCTTTATGTTCCTCTTTATCTGCAAACAAAATAATGTTAGGTAAAATAAGGTTTTCATTATCACTCTTCTCTATTGCAATCTCATCCATCAACACATTCGTGCCTTTGAAAAGACACGTTTCAATTGCAATCATGTTCTTTTTCTCTTTCATGTCACTTTCATCACATTCTTTCTCACACCTTTTATTATCAACATTTTCTCTATTCATTTCAGCTTTTAATAGATCCACTATATCATGAAGTCTTATCAACTCTTCATTAAGACTATCCATAAACTTTCTTTCCCACTTTTCTATATATGAAATCATTATAGGTCTCTTCATGACCCATCTCATCCTCTTCTTGGAAAACATTTCGCTTATTCTTAATATGCAATTTCTACAACCTGCACACATAAACACTTTAGAACCAATGCTCTCTGTAGTTACAGGTCCTCTCTAGGTAAATGCAAGAAGATGGGGGGCCAAAAAGGGGTCTTAAGTGGCCACTTTTTTTCTGAAATCAGGAAATACTAGCCTTGGATGAGAAATTGAGCATAGTTATACTCAAAATTTGGAGATGCAACCAAAACAATGTTCATAGTGCTCCGGGTCTATTTTCTAAACTACTATTTTGTTTTGAAAATGGCATAGATTAAGGGGTTCAAAAGAGGGAGCCACAGAAATTGGTGTTTTTTCTGTCAAAAAACATAACATAGCATGTTTTGTGGCTCCCTCAAAAGGTCAACTTTTTTTTGGTATTTTTAAAATCTCTTTAGTGAAAAATTAGCTAATAGCATGTAGTTTATGCTTGATTTTTCTGATAATTTTTTGATGAATATTTGATTTTTTACTAATTTTCAAAGTGGACACATCCTAAAAAATAGAATTTTGGCCGTGCTACCCCTATAAATTTTGAAAACTAATTGAAAATCATTTTTTTATTTTTCTAATATTTGTAGAATGGAGTCTAGTTTCTAAATATGTAATTTTTTTGAAATTTGAATGAATAGGTAATTTACAATGAAAAAAAGACCAAACAGTGGTTTTTGCCTAAAAACAGACACACAAATAAAAGAAATTAAAGATGAAAGGCTTAACATTGTTAAAATGTGAAAAGCATCACATCGTCAAATAGCTAAGAGAAAGCCTAACATTACCCAAGTGTTTGATTTGTTTGACCTTGAAACACGTGCAAATCTGAGGGTTAGCATGAACGAAATTACGTGAAATTTTGAAGAATATGGAAAAACACATCTATGACTGTTCATAAGGCACTCCAAGCCTTTGGGTTAGAAATCCAAAGCAAATCCCAAGCCCAAGGCTTGGGATTCCCAAAGAAAGACATAATGCGAGCACGTTATAACGCACTCGCATTATGTTTTGCTTTGAATTTTTCCTTTCCCGCAAGTCTATTGTTTGTCATGTTTGACATAACGCGAGCACGTTATAACGCGCTCATGTTATGTTGCCCTTAAATTTTTTTACGTTTAAGGCTATTAATCATGAGGGTTAAGGGATAAGGGACAGGGTTGGAGGGTTTAGGGATAAGAGATTAGCGTTTAAGGTATAGTATCGAGCCCGTTGAGGGTCTAGGAATAGGGATAGCGTTTAGGGTTTGGGGATGAGGGATTAGAGTTGAGGGATGACAGATTAGGGTTAAGGGTTTAGGGTTTAGGGTTTAGGGAAAGGGTTGAGGGTCGAGGGATCAGAGTTAAGGGTTGAGGGATTAGGGTTTGACATTAAGGGTTGAGGGTTGAGGTTCAAGGGTCAAGGGTTTAGGGATAGGGTTTAGGGTCGAGGGATTAGGGTTAAAGTAGAGTGTGGAGGGTGTAAGGATTAGGGATAGGGTTGGATAGTTTAGGGATAAGGGATTAGGGTTTAAGGTATAGTATCGAGTCTGTTGATGGTTTAGGAAAAGGGATAGCATTTAGGGTTTAGGGATGAGGGATTAGAGTTGAGGGATGATGGATTAGGGTTGAGGGTTGAGGGATTAGGGTTTAGGGATAAGGTTTAGGGTTGAGGGTTTAGGGATTAGGGTTTAAGGTATAGTGTTGAGGGTTGAGGGTTTAGGATTAGGGTTTAGGGTTGATGGATTAGCATTTAATGTCGAGGTTAGGGTTAGAGTGTCGAGGGTAGAGGGATTAGGGATAGGGTTTAGGGTTGAAGGTTTAAAGATTGAGGGTTGAGGCTTTAGGGATGAGGGTTTAAGGCTTAAGATATAGTGTCAAGTGTTGAGGGTGTAGGGATTGTAAGAGTCAATGTGACTCAGCAAGCCAGGATCACCTGCAATCAAGACAACCATCCACACAGAGATGACAAGAGAAGATGCTAAAACAATGGAGAAACTATATTAGACTGTCATATGATGTATTCAGTATGAAATACAATGAGAGAGCCTTGCTTATAAAGGCAAGGTAAGAACTAGAAGGGTGGAGTGAAAGGTGGAGTTATTCCAACTACATGTGCCAATTAGAGGATGATAACTAATTGCACATGTGGAGGATAAGACAACTAACTCCAACTATCAACAACTCAACACACAACTAGAAACACCTAGACATCTAGAAGACTCACTAAGTCAACTTAACATGTGTGAATTATATGTTCACACCAACACCCCCTCTTAAGTGCAACTTAGGGAGTAGTTGACTAAAACAAAGATGCAATGATGGATGGGTCCTTGCGACTAGGTCATATTAGGTACCCATGTACAACAAATCTCAAGTGGAGAAAAGGAGAAAACCTCATGGGAAAAAACTCCTCTCCAAAAGTGAGAATGCAGAAAACAAATGAAAGATGTGATGGAAGGAGGACTCAACACCCCCCAAGGAATACATCCAACACATGTACAATCAAGTACCCCCCATAGGAGAGCAAATGTGAGACTATAGGTCCCCCCCACAAGGAAGTAGCTCCTGTGCCGATGGTAAATGCCCAAAGAAGAATGCTGAAGAGAATCCAAAGCCTACAAACAACATTCTTCCCCTTAGGAAGAAACAAGTCCAAAGGTTGATGTCGAAGAAACTCCATCTCAAGGTATGAGGGAAAAAGTCTCATGATGTATGTCTCTGAAAACTATTCAAGTGTCCATATGTCACAACCAAAAGATGCCACATAATCAGGTGCTACATGCGACAATCCAGGACAAGATGAAAACACAAGATCATCAATCTCCAAAGACAAAGTATCCTCCGAATGATGCTCAAGATTCTCCAACTCAGTGCCAAACTGTGACAAGTGAAGAGGAGAAGGTGCCTGCTCATCCAAAGTAGAAGATGCAACTCCTTCAAAGAGGAGATGAATATCATCAATGATGTCCTCCAAGTCATCAAGATAGGACTCTCGAAACAAGGCTACAATACCTATCAAGTACTCATCCCACAAACCTGTATCTGGAAGACAAAGAATATCTTGCTCAACTGAAGTGGATGAAACTATGTCAATGCCAATCTCTGAAGAAGCAGGAGGAGGAAGCTCAAAACTAGTCTCAGGAACAGAAGTAGATGTAAGAACACCAAGGTTCAAGTGACCAAACTTCTCCTTAGAAGCATGATTCACACTTGATACATGAGTGTGAATATCAACCAATGGATCTACATCATCATCAGAAACAAAATGGGAGAAGGTGTATAAGCGAGATGCATGATCAGCCATCCAAACAGCAATGATATCTCTGCTCTGTGAGTCTCGTATGATCACAGAATTAGGAGTGAACTCAACTGTCTTCCCTGCACCAGAATGAGTAATCTGATAGATGGAAAGGAGATTGGTTGTCAAGGAAGGTACACACAACACATTGTTGAATGTACACGAGTCACCAACATCAATTGTTCCTTTACCACTTGCATGCATGTGTGTGTTGTTACTCATCAAAATAGGTGGTGAAGTACATGACTGAAATGATGAGAACATCCCCTGTGAAGATGCCATATGATGAGAAGCTCCAGAATCAAGAAGCCATCTCTCTGACTGTAGACTTGTTGATGCAAAGAATGCTTTTCCTTTTCCTTTATCTGTCCCATAAGCAATGCCTGCTGTCCCTATAGATGTAGATGATGATTGTGGCGAAGAAGAAGACTTGGGTAAAACTGTTGTTGATGGAGAATACTCAATGTTATGTTTTTGAAGAAGTTGTGACATCTCTTCAAACTTTTTCTCATAACTCTTAGTCTCATCATGACCCAATTTTTTACAATAAGAACATTGTGGCTTCTTCTTCTTATTGGACTCCTCTTTGGAAGAAGAGTTAGGGGTTTTCTTTGAATCTTTCTCTTGCTTATTAGACTGTGAATCCTTGTGTTTCTTTTCCTTATTATGTGAAGCCTTGGGATCTTTTGTGCTTTGTGTTGCAACTAAAGCCTATTTTCTAGGTGACTTCAATGTGCCCATGTGTAGTAACTTAGCTTGTTTGCTTGTGAGTTGTGTAGCAAACTCCTCAAGTGAAGGCATGGTAAACTTAGTACCAAAGGCATCCATTGTAGCATAAAAGGTAGAAACATAAACTGAATATGCAGGACCCAATTTTGCAAGAATAGATAGAATCAATTGTTCATCTTCTTTCTCAAGACCACTTTGTTTGAGTTGCAACCTGAGAGACTTAAATTTGGTGAAGAAGTCTTTGATTTGTTCAAAGTCTTGAGGATTAAGTGCAATAAGCTCATTTTCCAATTTGAACCTCCTTATTTTATCTTGCTTGCCAAATAGATTGTCTAGTGTTGTCCATATCTCATTTGGTGTAGTACAAGACTCAACATGAAATCTCAAATCTAGAGAAATAGTAAGACAAAGTGTGCCAAAAGCCTCATCTCTTCTGTCTAACCATTTTCTTCTCTCAGTAGCACTTGTGGGTTCAAGATCTGTGCCTAAAGTTATTCTGTGTAACTTTTGTTTATACAACACAAACTCCATGTTTTTCTTCCATTCAATATAATTATATGGAGTTAAAAGTGGAAATTGAAGCACATCCATGATGGAAAAGCAAGACAACAACACAACAACTCCCCTTTACTATGTAAGAGAGCCCCCCCAATTTGTTTGTGGCACTTTATACTTAGTGCATTTTACAATTGTTCTCAAAGGACCAAGATGGGGAAAAACAACAAAATCTCTTAGAAAAGAGATTCTTGTGAGATTACAATCACTTAGAATGATGTATTACAGCAAACAAATCCTCTCAAAACAAATTTCACCCTCTCCAGTATGAAAATGCCCAAGTTATCAATCAAATGCCAAAAAATTGACAAATGAAATTAAATGAACCTGGAGCAAAAAATGAGAAAAGTGAATGGATGGTTGTATAGAGCTCCTGAATACCTTTCCGATGCCGCAAGAATCGCAAAAAACGGAGATCGTGGCAAAAAGTTATGAGCTCAAAAGCCAAAAATGAAGATTTGTCTTCAACCTACAATAAATGCTGTCAAACAGCAAAATCAGTGAAAATGACTGATACAACTACGAAGAGCTCTTTGTTAGCTTTCCAACGATATATAATTTGCCCAATTTTGACACTCTGGGAAAAAGTTGTGCCAAAATTAAAAAAAGCCCTAGTTTAGGACTTTTAGGGGTAAAAACGGCCCATCAGAAGAATATTCCCAGAATATTCTCTTTTGACAAAAAAAATGCCCTCCTCCCGGAAAGCAAAAAATCACTAGAAAACTACCTTTGGAGAGGAAAAAACCGCAAATCCTACCTTTGAGAGTACGGAAACCACCGATTTGTCGAAAACCACTTGTTTTGGTGGGTGGTTTTTAAAAAGCGTGGGTTTGTGAAGGTTGAAACCTCCTGTCAAATTGTAGAAAGCACTCACCGTGTGGTCAAAACCCCCTGATTGGTATGGCGAAACCACCGATAGTGGGTACAAAACTGTCGTTCATGGGTGGGAAACCGCGGGTTTTTCTTTGTTTTCACCGAAATCTGTATTAACCACAGTGGATTTGATAGACCGCCCGTTGTGGAGGACTGCCGATCACTGGCAGGAACAACCGACGAGCTTAGAAAATTTTCTGGTGTGAATTTTTCTTTACTGTGTGAGACAATCCCATGCTGGTCTAAGATCTCACTGCCAGTAGGTTAAGATCTCACCACTAGTGATATTAATGTGCTACCGGGAAGACTGCCCATGGTAATGTGAAATCCTCTTGACTGCGTTGACCCAGTTTCTGAGACTTGTAAGTCACCGGGAGCTGAGATCACAGATTTGGCCATGTGATCGCCGGGCTTACAGTTTATACCACCAAATGAGTGCCAAAGATGGTTTGTTGAGGTTCCAACCGGCGATTTTAAACAAACCACAGATAGACCGCTAGAAATAAACAACCACGGGAAAAAATTGAAAAATCAACTGGAAGGTGCTCGCTGACTGCTGGTTTCAATGGAGACCATAGGAAAAACAAAAGATGACACAGATGGAAATTAAATGCCGACCACCAAAGAAAAAAATGTCGATGGTTGGTGATTCAAGCATCGGCCACCAAAACTTGCTATCGGAGAGAAGATCTCTGATGGATCGCCAATGTTAAGGCCTCTGAATGAGTTTGAAACACCCGAAGATAACAGTCAAACCGCCAATTTGAAAGGCAAGGAGGCCGACTATTCTGCTAAAAGTTTCCATTGGCAAAAAACAAATGATGACTGGCTGGCAAAACAAAACCTTGTCTGTCACTGCAAATGTATTCGGTCGACAAAGAAGGATCTAAACTACCGCTGCTAGCAAGGCCCGCCGGTTAATGAGGGTCAGAAACAATAAAAACAAACACTGCAGATTGTCAATTTGTTGCCTTGACTGCCAGAAACCGTGAATGCTGACTCAGATGTCAAATTGCCTATGATTAGTGAGAGGCTGCCCACTGGAGAGTACCCTGTGATAGTAGCTACAGCTGCGACAGGGTACAATGTTTCCTATAAAAAAAGAAACTCCGCACAAAACAAATTTAAACTAGCGAATATAAAGACTATTACCCCGAATATAATGGAAGCCGATGACCAGACAATGACGCAGGTCTGGTACGCTGCTGTAGAAGGGTACTGGCGCTGATGTACAACAAATATTCCATCTGAATATGCCACTGACGCAGAGAATATTCTCTGCGACAGATTCGTACAATGTCGATTTGCAAAAAACAAATTGTCTTTTGATGCGACTTTTTTTGATTTGGACGGTTTTACAGTCGATCTATACTGATTTGGCCACTCTGGACACAATGGCGATGTCTGATTTGGGCCAAATTGCTTTGAAATTGCTGGTAGCTCTCGGATCACGCCAAAGAGCCCCAAATTGAAACCCTCGTCAATTTTGCCTCCGATGTCTGATTTGGATGAAACAAAAGGTGATCTTGACTATTTCAGCTGCTCCGGACGCAATGGTGAAGTCTGATTTACAGCAACATGCTCCGAAATGCACCTGCAATATAAGGGCAAGAAGGGGAAACCCTCACAAAATTAGGATTCTATCAAGTTTTTCTGATTCTCCAGATCATCATTCGATGCAAGAGAAGAGCATACTCAACTGTCAAAATCCACCTTGAATTGCACTCAAGATCTCTCTAATGAGGGAAGGGAATTGCAGATTAGGCTCTGATACCATGTAAGAGTCAATGTGACTCAGCAAGCCAGGATCACCTGCAATCAAGACAACCTTCCACACAGAGATGACAAGAGAAGATGCTAAAACAATGGAGCAACTGTATTAGACTGTCATATGATGTATTCAGTATGAAATACAATGAGAGAGCCTTGCTTATAAAGGCAAGGTAAGAACTAGAAGGGTGGAGTGAAAGGTGGAGTTATTCCAACTACATGTGCCAATTAGAGGATGATAACTAATTGCACATGTGGAGGATAAGACAACTAACTCCAACTATCAACAACTCAACACACAATTAGAAACACCTAGACATCTAGAAGACTCACTAAGTCAACTTAACATGTGTGAATTATATGTTCACACCAACAGGGATAGGGTTTAAGTTTTAAGGGTTAAGGGTTGAGGGACAAGGATTAGGGTTTAAGGTATAGTGTTGAGGGTTGATGGTTTAGGGATAGGGTTGCGGTTTGAGGTATTAGGGTTTAGGGTTGATGAATTAGGGTTTAATGTTGAGGGTTGAGGGTTGAGGGTTGAGGGTTGAGCTTGAGGGATAGGGTTAATGGTTAAGGGATTAGGGTTAAATAAGAGTGTCGAGGGTAGAGGGATTAGGGTTTAAGGTATAGTATCGAGCCTGTTGAGGGTCTAGGAATAGGGATAGAGTTAAGGGTTTAGGGATGAGGGATTAGAGTTGAGGGATGACGGATGACGGATTAGGGTTGAGGATTGAGGGATTAGGGTTTAGGGACAAGGTTTAGGGTTAGGGTTGAGGGATTAGGGTTTAAGGTATAGTGTTGAGGGTTTAGGGATAGGGTTTAGGGTTGAGGGATTAGAGTGAAGGGTTGAGGGATTAGAATTTGACATTGAGGGTTGAGGGTTTAGGGATAGGGTTGAGGGATTAGGGTTTGACATTGAGGTTCGAGGGTCAAGGGTTTAGGGATAGAGTTGAGGGTCAAGGAATTAGGGTTAAAGTAGAGTGTGGAGGGTATAAGGATTAGGGATAGGGTTGGAGGGTTTAGGGATAAGGGATTACGGTTTAAGGTATAGTATCGAGTCTGTTGAGGGTGTAGGAATAGGGATAGCATTTAGGGTTTAGGGATGAGGGATTAGAGTTGAGGGATGACGGATTAGGGTTGAGGGTTGAGGGATTAGGGTTTAGGGATAAGGTTTAGGGTTGAGGGCTAAGGGATTAGGGTTTAAGGTATAGTGTTGAGGGTTTAGGGTTGAGGGATTAGAGTGAAGGGTTGAGGGATTAGGATTTGATGTTGAGGGTTGAGGGTTTAGGGTTTAGGGTTTAGGTTTAGGGTTGAGAGATGAGGGATCAGAGTTAAGGGTTGAGGGATTAGGGTTTGACGTCGAGGGTTGAGGGTTGAGGTTTGAGGGTCAAGGGTTAGGGATAGGGTTGAGGTTCAAGGGATTAGGGTTAAAGTAGAGTGTGGAGGGTGTAAGGATTAGGGATAGGGTTGGAGGGTTTAGGGATGAGGGTTTAAGGCTTAAGATATAGTGTCAAGTGTTGAGGGTGTAGGGATAGGGTTTAAGTTTTAAGGGTTAAGGGTTAAGGGATAGGGATTAGGGTTTAAGGTATAGTGTTGAGGGTTGATGGTTTAGGGATAGGGTTTAGGTTTGAGGGATTAGGTTTTAGGGTTGATGAATTAGGGTTTAATGTTGAGAGTTGAGAGTTGAGGGTTGAGGGTTGAGGGTTGAGGTTGAGGGATAGGGTTAATGGTCAAGGGATTAGGGTTAAATAAGAGTGTCGAGGGTAGAGGGATTAGGGTTTAAGGTATAGTATCAAACCTGTTGAGGGTCTAGGAATAGGGATAGTGTTTAGGGTTTAGGGATGAGGGATTAGAGTTGAGGGATGACGGATGATGGATTAGGGTTGAGGGTTGAGGGATTAGGGTTTAGGGACAAGGTTTAGGGTTAGGGTTGAGGGATTAGGGTTTAAGGTATAGTGTTGAGGGTTTAGGGATAGGGTTTAGGGTTGAGGGATTAGAGTGAAGGGTTAAGGGATTAGGATTTAACGTTGAGGGTTGAGGGTTTAGGGTTTAGGGTTTAGAGTTAGGGTTGAGAGATGAGGGATCATAGTTAAGGGTTGAGGGATTAGGGTTTGACGTCGAGGGTTGAGGGTTGAGGTTCGAGGGTCAAGGGTTTAGGGATAGGGTTGAGGTTCAAGGGAATAGGGTTAAAGTAGAGTGTGTAGGGTGTAAGGATTAGGGATAGGGTTGGACGGTTTAGGGATAAGGGATTAGGGTTTAAGGTATAGTATCGAGTCTGTTGAGGGTTTAGGAATAGGGATAGCATTTAGGGTTTACGGATGAGGGATTAGAGTTGAGGGATGATGGATTAGGGTTGAGGGTTGAGGGATTAGGGTTTAGGGATAAGGTTTAGGGTTGAGGGTTGAGGGATTAGGGTTTAAGGTATAGTGTTGAGGGTTAAGGGTTTAGGATTAGGGTTTAGGGTTGACAGATTAGCATTTAATGTCGAGGTTAGGGTTAGAGTGTCGAGGGTAGAAGGATTAGGGATAGGGTTTAGGGTTGAAGGTTTAAGGATTGAGGGTTGAGGCTTTAGGGATGAGGGTTTAAG
This sequence comes from Cunninghamia lanceolata, assembly GCA_027924645.1. NCBI lineage: Eukaryota > Viridiplantae > Streptophyta > Pinopsida > Cupressales > Cupressaceae > Cunninghamia > Cunninghamia lanceolata. Next base: position 1,343,104 of record BSBN01001299.1, read on the forward strand.
GCTTAAGATATAGTGTCAAGTGTTGAGGGTGTAGGGATAGGGTTTAAGTTTTAAGGGTTAAGGGTTGAGGGATAGGGATTAGGGTTTAAGGTACAGTGTTGAGGGTTGATGGTTTAGGGATAGGGTTTAGGTTTAAGGGATTAGGGTTTAGGGTTGATGAATTAGGGTTTAATGTTGAGAGTTGAGGGTTGAGGGTTGAGGGTTGAGGGCAAGGGATTAGGGTTAAATAAGAGTGTCGAGGGTAAAGGGATTAGGGTTTAAGGTATAGTATTGAGCCTGTTCAGGGTCTAGGAATAGGGATAGTGTTGAGGGTTTAGGGTTTAGGGATTTGCAGGATTGTGCCATATGTGCCCCGCCAACATCTTCAAGAGACTTCATATCAAGAATTTTATGTGAAAGAGAGGAAGGTCAAATATTCTATAAGAAATTATGCTTGGATGGCACATGTCATCATTGCGGTGGCTTGCAACATTTGCCAATATGTGAACATATGGAAATAACACATGCGGTTGGAAACAAACTAGTAGAGTTTGGCAAGTATAAAATAGTGGCATACAATACAAAAGATGGTAAAGAAGCAAAGAGGTGTGAATTAGTTATTGAAAAGATTCTAGTGTATCAGTTTATGTCTATATTTCGTGACGACATAGTGTATGAGTATGCAAGACATGCCCATAGAGCTCGATGGTTGGACTTGCAATTCAAGTTATGCAAGGACACATTTCTGGTTGGTAGCATTGTTTTAGTCATCAACTTTGCAGAGAACTACAGTCTACAGCCACAGCGTGAGGTGCAATCACAATATTACAACTCCACACAAGTTTCTATATTTGTGCACATCGTATTCATTCATGTGAATGATAGTACAGAGGATGACAGAAAGATCATAAGGGAGTATAATTTCTATATTAGTGATGATTGCACGCATTCTATGGAGTTCGTGCAAGGTTGCTTTTAGGTGTTCTACAATGATTTGGCTAGAAGGGGCATATCATTCAGTCAGCATATCATATGGTCAGATAACTGTGTGTCACAATTCAAGAACTCACAGAATTTCTATTGGCTGAGTAGGAGGCACAATTTTACAGATATTCAACATATGTGAAACTTTTGTGAGGCTGGGCATGGAAAGGGGGAGCATGATGGTGCAGGAGCATGTATCAAAGAGCCATAGCACGAGAAGAGTTAAAGTATAAAGACAATGCAAAGTTGACAGCTACAAAATCGATTGTCGAGTGGTGTAATGCTTCCATGGGTCTAGGTAATGAAGGTAAGTCTTAAGTTCGTAGATTTTTTTGGTTGATAGATGATACTAACATTGCACCATATGAGGATTGTTGTACACTGATAGGATCAAATGAGATGCACTCTTTCAGAAGCTCAATTGCAGGTTCATGGAGTATCCATACACGAAAGATGTCATGCTTTTGTTCTTCCTATACAATTCAAGTCTGGGATGAGTGCGAGTCAAAGGAGTGGGTTGATGAATGGCAGTTAAGTTATCTTAGCCCACTTGACATGTATCGACCCCCGACGGCACTGGAACTAACATAGATGGAATCGTCAGTTGACTTTGACCACATATCAGATTTAGTTCAACCAGGTAATATAGGGCACGTATATGCATCTAATTTCATGTAGTTCAAGTCATGTTACATTGAGTTGTAAGTATGCACATTAATTTGCAAGGTTTGTCTTTTTTTTATTTCCTCCTGCATTTTTACACATATGTACACATTTTTACTGTAGGAGTCCGGACAACACTGAGAGGGGGGGGTGAATCAGTGTTGTGTAGATTTTTGCAACTTATTATAACTTTTAATTTACAAGACTCAGAAAGAGAAAGTCATCAATAAACTATTACACATATATGTACAAGTTTGATAATGAAAATTATGAAAAGGACCACATAGAGATAAATCTTAACATAGAAGCAAAAACAAACATAGAAGCATATCATTAACACAAGAATTACTGGAGTGGAAAACCCTCTCTGGGTAGAAAAACCACTCAAAACTACCTCACTGGCTTAACTGGAAAACATGCCTCATTGGCTACAATATGTATCTAGGAGCACCAACTCCAATACCAAATAGAAGCACCCACTTCCAACACTGATATACCTCACTGGCAAACAAATAGGTCTCACTAACCTACAAGCCTCACTGGCTAATACAAGGCCTCACTGGCAAACTAAATCTTCACTGGAAGTAATAAACAAGTTCAGAGGGACACTCTGTTTCCATTCAATACAAAACATATGTCTGTCAAATGGCCATTCTATTCAAAATCAATCCTACATCTGGATACACTCAACAACACTACATATCTATCTATGTTTCATCAATGTCTATTTATATATTTGCATCAATGCACTTGAAATGTCCTTTCACCTTCAAAACATATTTCCATTATCCTCTTATCAAAACCTTTCATCTTCTCTGAAAGAAAATAGATCTGATTGCATCAAATAGATCTCCATTCTGTATTCTTTATAAACTGCAAAAACAATTCATCATAATATATTTTGAATCTGCCCCTGTAATAAAATCTCTATCCTCATTTTCATCTTCCATCAAAATGCCTTCATGCATGATCCTTCATATTCCTGCAAAAGAATCTCCAATATTGTCCCTGTCAAAAATAAAATCATTTTGCCCGTGCAAATTCAATCTGTAAAAATAACTCCACCAATTTGTCAATCAAACTTCTTTGTAACATTGTTGACAAGATCATTTCATATTCTCTTGAAATTCCTTCTCCCTTAAAACTTTTCAATTCCTGCAAAAAACATCTAAAAAAAAATAGGATCATATAATATCAAACCCTATTGAAAACTCTTCATATTCTCTGCTCATATCTACAATCTCTTCAAGAACCCTTCTTAGTAAATATCTTTAAAAAATGAACCAATTTGCCTTCAAAAAATTTCTTTCATGTCTTCCATATTCAAACTAATCTTTATCCAAAAGAAATTATCTTTATGAAAATAAAAAATAAAATCTTTCTTTCTTAAAACAAAAACTCTGATATTTTTCCATCTGTGGGTTATTCCTACAAGAATAAAAATATGCAAATATATGTCATTTTTGTCTTCAAAAAACTCCTCAAATTCTTTGATATTCTTTTCAATAAAAATTTCAAATCAATCTTCAAAATATTCTTCCAATCTACCTTTTTCATCTTCCTCTGCATCTTCTTTATCCATCTACATGAAAAAATAAAGTCTCCAAAAATAATTTCCAAGAAAAACATTTTAGATTTTTCATCTTGAAAATTTCCTTCAAAAACTTCTTTTTAAAAAAAATTCTTCAATCAATTTCTTTTTCTTCTCTCAAAAGATCTTTTTCATCTTCTTTAAAACCTTGATTTTTCATTTCAACAAGCTGCAAACATCTGTGTATAAACAATCTTTTTCATCATCTAAATTAGGACCACAAAATAAACATCTGTGAAGAAACTATAATGGCTCACAAAATAAATTTATTCACAAATAAATGTCTATGTTGAATTCCATCTTTTGTCTTCATATCCACGAGAGGAGTTAGATTTAGAATTAAATCTTCTTAAGAAAGTTGCTTTTAATCGGGCTAAAGAATAGCCTACTAAACATAGAACTTCACTCAACTCATTCAGACGGCCACTAACACGTCAATAGTGATGCTTGAGAGAAAAATTTCAAACTTTAAAAGATTGCCACCGTCGATAGAATTTTTTGCGCTCCTCAAGGATTCAAAGGATACCATTGATCTTGATTTTGGCACTCATGCGCTCAACATAAGACCGGTTCCACTGGTGATAAGGAGAGGAGGGACTGGTGGTTCATGATGCTTAGACCCTTCAAGACATAACTTAAGTTATGTCTAACCCAATACACAGGTCATCTACTAAATAGAAGATAAAGTTAGCATAAGATATGATAGTCTATAATATTTAGAGAGGATTTAATTTCTAGAGTTTAGCAAGAGTTTTAGGAATCATTTGTGGTTGGAGAACAAACTAACATGATTAAATATATGATCACCACCTTGTATGACCTATCTGCAATCTGCATTAGTACTCACCACTATCAACAAACTCTGTGTAAAAAAATCAGTAACCCTATCACTTTATGACCACCAAACATCGAATGAGACCATCATAGCATGAAGCATAAAAACATATGAGAATCCTGATTCTCTTATGGCATGATTAACAAGGCAGACATAGAACATTGCAAATCCCATTTCCTTCCATTGTCATGTACACTATTGCCCATTTGATCATCATATGTTAAAAAACAACTTTGTAACTTATCCATCCCTGATGATATTACTATGTCCTGAGATAAAATGAAGCACCTTGTAGAATATTTGTTAGGTGTTAAAC